>OW051497.1:3833731-5108998 GCA_932521035.1 Oscheius dolichura | reverse complement strand
GAGGAAGAAGGGCAAGGCTATTTGAATAGATTTGGAGGAAAGAGGAATACAGTACACGGAGGAGGAATGGGCGTGGGGCCATCGCCACCCTCTGTTCGTCACAGCAGGAATCCCTACCCGAAGACAACATCCACAGAAAGGTTTCTTTGATTGATTAACAAGTCTAATCTCATTTGTTACAGGAGAAGTTCCTGGGCGTCACCGTCAATCTCCACGCAGCAACAAACTCAACTGGAAAAGCTGTACAAACAAGCCATTGGGGCTTCCAACGAGCTGTTCAATATCCAAAAGCTGCAGATGGAATTCCAACAATTAGGCCGGCTGACGAGTACTTCCTCCAACACGTATGAATAATGTCGGATGCTTCCTAACGGGAAATCATTTAGCAATGCTCATTCGCCAACAGCACAGAGCGGGGTGAACTTTGGTTGCCCGAGGATATCTATAACGGATGAGCATAATCGGAGTACAATGGCCAATTGTTCGGCAAGCTTTGATCCTGTAAATATGTTTGAACAAAAGGTGCGTGTACTGGTCATCCTGTATGAGATCCTGCTATTAAGGCAAACGAAGTGGTCTTCGGACAAAGGCCGGCCACCGCGATCGGGTTTGCGTCCACGTCCGGGGCATCCGGCACATCCTCTCCAGATCAGAGCGCCCGTGAGGCGGACAGTCGCGTCAAGGTAGAGTCGCCCCTCCCCCCTCGGCACCCCGAGTTCTTTCTTTCCAGAGCTTTGTTTCCTCTCTTCCAGTAAATGATCTCGTTGATGAGCTTAAAATATCCTTGAATAATATGCAGATCTCATATGAGGAAACCAACGAGGTGGTCTACATGGATCATGGTAAGGATTCTTTCGCCATAAATACAGTAATTTTCAGAAATGAGACGGTTATCCCTTTCTGCTGGAGTAGAAATAGGAGTGGCTATACTTCCTCCAGACGATAAATCTCATGTAGAATTCGCCATATTACCCGGAGAATCTCCCACCAGTGAGCTAGTTTGTGAAGAGCTTGTCAATAGGCTGCGACGAAGAGATCCTCACGGTACACTTGAATAACGATCTCAATTCCCGTATCCCTTCTTTTTAATAGCTGAATCTCTCACTTTGTCGGAAACTGCCTGTATATTACTTTGTAACCCAGCCCTCTATTGCCAATCGCACGTGTTTCTAGTCCGTCCTTCATAACCGGGCATTATTGTTAGTCTCATCACCGGTACGCGTCTCTTCTCATACTTAATACTTATTCGAGTGGGGTAAACCAGGAAATTTCTTTTATATTTATATAATAGATGTGTCCTTAGAATAGTATCAATTGAGCGAATTCTTGAGCAATTACACAGTGGCGCCCAGGGCGGGAAACCTTCGTGGTTCCCGAAATTTGCCAAGTGGTGATTACTCAAAACTCGCTGTGTCCCTCTGGACTTCTTTGTCTTTTATATGTCTCTCTTCCTCGCCAGTCATTCTCAACCACTTATCTCTAAGCTGTGACTGGTACTGTACTCTCAAATCTCTCGTCCTTACTTTCCTAGATACACTTCGTTTATAGCTAGTCATGTGTTGTGATCTAATTCTAGTCCACTTAGTATTCCCTAGTCATAGTCTGTGATTATTTCATGAGCTTTTACTTTACACCCGAGCCCATCCTAATATCATATTGTGATAAACTAAGGTTAAGTGAAATAGAGGTGTGTCCTTGCCAAGTGACCCTGTGTATTATAAGAATCACATTGTTTCGGTTCTACTGTGATTGCCAAAAATGTAATATAAAGATGTTTGCTCATAAAATATTTATTTGATAGTCTTTTCTGTACATAATGACACCATTCTGGTATGATTTAAGTGTTCTGTTGAGAGTCTTCAAATCAGACTAGGACATGAAATTATTATGATCACAAGGAGAATCTAACCACCAACACTTTGGTATGAAACGCACGGTTTAAAGCGCAGAGGAGGGAGATAGAGGGTAAATAAATGACGAAGAGTATATTAGGCGTCATGTTTTGCCGGTGGACTTGCAGTCGGGCAACAGCTCATGTCAGGCCGGAAACAATTATCTCTACATCCCTTCCAGCCATTACTTCCTTCAGTGACGTCGGCAAATCTGGGCTCCACTGAGATCTTAACAAGAGGAATGGACCCCATTGAGACACACAAAAACCTTTTGAGCACCGGCCTTCTTCAAAACACTATTAACGTTTTTCAGGACCTCTTCGTAACGCTCCGCTGCTTTCTTCGACCAGGAAGGGTCATCCTTCGCCACCTGAGATGAATTCTTCAGAAGGGAAGTGTTCTCTTCGCCCACCTGTATGTTAATGTGCAGGAGGGCGTCAAAGAGGTTTCCAGGCCAAAGACGATAGGCATGAATATGGGGGCAGGTCACGTCAGGAAACTAACATAAATTATCATTGGTTATGATAATGACACACCTTTGCAGTGATCTCTTCTTTGAAGTTGTCCTCATTGAAGGCTACGGGGGTGTCAGCGAAGATGTATGGTAGAATCTCTCTGACTGGAATCGACTGCTTACTATACCTTGCATAGTCTTACATGCTGGTAAAATAAGAGCGAAGTAGACCAAGACCATAACGACAGCAGCCACGGGGTCGGTGTGCTGCCAGAGCCATCCGTCTCCAAAAGACGGAGGTATAACTGACCCTAGGTAGTAGAAACCTAAATGTCACTGAAGTGTTCCTGTTTTAGAGACTATTACCTATAACCGTAAGGGGGCATAGTGTGTGGAGCACAAGTCTGAGTATCACTGGAAGACCCAAGGCCGGTACTTTTCCGAGAATCATTACCAGGCACTTTATAAGCACGTCGGCTATGCTCACAAAGAGATAAGGCCCTAAACAAGATTATGCTGATGGAACCCTTCTACGTAAGCTCTTACTTGGAATAAAAACGTAATTAGGTTCGTTATGGTGTTCGAACTCGTCTTCTTCTTTTCCATGAGAATGCCCGCCATAATCCGTGAACAATTCCAGGGCATGAGTGCTATTTACAAACAACACAGCAACAAAAGCAACACAACCGCACAACCTGAACTCTCAAGGTTATCAAAATGGTTATCTCTCCCCGCCTATAAAATAAGGGGCCAGCCTGCTCGCCCAGGGCGTATCCATGATGGAACATAATTACAAGGAGAAGAAGTGTGTTGGCTATGAGCATATTACAGACCAGCACATGATAGGTTACAGCCAGGCCGACCTGAATTCTGGGAAGTGCAAACGGTATTATTCTTCTGGTCACAGTTACATAAGCATTACGCAATCAGAGGTTCTACGAATCTTTAGTCTAATCTCCGATAACCCAGTCCACTAATTTTGTCGTAGAAAAAATGAAACATTATAACAGTGGCACTTTTATTGTGCCTGGTAGATCATCGGAATGGATACCCCACGCCACATGATAGCAAAACAACACGTCAGCGATAATTACTTTTAAAAGTTCGAAAGTGTCACATTCAGTTCCCCTTCGATTGTGAGGAATATTTATTCCTATAGTGACTCACCTGTGCCAGGAGAAGGCCAAACATGACCCAGTAATACCATGACTTCGATATCGGCTCCATTCTACCCTGAAGTCAATAAAGATAATGTTTGAGTAATAAAAACTAAAGGATATCTTCTTTTTGAAAATTTTTCATATTTTAGGGAAGAGAATTACGAAGGGCTGACCATTTTTAGCAGTTCCACGGAACTAAATGAAGCCGTCTCGAATGGGGGTACAAGGAGGTGATAGAGCACAGATAAGACGGTCTAGAGAGGTGAGAGCGCCAAAAATACTCTAAACAATGCCACCGTCACTAATTAGGCAGCGCTAAAATATCGCAGTATAAAACAACATTTATGGAATTCATTTATTTCCTTCTTTTCTTTATAAATTAGCAAAAAATACGTCTTTCTTTGTCAGAATAATTAAACATTTGTGGCGCTGATAATTAAGGTTCTTCCACTGCGAAAATAAATATTAGTTGTAGTTAAACAGAAAGTATGGATCATAATAACAAGTGGAAATATTGTTAGAAAACTATTAAAAAGGTTTATCAATGTTTGATGGGGATTTCATACAATGCAAAGGATACTCACGGAAAATTGCGTACAAAACCTCTGGCGTCTGCGGCGGACGTCACAGAAGGGATTTTACTATCACAGAGCTTTTATGTGAGAATTTCTTATAAGAAAGTAAATGGTTACAGTGTATTTTTTCCAATTTTCTTTTTCGAAAAGAAATCGCGAAAACATCGCTCTATGATGCCAAAGACTGATTGATCAGTGTATCAGGAGCGGATTATCCTCAGAAAGCAAAAAATTTCTATTAGATCTGTCTTTCTGATATGTAAAAGGCGTTATATATTTTAATGAAAATCTGAAAAGGATTTAAACATTTTCGACGGAACTAAACAAACAGCCGGTTTAGCGAGCAGAAAGGTATTGAAAGATTTGATTGCGAAAAGCTGAAAAGCATTTGTGACTCAAAATCGTCGCCAATCGCAAATAAAGAAATCGTAGACGACAGATCAGCATCTCATTGTTTGATTAGAACATCGAAATCAAAGCTCAAATGACCACGGCTATCCGCTTATTATCAGTGTCGCTTTCGATACCGCGTTGGGTAGGTATCTTCCTTATTAACTTTTTATGGCCCCCGAATTAGATCATTTGCTTCATATTTTTATACTTAGAACATTCGAAGAACACAAAGTAAACACTCAGATGATCTTTGGATGACGAATTTGTTATTTGGATCCTCCGCTTTCATCCCCGCTTCCTCATCCATCTTCAGATTTTCAATAATCCGGAAAGCCTTGAATCCTGGACTCGCATGGGGGTCACACGGCCATACAGCTGTCCTATCGACTGCCCCGCGTAAACAAAGCGCAGCCCTTGCGTTTCGTCTAGCTCACGAGTGTTCCCTGCGTAAGGTCCCACGACGCACGTCATTCCTTCCGCGTTCCACTATTTACCACCCTTTTTATATATTATCGTAAAGAAAATTAAGCGCCGGGGGAATACTCTTAACCATTTACAGGAGGATCTCTTCTGTTTTGTCTACTCCATTTGACTTCTTTCTCGCCAATGAGCTTTTGACCTTGTTGATATTTTTCTTGTGTACTTACACTGTGTTTAAAAATAACCGGTAATATTATCGGAAAGGGGTGGTCTCCAAATATAGTTCATCTCCTAGGAATAGCAACCTAATTTGTCCCCAGCATATTAAGTATCCTCCAGAAATAAACTTCGAGGGAACCAAAACTTTCAATAATATTGGAAAAGATGGCAAAATCTCTGGATGACACCTCGTTCGGCTTGTTTCTCAAAATATTTTGCTCCGGTATCACGACCAGTAAACACACAATACGTCAATGTTCGCTTAGATGCGTTGTACACCGTTGTTTTTTGCGTTCATGGCGACTTATCTCTTTGCAGAGTAGCCACCGGCCTCCCACAGCTACTAGGCGAAGCTAGCAGACAGCTGCGGTTTTTGTTCTCCCTCAAAGATCGGTCATAAGAGCAGATGGCCATTTTTACTGGGCCGACGAGAAGAAGAGAGACGTCTAGCCTGCATTATTTTTTTTTCTTATTTGCTCCCTTACCTTTTTTCCCTAAGCAAACAGTTTAATGACCCCTCTCGAAAAGTAGTAAAAATCTTATCACGGAAAGGTTTTGCTTGCCCCGCATTGCATTGGCATAGAGAACGGAGAACATTCGAGATGATAGGTGTTCTTGTTCACACGACGGAACCTGATTAGCATGCGTTTGATGAATGGCAGTAGTGAGACCGAGAAACCAGCTGTTGGGAAGATGCATTCAGTCTGTTCTATTTTGAACTCTGCTGTTGAGGGACCAGCCTGACCTGCTGACCCGTCGTCCTAGAACCTTCTGGATTAGTAGTCCCAGATTAAAGCATTATCAGCAGGCGTTGAGCCTGAAGCCCTTTTGTTTGTTTTGGCATGTTAGCGTTTATCAGTCCGTAGTCGAAAACCATTTTAAAGGTTACCTCGAGGCGCCCAAGCGAGCAGGCTGCTTAACGCATGGCCTACCTTAACCATGGCAGCCGACGCCCTTCCCCTTGGGTTTCCCCTTTGCATCATCTCTGTTTGCCCGGGTCTTACTTAATTTGAAGTAGCAGAGAGCGAACGCCGTGTCTGGCCTGCGAAGACATTCCTTTGTCTGACAGAGCCGGTCATTCCTTTTCCACACCCACAACAGTTTCTATACTGAATCCTCTTTATTCCTCAGAGTTTTAGTCTTGCTATCAGAAACTTTTTCAGAACCGAAAACATGGAAGCTCCTTCTCGTCGTTTGGGCTACAAGAGGCAACCAGGGCAAAGGTACTGTCTTTCTTTTAATCATCAGAAATCTATAAATAATATTTCAAAGAGAACTTGGGTTTTCTACACTTTTTCCCTTTTACAAAATTCAATGCGCAACACGTTCTTTCGCAGAACAAAAGGTTTTCTTATTCCCAAGGGGAAAAGGAAGCGAGTGTCCATTTCTAATGAGCTAAAGCGGCGCCAGACAGAAGTGATGCAAAGCTGAAAGAGCAGGCCATCAAGATAACCTCATAGTGATAATAGCATCGAAATTTGTCGAGCCACACATAAAAGTCAGAATTTTCCCAAAGGGGGCGGAGCGACATTTATGTCCTATCACTTCTTCACAGCGCTTCCGTAGACATGGTCGCTGACAATGCACCATCCTATAAGCGGCTACCAGGCCAACGGTAATCCTTTTAAGTTGTTTCATAATTCGTAGAAGGGGTAACGGGTACAAGGAGACCTAAGAGGGAATCAAATGTTTTTGCCAGTGTTTACGTAAAATTAATTTCAGAATCTTTGTCAATCGTAACCTTCGGCTGGACAAGATCAAGTTCTTCGGTTTCGACATGGACTACACCTTAGTCCGTAAGTTTAACTCGAGATAGAGAGAGGTATTATCCACATAATTGCAGAATACAAGTCGCCGGAGACAGAAATCCTCGCCTTCGACTTGGCTGTCCAGCGTCTCCTCCACATGGGCTACCCAGAAGAGATCAGGAACTTCAAATACGATCCAATCTTTCCACTTCGAGGTGGGTATTCCCCCGTGCTACAATCAACTTTCCCATGACCTGTATCACTTTACTGTTCTTGCTTGTTTATTTTTCCATTTGAAGGTCGCAAAACCAGCCACAGGGAAATTGTCACATTCGAAGTTTTATATATGTGATCCACTTGTCAACAGCAATTCACATCACCGAAAGATTTCAGGTCTTTGGTTCGATTATACATATGGTAACCTGTTGAAGGTCGATGGATTTGGAAATATTCTCTTGGGTATGCATGGGCTAAAATTCTTGAAAGCGTAGGAACGGGTTCCTGCCCTACAAAAAGTTTCTTCCAGGGCAGAAATTGAGGAATTCTACCCGAACAAGTACCTCCAACTGTCGGACAACCGAGTCTTCGTCCTAAACACGTTGTTCAATCTTCCAGAAACTCATTTGATCTCTCAGCTGATCGACTACTTTGATGCACATCCGGACTACACGGCGTGAGTTTGCGAGTCATTCCTTTTCAAAGAGTAATGAAGGCGGCAGCTCATTCTCTTTTTTCCCCTCCCTAAGCACCAAGGAGCAATGCACATAGAATACCAGCAACCCAAAAAGGGGAAAGAACTTGATTGCACTTTTTTCTAGACAGGGCTTCTGTTTTATCAGCCGTATCAAAGGGGGCAAACGTGTGATAAGAGGTTGGAGGTACGAGGACCTTTTATCTCCAGGCCGCTCTTTCGGAATGGCACAAAAAAGGAGCAACTTGATATCTCCTGAAAAGAGATCTTTACAGCTTGGAGGATAAGACTGGACTTCGCGGAGGAGAAATGCTCATGTCCTATAAGGCTATCTTCCTCGATGTCCGCGACTGCATCGACTGGGTCCATGTCGAGGTAACTACCCTCTATGGATGCTCACACGTTTTCTCTTCAGAGTGACATGAAGAAGACTATCATGCAAAACCCGGACAAATACGTCGATAGGGATGACAGGGCAATCCCTATGCTCCGTCAACTTCGCCAAAATGGAAAGCAGACGTTCCTCTTGACTAACAGTGACTGGGGTTACACTGATGTATGGCGAAGCTCTTTTATACCTTATTTGGAATATTTAGATAATGATGAAATACATCGCTGGGGACGACTGGAGAACCTATTTTAACACGATTGTTGTCGATGCCCGCAAGCCTAAATGGTTTGGCAACGGTACAGTCTTTAGAGAGGTTGTATTCCTCTTCAATACAAACAATGGCGTCTAATTCAGGTAAACACAGACTCCGGTGCACGTAAACTGGGTATACATACGGGTCCATTGAAGGAGGGTGTCGTCTATTCTGGAGGTAAGGAGTAAATTATTCTGTACATAATAGTTTTCAGGATCGTCTGATGCTTGGCACAAGATAGTCAAGGCTCGTGGAAAAGATGTCCTTTATATCGGAGACCATATTTTCGGAGACGTGCTCCGGTGAGTCTTTGGCCTGCTTCTCGGTCTTGATGGATTGTGTCCCTGGGAACAACTTTTTGTGGAGAGTCGTTTGCCAGCTGCCGAGCATTGTCGCGGCGATTGACATTTGCTGTGCTAGACAGGAACATTACTACACCTTTTTCCTAGAAAAATGTTCCGATAAAGGCGTTCAATGATTGCTCCCGTTAGGCAAAAAGTTCCGCAACCTTTGGTTATCACGGGTGTTGATGGACAGTTTGTTGTGAAGTGAGCGACCTTTATACACAGGGGAACATAAGAGTTCATTTTTCTGGCGTTACAGATCAAAGAAGTCAAGAGGATGGCGAACATTTTTGGTTGTGCCCGAGCTGGACCAGGAATTGACTGTCTGGACAGATAGAAAGCCTCTGTTTGACCAGTTGGCAACGTTCGAAAACATGCTTGCCGATTATTACAAGCACCTCGACGCCAGCTCTACAGAGAAGCCGCAAGTTAGCAATGTTGTTCAAGAAATTCGGAGAATCTCTCACGAGATGGATCAAGAATACGGCGTTCTTGGTTCCGTATTCCGAACAGGATCTCGTACTACTTTCTTCGCTTCACAAGTTGAACGGTACCTTTCCAATTGATCGTTTAGCACGCTAAAATTTAGATATGCGGACATCTACGCGTCTTCATGCTATAACCTCGTCCATTACCCCTCCTTCTACTTCTTCCGTGCTCCCATGCAACTGATGCCTCACGAGTCTACCGTCGACCATGGCTCAATTGTCACCACCACCCGTGCCGACACCTTCAAACGCCAGGAAAGCGTTGGAAATCAAGGTATGTTAAATAGGAGGTATAGAGTAGGTGAGAGAAGGAACGCACCCTTACGCTTTTTGCGTTCGGCGAGGGAAAAGCAGACAGCCATAACTCTACTTTTTTTCAGTCCGCGGCTGGACAAAGAAGACTGCAAACGAGAATGAGTTCTGTCACGAGGAAGAGGAAGAAGATCAATCAAACAGCGACGGAGAGGTAAATAAAAAAGCAAGAGGAAAAAGGCTCTTTTTAGGTTAAACAGAGACGTCACCATTCGGTCAGCGAGGACTCGAGCCAGTCCAGCGTAGCTGAAACTGATGTCGTGGCTGTCATTCCAAGCTTTGTTGACCCAGAGGAGAAGCCTTAAATGTTCTGTAGCAGACGAAATCTTTCACAACGTTCACTAAATTAGTGGTCCATCTCGACTTCTTTCTGTCTGCAACACTGTCACTTTGTACAACGAGCTTCAGCTTTAAAGTTAAGCAATTGCTGGTTACATTGCCCCACGATTCAATTTTTGCGGTTTATATTGGCACTTGGTTGAGACGTGTCCTTCCACTTGTTTCGGTTTCATTGAATTGTCATTCCGAGATTAGAAGCGGTTAGATTATACAATTCCATTTCTGTACTATACGTTGGTGAGAATAAATAATTCATCTTTTATTACGGTTCACGAGCTTGTTTCGCCGCTGTTATTTTGTCTGACACCGGCCCCGTCATCAAAATTGTTCTTGAGATTGGAAACGCCTGAGTAGTATAAAAGCAGAATTTCCATTAAAAATGCAGCTATGCATCTTCTGGTTTTGGCTTGTTCATTCGCTTTGGGCCTTGCCCAGCAGCAGAGGGTAACCACCATTTACGAGATAAATTATGACAGCTTTTCAGATTCCAGTGGTATCCGCCCCGATAGCCCCGGAAGTCGTAAGAGGCCTGTGTTTGGTTAATAATGAGTTTTCAGAGGCTCCAGCCCCAGAACGGAGTCCATCCGGAGTTCCAAAACAATCAACAGGGCCCATTCCAACCAACTGGCATGCAACAACCACAGGGACAGATGAACGTCCATCTACTTCCGTCTTCCCCGTTCACAAATGGTCAGCAGCCCATGGGTTCGACTGTCAACGTGAACACACCTCTCATCAATGGCCAAGCAAACTTGAACCCTCACGTTTTTGAAGGAGACGGCAAGATCCAGACACCACTCGGAGATGGCCACCTCGACATCAATGGACGCCCGGTACGTCCTTAATTTTGTACAGATTAATCTACTAAATCACAGCTTATCCATACCTTGCAACCGCTGCAGCCCGTCTTTGTCCAACCTCTGCCTGACCAGTTCGAACAGCCCGTAGCAGCTGCTCAAGTTCGCCCAAGGCCTGGTCCCCAACCACCCAGCCAGCCCCAGCAGAGACCCCTTGCCTGTGGATTCAGTAGTCACCGATTTCGACTTAGAAATAGAGAAGTTAAGGTTGCTCTCGCCAGGCCACCCTTCTCATGATGCTCGACGGTCAGTTCAGCAGTGCCGCCTGCTCCGATAGAAATGCCGACCCTGTCCAAAGGTGCTCTCTCTCAGTCCCCTTATATAATTACCTAATTCAGGTGCAACAATTGCTGCGGCTCAATTGCTCTTGCAAATGTGAGTAGACGACTCACCCATAGTTAAATTCCGTTCTTTCAGGGAATTGCAAACACTTGGTCGGCTGGCTTCCCATCTACAAACAAAGTGGACTGTATCTGCTGCATCAACAAGCAGAGATGCTAATCTTTTCGAATAAATAACGTTCATTATAGAAGTTTATCTTGTGTCCCTCGAACAGCCTTTTCTATCGATATCCTCTCAGCTCAACAGTGGCCGTCCTCGATCGGAGATTGCGCATAACTATCCACATAGCGCACCGCCATGAGAAGTGAGACGATGAGGGTGACGATAAGCAGAAGGTCATGAAAATTTGAAGGTGACATAGCTCCGATAGGAGCCATCGATCTTCGATATGATGCTCAGATATCACTGTCCCATTAGGTATTTGTTGTAAACGTAATAGATTGTCATTTGTGCCAATGTCACACACAATACAGCTCCGTCCCCGCTGGCTTTTAACGACTAACAATTCGTGTCAGACAGAAGAATTTGTAATGTCAGATGAGAACAATAGACATGATTGGAAATCAATGGTTATTCCATCATCTGACGCGATTGCTATACATATGGTAACAAGAAATGTACAGCAAAATGTCTGTAGCCACTACAGGGGATTACTGAAGAGTGGGCGAATGAATCATGGCGGCCTCGTCATATTTGTCCACTCAGCCCTTGTGAAACTGTCTTGATGAACTAAAGCGGAACATCAAACTGTAAGGACTGCCAGTGGAAGACCGATATGAATCCGCATAAGACCTCTTTTCTTTTTCAGATTTCTCCCCAGACACCGTTCCGTTGTGTGTGTTCTACCTTCCGGGCAAAAAACCATCTTTTGTCCCTTCGGGCTTCATATTACTCTCCCCCTGTATACATTTTTCCGAGCAAAGTACCGACGAGCACACAGCATAAACATGCTCAGGTATCAATGTTAGAGATTACCGCTAAACTTGTAATGTATTCTGTTCGCTATAGTAGAATTACTTCGACAGCAGTTTCCCTTCACTTCCGTTGTTCCCCCCTCGCAGACCTTTCTGGCTTATTCACCTCGTAGGCTCATCGGCGCAAGACGTTTTCGGCTCCCACACTTTATATCAAATCGTCCCTTTCACGTCGCGGCTAGAAAGTACAGATCGTTTATGGCGGACACAAGGAGATCTACCCAGACATCCAAAGTTTTAGATAAAAATAAAATAAAAAAAGCGGTTGCGTATTTCTTATCGGAACCTTTTAAGACGTTCAGCGATAGTGGCATGTCCTCAGAATTGGTAAGAGAATCGGGTCAATCATACTCGAATTTGATAGTAGATAAAGATGAACAGGGAGAGAGAGATTTGTGACCTCGCGATGATGGGCGCATCAAGGTGATCTCTCTTACGATCAGCCTTTTTCTGCATATTTCGTGATGTAGATGGTTTGGGAGGGTCATCTCTATGCGAGCCGGCCTTGATTTGAATATTCCGTTACAGAGGAGTTAGAATCTGCGAAGGTCAAGTTCCCCACGAGAATAGGGGTCGCAGTTCGGTGCGCCCAGCGCGTCCCCATTCCAATGCGCCCCCAAAAAGTACGATTTGATTTGTTTTGCAGTCCACCCTGCTTGTCGCTATCAATGACATGCGGAGCTGAGTGGCTGGGCATTTGCATGACACCGGTTACTCTACCACTTGATCATATTCCACGACCGTTTTGGACTCTCGGAAACGGCGTGTAAAGGACAGAACAATTGTTGCGGACAGGCAACACAAATAGCTCCTAGTTACGCTCAAATTGGCTCCTTGTACAAAGAAAGAATGTTGCAAACTTCTCAGAATGGGCTTCGAGCAGCAGAAAAGGTACAGAAGAACTTATCCCGATTGGGATCTTTTCACCTCGACCTCAAAGACCAAGTCCGTCTAGTCCATCTCTCGAGGAGTCGCCTCGAGACATTTGGTGACTTCCGCCGTATTTGTGTGATTTGTGTGACCATAACGAGTGTAAACTGCAGCGCGCAAGTCGCACGCCTGAGGTGAACGAACGTCTCAACCGGACCGGCTCAGGGGTAAGTCACTTATGATTATACAGCACTTCTTCAGATGAAGGCGATCATCGTCGACGTCTATCATTTTATCTCCATGTTCCTCTTTACACTCCCTTCCTTCGACACGCCCCCTGGGTCGGCCCCTACAAAAAGGCCGTCGCGTCCCGTCCGTCACAGCGGCCATGACCCCCTCAGCCCACTTATCAAGCCCACTGCTCGGCAGCCCTCCACCGACCGTGCACACCAAGACGACTCTGACTCCCTTTTCGCTCCAACACCTATACAAACACAGTACGTGCTTCCCTCTGCGCCACTCGCCGGCCATGCAGCTGCCTTTAATACACTTCCTCTAACAACGCGAGCGGCGACAGTTCTTATTTCTCTGACTAATTACATCTAATTATTTCTGCCATATATTTGTGCTAATAACGGGGGGAATAGTCCACAATGTGAGACCATGGCTAGAGTAACCGAATGTCTACAGTGGCCAGGAAAGGAATGGAATTAATATGATGGGAAGGAAAGTCACTGGAGTGTTTTGTATCGACACGAACTAAACAGTCAACACGCATGTTTTTCAAATTAGGAATCACTTTTACCAGGGTATTGAATCTTGCTGGCCAGAGTTCGCTTCCTGCACAAATCAATAACTGGTCGCCCATCGGCTGCGTTTTAAAACCGCTGTAGCCATCGTTCGCCCGGCCGCTGTCCCCTATACATGTACGAATTCCGCCTCCCGCTCTAACCAACTCAAGGTTTCCTTCGTCCACTCCTCATTCCGGTGATATCCAGATTATATGCTGCTCTGAGATCACCCCAATGAGGGCTGGGCATGGAAACGCCCTCCACCCCCTTACCCAAAGGCCTACCCTTTACCGGATGATATCCGACTGCAGTGCTCTGAGATCATCTCGTTTAGGGCAGGGCAGAGGGTAACCCCGACCCCTTGACAGTTTTAGCGCCCTTCCCCACCCCTTAACTTGGTGATATCAGACACAGGAGCTCTGAGATCATCATGTTTAGGGCTGAGAAGTGGTGCACGTATCCACCCTTGTCTGTTCCTGCCTACCACTGCTACCAATGCGACTGCCACTCGTATCAACAAAGACATTGGGCATCAGCTGTTGTTAGGTAAGTTGATTGCCAGCTATCGGCCGAGATTGAATAACTTGTCTCGATTACAAATCCTTTAGAAACCGTAGACGACAGTGGCTGCCCCCTGCCCATCTATCACTTCGGCCATCTCGCCGACAAAACTGAATAGAACGTTCGCATCGACTGTCCTTGTGTTTTCTTGAAAGGTCACACTGGCTTGCAGTTTTGTTCTTTGAGGAAGACGCTATAGGCGGCTGTCAATGCCGTCAACTCAGCAGGTCATCCATATCGGCGAAAAAACCATGTCAAGATGACAGATCTAAACCATTCGGGCATCGAAGACGAACGCCGCTTGAAGTGACACAGAATTTCGATCAATAAATACATTAGCTTATTAATAAATGTCGTGTTCATGTGTTTTTAATCAACAGATTGTATGTCTACCGAATTGCTGCAAACAATAATATGATTAATGTCAGAAATATTTAATCGATAGTGTCCTTGAAAGATAATTCTCTAAACAGCCAGCACTGAGCAGCATCCATTTTTTCTGTCCCCGTTCCTTTTGGGGGAGACAACCAGCCCCAGCGGTATTTTCGCCCTAACGACACGATACGGTAGTGGTGAGTTGGGTCAGCTGTGATGGTTTGTTTATCGTCCTTTTATGGAATTATCTTTCTCGTTGAAATATGAACCGGTTTGAAAAGCCTGTGACGAAAAATAAGTTCCCTTCACGTTACCCAGCAGGCGAATTTTTTGCGATGCGGGCATGTTTACGAAAAGCGGCATCGATTATTGGTTTATTCTACCAGATGTGCTGTTGCGATTTTCCACATTTCTTGACTGCTCCTTATATTTTAAAATATAAAATTATATAAAAGATTTTTAGAAATGGCTGATCCTGCCAGTGAGGGATCCAGTACTGTCGAAGATGACTGGTAAGATTTCCAAGTCGAAGTTACCCGTTCCTTTTCGTGGTTTAGGGTGAAAGAAGGGGACGTATCCATTTCATCGCTGCCTTTAAATGACAGCAAGGAGGAACATGTTTCCAGTCCCAGTATCGACTCGGTAGAGAGCGATTCAGAACAACGAAAGACACGATGGGCAGTAGGTTACTCTGCACAGCCGCTTATCCATTTCATTTAGCGATTGCTTGGTGTAGCTAACAGGCCAAATCCGCTCGAAGAATGGGATCAACTGTACAATCTTCCAAACCAAAGTGCTCTCAGAAATGGTATTCACTTATTTAAATTAAAAATTATTTTACATTTTAGATTGTCGGAAGTTGGCAAAAGCCATTGATAACAGAAAGTCAGTTCCCGAACTGGAATCCTTTATGACGCTTTACTGTAAGAAGAGAAACATATGCTTTAAAAAGGACAGTGGATGGCTAGTGGTGAATATCGTTTACTTGTTTACAACTTTCCTTCACAGGTCCTGGAGAAGATGCTCAAGTACGACATCCCTTCGGAGCAGTTGTTCAACGTCTTCTTTGCCTTTACCACGAAATATATTCCGAAAGAGACCGGGCCACAATCCGAGATATATTTTCTCTTCCATTTGATTCTTCAATATCATGATCCGGAAGTCAGGTAGGCTTTTAACCATTTGGTTTGCAGATGATCTGCTTTTAGTGCCCATTTGGAATCGCTTCGTTGCCCAGCAGTGACGTATACTCAGCAGATATTTTCCAATATATTTGCGTCTTCACTTGACGACGAAACATGTAGAGTATTGTGGGATCTATACATAGAGAAGGGTGACCCGTTCCTGTTCTTCTACATGTCCGTGGTTCTTGTAATTAATGCACGAGAGGAGATACTTAAAATTCAATATGCTGACAGGTAAATACAATATTTTCTGAGTATTGGGCTATTATAGAAAAGGGGTAGAGGATCTTCTAAATTCGCTTCCATCCAAAATCTCTGCCGAAGATGCTTCTGATTTCATCCAACTTGCTTCGTACTACTCCGACAAGACGCCGCAGAGCATCCGGGAAGATTTCCACTACAAAATATTTGGAGCCAACTATGACGATGAAGTCGGCGACTTCACCATTACAAAAATGATGTGCCTGCCGATCACTGTACATGAAATTACTCGAAAAGAACGAGGAGGCCACTTCCACTCGAATATCTCCTATTTCATCATTGATACCCGTACCCAACCCATCAGCAACGGCCATATTTATGGATCATTCAATCTCGATTGCAAGCTTGTCGTCGACAATCCTGACCAGTTTGAGATTGCTCTGAACTCCCTGGAATCCTTCAAGAATGCTCAGAAGTTCGAGGAGCATCTCTGTCTACTTGGCTATGGGGATGACGGGCAGGTATGAAATTCTAATTTTAAATTCCACATGCACATTTAGGATATGTATTTGAACATGGTCTTGGCCAGGCTGCTCCGTAACAAGACATCTCATGTTTCGATTGTACAGGGTGGATTCCGCGCTCTTCACCAGTTTCTCCTCGATGCAAAAAGGCTGCGGCTCTTGGACGGACACGTCGAAAGCAAATGTACTGAATGCACCCCCTCTGGATCTTCGTCATGGGTAATCCTTGAAAGCTTAAATCAACTCTTTTGGAATTTAGAATATTGTTGGGAAAATGAAGGAGGCAGTCATTTCCAAGTCCGTATCTGTCAAGGAAAAGATGAGCACCTTAGTGCACTCGCCTTCTACTGAAACAGAAGTGAAACACGTTGTCCCGGCCGATCGACACGGCAAGAGGTAGATCTATAGGGATATAATATGATGTATATAATGGTTTAGATATCGAAACGAGCCCTCCGTGTTCTCGATCGATGACGGTTCAAGCGATGAAGACGGCGGTACTATTTTTGCTAAAACATCAACAAATGAACAGGTTGGGGGAGCATATTCATGTACTTAAAGTCCTCTTTCAGCTGAAACTCGCTGATCAAGCAGAATATATTGACAAGTTCTCCTGCCACGAGATAGCGATGGACAAGAATATGTACAAAGCAGTGATTGCCCTAACCAGGACTCATCTCCATGTTTTAAGAGAAGTACCGAACAAGGTTACCTCGTTCCAAATACAGTTCAACCTAAATCTTTAGCCCGGCTACGTCACAACGGAAGCGAGGCATGCACTGTCAACCATAGTTCGTGTTACAAGCAAGAAGAAGGTTCCCGAATTGCTAACTTTCAAATTTGGCTACGAAATTGGGGGAGAGACGAAGATCACCGGCGTTCACAGGTGATTACGGCTTATCTTCAATTTGTAAACAATAGACTTTTCTAGATTTCTGGTACCACTGGCTGGGGAATGCGCCAAGGCCGTGAAAACAGCTATTTTCACTCTTCGGCCACTGACCGACACTGCTGAACCGGATTAAATTGACAATGCCCAGCATCGATCACTTATTTCTACTGTTTCTAACTAGTCTTCTTCTATCTGTGAATGTAATATAGGGCAGCTTCTCTTTGGGATCTATCTCTGTGTTGTAAATAACTTCGGGTACAGCCAGTTGTAATATTAAAATATTTATTTATTCGCTCAATCCCCCAGTTGGTTTTTTTCCTAAACCTACCTTTAACCCATTGATTTTATGGCGTCATTTCTGTTCTTCCGTTGGATTGATTTAAATGCAGGCTCGCAAATAACACAACACCCTTCTCTTGTTTACTATTTGCCCCGCCGAATCCTTGCGAAATCAAAAACACTGCTGATTCATCGCTCTTTCTAAATCCTTGTTTCTGTTTCGACGCGATGTTAAAACATGTCATTTGAACTTCCTGCTTGCCTCGACCTTGTCCGTGAATTTCTTTCGGCCAACACCCATTCCCCCCAGTTTGCAGATGAACGTTACCACGGATGATATCACTCTCGCCTGGGGCCAAGCGCCGCATCCTTTGGACCAACAATACGGTATGTTCAATTCTATATTTTAAGAGAATAAAATATTTAGGAAAATGGCGTCTTGCTTGTTTCCAAGACGTTCAGGAGTCGATCGACTCCAACAAATTGTATTTCCTTTATGATCCTCAAGCTGATGAGCAGAGCGGAACAACGTAGGCATTCGTGCATTCATTTTATAAAATAATTTACAGTGGAACTCGTAAAGGCTATCCAGGTCTGGTGATTTTCGACGTGAACATTCGATGCTTCGCCGGGGAAGTTCCCCTTCACAACCCAGGAGCCATGAAGTTCCTGTTTGCTCTGAAGTGCCCCTCGCCACAGGGTGGAACAGCTTTGGTCCTGGTCACCGAGGAACAGATTTATGGACAGATCCGAGTAATTGTGACGAATATTCTCATGTCTGTTCGGTTATAGCTGAATGTGTTCCGCGTCGACCTTGCTTCCGATGGGCTTTCTGTATCCAACAGCCGCCCTCTTCTCCAACAGCCTCTCCAAATCGGAGGGGAATACATTTGCTCGATGCGTGAAGATGTCCCTGAAATCGTCGTGTTGGCCAATCCTGGTCTCCAAGTCTGGAGAGTGAATTGCATGGTGGACTCTCCTCAAGCACCTACAGCGAATTTCACTGTTCCTGGAGCTGACCTAACCCATTTTTACGACGGCTTCCTCAGCAATGGGTAGGTTATTGTTTCCTTCTTTTTATATTGCTCCTATTACAGAGCTGTTCACCTGCTCTCCGCCTCACCCGACGGACACCTGGATCATACCCGCGTTCATGTACTCGCTTTGGAGAATCCTGGACAAATAAACACTCACACCTGCACTCCTGGTCCCCAGGGGGGATTGCCGGAGCCGAGGAAACAATGCGGCATTGACAGTGTTCCAAGTAGGGATCAAAACAATATCACAAGTTGAGTTTTTAGATGCTATCCTTTTCGCTGGCGGTGAAATTGACCGCGGTTACGGCAACGTCCAGCGTCTGACCGACTACTGGGTCCTGGATACTCGTACCTTCCAGTGGACCAGAGTTCCTTCCGAAATGCCATGCCCATTGATCGAGCCGCGTCTTACTGTCTGCAATTCCGGTTTGTAAAGAATACGGTTCCTATTGAAAATTACGTTAGGTAACATTTTCCTCTGGGGAGACTTCGACCAGCCTCTTCCTGGCATGCCTCCTGGTGGCACTCATCTCCGCATTCTTCGAGTATGTTCGGTTACATTTTTGTATTAGTTCTTTTTAGATTAATGGAATGGAGCGTGCTGGACATCCTCCAAGTTATAATCAGGCTATCAACACTCCACCCGCGTATCCTACTTTGAACCCAACCACCCCATCGGGACAGCAAGCCCCTCCCTATCCCTCTTATAACCCTTATGGACAGCCATCCGCCAACCAGGGTGGCTATAATCCGCCCTCATCCAACCAGGGAGGGTACGGCCAGCCACCCCAGAATCAGGGAGGATACGGGCAGCCCTCCCAGAATCAGGGAGGCTACAATCCGTCTGCACAAAATCAAGGATATGGACAGCCAGCTCCTCAGTACGGCCAGCAAGAAGGACAAGGTATGCCTATAGGAAATTCTGTGATTCACCTGATTCCAGGCTACGGTCAACCACAGCCAGGAATGCATGCTTACTATCCTCCTGGATCCCAGGAAAAGAAGAAAGATTGTTCTTTGATGTAAGCTGTAGCTTGCCAAAGAGACCTGTGCTTTGGTTTCTGTTTATACAAATTTTTCGACATAATATTTGTATTAATGTAACTAATAAAGTTCTGTGGAAAGGAGCCAACCTGTTCTATGAAAGGAACAGAGGATACCAGCTTAAGATAAGATATTTGGCCTTTCATTAGCTTCCCCTTTTTTTGAAATATCTTCGCTTCCATATTTAATTTAACCCCGTCACTGCAGGTGAAACCGACATATGTTTTTTTTTTAATTTTCAAATGGCCGGAACCTGTCATTCCTTATTTTTAATATGTATAAGCCGCTGGCTGTTATTATTTCTTCCCCGTTAACATTGATCTATCAAGTGGAGATGACACTTGGCATCATTATTAATACCATCCTCATTTACATTATTTACAAGCACACACCTCCAAAAATGAAAAACTACAAGCTAATCCTATTGAATATGACGGTAAGTCTAAATCTCCTTGTTTGGTTACACGACCTGCGCTGCCGAACTCACATTTTTTTAAATTTTCGAATGTTGTCGAGACGTGTCAAATCGCCATTTTTTCGTAAGAAGCTTGCCGTTTTTGTCGACACTTGATAAAAAACGAAAAAAATAATTTATTATTTTTTTATAAAACAGAAAGAATGTGTTCAAGGTTTCTCAACTCCTCAGTGTGCAATCCGGATTAGGAAGCATACCCGAATATCTGTATCCCCTGCCGGCCATACGTATCAACGGTTATTTCAGTTTTATAGGAACTACTTACGGAGGACATTTTTCGGTAGGCTGCTTTATAAATTGATGACGTGCTAGGCTTGCAGGTGATTTACTTGGTATTCTTTTACATGTGCAGTGGAATCTACGTTGCCGAGTGCTCCCTTTTTCGTTATTACACATTGAGTAACAGACAGCATCGGGTGAAGACAGCCAAGTATTATCTAATCCATGTTAACTTGGGTATACTAACCATATTCTTAGGCATTTACATAAGTACATACTTCCTACAAGACGGACAGGTATGTTCTTCCTCGTGTTTAATGTTTGGAATAAATAAGATTAGCACATATGTGTGTAAAAGCTATTCAGGGACTATTAGAGTATGCTAGGAGTCACAACTACTCCACTGAACTGATAGACATCCACAACGATGTTCTGGTAGTAGCAAACGTGAATTCATCGCTGTTTATTCCTATTTGTCTGTTCTTCTTTTTATAATTATAAGGCAATCCCTTTTCAGTAATCGTCATGCTTGTTCTGCTATTCTCCGTAACCCTTCTTATTTATCTCCTAAACATGTTAACTCATCAATTGCTGAAGGGCTATTTCACTACTATTCACTTGAGTTCGGTTCACTACCAACAACAGAAAAGTTTGACACTTCTCCTTATTGGACAGGGTTCGCTGCCACTTCTTATTCCTCTGCTTGTTGACATTATTCTGATGCAAAGCTTTGCTGATTTTCTACATGGCAAATCGCCTTCAAAGTTTGTCTGGGAATTGTGTCTCTGCATTGTCGTACTCTACCCATTGCTCAGCCCTATCTTTACCATCATCCTTACCAAACCGTATTTTACATCTTTCGTTTCGATGTTGAGGACATTAACATTTAGGCAACGGCGACGGGAGAATTCTGTATCAGTAATAAAATTTTGACAGTTATCTGATATTTGAACGCGTCATGGGCTCTGCATTGTCGTACGCCCCCAATTCCATGGGGAGGCTAATCCGGGTTTGGTCGAGACTTGTCGAAAGCTGTCGAGACTTGTCGAAGCCCCCAATTCCATGGGGAGGCTAATCCGGGTTTGGTCGAGGATTGTCGAAAGCTGTCGAGAATTGTCGAAGCCCCCCAATTCCATGGGGAGGCTAATCCGGGTTTGGTCGAGACTTGTCGAAAGCTGTCGAGACTTGTCGAAGCCCCCAATTCCATGGCGAGGCTAATCCGGGTTTGGTCGAGACTTGTCGAAAGCTGTCGAGACTTGTCGAAGCCCCCAATTCCATGGGGAGGCTAATCCGGGTTTGGTCGAGACTTGTCGAAAGCTGTCGAGACTTGTCGAAGCCCCCAATTCCATGGGGAGGCTAATCCGGGTTTGGTCGAGACTTGTCGAAGCCCCCAATTCCATGGCGAGGCTAATCCGGGTTTGGTCGAGACTTGTCGAAGCCCCCAATTCCATGGGGAGGCTAATCCGGGTTTGGTCGAGACTTGTCGAAAGCTGTCGAGACTTGTCGAAGCCCCCAATTCCATGGCGAGGCTAATCCGGGTTTGGTCGAGACTTGTCGAAAGCTGTCGAGACTTGTCGAAGCCCCCAATTCCATGGGGAGGCTAATCCGGGTTTGGTCGAGACTTGTCGAAAGCTGTCGAGACTTGTCGAAGCCCCCAATTCCATGGCGAGGCTAATCCGGGTTTGGTCGAGACTTGTCGAAAGCTGTCGAGACTTGTCGAAGCCCCCAATTCCATGGGGAGGCTAATCCGGGTTTGGTCGAGACTTGTCGAAAGCTGTCGAGACTTGTCGAAGCCCCCAATTCCATGGGGAGGCTAATCCGGGTTTGGTCGAGACTTGTCGAAAGCTGTCGAGACTTGTCGAAAGCTGTCGAGACTTGTCGAAGCCCCCCAATTCCATGGGGAGGCTAATCCGGGTTTGGTCGAGACTTGTCGAAAGCTGTCGAGACTTGTCGAAGCCCCCCAATTCCATGGGGAGGCTAATCCGGGTTTGGTCGAGACTTGTCGAAAGCTGTCGAGACTTGTCGAAGCCCCCAATTCCATGGGGAGGCTAATCCGGGTTTGGTCGAGACTTGTCGAAAGCTGTCGAGACTTGTCGAAAGCTGTCGAGACTTGTCGAAGCCCCCCAATTCCATGGGGAGGCTAATCCGGGTTTGGTCGAGACTTGTCGAAAGCTGTCGAGACTTGTCGAAGCCCCCCAATTCCATGGGGAGGCTAATCCGGGTTTGGTCGAGACTTGTCGAAAGCTGTCGAGACTTGTCGAAGCCCCCAATTCCATGGCGAGGCTAATCCGGGTTTGGTCGAGACTTGTCGAAAGCTGTCGAGACTTGTCGAAGCCCCCAATTCCATGGGGAGGCTAATCCGGGTTTGGTCGAGACTTGTCGAAAGCTGTCGAGACTTGTCGAAGCCCCCAATTCCATGGGGAGGCTAATCCGGGTTTGGTCGAGACTTGTCGAAAGCTGTCGAGACTTGTCGAAAGCTGTCGAGACTTGTCGAAAGCTGTCGAGACTTGTCGAAGCCCCCCAATTCCATGGGGAGGCTAATCCGGGTTTGGTCGAGACTTGTCGAAAGCTGTCGAGACTTGTCGAAAGCTGTCGAGACTTGTCGAAGCCCCCCAATTCCATGGGGAGGCTAATCCGGGTTTGGTCGAGACTTGTCGAAAGCTGTCGAGACTTGTCGAAGCCCCCAATTCCATGGCGAGGCTAATCCGGGTTTGGTCGAGACTTGTCGAAAGCTGTCGAGACTTGTCGAAGCCCCCAATTCCATGGGGAGGCTAATCCGGGTTTGGTCGAGACTTGTCGAAAGCTGTCGAGACTTGTCGAAGCCCCCAATTCCATGGGGAGGCTAATCCGGGTTTGGTCGAGACTTGTCGAAAGCTGTCGAGACTTGTCGAAAGCTGTCGAGACTTGTCGAAGCCCCCCAATTCCATGGGGAGGCTAATCCGGGTTTGGTCGAGACTTGTCGAAAGCTGTCGAGACTTGTCGAAGCCCCCAATTCCATGGGGAGGCTAATCCGGGTTTGGTCGAGACTTGTCGAAAGCTGTCGAGACTTGTCGAAGCCCCCAATTCCATGGCGAGGCTAATCCGGGTTTGGTCGAGACTTGTCGAAAGCTGTCGAGACTTGTCGAAGCCCCCAATTCCATGGGGAGGCTAATCCGGGTTTGGTCGAGACTTGTCGAAAGCTGTCGAGACTTGTCGAAGCCCCCAATTCCATGGGGAGGCTAATCCGGGTTTGGTCGAGACTTGTCGAAAGCTGTCGAGACTTGTCGAAGCCCCCAATTCCATGGGGAGGCTAATCCGGGTTTGGTCGAGACTTGTCGAAAGCTGTCGAGACTTGTCGAAGCCCCCCAATTCCATGGGGAGGCTAATCCGGGTTTGGTCGAGACTTGTCGAAAGCTGTCGAGACTTGTCGAAGCCCCCAATTCCATGGCGAGGCTAATCCGGGTTTGGTCGAGACTTGTCGAAAGCTGTCGAGACTTGTCGAAGCCCCCAATTCCATGGGGAGGCTAATCCGGGTTTGGTCGAGACTTGTCGAAAGCTGTCGAGACTTGTCGAAGCCCCCAATTCCATGGGGAGGCTAATCCGGGTTTGGTCGAGACTTGTCGAAAGCTGTCGAGACTTGTCGAAGCCCCCAATTCCATGGGGAGGCTAATCCGGGTTTGGTCGAGACTTGTCGAAAGCTGTCGAGACTTGTCGAAAGCTGTCGAGACTTGTCGAAGCCCCCCAATTCCATGGGGAGGCTAATCCGGGTTTGGTCGAGACTTGTCGAAAGCTGTCGAGACTTGTCGAAGCCCCCAATTCCATGGGGAGGCTAATCCGGGTTTGGTCGAGACTTGTCGAAAGCTGTCGAGACTTGTCGAAGCCCCCAATTCCATGGCGAGGCTAATCCGGGTTTGGTCGAGACTTGTCGAAAGCTGTCGAGACTTGTCGAAGCCCCCAATTCCATGGGGAGGCTAATCCGGGTTTGGTCGAGACTTGTCGAAAGCTGTCGAGACTTGTCGAAGCCCCCAATTCCATGGGGAGGCTAATCCGGGTTTGGTCGAGACTTGTCGAAAGCTGTCGAGACTTGTCGAAGCCCCCAATTCCATGGGGAGGCTAATCCGGGTTTGGTCGAGACTTGTCGAAAGCTGTCGAGACTTGTCGAAAGCTGTCGAGACTTGTCGAAGCCCCCCAATTCCATGGGGAGGCTAATCCGGGTTTGGTCGAGACTTGTCGAAAGCTGTCGAGACTTGTCGAAGCCCCCAATTCCATGGGGAGGCTAATCCGGGTTTGGTCGAGACTTGTCGAAAGCTGTCGAGACTTGTCGAAGCCCCCAATTCCATGGGGAGGCTAATCCGGGTTTGGTCGAGACTTGTCGAAAGCTGTCGAGACTTGTCGAAGCCCCCAATTCCATGGGGAGGCTAATCCGGGTTTGGTCGAGACTTGTCGAAAGCTGTCGAGACTTGTCGAAGCCCCCAATTCCATGGCGAGGCTAATCCGGGTTTGGTCGAGACTTGTCGAAAGCTGTCGAGACTTGTCGAAGCTCCCAATTCCATGGGGAGGCTAATCCGGGTTTGGTCGAGACTTGTCGAAAGCTGTCGAGACTTGTCGAAGCCCCCAATTCCATGGGGAGGCTAATCCGGGTTTGGTCGAGACTTGTCGAAAGCTGTCGAGACTTGTCGAAAGCTGTCGAGACTTGTCGAAGCCCCCCAATTCCATGGGGAGGCTAATCCGGGTTTGGTCGAGACTTGTCGAAAGCTGTCGAGACTTGTCGAAGCCCCCAATTCCATGGGGAGGCTAATCCGGGTTTGGTCGAGACTTGTCGAAAGCTGTCGAGACTTGTCGAAGCCCCCAATTCCATGGGGAGGCTAATCCGGGTTTGGTCGAGACTTGTCGAAAGCTGTCGAGACTTGTCGAAAGCTGTCGAGACTTGTCGAAGCCCCCAATTCCATGGGGAGGCTAATCCGGGTTTGGTCGAGACTTGTCGAAAGCTGTCGAGACTTGTCGAAGCCCCCAATTCCATGGCGAGGCTAATCCGGGTTTGGTCGAGACTTGTCGAAAGCTGTCGAGACTTGTCGAAGCCCCCAATTCCATGGGGAGGCTAATCCGGGTTTGGTCGAGAATTGTCGAAAGCTGTCGAGACTTGTCGAAGCCCCCAATTCCATGGGGAGGCTAATCCGGGTTTGGTCGAGACTTGTCGAAAGCTGTCGAGACTTGTCGAAGCCCCCAATTCCATGGGGAGGCTAATCCGGGTTTGGTCGAGACTTGTCGAAAGCTGTCGAGACTTGTCGAAGCCCCCAATTCCATGGGGAGGCTAATCCGGGTTTGGTCGAGACTTGTCGAAAGCTGTCGAGACTTGTCGAAGCCCCCAATTCCATGGGGAGGCTAATCCGGGTTTGGCCGAGACTTGTCGAAAGCTGTCGAGACTTGTCGAAGCCCCCCAATTCCATGGGGAGGCTAATCCGGGTTTGGTCGAGACTTGTCGAAAGCTGTCGAGACTTGTCGAAGCCCCCAATTCCATGGGGAGGCTAATCCGGGTTTGGTCGAGACTTGTCGAAAGCTGTCGAGACTTGTCGAAGCCCCCAATTCCATGGGGAGGCTAATCCGGGTTTGGTCGAGACTTGTCGAAAGCTGTCGAGACTTGTCGAAGCCCCCAATTCCATGGGGAGGCTAATCCGGGTTTGGTCGAGACTTGTCGAAAGCTGTCGAGACTTGTCGAAGCCCCCAATTCCATGGCGAGGCTAATCCGGGTTTGGTCGAGACTTGTCGAAAGCTGTCGAGACTTGTCGAAGCCCCCAATTCCATGGGGAGGCTAATCCGGGTTTGGTCGAGACTTGTCGAAAGCTGTCGAGACTTGTCGAAGCCCCCAATTCCATGGGGAGGCTAATCCGGGTTTGGTCGAGACTTGTCGAAAGCTGTCGAGACTTGTCGAAGCCCCCAATTCCATGGGGAGGCTAATCCGGGTTTGGTCGAGACTTGTCGAAAGCTGTCGAGACTTGTCGAAAGCTGTCGAGACTTGTCGAAGCCCCCAATTCCATGGGGAGGCTAATCCGGGTTTGGTCGAGACTTGTCGAAAGCTGTCGAGACTTGTCGAAGCCCCCAATTCCATGGGGAGGCTAATCCGGGTTTGGTCGAGACTTGTCGAAAGCTGTCGAGACTTGTCGAAGCCCCCAATTCCATGGGGAGGCTAATCCGGGTTTGGTCGAGACTTGTCGAAAGCTGTCGAGACTTGTCGAAGCCCCCAATTCCATGGGGAGGCTAATCCGGGTTTGGCCGAGACTTGTCGAAAGCTGTCGAGACTTGTCGAAGCCCCCCAATTCCATGGGGAGGCTAATCCGGGTTTGGTCGAGACTTGTCGAAAGCTGTCGAGACTTGTCGAAGCCCCCAATTCCATGGGGAGGCTAATCCGGGTTTGGTCGAGACTTGTCGAAAGCTGTCGAGACTTGTCGAAGCCCCCAATTCCATGGGGAGGCTAATCCGGGTTTGGTCGAGACTTGTCGAAAGCTGTCGAGACTTGTCGAAGCCCCCAATTCCATGGGGAGGCTAATCCGGGTTTGGTCGAGACTTGTCGAAAGCTGTCGAGACTTGTCGAAGCCCCCAATTCCATGGCGAGGCTAATCCGGGTTTGGTCGAGACTTGTCGAAAGCTGTCGAGACTTGTCGAAGCCCCCAATTCCATGGGGAGGCTAATCCGGGTTTGGTCGAGACTTGTCGAAAGCTGTCGAGACTTGTCGAAGCCCCCAATTCCATGGGGAGGCTAATCCGGGTTTGGTCGAGACTTGTCGAAAGCTGTCGAGACTTGTCGAAGCCCCCAATTCCATGGGGAGGCTAATCCGGGTTTGGTCGAGACTTGTCGAAAGCTGTCGAGACTTGTCGAAAGCTGTCGAGACTTGTCGAAGCCCCCCAATTCCATGGGGAGGCTAATCCGGGTTTGGTCGAGACTTGTCGAAAGCTGTCGAGACTTGTCGAAGCCCCCAATTCCATGGGGAGGCTAATCCGGGTTTGGTCGAGACTTGTCGAAAGCTGTCGAGACTTGTCGAAGCCCCCAATTCCATGGGGAGGCTAATCCGGGTTTGGTCGAGACTTGTCGAAAGCTGTCGAGACTTGTCGAAAGCTGTCGAGACTTGTCGAAGCCCCCAATTCCATGGGGAGGCTAATCCGGGTTTGGTCGAGACTTGTCGAAAGCTGTCGAGACTTGTCGAAGCCCCCAATTCCATGGCGAGGCTAATCCGGGTTTGGTCGAGACTTGTCGAAAGCTGTCGAGACTTGTCGAAGCCCCCAATTCCATGGGGAGGCTAATCCGGGTTTGGTCGAGACTTGTCGAAAGCTGTCGAGACTTGTCGAAGCCCCCAATTCCATGGGGAGGCTAATCCGGGTTTGGTCGAGACTTGTCGAAAGCTGTCGAGACTTGTCGAAGCCCCCAATTCCATGGGGAGGCTAATCCGGGTTTGGTCGAGACTTGTCGAAAGCTGTCGAGACTTGTCGAAAGCTGTCGAGACTTGTCGAAGCCCCCCAATTCCATGGGGAGGCTAATCCGGGTTTGGTCGAGACTTGTCGAAAGCTGTCGAGACTTGTCGAAGCCCCCAATTCCATGGCGAGGCTAATCCGGGTTTGGTCGAGACTTGTCGAAAGCTGTCGAGACTTGTCGAAGCCCCCCAATTCCATGGGGAGGCTAATCCGGGTTTGGTCGAGACTTGTCGAAAGCTGTCGAGACTTGTCGAAGCCCCCAATTCCATGGCGAGGCTAATCCGGGTTTGGTCGAGACTTGTCGAAAGCTGTCGAGACTTGTCGAAGCCCCCAATTCCATGGGGAGGCTAATCCGGGTTTGGTCGACACTTGTCGAAAGCTGTCGAGACTTGTCGAAGCCCCCAATTCCATGGGGAGGCTAATCCGGGTTTGGTCGAGACTTGTCGAAAGCTGTCGAGACTTGTCGAAGCCCCCCAATTCCATGGGGAGGCTAATCCGGGTTTGGTCGAGACTTGTCGAAAGCTGTCGAGACTTGTCGAAGCCCCCAATTCCATGGGGAGGCTAATCCGGGTTTGGTCGAGACTTGTCGAAAGCTGTCGAGACTTGTCGAAAGCTGTCGAGACTTGTCGAAGCCCCCCAATTCCATGGGGAGGCTAATCCGGGTTTGGTCGAGACTTGTCGAAAGCTGTCGAGACTTGTCGAAACCCCCAATTCCATGGGGAGGCTAATCCGGGTTTGGTCGAGACTTGTCGAAAGCTGTCGAGACTTGTCGAAAGCTGTCGAGACTTGTCGAAGCCCCCAATTCCATGGGGAGGCTAATCCGGGTTTGGTCGAGACTTGTCGAAAGCTGTCGAGACTTGTCGAAGCCCCCAATTCCATGGGGAGGCTAATCCGGGTTTGGTCGAGACTTGTCGAAAGCTGTCGAGACTTGTCGAAAGCTGTCGAGACTTGTCGAAGCCCCCAATTCCATGGGGAGGCTAATCCGGGTTTGGTCGAGACTTGTCGAAAGCTGTCGAGACTTGTCGAAGCCCCCAATTCCATGGGGAGGCTAATCCGGGTTTGGTCGAGACTTGTCGAAAGCTGTCGAGACTTGTCGAAGCCCCCAATTCCATGGGGAGGCTAATCCGGGTTTGGTCGAGACTTGTCGAAAGCTGTCGAGACTTGTCGAAGCCCCCCAATTCCATGGGGAGGCTAATCCGGGTTTGGTCGAGACTTGTCGAAAGCTGTCGAGACTTGTCGAAGCCCCCAATTCCATGGGGAGGCTAATCCGGGTTTGGTCGAGACTTGTCGAAAGCTGTCGAGACTTGTCGAAGCCCCCAATTCCATGGGGAGGCTAATCCGGGTTTGGTCGAGACTTGTCGAAAGCTGTCGAGACTTGTCGAAGCCCCCAATTCCATGGGGAGGCTAATCCGGGTTTGGTCGAGACTTGTCGAAAGCTGTCGAGACTTGTCGAAGCCCCCAATTCCATGGGGAGGCTAATCCGGGTTTGGTCGAGACTTGTCGAAAGCTGTCGAGACTTGTCGAAGCCCCCAATTCCATGGGGAGGCTAATCCGGGTTTGGTCGAGACTTGTCGAAAGCTGTCGAGACTTGTCGAAAGCTGTCGAGACTTGTCGAAGCCCCCCAATTCCATGGGGAGGCTAATCCGGGTTTGGTCGAGACTTGTCGAAAGCTGTCGAGACTTGTCGAAGCCCCCAATTCCATGGCGAGGCTAATCCGGGTTTGGTCGAGACTTGTCGAAAGCTGTCGAGACTTGTCGAAGCCCCCCAATTCCATGGGGAGGCTAATCCGGGTTTGGTCGAGACTTGTCGAAAGCTGTCGAGACTTGTCGAAGCCCCCAATTCCATGGCGAGGCTAATCCGGGTTTGGTCGAGACTTGTCGAAAGCTGTCGAGACTTGTCGAAGCCCCCAATTCCATGGGGAGGCTAATCCGGGTTTGGTCGACACTTGTCGAAAGCTGTCGAGACTTGTCGAAGCCCCCAATTCCATGGGGAGGCTAATCCGGGTTTGGTCGAGACTTGTCGAAAGCTGTCGAGACTTGTCGAAGCCCCCCAATTCCATGGGGAGGCTAATCCGGGTTTGGTCGAGACTTGTCGAAAGCTGTCGAGACTTGTCGAAGCCCCCAATTCCATGGGGAGGCTAATCCGGGTTTGGTCGAGACTTGTCGAAAGCTGTCGAGACTTGTCGAAGCCCCCAATTCCATGGGGAGGCTAATCCGGGTTTGGTCGAGACTTGTCGAAAGCTGTCGAGACTTGTCGAAGCCCCCAATTCCATGGGGAGGCTAATCCGGGTTTGGTCGAGACTTGTCGAAAGCTGTCGAGACTTGTCGAAGCCCCCAATTCCATGGGGAGGCTAATCCGGGTTTGGTCGAGACTTGTCGAAAGCTGTCGAGACTTGTCGAAGCCCCCAATTCCATGGGGAGGCTAATCCGGGTTTGGTCGAGACTTGTCGAAAGCTGTCGAGACTTGTCGAAAGCTGTCGAGACTTGTCGAAGCCCCCCAATTCCATGGGGAGGCTAATCCGGGTTTGGTCGAGACTTGTCGAAAGCTGTCGAGACTTGTCGAAGCCCCCAATTCCATGGCGAGGCTAATCCGGGTTTGGTCGAGACTTGTCGAAAGCTGTCGAGACTTGTCGAAGCCCCCCAATTCCATGGGGAGGCTAATCCGGGTTTGGTCGAGACTTGTCGAAAGCTGTCGAGACTTGTCGAAGCCCCCAATTCCATGGCGAGGCTAATCCGGGTTTGGTCGAGACTTGTCGAAAGCTGTCGAGACTTGTCGAAGCCCCCAATTCCATGGGGAGGCTAATCCGGGTTTGGTCGACACTTGTCGAAAGCTGTCGAGACTTGTCGAAGCCCCCAATTCCATGGGGAGGCTAATCCGGGTTTGGTCGAGACTTGTCGAAAGCTGTCGAGACTTGTCGAAGCCCCCCAATTCCATGGGGAGGCTAATCCGGGTTTGGTCGAGACTTGTCGAAAGCTGTCGAGACTTGTCGAAGCCCCCAATTCCATGGGGAGGCTAATCCGGGTTTGGTCGAGACTTGTCGAAAGCTGTCGAGACTTGTCGAAAGCTGTCGAGACTTGTCGAAGCCCCCCAATTCCATGGGGAGGCTAATCCGGGTTTGGTCGAGACTTGTCGAAAGCTGTCGAGACTTGTCGAAACCCCCAATTCCATGGGGAGGCTAATCCGGGTTTGGTCGAGACTTGTCGAAAGCTGTCGAGACTTGTCGAAAGCTGTCGAGACTTGTCGAAGCCCCCAATTCCATGGGGAGGCTAATCCGGGTTTGGTCGAGACTTGTCGAAAGCTGTCGAGACTTGTCGAAGCCCCCAATTCCATGGGGAGGCTAATCCGGGTTTGGTCGAGACTTGTCGAAAGCTGTCGAGACTTGTCGAAAGCTGTCGAGACTTGTCGAAGCCCCCAATTCCATGGGGAGGCTAATCCGGGTTTGGTCGAGACTTGTCGAAAGCTGTCGAGACTTGTCGAAGCCCCCAATTCCATGGGGAGGCTAATCCGGGTTTGGTCGAGACTTGTCGAAAGCTGTCGAGACTTGTCGAAGCCCCCAATTCCATGGGGAGGCTAATCCGGGTTTGGTCGAGACTTGTCGAAAGCTGTCGAGACTTGTCGAAGCCCCCAATTCCATGGGGAGGCTAATCCGGGTTTGGTCGAGACTTGTCGAAAGCTGTCGAGACTTGTCGAAGCCCCCAATTCCATGGGGAGGCTAATCCGGGTTTGGTCGAGACTTGTCGAAAGCTGTCGAGACTTGTCGAAGCCCCCAATTCCATGGGGAGGCTAATCCGGGTTTGGTCGAGACTTGTCGAAAGCTGTCGAGACTTGTCGAAGCCCCCAATTCCATGGGGAGGCTAATCCGGGTTTGGTCGAGACTTGTCGAAAGCTGTCGAGACTTGTCGAAGCCCCCAATTCCATGGGGAGGCTAATCCGGGTTTGGTCGAGACTTGTCGAAAGCTGTCGAGACTTGTCGAAAGCTGTCGAGACTTGTCGAAGCCCCCAATTCCATGGGGAGGCTAATCCGGGTTTGGTCGAGACTTGTCGAAAGCTGTCGAGACTTGTCGAAGCCCCCAATTCCATGGGGAGGCTAATCCGGGTTTGGTCGAGACTTGTCGAAAGCTGTCGAGACTTGTCGAAAGCTGTCGAGACTTGTCGAAGCCCCCCAATTCCATGGGGAGGCTAATCCGGGTTTGGTCGAGACTTGTCGAAAGCTGTCGAGACTTGTCGAAGCCCCCAATTCCATGGGGAGGCTAATCCGGGTTTGGTCGAGACTTGTCGAAAGCTGTCGAGACTTGTCGAAGCCCCCCATTCCATGGGGAGGCTAATCCGGGTTTGGTCGAGACTTGTCGAAAGCTGTCGAGACTTGTCGAAAGCTGTCGAGACTTGTCGAAGCCCCCAATTCCATGGGGAGGCTAATCCGGGTTTGGTCGAGACTTGTCGAAAGCTGTCGAGACTTGTCGAAGCCCCCAATTCCATGGGGAGGCTAATCCGGGTTTGGTCGAGACTTGTCGAAAGCTGTCGAGACTTGTCGAAGCCCCCAATTCCATGGGGAGGCTAATCCGGGTTTGGTCGAGACTTGTCGAAAGCTGTCGAGACTTGTCGAAGCCCCCAATTCCATGGGGAGGCTAATCCGGGTTTGGTCGAGACTTGTCGAAAGCTGTCGAGACTTGTCGAAGCCCCCAATTCCATGGGGAGGCTAATCCGGGTTTGGTCGAGACTTGTCGAAAGCTGTCGAGACTTGTCGAAGCCCCCAATTCCATGGGGAGGCTAATCCGGGTTTGGTCGAGACTTGTCGAAAGCTGTCGAGACTTGTCGAAGCCCCCAATTCCATGGGGAGGCTAATCCGGGTTTGGTCGAGACTTGTCGAAAGCTGTCGAGACTTGTCGAAAGCTGTCGAGACTTGTCGAAGCCCCCAATTCCATGGGGAGGCTAATCCGGGTTTGGTCGAGACTTGTCGAAAGCTGTCGAGACTTGTCGAAGCCCCCAATTCCATGGGGAGGCTAATCCGGGTTTGGTCGAGACTTGTCGAAAGCTGTCGAGACTTGTCGAAAGCTGTCGAGACTTGTCGAAGCCCCCCAATTCCATGGGGAGGCTAATCCGGGTTTGGTCGAGACTTGTCGAAAGCTGTCGAGACTTGTCGAAGCCCCCAATTCCATGGGGAGGCTAATCCGGGTTTGGTCGAGACTTGTCGAAAGCTGTCGAGACTTGTCGAAAGCTGTCGAGACTTGTCGAAGCCCCCAATTCCATGGGGAGGCTAATCCGGGTTTGGTCGAGACTTGTCGAAAGCTGTCGAGACTTGTCGAAGCCCCCAATTCCATGGCGAGGCTAATCCGGGTTTGGTCGAGACTTGTCGAAAGCTGTCGAGACTTGTCGAAGCCCCCAATTCCATGGGGAGGCTAATCCGGGTTTGGTCGAGACTTGTCGAAAGCTGTCGAGACTTGTCGAAGCCCCCAATTCCATGGGGAGGCTAATCCGGGTTTGGTCGAGACTTGTCGAAAGCTGTCGAGACTTGTCGAAGCCCCCAATTCCATGGGGAGGCTAATCCGGGTTTGGTCGAGACTTGTCGAAAGCTGTCGAGACTTGTCGAAAGCTGTCGAGACTTGTCGAAGCCCCCCAATTCCATGGGGAGGCTAATCCGGGTTTGGTCGAGACTTGTCGAAAGCTGTCGAGACTTGTCGAAGCCCCCAATTCCATGGCGAGGCTAATCCGGGTTTGGTCGAGACTTGTCGAAAGCTGTCGAGACTTGTCGAAGCCCCCCAATTCCATGGGGAGGCTAATCCGGGTTTGGTCGAGACTTGTCGAAAGCTGTCGAGACTTGTCGAAGCCCCCAATTCCATGGCGAGGCTAATCCGGGTTTGGTCGAGACTTGTCGAAAGCTGTCGAGACTTGTCGAAGCCCCCAATTCCATGGGGAGGCAAATCCGGGTTTGGTCGAGACTTGTCGAAAGCTGTCGAGACTTGTCGAAGCCCCCAATTCCATGGGGAGGCTAATCCGGGTTTGGTCGAGACTTGTCGAAAGCTGTCGAGACTTGTCGAAGCCCCCCAATTCCATGGGGAGGCTAATCCGGGTTTGGTCGAGACTTGTCGAAAGCTGTCGAGACTTGTCGAAGCCCCCAATTCCATGGGGAGGCTAATCCGGGTTTGGTCGAGACTTGTCGAAAGCTGTCGAGACTTGTCGAAAGCTGTCGAGACTTGTCGAAGCCCCCCAATTCCATGGGGAGGCTAATCCGGGTTTGGTCGAGACTTGTCGAAAGCTGTCGAGACTTGTCGAAACCCCCAATTCCATGGGGAGGCTAATCCGGGTTTGGTCGAGACTTGTCGAAAGCTGTCGAGACTTGTCGAAAGCTGTCGAGACTTGTCGAAGCCCCCAATTCCATGGGGAGGCTAATCCGGGTTTGGTCGAGACTTGTCGAAAGCTGTCGAGACTTGTCGAAGCCCCCAATTCCATGGGGAGGCTAATCCGGGTTTGGTCGAGACTTGTCGAAAGCTGTCGAGACTTGTCGAAAGCTGTCGAGACTTGTCGAAGCCCCCCAATTCCATGGGGAGGCTAATCCGGGTTTGGTCGAGACTTGTCGAAAGCTGTCGAGACTTGTCGAAGCCCCCAATTCCATGGGGAGGCTAATCCGGGTTTGGTCGAGACTTCTCGAAAGCTGTCGAGACTTGTCGAAGCCCCCAATTCCATGGGGAGGCTAATCCGGGTTTGGTCGAGACTTGTCGAAAGCTGTCGAGACTTGTCGAAGCCCCCCAATTCCATGGGGAGGCTAATCCGGGTTTGGTCGAGACTTGTCGAAAGCTGTCGAGACTTGTCGAAGCCCCCAATTCCATGGGGAGGCTAATCCGGGTTTGGTCGAGACTTGTCGAAAGCTGTCGAGACTTGTCGAAGCCCCCAATTCCATGGGGAGGCTAATCCGGGTTTGGTCGAGACTTGTCGAAAGCTGTCGAGACTTGTCGAAGCCCCCAATTCCATGGGGAGGCTAATCCGGGTTTGGTCGAGACTTGTCGAAAGCTGTCGAGACTTGTCGAAGCCCCCAATTCCATGGGGAGGCTAATCCGGGTTTGGTCGAGACTTGTCGAAAGCTGTCGAGACTTGTCGAAAGCTGTCGAGACTTGTCGAAGCCCCCAATTCCATGGGGAGGCTAATCCGGGTTTGGTCGAGACTTGTCGAAAGCTGTCGAGACTTGTCGAAAGCTGTCGAGACTTGTCGAAGCCCCCCAATTCCATGGGGAGGCTAATCCGGGTTTGGTCGAGACTTGTCGAAAGCTGTCGAGACTTGTCGAAACCCCCAATTCCATGGGGAGGCTAATCCGGGTTTGGTCGAGACTTGTCGAAAGCTGTCGAGACTTGTCGAAAGCTGTCGAGACTTGTCGAAGCCCCCAATTCCATGGGGAGGCTAATCCGGGTTTGGTCGAGACTTGTCGAAAGCTGTCGAGACTTGTCGAAGCCCCCAATTCCATGGGGAGGCTAATCCGGGTTTGGTCGAGACTTGTCGAAAGCTGTCGAGACTTGTCGAAAGCTGTCGAGACTTGTCGAAGCCCCCAATTCCATGGGGAGGCTAATCCGGGTTTGGTCGAGACTTGTCGAAAGCTGTCGAGACTTGTCGAAGCCCCCAATTCCATGGGGAGGCTAATCCGGGTTTGGTCGAGACTTGTCGAAAGCTGTCGAGACTTGTCGAAGCCCCCAATTCCATGGGGAGGCTAATCCGGGTTTGGTCGAGACTTGTCGAAAGCTGTCGAGACTTGTCGAAGCCCCCAATTCCATGGGGAGGCTAATCCGGGTTTGGTCGAGACTTGTCGAAAGCTGTCGAGACTTGTCGAAAGCTGTCGAGACTTGTCGAAAGCTGTCGAGACTTGTCGAAGCCCCCCAATTCCATGGGGAGGCTAATCCGGGTTTGGTCGAGACTTGTCGAAAGCTGTCGAGACTTGTCGAAGCCCCCAATTCCATGGGGAGGCTAATCCGGGTTTGGTCGAGACTTGTCGAAAGCTGTCGAGACTTGTCGAAGCCCCCAATTCCATGGGGAGGCTAATCCGGGTTTGGCCGAGACTTGTCGAAAGCTGTCGAGACTTGTCGAAGCCCCCCAATTCCATGGGGAGGCTAATCCGGGTTTGGTCGAGACTTGTCGAAAGCTGTCGAGACTTGTCGAAGCCCCCAATTCCATGGGGAGGCTAATCCGGGTTTGGTCGAGACTTGTCGAAAGCTGTCGAGACTTGTCGAAGCCCCCAATTCCATGGGGAGGCTAATCCGGGTTTGGTCGAGACTTGTCGAAAGCTGTCGAGACTTGTCGAAGCCCCCCAATTCCATGGGGAGGCTAATCCGGGTTTGGTCGAGACTTGTCGAAAGCTGTCGAGACTTGTCGAAGCCCCCAATTCCATGGGGAGGCTAATCCGGGTTTGGTCGAGACTTGTCGAAAGCTGTCGAGACTTGTCGAAGCCCCCAATTCCATGGGGAGGCTAATCCGGGTTTGGTCGAGACTTGTCGAAAGCTGTCGAGACTTGTCGAAGCCCCCAATTCCATGGGGAGGCTAATCCGGGTTTGGTCGAGACTTGTCGAAAGCTGTCGAGACTTGTCGAAGCCCCCAATTCCATGGGGAGGCTAATCCGGGTTTGGTCGAGACTTGTCGAAAGCTGTCGAGACTTGTCGAAAGCTGTCGAGACTTGTCGAAAGCTGTCGAGACTTGTCGAAGCCCCCCAATTCCATGGGGAGGCTAATCCGGGTTTGGTCGAGACTTGTCGAAAGCTGTCGAGACTTGTCGAAGCCCCCAATTCCATGGGGAGGCTAATCCGGGTTTGGTCGAGACTTGTCGAAAGCTGTCGAGACTTGTCGAAAGCTGTCGAGACTTGTCGAAAGCTGTCGAGACTTGTCGAAGCCCCCAATTCCATGGGGAGGCTAATCCGGGTTTGGTCGAGACTTGTCGAAAGCTGTCGAGACTTGTCGAAGCCCCCAATTCCATGGCGAGGCTAATCCGGGTTTGGTCGAGACTTGTCGAAAGCTGTCGAGACTTGTCGAAGCCCCCCAATTCCATGGGGAGGCTAATCCGGGTTTGGTCGAGACTTGTCGAAAGCTGTCGAGACTTGTCGAAGCCCCCAATTCCATGGGGAGGCTAATCCGGGTTTGGTCGAGACTTGTCGAAAGCTGTCGAGACTTGTCGAAGCCCCCCAATTCCATGGGGAGGCTAATCCGGGTTTGGTCGAGACTTGTCGAAAGCTGTCGAGACTTGTCGAAGCCCCCAATTCCATGGGGAGGCTAATCCGGGTTTGGCCGAGACTTGTCGAAAGCTGTCGAGACTTGTCGAAGCCCCCCAATTCCATGGGGAGGCTAATCCGGGTTTGGTCGAGACTTGTCGAAAGCTGTCGAGACTTGTCGAAAGCTGTCGAGACTTGTCGAAAGCTGTCGAGACTTGTCGAAGCCCCCCAATTCCATGGGGAGGCTAATCCGGGTTTGGTCGAGACTTGTCGAAAGCTGTCGAGACTTGTCGAAGCCCCCCAATTCCATGGGGAGGCTAATCCGGGTTTGGTCGAGACTTGTCGAAGCCCCCAATTCCATGGGGAGGCTAATCCGGGTTTGGTCGAGACTTGTCGAAAGCTGTCGAGACTTGTCGAAGCCCCCCAATTCCATGGGGAGGCTAATCCGGGTTTGGTCGAGACTTGTCGAAAGCTGTCGAGACTTGTCGAAGCCCCCAATTCCATGGCGAGGCTAATCCGGGTTTGGTCGAGACTTGTCGAAAGCTGTCGAGACTTGTCGAAGCCCCCCAATTCCATGGGGAGGCTAATCCGGGTTTGGTCGAGACTTGTCGAAAGCTGTCGAGACTTGTCGAAGCCCCCAATTCCATGGGGAGGCTAATCCGGGTTTGGCCGAGACTTGTCGAAAGCTGTCGAGACTTGTCGAAGCCCCCCAATTCCATGGGGAGGCTAATCCGGGTTTGGTCGAGACTTGTCGAAGCCCCCAATTCCATGGGGAGGCTAATCCGGGTTTGGTCGAGACTTGTCGAAAGCTGTCGAGACTTGTCGAAGCCCCCCAATTCCATGGGGAGGCTAATCCGGGTTTGGTCGAGACTTGTCGAAAGCTGTCGAGACTTGTCGAAGCCCCCAATTCCATGGCGAGGCTAATCCGGGTTTGGTCGAGACTTGTCGAAAGCTGTCGAGACTTGTCGAAGCCCCCCAATTCCATGGGGAGGCTAATCCGGGTTTGGTCGAGACTTGTCGAAAGCTGTCGAGACTTGTCGAAGCCCCCAATTCCATGGCGAGGCTAATCCGGGTTTGGTCGAGACTTGTCGAAAGCTGTCGAGACTTGTCGAAGCCCCCCAATTCCATGGGGAGGCTAATCCGGGTTTGGTCGAGGCTTGTCGAAAGCTGTCGAGACTTGTCGAAGCCCCCAATTCCATGGGGAGGCTAATCCGGGTTTGGCCGAGACTTGTCGAAAGCTGTCGAGACTTGTCGAAGCCCCCCAATTCCATGGGGAGGCTAATCCGGGTTTGGTCGAGACTTGTCGAAAGCTGTCGAGACTTGTCGAAAGCTGTCGAGACTTGTCGAAGCCCCCCAATTCCATGGGGAGGCTAATCCGGGTTTGGTCGAGACTTGTCGAAAGCTGTCGAGACTTGTCGAAGCCCCCCAATTCCATGGGGAGGCTAATCCGGGTTTGGTCGAGACTTGTCGAAGCCCCCAATTCCATGGGGAGGCTAATCCGGGTTTGGTCGAGACTTGTCGAAAGCTGTCGAGACTTGTCGAAGCCCCCCAATTCCATGGGGAGGCTAATCCGGGTTTGGTCGAGACTTGTCGAAAGCTGTCGAGACTTGTCGAAGCCCCCAATTCCATGGCGAGGCTAATCCGGGTTTGGTCGAGACTTGTCGAAAGCTGTCGAGACTTGTCGAAGCCCCCCAATTCCATGGGGAGGCTAATCCGGGTTTGGTCGAGACTTGTCGAAAGCTGTCGAGACTTGTCGAAGCCCCCAATTCCATGGGGAGGCTAATCCGGGTTTGGCCGAGACTTGTCGAAAGCTGTCGAGACTTGTCGAAGCCCCCAATTCCATGGGGAGGCTAATCCGGGTTTGGTCGAGACTTGTCGAAAGCTGTCGAGACTTGTCGAAGCCCCCCAATTCCATGGGGAGGCTAATCCAGGTTTGGTCGAGACTTGTCGAAAGCTGTCGAGACTTGTCGAAGCCCCCCAATTCCATGGGGAGGCTAATCCGGGTTTGGTCGAGACTTGTCGAAAGCTGTCGAGACTTGTCGAAGCCCCCAATTCCATGGGGAGGCTAATCCGGGTTTGGTCGAGACTTGTCGAAAGCTGTCGAGACTTGTCGAAGCCCCCAATTCCATGGGGAGGCTAATCCGGGTTTGGCCGAGACTTGTCGAAAGCTGTCGAGACTTGTCGAAGCCCCCCAATTCCATGGGGAGGCTAATCCGGGTTTGGTCGAGACTTGTCGAAAGCTGTCGAGACTTGTCGAAGCCCCCAATTCCATGGGGAGGCTAATCCGGGTTTGGTCGAGACTTGTCGAAAGCTGTCGAGACTTGTCGAAGCCCCCAATTCCATGGGGAGGCTAATCCGGGTTTGGTCGAGACTTGTCGAAAGCTGTCGAGACTTGTCGAAGCCCCCAATTCCATGGGGAGGCTAATCCCGGTTTGGTCGAGACTTGTCGAAAGCTGTCGAGACTTGTCGAAGCCCCCAATTCCATGGCGAGGCTAATCCGGGTTTGGCCGAGACTTGTCGAAAGCTGTCGAGACTTGTCGAAGCCCCCAATTCCATGGGGAGGCTAATCCGGGTTTGGTCGAGACTTGTCGAAAGCTGTCGAGACTTGTCGAAGCCCCCAATTCCATGGGGAGGCTAATCCGGGTTTGGCCGAGACTTGTCGAAAGCTGTCGAGACTTGTCGAAGCCCCCCAATTCCATGGGGAGGCTAATCCGGGTTTGGTCGAGACTTGTCGAAAGCTGTCGAGACTTGTCGAAGCCCCCAATTCCATGGCGAGGCTAATCCGGGTTTGGTCGAGACTTGTCGAAAGCTGTCGAGACTTGTCGAAGCCCCCAATTCCATGGGGAGGCTAATCCGGGTTTGGTCGAGACTTGTCGAAAGCTGTCGAGACTTGTCGAAGCCCCCCATTTCCATGGGGAGGCTAATCCGGGTTTGGTCGAGACTTGTCGAAAGCTGTCGAGACTTGTCGAAGCCCCCCAATTCCATGGGGAGGCTAATCCGGGTTTGGTCGAGACTTGTCGAAAGCTGTCGAGACTTGTCGAAGCCCCCAATTCCATGGCGAGGCTAATCCGGGTTTGGTCGAGACTTGTCGAAAGCTGTCGAGACTTGTCGAAGCCCCCAATTCCATGGGGAGGCTAATCCGGGTTTGGTCGAGACTTGTCGAAAGCTGTCGAGACTTGTCGAAGCCCCCAATTCCATGGCGAGGCTAATCCGGGTTTGGTCGAGACTTGTCGAAAGCTGTCGAGACTTGTCGAAGCCCCCAATTCCATGGGGAGGCTAATCCGGGTTTGGTCGAGACTTGTCGAAAGCTGTCGAGACTTGTCGAAGCCCCCCAATTCCATGGGGAGGCTAATCCGGGTTTGGTCGAGACTTGTCGAAAGCTGTCGAGACTTGTCGAAGCCCCCAATTCCATGGCGAGGCTAATCCGGGTTTGGTCGAGACTTGTCGAAAGCTGTCGAGACTTGTCGAAGCCCCCAATTCCATGGGGAGGCTAATCCGGGTTTGGTCGAGACTTGTCGAAAGCTGTCGAGACTTGTCGAAGCCCCCCAATTCCATGGGGAGGCTAATCCGGGTTTGGTCGAGACTTGTCGAAAGCTGTCGAGACTTGTCGAAGCCCCCAATTCCATGGGGAGGCTAATCCGGGTTTGGCCGAGACTTGTCGAAAGCTGTCGAGACTTGTCGAAGCCCCCCAATTCCATGGGGAGGCTAATCCGGGTTTGGTCGAGACTTGTCGAAAGCTGTCGAGACTTGTCGAAAGCTGTCGAGACTTGTCGAAAGCTGTCGAGACTTGTCGAAGCCCCCAATTCCATGGCGAGGCTAATCCGGGTTTGGTCGAGACTTGTCGAAAGCTGTCGAGACTTGTCGAAGCCCCCAATTCCATGGGGAGGCTAATCCGGGTTTGGTCGAGACTTGTCGAAAGCTGTCGAGACTTGTCGAAGCCCCCAATTCCATGGCGAGGCTAATCCGGGTTTGGTCGAGACTTGTCGAAAGCTGTCGAGACTTGTCGAAGCCCCCCAATTCCATGGGGAGGCTAATCCGGGTTTGGTCGAGACTTGTCGAAAGCTGTCGAGACTTGTCGAAGCCCCCAATTCCATGGGGAGGCTAATCCGGGTTTGGTCGAGACTTGTCGAAAGCTGTCGAGACTTGTCGAAGCCCCCCAATTCCATGGGGAGGCTAATCCGGGTTTGGTCGAGACTTGTCGAAAGCTGTCGAGACTTGTCGAAGCCCCCAATTCCATGGGGAGGCTAATCCGGGTTTGGCCGAGACTTGTCGAAAGCTGTCGAGACTTGTCGAAGCCCCCCAATTCCATGGGGAGGCTAATCCGGGTTTGGTCGAGACTTGTCGAAAGCTGTCGAGACTTGTCGAAAGCTGTCGAGACTTGTCGAAAGCTGTCGAGACTTGTCGAAGCCCCCCAATTCCATGGGGAGGCTAATCCGGGTTTGGTCGAGACTTGTCGAAAGCTGTCGAGACTTGTCGAAGCCCCCCAATTCCATGGGGAGGCTAATCCGGGTTTGGTCGAGACTTGTCGAAGCCCCCAATTCCATGGGGAGGCTAATCCGGGTTTGGTCGAGACTTGTCGAAAGCTGTCGAGACTTGTCGAAGCCCCCCAATTCCATGGGGAGGCTAATCCGGGTTTGGTCGAGACTTGTCGAAAGCTGTCGAGACTTGTCGAAGCCCCCAATTCCATGGCGAGGCTAATCCGGGTTTGGTCGAGACTTGTCGAAAGCTGTCGAGACTTGTCGAAGCCCCCCAATTCCATGGGGAGGCTAATCCGGGTTTGGTCGAGACTTGTCGAAAGCTGTCGAGACTTGTCGAAGCCCCCAATTCCATGGGGAGGCTAATCCGGGTTTGGCCGAGACTTGTCGAAAGCTGTCGAGACTTGTCGAAGCCCCCCAATTCCATGGGGAGCCTAATCCGGGTTTGGTCGAGACTTGTCGAAGCCCCCAATTCCATGGGGAGGCTAATCCGGGTTTGGTCGAGACTTGTCGAAAGCTGTCGAGACTTGTCGAAGCCCCCCAATTCCATGGGGAGGCTAATCCGGGTTTGGTCGAGACTTGTCGAAAGCTGTCGAGACTTGTCGAAGCCCCCAATTCCATGGCGAGGCTAATCCGGGTTTGGTCGAGACTTGTCGAAAGCTGTCGAGACTTGTCGAAGCCCCCCAATTCCATGGGGAGGCTAATCCGGGTTTGGTCGAGACTTGTCGAAAGCTGTCGAGACTTGTCGAAGCCCCCAATTCCATGGCGAGGCTAATCCGGGTTTGGTCGAGACTTGTCGAAAGCTGTCGAGACTTGTCGAAGCCCCCCAATTCCATGGGGAGGCTAATCCGGGTTTGGTCGAGACTTGTCGAAAGCTGTCGAGACTTGTCGAAGCCCCCAATTCCATGGGGAGGCTAATCCGGGTTTGGCCGAGACTTGTCGAAAGCTGTCGAGACTTGTCGAAGCCCCCCAATTCCATGGGGAGGCTAATCCGGGTTTGGTCGAGACTTGTCGAAAGCTGTCGAGACTTGTCGAAAGCTGTCGAGACTTGTCGAAGCCCCCCAATTCCATGGGGAGGCTAATCCGGGTTTGGTCGAGACTTGTCGAAAGCTGTCGAGACTTGTCGAAAGCTGTCGAGACTTGTCGAAGCCCCCCAATTCCATGGGGAGGCTAATCCGGGTTTGGTCGAGACTTGTCGAAAGCTGTCGAGACTTGTCGAAGCCTTCAATTCCATGGCGAGGCTAATCCGGGTTTGGTCGAGACTTGTCGAAAGCTGTCGAGACTTGTCGAAGCCCCCCAATTCCATGGGGAGGCTAATCCGGGTTTGGTCGAGACTTGTCGAAAGCTGTCGAGACTTGTCGAAGCCCCCAATTCCATGGGGAGGCTAATCCGGGTTTGGCCGAGACTTGTCGAAAGCTGTCGAGACTTGTCGAAGCCCCCCAATTCCATGGGGAGGCTAATCCGGGTTTGGTCGAGACTTGTCGAAAGCTGTCGAGACTTGTCGAAAGCTGTCGAGACTTGTCGAAAGCTGTCGAGACTTGTCGAAGCCCCCCAATTCCATGGGGAGGCTAATCCGGGTTTGGTCGAGACTTGTCGAAAGCTGTCGAGACTTGTCGAAGCCCCCAATTCCATGGCGAGGCTAATCCGGGTTTGGTCGAGACTTGTCGAAAGCTGTCGAGACTTGTCGAAGCCCCCCAATTCCATGGGGAGGCTAATCCGGGTTTGGTCGAGACTTGTCGAAAGCTGTCGAGACTTGTCGAAGCCCCCCAATTCCATGGGGAGGCTAATCCGGGTTTGGTCGAGACTTGTCGAAAGCTGTCGAGACTTGTCGAAGCCCCCAATTCCATGGGGAGGCTAATCCGGGTTTGGTCGAGACTTGTCGAAAGCTGTCGAGACTTGTCGAAAGCTGTCGAGACTTGTCGAAGCCCCCCAATTCCATGGGGAGGCTAATCCGGGTTTGGTCGAGACTTGTCGAAAGCTGTCGAGACTTGTCGAAGCCCCCAATTCCATGGCGAGGCTAATCCGGGTTTGGCCGAGACTTGTCGAAAGCTGTCGAGACTTGTCGAAGCCCCCCAATTCCATGGGGAGGCTAATCCGGGTTTGGTCGAGACTTGTCGAAAGCTGTCGAGACTTGTCGAAGCCCCCAATTCCATGGGGAGGCTAATCCGGGTTTGGTCGAGACTTGTCGAAAGCTGTCGAGACTTGTCGAAGCCCCCAATTCCATGGCGAGGCTAATCCGGGTTTGGTCGAGACTTGTCGAAAGCTGTCGAGACTTGTCGAAGCCCCCAATTCCATGGGGAGGCTAATCCGGGTTTGGTCGAGACTTGTCGAAAGCTGTCGAGACTTGTCGAAGCCCCCAATTCCATGGGGAGGCTAATCCGGGTTTGGTCGAGACTTGTCGAAAGCTGTCGAGACTTGTCGAAGCCCCCAATTCCATGGGGAGGCTAATCCGGGTTTGGCCGAGACTTGTCGAAAGCTGTCGAGACTTGTCGAAGCCCCCCAATTCCATGGGGAGGCTAATCCGGGTTTGGTCGAGACTTGTCGAAAGCTGTCGAGACTTGTCGAAGCCCCCCAATTCCATGGGGAGGCTAATCCGGGTTTGGTCGAGACTTGTCGAAAGCTGTCGAGACTTGTCGAAGCCCCCAATTCCATGGGGAGGCTAATCCGGGTTTGGTCGAGACTTGTCGAAAGCTGTCGAGACTTGTCGAAAGCTGTCGAGACTTGTCGAAGCCCCCCAATTCCATGGGGAGGCTAATCCGGGTTTGGTCGAGACTTGTCGAAAGCTGTCGAGACTTGTCGAAGCCCCCAATTCCATGGCGAGGCTAATCCGGGTTTGGCCGAGACTTGTCGAAAGCTGTCGAGACTTGTCGAAGCCCCCCAATTCCATGGGGAGGCTAATCCGGGTTTGGTCGAGACTTGTCGAAAGCTGTCGAGACTTGTCGAAGCCCCCAATTCCATGGGGAGGCTAATCCGGGTTTGGTCGAGACTTGTCGAAAGCTGTCGAGACTTGTCGAAGCCCCCAATTCCATGGCGAGGCTAATCCGGGTTTGGTCGAGACTTGTCGAAAGCTGTCGAGACTTGTCGAAGCCCCCAATTCCATGGCGAGGCTAATCCGGGTTTGGTCGAGACTTGTCGAAAGCTGTCGAGACTTGTCGAAGCCCCCAATTCCATGGCGAGGCTAATCCGGGTTTGGTCGAGACTTGTCGAAAGCTGTCGAGACTTGTCGAAGCCCCCAATTCCATGGGGAGGCTAATCCGGGTTTGGTCGAGACTTGTCGAAAGCTGTCGAGACTTGTCGAAGCCCCCAATTCCATGGGGAGGCTAATCCGGGTTTGGTCGAGACTTGTCGAAAGCTGTCGAGACTTGTCGAAAGCTGTCGAGACTTGTCGAAGCCCCCCAATTCCATGGGGAGGCTAATCCGGGTTTGGTCGAGACTTGTCGAAAGCTGTCGAGACTTGTCGAAGCCCCCAATTCCATGGGGAGGCTAATCCGGGTTTGGTCGAGACTTGTCGAAAGCTGTCGAGACTTGTCGAAGCCCCCAATTCCATGGCGAGGCTAATCCGGGTTTGGTCGAGACTTGTCGAAAGCTGTCGAGACTTGTCGAAGCCCCCAATTCCATGGGGAGGCTAATCCGGGTTTGGTCGAGACTTGTCGAAAGCTGTCGAGACTTGTCGAAGCCCCCAATTCCATGGGGAGGCTAATCCGGGTTTGGTCGAGACTTGTCGAAAGCTGTCGAGACTTGTCGAAGCCCCCAATTCCATGGGGAGGCTAATCCGGGTTTGGTCGAGACTTGTCGAAAGCTGTCGAGACTTGTCGAAAGCTGTCGAGACTTGTCGAAGCCCCCCAATTCCATGGGGAGGCTAATCCGGGTTTGGTCGAGACTTGTCGAAAGCTGTCGAGACTTGTCGAAGCCCCCAATTCCATGGGGAGGCTAATCCGGGTTTGGTCGAGACTTGTCGAAAGCTGTCGAGACTTGTCGAAGCCCCCAATTCCATGGGGAGGCTAATCCGGGTTTGGTCGAGACTTGTCGAAAGCTGTCGAGACTTGTCGAAGCCCCCAATTCCATGGGGAGGCTAATCCGGGTTTGGTCGAGACTTGTCGAAAGCTGTCGAGACTTGTCGAAGCCCCCAATTCCATGGCGAGGCTAATCCGGGTTTGGTCGAGACTTGTCGAAAGCTGTCGAGACTTGTCGAAGCCCCCAATTCCATGGGGAGGCTAATCCGGGTTTGGTCGAGACTTGTCGAAAGCTGTCGAGACTTGTCGAAGCCCCCAATTCCATGGGGAGGCTAATCCGGGTTTGGTCGAGACTTGTCGAAAGCTGTCGAGACTTGTCGAAAGCTGTCGAGACTTGTCGAAGCCCCCCAATTCCATGGGGAGGCTAATCCGGGTTTGGTCGAGACTTGTCGAAAGCTGTCGAGACTTGTCGAAGCCCCCAATTCCATGGGGAGGCTAATCCGGGTTTGGTCGAGACTTGTCGAAAGCTGTCGAGACTTGTCGAAGCCCCCAATTCCATGGGGAGGCTAATCCGGGTTTGGTCGAGACTTGTCGAAAGCTGTCGAGACTTGTCGAAAGCTGTCGAGACTTGTCGAAGCCCCCAATTCCATGGGGAGGCTAATCCGGGTTTGGTCGAGACTTGTCGAAAGCTGTCGAGACTTGTCGAAGCCCCCAATTCCATGGCGAGGCTAATCCGGGTTTGGTCGAGACTTGTCGAAAGCTGTCGAGACTTGTCGAAGCCCCCAATTCCATGGGGAGGCTAATCCGGGTTTGGTCGAGAATTGTCGAAAGCTGTCGAGACTTGTCGAAGCCCCCAATTCCATGGGGAGGCTAATCCGGGTTTGGTCGAGACTTGTCGAAAGCTGTCGAGACTTGTCGAAGCCCCCAATTCCATGGGGAGGCTAATCCGGGTTTGGTCGAGACTTGTCGAAAGCTGTCGAGACTTGTCGAAGCCCCCAATTCCATGGGGAGGCTAATCCGGGTTTGGTCGAGACTTGTCGAAAGCTGTCGAGACTTGTCGAAGCCCCCAATTCCATGGGGAGGCTAATCCGGGTTTGGCCGAGACTTGTCGAAAGCTGTCGAGACTTGTCGAAGCCCCCAATTCCATGGGGAGGCTAATCCGGGTTTGGTCGAGACTTGTCGAAAGCTGTCGAGACTTGTCGAAGCCCCCAATTCCATGGGGAGGCTAATCCGGGTTTGGTCGAGACTTGTCGAAAGCTGTCGAGACTTGTCGAAAGCTGTCGAGACTTGTCGAAGCCCCCCAATTCCATGGGGAGGCTAATCCGGGTTTGGTCGAGACTTGTCGAAAGCTGTCGAGACTTGTCGAAGCCCCCAATTCCATGGGGAGGCTAATCCGGGTTTGGTCGAGACTTGTCGAAAGCTGTCGAGACTTGTCGAAGCCCCCAATTCCATGGGGAGGCTAATCCGGGTTTGGTCGAGACTTGTCGAAAGCTGTCGAGACTTGTCGAAAGCTGTCGAGACTTGTCGAAGCCCCCAATTCCATGGGGAGGCTAATCCGGGTTTGGTCGAGACTTGTCGAAAGCTGTCGAGACTTGTCGAAGCCCCCAATTCCATGGCGAGGCTAATCCGGGTTTGGTCGAGACTTGTCGAAAGCTGTCGAGACTTGTCGAAGCCCCCAATTCCATGGGGAGGCTAATCCGGGTTTGGTCGAGAATTGTCGAAAGCTGTCGAGACTTGTCGAAGCCCCCAATTCCATGGGGAGGCTAATCCGGGTTTGGTCGAGACTTGTCGAAAGCTGTCGAGACTTGTCGAAGCCCCCAATTCCATGGGGAGGCTAATCCGGGTTTGGTCGAGACTTGTCGAAAGCTGTCGAGACTTGTCGAAGCCCCCAATTCCATGGGGAGGCTAATCCGGGTTTGGTCGAGACTTGTCGAAAGCTGTCGAGACTTGTCGAAGCCCCCAATTCCATGGCGAGGCTAATCCGGGTTTGGTCGAGACTTGTCGAAAGCTGTCGAGACTTGTCGAAGCCCCCAATTCCATGGGGAGGCTAATCCGGGTTTGGTCGAGACTTGTCGAAAGCTGTCGAGACTTGTCGAAGCCCCCAATTCCATGGCGAGGCTAATCCGGGTTTGGTCGAGACTTGTCGAAAGCTGTCGAGACTTGTCGAAGCCCCCAATTCCATGGCGAGGCTAATCCGGGTTTGGTCGAGACTTGTCGAAAGCTGTCGAGACTTGTCGAAGCCCCCAATTCCATGGGGAGGCTAATCCGGGTTTGGTCGAGACTTGTCGAAAGCTGTCGAGACTTGTCGAAGCCCCCAATTCCATGGGGAGGCTAATCCGGGTTTGGTCGAGACTTGTCGAAAGCTGTCGAGACTTGTCGAAAGCTGTCGAGACTTGTCGAAGCCCCCCAATTCCATGGGGAGGCTAATCCGGGTTTGGTCGAGACTTGTCGAAAGCTGTCGAGACTTGTCGAAGCCCCCAATTCCATGGGGAGGCTAATCCGGGTTTGGTCGAGACTTGTCGAAAGCTGTCGAGACTTGTCGAAGCCCCCAATTCCATGGCGAGGCTAATCCGGGTTTGGTCGAGACTTGTCGAAAGCTGTCGAGACTTGTCGAAGCCCCCAATTCCATGGGGAGGCTAATCCGGGTTTGGTCGAGACTTGTCGAAAGCTGTCGAGACTTGTCGAAGCCCCCAATTCCATGGGGAGGCTAATCCGGGTTTGGTCGAGACTTGTCGAAAGCTGTCGAGACTTGTCGAAGCCCCCAATTCCATGGGGAGGCTAATCCGGGTTTGGTCGAGACTTGTCGAAAGCTGTCGAGACTTGTCGAAAGCTGTCGAGACTTGTCGAAGCCCCCCAATTCCATGGGGAGGCTAATCCGGGTTTGGTCGAGACTTGTCGAAAGCTGTCGAGACTTGTCGAAGCCCCCAATTCCATGGGGAGGCTAATCCGGGTTTGGTCGAGACTTGTCGAAAGCTGTCGAGACTTGTCGAAGCCCCCAATTCCATGGGGAGGCTAATCCGGGTTTGGTCGAGACTTGTCGAAAGCTGTCGAGACTTGTCGAAGCCCCCAATTCCATGGGGAGGCTAATCCGGGTTTGGTCGAGACTTGTCGAAAGCTGTCGAGACTTGTCGAAGCCCCCAATTCCATGGCGAGGCTAATCCGGGTTTGGTCGAGACTTGTCGAAAGCTGTCGAGACTTGTCGAAGCCCCCAATTCCATGGGGAGGCTAATCCGGGTTTGGTCGAGACTTGTCGAAAGCTGTCGAGACTTGTCGAAGCCCCCAATTCCATGGGGAGGCTAATCCGGGTTTGGTCGAGACTTGTCGAAAGCTGTCGAGACTTGTCGAAAGCTGTCGAGACTTGTCGAAGCCCCCCAATTCCATGGGGAGGCTAATCCGGGTTTGGTCGAGACTTGTCGAAAGCTGTCGAGACTTGTCGAAGCCCCCAATTCCATGGGGAGGCTAATCCGGGTTTGGTCGAGACTTGTCGAAAGCTGTCGAGACTTGTCGAAGCCCCCAATTCCATGGGGAGGCTAATCCGGGTTTGGTCGAGACTTGTCGAAAGCTGTCGAGACTTGTCGAAAGCTGTCGAGACTTGTCGAAGCCCCCAATTCCATGGGGAGGCTAATCCGGGTTTGGTCGAGACTTGTCGAAAGCTGTCGAGACTTGTCGAAGCCCCCAATTCCATGGCGAGGCTAATCCGGGTTTGGTCGAGACTTGTCGAAAGCTGTCGAGACTTGTCGAAGCCCCCAATTCCATGGGGAGGCTAATCCGGGTTTGGTCGAGAATTGTCGAAAGCTGTCGAGACTTGTCGAAGCCCCCAATTCCATGGGGAGGCTAATCCGGGTTTGGTCGAGACTTGTCGAAAGCTGTCGAGACTTGTCGAAGCCCCCAATTCCATGGGGAGGCTAATCCGGGTTTGGTCGAGACTTGTCGAAAGCTGTCGAGACTTGTCGAAGCCCCCAATTCCATGGGGAGGCTAATCCGGGTTTGGTCGAGACTTGTCGAAAGCTGTCGAGACTTGTCGAAGCCCCCAATTCCATGGGGAGGCTAATCCGGGTTTGGCCGAGACTTGTCGAAAGCTGTCGAGACTTGTCGAAGCCCCCAATTCCATGGGGAGGCTAATCCGGGTTTGGTCGAGACTTGTCGAAAGCTGTCGAGACTTGTCGAAGCCCCCAATTCCATGGGGAGGCTAATCCGGGTTTGGTCGAGACTTGTCGAAAGCTGTCGAGACTTGTCGAAGCCCCCAATTCCATGGGGAGGCTAATCCGGGTTTGGTCGAGACTTGTCGAAAGCTGTCGAGACTTGTCGAAGCCCCCAATTCCATGGCGAGGCTAATCCGGGTTTGGTCGAGACTTGTCGAAAGCTGTCGAGACTTGTCGAAGCCCCCAATTCCATGGGGAGGCTAATCCGGGTTTGGTCGAGACTTGTCGAAAGCTGTCGAGACTTGTCGAAGCCCCCAATTCCATGGGGAGGCTAATCCGGGTTTGGTCGAGACTTGTCGAAAGCTGTCGAGACTTGTCGAAGCCCCCAATTCCATGGGGAGGCTAATCCGGGTTTGGTCGAGACTTGTCGAAAGCTGTCGAGACTTGTCGAAAGCTGTCGAGACTTGTCGAAGCCCCCCAATTCCATGGGGAGGCTAATCCGGGTTTGGTCGAGACTTGTCGAAAGCTGTCGAGACTTGTCGAAGCCCCCAATTCCATGGGGAGGCTAATCCGGGTTTGGTCGAGACTTGTCGAAAGCTGTCGAGACTTGTCGAAGCCCCCAATTCCATGGCGAGGCTAATCCGGGTTTGGTCGAGACTTGTCGAAAGCTGTCGAGACTTGTCGAAGCCCCCAATTCCATGGGGAGGCTAATCCGGGTTTGGTCGAGACTTGTCGAAAGCTGTCGGGACTTGTCGAAGCCCCCAATTCCATGGGGAGGCTAATCCGGGTTTGGTCGAGACTTGTCGAAAGCTGTCGAGACTTGTCGAAGCCCCCAATTCCATGGGGAGGCTAATCCGGGTTTGGTCGAGACTTGTCGAAAGCTGTCGAGACTTGTCGAAAGCTGTCGAGACTTGTCGAAGCCCCCCAATTCCATGGGGAGGCTAATCCGGGTTTGGTCGAGACTTGTCGAAAGCTGTCGAGACTTGTCGAAGCCCCCAATTCCATGGCGAGGCTAATCCGGGTTTGGTCGAGACTTGTCGAAAGCTGTCGAGACTTGTCGAAGCCCCCCAATTCCATGGGGAGGCTAATCCGGGTTTGGTCGAGACTTGTCGAAAGCTGTCGAGACTTGTCGAAGCCCCCAATTCCATGGCGAGGCTAATCCGGGTTTGGTCGAGACTTGTCGAAAGCTGTCGAGACTTGTCGAAGCCCCCAATTCCATGGGGAGGCTAATCCGGGTTTGGTCGACACTTGTCGAAAGCTGTCGAGACTTGTCGAAGCCCCCAATTCCATGGGGAGGCTAATCCGGGTTTGGTCGAGACTTGTCGAAAGCTGTCGAGACTTGTCGAAGCCCCCCAATTCCATGGGGAGGCTAATCCGGGTTTGGTCGAGACTTGTCGAAAGCTGTCGAGACTTGTCGAAGCCCCCAATTCCATGGGGAGGCTAATCCGGGTTTGGTCGAGACTTGTCGAAAGCTGTCGAGACTTGTCGAAAGCTGTCGAGACTTGTCGAAGCCCCCCAATTCCATGGGGAGGCTAATCCGGGTTTGGTCGAGACTTGTCGAAAGCTGTCGAGACTTGTCGAAACCCCCAATTCCATGGGGAGGCTAATCCGGGTTTGGTCGAGACTTGTCGAAAGCTGTCGAGACTTGTCGAAAGCTGTCGAGACTTGTCGAAGCCCCCAATTCCATGGGGAGGCTAATCCGGGTTTGGTCGAGACTTGTCGAAAGCTGTCGAGACTTGTCGAAGCCCCCAATTCCATGGGGAGGCTAATCCGGGTTTGGTCGAGACTTGTCGAAAGCTGTCGAGACTTGTCGAAAGCTGTCGAGACTTGTCGAAGCCCCCAATTCCATGGGGAGGCTAATCCGGGTTTGGTCGAGACTTGTCGAAAGCTGTCGAGACTTGTCGAAGCCCCCAATTCCATGGGGAGGCTAATCCGGGTTTGGTCGAGACTTGTCGAAAGCTGTCGAGACTTGTCGAAGCCCCCAATTCCATGGGGAGGCTAATCCGGGTTTGGTCGAGACTTGTCGAAAGCTGTCGAGACTTGTCGAAGCCCCCCAATTCCATGGGGAGGCTAATCCGGGTTTGGTCGAGACTTGTCGAAAGCTGTCGAGACTTGTCGAAGCCCCCAATTCCATGGGGAGGCTAATCCGGGTTTGGTCGAGACTTGTCGAAAGCTGTCGAGACTTGTCGAAGCCCCCAATTCCATGGGGAGGCTAATCCGGGTTTGGTCGAGACTTGTCGAAAGCTGTCGAGACTTGTCGAAGCCCCCAATTCCATGGGGAGGCTAATCCGGGTTTGGTCGAGACTTGTCGAAAGCTGTCGAGACTTGTCGAAGCCCCCAATTCCATGGGGAGGCTAATCCGGGTTTGGTCGAGACTTGTCGAAAGCTGTCGAGACTTGTCGAAGCCCCCAATTCCATGGGGAGGCTAATCCGGGTTTGGTCGAGACTTGTCGAAAGCTGTCGAGACTTGTCGAAAGCTGTCGAGACTTGTCGAAGCCCCCCAATTCCATGGGGAGGCTAATCCGGGTTTGGTCGAGACTTGTCGAAAGCTGTCGAGACTTGTCGAAGCCCCCAATTCCATGGCGAGGCTAATCCGGGTTTGGTCGAGACTTGTCGAAAGCTGTCGAGACTTGTCGAAGCCCCCCAATTCCATGGGGAGGCTAATCCGGGTTTGGTCGAGACTTGTCGAAAGCTGTCGAGACTTGTCGAAGCCCCCAATTCCATGGCGAGGCTAATCCGGGTTTGGTCGAGACTTGTCGAAAGCTGTCGAGACTTGTCGAAGCCCCCAATTCCATGGGGAGGCTAATCCGGGTTTGGTCGACACTTGTCGAAAGCTGTCGAGACTTGTCGAAGCCCCCAATTCCATGGGGAGGCTAATCCGGGTTTGGTCGAGACTTGTCGAAAGCTGTCGAGACTTGTCGAAGCCCCCCAATTCCATGGGGAGGCTAATCCGGGTTTGGTCGAGACTTGTCGAAAGCTGTCGAGACTTGTCGAAGCCCCCAATTCCATGGGGAGGCTAATCCGGGTTTGGTCGAGACTTGTCGAAAGCTGTCGAGACTTGTCGAAGCCCCCAATTCCATGGGGAGGCTAATCCGGGTTTGGTCGAGACTTGTCGAAAGCTGTCGAGACTTGTCGAAGCCCCCAATTCCATGGGGAGGCTAATCCGGGTTTGGTCGAGACTTGTCGAAAGCTGTCGAGACTTGTCGAAGCCCCCCAATTCCATGGGGAGGCTAATCCGGGTTTGGTCGAGACTTGTCGAAAGCTGTCGAGACTTGTCGAAGCCCCCAATTCCATGGGGAGGCTAATCCGGGTTTGGTCGACACTTGTCGAAAGCTGTCGAGACTTGTCGAAGCCCCCAATTCCATGGGGAGGCTAATCCGGGTTTGGTCGAGACTTGTCGAAAGCTGTCGAGACTTGTCGAAGCCCCCCAATTCCATGGGGAGGCTAATCCGGGTTTGGTCGAGACTTGTCGAAAGCTGTCGAGACTTGTCGAAGCCCCCAATTCCATGGGGAGGCTAATCCGGGTTTGGTCGAGACTTGTCGAAAGCTGTCGAGACTTGTCGAAAGCTGTCGAGACTTGTCGAAGCCCCCCAATTCCATGGGGAGGCTAATCCGGGTTTGGTCGAGACTTGTCGAAAGCTGTCGAGACTTGTCGAAACCCCCAATTCCATGGGGAGGCTAATCCGGGTTTGGTCGAGACTTGTCGAAAGCTGTCGAGACTTGTCGAAAGCTGTCGAGACTTGTCGAAGCCCCCAATTCCATGGGGAGGCTAATCCGGGTTTGGTCGAGACTTGTCGAAAGCTGTCGAGACTTGTCGAAGCCCCCAATTCCATGGGGAGGCTAATCCGGGTTTGGTCGAGACTTGTCGAAAGCTGTCGAGACTTGTCGAAAGCTGTCGAGACTTGTCGAAGCCCCCAATTCCATGGGGAGGCTAATCCGGGTTTGGTCGAGACTTGTCGAAAGCTGTCGAGACTTGTCGAAGCCCCCAATTCCATGGGGAGGCTAATCCGGGTTTGGTCGAGACTTGTCGAAAGCTGTCGAGACTTGTCGAAGCCCCCAATTCCATGGGGAGGCTAATCCGGGTTTGGTCGAGACTTGTCGAAAGCTGTCGAGACTTGTCGAAGCCCCCAATTCCATGGGGAGGCTAATCCGGGTTTGGTCGAGACTTGTCGAAAGCTGTCGAGACTTGTCGAAGCCCCCAATTCCATGGGGAGGCTAATCCGGGTTTGGTCGAGACTTGTCGAAAGCTGTCGAGACTTGTCGAAGCCCCCAATTCCATGGGGAGGCTAATCCGGGTTTGGTCGAGACTTGTCGAAAGCTGTCGAGACTTGTCGAAGCCCCCAATTCCATGGGGAGGCTAATCCGGGTTTGGTCGAGACTTGTCGAAAGCTGTCGAGACTTGTCGAAGCCCCCAATTCCATGGGGAGGCTAATCCGGGTTTGGTCGAGACTTGTCGAAAGCTGTCGAGACTTGTCGAAAGCTGTCGAGACTTGTCGAAGCCCCCAATTCCATGGGGAGGCTAATCCGGGTTTGGTCGAGACTTGTCGAAAGCTGTCGAGACTTGTCGAAGCCCCCAATTCCATGGGGAGGCTAATCCGGGTTTGGTCGAGACTTGTCGAAAGCTGTCGAGACTTGTCGAAAGCTGTCGAGACTTGTCGAAGCCCCCCAATTCCATGGGGAGGCTAATCCGGGTTTGGTCGAGACTTGTCGAAAGCTGTCGAGACTTGTCGAAGCCCCCAATTCCATGGGGAGGCTAATCCGGGTTTGGTCGAGACTTGTCGAAAGCTGTCGAGACTTGTCGAAGCCCCCAATTCCATGGGGAGGCTAATCCGGGTTTGGTCGAGACTTGTCGAAAGCTGTCGAGACTTGTCGAAAGCTGTCGAGACTTGTCGAAGCCCCCAATTCCATGGGGAGGCTAATCCGGGTTTGGTCGAGACTTGTCGAAAGCTGTCGAGACTTGTCGAAGCCCCCAATTCCATGGGGAGGCTAATCCGGGTTTGGTCGAGACTTGTCGAAAGCTGTCGAGACTTGTCGAAGCCCCCAATTCCATGGGGAGGCTAATCCGGGTTTGGTCGAGACTTGTCGAAAGCTGTCGAGACTTGTCGAAGCCCCCAATTCCATGGGGAGGCTAATCCGGGTTTGGTCGAGACTTGTCGAAAGCTGTCGAGACTTGTCGAAGCCCCCAATTCCATGGGGAGGCTAATCCGGGTTTGGTCGAGACTTGTCGAAAGCTGTCGAGACTTGTCGAAGCCCCCAATTCCATGGGGAGGCTAATCCGGGTTTGGTCGAGACTTGTCGAAAGCTGTCGAGACTTGTCGAAGCCCCCAATTCCATGGGGAGGCTAATCCGGGTTTGGTCGAGACTTGTCGAAAGCTGTCGAGACTTGTCGAAAGCTGTCGAGACTTGTCGAAGCCCCCAATTCCATGGGGAGGCTAATCCGGGTTTGGTCGAGACTTGTCGAAAGCTGTCGAGACTTGTCGAAGCCCCCAATTCCATGGGGAGGCTAATCCGGGTTTGGTCGAGACTTGTCGAAAGCTGTCGAGACTTGTCGAAAGCTGTCGAGACTTGTCGAAGCCCCCCAATTCCATGGGGAGGCTAATCCGGGTTTGGTCGAGACTTGTCGAAAGCTGTCGAGACTTGTCGAAGCCCCCAATTCCATGGGGAGGCTAATCCGGGTTTGGTCGAGACTTGTCGAAAGCTGTCGAGACTTGTCGAAAGCTGTCGAGACTTGTCGAAGCCCCCAATTCCATGGGGAGGCTAATCCGGGTTTGGTCGAGACTTGTCGAAAGCTGTCGAGACTTGTCGAAGCCCCCAATTCCATGGCGAGGCTAATCCGGGTTTGGTCGAGACTTGTCGAAAGCTGTCGAGACTTGTCGAAGCCCCCAATTCCATGGGGAGGCTAATCCGGGTTTGGTCGAGACTTGTCGAAAGCTGTCGAGACTTGTCGAAGCCCCCAATTCCATGGGGAGGCTAATCCGGGTTTGGTCGAGACTTGTCGAAAGCTGTCGAGACTTGTCGAAGCCCCCAATTCCATGGGGAGGCTAATCCGGGTTTGGTCGAGACTTGTCGAAAGCTGTCGAGACTTGTCGAAAGCTGTCGAGACTTGTCGAAGCCCCCCAATTCCATGGGGAGGCTAATCCGGGTTTGGTCGAGACTTGTCGAAAGCTGTCGAGACTTGTCGAAGCCCCCAATTCCATGGCGAGGCTAATCCGGGTTTGGTCGAGACTTGTCGAAAGCTGTCGAGACTTGTCGAAGCCCCCCAATTCCATGGGGAGGCTAATCCGGGTTTGGTCGAGACTTGTCGAAAGCTGTCGAGACTTGTCGAAGCCCCCAATTCCATGGCGAGGCTAATCCGGGTTTGGTCGAGACTTGTCGAAAGCTGTCGAGACTTGTCGAAGCCCCCAATTCCATGGGGAGGCAAATCCGGGTTTGGTCGAGACTTGTCGAAAGCTGTCGAGACTTGTCGAAGCCCCCAATTCCATGGGGAGGCTAATCCGGGTTTGGTCGAGACTTGTCGAAAGCTGTCGAGACTTGTCGAAGCCCCCCAATTCCATGGGGAGGCTAATCCGGGTTTGGTCGAGACTTGTCGAAAGCTGTCGAGACTTGTCGAAGCCCCCAATTCCATGGGGAGGCTAATCCGGGTTTGGTCGAGACTTGTCGAAAGCTGTCGAGACTTGTCGAAAGCTGTCGAGACTTGTCGAAGCCCCCCAATTCCATGGGGAGGCTAATCCGGGTTTGGTCGAGACTTGTCGAAAGCTGTCGAGACTTGTCGAAACCCCCAATTCCATGGGGAGGCTAATCCGGGTTTGGTCGAGACTTGTCGAAAGCTGTCGAGACTTGTCGAAAGCTGTCGAGACTTGTCGAAGCCCCCAATTCCATGGGGAGGCTAATCCGGGTTTGGTCGAGACTTGTCGAAAGCTGTCGAGACTTGTCGAAGCCCCCAATTCCATGGGGAGGCTAATCCGGGTTTGGTCGAGACTTGTCGAAAGCTGTCGAGACTTGTCGAAAGCTGTCGAGACTTGTCGAAGCCCCCCAATTCCATGGGGAGGCTAATCCGGGTTTGGTCGAGACTTGTCGAAAGCTGTCGAGACTTGTCGAAGCCCCCAATTCCATGGGGAGGCTAATCCGGGTTTGGTCGAGACTTCTCGAAAGCTGTCGAGACTTGTCGAAGCCCCCAATTCCATGGGGAGGCTAATCCGGGTTTGGTCGAGACTTGTCGAAAGCTGTCGAGACTTGTCGAAGCCCCCCAATTCCATGGGGAGGCTAATCCGGGTTTGGTCGAGACTTGTCGAAAGCTGTCGAGACTTGTCGAAGCCCCCAATTCCATGGGGAGGCTAATCCGGGTTTGGTCGAGACTTGTCGAAAGCTGTCGAGACTTGTCGAAGCCCCCAATTCCATGGGGAGGCTAATCCGGGTTTGGTCGAGACTTGTCGAAAGCTGTCGAGACTTGTCGAAGCCCCCAATTCCATGGGGAGGCTAATCCGGGTTTGGTCGAGACTTGTCGAAAGCTGTCGAGACTTGTCGAAGCCCCCAATTCCATGGGGAGGCTAATCCGGGTTTGGTCGAGACTTGTCGAAAGCTGTCGAGACTTGTCGAAAGCTGTCGAGACTTGTCGAAGCCCCCAATTCCATGGGGAGGCTAATCCGGGTTTGGTCGAGACTTGTCGAAAGCTGTCGAGACTTGTCGAAAGCTGTCGAGACTTGTCGAAGCCCCCCAATTCCATGGGGAGGCTAATCCGGGTTTGGTCGAGACTTGTCGAAAGCTGTCGAGACTTGTCGAAACCCCCAATTCCATGGGGAGGCTAATCCGGGTTTGGTCGAGACTTGTCGAAAGCTGTCGAGACTTGTCGAAGCCCCCAATTCCATGGGGAGGCTAATCCGGGTTTGGTCGAGACTTGTCGAAAGCTGTCGAGACTTGTCGAAGCCCCCAATTCCATGGGGAGGCTAATCCGGGTTTGGTCGAGACTTGTCGAAAGCTGTCGAGACTTGTCGAAAGCTGTCGAGACTTGTCGAAGCCCCCAATTCCATGGGGAGGCTAATCCGGGTTTGGTCGAGACTTGTCGAAAGCTGTCGACACTTGTCGAAGCCCCCAATTCCATGGGGAGGCTAATCCGGGTTTGGTCGAGACTTGTCGAAAGCTGTCGAGACTTGTCGAAGCCCCCAATTCCATGGGGAGGCTAATCCGGGTTTGGTCGAGACTTGTCGAAAGCTGTCGAGACTTGTCGAAAGCTGTCGAGACTTGTCGAAAGCTGTCGAGACTTGTCGAAGCCCCCCAATTCCATGGGGAGGCTAATCCGGGTTTGGTCGAGACTTGTCGAAAGCTGTCGAGACTTGTCGAAGCCCCCAATTCCATGGGGAGGCTAATCCGGGTTTGGTCGAGACTTGTCGAAAGCTGTCGAGACTTGTCGAAGCCCCCAATTCCATGGGGAGGCTAATCCGGGTTTGGCCGAGACTTGTCGAAAGCTGTCGAGACTTGTCGAAGCCCCCCAATTCCATGGGGAGGCTAATCCGGGTTTGGTCGAGACTTGTCGAAAGCTGTCGAGACTTGTCGAAGCCCCCAATTCCATGGGGAGGCTAATCCGGGTTTGGTCGAGACTTGTCGAAAGCTGTCGAGACTTGTCGAAGCCCCCAATTCCATGGGGAGGCTAATCCGGGTTTGGTCGAGACTTGTCGAAAGCTGTCGAGACTTGTCGAAGCCCCCCAATTCCATGGGGAGGCTAATCCGGGTTTGGTCGAGACTTCTCGAAAGCTGTCGAGACTTGTCGAAGCCCCCAATTCCATGGGGAGGCTAATCCGGGTTTGGTCGAGACTTGTCGAAAGCTGTCGAGACTTGTCGAAAGCTGTCGAGACTTGTCGAAGCCCCCCAATTCCATGGGGAGGCTAATCCGGGTTTGGTCGAGACTTGTCGAAAGCTGTCGAGACTTGTCGAAGCCCCCAATTCCATGGGGAGGCTAATCCGGGTTTGGTCGAGACTTGTCGAAAGCTGTCGAGACTTGTCGAAAGCTGTCGAGACTTGTCGAAGCCCCCAATTCCATGGGGAGGCTAATCCGGGTTTGGTCGAGACTTGTCGAAAGCTGTCGAGACTTGTCGAAGCCCCCAATTCCATGGGGAGGCTAATCCGGGTTTGGTCGAGACTTGTCGAAAGCTGTCGAGACTTGTCGAAGCCCCCAATTCCATGGGGAGGCTAATCCGGGTTTGGTCGAGACTTGTCGAAAGCTGTCGAGACTTGTCGAAGCCCCCAATTCCATGGGGAGGCTAATCCGGGTTTGGTCGAGACTTGTCGAAAGCTGTCGAGACTTGTCGAAGCCCCCAATTCCATGGGGAGGCTAATCCGGGTTTGGTCGAGACTTGTCGAAAGCTGTCGAGACTTGTCGAAGCCCCCAATTCCATGGGGAGGCTAATCCGGGTTTGGTCGAGACTTGTCGAAAGCTGTCGAGACTTGTCGAAGCCCCCAATTCCATGGGGAGGCTAATCCGGGTTTGGTCGAGACTTGTCGAAAGCTGTCGAGACTTGTCGAAAGCTGTCGAGACTTGTCGAAAGCTGTCGAGACTTGTCGAAGCCCCCCAATTCCATGGGGAGGCTAATCCGGGTTTGGTCGAGACTTGTCGAAAGCTGTCGAGACTTGTCGAAGCCCCCAATTCCATGGGGAGGCTAATCCGGGTTTGGTCGAGACTTGTCGAAAGCTGTCGAGACTTGTCGAAAGCTGTCGAGACTTGTCGAAAGCTGTCGAGACTTGTCGAAGCCCCCAATTCCATGGGGAGGCTAATCCGGGTTTGGTCGAGACTTGTCGAAAGCTGTCGAGACTTGTCGAAGCCCCCAATTCCATGGCGAGGCTAATCCGGGTTTGGTCGAGACTTGTCGAAGCCCCCAATTCCATGGGGAGGCTAATCCGGGTTTGGTCGAGACTTGTCGAAAGCTGTCGAGACTTGTCGAAGCCCCCAATTCCATGGCGAGGCTAATCCGGGTTTGGTCGAGACTTGTCGAAAGCTGTCGAGACTTGTCGAAGCCCCCCAATTCCATGGGGAGGCTAATCCGGGTTTGGTCGAGACTTGTCGAAAGCTGTCGAGACTTGTCGAAGCCCCCAATTCCATGGGGAGGCTAATCCGGGTTTGGTCGAGACTTGTCGAAAGCTGTCGAGACTTGTCGAAGCCCCCCAATTCCATGGGGAGGCTAATCCGGGTTTGGTCGAGACTTGTCGAAAGCTGTCGAGACTTGTCGAAGCCCCCAATTCCATGGGGAGGCTAATCCGGGTTTGGCCGAGACTTGTCGAAAGCTGTCGAGACTTGTCGAAGCCCCCCAATTCCATGGGGAGGCTAATCCGGGTTTGGTCGAGACTTGTCGAAAGCTGTCGAGACTTGTCGAAAGCTGTCGAGACTTGTCGAAAGCTGTCGAGACTTGTCGAAGCCCCCCAATTCCATGGGGAGGCTAATCCGGGTTTGGTCGAGACTTGTCGAAAGCTGTCGAGACTTGTCGAAGCCCCCCAATTCCATGGGGAGGCTAATCCGGGTTTGGTCGAGACTTGTCGAAGCCCCCAATTCCATGGGGAGGCTAATCCGGGTTTGGTCGAGACTTGTCGAAAGCTGTCGAGACTTGTCGAAGCCCCCCAATTCCATGGGGAGGCTAATCCGGGTTTGGTCGAGACTTGTCGAAAGCTGTCGAGACTTGTCGAAGCCCCCAATTCCATGGCGAGGCTAATCCGGGTTTGGTCGAGACTTGTCGAAAGCTGTCGAGACTTGTCGAAGCCCCCCAATTCCATGGGGAGGCTAATCCGGGTTTGGTCGAGACTTGTCGAAAGCTGTCGAGACTTGTCGAAGCCCCCAATTCCATGGGGAGGCTAATCCGGGTTTGGCCGAGACTTGTCGAAAGCTGTCGAGACTTGTCGAAGCCCCCCAATTCCATGGGGAGGCTAATCCGGGTTTGGTCGAGACTTGTCGAAGCCCCCAATTCCATGGGGAGGCTAATCCGGGTTTGGTCGAGACTTGTCGAAAGCTGTCGAGACTTGTCGAAGCCCCCCAATTCCATGGGGAGGCTAATCCGGGTTTGGTCGAGACTTGTCGAAAGCTGTCGAGACTTGTCGAAGCCCCCAATTCCATGGCGAGGCTAATCCGGGTTTGGTCGAGACTTGTCGAAAGCTGTCGAGACTTGTCGAAGCCCCCCAATTCCATGGGGAGGCTAATCCGGGTTTGGTCGAGACTTGTCGAAAGCTGTCGAGACTTGTCGAAGCCCCCAATTCCATGGCGAGGCTAATCCGGGTTTGGTCGAGACTTGTCGAAAGCTGTCGAGACTTGTCGAAGCCCCCCAATTCCATGGGGAGGCTAATCCGGGTTTGGTCGAGACTTGTCGAAAGCTGTCGAGACTTGTCGAAGCCCCCAATTCCATGGGGAGGCTAATCCGGGTTTGGCCGAGACTTGTCGAAAGCTGTCGAGACTTGTCGAAGCCCCCCAATTCCATGGGGAGGCTAATCCGGGTTTGGTCGAGACTTGTCGAAAGCTGTCGAGACTTGTCGAAAGCTGTCGAGACTTGTCGAAGCCCCCCAATTCCATGGGGAGGCTAATCCGGGTTTGGTCGAGACTTGTCGAAAGCTGTCGAGACTTGTCGAAGCCCCCCAATTCCATGGGGAGGCTAATCCGGGTTTGGTCGAGACTTGTCGAAGCCCCCAATTCCATGGGGAGGCTAATCCGGGTTTGGTCGAGACTTGTCGAAAGCTGTCGAGACTTGTCGAAGCCCCCCAATTCCATGGGGAGGCTAATCCGGGTTTGGTCGAGACTTGTCGAAAGCTGTCGAGACTTGTCGAAGCCCCCAATTCCATGGCGAGGCTAATCCGGGTTTGGTCGAGACTTGTCGAAAGCTGTCGAGACTTGTCGAAGCCCCCCAATTCCATGGGGAGGCTAATCCGGGTTTGGTCGAGACTTGTCGAAAGCTGTCGAGACTTGTCGAAGCCCCCAATTTCATGGGGAGGCTAATCCGGGTTTGGCCGAGACTTGTCGAAAGCTGTCGAGACTTGTCGAAGCCCCCCAATTCCATGGGGAGGCTAATCCGGGTTTGGTCGAGACTTGTCGAAAGCTGTCGAGACTTGTCGAAAGCTGTCGAGACTTGTCGAAAGCTGTCGAGACTTGTCGAAGCCCCCCAATTCCATGGGGAGGCTAATCCGGGTTTGGTCGAGACTTGTCGAAAGCTGTCGAGACTTGTCGAAGCCCCCAATTCCATGGGGAGGCTAATCCGGGTTTGGTCGAGACTTGTCGAAAGCTGTCGAGACTTGTCGAAAGCTGTCGAGACTTGTCGAAGCCCCCAATTCCATGGGGAGGCTAATCCGGGTTTGGTCGAGACTTGTCGAAAGCTGTCGAGACTTGTCGAAGCCCCCAATTCCATGGCGAGGCTAATCCGGGTTTGGTCGAGACTTGTCGAAAGCTGTCGAGACTTGTCGAAGCCCCCAATTCCATGGGGAGGCTAATCCGGGTTTGGTCGAGACTTGTCGAAAGCTGTCGAGACTTGTCGAAGCCCCCAATTCCATGGGGAGGCTAATCCGGGTTTGGTCGAGACTTGTCGAAAGCTGTCGAGACTTGTCGAAGCCCCCAATTCCATGGCGAGGCTAATCCGGGTTTGGTCGAGACTTGTCGAAAGCTGTCGAGACTTGTCGAAGCCCCCAATTCCATGGGGAGGCTAATCCGGGTTTGGTCGAGACTTGTCGAAAGCTGTCGAGACTTGTCGAAGCCCCCAATTCCATGGCGAGGCTAATCCGGGTTTGGCCGAGACTTGTCGAAAGCTGTCGAGACTTGTCGAAGCCCCCAATTCCATGGGGAGGCTAATCCGGGTTTGGTCGAGACTTGTCGAAAGCTGTCGAGACTTGTCGAAGCCCCCCAATTCCATGGGGAGGCTAATCCAGGTTTGGTCGAGACTTGTCGAAAGCTGTCGAGACTTGTCGAAGCCCCCCAATTCCATGGGGAGGCTAATCCGGGTTTGGTCGAGACTTGTCGAAAGCTGTCGAGACTTGTCGAAGCCCCCAATTCCATGGGGAGGCTAATCCGGGTTTGGTCGAGACTTGTCGAAAGCTGTCGAGACTTGTCGAAGCCCCCAATTCCATGGGGAGGCTAATCCGGGTTTGGCCGAGACTTGTCGAAAGCTGTCGAGACTTGTCGAAGCCCCCCAATTCCATGGGGAGGCTAATCCGGGTTTGGTCGAGACTTGTCGAAAGCTGTCGAGACTTGTCGAAGCCCCCAATTCCATGGGGAGGCTAATCCGGGTTTGGTCGAGACTTGTCGAAAGCTGTCGAGACTTGTCGAAGCCCCCAATTCCATGGGGAGGCTAATCCGGGTTTGGTCGAGACTTGTCGAAAGCTGTCGAGACTTGTCGAAGCCCCCAATTCCATGGGGAGGCTAATCCGGGTTTGGTCGAGACTTGTCGAAAGCTGTCCAGACTTGTCGAAGCCCCCAATTCCATGGCGAGGCTAATCCGGGTTTGGCCGAGACTTGTCGAAAGCTGTCGAGACTTGTCGAAGCCCCCAATTCCATGGGGAGGCTAATCCGGGTTTGGTCGAGACTTGTCGAAAGCTGTCGAGACTTGTCGAAGCCCCCAATTCCATGGGGAGGCTAATCCGGGTTTGGTCGAGACTTGTCGAAAGCTGTCCAGACTTGTCGAAGCCCCCAATTCCATGGCGAGGCTAATCCGGGTTTGGCCGAGACTTGTCGAAAGCTGTCGAGACTTGTCGAAGCCCCCAATTCCATGGGGAGGCTAATCCGGGTTTGGCCGAGACTTGTCGAAAGCTGTCGAGACTTGTCGAAGCCCCCCAATTCCATGGGGAGGCTAATCCGGGTTTGGTCGAGACTTGTCGAAAGCTGTCGAGACTTGTCGAAGCCCCCAATTCCATGGCGAGGCTAATCCGGGTTTGGTCGAGACTTGTCGAAAGCTGTCGAGACTTGTCGAAGCCCCCAATTCCATGGGGAGGCTAATCCGGGTTTGGTCGAGACTTGTCGAAAGCTGTCGAGACTTGTCGAAGCCCCCCATTTCCATGGGGAGGCTAATCCGGGTTTGGTCGAGACTTGTCGAAAGCTGTCGAGACTTGTCGAAGCCCCCCAATTCCATGGGGAGGCTAACCCGGGTTTGGTCGAGACTTGTCGAAAGCTGTCGAGACTTGTCGAAGCCCCCAATTCCATGGCGAGGCTAATCCGGGTTTGGTCGAGACTTGTCGAAAGCTGTCGAGACTTGTCGAAGCCCCCAATTCCATGGGGAGGCTAATCCGGGTTTGGTCGAGACTTGTCGAAAGCTGTCGAGACTTGTCGAAGCCCCCAATTCCATGGCGAGGCTAATCCGGGTTTGGTCGAGACTTGTCGAAAGCTGTCGAGACTTGTCGAAGCCCCCCAATTCCATGGGGAGGCTAATCCGGGTTTGGTCGAGACTTGTCGAAAGCTGTCGAGACTTGTCGAAGCCCCCAATTCCATGGGGAGGCTAATCCGGGTTTGGTCGAGACTTGTCGAAAGCTGTCGAGACTTGTCGAAGCCCCCCAATTCCATGGGGAGGCTAATCCGGGTTTGGTCGAGACTTGTCGAAAGCTGTCGAGACTTGTCGAAGCCCCCAATTCCATGGGGAGGCTAATCCGGGTTTGGCCGAGACTTGTCGAAAGCTGTCGAGACTTGTCGAAGCCCCCCAATTCCATGGGGAGGCTAATCCGGGTTTGGTCGAGACTTGTCGAAAGCTGTCGAGACTTGTCGAAAGCTGTCGAGACTTGTCGAAAGCTGTCGAGACTTGTCGAAGCCCCCCAATTCCATGGGGAGGCTAATCCGGGTTTGGTCGAGACTTGTCGAAAGCTGTCGAGACTTGTCGAAGCCCCCCAATTCCATGGGGAGGCTAATCCGGGTTTGGTCGAGACTTGTCGAAGCCCCCAATTCCATGGGGAGGCTAATCCGGGTTTGGTCGAGACTTGTCGAAAGCTGTCGAGACTTGTCGAAGCCCCCAATTCCATGGCGAGGCTAATCCGGGTTTGGTCGAGACTTGTCGAAAGCTGTCGAGACTTGTCGAAGCCCCCCAATTCCATGGGGAGGCTAATCCGGGTTTGGTCGAGACTTGTCGAAAGCTGTCGAGACTTGTCGAAGCCCCCCAATTCCATGGGGAGGCTAATCCGGGTTTGGTCGAGACTTGTCGAAAGCTGTCGAGACTTGTCGAAGCCCCCAATTCCATGGGGAGGCTAATCCGGGTTTGGCCGAGACTTGTCGAAAGCTGTCGAGACTTGTCGAAGCCCCCCAATTCCATGGGGAGCCTAATCCGGGTTTGGTCGAGACTTGTCGAAGCCCCCAATTCCATGGGGAGGCTAATCCGGGTTTGGTCGAGACTTGTCGAAAGCTGTCGAGACTTGTCGAAGCCCCCAATTCCATGGGGAGGCTAATCCGGGTTTGGTCGAGACTTGTCGAAAGCTGTCGAGACTTGTCGAAGCCCCCAATTCCATGGCGAGGCTAATCCGGGTTTGGTCGAGACTTGTCGAAAGCTGTCGAGACTTGTCGAAGCCCCCCAATTCCATGGGGAGGCTAATCCGGGTTTGGTCGAGACTTGTCGAAAGCTGTCGAGACTTGTCGAAGCCCCCAATTCCATGGCGAGGCTAATCCGGGTTTGGTCGAGACTTGTCGAAAGCTGTCGAGACTTGTCGAAGCCCCCCAATTCCATGGGGAGGCTAATCCGGGTTTGGTCGAGACTTGTCGAAAGCTGTCGAGACTTGTCGAAGCCCCCCAATTCCATGGGGAGGCTAATCCGGGTTTGGTCGAGACTTGTCGAAAGCTGTCGAGACTTGTCGAAGCCCCCCAATTCCATGGGGAGGCTAATCCGGGTTTGGTCGAGACTTGTCGAAGCCCCCAATTCCATGGGGAGGCTAATCCGGGTTTGGTCGAGACTTGTCGAAAGCTGTCGAGACTTGTCGAAGCCCCCCAATTCCATGGGGAGGCTAATCCGGGTTTGGTCGAGACTTGTCGAAAGCTGTCGAGACTTGTCGAAGCCCCCCAATTCCATGGGGAGGCTAATCCGGGTTTGGTCGAGACTTGTCGAAAGCTGTCGAGACTTGTCGAAGCCCCCCAATTCCATGGGGAGGCTAATCCGGGTTTGGTCGAGACTTGTCGAAAGCTGTCGAGACTTGTCGAAGCCCCCAATTCCATGGGGAGGCTAATCCGGGTTTGGCCGAGACTTGTCGAAAGCTGTCGAGACTTGTCGAAGCCCCCCAATTCCATGGGGAGCCTAATCCGGGTTTGGTCGAGACTTGTCGAAGCCCCCAATTCCATGGGGAGGCTAATCCGGGTTTGGTCGAGACTTGTCGAAAGCTGTCGAGACTTGTCGAAGCCCCCAATTCCATGGGGAGGCTAATCCGGGTTTGGTCGAGACTTGTCGAAAGCTGTCGAGACTTGTCGAAGCCCCCAATTCCATGGCGAGGCTAATCCGGGTTTGGTCGAGACTTGTCGAAAGCTGTCGAGACTTGTCGAAGCCCCCCAATTCCATGGGGAGGCTAATCCGGGTTTGGTCGAGACTTGTCGAAAGCTGTCGAGACTTGTCGAAGCCCCCAATTCCATGGCGAGGCTAATCCGGGTTTGGTCGAGACTTGTCGAAAGCTGTCGAGACTTGTCGAAGCCCCCCAATTCCATGGGGAGGCTAATCCGGGTTTGGTCGAGACTTGTCGAAAGCTGTCGAGACTTGTCGAAGCCCCCAATTCCATGGGGAGGCTAATCCGGGTTTGGCCGAGACTTGTCGAAAGCTGTCGAGACTTGTCGAAGCCCCCCAATTCCATGGGGAGGCTAATCCGGGTTTGGTCGAGACTTGTCGAAAGCTGTCGAGACTTGTCGAAAGCTGTCGAGACTTGTCGAAGCCCCCCAATTCCATGGGGAGGCTAATCCGGGTTTGGCCGAGACTTGTCGAAAGCTGTCGAGACTTGTCGAAGCCCCCCAATTCCATGGGGAGGCTAATCCGGGTTTGGTCGAGACTTGTCGAAAGCTGTCGAGACTTGTCGAAGCCCCCAATTCCATGGGGAGGCTAATCCGGGTTTGGTCGAGACTTGTCGAAAGCTGTCGAGACTTGTCGAAGCCCCCAATTCCATGGGGAGGCTAATCCGGGTTTGGTCGAGACTTGTCGAAAGCTGTCGAGACTTGTCGAAGCCCCCAATTCCATGGGGAGGCTAATCCGGGTTTGGTCGAGACTTGTCGAAAGCTGTCCAGACTTGTCGAAGCCCCCAATTCCATGGCGAGGCTAATCCGGGTTTGGCCGAGACTTGTCGAAAGCTGTCGAGACTTGTCGAAGCCCCCAATTCCATGGGGAGGCTAATCCGGGTTTGGTCGAGACTTGTCGAAAGCTGTCGAGACTTGTCGAAGCCCCCAATTCCATGGGGAGGCTAATCCGGGTTTGGCCGAGACTTGTCGAAAGCTGTCGAGACTTGTCGAAGCCCCCCAATTCCATGGGGAGGCTAATCCGGGTTTGGTCGAGACTTGTCGAAAGCTGTCGAGACTTGTCGAAGCCCCCAATTCCATGGCGAGGCTAATCCGGGTTTGGTCGAGACTTGTCGAAAGCTGTCGAGACTTGTCGAAGCCCCCAATTCCATGGGGAGGCTAATCCGGGTTTGGTCGAGACTTGTCGAAAGCTGTCGAGACTTGTCGAAGCCCCCCATTTCCATGGGGAGGCTAATCCGGGTTTGGTCGAGACTTGTCGAAAGCTGTCGAGACTTGTCGAAGCCCCCCAATTCCATGGGGAGGCTAATCCGGGTTTGGTCGAGACTTGTCGAAAGCTGTCGAGACTTGTCGAAGCCCCCAATTCCATGGCGAGGCTAATCCGGGTTTGGTCGAGACTTGTCGAAAGCTGTCGAGACTTGTCGAAGCCCCCAATTCCATGGGGAGGCTAATCCGGGTTTGGTCGAGACTTGTCGAAAGCTGTCGAGACTTGTCGAAGCCCCCAATTCCATGGCGAGGCTAATCCGGGTTTGGTCGAGACTTGTCGAAAGCTGTCGAGACTTGTCGAAGCCCCCCAATTCCATGGGGAGGCTAATCCGGGTTTGGTCGAGACTTGTCGAAAGCTGTCGAGACTTGTCGAAGCCCCCAATTCCATGGGGAGGCTAATCCGGGTTTGGTCGAGACTTGTCGAAAGCTGTCGAGACTTGTCGAAGCCCCCCAATTCCATGGGGAGGCTAATCCGGGTTTGGTCGAGACTTGTCGAAAGCTGTCGAGACTTGTCGAAGCCCCCAATTCCATGGGGAGGCTAATCCGGGTTTGGCCGAGACTTGTCGAAAGCTGTCGAGACTTGTCGAAGCCCCCCAATTCCATGGGGAGGCTAATCCGGGTTTGGTCGAGACTTGTCGAAAGCTGTCGAGACTTGTCGAAAGCTGTCGAGACTTGTCGAAAGCTGTCGAGACTTGTCGAAGCCCCCCAATTCCATGGGGAGGCTAATCCGGGTTTGGTCGAGACTTGTCGAAAGCTGTCGAGACTTGTCGAAGCCCCCCAATTCCATGGGGAGGCTAATCCGGGTTTGGTCGAGACTTGTCGAAGCCCCCAATTCCATGGGGAGGCTAATCCGGGTTTGGCCGAGACTTGTCGAAAGCTGTCGAGACTTGTCGAAGCCCCCAATTCCATGGGGAGGCTAATCCGGGTTTGGTCGAGACTTGTCGAAAGCTGTCGAGACTTGTCGAAGCCCCCAATTCCATGGGGAGGCTAATCCGGGTTTGGCCGAGACTTGTCGAAAGCTGTCGAGACTTGTCGAAGCCCCCCAATTCCATGGGGAGGCTAATCCGGGTTTGGTCGAGACTTGTCGAAAGCTGTCGAGACTTGTCGAAGCCCCCAATTCCATGGCGAGGCTAATCCGGGTTTGGTCGAGACTTGTCGAAAGCTGTCGAGACTTGTCGAAGCCCCCAATTCCATGGGGAGGCTAATCCGGGTTTGGTCGAGACTTGTCGAAAGCTGTCGAGACTTGTCGAAGCCCCCCATTTCCATGGGGAGGCTAATCCGGGTTTGGTCGAGACTTGTCGAAAGCTGTCGAGACTTGTCGAAGCCCCCCAATTCCATGGGGAGGCTAATCCGGGTTTGGTCGAGACTTGTCGAAAGCTGTCGAGACTTGTCGAAGCCCCCAATTCCATGGCGAGGCTAATCCGGGTTTGGTCGAGACTTGTCGAAAGCTGTCGAGACTTGTCGAAGCCCCCAATTCCATGGGGAGGCTAATCCGGGTTTGGTCGAGACTTGTCGAAAGCTGTCGAGACTTGTCGAAGCCCCCAATTCCATGGCGAGGCTAATCCGGGTTTGGTCGAGACTTGTCGAAAGCTGTCGAGACTTGTCGAAGCCCCCCAATTCCATGGGGAGGCTAATCCGGGTTTGGTCGAGACTTGTCGAAAGCTGTCGAGACTTGTCGAAGCCCCCAATTCCATGGGGAGGCTAATCCGGGTTTGGTCGAGACTTGTCGAAAGCTGTCGAGACTTGTCGAAGCCCCCCAATTCCATGGGGAGGCTAATCCGGGTTTGGTCGAGACTTGTCGAAAGCTGTCGAGACTTGTCGAAGCCCCCAATTCCATGGGGAGGCTAATCCGGGTTTGGCCGAGACTTGTCGAAAGCTGTCGAGACTTGTCGAAGCCCCCCAATTCCATGGGGAGGCTAATCCGGGTTTGGTCGAGACTTGTCGAAAGCTGTCGAGACTTGTCGAAAGCTGTCGAGACTTGTCGAAAGCTGTCGAGACTTGTCGAAGCCCCCCAATTCCATGGGGAGGCTAATCCGGGTTTGGTCGAGACTTGTCGAAAGCTGTCGAGACTTGTCGAAGCCCCCCAATTCCATGGGGAGGCTAATCCGGGTTTGGTCGAGACTTGTCGAAGCCCCCAATTCCATGGGGAGGCTAATCCGGGTTTGGTCGAGACTTGTCGAAAGCTGTCGAGACTTGTCGAAGCCCCCCAATTCCATGGGGAGGCTAATCCGGGTTTGGTCGAGACTTGTCGAAAGCTGTCGAGACTTGTCGAAGCCCCCAATTCCATGGCGAGGCTAATCCGGGTTTGGTCGAGACTTGTCGAAAGCTGTCGAGACTTGTCGAAGCCCCCCAATTCCATGGGGAGGCTAATCCGGGTTTGGTCGAGACTTGTCGAAAGCTGTCGAGACTTGTCGAAGCCCCCAATTCCATGGGGAGGCTAATCCGGGTTTGGCCGAGACTTGTCGAAAGCTGTCGAGACTTGTCGAAGCCCCCCAATTCCATGGGGAGCCTAATCCGGGTTTGGTCGAGACTTGTCGAAGCCCCCAATTCCATGGGGAGGCTAATCCGGGTTTGGTCGAGACTTGTCGAAAGCTGTCGAGACTTGTCGAAGCCCCCAATTCCATGGGGAGGCTAATCCGGGTTTGGTCGAGACTTGTCGAAAGCTGTCGAGACTTGTCGAAGCCCCCAATTCCATGGCGAGGCTAATCCGGGTTTGGTCGAGACTTGTCGAAAGCTGTCGAGACTTGTCGAAGCCCCCCAATTCCATGGGGAGGCTAATCCGGGTTTGGTCGAGACTTGTCGAAAGCTGTCGAGACTTGTCGAAGCCCCCAATTCCATGGCGAGGCTAATCCGGGTTTGGTCGAGACTTGTCGAAAGCTGTCGAGACTTGTCGAAGCCCCCCAATTCCATGGGGAGGCTAATCCGGGTTTGGTCGAGACTTGTCGAAAGCTGTCGAGACTTGTCGAAAGCTGTCGAGACTTGTCGAAAGCTGTCGAGACTTGTCGAAGCCCCCCAATTCCATGGGGAGGCTAATCCGGGTTTGGTCGAGACTTGTCGAAAGCTGTCGAGACTTGTCGAAGCCCCCCAATTCCATGGGGAGGCTAATCCGGGTTTGGTCGAGACTTGTCGAAGCCCCCAATTCCATGGGGAGGCTAATCCGGGTTTGGTCGAGACTTGTCGAAAGCTGTCGAGACTTGTCGAAGCCCCCCAATTCCATGGGGAGGCTAATCCGGGTTTGGTCGAGACTTGTCGAAAGCTGTCGAGACTTGTCGAAGCCCCCAATTCCATGGCGAGGCTAATCCGGGTTTGGTCGAGACTTGTCGAAAGCTGTCGAGACTTGTCGAAGCCCCCCAATTCCATGGGGAGGCTAATCCGGGTTTGGTCGAGACTTGTCGAAAGCTGTCGAGACTTGTCGAAGCCCCCAATTCCATGGGGAGGCTAATCCGGGTTTGGCCGAGACTTGTCGAAAGCTGTCGAGACTTGTCGAAGCCCCCCAATTCCATGGGGAGCCTAATCCGGGTTTGGTCGAGACTTGTCGAAGCCCCCAATTCCATGGGGAGGCTAATCCGGGTTTGGTCGAGACTTGTCGAAAGCTGTCGAGACTTGTCGAAGCCCCCAATTCCATGGGGAGGCTAATCCGGGTTTGGTCGAGACTTGTCGAAAGCTGTCGAGACTTGTCGAAGCCCCCAATTCCATGGCGAGGCTAATCCGGGTTTGGTCGAGACTTGTCGAAAGCTGTCGAGACTTGTCGAAGCCCCCCAATTCCATGGGGAGGCTAATCCGGGTTTGGTCGAGACTTGTCGAAAGCTGTCGAGACTTGTCGAAGCCCCCAATTCCATGGCGAGGCTAATCCGGGTTTGGTCGAGACTTGTCGAAAGCTGTCGAGACTTGTCGAAGCCCCCCAATTCCATGGGGAGGCTAATCCGGGTTTGGTCGAGACTTGTCGAAAGCTGTCGAGACTTGTCGAAGCCCCCAATTCCATGGGGAGGCTAATCCGGGTTTGGCCGAGACTTGTCGAAAGCTGTCGAGACTTGTCGAAGCCCCCCAATTCCATGGGGAGGCTAATCCGGGTTTGGTCGAGACTTGTCGAAAGCTGTCGAGACTTGTCGAAAGCTGTCGAGACTTGTCGAAGCCCCCCAATTCCATGGGGAGGCTAATCCGGGTTTGGTCGAGACTTGTCGAAAGCTGTCGAGACTTGTCGAAGCCCCCCAATTCCATGGGGAGGCTAATCCGGGTTTGGTCGAGACTTGTCGAAGCCCCCAATTCCATGGGGAGGCTAATCCGGGTTTGGTCGAGACTTGTCGAAAGCTGTCGAGACTTGTCGAAGCCCCCCAATTCCATGGGGAGGCTAATCCGGGTTTGGTCGAAACTTGTCGAAAGCTGTCGAGACTTGTCGAAGCCCCCAATTCCATGGCGAGGCTAATCCGGGTTTGGTCGAGACTTGTCGAAAGCTGTCGAGACTTGTCGAAGCCCCCCAATTCCATGGGGAGGCTAATCCGGGTTTGGTCGAGACTTGTCGAAAGCTGTCGAGACTTGTCGAAGCCCCCAATTCCATGGGGAGGCTAATCCGGGTTTGGCCGAGACTTGTCGAAAGCTGTCGAGACTTGTCGAAGCCCCCCAATTCCATGGGGAGGCTAATCCGGGTTTGGTCGAGACTTGTCGAAAGCTGTCGAGACTTGTCGAAAGCTGTCGAGACTTGTCGAAAGCTGTCGAGACTTGTCGAAGCCCCCCAATTCCATGGGGAGGCTAATCCGGGTTTGGTCGAGACTTGTCGAAAGCTGTCGAGACTTGTCGAAGCCCCCAATTCCATGGGGAGGCTAATCCGGGTTTGGTCGAGACTTGTCGAAAGCTGTCGAGACTTGTCGAAAGCTGTCGAGACTTGTCGAAGCCCCCAATTCCATGGGGAGGCTAATCCGGGTTTGGTCGAGACTTGTCGAAAGCTGTCGAGACTTGTCGAAGCCCCCAATTCCATGGCGAGGCTAATCCGGGTTTGGTCGAGACTTGTCGAAAGCTGTCGAGACTTGTCGAAGCCCCCAATTCCATGGGGAGGCTAATCCGGGTTTGGTCGAGACTTGTCGAAAGCTGTCGAGACTTGTCGAAGCCCCCAATTCCATGGGGAGGCTAATCCGGGTTTGGTCGAGACTTGTCGAAAGCTGTCGAGACTTGTCGAAGCCCCCAATTCCATGGCGAGGCTAATCCGGGTTTGGTCGAGACTTGTCGAAAGCTGTCGAGACTTGTCGAAGCCCCCAATTCCATGGGGAGGCTAATCCGGGTTTGGTCGAGACTTGTCGAAAGCTGTCGAGACTTGTCGAAGCCCCCAATTCCATGGCGAGGCTAATCCGGGTTTGGCCGAGACTTGTCGAAAGCTGTCGAGACTTGTCGAAGCCCCCAATTCCATGGGGAGGCTAATCCGGGTTTGGTCGAGACTTGTCGAAAGCTGTCGAGACTTGTCGAAGCCCCCCAATTCCATGGGGAGGCTAATCCAGGTTTGGTCGAGACTTGTCGAAAGCTGTCGAGACTTGTCGAAGCCCCCCAATTCCATGGGGAGGCTAATCCGGGTTTGGTCGAGACTTGTCGAAAGCTGTCGAGACTTGTCGAAGCCCCCAATTCCATGGGGAGGCTAATCCGGGTTTGGTCGAGACTTGTCGAAAGCTGTCGAGACTTGTCGAAGCCCCCAATTCCATGGGGAGGCTAATCCGGGTTTGGCCGAGACTTGTCGAAAGCTGTCGAGACTTGTCGAAGCCCCCCAATTCCATGGGGAGGCTAATCCGGGTTTGGTCGAGACTTGTCGAAAGCTGTCGAGACTTGTCGAAGCCCCCAATTCCATGGGGAGGCTAATCCGGGTTTGGTCGAGACTTGTCGAAAGCTGTCGAGACTTGTCGAAGCCCCCAATTCCATGGGGAGGCTAATCCGGGTTTGGTCGAGACTTGTCGAAAGCTGTCGAGACTTGTCGAAGCCCCCAATTCCATGGGGAGGCTAATCCGGGTTTGGTCGAGACTTGTCGAAAGCTGTCGAGACTTGTCGAAGCCCCCAATTCCATGGCGAGGCTAATCCGGGTTTGGCCGAGACTTGTCGAAAGCTGTCGAGACTTGTCGAAGCCCCCAATTCCATGGGGAGGCTAATCCGGGTTTGGTCGAGACTTGTCGAAAGCTGTCGAGACTTGTCGAAGCCCCCAATTCCATGGGGAGGCTAATCCGGGTTTGGCCGAGACTTGTCGAAAGCTGTCGAGACTTGTCGAAGCCCCCAATTCCATGGGGAGGCTAATCCGGGTTTGGTCGAGACTTGTCGAAAGCTGTCGAGACTTGTCGAAGCCCCCAATTCCATGGCGAGGCTAATCCGGGTTTGGTCGAGACTTGTCGAAAGCTGTCGAGACTTGTCGAAGCCCCCAATTCCATGGGGAGGCTAATCCGGGTTTGGTCGAGACTTGTCGAAAGCTGTCGAGACTTGTCGAAGCCCCCCATTTCCATGGGGAGGCTAATCCGGGTTTGGTCGAGACTTGTCGAAAGCTGTCGAGACTTGTCGAAGCCCCCCATTTCCATGGGGAGGCTAATCCGGGTTTGGTCGAGACTTGTCGAAAGCTGTCGAGACTTGTCGAAGCCCCCCAATTCCATGGGGAGGCTAATCCGGGTTTGGTCGAGACTTGTCGAAAGCTGTCGAGACTTGTCGAAGCCCCCCAATTCCATGGGGAGGCTAATCCGGGTTTGGTCGAGACTTGTCGAGAGCTGTCGAGACTTGTCGAAGCCCCCAATTCCATGGGGAGGCTAATCCGGGTTTGGTCGAGACTTGTCGAAAGCTGTCGAGACTTGTCGAAGCCCCCAATTCCATGGGGAGGCTAATCCGGGTTTGGTCGAGACTTGTCGAAAGCTGTCGAGACTTGTCGAAGCCCCCAATTCCATGGGGAGGCTAATCCGGGTTTGGTCGAGACTTGTCGAAAGCTGTCGAGACTTGTCGAAGCCCCCCAATTCCATGGGGAGGCTAATCCGGGTTTGGTCGAGACTTGTCGAAAGCTGTCGAGACTTGTCGAAGCCCCCAATTCCATGGGGAGGCTAATCCGGGTTTGGTCGAGACTTGTCGAAAGCTGTCGAGACTTGTCGAAGCCCCCAATTCCATGGGGAGGCTAATCCGGGTTTGGTCGAGACTTGTCGAAAGCTGTCGAGACTTGTCGAAGCCCCCCAATTCCATGGGGAGGCTAATCCAGGTTTGGTAGAGACTTGTCGAAAGCTGTCGAGACTTGTCGAAGCCCCCCAATTCCATGGGGAGGCTAATCCAGGTTTGGTCGAGACTTGTCGAAAGCTGTCGAGACTTGTCGAAGCCCCCAATTCCATGGGGAGGCTAATCCGGGTTTGGTCGAGACTTGTCGAAAGCTGTCGAGACTTGTCGAAGCCCCCCAATTCCATGGGGAGGCTAATCCGGGTTTGGTCGAGACTTGTCGAAAGCTGTCGAGACTTGTCGAAGCCCCCAATTCCATGGGGAGGCTAATCCGGGTTTGGTCGAGACTTGTCGAAAGCTGTCGAGACTTGTCGAAGCCCCCCAATTCCATGGGGAGGCTAATCCGGGTTTGGTCGAGACTTGTCGAAAGCTGTCGAGACTTGTCGAAGCCCCCAATTCCATGGGGAGGCTAATCCGGGTTTGGTCGAGACTTGTCGAAAGCTGTCGAGACTTGTCGAAGCCCCCAATTCCATGGGGAGGCTAATCCGGGTTTGGTCGAGACTTGTCGAAAGCTGTCGAGACTTGTCGAAGCTCCCAATTCCATGGGGAGGCTAATCCGGGTTTGGTCGAGACTTGTCGAACCCCCCAATTCCATGGGGAGGCTAATCCGGGTTTGGTCGAGACTTGTCGAAGCCCCCAATTCCATGGGGAGGCTAATCCGGGTTTGGTCGAGACTTGTCGAAAGCTGTCGAGACTTGTCGAAGCCCCCAATTCCATGGGGAGGCTAATCCGGGTTTGGTCGAGACTTGTCGAAAGCTGTCGAGACTTGTCGAAGCCCCCAATTCCATGGGGAGGCTAATCCGGGTTTGGTCGAGACTTGTCGAAAGCTGTCGAGACTTGTCGAAGCCCCCAATTCCATGGGGAGGCTAATCCGGGTTTGGTCGAGACTTGTCGAAAGCTGTCGAGACTTGTCGAAGCCCCCAATTCCATGGGGAGGCTAATCCGGGTTTGGTCGAGACTTGTCGAAAGCTGTCGAGACTTGTCGAAGCTCCCAATTCCATGGGGAGGCTAATCCAGGTTTGGTAGAGACTTGTCGAACCCCCCAATTCCATGGGGAGGCTAATCCGGGTTTGGTCGAGACTTGTCGAAGCCCCCAATTCCATGGGGAGGCTAATCCGGGTTTGGTCGAGACTTGTCGAAAGCTGTCGAGACTTGTCGAAGCCCCCCAATTCCATGGGGAGGCTAATCCAGGTTTGGTAGAGACTTGTCGAAAGCTGTCGAGACTTGTCGAAGCCCCCCAATTCCATGGGGAGGCTAATCCAGGTTTGGTCGAGACTTGTCGAAAGCTGTCGAGACTTGTCGAAGCCCCCAATTCCATGGGGAGGCTAATCCGGGTTTGGTCGAGACTTGTCGAAAGCTGTCGAGACTTGTCGAAGCCCCCCAATTCCATGGGGAGGCTAATCCGGGTTTGGTCGAGACTTGTCGAAAGCTGTCGAGACTTGTCGAAGCCCCCAATTCCATGGGGAGGCTAATCCGGGTTTGGTCGAGACTTGTCGAAAGCTGTCGAGACTTGTCGAAGCCCCCCAATTCCATGGGGAGGCTAATCCGGGTTTGGTCGAGACTTGTCGAAAGCTGTCGAGACTTGTCGAAGCCCCCAATTCCATGGGGAGGCTAATCCGGGTTTGGTCGAGACTTGTCGAAAGCTGTCGAGACTTGTCGAAGCTCCCAATTCCATGGGGAGGCTAATCCGGGTTTGGTCGAGACTTGTCGAACCCCCCAATTCCATGGGGAGGCTAATCCGGGTTTGGTCGAGACTTGTCGAAGCCCCCAATTCCATGGGGAGGCTAATCCGGGTTTGGTCGAGACTTGTCGAAAGCTGTCGAGACTTGTCGAAGCCCCCCAATTCCATGGGGAGGCTAATCCAGGTTTGGTAGAGACTTGTCGAAAGCTGTCGAGACTTGTCGAAGCCCCCCAATTCCATGGGGAGGCTAATCCAGGTTTGGTCGAGACTTGTCGAAAGCTGTCGAGACTTGTCGAAGCCCCCAATTCCATGGGGAGGCTAATCCGGGTTTGGTCGAGACTTGTCGAAAGCTGTCGAGACTTGTCGAAGCCCCCCAATTCCATGGGGAGGCTAATCCGGGTTTGGTCGAGACTTGTCGAAAGCTGTCGAGACTTGTCGAAGCCCCCAATTCCATGGGGAGGCTAATCCGGGTTTGGTCGAGACTTGTCGAAAGCTGTCGAGACTTGTCGAAGCCCCCCAATTCCATGGGGAGGCTAATCCGGGTTTGGTCGAGACTTGTCGAAAGCTGTCGAGACTTGTCGAAGCCCCCAATTCCATGGGGAGGCTAATCCGGGTTTGGTCGAGACTTGTCGAAAGCTGTCGAGACTTGTCGAAGCCCCCCAATTCCATGGGGAGGCTAATCCGGGTTTGGTCGAGACTTGTCGAAAGCTGTCGAGACTTGTCGAAGCCCCCCAATTCCATGGGGAGGCTAATCCAGGTTTGGTAGAGACTTGTCGCAAGCTGTCGAGACTTGTCGAAGCCCCCAATTCCATGGGGAGGCTAATCCGGGTTTGGTCGAGACTTGTCGAAAGCTGTCGAGACTTGTCGAAGCCCCCAATTCCATGGGGAGGCTAATCCGGGTTTGGTCGAGACTTGTCGAAAGCTGTCGAGACTTGTCGAAGCCCCCAATTCCATGGGGAGGCTAATCCGGGTTTGGTCGAGACTTGTCGAAAGCTGTCCAGACTTGTCGAAGCTCCCAATTCCATGGGGAGGCTAATGCGGGTTTGGTCGAGACTTGTCGAACCCCCCAATTCCATGGGGAGGCTAATCCGGGTTTGGTCGAGACTTGTCGAAGCCCCCAATTCCATGGGGAGGCTAATCCGGGTTTGGTCGAGACTTGTCGAAAGCTGTCGAGACTTGTCGAAAGCTGTCGAGACTTGTCGAAGCCCCCAATTCCATGGGGAGGCTAATCCGGGTTTGGTCGAGACTTGTCGAAAGCTGTCGAGACTTGTCGAAGCCCCCAATTCCATGGGGAGGCTAATCCGGGTTTGGTCGAGACTTGTCGAAAGCTGTCGAGACTTGTCGAAAGCTGTCGAGACTTGTCGAAAGCTGTCGAGACTTGTCGAAAGCTGTCGAGACTTGTCGAAGCCCCCAATTCCATGGGGAGGCTAATCCGGGTTTGGTCGAGACTTGTCGAAAGCTGTCGAGACTTGTCGAAGCCCCCAATTCCATGGGGAGGCTAATCCGGGTTTGGTCGAGACTTGTCGAAAGCTGTCGAGACTTGTCGAAGCTCCCAATTCCATGGGGAGGCTAATCCGGGTTTGGTCGAGACTTGTCGAAAGCTGTCGAGACTTGTCGAAGCTCCCAATTCCATGGGGAGGCTAATCCGGGTTTGGTCGAGACTTGTCGAAGCCCCCAATTCCATGGGGAGGCTAATCCGGGTTTGGTCGAGACTTGTCGAAAGCTGTCGAGACTTGTCGAAGCCCCCAATTCCATGGGGAGGCTAATCCGGGTTTGGTCGAGACTTGTCGAAAGCTGTCGAGACTTGTCGAAGCCCCCCAATTCCATGGGGAGGCTAATCCAGGTTTGGTCGAGACTTGTCGAAAGCTGTCGAGACTTGTCGAAGCCCCCAATTCCATGGGGAGGCTAATCCGGGTTTGGTCGAGACTTGTCGAAAGCTGTCGAGACTTGTCGAAGCCCCCAATTCCATGGGGAGGCTAATCCGGGTTTGGTCGAGACTTGTCGAAAGCTGTCGAGACTTGTCGAAGCCCCCAATTCCATGGGGAGGCTAATCCGGGTTTGGTCGAGACTTGTCGAAGCCCCCAATTCCATGGGGAGGCTAATCCGGGTTTGGTCGAGACTTGTCGAAAGCTGTCGAGACTTGTCGAAGCCCCCAATTCCATGGGGAGGCTAATCCGGGTTTGGTCGAGACTTGTCGAAAGCTGTCGAGACTTGTCGAAGCTCCCAATTCCATGGGGAGGCTAATCCGGGTTTGGTCGAGACTTGTCGAAAGCTGTCGAGACTTGTCGAAGCTCCCAATTCCATGGGGAGGCTAATCCGGGTTTGGTCGAGACTTGTCGAAGCCCCCAATTCCATGGGGAGGCTAATCCGGGTTTGGTCGAGACTTGTCGAAAGCTGTCGAGACTTGTCGAAGCCCCCAATTCCATGGGGAGGCTAATCCGGGTTTGGTCGAGACTTGTCGAAGCCCCCAATTCCATGGGGAGGCTAATCCGGGTTTGGTCGAGACTTGTCGAAAGCTGTCGAGACTTGTCGAAGCCCCCAATTCCATGGGGAGGCTAATCCGGGTTTGGTCGAGACTTGTCGAAAGCTGTCGAGACTTGTCGAAGCCCCCCAATTCCATGGGGAGGCTAATCCAGGTTTGGTCGAGACTTGTCGAAAGCTGTCGAGACTTGTCGAAGCTCCCAATTCCATGGGGAGGCTAATCCGGGTTTGGTCGAGACTTGTCGAACCCCCCAATTCCATGGGGAGGCTAATCCGGGTTTGGTCGAGACTTGTCGAAGCCCCCAATTCCATGGGGAGGCTAATCCGGGTTTGGTCGAGACTTGTCGAAAGCTGTCGAGACTTGTCGAAGCCCCCAATTCCATGGGGAGGCTAATCCGGGTTTGGTCGAGACTTGTCGAAAGCTGTCGAGACTTGTCGAAGCCCCCAATTCCATGGGGAGGCTAATCCGGGTTTGGTCGAGACTTGTCGAAAGCTGTCGAGACTTGTCGAAGCCCCCCAATTCCATGGGGAGGCTAATCCAGGTTTGGTAGAGACTTGTCGAAAGCTGTCGAGACTTGTCGAAGCCCCCCAATTCCATGGGGAGGCTAATCCGGGTTTGGTCGAGACTTGTCGAAAGCTGTCGAGACTTGTCGAAGCCCCCAATTCCATGGGGAGGCTAATCCGGGTTTGGTCGAGACTTGTCGAAAGCTGTCGAGACTTGTCGAAGCCCCCCAATTCCATGGGGAGGCTAATCCGGGTTTGGTCGAGACTTGTCGAAAGCTGTCGAGACTTGTCGAAGCCCCCAATTCCATGGGGAGGCTAATCCGGGTTTGGTCGAGACTTGTCGAAAGCTGTCGAGACTTGTCGAAGCTCCCAATTCCATGGGGAGGCTAATCCGGGTTTGGTCGAGACTTGTCGAAGCCCCCAATTCCATGGGGAGGCTAATCCGGGTTTGGTCGAGACTTGTCGAAAGCTGTCGAGACTTGTCGAAGCCCCCCAATTCCATGGGGAGGCTAATCCGGGTTTGGTCGAGACTTGTCGAAAGCTGTCGAGACTTGTCGAAGCCCCCAATTCCATGGGGAGGCTAATCCGGGTTTGGTCGAGACTTGTCGAAAGCTGTCGAGACTTGTCGAAGCCCCCCAATTCCATGGGGAGGCTAATCCGGGTTTGGTCGAGACTTGTCGAAAGCTGTCGAGACTTGTCGAAGCCCCCCAATTCCATGGGGAGGCTAATCCGGGTTTGGTCGAGACTTGTCGAAAGCTGTCGAGACTTGTCGAAGCCCCCCAATTCCATGGGGAGGCTAATCCAGGTTTGGTAGAGACTTGTCGCAAGCTGTCGAGACTTGTCGAAGCCCCCAATTCCATGGGGAGGCTAATCCGGGTTTGGTCGAGACTTGTCGAAAGCTGTCGAGACTTGTCGAAGCCCCCAATTCCATGGGGAGGCTAATCCGGGTTTGGTCGAGACTTGTCGAAAGCTGTCGAGACTTGTCGAAGCCCCCAATTCCATGGGGAGGCTAATCCGGGTTTGGTCGAGACTTGTCGAAAGCTGTCCAGACTTGTCGAAGCTCCCAATTCCATGGGGAGGCTAATGCGGGTTTGGTCGAGACTTGTCGAACCCCCCAATTCCATGGGGAGGCTAATCCGGGTTTGGTCGAGACTTGTCGAAGCCCCCAATTCCATGGGGAGGCTAATCCGGGTTTGGTCGAGACTTGTCGAAAGCTGTCGAGACTTGTCGAAGCCCCCAATTCCATGGGGAGGCTAATCCGGGTTTGGTCGAGACTTGTCGAAAGCTGTCGAGACTTGTCGAAAGCTGTCGAGACTTGTCGAAGCCCCCAATTCCATGGGGAGGCTAATCCGGGTTTGGTCGAGACTTGTCGAAAGCTGTCGAGACTTGTCGAAGCCCCCAATTCCATGGGGAGGCTAATCCGGGTTTGGTCGAGACTTGTCGAAAGCTGTCGAGACTTGTCGAAAGCTGTCGAGACTTGTCGAAAGCTGTCGAGACTTGTCGAAAGCTGTCGAGACTTGTCGAAGCCCCCAATTCCATGGGGAGGCTAATCCGGGTTTGGTCGAGACTTGTCGAAAGCTGTCGAGACTTGTCGAAGCCCCCAATTCCATGGGGAGGCTAATCCGGGTTTGGTCGAGACTTGTCGAAAGCTGTCGAGACTTGTCGAAGCTCCCAATTCCATGGGGAGGCTAATCCGGGTTTGGTCGAGACTTGTCGAAAGCTGTCGAGACTTGTCGAAGCTCCCAATTCCATGGGGAGGCTAATCCGGGTTTGGTCGAGACTTGTCGAAGCCCCCAATTCCATGGGGAGGCTAATCCGGGTTTGGTCGAGACTTGTCGAAAGCTGTCGAGACTTGTCGAAGCCCCCAATTCCATGGGGAGGCTAATCCGGGTTTGGTCGAGACTTGTCGAAAGCTGTCGAGACTTGTCGAAGCCCCCCAATTCCATGGGGAGGCTAATCCAGGTTTGGTCGAGACTTGTCGAAAGCTGTCGAGACTTGTCGAAGCCCCCAATTCCATGGGGAGGCTAATCCGGGTTTGGTCGAGACTTGTCGAAAGCTGTCGAGACTTGTCGAAGCCCCCAATTCCATGGGGAGGCTAATCCGGGTTTGGTCGAGACTTGTCGAAAGCTGTCGAGACTTGTCGAAGCCCCCAATTCCATGGGGAGGCTAATCCGGGTTTGGTCAAGACTTGTCGAAGCCCCCAATTCCATGGGGAGGCTAATCCGGGTTTGGTCGAGACTTGTCGAAAGCTGTCGAGACTTGTCGAAGCCCCCAATTCCATGGGGAGGCTAATCCGGGTTTGGTCGAGACTTGTCGAAAGCTGTCGAGACTTGTCGAAGCTCCCAATTCCATGGGGAGGCTAATCCGGGTTTGGTCGAGACTTGTCGAAAGCTGTCGAGACTTGTCGAAGCTCCCAATTCCATGGGGAGGCTAATCCGGGTTTGGTCGAGACTTGTCGAAGCCCCCAATTCCATGGGGAGGCTAATCCGGGTTTGGTCGAGACTTGTCGAAAGCTGTCGAGACTTGTCGAAGCCCCCAATTCCATGGGGAGGCTAATCCGGGTTTGGTCGAGACTTGTCGAAGCCCCCAATTCCATGGGGAGGCTAATCCGGGTTTGGTCGAGACTTGTCGAAAGCTGTCGAGACTTGTCGAAGCCCCCAATTCCATGGGGAGGCTAATCCGGGTTTGGTCGAGACTTGTCGAAAGCTGTCGAGACTTGTCGAAGCCCCCCAATTCCATGGGGAGGCTAATCCAGGTTTGGTCGAGACTTGTCGAAAGCTGTCGAGACTTGTCGAAGCTCCCAATTCCATGGGGAGGCTAATCCGGGTTTGGTCGAGACTTGTCGAACCCCCCAATTCCATGGGGAGGCTAATCCGGGTTTGGTCGAGACTTGTCGAAGCCCCCAATTCCATGGGGAGGCTAATCCGGGTTTGGTCGAGACTTGTCGAAAGCTGTCGAGACTTGTCGAAGCCCCCAATTCCATGGGGAGGCTAATCCGGGTTTGGTCGAGACTTGTCGAAAGCTGTCGAGACTTGTCGAAGCCCCCAATTCCATGGGGAGGCTAATCCGGGTTTGGTCGAGACTTGTCGAAAGCTGTCGAGACTTGTCGAAGCCCCCCAATTCCATGGGGAGGCTAATCCAGGTTTGGTAGAGACTTGTCGAAAGCTGTCGAGACTTGTCGAAGCCCCCCAATTCCATGGGGAGGCTAATCCAGGTTTGGTCGAGACTTGTCGAAAGCTGTCGAGACTTGTCGAAAGCTGTCGAGACTTGTCGAAGCCCCCCAATTCCATGGGGAGGCTAATCCGGGTTTGGTCGAGACTTGTCGAAAGCTGTCGAGACTTGTCGAAGCCCCCCAATTCCATGGGGAGGCTAATCCAGGTTTGGTAGAGACTTGTCGCAAGCTGTCGAGACTTGTCGAAGCCCCCAATTCCATGGGGAGGCTAATCCGGGTTTGGTCGAGACTTGTCGAAAGCTGTCGAGACTTGTCGAAGCCCCCAATTCCATGGGGAGGCTAATCCGGGTTTGGTCGAGACTTGTCGAAAGCTGTCGAGACTTGTCGAAGCCCCCAATTCCATGGGGAGGCTAATCCGGGTTTGGTCGAGACTTGTCGAAAGCTGTCGAGACTTGTCGAAGCCCCCAATTCCATGGGGAGGCTAATCCGGGTTTGGTCGAGACTTGTCGAAAGCTGTCCAGACTTGTCGAAGCTCCCAATTCCATGGGGAGGCTAATGCGGGTTTGGTCGAGACTTGTCGAACCCCCCAATTCCATGGGGAGGCTAATCCGGGTTTGGTCGAGACTTGTCGAAAGCTGTCGAGACTTGTCGAAAGCTGTCGAGACTTGTCGAAGCCCCCAATTCCATGGGGAGGCTAATCCGGGTTTGGTCGAGACTTGTCGAAAGCTGTCGAGACTTGTCGAAGCCCCCAATTCCATGGGGAGGCTAATCCGGGTTTGGTCGAGACTTGTCGAAAGCTGTCGAGACTTGTCGAAAGCTGTCGAGACTTGTCGAAGCCCCCAATTCCATGGGGAGGCTAATCCGGGTTTGGTCGAGACTTGTCGAAAGCTGTCGAGACTTGTCGAAGCCCCCAATTCCATGGGGAGGCTAATCCGGGTTTGGTCGAGACTTGTCGAAAGCTGTCGAGACTTGTCGAAGCTCCCAATTCCATGGGGAGGCTAATCCGGGTTTGGTCGAGACTTGTCGAAAGCTGTCGAGACTTGTCGAAGCTCCCAATTCCATGGGGAGGCTAATCCGGGTTTGGTCGAGACTTGTCGAAGCCCCCAATTCCATGGGGAGGCTAATCCGGGTTTGGTCGAGACTTGTCGAAAGCTGTCGAGACTTGTCGAAGCCCCCAATTCCATGGGGAGGCTAATCCGGGTTTGGTCGAGACTTGTCGAAAGCTGTCGAGACTTGTCGAAGCCCCCCAATTCCATGGGGAGGCTAATCCAGGTTTGGTCGAGACTTGTCGAAAGCTGTCGAGACTTGTCGAAGCCCCCAATTCCATGGGGAGGCTAATCCGGGTTTGGTCGAGACTTGTCGAAAGCTGTCGAGACTTGTCGAAGCCCCCAATTCCATGGGGAGGCTAGTCCGGGTTTGGTCGAGACTTGTCGAAAGCTGTCGAGACTTGTCGAAGCCCCCAATTCCATGGGGAGGCTAATCCGGGTTTGGTCGAGACTTGTCGAAGCCCCCAATTCCATGGGGAGGCTAATCCGGGTTTGGTCGAGACTTGTCGAAAGCTGTCGAGACTTGTCGAAGCCCCCAATTCCATGGGGAGGCTAATCCGGGTTTGGTCGAGACTTGTCGAAAGCTGTCGAGACTTGTCGAAGCTCCCAATTCCATGGGGAGGCTAATCCGGGTTTGGTCGAGACTTGTCGAAAGCTGTCGAGACTTGTCGAAGCTCCCAATTCCATGGGGAGGCTAATCCGGGTTTGGTCGAGACTTGTCGAAGCCCCCAATTCCATGGGGAGGCTAATCCGGGTTTGGTCGAGACTTGTCGAAAGCTGTCGAGACTTGTCGAAGCCCCCAATTCCATGGGGAGGCTAATCCGGGTTTGGTCGAGACTTGTCGAAGCCCCCAATTCCATGGGGAGGCTAATCCGGGTTTGGTCGAGACTTGTCGAAAGCTGTCGAGACTTGTCGAAGCCCCCAATTCCATGGGGAGGCTAATCCGGGTTTGGTCGAGACTTGTCGAAAGCTGTCGAGACTTGTCGAAGCCCCCCAATTCCATGGGGAGGCTAATCCAGGTTTGGTCGAGACTTGTCGAAAGCTGTCGAGACTTGTCGAAGCCCCCAATTCCATGGGGAGGCTAATCCGGGTTTGGTCGAGACTTGTCGAAAGCTGTCGAGACTTGTCGAAGCCCCCAATTCCATGGGGAGGCTAATCCGGGTTTGGTCGAGACTTGTCGAAGCCCCTAATTCCATGGGGAGGCTAATCCGGGTTTGGTCGAGACTTGTCGAAAGCTGTCGAGACTTGTCGAAGCCCCCCATTTCCATGGGGAGGCTAATCCGGGTTTGGTCGAGACTTGTCGAATGCTGTCGAGACTTGTCGAAGCCCCCAATTCCATGGGGAGGCTAATCCGGGTTTGGTCGAGACTTGTCGAAAGCTGTCGAGACTTGTCGAAGCCCCCAATTCCATGGGGAGGCTAATCCGGGTTTGGTCGAGACTTGTCGAAAGCTGTCGAGACTTGTCGAAGCCCCCAATTCCATGGGGAGGCTAATCCGGGTTTGGTCGAGACTTGTCGAAAGCTGTCGAGACTTGTCGAAGCTCCCAATTCCATGGGGAGGCTAATCCGGGTTTGGTCGAGACTTGTCGAACCCCCCAATTCCATGGGGAGGCTAATCCGGGTTTGGTCGAGACTTGTCGAAGCCCCCAATTCCATGGGGAGGCTAATCCGGGTTTGGTCGAGACTTGTCGAAAGCTGTCGAGACTTGTCGAAGCCCCCAATTCCATGGGGAGGCTAATCCGGGTTTGGTCGAGACTTGTCGAAGCCCCTAATTCCATGGGGAGGCTAATCCGGGTTTGGTCGAGACTTGTCGAAAGCTGTCGAGACTTGTCGAAGCTCCCAATTCCATGGGGAGGCTAATCCGGGTTTGGTCGAGACTTGTCGAAAGCTGTCGAGACTTGTCGAAGCCCCCAATTCCATGGGGAGGCTAATCCGGGTTTGGTCGAGACTTGTCGAAAGCTGTCGAGACTTGTCGAAGCCCCCCATTTCCATGGGGAGGCTAATCCGGGTTTGGTCGAGACTTGTCGAAAGCTGTCGAGACTTGTCGAAGCCCCCAATTCCATGGGGAGGCTAATCCGGGTTTGGTCGAGACTTGTCGAAAGCTGTCGAGACTTGTCGAAAGCTGTCGAGACTTGTCGAAGCCCCCAATTCCATGGGGAGGCTAATCCGGGTTTGGTCGAGACTTGTCGAAAGCTGTCGAGACTTGTCGAAGCCCCTTTGTATTATTTTGGCCGATTGTTTTTTTTGTTGCAATTTTTCGTCACTTGTTAAATTCAATTGGATGCTACTGTTACTAGAATTCCTCATTCTTTTTGCTAAACGATCCTGAGGATGCGTGCTAGCAAATGAATAACAAGCTAATGAGAAAAATTCACTATAAGGTACTTTCGCAAATGTCAATTTTGACAAGTGAGGCAAAATTGCAGAAAAATTCGGCCAATGTGGTACACGGCCAAGCGTCTTATTTGCCGATTTTCTTTTTTCCATGCTCATAATTCTCCCTTTCTTCGAAGACTATACCTTTTTCAAGTCATCCTCAGTTCCAGCCCACTGTAATTGTGCTCTGTGGCCATCAGCAGTGCTCCTGCCCGAAGAGGAGATAGCGGGTCTCGGCGCGATCCCTCTCTCCGATAAGTTTTCTTTCATCGTGGCAACTTTCCAAAAGTTGAAAAACGCTTTAATTTTATTTATTCATAGGCATGGAAGAGATATTACAGGTAAATAAACGTAGTATTAAATTGATTCTATTTCAGAACCCTAATATCCCCTTAATTTCCAGTTTATCGGCTCTTTTTGAAAATACCACACGGGAGGAAAGGAAACAGCGGTAAATTATTTATTTTCCTGACATATGTGGATGCTTTAGACTAATAGAAAGCCTCAGTAAAACAAATAATGAAGTGGATCTTGGAAAACGTGCCATTTTTCATACTAAAGACGAAATAGAGACCGCCAGAGTCAAGTTTGTTACCCGTGTTCTTTTTTATATTAATTATTTTAGGTATGAGAACCTTAGCGACCTTTGTACAACAATGGAGCAGCTTAAATGCTCTTTGGAAGAGCATATTAAAACTGTTCGGATGAATGAAGGCTCGTTTGGAGGCACCTCTGCCGTTTTGGAGTACGATCAGGCGAAGACAAGGACAAATGCATTGATCAACTTTATAAAAGTAAAATTTTCTTCTTTATTTGATTTTTGATTGAAATATTGCTTCTTACCTTTGATTTAGGCTCGTGCTCAGTTGGACAGCGCAAAGGAGGCACTGGCAGAATGCGGGGAAGACCAACAAAAGGTCTATGAAAGTCTTGTTGATATGCAGCAAAGCTACGAAACGCTACGACAGGTAAAGAATTTATTTTCCATTTTGATATTCTTTGCAGTACATTCCCAATCATGGTGATGATAAAGCTTTGGAGCAGTTGAAAGACCGTTACTTGGGTTGGCAGTCAGCAGCACTCGTCTTTGCTATCAAACAGAGCGACTACGATAAATTAAGCGAAATTCAAAAATGTTACGAAAAGTTAGGCCGGCAAGAAGGTTTTTGTTTTCTGTTTCACATAATTTAATTTTTAGAATTCCTTGGTACATTCAAAAGGGTATCAATCAATTGTCTGAAGGAGTACAGTCTGGTAACGACCAATGTCTCTGCTTTGGTGACTTCTCTTCGAAAGGAGATCGAATTTGTCTTCACCCACCATCACAAGTGAGTCTTTTAGCCCTTCCCAACCCTCGTTGCCTAGAGTCCTACGCCGTTTTATGTCCGAGTTTACTGCAACCGAACTTCTTGCACAGGCAATGAAGGAAGGAATTTCTCTAATGAATATTGAGCCGGCTCTGGCCGCGTTGGTGCCCGAAGCTGAAAATCCTATCGATCTGTTGCAAAAACTAGAAAAAGTCAGTTTTATTTAATTGTGCTTATCGAGCAAATTTAGGTCTTTAAATCAGAAACAACCGCACAGAACCAAGCACTGCAAGAGATTATGAAATCATTGGACAGATATATTTTAGAGAAACTTGTACAGCCATTCCGATCAGCTCTAACGACATACGCTCTATCGAAGGTCAACTCCTGGGAATTCGTAAGCTTCTTTTCCTAAACAGTACACGGACGCTGTTTAGACCGGGACCTCGTTTCGTACCAGCGTAGAGAACTTTCGGGTAGCTATCACCCAGCTGTTTAGCTTATTCGGAGATCTTCTTTCCCATACCAAGGAGATATTCGACGAGGAAAAGACCACCGAAATAGTCGAGCAACCTATTGAGGTACCAACTTTCTTATTTTGCAGACTTCTTTTCTAGAAAGTCATGGAAAACTTTATGGTAAAGCTGCGTTCGTGGAATTATTCAGTGAGCTCCTCTGGTGCTCCCAGGACCGTTGATGATCTCATTGAAGTTTGTCACACATCGGGCCAGTTTGCGAGTCAAATGGAGCAATTCAACGACAGGTGGACCCTGGAAGACGGTACATCCATTTAGTCTTAGAGTTATACATTCCAAATATAGATAGTCCAAGCCTCAGCATTCCTACAAAGGCTGTCATGAAGTGGAACCGAGGCGTAGTTGAGGCTCTTGTTACTTCTTTGAGAACAAAATGCACAGTAGCCACAAATGAAATGGCCGAGAAGATGCAAGCATTGGTAATGGTTTACAATGCTTCTTAGACATTCCTTATAGAAAAAGCCATCGACGACGCAATCCAGCAGTAAGCTTCCATCTTTTGCTCATGCTCCCAACGAGTATGTGACCAATGTCGGCCAGGAGATGCTGCAATTATTCCACCGACTAGAAGAAATCTTCCTAGATGCCCACATTGTGAACGCCTTTGTCTTTGCCCATAAGAAGAAATATGATCGTAAGCTTCCTTTGTAAAGACTTTATCTAAGGATTTCTAATTCAGAGGAGGCATTGTTCAAAAAGCTGCTTGCCGACATTTCCGATAGAATCATGAACGACTTTGCCACTGCCGTACGTCCAATAGACAACCTTGATCCGGAAGTAGCCAAGCAATTCAATGCTGATACAGGTAACGGAAGACAGAATACGGAAACAAGAAGTTTTTACAGTATTTCTCAAAGACGCTTTTGATGATCTGAGGACAGGAAATACGACAGTCCTTCAAGAGTTGTCGGACTCCTTGCGGAAACGTTTCGAAAAACAGTGATATTATTTTTCTTTATATTCTTATTTATTAAAAACCGGGTGGTGTACTTTTGGGTACAGATATGTGATCGATGCTTACCATAATGAAGTATTTTTGAAGTTTTGTATGAAGTTTAACCGGAATAAGTCCGGACGAAATGTTAGGCGCATCTCGCGAGCAATTTATTATGCAGCATGGCGCTCACCGCTCTCTGAGTCGATAGGGAGGGGTCTCACAGCGACGCCTCAGTTTGGTAAAAGTTACTGATAAAGAAGCACTGGCGAACATTCTGTGTGATTTCATGTTAAAAAAATTATTGACTTTCCCCCTCTAGAACAAAAAGCATTGGAAAATCCAAAAAACTAAAGGTCGTCTAGCTTTCAGGTGTAGAATAATTTTTATTTAGCAAAGGCACTGCCATTGAGACCCCAAAAAATACTAAAAGCTAAGGTACAAACCGCACATCCACCGACGGTTCCGATCCAGATGTAAGACCAATTATGCTCGAGAGTGCCGAGATCATGTTCACCAGTAAAGAAGATAAGTTCCAGCTCTGTCAAAGGAGGACGAAGGGGAGCCCAGACAGTTTCCAGTAGGCTTCCACATTCCGAATAATTTGAAGGAAAATGCTCTTCTAGCCATTCTGATATCTGTAAAAGGTATTCTATTAGAAGAGAGAAGCAAATTCACTTCAGCCGTCGATACTATGTCCGGCAGGAAGCTGTAGCTGTTCTGTGTCAGCAGTACCAAAGTTCTGCATATGGTTTTAGGAAGCAGGGGCATTCTTCTGTAAAGAGCCACACGAGTTTCGGTCGGCATTGGCGCGTAGATCTGGACAGGGCGTATACGATGTTTTGAAGCGACCTGTCTAATATTATTTATGTGAATAAAGCGAGCACGTCTTACCTGGCAAGAATTGGCCAATTCGGAAAGGGGCATTTCATTTCGCTGTTCAACATTAACAAGAACTTCGTGGTGCAGTCGTCGCCAGAAATCTCGTTGAGTAGTTGAGTCACATCACTAAACCCCTTCGGTTTGGAAATACTCACTTCATCCAAAGCCTCCAGCCATGATTTAACAGATGCCTACACAATGATAAGTTGGTATAAAGAGCGATACCTCGTTTCCTATATCTCCCTTGAAGTAGTGCGGTGTTTTAGCAATGATGTAAACTAATGACGGAAACGCTATACTTTCTGTTATGATCGGCAGCGGCTAGACAAAACATAAAAGTGTATACAATAATATTCCACGTACTGGTCCCATAATATAGAAGTGGTAGTGGACGAGCTCCTTGCCCACATATCCATGCTCGTCGTTGAAATCTCTGACCCATTCAGGGACCTGAACACTCTTCTGAACCATACGAATAGACACAAACCTCTGTTCTCGGTCTTTTACAAACCTTCCTTTGCCCACAGATTAACAAAACAAGCCTTCCAGTGTCTCCTCGCTGCTCGATGATCGCCAACGTACGTAATTGAGATCTATCGATGAATGTTTCTGTTTTTTTTCTTTTTTCAAAAACATAAATCAACGCTTACCATTTGAGTAAATATAATTAGATAAACTATTTGAAACAAAAAAGAGAAATAGGACTAGTTTGAATATCAAATAGCCATCGTACATTGGGTGATGTACGTCAACAAATTCACGGAGCCCCCGGCGGCAAGCTGTTACACAGCGCTAAACAGATGCGCTGGAAATCATTTAAATCTTTATTTCAGAACCGGGAATGGATGAAACACCGACATTAATCCCATAAAATATCTGACAAACTGTTGGCGAAATCGTCTCTGAAGGGAACATAAGACTGGTTGGATTTTGTACAAGGGCTCCACAGATTATCTATTGTTCCAAGTAGTTCAAGATGTTGCCCGTATTCGAAGGCGTCTCGTGTTGCTAGACCATATAAACTCGTAGAATTACCGTTAATCCTTAGGAAAGAGAGTCTAAATTATTAGCTTTTAAAAGTTCGTGAAGGGTAATACCGGTTGTTTGGAACTGATCCGACGTAAACGAATGGCACGGGCGTATCATGGAAACAGAATGTGCGCACGCTGTGATAAGAATGAAGATGCGCGAAGAAGACGGCTATCCTCTTCTTGTGAGCGTAATTTCTCGTTTCGTAGATCCTGTAAAATTGCTAAGGACAACTTGAAGATTCACCAGTTTCCAAGGAGTTCCTTGACTTTCTCCAGTCTGGTATTTTCACACTGATGCATGTTTATCAGAATGGGCATATCCATATCCTGCAAGGTGTGTAGGACTGATATGGAATTACTTTTATCAGATCCAGTTCCTTTTTGAGGTAATCAATCGCTGACACTATTTCCCAGTCAACAAGGAACGAGGAAAACTTCTTTTCGTAATCGACAGCATTATTCAGCTGGATAATATTAGCGCAATTGGCTCCTGAGAAGAAAAGTTGTTAGCAAATGAAAGGATACCACTGTGGCTACATACACGCGTTGAGTATCCCAAGGATCCTCTGTAGGTTATATCGAAAACGTTCTTGACATTTCGCTTATAGTCCAGTTCGAGGGAATGGTTCTTCGCATAATTGATAAACCTTCAAATAAAACTGAGTCTCGCGTTACAGACAAACCACGTGAGCATCATGTGGGCACAGAAATTGAAGGCACAGTCGTTGACATTGTTCTCGTAGTCGTGGTTGCCGAGTCCAGGGAGGATTGGGATAGGAAATCCGCGAAGCCAGATCCTCTGCAAAATAGTTGTAGATGTAACTCAAATGTATTAACTTTAAACTCCTCGAACTCCGACAGATGTCCAAAATCAGTGAGGTCGCCGTTGAGGAGAAGAGCAGCCGGATTATATCTCATCCTTTGGATAAGCTTGCCTATTGCCTAAATAATTAAATCCCGGGTTACGCGATGATCTTACTTGTCGTTGGACCCTGTTTGCATACCGATTCTCTACCTTGGCACATTCCACTTCTCCTAACTTCGCACTATGGTTAGTATGGTGAGCTGGTCTAAGGTACTGAATACTTCACTGAGGCTTTGCCATAAACTTATCAAACATAATTTAACCCGAACACTTCTCGACACTTTTTCGAGACTTTCTTACAGGGCATGTTCCCTGGCTCACACTTGAAATAGTGCTGGGTGTCTCCCATCAACAGAAGAGTCAACGACTCCTTGGGTGAATTATATAGATCTTCAAGGGTTTCGGGGTAAACTAAAACTGAAGGAAACAACAAAAACGGCTATACCAGAAGTGACATAATATAGAACCAAGAGGATTAGAGATTTCATTATGCCTTTGACAATGCCGCAGGAAGCAGTAGGTGTCCCCCGGACGACTGTTTGGTTGGGCGCCTTGTGTTTATATGATGTGATGAAGCAACAAGCTATCGGAACCATGGAGCCACTATACGCATGGGCTATCTTCTTTCATTCCCTTCTAAAGACACCTCTTTACACTGGACAGTATAAAGTAATTTTATTAAATAATCTGAGGTACAATCGGAATATGTCTCTGTGCACTTGCTGATAAGCTGGGAAAGACTCAAATTGAAACAGGTTCCGACTGCTTTGACCTGGCAAGATCAAAAGCCATGAGGAGGCGGGAGGAGAGTGCTGCACAAACGTCGTAGTCACCGGAGTTGGACAGAAGGATCTCTTTCATTTTGGGCTGTTTTACTACCGTGTCAAAGTTCTCCAAAACACACTTCTCGCACTCCTCTAGTAATCGGTCGTTGGTATGCACCTGAAGCAGCTGTTTATGAGCTACTGGGCAAACTAACTATAGCAAACTGGTAAATATTACCAATATGTTCGGGTGTGATAAGTTCATGTAGGGACTTCTCTGTCTCCTTCTTTAAACTAGACAATCCATAAATAATGGCTACTGATGAGAGGGACTGAAGTTGGGCAATATCTAGTTTGGGCAATTTGCCGGTGTAGAGAAACTCCATCATTGCCTGAACCCATCAGTGTGGTCAAAGGCCCTCCCTTACCAAAAATTGTTTGTGGGAGATGTCAGTTATGTCGACCACTCCCTTTGGGCTTTGTAGCAATGCTTTGAATTTATCTGAGGCATTGAATAAGACGATACGGTGACCGAAGACAATCTCTCCGTCAACCTAAAGTATTGGCGGTTGTCAGTATGACAATGCCCTTTCTACCCTAAAGCGGACATCAGATAGATGTTCGTTATTTACGAAGGAAGAGTCAACCACAGGCCGGGGAGACATTTCAGGTTTGGGTAAGAGTTCAGGTTTGCTAAAAACTGTGGATGCTGGGTAATAAATTGGGGATGACCTCTTTTCACACCCGAAATAATGCCAGAGCCGTGAGATGGCGAAAGATACTCCTATCGGACTTCCTCCGCTCTTGCGACACTCCCATTTCACGAGAGAGAAAAGCTGCAAAGAGATGAAAATGGCCAGAAACTGTCGCCTACCACCGAAAGACAGTAGTTGATGTTTTCTTCGGACAGCTCGGCCGCGAGTTTGGGGCTGAAGTCGGAGATCAGATCATCTATCAGCCATTTCTGCTTCGTTTCCGCGGCTCCTTGCAAAGCTCGTGTCCACGTGTACAAATTCCAGTTTAATCCTAGTACTAAATTTTGCTTTTATTTGCTACATCTTACGGCATACCTTTGTTTTTTATTTTGTGAGCAACTTCCGGTCTCGAATGTTCAACCGCGTAGTAAATTGCTTCTTGTAACGCGATTTTCACGTGCGCAGGTAGATTTTGATAGTTACTATAACAAAACAAAGGTGCGAGTAAAGGAATAACCTACTTCGACGTGTGATAGTTATTGTTATAAGCATTTTTCAGGAAGTCATCCACAGACGTTGCTCGCTCCGTTTGGTTTACTGTAAAAGACCAAATTAAAACAGAGATGATTTCATACCAGATTCAAGAAACAGATCAACAGTGAGAATATCTCCACGGGTGGCAGCAATTGCCAGAGCTGATGGACAGCCACAATTACGGAAGCTAGCTTGGTTTGAATCATAAGGCACGGAGGACCTGAATGGATCCGCGCCGCATTCCAGGAGGCGTCCAATGATCCGTCTGTTCCCTGACTGTACTGCTACCTCAAATAAGGACAGTAAGGAAACCGGTATAGTTTACTTGTAAAGGGGTCTCCTGGACCATAGCTTCGTTTTGAAGATCAGCTGAGGAGCTCAACAAGAAATCGACCAGTGCCATGTTTTGCGAGGAGACAGCCCTAGGCAAATTTGTAGAATGTACATTTATAGGACTGACCATGTCAACGGAGTCCATCCACTATATTCGGTCAAGAGCAAGAAGCATTCATCGTCCCTGGATTTAGGCACTCCTACATCCACAGGGCATCCGCTGGATATCAAAATCTTCACGACGTCCTCGTCTCCCCGTACAACAGCTTCGGACAGTGCAGAAAGGCCCTGTATTTTAATAGAAGTGGATTCGCAGACAAAACTCACAAATATATTGGTGGCATTCATTTTGTCTCCCAAGATATGTATTCCGCGTTGGATATTCTCCGACAAACCCGTGGCTATGAGCAAGAAAGAAAAACTTCTAGTGGCTTCTTCTAGTGAAGAAATAGCAGCAAAGTCGTGTCTCCACAGTTCAACTACTGTAGGAGGGCAATCGACATTTAGAAGGAGACGGGCAGCCTAAACGCATTGCAAAACGACTAGGAAGTAAGTCACCTGCTGGACGTCTCCTACTTCAACCATAGAGGTCAGTCTATACTCCGCGAACGTATAGGACAGTTTAGTCCATTCAGCTAACGGCGCTTTGGTCTCTCTTAAAGTATTCTTTGCTTTCTTTCGGTCATTACTCACTTGTATTTTTCCGAATTGGTTATAAAATAATACAGTGCCTGGGCAGCTTTTGGACAAAACGTCATTTGACTGCGCCTATTAGTTTTGCCAGAGGTGGAATTTTCTTCGAAGTACAGCATCTTCTGTCTGAGACGCTCTACGGCCTCCATCAGCTGCACGAAAGAGACTGTGCTTTGCACATTATCTCCTAAATATCAATCGCAGTAAAAACGGAAAACTAAATTACTACCTGTGAATTCATCATACTTAGCAAAGAACGTGATTATGTTGAAATCATTGTTCAAAGCATCGCCGAACTCTTGTAAAGAAAAAACAGAATCTCTTGCTAAAATACAAAATACAGTGACACCAATAAATTGGCTACCTGGTACAATTACTTTGAGTATGAATTCCTCTAGGACACATTCTAGTGCCGCGGAAAGATATATTGACACCTAAATAATATAGGAGGGGTCAGGGGGCAAAGGTTACGGTATCAGCGATGGGTTTATCTGTAATTTTCTCCAGTAGCCAACGGTTAATCTTTCCAACGGAGAATCTCAAATCGGATCTATCGCTGAGGCCCTTCCGTAAGCCTCCAGTTCCACTGAGAGCAAACATGGACAGTGCTTGACTTCCCGCTTTTTGGCAGCTAGTGTAAATTTCAACGGAAAAGGAGAGCTATAGTTTCCTTTTAGTTTCAATTGTTTCTATATGCATACCTTGGTAGCAGCGATCACGTCATCTTTGGAAATTTTGAAGGCGTGAACTGTGAGCCGTGTCAGATGCTCAGTGAGAGTGACCAGGACTGAATATATCATCTCTACCAGTCTGAATAACTGACTGAAAGATTATCAGGAGAATCTCACTTAGGTACAATGGAAATATCCAGCAGGTTAGCAACATTTTTACAACGGCCTGACTGGAGGACGGCAATGGCATCTCTCTCATTTATGGGGGAGATATTGAGTTCATTTAGAATTCCATAACTTTTGAGTGAATCTTCAAAAGCAGCCAAGTTGGCACCATGGACCCTTAGAATAGGGTCTTCGCTCGGTGGAGGCGTGGAATTCCCGTTGATATGCACAACTGTCGTTGTTTTATGGGTTATCCCTAAAAGGCCTTTCCTTTCTTTCGATAAACTAATTACCGTATTCACATTCATCCTCAAACATATACGGGTTCTCTTCCGTATGACGTGGAGTGGAACGGTATCCGCTATCAGTTGGGCTTCTTGTGGATGATGACATCTCTGCCTCGAATTCATCTGCATACTTCGAATGACGCGACGGACGGAATTGAAAACTGTCTGGTTATTGTGGAATTAATTGGGATCCTACTCATTGTCTTCCAATGTACTGACATTTGGAACACTTCGGTAGAGATTTCGTATCTGGTCCAAATCTTTGAGTGTAGTGTCCCTGTTCTCTACGTGATTTTCGTTACCAGGGTTCATAAGAACGGAGTTGTACCGGCGCTGAGTACAGAGGTATTTTAGGAAGAGGAACGTGTTTACTTTTGCCGCCTCTTTTTCTTGAGCAACGCTTTTTCCGCGGGGCTCAGGTGCCGAAATATAGACCACATCATCAGCTGCCACCGCTCCTCTGTTCTGCAAAAACCCTCTTTATCTACTCTTTCTTTTGCCACCTTTATTTTAAACGGAGCTGAACTGCTCGCCGAGTGGACTAGATTTCCTGGACGGAAATGCCTCAATGCCTGTGTTAACTTATCCGGCAGACTCTGTTCCGAGACATATGCAGAATTTCGACATCGATCTTTTGCCCTGAACAACTGTAAGCAAGAAATAAGAAAACCCACCTCAATCCCATTTTGGGACGAAGTTCTGGAGAGTTGCAGCTGCTGGGCCGACTGTCGTATCTATGGGTCTTTTGTGCCAACTGTAGTAGCCGCTCTCTACTTTCCTTTGGACTGTGTGGGCTGAAAGAAAAGAAACTGATGACCAGGTTAAACCAAAAGGAAGCCGGCTTCTTTGTCCACTACTGCTGCCAATTAGACCCGTCGTGTACGATTATCAGATTGTATGGTGGCCAGAAAAAAAGAAAACAACAAAACCGTCCGTATAAATGAATAAAAGCCTTTTGGAATAAAAATGTTAGCACCCCATATAATCTGGCAACGTGATCTTAGGCGTGACTAGGGAACCAGACTGTCAAAAGCGTTGACAACGTGAAATAGGTTCTGCATGGTTGTGCACAGTGTGAAACCGAGTTAAAAAAGTTGTTTCACCTGTGATACTAACTCACTGGCATGGCTAGAGCAGCGCCTGAAAGGCCAGCTTGGATGCGGTCTCAATTTCACACTCAAAAGATTAGCTGCCGAGAATCATGGGTGCGTTTGCGCGTTGCCTGGAGCGGCTGCGCCGTCCGGTCTCTATCAATTGTTACTGATCCTGCTGACCATTGCGACTGAGCCGAAATTCAAACAGTGGCCGGAAACTGCTCGGAAGTGAGTCGAGAGTCTACCATATAATAAGGCGGAAAAATGCTCACGACCAATAAACAGTTACAGACCAGAAAAGAAGCTCGTATCTGACAGATTGAATGTTGAGGAATGCCAGGAAAAAGTTATTGCGCCAAGCTTTTATAGCCGAGAGAGAATTAAAGGAACTGTCAGGGACCAAGTGAAAGTGATAATTTGACCCTAAGCAACCGAGTCCCAAGCGACTACGTATGGGCCTATTCTCTATCCATACTTTTCATTTCGGGGTCATTTGTGCGTATTTTACGACTCATGTAGCGTTTTCCGTTTTTTCTCTCTCAAAAAGGTAGCAAACTAACTCAGTATAGGCTTAAAAAATTCGCCGTTTTCTTCTGATCACGACGACATTCCATTTCTGTGATCATAATCGTTGCTGGACCCATGAAAGGTCCTGTAACGATCATGATCACTTTTCGTTTTTTCAACCAGATTTTGATCATAAATGTTTATTTTTCTCGTGATACAGGCGTCCATATGCAAAAAGAAATATACCACCGTGATCAGGAGAAAAAGGCGTATTTTTTAAGCCCAAGTTGTTTTAGGTCCCTGACAGTTCCTTAAAGTGGAGATATTCATCAGCTAGCAAGGGAACCGCGAGGAGAAAGTGTCAAAAATACATAAGTGAGAGTTACAGAGGAGAGTATCTCAGTGGCCTCGGAAAAGACGGGCATACTGCAAAAAGAGTTACACTTCCTCTGGATAAGAAAGTTGGAAGGGGGATCAGTTGGAGAACACCTTTTTTCGGTAACAACAATTGTAGTTTAACGGAAATTATCACAAAACAGGCCCCGAACCAGTACACGTTGTAAAGAGTTGCAGGACGCCGTGGCAGGGAACGTCAATGTTATCGAAACGCGGAAGACTTTCTCCCAAGACATACAAGGGTGCGGCCAAGTGATTCAAACGTCTGCCCCGTGCAGATGCCACTTGATGGCTGGTCTTTAAGAGATCTTCTTCCTGAAGGCTAACGGCATGGAAATAACTTTATCTGTGAAGAAGATACGCGGGCCAAGCTTAAAACGACCATATAAAGGCAGCGGAACTAGCAGCCAGTCTTCGCAGAACTTCATGCGACTGCTCGTAATGACTTCGGTGGGCGAGAAACGAAGGAAGACGGGGGATCAGCGAGGTCAGTCTAAGCTCATAAGCGCCGACCACACCGATGTACACAGACACCACAGATAGGTCAAATTGTTTCCATTTTGGGACTGATGTGTGTGTGTGGAGATAGAAAAAGGCTTGGGGATTATTGCTCACCTGTTCTGACGGAACCGTGACTGCGAAAGAGGGCGACTGCCCATTTCCTTCGACATGGCGCATCAGCTTTGAAGTGAGCGTGCCGATTCCACAAAAAGTACGAGTAACTCCGATGCCGACCAATAAACACGTAGATAAGGTTACCTGCAACAGGTCAAAGAATATCATCAATACAAAAGAGGAGGCGGAAGAAGCTAAAAGTTGCCCGAGAGGGGCTCAATCTCTATACAGTCGGCCACTCTAAAACTGTTTAGGTCGAGTGGGAGTATTTTGTGTGAGTGCAGGTGGTCGTGGGCAAACAAGGAGCTGGACACCCTGTTGGAACATCTAAGAGTTCACGGAGGAGAACGTTTTGATACCTTAGCTTCTCATATTTCCTGTCTTTCGACTTTTTTCTGATCTTGCGAGAGGACACAAACATACAAGAAAACGGACAAACTGAGAAGAACTGTTTATTTAGAGAGAAGAGTAAGTGTCGGTCAGGCAGCGATGACCGTAGTTTTTCATAAGGGGAGTTGTCAAGAGGTGACGGCGAAAGACAAATGAGAAGAAAACTGAAAATTGCGATACGCGACAGGTTGAGGGGTGACTCAGAAAAGGATCTCGATCAGTTACAATTAGCGCTTTGCGAAGGTCATAAAAAAGGGAGACCTGCCTTGGCGTGAGAACTGCAGCATAAATTATGCACTTTACAGGACTGGATGTTTGAAATAACTGGCCGGACAAAAATCATCAGGAAAGCGTTAAAAAGTGACAATTAATATGGTGTAAAGTGCTATGAAAGAGTCCAGCTCAGGAAGATCGGGACCCGGTTCAAGTCCTCTGTCGGCGCTTTACCAACACTTCACATGGAGAGCATGATACAAATCCTGAGAAAAACATCAGTTGATTCCGTGAATTAGATGACTCGCTGGTCAAGCAGATGGGATTACCCATATAGGATTGGGTCGGAAGTGGTGGACCGAATTCAAAAACGAAGAAGAGTGACCTCGGGGCCGGCCAGTTGATTGATACTAGCCGAAAAACGATGTGAAGGTTATTGGGATTTTTTTATTGTCTCAGGTGGTAATGTTTCAATTAGGCTGTATCGCCTACATGCGGAAAAATGTTCACTGTTGGGGTGATACAAAATAAGTGGGCGTCGAACGCGAGCGCAAACGATGGAAGCCTTCGGCGGACTCTTGAGAGGTCGCGCTTTCATAAACCTCTTCTCGGCCAATCATATCCCAAATAGTGGCATGCTATTGAAACTATCCTTGAGACACTCTTTTTACCCTTCACAAGACTCTTCAAATAGCACCCACGAAGATCACAATGTGCCCTCTAGTTTGCCCACGCAGTGAAAGAGCCAAGTAGACGTTCATTTACAAATGAAAATGATTTCATTGAACAAGAGGAGGTGACAAGTCTGTTTCGGAAACTAGCACACAGTCAAAATATCGATGATGATTAAAATGGACTATAAATGCCGCCTCTCTCCCGTAATTTTGCTTCAACATGAAATTAGTCTTCCTCCTACTGGTGAGTAAATTTTAACGATAGCACTAACTGCCTACTTCCTAGTGTTTGCATTGGATGGTACCAGCAGTATCATCCCGCCCAGCTACACACCTTGTCGACTGCGAAGTGAGTGGGGACGGAAGGCATCAATGATTCAGATCCAGATTAACCCAAGTTGCAGCCACAGCACTGTCTCCCCACTGAAAAAAAAGGTACAATACATACATTGAAAACTGTGAATCCACCCAGGCCGGCACCCAAGAGGAAGAAGTTGGTTTAACAACAGCTCCCACACCGACTGTCGGAGAGGAAGCTCCCACAACGCCTTCCGAGGAGAAGGAGGCTGCTTCTACAACACCAGAGGAGGAGGCTCCCACAACGCCTTCCGAGGAAGAGGAGGCTGCTTCTACAACACCTGAGGAGGAGGCTCCCACAACGCCTTCCGAGGAGAAGGAGGCTGCTTCTACAACACCAGAGGAGGAGGCTCCCACAACGCCTTCCGAGGAAGAGGAGGCTGCTTCTACAACACCTGAGGAGGAGGCTCCCACAACGCCTTCCGAGGAAGAGGAGGCTGCTTCTACAACACCTGAGGAGGAGGCTCCCACAACGCCTTCCGAGGAAGAGGAGGCTGCTTCTACAACACCAGAGGAGGAGGCTCCCACAACGCCTTCCGAGGAAGAGGAGGCTGCTTCTACAACACCTGAGGAGGAGGCTCCCACAACGCCTTCCGAGGAAGAGGAGGCTGCTTCTACAACACCTGAGGAGGAGGCTCCCACAACGCCTTCCGAGGAAGAGGAGGCTGCTTCTACAACACCTGAGGAGGAGGCTCCCACAACGCCTTCCGAGGAAGAGGAGGCTGCTTCTACAACACCTGAGGAGGAGGCTCCCACAACGCCTTCCGAGGAAGAGGAGGCTGCTTCTACAACACCTGAGGAGGAATCTCCGGAAACTACCCAAGCAGCCGCAGTCGGAGACGCAGCTCTAGTACAAGACACTACCCAAACTCTGAAAACTGTATACAGCGTACCATCGGCCGCATCGGAATCCAACTCAGAAGAAGATAACGAAGATTCTGAGGAATCTTTCTTCGGTGAGTTTGAGTCAATAATTTTGTCAATCCGGCTTTTAGGTAAAATGAGTGAGAAACTTGCCGGTTGCTGGCGTTCTGTCAAATCTTTTTTCAAGGATATTTTTGGCTATGATTGCAGTAAGTAAAGATTTGTTGGTGTACATCTTGTTCTTACTGTCAATACGTGTTTCCTTTACAATTACTAACACCGAACACATATCTACATTGAAACATTGACTATTTTAAGGGAGGTTTTTGACTATCTTATGTCTCGTCTCGGCTAATAAATAAGGAAGATGTGGACTAGTCCAAGAGAATTCCATCAGAAAAGCTCAAACTGCCAGTTGATCTTGTAAACAGTATATTAATTTGGTTTAACCGATGCGAAGACGGATTATTGAAGGAGCACCGCTAGCACCTTGGAAGCTTCCGTTATATCCAGTATGCGCTCAAAGGTGAAGGGCGGATCGGACTGCATTAGTACTGCGCAACCTGTTCATTCATTTACATCTAGGTCAGCTTCAGATAAGTTTGCCAAATACTTTGAGAAGTCTTTATGAAGTGAGTCTTGCGCGAACGTTTACAACAACATCTTAGGAAAGCTACTTGAGAAATTGTCCAGCTGGTGACGTTTCATCAAACGGGTTTTTGAAATACTTTCCACAATTGTTAAAATCAAATGGGCTTGTTTGCATATCTTTATTGTTGCCAATTTACAATAAATACCACCGAACAAAATTCGTGTCATCGGGACTGAAACACCGTAAGATTGAAGAGATCGGGTCTGAATCTGTTACGGTACAGTATCCAATATAGCTAACCTGGACAACTTAATTTCCTCCACTGCGGAATGCATTGGAGAGGTTTTGACAAAAGTTGTCCTTCTCGACCGGGTAAGCTAGGGGAGACTGAACCTTGGGGTTGGAGTCGTTCTTGTACGTATAGTTAATTTGCCTATCTGGAGCATAAATGTTGCGCTTGGCAATGATCTCCGAAATATTGACATGCTGTGGCTTGTCGGCAATCTTCAAAATAATAACGGTGGACGCTCTTTTGCAGCACTTACGCTGTCAGCAACATAGCGTTTGCAAGCCTGCTCGACAGTAAGATTGTCGTTGGGCATCCTGATTTCTGTAAACAGCCAATATAAACACGAGAGTTGAGTGAGGGATAAACAAGAGCAAATGGGTTTAGGAGATGACAAAACAGTCATTGGGGGACAACTACGAGGCTAATGGGCGACAGTCGTTTACTTTAAATGTATATATATTGGACCGGCTAGAGCTGGTCTCTTGCGTTCCCTCTGTTTCTCGCTGCATCTTAAGGCGGCCAAAAAATGGTGAGAAAGGCATACGTTCCTATTAGTATAGATTTCGAAAGAGCGTCTAGAGAGAGGACATCGCGAACAGTCCGTAGTCTATGCTACGAACGACACGTAGCTAATTATCAAGGACTCCAATTCTCAGAGAAAAAAGATGCACTGTGACGGTCGGGTGTGTAAGGAGAATGGTATGGGATGAATAATACAACTGATCTGTAAACAGAAATCATTTCGAAATTGACCACCACGCAGCCTCGTATAAGAATGAATAACACGCCCTCGCACAACGAGAAGACGAACAGTTAGGACAATGGAGAAGAAGTGCAATGAACTGATTCAGGACGTTTGCTTCTGACATTTGGATTTCAATTTAACAGAATTGGGGCAGACTCCGACACTTTCTAGACTTTGTTAGCTACAGAATCATGTGTCGACGAAATAAAGAAGTCGAGACTCGGACAAATACAGAGATCGGGACGAGGGAATTGGCCAACCGGCATGGCAACAACAAATTGATTATAGCCGATCTCAGATGGGCCTTGTTGACCGAAGGGCCCAGCCCTGGGGGCGTACAGAAGAGTAGGCGGTGGCAGAAGGAGGTCCGACTGGCACATCAGAATACGGGAAAGGGAAATGACAACGCGCCCAGAAGGAGTGATCAGACACGGCTTAGATCGCATAATAATGGAAGGCAATTGAAAGACTGTGGGAAACCGGGCTATAATGTTTTTTTCGTCTTCTTTCATCTCTAGAGAAAAGGCCTCACGGGGAAAAAACGAAGAGCCCCCTGGCCATGGAGGGACTAGAATTTGGACAGAATGGATGACAATGGGTAAAACAGCGAGGAGCTCATCCAATACTCGGCAGTGAGAAATATATCACACAGGCTGCTTTAATTAAAACCAAACGGAATTGAAGGGGTTTCCGAGGAGGATATGCATATGGGGGAAGAAAAAGATCCATTCGGACAGCTGAACGTATGTACCTATGACGAAATGATTTATGGCAGCCTGTCTTGACTCAAACTTATCCGGGGCGCGCAACAGTTTGGAAACTCTGAAACATCTGCTGAGTGACCTGAGAGGTCGAGGAGGACGGCTGACCTAGACGGGATGCACCTGCAATTCCCAGATCCGCGTCTCTCATTTAGAGAGCAATATTGCTTTTTATCGATAGCTAATAACGGCCGAGGACAATACTTTCCCAGACAATCAATGGTATTTTTATACAGAGACTCTCATCTCTGATATAGCCGACTACCCTAAACAATGGCAGCTTATAATCTTACTACACACATGACCTCTTTATTATTCTGGATTCTTCCTTCTGAAACCTTCAACGCACCCATCTTACACTTTCATCCTTCATTTTAATGTTTCCATAGCATCTTACCTCCTTCATAAAGTCGTTTTTCCTTAAAAGTCAATGTTCTTCCCAGGCTCCCCTGTGTGAGCTGTGTTTCCTTTTATTGTAATCCGCGAACACCCGCAGTTATGTATCAAAGGTTAATTACCGAGACAAGGCGTTCTGTCCCAAGGGCAACTTCGACCCTTCCATTCTTCTTGCTCTTTAATATCTTTGACTGTTATTCGTCTACATTTTGCTTAGCTTTCATTTTCTTCAATTACCACACAATATGAAATGGTTTCAGTTATTACTATGGAGTCTCCTGAAAGAGCAACTTCATCCGCCTCCATATTCCTGACACCAGAGAGTGATAAAGTTCCTCAGTTGCTGCCGCCAGCTACTCTGACCAAACCGAACATCGTTTCTCGGACAAAAAGTAAAGCTCGTGGTATGTTGATTTAACCAGTCGGTATTCTCCCATTTTCAGCTGCTTGCAAAGTGCGACGCAATCTGTTTTCATCCTTAGAAGGAGAGTCCTATTGCAGCATACCAGTTAGTTTACTGTCTTTTTTATTTGACATCGTCGTCTCATGGTAGTTGCTTTGTTGCGCATGAATCACGTCGCCTTCGCACTCCATTCATAATGGTCCTGGTAGCTGTAAAGACAGTAATTCTTGTCTTAGCGCTTTGGTCACTTTTACAACAACAAAGTCATTATCGGATTTGACCGTGTTCCTTCACTACTGCCTTGATCTTTCTGCAGGACTTTTGAAGGAGAAAAGACTTGTTGTTCAGCCCTCATACTGTCTTTTTCGTGAAGTTTCTTCAAGTGCTTGTCGGCTTTCTCTGTCTTACAGAATCCGGAGTAACTTAGGGAGGGATTATCACTTGAAAACCTTATTTTGCTCCTCATCGCTCTACAATCCGGTCGGCAACTTTCCCCTCTCTTTGTTATCTTCCTCTTCCATAATATCCACTGCCATTCGATGATCACAATTAACTAAATTAGAACCAAACCTGCCCCAAACGAGTCGGCCTTTCTCAAGGCAGCGGTCCGCCGGCAAAAAACACAGACGACCTCAAATTCAAACGTGGCTCCTTTCGCGCCACCCGCTATTATACATGGTCGCAACCAGCCATTGTCCTCCTCTTTACGATCCGCCGCGAACATACGTGTTGAGAACTTGGTCGACTACCCAAAACCCTTTCACTATCCTTCTGGTACACAGTGTTCACTTTTTCCTCTCTCCAGTCCAACTTTCTCTCTTTCTCATGGCCATATGTTTCTGACTTTTAGCTTATGCGCTTCGATAGAAATGCCGTCTGCCGCGACTCGAGACGCAAAACAGCTATTCGTCTACAAAAGAAGAGAGCTCAACCTGAAACCGAGGAGACCGACGACGTGCAACCCTTCCGCCGAGTCCAATTTGCGAACCCTACTGATATTAGGAAGCGTCCGAAGCAAAGGAGGTTTCATATGGCTGTCATTGCAGAGTCGCGCCCTAGTAGCGCCTTGTCACACATTTCCACGCTCAATGGCTCGCCCTATCGTCGTTCTTCTCTAATTACCGTAAGTTTCATCCGTCTTCTCAGATGCACACCCTCCTTTTTCTGCTATTCCCCACCCAGGAGGCTGTCTCTTCTGCTTTCAATGAAAGTGCATCAAATCACATGAGGACGCATCCGAATATTCCGCTCCACTATTAGCAACCTATCCAGAACACACCCCCTCTTTTATTAGCCGGCCTTCCCCCAGCAAAGAAAGAGCTTTTAGTCTCTGGGTTTAAAGGCTAATTCGGGACCTTGACATTTGTTTTTGAGCATGTCCCAAAAAGGCCCGTGAGAGTAGGAAGCCTTCCCTCTCCTGCGTAATTTGTTGTCGCGTGTTTCGAGCTGTTGGCAGCATTTTCAACAGCTTCCATGTCATTTTAACCTAAAACTAAAAAAAGAATTTTTTAAAGCATAAGAAACGACGAGAGGGAGGAAGATTTCTCTTTTGCCCACATGTATGGCTATGCGAATTATTCAGTCCTCCTCCTCCTTTTTTTGCGGTTTCCCAGTGGGAGGGCTAATTTTGTCTTATTGTAGGGGGTAATAGAGCATCAGCTCCATCCCATCTTTCCTAGTTCCATCTGTCCATGACGTGATGCATCACCACAATTAACACCGGCTGGTAATGAAACAGAAATTGCGTATCCACACACAGGACATCCATTCCTTCTGCTCCAATACATCCACAGCTTTATCATCCAGTGGTTCATTTTTCCTGACGGGTGTGGGATAGAATCGAGGCCGGCCATAATTTTGCGTAGACTAATAGCCGCCAACCTTATGAATCTATGCCCCATCTTCCCTTCTGCATCTCTAGTTGTGAGTCTATTCAGCCTCTTTCTTTCCGGGAACAATCGTTTGTGAACGGGAAGGGGAAGTTTTTGTTCATAGTTAGAGTTCCCCCAGATGTGGAACAGCCATGGGAGAGACGATTGCCATTCTCTCTCACTCTCTATCCGAGCAGCGCTTGTCGTGAAACATTACTTCCTATATATCCAATTCATTGCGTTCAAAGCCTTCTCCCTCCCCACTGTGTTCGGCTAGTTCAGAAAAAAACACCAAGTGAGCACGTTTTCTTTCCTCAGGTTCGACGGATGTGCTCATACCGCGTCAATTCTTTTCATTGTAAACGAGCCGTATATAGAAGAGAAGAAAAAACAACTGCGATGAAGCACTTGAATCGGCTCTAATCTTTTCGTCTTGTGGAACTCTCTGAGAATGAACCAGGGATCACATCTGGCTCAGTTGCAATACTTCAAAACTGGTTATCCACATCTCTTGCCATCATATTAAACATCAGAAATCAGTGTAGTGAACTGAAATTTTGACGTTTGATGATACCTAACTTATATATTCCAATGTATGCGGAATCTCATAGACTGCTAAGAATTGATCAAGCGCTCTCCCTTCTCCCCTCCACTTGACCTCCCGTTGTCGCGAATCCGAAACTTCCGTCAGACTCCTCTCTCAGAATATCGCCTGTCCATTTTAAAGACGCGCCTTTAAGGGCGAGACGCCCTTCCAATACTACTTTTAAGACCCTAAAGTACATCTCTTTTACTCATCAAAGTAGCTTCGTTTCTCAAAAACAACATCTTGACCGCACTTATGGCGCTGCCAGTAGTACAGGATGACTCTGCCCCTGCCCTGCTTTATTAGGAAACTGTTATTACAGGTAACTCCCATGATATCTAGAGAAAGAGAAGTAGGCAAATTAATTCCTCTATACTCTTGAATAGCTCTCAGTTTTGCGGCTGATAGTTGGGAAGCTTCGGAGTGCGCAAACAGCCGACCGCTCCGGTCATCAGTCGAGCGCTAATGAATCATTTTCTCTCTACACGCATGTTTGCTTGTACCTCACGCGCGCTACCTGCTCCCTCCTGGACAAACATGCCAATCTTCTGCATGATGATTGATTTCATGAATTCTCTTAAGACCTGTATCTGATCATTGCCATCGTCACTGTCATTTCAACTCCTCGGGGGAGGTCGTCTGCCCCCAGGCCACCAGCCAATTTTCTCGCAAAAAATTGGAGGCTCGCTTATAATTTGCTTTTATCAAATTGCCATGCGCATGGAACGTTTTTAGGCAGCTTGATTATGCGCATTCCCTTTCCTCGAATATAAATGTCTCAGCCCCGAATCTGTCTCAATTCGTAAGCAGCCTTAATGACTGTCTGCTTGCAATCCTTGCATTTCAAATTTTAAGCTTTTTTCACCATTTCATGACATATTCAGTTTTTCAGCTTCTTACCGTTTCTGTTTCCTGGCGTTCCGTTAACGTATTCAATGTTAAACTGATAAGAGGGTGTGTACTGTAGGGTACAGTAGCCGTTAGATAAGTAAACATTGATAGCAGTAGGCAATCTCGCAAACGCTTTAATATTCGCGCCAACTTTGCACTTCACACTTTTGGCTAAACGTGTTGTCAACGAACAGCGGAACAGTTTACTTTCAAATTAGACTGAGAACAAGTTAGTGCTGAAGTTACAGAGCAACTTGTTTGCGTTGCGGTCGCGCAGCGGCCTTCGCATTGATTCGCATTCGCACTGGCCGGAACGCCTTTTCCGGCGTCGCTGGCCCACGAGTTTCCGCGTCTGCGCCCTCCGTCTCGAAGCACTCCCTCGCCTCCCACTGATCCTAAATAATGCACGGTGTTCTGTGCACACAGAGAGCCCTCGAGGGAAGATTTTAGAGATAGTTTCGTTGTTACGCCATATTATCTGGGTTGCGTCTGTGAGGCATAGGGAAGCTGACGCCACCAGTTGCACCCAACAAAGGGCACCACACGAGGGAAGAGATCAAACATGACATTATGTTGGGGGAGTATCCTACTGCAGAGGAGAAAGCAAATTAAATTATCATTAGCTTGCTTGAGAAGACCCTAATATCCAAGACTGCCAGCCATGCTATCACTCTAAATGGTAATAGGGAGATCCGACGGAAGAAGCCTGGGGCTTACCCATTCGCACCCACACCGCTGCAGCTGCACCCCTACGCTCCCTAAGCCGCTCTATTACAAAGATTGGCTTAATTGAGCCCTCCTGGAGGCATTTCGTAGCGGCGTGGAATTCACACGGATTTTGTCGCCTGGCCGAGATTAGGTTGGCAGCACAACTCTACAAATCCGCTTATAGAATCAGCTGCAACTACTGTTTTTCACATAGGTTACATGCGTATAGTTCTTCTACAAAACAGGTGCTAATCTCCCCTGGTTCCTTATATTTGTTGCAACCTACAAATTGACAAAACGAAACACCTGTTTGAAGCACGACTTATCGACCAGAAAGGGCGGGTATATCGAACAGTTCTTTTCTTTCTCATTGACAGAAGAGGGGAAATCAACCTCAAAAATATGATCTTTGCTATTGAATAGATCTGTTGGAATCGATTGGAGACGAGTGCCTGTTTTGTATACGGTCTCGGAGTTTTTTTCACCACCAAGCCGGAACAATGTATCAGCCTCACAGGGTGTCCCTCTCGCGCGTAGCTTCAACCCCTTTGACATGCAATGTTCTCGCATTTCGAGACCTACTCCAGACCTCCACTTGTCCACGCTTGTCGGAGAGATCCTACCATACCGGATGTTCTGTGCCGAGAGACTAGAGCAGCTATTTATTTTATGAGTATGGAGGTGCAAAAGAGCGCTCGCCTAAGTTGCTCCATACTGGGCGATCAATAAATTTAATTGTGAGTGTCCAGAGCCGCGGCGGCGAGAGCACTAAATCAATCCTGCCCGTATAAATCCGTCCGCATTAATTATGTTTTCTCTTTTTATGTATTGCATCGCACTAATTTTGGTGAAATCGACTACAAATGCGGCGTCATTTGTAGGGAGCTCTGCTTATAGCCGAGATCCTCCGCCCCTCCTGGCTACCATAATTCCGCTATTGTAGTATCAGCTGTACTTGTTGATACGTCTTGAGTCGAGTCCCGCACAGATTGACTGACCGCTTCCGAGTGCAGCTACATTCTACATACATTTTTTTAGAAGCCGTGTCACAAAATAACATGTTGCGTGAGGAGATTGTTGCCCTTTTATTGGGTCGTTAATGGCGCCATCGCCAATCCGCCTTAGGTTAATTCTCAATGAAGCGAAAGCTCTGATTTGTCTTCCGTTTAAGATTTCTGCCGTCCGCGAGAGCTTGCTCTCAAGCACTTCAGTTCTTTCTTAGACAAGCGCTTTCTAGTGACCATGAAACTTTCGAAACGCGAAAGTTGTTCCCTCGTCTCTTTTCTCCATTTTCTCTTCAACATCATCAAAGCTATTTCTAGAGTGAGCACATTTTCTTCGTGCGCAGCTCAGCTGTAGCCCATTAGGTGCAACACTACGAATCTTTACATCCTTGCCTAGTATGGCTATCGACGCGCAACCTTTCTGCACCACCCTACTTCCTCGTAGATTCTATTGCCCACATTCTCTCTCTTGTTATCTCTCCAATTCCAGCAACCTCAAGTTTCACGTCCAATTTGTGATTCTGAGAGAAACCCAGCGAACCTTTTCTAGAAGCTCTTTGACATTAATATTGGGCTCAGGACAGCGAGTGCGCCCTCAGCCTAATAGTTTCAAAGGGGGTAATATGTTTTAAGAGGAAATTGAAGTTTTAAAACCCTTTAAATATTCAAACAGGGGCCTGTTCATTTATCAGTCTCCCAGACACTAGGCGGCCACAATTGATCTCCTCACGGTTTAGTTTCCCAAATTATTGACACTCCCAGTAAAACGAACGCATTCTCTTTATCTGCCCGCTTCAAAGGGTTTATGGATCGTCATTCGTTTGAAGAAAACCCTAAATTCCTCCATGGAGGGGATTTCGATTCCGGCTAAGTCGCACTTAATTAATCTCTTTGAAAGTCTGGCCAGCTGGTGTTAATCCTTATAATTAAATTCCTCTACTTCGAATTGTGTTCGTTGTAATCTTATCTAAAAAAATCATAAACTTTTTGAGAAAGAGGGACTTTTTAGTCTCACCGAAAGGCAATAACAATTAAAAAAGAAACAGCCTAATAAAATACGTATTCGATGTTGTACTTTGCCCGGGTCATTCCCCCATTCGAATAGCCTCAACCTTCTTTGTATCCACTTTTGCAGCTGTACATTAGTTGTTTCCCATTGCGTATCTTAACATCATTGTTTAGTGGCCTTTCCTGTAAAAAATTAACAATCTAGCTACAATCATTAAATTAATCCTGCTGTACAAATAGTGCAATTCCCCGGCACAAATACATCGACTAGTGTCCGTCACTATTACCTTTAGTAAGAGATTATCCACGCCGTTTTCCACTTCCTTGACTCTCTGCTTAATTATTGCTCATTTGGCTGGGTGAGACTAAGCAGCAGGACTTCATCTCCTTGACTAATGATCCTCTGTTCCATTTCTTGGTCTTTCGGAATGCATACCGGATACCTCACTAATTTGTCTGTCTGTTGCCAGCTTGCTCGTGATTCTTCAGAGACGCATAGAGGACGGATTCTTTGAATAAGACAATGATAAATGCCAATAGACGTAACATTTTCCAGGATACCTCTCCTCAGAACGATAGCGACGAAGGTCGTCTCGTTACACTGGAATCTTGCACTAAAAACGGACACGCCGAAATTCGTGCAGGTACATTAATTATTTTTGTTCTCATACGTAATCAACAATATTCAGACGTGGAACAAGTTGTTACCCAGGGGAGCGCCTTCCCCGGCAGCCAGGAAGGCATGGAGCGGTCGACGCAGGAGGCGTCGGAGGGTTGCGTCACCGCCGAGATGTACGACAGAGATCCCGTAGGTTGTTATAGCCAGGTGTCAATGGGCCCATTCGTTCCAGCTGGCTGATGGTCTTCCCCTCATGTCGGAGCCGACTCAGAGTAGAGACATGAAGATATTCAAGAGGATACTGAGAGATCCAGTACTACGAGAGCCTTTTCAAACATTTCTGGAGCAACAATTCTGTGCGGAAAACATCAACTTTTACTTGGCTGTTGAACAATTTCGCGACCTCGTGATGAACAAGGAATCCACTGTAAGAATCCACCCCCTCTTGCTTTAATTGACTTTGTTGATTTCAGTTTGCCGAGAGGTCATCGTTAGCTTTAAAAATTTATGAACGACATTTCGCCGCCAATAGTATCGAGCCCGTGAACGTGGACAACTCTACCAGCAAGAGAATACGTCAGACGATGAAGGAGCGAGTGTATCCGCATTGGACATTCGACATAGCACAATATCAAGTACAACGCTTGTTGACAAGAGGAACGGAATTATTCTAGATATTCCATCTGCTCAAGTACGACTGCTGGCCGAGGTTTCTTCGCGCGGGTGGACAACAGCCGGAATTCACCGACGACGAGTTGGCAGAAGAAGACGAACGTATAGCGAGGTTAGAGCTGTTGGGTAAGTTGACTCCGCCAAATAAACCGATGCCTCCATTTCAGAAGATATGTCCGATCTTCAGACACCCAGGGCTATAGTAGACCCGGACAAGCCTTGCACTTCGGCTACTGCTTCTACCTCTAAACCCAAAAAGGTAAGGCTACTACAAGCTTTTGTGTCTCACCATGTCCAGTGTAAAGTTACCCTTTCCCCTGTCATTGTTTTGTCAAATTATATTGTTGACTACTGTTGTCTCACGTTGGCATGTTCCTGTCATATACCTCTATTTCAGTGTCCTTTTTCTGTCCAAAGAGAGCTTTTATCCATTCTCCCCTTTCTGCTCAATGCATGTGTTTCCAGCTCTCCGAGAAGGAGAAGCGACGATCTTTGTTGTGGCACGGGTTCGACCGTTTCTCCCGGAAGTTGCGAGGGGAGCTCTCCCCTAGTTGTATCGTTAGCCCGCCACACCAAATCGTCCATCGCACATCAAGTACCGAAGAAAGCCGGCGAACATTCTCCGAAGATGATTCCACACCGCTACGTACGGTAGGATCAGCCGGGACGAAGCGGCGCCAGCTCTTCACCTCCTCCAAGCAGCTCTCCATGCCGGCCGAGGTATCATTTAGTGTTTACGAGTGTGAATGTTAACCTCTGTCTTGTGCGCAAGACTCGCATGGCTTCGGATACAAAAGGCCGTTCTTTGTTACGTTCATTCGGAGCTCCCTCTCTTTCATAATTGTTTAACTGCCCAGCAGTTGTTAATGGACACCCACTGTTCAACATAGAAAAATTTTTTGGACTCGCAGGCTTGACTGAGTGTCTGTTGCCGCAATATCACTTGCGAGGCATCGGTTTTCAAAAGCACCGCCCCGCTCACTTCTTGTAATCCGTGTTCCGCTATGCATGTCTGACAAGATTTGCAACTATGCCACGGTTTTCTTTTGAATAATTAAGCCTTCAGATGGCTACCGCCCGTCCTCCGGCCTTAAAAGCGGATCCGAAGCACTGTCGTTTAATGACTGGTGAAAACTGTTCAACAGAGATTATCGAACTAAACGATCCAGTAAGTATTCTCAGAGGAGTTCAGTAAACATCCCACTTAAAGACAATCTCTGTGCGGCACTGGACACAACAAATGGCAGGAACTCTCGGAATGGATAAGAAGGCCGTTGAAGTTGTAGATGCCGAGGCAAGGAGCCCTTCTTAACAGGATGAACAAATCTTTTCAGACTGGTAGTACTATAGACCCAGCTCGACAAGCCATCGACGCTCTTCAGTCGAGATCTGTCCGGATTGTGCCGGTTGTCACCTTTGCCGTAGAGATCCTTCCTCCCAACTTTTCCTTTAAAAACCCCAGCAGCACACCAACAAAGTAGTCATTCGATAGCAACTTAAACAAGATAACTTCAGAATTATTATGGTACGTGCGAGACATTCGATGACTGCCGGAGGAGTGCTACGGCCGTTGCTTAGCAAGTATTCAATTGATTTTGGTGCTGTAGTTGTCACGTACTGTGGCACTCTAGAGACTATTAGGGGCAATATTTCTATTGGAAACGTCGGCCCCAGGACCCTCACTGTCATGAGTCAAACGCAATTTAACGGTTATTTGTCAGCTTCCTGGTGAGCAGTCAATGTTTAGATCGGACAACAAAGAAAGATTTGCCATTACAACGAGACCCCATGGCTACTTCACCCAACCTGGCCACCGAGCACAATCTCCAGTTCCATCAGCATGGAGATGTTTCTTTTTGCGAGCTGCCATCGGAAGCCGATCGAATGAGGCATCAACAAAAGGTACATTCCTCTCGTAACGCGGCTAATTGCTTGTTCAGGATTCCCCATTGAGTTTTGTCAAGTTCATGAGAAAGGCGTCAGCTGCCGTGTCGAACAAAGACGAAAACTCTACAAGACTCAAGTCGAGTGGACGCCGGAAATCGGTCGGGCAGAGTGGAACTCCAGCGGGGGTCTATTGCGGAGAGGAACAACAACCAGAACCACAAAAAGACTCAGGCAAGAAGAGACTTAGTATCTTTAAGGTTCGGATCATTTTAGGGTTCTTTAGTAGCCTCCGGTTTCAGAAGAGCAAAGATAAGTGTGACATGTCTGGTCCGAGTAGCTCTTGCCCATCTCAAGTCAGAGACAGCCCAAGGCCTCAGGCACGGGAGTCGTGTTGTAGTTCCTCTGTCGGGGCAAGCCCCAAGGCCGTCCCTGCCAAGGTATGTTGCCGTGTGTTTTAACAAAACGGACGCTTAAGAAACCTGTGACTCCTCACACTTCGAATGGAGATGCTCCTCCCCGAACCCCGGCTATTTTCACTTCTAGGATATGTGCTGCCAACGAGGACGAAGCCTCCGCTAAGGATCATGGATGGCAACCAGCTGCCTATGTCTAACTAATGCCTACGGGTTGTGACCCACAACACTCTTACCTAACGTCTTTCCCTTAGCGTTTGCCAATGCCCCGACAATCTTAAGTCTCTGTGATTATTTAACGTATACCATAATGGTAATTATTGCTACCTTGCTAGGATACATAAAGCCTGTAAATGTGCTCTCCCTCTGCTCCGGGAGGTCCACCTGTCGATACATATCATTCATTGCCGCTCCTCTCTTGCTTAGACCTAATGCTGACTATTACTCACTTTCCCTACATATTTCCTATTGTCATATCTGTCAAAACCTGTCCCTGTCACTCCTCCTCCCCTTTCCCAGCCCCGTTACAATTTTTATCAATTGTGATCTCTCCTTGTTATGTATCGCTTTATGCGGTGACAGTTCTATTTCGGTACCTTGCGGTTGTCATAGCCTCCCGATTCAATCTTATCCAATTTAACTGTTATCTATTAGCCATATACAAGGCCAAGGGCTCTTAGCTTCTTTATTTGTTTTATAAATTAAACTTGTCCATGGTTTTGTTACTTTTAAAAGGCAATAAAACATTGCTAAAATGGGGGAGATAGAACAGCTTGCGGACACTGATTGCTTCAATTAATGGACAGTAGCTTTTGCAAACACCCTTGGAAGTGTTGTCGGGCCAATTAGAAGAGTCTGGATTCCAGCTTTAAAGCCGTTCGTCTTACCGCCATAACTTCTTATCACCTTCCAATCTTTGACAAAAACGACGAGTACGGGGAAAAAGTCCCAGTTTGAAGTGAAACGTTTATTGGCATTGGGATAGAATAGAAACAACCTTGACGTACCCATAAAAGGGAATTATGTACAGTACAATTTGCATGAGCAGCACGATGAGATTGGTCATACCCGGCAAAGAAACCGTGTAAATTTGTAATATCCTAACATGCAAAATTTGACACAATATGTTACATATCAATATATTGGGGCTTGGCAAACAGGCTGGGATCCTTCTCTCCTTCACAAAAACTAGCCGTTGTTTCCACTATACAGTGCTGGTAGTACTCTTCCAAGTCGTGGGCATATTCACTTTCCCAGTCGCGTTCAAAAATATCCTAAACTACCTCTGGTCAATGGAATTTCTTAGATCAACCTTCATTTGTCGAACCATGGCCTTCTTTGGTCCGCGTTGCTTGATAACAACTGCTGCTCCGGTGGTTCCGCCTACAAAATAGTCTCCTGACCAGTTCGAAGTGCCTGAAGATTAGAGGGTTAACATTTAAAGATGAAGAAGTTGAGAAGAGTCGGGAAGACTAACCAATAAGGACGGTGTTCTCAGAAACCATAAACTTATTGTGGGTTCGACGTTCTCGACTGATCACTTTGTGGTAATTATCAAGTGGCGGAACTTTGAATATTTTCTAAAGATAAAAATGTCGATCAGAAAGCGAAGCTTACCACGGTGATAGTGGCGTTTGCATTAATCTCGTTAAGAGACTCTAACGACCTAAGGAATCTGGTTCCCATTTGAGGATAGTGGAGGGCAGCTGCTAACATTCGTACTTTGACTCCTCTTACGACGGCCCTCCTCAAAGCATCGTCTATAGCGGGAAATAGTCTAAATCAGCTCAATTAGGTACTGCTCAAAGCCTCCCTCACGTTTTAGGTTTCTTGTAAATGAAAAGGGGGAAGTAGTCCATAACGTGAATATCAAGGAAATTCTTCGCGTTATCAATCTCGCTGACAATAGCATCCAGGTCCCAAGTACGACCGGGCCCGTTCAGCTCTTTTGGCGAAGTCTGATAAGATGACTGGTTAAAAGATCACAGATATGCTACCGCAAGATAAACTTCGCTCTTTTCGCCGTCGATTTGAATATCGAGGGGACTGTTCATGCTGTAGAGAGCGGGTGACGGTTTCACGTCTTCTGACTTTTGACCCTCTTCGAGGTTCCAGTAGACTGAGAATACCCTCCTCAGATCTTCTCCTAAACAATCACAGTTTTCTACCAGTACTCCTAGTTCCATTTTCTGAGTCGGATTAATCGGGGAAAGTATTTTAAATGTACCTGATTGAGTGATCTCCAGTCGAGATTAGCAGATCCTAGATAAAAATGTTTATTATCGCTCAGCAGGAACTTGGAGTGGAATTTCCCCCTGCCCAGAACTTTCTCGATGTCCAGAGATCGCCTTTCAACAGCTCCTAAGATAGTGGTTGAAATGGAAACAAAAGAACCGCACCTATATTTTGGAGAATGATACCGTCGGCATTGTCTCCCACGTCTTTCGGAGGATAATTCTCCACCATGTGAATTTTCACTTTTCCAGCTGTCCCCGCTTTCAACATGGCCGAATATACGTCATTTCCCTGTGAACAAATATCTGTTTTAGGTAACATTCTGATCCCATGTTCCCTCAGTTATCATAAAATTATCTATGTTTCTTATTGTGACAAATCAACAACGTGATCGTTATGATAGTTCTTTCCCGCTAAATAAGCGCTGTTTTCATTAATCGGGAGCTGTATAGATCATCATATTTGTTTATCACTCTTATTATCTGCTTTCTTTCCTCGGCTTACCTCTCTAGAATAGATGTCGGACAGTGATCCTAGGACGTGCTTCCCCTGGAGACTAGACTTGTAGGCAGCGATATACATGTCATTCTTTGCTAGTTTTATAAGACGTTTCCACGCGTAAAAAGTGGTAGGAGGGATGTGACCGCCGTGAAATGTAATATTATCAGGAATAGACTCCACTACTCGTAAACTGAAAGGGTATTCTATGATTCGAACGTTTTATTCCTACCTGCAGGTGCCGAAACACTTAGACCTGCTCGGGGAGTACTCTTCTGGTTGGCTTATTATGTTAAATGTCAGTAGCCAGATACCGACAAAGGGTAAAAGAAACGTTAGGAAAGACTGAAAGACAAACTTTATTCAAGAGTATTCCCAAACCTGTATATTTCTCTTCAGATCATCTCTCTTCAGTAGAAACAAGCCCCTTGTCGTCGTGGGTGCCCTATCAACATGTGACTGCTTCCGGCCAGACGAAGATTCTTTCACTTCCGGTGAACTATCCGGATGGTGGAGCATGACCCACGGCCACCGGGTAGAAGCAAAGGGAGACTCTTTTCCACCAACCGCCATTTCTCGAGCTGGACAGTGTGCTCAATTCTTATCTGGAAATGGGTCCTTAATAAGCATCTTCACAAAAAAATTGTTTTTCAAAGGGCAAAAGATGGTATGAGGGAATGACTACCGTAGAGATCAAAACATGCTCGTCTTTGTTCCCTGCCTTTGTTACAGCGTATCAGCTCTTTTTTGTTGGTGGCGTTTGTGAGAGACAAAAATCACCATCCCAGAACATTTATCCTCTTTTACCGTCTCCATCAGCGTCTCGAAACATTTATTTCGATAGGCAAATATCGACATTGTTAATAGAACAAGAACAGGAAAAAGAGACGGTTGTTTGCTCCTTGCAGGTAGGCAAGTGATGTGAAGAGCGGGTGAGCTTCGTTGAATTACTGATAACAGGGAAAGACTTGGTAGGATGGGTGCCGCCGCTAGGTAGTGTGGGTTGGTGCGATTAGGGGCTGTTGTTATCATTGCCTTTATACTGATCAGAACTCTCGCTAGAGCAGTAGACACAGATAATAGTGACGCATGTGATTCCCACCAGATTTGGAATAAGGGGGTCGGGGTAGACCATTGAGCAAAACAAGACAGACTGGGCCCTCTTATCACCGAATTGTAAATTGGCCTATAAATAGCATAAAATAGAGCGGAAATACGTCAGAAGGTCCCCTCAAAGAAAAGTGAGCAGACTTCTACAGATTGAAAGATTAGGGAAAATGATTCTCTGAGAACGGAGCGCATGGAAGCTGGGACTATAAGAAGTTTGCTTTTTGAAACATGCTTCTATAAAGGGCCACCAACAATGGTAGTCTCCAATTTGATATGTTATCTTGCATTGTTCCATAAACAATGCGACCAACTTTTTGCAGCTTATGATATGTGTCCATACGGTCTTCAATTGACTTGAGTGATTCCTTTTCAGCTGAGATTGAAAAGTTACAAGTTTAAAGAGAACTGCATTATCTAGGCTCACAAACAGGTACAGGAGTTGCTGAGCATTTAACTAAGCAAAAATAAATGAGGTTTTGTTGAAAATGCAAGACAGACACCGAATCTACCTGTCCATGTCAGGTTGCTCGTCAGTGATAACGGGCTCCTTCCGTAAAGGACAATAATCACGGTCATATGATAATCTAAATTACGTCAAAGCAACAAGCTATCAGACTGTCAAGTGGTCACCGCTTAGGTACTCTTTAAAAATAAAACTGATATGATCAGCCACCTTATAATCAGGCGATTTTTCCATGGAGGACAAGAGGAAATGAAACTGACCGAGCAGCGTTCCGGGGAGGAAGTGGATGTTTGCTTTTTTACTATCTATCAGGCAGCTGTTGGTGAACGGCCCTTTATTATGAGATCTTCGCTGATCACGGAACATCTCGAAGCAAATAAACGTTTTAATGTGAATAAAGACATATCATCTCTCTGTATGTGCTGAAGACGGAAACTTTGTATGTTTATTCTTCCAACTTATACGTGTTTACAAGAACCCGTTGTTGAGTTGTTGCTGTTCAATTAACTTCGAGTCATTTATGAGTTATTGTTTATCTAAAGAAATCTGGCCTTGCACTTGGCTTCTCCCACTTTACCTGAAACATATTTGATGATGCGAGAATTTGATATTTCTCAGCCCCACGCAGTTATACAGCTGAATTCTTTCTATAATCAGAGTCAATTCTTGCCTGAATAAACGCAGAAGACCAAAGTTGAGTGAAATAGAAAGCACTCAAGGAGTAATTTCCCCGACTTTCTTTGAAAACGACTAAATTTACAGCCAACGATTCTCCTTATGCATCATTTCGGCCGTAATCCGTGTACGATCATCATCAATCAGCAGTTAATCTCCCTTTGGGCCTTCTCGTTTAATGCAAAGTGCCATGGTTTGTCACTGCTAAAGTAGGAGATCACATTACATAACAACTGCTGCTTACAGTGGGAATTTGGACGTGAACTCGATCCTCGCAGGTCTTTGGAATTGGAAACTTTTCTGATGCCTTCCGAATGCGTGCCCGATTGACTGCCTCATTATTGATTAGTACATGAATGTCTTCAGACTAGCCGTGAAGTGCCGTGGGTTGTCTCAAGTAGTCTCTGCGATTACCAAAAATTACTAGACTCCTTTAGTGTCCGGCAGGATGCAAAACACATTTCGACTTCCTCGAAAAGAGAAAGGAAGCTAGCTGTCTCGATGGGTAAGGTTTCTGTGCTGTTCTCCAATGATCTCCCAACAGTTGGTAGTTCTTTTGGGTGGATGAGATTAATTGTCTTACCCAGACCTATGGACATCAGACTACAAAGGGGAGCTGCAGCGAAGAAGAGACAGAAAGCGCAAACGGACAGGGTATAAAATCTCTTTCAGCTGAATTTTAAAAATTTGCTTTGACGTTAGCTCGTCGCATTCCCTTTACATTAATGAATTTATCATTTTACACATGAAACTGAGTAACCTTGTTTATTCGACAAAACGTTGCATATGGAAGCGTACACAACAACAAAACCATAAGTTGCAAACACCGGTCAAAGAAGGTGCTAGAGAGAAGTCCGTCAAACACATGTAACACAGAGGTAGCTTCTTCAGCCATTTCAGAAAACTTCCTTAGTTCAATGGGAAACACCATTAATTTTACGGAGATAAGATAAGAACGGAACAACTGTTTTCGGCTGGGATTCACGAAACCATTCATTTGATTGAAAAGCGTTCTCTTTCATTGAAAACGTCTGATAAACAATTTGTGATGAAGCCAAAAAGAATTACTTGATTGAATGGCTTCCCACAGACCGCATTGAAACTCTTCTAAAGATCATCCGATTTCATATCCGCGGATTGTTTTTTACACGTTTTTACACGTTGGCAGGTAACTGACGAACAAGTTTCTAGCTGCCGATGTCCTTCCAGATAAAGGCAAACCGTTCTGCAAGGTGTCGATCACCAGTAATATGTTTTGCTCTAGCTAGTTCACAGTAGCCGAAGCCGTCCACCTTTCTATTGTCTCTTTTCCCCGGCAACGGCATTAATTTTCGCTCAATACATGGCCGAGGAAACATGCCACAACCACAATGGCCAATAGCAGCTAGGGGCCCTAACGACCGTTGGATTAGGCCCACTAGAGCGGCCGATTATGGAAATGTCCGTCTGACGGATGTCGTCTGAAGAGCGCAATATTTTATAAAACCCACCGATTGTGGCACCACCATATGTGGTTGGTGCCCTTTGGGTGCAGAAATCAAAAGGCATTACCTGGCGAGAGTTGTGCGTCTGAAAAGCGGTAACTTCCACTGCCCACCTGCTGCAGCTGTCGATCTGACAAGAGGGAGCAGATGTTTTTGGAAAGGTCAATGGAAGGAAAGAAAAGAGGAAAACGACAAGTGGCACCCTCGCACAAGCATCGACATATCAGAGCTTTAATAGTCAGATATAGTCAAGGCATGAGCAAGCGAGCCACACGCAACCGATAGGGAGGAGAGGAAATCGGGGATAGGGGGCTAGAAAACAAACAGCACGTGTTTGAATCTCACAGGCATAAGTGAGCAACCTGGAAAAAACGTGGATGGCGCGGGAAAATCAAAGCGAAAAACGTTACGCCCGACTGGGTGTGGCAATAGATTGGCAACGCGAGCGGCAAGAGAGCGGCGCCGGAGTTTGGGCAGACCACTCGGCGGTCTCTATTCACGCTAGTCTGCTCTGCCTGCCAATTTATGCCTTTACACTGGCTCCCATACTGCCCGGCAACCTCCTGAACAAGACTAAAGGGAACGCCCAGGCGGGCGTTAACTGCCTTTATGTGGACAGATGGATGCAACATGAACACAGCCGCTGCCGGCGCCGCCAGTCGCAGTGGGGAAAGTGGCCCGGCTAGGGGCATAATGCAATGATTGTGCTGTGGCGGTGGCAAAAGAGAAAACAGATGCGTGCGTTGATTCCCCTGGGTCAGTTGGCAGTTGATTGAGGGTTGCTGGCATTTGGCCCCTCTCAGCATGACACCCTGGCTGGGAGAGGATGCGCACCAACGCGGGAAATCTATTGTGACAGTAACTTCAGCTATTGATGAGTTAACACAGCCATGCGCGGTAAATTTAAATCGTCAACTGCAGTAACTGGAACCAGTCGCACGGGACGCCTACGCTGCCAACACGTTCGTTGATCAATACGTTAGGAAACCAACAAAATTTCGAAAGGCTACATTAATGGAAGCTTCGGAACATTTTGCGAGGGGCATCCTTTAGCTGGTGGCATTCCCATAGGACACGTCGGAGTGTTGCCGTGATTTGGGCAACTCTGGAATATTTGATTGACTCACCCATTTTCAAGAGGTCAACATGCCACTGTGCAGGCGGGCTTGGAATGGAAGCAGTAGACGTACGAAGGAGGCGGGGGATGTGAGGAGTGCGAGAGGGCGGAGACATACGCAGAATGGCGCGTAATAGCTCAATTCAAACGGGCTGCCGCTGGCAACTGCGCATAATTCAAACGAAGAGTGCTCATGAATTTCCTAGACGACTACACTTAGGATTTGCTGTACTGGCCGCTACGGGAAATAAAGTAGTCGGTGAAGTTAGGGGGGGGGGGGGGCAATAGCATAAATCAGCTCCCAGCTTGTCTTGAGCTCCCAGCTGAAAGCGTTGGTAATTTACCGAGCAAACAAAGTATCACCTTTCCCGGGCTTCCAGGAATTCGTAGTCTCCCGCCAAACCAATACTCCGCTGTAGTTTCAGGCTGCAGTCAAAATATTGGAGTTGTTTCACATTTGTTCCCACCTTGTGGGGGACAAAAACTTAGGGCGTTCCCATCGTTGATGCTCATGAAATATAGCAGGAAAGTGAGAAATTTCCTCAACCTTGGAGATTTGAGTGTTCAACGTTCAAAGAAGGTAAATGGACGAACTCTGCAACAAAAAAAATATTTATTATACTCCTATGACGAAAGTTTGTAAGCAATTCGGGAACAGAGTAGTAAAGAACCCGCTGTTCTGCAACGCTATCTTCCTTGTAAACCCTTGCACATTTCTTTGATGAACTTTGCTTCATAATCTAGTTACAGACAACTCTTTGGAACATCAAATCTGAGATCAAATCTGTTATTGCCTGAGGATCGTCCTCCGTTCGTAGCGATGATCCTCGTTCAGCTTAAATTGAATATTAGGCGAACTTTAGACCATCATACGGAAACGTTAAAAGATGTGATGATTCTTCTCGTCGAATCGTCTGCAAAGATTATCACTCCCACGTCGCCCTCCGGTAACCAGATGAAGGTCTTACTGTTGGCCGGGACCCTAACATACGGCGACCCTCTGTCATTCACTACGAGAGTGGGCATTTGTGCTTCATAGTGTATTCCTGTACTCCTACAAACAAGAAGCTGCTGGTTATTTCACCTAACAACCTCAGCTTCAAGGTCTCGATAATGCTATTTCTGCTTTCCGCGTAAATTCTGTCAACAGCCGGTTCTTCATAACAACAGGCGACGAGAACTAGTAAAACATCCATGTTCCTCAATGCCGCGTCGTCACGAACTGTCTCCGTCCATTGAATTTGCCGAACCAGCATTTCATTCTGTCCTGGGGGAGGAAGTCACAAGGACAAGTCAAATTACCCCTGGGGGAGCGCTCCGACGCACAGAGGTCATCATAAGCAGAGCCCATCGAAGGATGAGACATTTGATAACGCCTAGCTAGGTTCTCGGCTATTCCAAACCTTCTCTGGAGATACCTAACCTGAACTAGACATACAAGGCGTAACACAATGGCTAACCTTCACGCCTCCGGTTGCAATTATCATAGCTGCGTTTACGTGTAACGCGTGTTGCAGCAGACTCAAGTGTTCCTCCATAGTTCCAAGATTACTGTACTCGTTGCAATCATGCTAAAGTAAAACGAATTTAAGTCTAACCTTCTGAACCTTGGGGTGATTAAATCCTCCAATGACGAATATCAGTGTTGAATGCTTATTCAATTCAATAATATCATTATCCTTATTCGAACACCAATCAAGTATAAATTGTTCCAAGAATAAGTCCGTCAGCTGCAAATGATTTCATATGACCTCGTTGATATTCCTACCGGTTCCGCCGCCATTATTAAAGTAGCCGGTTGAAGGCCAGTGCCCATGACTAATAATTGATAATTCCCTAATAGCTTGTGCTCCGTCGAATTGAGCAAAGTGCCACATTGTGTTCTGCGAATCGTATCTCTAACATTTGAGAAGACATCTCTAGGAGAGTGAATATCGGAAAAAGGACGTTCAACTATGTAGTCGTCGTATTGTAACCTATAAATATTAAAGAAATAATCAGCGAATATCAACTAACAATTTCTCCTGCCCATAGACAATATTGAGACATAAAAAGGTGGACATTAGGAGCATGACCGGCGTCGCACTGTTGCCGTTACAGCAGGCCCCTCTCGTGCTTTTAAACTACTCGCGGTCTTCATTGTGGACCCGGACAGCATTGTTTGAGTATTTTTCACGGGTTGAAGAATTGTCACGGAAGTAGAACATTTTTGACAGATTGTCTAGGTTACGACGGTGAAATTGATTCGCTTCTGACACACTCAATGTTTTATTAAACACCGCAAAAAAGCGGTGCACAACCGATAGACAACAAATGGAGAGTACAATCAAGCACAACCATCATTTTACCGGATTGTAATTATATAAATTTCGGCAAAGGAAGAATAGAACAGAACTGACCGGGAATGCACAACGGGAACAACTCATACTTACAAATACCAAGGAACAAAAGTGGATAGATAAAGCTAAACGGCAACTGTAAAGAGACCAGTCCAAAACACTGACCGTATTAATCCGAACAGAGAGAAATGCCTACTTTATGGGGAAGATATATAAGCGAACTAAGCGAACTCTAGCGTCTACCCATCTCAGACACATATGTCTACTATGCTCTCATAAGATTAAGGGAGGTTGGAAGGATGAAGTAGAGGGGCCGGCTGCATCCAGTAGAGCTGCTCCATAGCTCTCGGGAAGAATCTTACGCTTCTTGACTTGACAACGTTGCAGGGCCATCCTCATGCTCTCCCTATAATCGAAGGTCGTGTTACAGAATCATTTATAGAGATACCTCTGTGCTGGCATTGCAGTGATAGGCGCAGTCCGCTTACCCGATGTATCATATTTCAGCTTCTTTTTCTGCTGCGTACTAAATTAATATTATAAATATTTAAAGCAAATGATAAATGATACCCCTCATCCGAGCAGGATGTCGACCGTCGTCGTTTCCTCTCTTCCTTTTCGGGGCTGTTTCCAATTGGAGTAGAAGGGCGTTGGCTGGATGAGCTGCTGAAAAGTCATGATTAGGATGGGGCATCCATTGTTGATAGGCCTTCTAGCCCCCGATTAATCCGACTCAGAAAATGGAACTAGGAGTACTGGTAGAAAACTGTGATTGGAAATCCTGGTAAATTAAAAGCAAACTATAAATACTTTTCTCTAAATACACTTCCCTGTCTGCAACGTACAACCTTTCCACTGGCATGGCATTGTTCTTTATTATCAAAAAATCAGCAAACTGTGTCTTTGTTCTTCACCTTGATCACTGAGACTGTCAGTTATCAAATCGATCGCAAATGTTTACGGGTTTTTCTTTAAGGTTAGGTCCAAATCGATGGAATAACAGGACTTTTTTTTTAACAAAAAGAACTAACCCGCTGGAGTTGGTTTCAGCTGGTGTTGAGAGTGGCGTGACCTTTGCGTTGTTGTTCTTTTCCTCTTTTAGAGCATTAAAACTCTCATAAGAAACCCTTTTCCGACGTCCTTCTTCTCCAGAACTTGACCCTTCGGAATCCGTGGCTGTACTGGGCGGTGATGGTGAATTAGCTACACGGTGAAGTGGCGAACCAACCGAGGGGAAGAGAACGCTAGTCGCTGTCTTAGTGGGTCTAGGTCTGAACACAAATAAAAGAAAATGACACACTAACTTCGATGCAAACCTCAAATGACGGCGACGATGTGAAGATGGAACTGTGGTGGCAGAGGATTCATCACCAGAGGATGAAGCATCCTGATTCATTGCAATCTTCAGAGTGCTAGTCATCACTTGACAAATTGAGCGCTTCTTCTTCATTCGGCTGCGATCGCTTTGATACTCGTTGTCTGAGCTGAATCCATAACTAAAACAAATTGCCTCTTCGGCCGAAATGAACTATTGTCACCTCTCAGTCGAACAGCTTTCGAAAGATGGCTCCGCAATTCCGAAAGTCTTCGTAGAATTTGCATTGGTATCGACGACGTTTTGTGGAAGAACAGCAAGAAGAGGGTTGTTCATTTTACTTTATTGATCTGAAAATGGAAAAGAATATTAATAGGGTTATTTAAGACAAGTGGGAATAAAAAATATTAGATTTACTTACACCTACAGCATTAATACAACTTTAAGCTATGTATCTTCTAATATTAGTTGGAAATCGACGTTATTGTGATCCTAATTTGGGGAAGAATAACAAGGGCCGCTGCTGCGGCTGGGCGGGATAGCAGTTGGCAACGGAGCGCGATCTCGCGTCTCGCGAAGCGGTTCGCGTGCGGGAATCTTGAAAACTCGTCGAAAACTCGTTAAGAATCTCTTTTTTCTTTCGAACAAATTAAAAGCTCTTGGTAAAAGATGTGCTAATACAGCATAGTGCTCGACATTTCGCAATTACAGGCATTAATCCCTTAATTCTTCCAGTAATTAAATGCATAAGCGATTCAGAAAGCCATCAACTTCAAGCGAGGAAATTGGCTCTGAAGTGAAAACATTCTAAAAGAAGTTCGGTCGTAACAAAACGGCAAAGCTGTCACAGCAGAGGACCTTGTTTGGAAACCAGGCGTCTATGTCTATCCGTTTTGGATAGAGCTGTGAAGGAAAAAAGTGGAAGCGAGACTGATCCAAATGGGCGAGGATGATAAAGATCCCCCCCCCCCCCCCCCCGCAAGCCGTGGTTGCCGCCACCGGAAATTATATGCTTCTGTTCGAATCCTTCATTGATAACTGGCTACATATACAAACATATACATTATCACTTTATGGACACGTTGAAGAAGAATCAGTAAATGCTGTCAATACCCGCTACACATCTGGATATTCTTGGATCTTCACCCGATGTTCATAACAGACTGTCGCCGTCCCCAGCAGTGCCTTCTACAGCTTCTGGTTTAATTGTTGAACAGCCATTGGCAGCATAGTAGCTAGCTGGAAATGATCGTTTGGGAAGCTCAATATTGCTCCTTACGAGGCACTATAGTAGAAAAATTTCCTTTGGGCTTGTACCAAGGAAGGAACAGGAGACGGAAGGTCGTCAGGAAGTCGTTGGACATAGTGCAGTAGAGAACAAAGCTTACGGAGCTAAAGAGACGGCCAATTATTAGACATTTGGACTATAATACCTATAGAGAAGCGTTAGCATCTCCATCAGACTTCCCAAGTGATCATAGATCCGGAACCCAAACTCTTCACCGCAAATGGCCGTCATCAGGTTTAGCAGTCCGTTGGGCAACTCAACCTAACATCACAGCCTTATTTTGCCCTGCTATGAACTTACAATGACACAGAGCATAAGGACTATGACCAGCATTCGAGTTGTCCGGGGACGGGAGGCAAATTTCTTCTTTGCCTTTCTTTCAGAATTCGTACATGTGTTTCCGTTTGTTCTCTTCCAATTTTTTCGCCGTCTTTCGACATTTTTTAGCGACCGGATCAGAGCCGCCAAAAGAATAGTCAGCACTATTGATGGGATAAGCTTCATCACAATTCCAAACATCCAGAAGACGGCCGAGACAAGCACGGGATTTGCCTTAACCCACGGTGTCATTTGAAGATTCTTTGAACGTACCTGATAGTTCAAATCATACATATTTTCTGATATATCACACGTAGTGTGGCCAGCTTCAATGGGTTTAACCTATAACCCCGGGATTTCTTTAATAATCTAGGATTCCTACTTCAGAGATCAGAAAAACGGGAATACAAATGATGGGAACTATAACCCACACACCGATACTGGTAATCACAGCTAATCTTGTCTTGTAGATGTACCGATTAGCTCGAATTGGATACTTTAGGGCACAGTAGCGAAACGTGGCCACCACTATCGTCATAATAAATGCTACTGAAATAAACACGTGCATTGCGTGGAATGTCTACATACTTGTATGGAAGACGACGTTGAGATTAACGTTGAGAAACCGATACCATGTCATTCCCTTGGACCAAAGAAACTCAAAACTGAAATATATTTGTATTTTCTCGTTTCGTGCTCAACGGTACCATTGCATACGGTAGTGTTCAATAATTAAATAAGCCAAATAATTTGCTGCCAGTAGCCATTGTGCTATTGATAGTCCCGTGAGAAGAATGTTAATTGGAGTGCGCATTCGCTTCCTGGAACATCCATTATTTAAAGTTCAGACGGGGCTTTAGAGAATCCTTAATTCTTTTGACTCTCCGCTTACCTCGTCAAGACAATGATGTTGATCACATTGGCCACCGTACCGAATATACAAATACAAATAGAGAGGGGTGTGTGAATTTCATCATAATTCTGAAAAATCACACTATGAGTAATAGTGGGGGATACGGTACCTGTGAGAAGGGGATCAGGTAGCAGTCGACGAAGTTGCATTCTCCCTTGGCGGCCTCGACACCACCCTCTGGGAGGACGCTGTCAACTTCCATCTCCATCTAAAATAATGCATATTTTTTACGGGAACGATCTCCAGTGAGTTGGTGTGAAATTGGTAGAAGAACAAACACCGGCAAAGTAGAAAATAGGTCAACAGCTTAATGTGAACAAAGGGAGCGCCCAAGCGAAACTATGTGATGGCCCAAGAGCTGGGAGACAATGAAGTTTATGTCGTAATTCCGGGTAATTATGTTGGAAAACGGAAGAAGTCCACGACGGTCACCGCTGTTAACGAGATGGGGAATTCTTCCTTTTTGTTCGAGATAGTTATTAACGAAAACGAAAGAAGGAGGCTTGTCGGACAACATGCATCAATCAGAAAATCTGATGAATTCTACGTGAGAAAGCCGGTTATTCCGTGCGGATAAAGTCTACGTTCCCAAAAAAAAACAAACCTATGGTATAGTAGTGTTCAGTACTCTTGCGGAATATTGCAAAAAAAACGGGAACATACAGAACAGGTCGACAACAGAGGAATCACCTGTCCTTTTCTCCTTTTCCAAAAACTAGCGCATGAATAAGTTAACACCGTAGTGTCTGACTGAGAATTCTCCGTAAGGATCCTAGTTTTTTAAACAAAGTGGTCATAATTTTTGAACATTCGTGTTGCATATTCCAGCATGCTGCTGAACATCATTTCAAAAAACTAATGGTCTTCCATTGAACAGTTGAAAGATCTATGAATGTGGAGGATTGCGGTTCTAAGAAGCTGTCGAAGGGACACGAAAGGAGCAAAATAATGACTGCAAAAGGGGCCGGTCACGAAGGGAAGGAGAGCTCTTGTATCTGCTGCCGCGCGAAGGATACAGAATACAATTGTTTTTGCAGATGTTGGGCGTTATGAGGAAGGAAAAATAAAGTAAAAGCACCTGCAATATACAGGAAGCGGAAGTCAAAACACGCTGATTACTGTGAATCAGATGACGGCTGTTCCAATTTTAAACGCGGAGAGGGAAGAACAATCGCAGCTGAGAAATGAACGACGCCATCATTTTCAATGGTTATTAATTGCGTTCTTCAGCTGCTGAGCAGTAGAAGATGCCTCATTATGATGGACTCATGTAGTCGCTGAACATTGTAAGACGATCCATGCTCGCTTTTTTTTGTTGTCGAGCTAATTAGTAGCAGAAAGTGACGCATTTTTGGAGAAGGATAGGGAAAGCCCAGACTAGTTTGGTAGGCACAATTTTGGGTCTTCTGTTGTTCGGAGTCACTGTTTGAGAAAGGAAATTGCTCGCGAAAAACAATTTCTCATATGGTGAATGAAAAAAGTTGAAAACATAAAAGACTGGCTTCGTAAGTAATTATTTCTACAGGAATTACTAGAGAGAGAAAACGGTGTGGCTGGACGTGTGGGTGGTATTGATATGGCAGCAATAATAGCCGGATAAGGCGCCTTGTCTTAAAAAAGGGGAGGCGTCTTGGTCGTTTTGCACTCAATTGAAATCAGTTCAAGAGAGTTTTCACCCTTTTCGAAGAGCGCAAATGTCCGTAAAAACACAAGGCCGCATGGCAAGTAATTGGAAATACGAGAGCAACACCCTCCGTTCAGGAAAAACTCGGATCCTCTTCAGTAGTGACGATAGAAAGTGCGTATCGTGCTGATTACTTTGGTGTGAGGGTGGATAGCTTATAAGGAAGACGCATCTTGTTATTCATTCCCGGGGGCAACTTCCCCAGGTGGGAAGAAAACATTCTTTTAGAGAATGGGAGAGGAGGAAATCTAGGAAGTACGCGGGTTACAAAGGATTTGGATTTAATCTGTTTCTTGGGACTGTCTGCAATCCTTGTTTGGCACTTGGCCAACCGATGAAAACAAGGAGCTTAGCGAATCCACTCGAAGAAGTACCAACTACAAGGAACAGGTATTAAGAAATCATTATGAGATTAGATGTGGAGGTAGTTTGAATAAAACACTAAAGTACAATCCGCATAAACTATAACATAGCGCCCCTTCCTAAGATACTTCCTATTTGCTAGCAGCAAAGCAGGTGAAAAGAGTAAACGTTTTTCTACTCTGGGTTACTGCGCCATCCGCGTTTAGTACCAGGAAGCGAGAGTGCCGGGGGTGAGATGAACAATCATCATTTGGATCAGTGGATTGATGCAAATGGCAAAATGTGGAGGCATACTGCGTCAATGAGGTGATCTCTAATAGCCTACGCCTACCATAAACAGTGCTAATGACAACCCCAGGTGGATTTGTAAAGTAACACTTAATGGAATGAATGTTTCATGTGACTAGAATGAGTAGGTCGAGCAGCCACGGGATTTGGAGACCTGGAGAACAACTGACAAGACGAATTTGATGGCAGACAGGTCTGAAAGGGGTCAGGAAGAGGCCTTCTCTCCAATCTAATAAAAGGGATTTTTCATTGTAGTTGAGGAGATTAGGGGGCATGTATATGAGAGTCAGAAGGAGCCACGTCTAGGATGATGGTTGTTTGATGTGCCCCCAAATAAGATCTACACGTGTAGGAAACAAATTGAGTTCTTTTTGTTAGGGGCTAAAAAACGGAGAGATTCCTAATAGGTACTCATAACTGAATTATTTGTGAGAACCCACGTTCGCCGCTCTGCTTATGGTACCAGGAAGCAAATTGCGACGTGACAACTCCTGCTCACTTGAGGATCCCAAGGGCAGAAATTACACAAAACGGAGTAGAAAACAGCTGCCTCTGTTCTAAATTGGGTGCCACTGATTATAAACAACACAAAATTGGTGGTATTTTGAGTGCGGTTTATTCAATTTCACCGAAGTTTCGTGTCTGGCGGGAGACTAGCGATCTCGACTTTCACACGATGATTTCTCTATGCTTTGTAAAAACAATGGAGAGAGAGTTCGGATGGAGGGCTATTAAAGGGCGGGCAGGTGATTCTATTCATGACAATGAGGTATAATAGTTATCTCGAAACTTTCAATTATTCACTTTATAAATATCAAAATGCAAGCAAGTCTAAAGAACGAATCATATGGTCATTGTTAACTTCATATTGTTCATGGAGTTAAAAAAAAGCTTTATAACGCCGTTGCATGGTGAAAACTAGAATACAGAATATCAATCGGCAACGGCAGCAAGGAAAAATTCCTAATGAACTTTCTTTATTTTCTTGCTTTATTTTTATTAGGTTACGGCGCACACCCAACATGGAAAATATGAAAGCAAGCAAGTTTCTTAGACTCACGAGATATCCCTTCAATTGGATCTTGGATAAAAGGAGAACAATATTTTCAAAGTTTATGGTTAATAAACCCTAGGTGGTACATCATTTTCATAATTTGTTATCTGGCGTAGAGTTACTCTCTGACGCCCACCACCATTTTGAAGAAGAGCAAAAGTTGAGGGCATACTTTTGAGCAACATATCATGAGTAGTCAATTCTAGGCTCCTTGTAGAATCTCACCTAATATAAATCGGGTCCTACGTAGCTTCAGCTGGACCCACACATGTTCTATTTTCATTGAAACTGACACCCACCTAAAATGGGATTAATCCCTAGGGGAGGGGCAATGCTTCAGGATTAAGATATGAAAAAACGCGGCAGAGACCACTGTGTTAGTGGCATAGCGGATAGCCCTGGATCTGGAACTAAGGTGGGAAGGAGACTTTGCAAATCTCGTAGTAGACTTTCGAACTGAAGATGTGCGGAAATGCAAAATTTGCGAAGAAAGCAGCTTAGACGTCTACGAAGTGAGCTGCGGCTACGGCTGCTATGGTGGTTTGTTTTGTTGGTTTGAGTCAGTCTAAGCAGATTTTTCGACTGTACAATGGATGAGGATGGACAGGACACATAATGAGGGGCGTGGAGGGAACAAGGCCTCTTCCCCAATAAACCAAATTGTCGCTGAGTCAGAGATTCCAAGATTTTCATTGCAATTAAAATTTAATAAAAGTTAAATGGAAGTGGGAGTGCTGAGAGAGTTCTTTAAAGGAAAATTGAAAGTTTGCAACTGGTAGTTGCCCAGGAGAGTACACTCTTAATCTCCCGGAGAAATGACAGGTGGAATTTCGAAGTCTGGCCTACGCAGTACAGATTAGAGGACGGTTAGCGGACACCAAGTACGATCAGCATAAGCCCCCGGCTGAAAAGGGACAGTGTCCAGAATGGGGAGATACTGCACTAGGACAAAGAGTGTTTTTCAGATTGGCAGAGAGGTAGATGCTAATTCACCAGCTCAATTAGAATCAGGTTTGGTCAGGGAGGAGCCGACAACAATGGCACCAGGAACTTCCTTATAATAAAGTGGCTTTCAGCGGTTGACAAGAAGGAAGTTGCGTCTGGTTGCATAGGAGAACAACACATCTACCACGCCATTGAACAGGAAATTTGTAATTTTTCCTATGATTCCGTCAAAGAACGACGTCTATAGGTACGGAAGACAATGACGAAAGGTGATCTTCTGCGGAAAAAGGCAACCTAGGGGTCACATAGAGAGGAAGAGGCAGCAATGGGCGCCAATGCGGTTACCCCTCTGACAAGACACTTCCTTCCGACGTCACCGCTTCAATAGGATAAAGGATATAATCTGATAAAATCAAATATAATGAAGCCAGACTACGGTTATTCCTCCACTGGCACGTGGTTTCACATAAGTCAGTTGTAATCAAATTGTTCAGCCTTCCAGAATCTAAAAATAGAGAGGGCATACAAGTATTCACCGGCGGTGCTTTGCGCAGCAAGCAGAATAAGGAACCAACACCAAACGGCGGAAGATGTTAATCTGTTTGTGGAAGAACAAATGTCGTTAACGTCCTGGCCCTAGGTAGATAGACTGAAACAATTGCGAGTGTTTACTTTGACAAATCACAAATCAGGAAAGCTCGTCCAAATATTTGTTGGATCTCCTGGATCAAAGACCTTTTATAATAGAGCAGTAAAGGGTTGCTTTGATGGCTTTTACGTAATGCTTAGTTGAACCGAAGATATACATACTGATAGTATTTTTAGAACATTAAAGTCCGCATACCAATGAGATGAAATCTGACAGAAGATTTGAGTGGAATCTGTGTAAGACCGGATAACGTCCGAGAATATCACAAGGTAGTTACGTGTTGCCTACTGATCTGCGAAAGACTAAGCTGATCGTGAAAATCTCTCCTGAAAACATGCAAATTCGTCAGTTTGGAGAGTTCTCATTTGGTATGAAAATAGGAAAAGCACCGAGGGAGTCCATTCCGGGAAAGTCCTCGTACAAAGAGAGCTCCATAAATCCCCCTGAAGTGGTTACAGTCACACGAGAGATGCCCTCTTTATTGTCTGGCTCTATTGCGAAAGAATAGCGTCGTCACTTAAATATAGTTGCTATCTCTTACAAGATAAGCACATGTTCAATTCTATTCTCAATGACTAATAATGAACTTCGGCGTCAATTTGAAGACCCTGATCTCATAATGCGTATGTGCTGAGGAGTTGAGGTTAGAAAGCAACCGTCAGAGGATTACCTCCTGTCTATAAGAATAATTTATGAATCTGAAACATTGCGGAAATGGAATGGAGGGCAATAATGCCTGCACAACAGAAATCTCGGCAAATGGGGAGAGCGGCATATGATGCCAAGCCTTTACAAAGTACAGTACACGCATCGACATTGGAAACTACAGAAAGTATGAGATACAACGGGTTTTGTTATAGAACATGTGAACATGACACAGAAGCATTAGACGTCATCATAGCGGGTCTGATGAAAGTTTCCGTATGGGTGATCGGCGTAGTTGCTACTGCTAAATGCTGGACTTGAGTGTTCGCAGAATAAGGTTCACCTCTGCTGTGGCTGAGCACCGCTCCAGAGAGGAGTTCTTGTCTCATCGGCGCCCATTCCATTAGCGGTTACAATTGTTGTGTTGGTGGACGGCTCGGCCCTGTCCCTAAACATCAGAAATAAGTGAGCCCAACGCGTAGGGTTTACCTAGTGCGTGGGTTGAACATGTGGGTGCCGTAGATGTCGACGGGAATATTGCTGTCGGTTCCACGGGGGAAGAATGGATCATCTTCGTCAACCTCGACGTAATCCGATGGCCTGAAATTGCGTAGTTGCTAATTTATTAATAATAGAGGATCAAGGGACGGCGGACTGCAGATTTTCAAAGACCAACGTGCTAGGACCATACTACATAAACATACCGAAGTCTTGAGTGATTAGTGAGACTACCGTTGAGCTGTGGCTTTACTCGGGAGCAAGGCTCCGTTGGTAAGCTGACAAAGAGTGCTCAGAAGAAAAGTGAGAACGTGCAAGGAAGACAATTAGGCGAAAGAACTTACAATCGACTGAACAGCTTCCATGACTTTGAGACAGTCAAAAGAACCACAAAGAGGAGGACTCCGAGGAAGAAAAGACAGATTGTGAGGATGAAGGAACCCAAGCTGAAATTTTAAACTAAACGGTCGATTTGTTGAAACGTACACAGACTGGTCACAAAGCCCACTATGCATGGCACGCACATCCTTCGAGAACTTGCTACAAGTAACGGCAGATTGCAGATTTCCGAGTTTCATCATAGATGTGGAAGCATCCGTATTGAACACAGCCGAGGTGTTGGCTACCTGCAAGCAGTTACCTACAAAGAAAAATTGAAAAATTACTATTTCGCTGTGATTAAAGGTTTGATCCAGGAGGAAGTCGAGTTTGGTTTTGGTCTGTTGGATATCTGTCAGGAGGGAACTGATGTTGTCTGCTTCAAAAGCGCTCGGGAAGTAGTGCTGTCCTGACTGTCCGTCTGTACAGGAGTTGTAGAAGACCATGGTGTCAATCATCGGCTTGCTAATATGTTGGCTGATGTATTTGTCTCCACGGGTACAAAAGTCGGTCAATGCCTGGAAAGAAGGTTAGAAAAGGCGAATCAGAAGAAACATACCACGGTAGAAGCTGTGATGATGCACAGCAGCAGCCAGGTCACAATGAAGATCACCATTCCAGCTCCTGAGAATCCGACAGCAATAGACTTCGAACGTCGACAGAATGATAGCAGTCCAGCAAAGAAGACTCCAATCATGATAATCAGCAAAATCATGACGGTGAGCCATCTAAAATTTCTGTTTAGAAAGATCCTGATTTCCATATGGTTTTGTTTAGCTTACGGCTATTTACAGTACTGAGAAAGCGGGGGCCTCCCCTAATTTCTAAAGACATATCAAGTCGCATCTGCTGTCTCAGGATGATATGACCGTGGTAATGCGAGAAGGTCGCCAGCCACACCAGATGGTACGGATTTGCCATTCATCAGTTGTGTGACAAGGCGCCCTCTTTGGTACAAAGAAGGCTACAGATTTGTCAGAGTGTTGCATCGGGCAGCGTTATATATTGCAACGAGCTATTTTGACTTGTCACTGTCTAGCGTGTCTCTCCCGACAGTAAACAAGTAGATGTGGCAGCTGAGGCTATCGCATATAAGGTTACCATAGACAAACAGAGAAGTCAAGTGTAGCCCTTGTTTGTTGACACAGATCCAATTAAGAAGTCAACCGGATAGAACTTACCGTTCTCTTTCATACGCAATTGCACTGATTTCCACCTTCTCCATGAATGAGACTTCGCTCAGGACCTTTTCCATTCCTCGAAGGATTTCTGTTACAGTATCCAAACGATTGGTTATGTTCGTCAACAAGACGTCTACTTCCCCCACCAGCTGAAATAAACATTATAAAATAAATTTTATAACTCCCTACCGTCTGGTTCACTCCCGGTTCCTTGCTCTTTGTATGGACGAGTTCTTCCAGCTGCTGGACATGAACTGTACCATTTTGACATGTATCGTTGAGGTGATGAGTCTAAAAGCAAATATCCAAATAATTAATGAACAAATTACCTCATTGACGGCTGATTTGAAGGCGTCGTTGACATCCTTGATGCCATTGATCGAATCGAGCACACCTCTGTTGATGACTTCGTTTGCAACCAGGCAAACTCCCAATAGGATGCTGCAAAATAAATATTTTGATTTTGACACTTGATTTGTTTATGTTTTGGGTGATCTGTGGACGGCTTCTTCAAACTTTAGAAAGTGCCCCATTGTGGCGTTTATGAAAGCAAACAGAAGCCAACACGACCTCCCACGGGCTATCAAATTTTCTTTAGCGTAAACAGAACGTCAAGCAGAGGAAGAGGAACAGTAATCAAAACTCACAAACAGAACAAGCTGAGGACGAAGAGGATCCTCGAAAGGCGGAGGACCTGTCGTCGAGACTTTCCACTGGTATCTTCCTTGGCACAGCACTGGCAGATCCAGGTGATGGAGATAGTGAGCAGCAGAAGAAGAGCAACAACGCCGATGGCGGCTGCGATCAAAGCAAGACTCTGCAATTTAAAATTCAAAAAGTCTCGGATTGACTGGAATGCTGGGAGGCCATCCTCTGGATATGACCTTAGCGGGACATTTTATTTCTTGTCGGATCATTAAAGGAAGCATAAATCAGGGAAACGACCGTCCTCGATGGCCTTTGAGATCCCCCGGACTCGGGAGGATCATGTGAGAAAGAATGTATGTGAGAACGAAGTCGTAAACTATCCATTTCCAATTAGGAAACTTGAGAAGTCTTATTCAATCCACTATTAATGGCGTTTGTTGTCAGTTGTATCCCCGTGTGAGTGTTACACCAACCTGAGCATATTCACTTCTCCAGTCCAAACTAAAATCGGCGGGAATGCTCTTGAAGCCGAACGAGAAGTGCGGGATGACTTCGATCAGCTGCAGTAGCCAAGACACCATTTTGATGATTGATCAGGCGGGGCTCATATCTGCAAGGGACATATTTAAGAGTTTTTATGAGATGAGGAAGGGTTCTGAAATCAATCATTGGGGGAACAACACTTATTACACGGGACCCTGTGGCCACATGGCGTCCCCTTTGATGACAAATGGAAGCTACGTACAGCTAAACGTTCGAAGAATTGATTTTTGTAGATGTCGAAATAATAAAAAAGAAACGGTGAGAAAGGAGGAAAAGCGACAAAGGACGCGCTGTTGGGCACACAACAAGCATTCGGCGCCTGGCTGCGCCTCCTAAATTATGACTTTTTTGTTGTGACCTTTGAAGATGAGCATGTAAAGAGAAATAACAGACTGTTTTCGATGGCAGCCTATTGATTAGCGTAGCAGGAGGTCGGATAACATAAATCTACGGAGATTTAGTCTAATGCGTGGTGTCAGGTAGGACAGGGTGAGATATTGCCGACACTATAACTTTACGAGGAGAAACGAACAGTGGGAGAAGGCGGCGTGTTCTAGAAACAAAAAGTCGCCGACTCAGGAGGACAGCTCACCGTCTGGCCGTCTGACCCACGTCGGGGGTGAGAAAGCGGGAAGACGTAAACAAAGCGAAATAAACACACATTCAAATATTGGAAAGCTGACAAGGGCCGCTATACAAAAATACGGAAAATAGATGCAAGAGAGGAGTCGCCTCGTGTACAGAAACAGATGGAATGACCTTATCGATAATCTGGTGAATTGCATTAGTGACTCACGTGTCCCTCACACAACACGGTCACCTTATATAACAATCAAGGAAAATTGTTTTATCAGATAGGTCAGGTGATAGAGGTTAATTAATTAATAGAAGATGATAATCATCAACAATATATTAAGATAGATAATAATTGTAGGAGGAAGATGGATTAAACACGGGGGTAAACACGGGTAAACATTGAAAAGGAAGGTCCAGTGACCTGACAGCCGAAGAACAGCTGGTGAGAGGTAAAAGTAGCGGCCAGTATGTACTGGTGTGACTAGCAAGCAGTATTGATCGCAGCGTGTCCCGAACAGTCCGCTCACAGACGGGGGCACGTTGTTCCTTTGGCATGCAAATGCTGCCGCAAAGGGTTCTCTACCCGACTAAACGCAGCTGTTTGTGGCCTCGGGATTTAGTGGCTTCATTTTGGTTTCAACGAGTGGATGGAAAAAAGGCAATTGGTCTCCTTTACGCTTGACCGGTTCGGGGAGTGAACAATCAGGACAGATGACCACTACGGAGGGAACAATAGGAGGCTGGCAACAGTTGAGTAAATGCACAATCAAGAGAGCTAGCTAAGCTAATTGCACCGCACTCTATGAATCCCACAAATTGCGTTGCGGATACTTTGAGCAGGAAAGCGGTAATTGGTTGGATTGCTCCGTAGACGCCCTCAAATCGGATTCTCTCTGGCGGAGAGAACTCTTGTTCCTCTTTTAATCTAAGTATTCTACAGGGCCCTCGACAATTGGAAGAGGTCAAACGGATCCGGGTTCTCGTTATGGGGCACAAAGTGGCAAATATCAAAACAAATGTGACCCCGGGGAGTCATGGCAACTGAAACTATAACTGGAATGTACTGACAAAGGGGCTGGATCTAATACGACGCAGAGATTCCATTCTCGGGAAAGGGGATACCGAGTGGCTTCTTTTTCATAGATGCGACGGGCTAAAAGTTTGATTGCGATGAGTTTTTACGCGTGGCCGATTGGCCGGGCGTTCTCTAATGGCGTGTGGCCAGTTCTGCCATCCAACAGCTGTGGTCACCACATCGTTATACTCGCAATTATGCACACTTTTCCGAGGATACTTATGCGTAAAAGCGGCGGACCATTTTCTCCTCAACAAGTGAAGAGCTTCAAGTTTTTAAAAAGCTGGCTTGTGCTAATGAAGAGACGATGTATGCAAGAGGGCGAGAAGAGGCTCGCGTTAAGGAAAACAAAGATATGCGCGCGGGAAGACCTCCGACCCCGCCCCTGGCGTGCTCTCGAGGAAGTAAGTACGTGTACTTTCAATGGGAAGCTCTTGAAACGGATTTCAAAAACGAGAAGAGGCAATCGGTAAGTGGAACTCGGCTGGAAGTTGAAAGGTTATACCGCTTGGAGCGAATGGATCCAGACACGGCTGCAGCCGGATTGTAATAGGACGGCAATGGACGCCATATATTTCCCTAAGAACCATTTTATCTCTCGGAGGTCGGAAGTCGTTCTAGGTACCAAGCACGTAGTTTATTCTGAAGAAATAGGCCATGAAACAAAAGCTCTACCTTATCTAATATTCTCGGTATCATGAGAGGAACAGCGAAAAAATCATGATCAAACAGCACTCCGAGGTGATCATAAAATCTTGTGGTTTGTCCATGTTTACCACACCGTATAGAACAACATTCCCTATCTACGGAAGCATGTAAATCGCTTTTTAGTTTCCCGTTGGACGAACAGGCACCTCAATGTAACCTTTATTCAAGTGCCATCGCGATATTGTACGATGAACCTGTTTGAGGTAGACTTGCCAATTTAAGCGTTTCCCTCTCTACCTTCCAAGATGCCTCCTCTGCTGATAATTCTCACTTTTGCCTTGTTATCCTATGGTCAGGAGAGCGAGGAGACGCCGCCGTCGCCTGAGAACACCCTCTCTGCCACTAATGAAACCGACGCATCCGAGGAGAACTTTGAGTTCCCAGAGCCCCATCTCCAGGTGGAATTGATGGTAGAAGGTGCTAAGGTAAGCGCAACATCTTATATTCGAATCATCCTCTTTTCCGGATTTCATCCATAAATACTTGACGGCTAAGAAGTGGCATGCCCTGAAGCGTCTTCTTCAAACTGTTCGGGTGGGTTCTCTCATGAACGTGGGCATTTTTGTTGGCTGCCTTCTTTTTCCGTTGAACTTCTTTTCTCCGTGAGAAAACAAATGTGACATGCCATCTAAGATATTGGGTTTCAGACGAGAAAATACGTTGTTTAAGGAAATTGGAGGAACACGGAAGGATGGCTGGAGAACCGTCAGTGTTTTCATGGCTAGAGTGCTGACTTCGGACCAGAAGAAAGAAATTATGTCAAGACGGGAGGAACTGGACAAAATATTCGGAAAGGAAATTGGAATTCCAACAAAGAGAAAAGTTCATTAGATTTGAAGATATAATAAATTATGACTGCAAGGTGACAATACACGTATAGACGACAACAGACACGGGTTTGAAATTATCGCAGAAAGCTTATTTCTTCTGTACATTACTCCTGCTTCACTGGGCTCTTCATTTTCTTCAACAGCAGGAGGGGTGCCACGAGAAGGATTCCCCCAATTGTGTAGGTGGACGAGGGGCCAAAGAGCCAGAACACTGACGTTTTTCTTTTTTGAAATTGGACTCTACTTACAGCTAGAAGCAAAAAGTGGTCCCAGGGCTCTGGCCAATGCTCCCAGGCTTCGGAAAACACCCGTCAAGGCTCCGCGGTCACTGCTCGTGTGAAGAGTCGAGACGCATGATGTCAGGCAAGTAACCACTGTGGCGGATGCTAAAAGAGTGGTGTTTTTGGTGGATAGCATTTCCTACCAAAAGCATACAGGGCCAGCCCGAGGTATAACGTGTAAACGGAAGAAGACGCGGCTATGATCAAATAGGCCGGCACAATGGTCATTATGCCGTACTCCGCCATCCTCTTTTGTCTGGAGAAGAGTGCTCTTCTGTTATCACGAAAGCTTACTTTTCCAAGGGTGTTCTCCTGACGATGTAGCCTTGAATAGGCAGCATAATCAATCCAGTGAAGAGGTAAATCTTCCCTTGTTGCATACTAAAAATAACCAGAACGTTGTTTGCCCCAAAGATACGCACTTTCCAAAATCGAACCTCAAGTGGGTAAGGAAGGGAAGGGTGAATTCAAGGCCAGAGTAGAGGAACAGATAAATAAAGTAGACATTTCCAAAACCTTGCATTTCTCTTTTAACTGAATAGCGACATATTGGGAGAGAAAACCTTCTCACCCTCTGGTTTGGCCTCAACAACCGAGAATTTGAAGAGCTCAGCAGGGGAAACCAATGTTTTCGCTTTATCCAGAACCTGTGCACTAGTCTTCTAAAAATGTTCTATCTCTTCCAAACGACGGACAACATACCCTCTTCTCAAATTCCAATGTTTCTGGTAAGAAGAAAGCTATTATGCAGAAATGAATAGCCGTCAAAACAATGGAGAAAACAGCAGGTGTAGCGAAGAACGTATCCTACAATATTAATTCATTCCAAGACTAAGATAGACGTACTGTAGTTGCAATAGTAGAAAAGTACGCTCCTATCATTGGACCGATCAAAAATCCCACAGAGTAGGCGATTCCAATCATAGCCTAAAAACATCATCCATCACACCGCGATAGCTGTTTTTTACCATGCCCTTGGGATGGTCCTCCGGGAGGGAAATGTCAGAGACTATGGCCGTCGCAATGTTGATGTTGCTTTTGCTCAAGCCTCCCATTATTCGGGAAAGGACAAAAACGGTGAAGGTGTCAGCTCTTAACCATATCTAAGGGAGTATTTCTCCGTGTACATGCCAATTACCGAATATGAAATTAGTGTTCCTATACATGATAACAACAACATTGTTCGTCTGCCATAAACATCAGAAAGTGCACCCAGGGTAGGGGATGCTATGAATTGCAATCCGCTGAACACGGAACCTAGTAATCCTGAAAAAGAGCTTCCCTAATTACTGAAGAATGCCCACCTCCGAAGAAAACGTTATTATAGCGCTCGTTAAGGGGAGCTCCAATGGCTCTTTGGAACGACTGCAGTAAATGAACCACTGTGTCATAAAGCCAGTCCTAAAACGCTCTTTAGTAAAGGCAAGGGGCCCTCGCTATGAAAAATGTCGTCCTGATGCACAAAATTTGAATAAATTTGCTGGGCATTCGGTATTATGCCCAATAAATTTGTTCATAATGAGCACAAAGAGACAAAAGTATAAAACAAAAAGTTCCTTACTCTGTGATCATCCGTAGAATAGAAGTTGATAATACCCGGAAACAGGGGAAGAATGCAGGTGAAGGCGAGCATATCCACAATTAAAGCCAATACCAGGATGGTGAGAATCCGCCGTTTCTGCTTCTCCACAGCGGCCATCTTTACTGAAAAGAGCTGGACGAGTGGGATGACAACTAGAAGGACGTATCAGGACGCCCACTGTGTTTGAACACATTGCGTATAACTAAACAAGTATTGCAAATACAGGCGAGGAATTTGTGGAACTAGAAAACATGAAAAGACAGCATTTTTATGGAAAGCACAGCAAAAGGTTTATGTAATCTGAGATTTTTTCTCGACGGTGTGTTTACATAAAAAAGAACCCTTGAAAGGATCTATCGTTGTAGCGCGAGAGCGCAAATTATGAAGATATTGAAGAAAGAAGCAGCAAAAAGATTAAAAGGCAGGGATTATATGTTGTCAGGTGTCTTTCCGAGTCAACAAGGATTTCATATAATTATTATAGTCGGATCTATTAAAGCAGTTGGTTTAATTAACTTGTGTAATTTCCAAAAATGTTGGGGTTAGATCAAAGGTGGTAAAAAAAAGTGAAACAATGACGTGAATGTACTGGTTGAGCTGCGACAAGGTGACAAACGCAAAAGCACTTGGTGACGTAGCGGGTTGAACGACAAAAGCTGAATGATAAGCGCTTTCCGGCAAAGGCCGCGTTTTTGTCTAACAGGCTAGAAAGGTGTCGAACTAAGTGACAAAGATCCTCAACGAAGTGGAACTCGGTCGCAGGAAGGACGATCACATTGCTTGACTCAGAGAAAGGCCGTCGAGGACCGGTCTTGGATCCCCGTAGGAAATAGCGCCCCGAACGGGAGACTGCAGACGATGGTCAGCATAAGTTAGTTGTTAAGCACATTATGCAGTTGTGTCTGTATAACAAATACCAGCGGAAAGAATCGAAACACTTGTGACAGAGAGGAGAAATCGACCAGTAAGGGCGTAATCAATGGGCTCATATCCTATGTCAAGGTGACCAGCCCGGTGCGTATCTTGGTTCCCAATTAACCTCTGAGGTCGCACGAGTTGCACAAGTGCCACATGATAGGAAGTTTCATGGCTCGGAAACAAAGCAAGAACGCGTATCACAATAGTCCTACTACTTCGAGGATTTCCTTGAATTTTCCTTGATCATCCAACTCTTGCGTATCTGTATAGCCTCCAATAAATGTGCCATTAACAAAAAGCTGTGGGACCGTTCGAATTCCAGAGAGGTTTTCAAGGCATTCCTAATAAAAGAATTGTTATTAAATATTGTAAGAAAACTTACCAGCAGTTCTCTTTCGTTAGGCTCATAATTTAGTTCAACCGTTTTGATAGCGGCTTCCAAGGGATACTGCCGAAGAAGGATTTTCATTTGCCGACTATAGCGACAATTTGTTTTACTGTATAGCATAATCTAAAAAATTACCATAGATATATGTAGATCCCCCGCATACCTTGTTCTCGTTGATGTCGCTTAAAATCATCTCCATTATCGACTCTTGGTCGAGCTGTTCTTTCTAAGGAGCTTAGCTATACATAGAAAATCGTCTCACCGTCGCGGATAGAGGAATAAGCAGGATAAGAAGAACAAATTTCATCGAGCTGTGTCTTTCTTTAGTACAAATACAGCGGAATGTAAATGTATGCAATAGCGATACAACAAGAAACAATGGGATGAGCAGGTGTCAAAAGTCGTAAAGTTCCTATTAGTGTAATGCAAGCAGGAAGAGATCCATGAGTTCATTGTTGAACCCTAAAAGATGATTATACTGTTGATTCAAGGAAGAAGCGTACGGGGAAATCTAATTGTTTTGTTCCAATAACGTTAGAATAGCGATTTTTAAACAAGTAGAGATTGTTGCTCTTGAGACCCTGGACTCGGACAACTTCCAAACGTTTCACATCATGTTACAATTGTTCCCAGTTGATCTAAAGCAGCTGTCAGCCACCTGAGAAAGTAAGACAAACCTTTGCATGACTTCCTCTTGTTGGAAAGACAAGCAAAAAGGGAAACGGAACATGTAATAGCCATCACTTTGATTGATGGCTTTAAGTGGCGCCAATGTAACCCGGTGACCCCAAACCGTCTACTAGTTGTAGTCAACCCTGATTGCATAGCAATGATCAGCCTTCTGTTATATCTCTTTCCGACTGTATTTGCCACAGGTAATAGTAACACATATTTTAATTGTAATAACTCTTTGTAGAAGATATTTATGTGGGTATTCCTTTTGGCATCCTCGAAGACAAGCAGAATCGGGTAAAGGCCAATATCTACATTGCTGACGATCACACTATCGCCTTCACTAATTTTTCGTACAAGCCGTGGGGCACGAAACCGTCGTGTGAGTTTTGTCGTTATGGCAAACAAAGATGAGTTTAGGTGTGGCCGTAATGGTTGGCCCAGCTACAGAATTCGACCTTCAGAAACAGGTAGAATGTTTTAAATTTTGAAAGAATTGTTAGGTGGGGCCTGGAATACTACTTCCTTATTCAAAAATGAGCTTTGGATGGGAAGACTCCCCTGGTTACCGAAGGCGAAGAAAACGAAGGTAAGCTATTGGTGGCGTATGCGTTGATTCATCTTCAGCTCTGGAAAAGAACAGGAAGGAATCGACGAGTGGATAAGTACGTACTCTTCCGCCCGTTGTAACGCTTATTTTTAAGAGACACTGGAACTGAGAAATCCAAAGTGGAGGATACGGTATGTAGTCTAATATAGCCAGCAGTCTCACAGTTTGGATGCACCCACTACCGCTCCCGACAACGACGAGTCTTATGAAATAGTAGAATATGTAGACGATGAAGAGGAGATCGTAGAGGAGAACAACGCCCCCAGAAGAGAAGTGGTAGTATACAATGTCTTAGTACTCCAGGCTATCCCAACACATCCCTCACTATCTTTTAGCCACAGAACACTCGTGACGATAACCAGACTGATGACGAAGGGCGTGCAACCACAGCTAAATTTACAACAAAGCCCTTTATAATCACCACTACGAAACCAGTGATCATTTTCGAGTAGGAGTAGCCCATTTCAAAATCAAACAATTCTATTTATAGCAAGAAGAATTCTTTCAAAGAGAAGACCTTCCAACAAAAGGTTAACAAGGTAAAGGTCGGGTAATTTGGTGATTGCATCTTTGCAGAGATTCCCGCCCCCGCCAACCATATTTGTCCCTGATTCTACAACAGCTACCAGTACTGTGACTAGCACTACGGAGTCACCCCTCTCTATGACAACAGAATTCTTAGAACCAGTATTGGAGGAGCTTGGCCGATCTACAGAAAAAGACTTAATGAACAAAGGTATGGTGTAAGCCATAGTATAAAACTGTTTATAGACGTCAGACACTTTCTGATACCGGCGACGGAAAATGGGAAAGCAGTATTTTTATTAACCAATGGAGCAAAGCTTACAAATTACAAATGGATCGGGCTGTGGAATGCTTGTACAAAGGTTAAGCACACAAAAATGGAATACGCACATTGCACTGTAGAAATCAACACCTCACATTTGGTTGGACGGTGTAGATCCGCCGAGAGAGGAGGAAATTGGGCCTCTGGTAGATGCTTCGGGTTATTCCATTTCTGAAGCAGCCCGTATCCTCAACTGCAACACTTTGTTGATCCCAAAGCTGTTTTTTAAACCGGATTCTAAAAGAATGAGTAAGAGTTATCTCGTATTCATTCAAGACTCCAGATACCTACTTTTATGGTGGTACACTTGACAGCAACCAAGTGGAAAAGAAGGTCAAGATAAAAGTTATTGGTTACAACATGTGAGTTTACCCAGTGAGAAGATAGGTTGCTTTAGAGAGGAACCGCTGGAGGAATTCAGCGGAGATGATATTATGCTGCGGCTACCTAAAGGGATTCGTACCTTCGATATTGACTTCATAAGCATCTTCAACGATGACAGCAATGAGACCTTGGCAAATACGGACATCCCCAGCACTCTTGTGCCGCCATGTAATTAATTGAATAAAGTGCAGCTCTGTGTCGTCATGGATGGTGGTTGTGTCCCGGTGGCAAACGGTCAGCCGCTAAGGTGACCGTAGCAACGGTCACAATCGCCGTCCACGACAAGAGAGAAGCCGTGTGTGACAGTGGTCGATTCATTAGAGGCGGACAGAAAGGGCTTAACTACTGTTTGCGCGATAGATTTGCAGGATAGGCTGAAGACGCGGCGATACAAGACGCACGGACAACACGAAAAGAGCATTCTGCTGCTACACCCCTCTCTCCAAGTACAAACTCTTTTTGAACAAATTTATAATAGCATGGTGCAGTCCTTGAGGCTTTCACGGAACTTGTGAAATGTGATCACAAACAAATCTGCGGGCGGCAGCGGATCTTGGATGGTGGAAGAGATGTTGAGACGGTTTGGGCGAAGGAGCAGGGAGCAACCCGAAGATTTACTTGCGACCACCGGGGATGAAGTGGAAGTTATCACCACCTTGAGGAGAGGCCATGTATTCAGCAAGCGACAGTCCCATTGACGCTGAAAGAGTTTCTTAACCCCCGTGGCTAGGCTGATACTTACGACTTCTTTTGGCTTTCAGTAGAACAGTCCTGTAGACGCGTCCGAGGACTTGTTCCATATCGGGGTCACTCTGAAAGTTTTCCTTTCTGGACCAAGAAAAAAGAAGAACGTACGGCGTCTGACCATCCGAAGACGTTTAAGAAGCAGGCGAAGAGCACCATGGAAAGGACCAGCCACTTGAGCATTCTTACCTGAACAGGATCTATTATTTAGCAAAAAGGACAAGAAGAGTTGGCAAAGAGCTACCGATAAAGGGCTTATATACCAAAGACAGATGACGTCCATCAGACCTTTAATTAGGAAGTTTCCAGACTTCTGGGACCTCGATTGAGGGGGTTCCACAATTAGGAAGTCTACTATTTGGTAAGAGAAGGAAATGTGAATTTGTTGGACTGACAACCCTCTTCAGGGTGGCTGCCTTATGTATCCGTCGGTGACGCGAAATATAATGAAGACCCAGATGGGCGCTTTATATTGAACATAATTGAATAGCCTTCTTATTTTGTCTCTTGTATTTTCATGCTGAGACACCCACAAGCTTGACTTTTACCAAATAGAGGCAAATGAATAGAATGTTGTTCAAATTCATTGGGTGCACTCTCACTAGTTTGACGAATAGAAGTTACAAATAAATCAGGTAAACAAATTTATGTATTATATAGGTCACATTAAAATATATTAAAATATGTGGGAAAGGGCGTCACAACCCGAATGACGGGCTTTAACGAGTTGGCTGATTGTATGATGACACGAGGCGCTTCCTGTTTCCGGGGACAAACGTTACAAAGAGATCACTCCCTTGTCGAGGAGAACTTCCTCCTAGGGAGTTGGAAAAGGTCTGGGGGAGATGTCTGTCGACCAGGAACTAGAGAAAACGAAGCCGTCGTACAGGTCGGAGAACATTCGCCAGAAATTGCTTCTTGCTGTCCCTATTACCGGCGGGATTATGCTGGATAACAACCATATATCCAATAGCCGGTTTCCTTGGCAAACCCCCAATACCACAGCCGCCGTGTCTATTTCTATAAATGCGCATTGCTAGTTCTACTTTTGTTGCTTACGTGTAAGTCTTCGTGTATATGCCTATCCCGATCTCTGTAACTGATTTCCAAACCATTTCAGTGAAGTGGGCGGCTGGGTGAATGTATCCGGGGATCCCGTAGTTGTAGTACTTGATCTCCTAAACTGTTTGTATCAGGTATTACCCTAAAGGATGCACCTTGTAGAAAGCATCAGCACATTTTAACGCAAGCTTCTCTTCCGCAATTGGTTGAGTAGACCAATAGAAATAGATATTTTGTCCTCCTAAAAAGAAGGTCTGGATAAAAGAGACAGCTGACCTTCACTCGAATGTCGAAGGCAATTTGATCCGGGCATAATTGACAGATATTCAGCCCATAGCTTTGCTTTAGTTGTGAGGCGGTGGTTCAGCTGTACCCGTGGAACACTGTGAGCTGCTCGAGCTTCGTTGTAAAAATTTGAAAGCTAAAAAACGGCGTCAGAAATGGTGGAATGCAAACCTTAGTTTCGAAAAGCTTGTCGTTGAAAGAGTGAACCAGGAGAGGGCAGCAGAGAAGCAACAGATGGCTAAACATGTCTGCCAACTTTTCGGAAATCACGGCGTCGGTGCCTTTTGTACCCCGTGCGCTACTACCGGAAGCTGACCACCCATTGCACTTTTGTGGTAGAATCCATTATTTGAAGGCAGTAGAATAACATACATGCAGAAACATAACAATACTATCAGGGTGTGTCTCAGAGGGAATATGACTTCTTTAAAAGATGAGCGACCGTATCTAGCTAACATCCTGGTCCATTGATAACATAGCCTGCTGTCTGGAACGGACTATGATCAGAAATTGGTTCTCCGATTAATTTCTGGACCATCTCTTGCTAAATTGCACTTTTAACTGGCAGTTAATGCCGTTTAACGGGGGTGACATCTCAGGAAGGTAAAGAATTCATTACGAAACAGATACAAAAGAGATCACAGGTTCAATTTCCGTAAGGACAAGCCACGTTTTCACCATGGGATTGTATGCACTCGAACTGTTGGCGTTGTCTGTGTGAATCCCATTGTTCTTGTTCAATGGAGCAGAGACCCGCGAGGGTGCACGGTATCTTGTCACGTGTGCAGAAAGCGTGGAGAAGACCTCTGGCCTGAAAACAGGAAGTAGGAGGAAGCAGACGCATTGATAGCATATATTTCCGCATATCAATCAAGCCCGTTTCCAGGAAAGACCAAAGAAAATTATGTGTAATATTTAGTTGGTAAAACAGTTAGGACCCTTACCTTCTTCAATACTAGTTTAGCGTCCATATGCATAGCGAGAGAAGAAAAATAGAGTAAGATTTCGTCATGAGGAAGGTTTTGGTTGATGACATCGTTACCGTAGATAGACACGATGGCAACACAAATAAATATGTAGAAATGATCTGTCCTGTACCGAGCCCAGCATGCCTTAATGCTCCCTTATTTTCGTTGGAAGCCAGCTCTACCTCCCAAATGTGGAAAGCATCAGCTTCCGGAAATTCACGTTTGAAGAAGAGAAGAATCCATCTGTGTACGAACATAAGTTGAAGGGCGTCGCTTCCCTGTGCCGCTACATGAGAGTAAAAGTCCGGCGCCATAAGCTTCATCAGTTCCCGAAGATATTCCTTCAACGATTGCTTATTCTACTGCCCTTGTCGCATTACCAATGTCTGCTCCATCAGGTTCTCATTTCCTTGCGGGTGGGAGGAAAACACAGTATGACGCATTAAACCCACGAAGCACCAATACGCATCCGATTCGTCTCTAAAAATATCCAGTGGAGGATTAATTTAATTGGTTGAACCTCATTGTGCAGAGCAGAGGGGACAAAAGATCTGACATTCCTTGGATATAACCCACATCCGGATAGGCGACTGCGTAATTCAAGAGGATGTTCCTGGTTGTCTCTATATTTGTTACGAAATCTGACGTACTTCAAAGTTTCCATATTTGGGTTGTCCTCCCCGGCATAAAAAGGTTTTTTCCTATCAGTTCGAACCACGTCCTTCTCAATAGTGTTTTCGATACTTTCTAAATGCTCTTTCGCGTGACTATTGTACTTTTTCTGTCTAAATACGGGGGATGTTTTAGTTATCGCTTTAGTCAACCTCTTTCTTCGGATATTTTGGTACTCCAGGAAATTGTCGTTTCGAATGCTCTCTCTTTGTTCCAAAGTAGACGACCACGGGTAAACACGTAGCAAAAATGGCCAGATTTCTTTCCTCAAGGAAGATTCCATAGAAGCGAAGAAGATAGCCTACAGGAAATATTTGCCTACTTAAAAAACAAACTGACCTTTCTGATAGTGGTGCTATCGTGGATCTGGCCTTGTTCGTTTTTGTAACTTTTCCAGAGATCCCAGGTAATCCTTTCAAAGAGCCCATCCTCGGGATCAAGTTCACCTTTGCTTACCGCCGGCTGACAAATCAAAAGAGTCCGATCATTTCCAGTCGGCGAACCCTGTAGTTATCCTTTTAGAATACTGGTCGATGGACTCACATCTTTCATACTTTTCCCCTTTATAGCGGACCAGTGTTCGAAGAGCTGTGCCAATTTATCCAATCCGCCATGGTGGAAATGTAAAATCTGAAGAAGAGGCATACAGCCGGGGAAAGCAATCGGAGTGGCTGTGTGAGAAGAGCAACACAACACCATACTGCTTGATAAAGGAGGTGACCTTGTTTGGGTCAATCCAGTGCCTTCCCAACTATGCAGATTTATGCCCACCTTGTAACGAGAGTCGTGGCTGGCGATAACAAGTTGCCCACAGGTACATTCTGAGTTGGAGTAGAATAAACGCATCGAGCGCATCATTCCTGCAATAGGCCGTTTATTTTTACCCTGCTTGGTGTTTACCCAAGTTTACAGAGAACAGACTAGCATTGTTTGCTCTATTGGAATACATAGCCCTTCCCCTGGCAATGGCAATCGACTCATCCTTGTCCTTTGTTTCCGTCAACATTAAATGGTGTTCAATAGCAAAACGCTCAGGAGTGGAGTCAATCATGGATGCGCACGATTCGCGAATTCGGGAAATGGCAGCCGAATGACCTGAATATATTGCTCATTTCCGCATTCGAAGGATACACAGAACCTTCTTGTTCTCCGTCGCTTTCATCCCAAGATGAACTGTGCTTTTCTTCATCCTCTACATCAGAGAACTCGTCCGCCCCTGATGTCGATAAGGAGGATTGCGAGTGGGATTCTGTAGTTTTCAAATTAGTCTCCTAAATCCATCTTTTGTTGTCACGTCACGACTTATTTACACCTCCTGATGTTCTTCAGGTCCGAGAGGGGTGTTAGGGATAAGATTAATGGATGGTACCCCGAGACCTCCACTTCCATTAGGTGCAGTTGTAATTGAATGGGCCTGCATAGGCTACAAATGGAGTAATGACATCAATTAGCCAACCTTCGGTGCCAGGCTGTTGGGTCTGTCCTGCAGCGCTGTCACTGTTATGACATCACCATTCATTTCCACATGAATTTCCGAAGAGGTTACCGTGGTGGCGGCACTCTGAAAGCAGATGTTTTAGCCGAGCGATAAACAGACATCCATCAAGAAAGAAGGTCAATGCCCAAAACATACTGTATCATCTTCGGTATTGCAGAGATCCGAGGAGTCCGTGTCATCCTTTGGCTGACTTTCGAAAGAGCTGGACTGGTGTGGCGTTTTGGGACGGGGAGACACACTTCGAATACTTAACCTTTCTTTTCTTTGGACAACGAATGGGTATCACCTTCCCGGATTCTTGTGAAGGGTGGTATTGGGTAGCCACTGAAGAATTAATGTAGCCCCAATGGAGTCGTCATGCTGACAGTGAATAGTCAAATATCCAGGTGTGTGGACCTCCTCGTCCTTCTGAATAAGAGATAGATTATAAATAACTTCTGACACCTACGTCTGTATCGGTAGTAGTCTCGTGTACACAAATGTTATTCTTCGAGAAGACTATGTCCCCATCCTTGCCAACAAAATAGTTGTTACTACCTTAAAGATATTTGATACAAAGATACAAAGGAAATCCTACCTCTGAGGCTGCTTATAGCATCGCTTGCCTTCTTGAAGAAATCAGAGAAGGTGCTCATATTGCGGTCATTTACCTCAAAAAGGCGTAGGATATTAAGAAAAAAATATATCAAATAATTCGATTTATGGGAAAGCAATAGTAGGATTATGGATAGAAACTGTACCAGTATATAGAAACTTTATCAGTATACTATAAAAAGGTAAAAGGCACCGTGAGCAAGGTCAAGCGTTGGGGTGGGATAAAAGTTAATGTCTAAAGCCGTTGGGGAAGAGAATGATTAAGGGTTCTTGATGCCTGCAGCATACTATTGATCGGGGGAGTCCGAGGTGAAACAGAGATATGTCCAGATCCAGCGGCTTCCATTTCGCTCACAACAGCCTCTTTTCACCATTCCATTCCTTCTCCTCAAATTGGCCCTCCCATATTTCACGACATCTTTAATTCGCATGGAAATAAAGCGAACGCCAAGGAAAATGGATGTCGTCCCCGGTCTACCCAATATGTGTGTCGCCGTCGTAACACGCCTCAAATCTTAAGGGGTAAAAAGATGTGGACAAGGAAATGGACATGGATATCCGGGGCAGAGCTCATAATGAAAGTGTGTCCGTCTCTGCCTCGCTAATTGTTCGAGGGCTATACGTGACCACCAATTAAGGACAGAAGCAATTTTGGTGGAGAAAAAGACTGATGAGGGCCGCCTTCCGAGAAACACTAACCGTTTGACGTATTGATCACTTCACCACTTGGCCCCTCGTAAAAATAACTCGGGGCTTATAATTAATAATGCGCGAATGGGATGGACATCCGCCATTCAAGTGAAAAGAAAAGCTGTTACCCCAAAAAGTCAATGAAGGCACCGTGCTCACGTAAGCAGGAGAGAGTGGGGGGCAACTTATCAGCTGCGCTAGTCAGGGTATGCCATGTACTCAATCCAGTATACACATAACTCTTCTAAATGGGAGTTACCAAGGTGATAAGCAAGCAAGAACGGGAGGATGTCATGATCTTATGTGCCGGGCAGTACGGATTTCTAATTATGGGGTGAAAAATGAGACACAGAAGATTAACAGGGAATGCAGTTTAGTCGCTGCTCACAAGATCAATTACAATTAAAAATAACAGAATAATTGCAAATACTTTATTGCACTGACGATAACAAACATGGAATTTTATGACAAAACCGTGTGGGAGATACAACTCGACGAGTAGACTACATACTCGGAGAATGGACGATACGCCCTACCAACAGAGCTACTGCTCATTTTGTAAACAATATGCGACAGGAATCCCGTACAACTTTTCAGTTCCTGTGAGCTTGTTGAGCAAAAACTGGCAGAGCTTCAGGAGGAGAGTGTCGCTTTAAGACCGGCTGAATATTCGGGGTTGATTCCAGGGCAGGTAAACGTCTATTAGCTCGTGTCATACGGAACTTCTCTGCGTAGGAATGAGCTAACGGAGCCATAAACCTGTAAGGGGCACTTTAAGGCAAAAGGTGTAATTGTTCTTATAATTCCGGTGGATCTTGCGTCACCCAGAGAACTTAGTCTTGGTATCAAAATCAAAATCAACTTTTGGAAGTTCTCCAGATAATACAAGGTCCAGGTGCCATTAGCGTTTTCCAGTTAGTGCCGAGAAACTTAAAATAGTGAAAAGGAAGAAGGAAGCCGTGCAGTTATGCATTTAAAGTTATTCGCAAACAGAAGAGCCAGGAGTTAATCGAATTACATACTTGGCAGCTTTCTTTCCCTGTTGGAGACACATTTCTGCCGAGATTGACGTGAAGACCTTGGGCAACCATGAGCAAAGCGACTCCAATGTCTGCTCGTAGAGATCATCCATTGACCCTACGACGCCTGTGGTGCCGTTCGCCTTCAAGGAGTTGGAGGACGAGTCAGGTTGTGTCTAAACTGATGCTATTCTCGCCGGCCACCTTTCTCACCACAGGCCTAATTGGCACTGGCTTGACGACGTTTCCACTGCTCGGGAAGAGAGGAGGAAGAGTGTTCTGTCCAAGCTGAACCTTCTGCCACCATGGTACTTCAGTGGCTGAGGAAGGAGCCAGTGGCCACCACCGGGGCACCTTGGGGGTAGTAGTGGTTGTGGTAGCGGCTGAAGAACAGTCCTTTTTACCCATTTAATCATAATTTACCGGTAGTAGTCTTGAAAGTGGTGCTGCTCGGCGGTACCCATCGCTGTGTCGTGACAGTTTCAGGTCGCTCAGAGGTGATTTGTCGGGAAGTTGTTGTGGTTGTATGCGGGGTGGTCGTTGTAGGCTGTGTCGTCGCGGGAGGAGTAGTTGTAGGAAGAGAGGCTGTGAATTTCCTAAGGGGAAGGGTGTGGAATCCGGACTAAAGACTGGAATGGCAAAGTGTTCGGTTCCCTCTACCTTTTTCTCAGCGGGTCTAAATTGACCAGGAATATTCATCTGGAATCCTTCCGGAAGGCCCAGGTCACTCTTTGAGAAATATCGGTTGTGGAATCCGAAGGGAATGGAGATGGGTACGTATGCCCTTCCGATTTCGACCATACTTTCTGCGTCAACCACCAAAAGTACTCCTTTGTTTTCGTTAACGTCCAATGCGCGGATCAAAAGAACGCCATCATCTTCTTTACGGCTATCCGGTCGAGAAACAAACCAAGGTTCATGCATAGAGAGCTGAGGTTCAGCCTTGAACACCTTGTTGCGGGAACCATTAGGCTCGTCCACATTGATCTGAACCTCATTGTAGAAGAGGCGACAAGTCTCTTTACCTTGATAATTTTGTTGTCAGAGGCGAAGGGATGCTCAACCATGTAGGCCCACTGGTATGGCTTTTGCTCGTACTTGCGGTTAATCTGAGGGAAGTCTGCGGCAATAGTTTCTTGTGGGATGAGGTAGTTGTACATGACTCTTTGTTGGCGAGCATCGAGAGTGAAGCGAAGGATCCTAGCAGTGCTGGGGTACAGTTGGGATGTGAGGAAGTCAGTGTAGAAATACTTGACGTACGGATCATGAGAATCGTAAACAACCTAAACAACTAGTGTAAGAATAATCTGCATGAGGGTTACCATATCGGCCACAATATTTCCATCCGGACTTTCGAAAGCATTCAGTTGGTGAGTCACGAACATTGAAGGGAATACTTCCAGAGGCTTCTGTGTAGCGAACTCGCCTGTCTTCTTGTTGAAAATAAGGAATCTTAAAGGATAGTTATCTGGAGCTCGACCATGCCTCACCTCATAGGGACCATGTCATAGAAGTCCATGCCCCAGAGACCGCCTTTCTGGATGGGGGATCTGATGTTGGTCATGGGCGGCTCCTTGAACTTGCATGGATTGATGAGAAGGGAAGTAATGGGGAGGATGATGAAGTTCTCAGTAGAAGTGATCGAATGGATGTATCCGGGAAGAAGGGTTTTGTCTCCTGAAATTCTTCACCCTCTCGCGATAGTACGATCAAAATAATTCCTCATTACCTAATCCTCGCGCGAAAGTTTGCACGCTGGATTTATGCGCGCCTGCCTTGTTTGGGCTCACGCTTAACTAGCTACTTCGAGCCCCCAGCTGAGATACAATTGTCGCGCCCGGTCACGTCTAACGCTTTCCATTGACCATATCCGTTTGTTAAACATCTCCTTTCGCTTTTTGTGCCCAATGATATGAAAAAGCCGAACGAGACTCACCAATGTACTCGTCATTAGTTCCGCAAGCATTGGTGTCCCACACGCCGTAATCATGAAGGCCAACAACTTTACGTACTCCATTCTTGTCAACTGTGAAAATCCCCTGAAATAGTCGACAGTACAAGGAAGGGGTCGCCCTTTGTCAATTGTTCTAAGTGACTTTTTACTTTCTCACACCGTTTCGTGTGTCAGCAATTTGTATCGCCTCGGAGATTGTTTGCGCTTAGGTCACAGTATTCAACGGACCATTTTGTGTGAAACGAATCGGGTTCGAGGCACTAAAGTGTCCTTAGCGAGGGGTACCTGGTAAAAACGCTGATCCTCGAAATTCATCGCTGAGAACGATCCCCAAATAGTTCCATCGGCATCGTTTCTCTCGTGAATAGCCATAGAAATGGGAATCATAGAAGGACGCGGAGTCTGGAAGACGTCGTTGTCCTCGGTGAAGGGGAACAACTTGAACTTGTTCAGAGTACGAGCCTAAACTAATTTTTCAGGAAAGAGAGGAGGTTCCTTACATCAAATTCGTAGCCAACCCAATAAGGAGCTTCGGTACCAGCAATGATTTTGTTACCGACCTTCCAGAAGTCAAGATTGGGATGGAAACGAGCGGAGTCAGGATTGGAAGGGATCTATGCTCATTACTGTTTTACACACGCGGAAATAGGGTACCTGGTCCCATCTGGACATGGCTGTCAGGTTGTAGTCAGACCATCCAGCCCAGGGTACGGAAGACTTGGTCATGTTTCTGTCATAGAACTCCCAAATTTTGTAGGGCCTAGCAGGGTAGTATTGGGCAGAGAAAACCACCTGGGGAACAGTGGTAACCGACTGAAAAGCTAGTCTACCTGTCCATTGCTAATGTGGAAAGCGCCAACAGCTCCAATTGCGTCGATCATATGGTTCAGTTTCTGTCCGGCAGGGGCAGACTGATTACCATAAGAAGCGGACAACTGGCAGAGGAAATACCCATCTGGTATCCCGATAGTTTGGAAAGGTCAAAAATTGTTACCTAAGAATTTGGGAATGTTTTTGCTAGGGCAGTAGAGCTCCTTGAATTTGTCGCCATCCCAAGCCTCTGGGAAACCCAGATGAGACTTTTCGAACGACTGTCCCAGAGCTAGGGGCAATAATAAGGCTAACCACCTCATATCTGAAAGAAGAAAATGGACCGAGTATAGAACTGTCTAGTAGACAGTCAAATAGAATTCTAATAGCTTTTTGAGCCGGCAGAATTGAGGCCTCGAAGCGCGACCGGCCGGTGAGGACGAGCAACTGACCGCTGCTAGTAGGCGGTCAACGCCTCTTGTATGCCCAGAGCGCGCCTTAGGCTTACAGGGCTTGCAACTCCTGCGGTGCTGCGTCTCTCGACATTCAATACTCTTCTCTTCAACGGTACTGAACTTCGAAAATGTTGTTATTTTTTCTTAAGTAAACATTTAACAACAAGCCTGATCGGACTGACCGTTTCACATTGTCTAGTCCGACAGACTGGTGAACGAAAGAAATATGAAAAAGACGAAACGGCAGCTTTTACATTCCTTCTCTTTTCTATCTTCAAAGTCACCTTAGCTTCCGGTAGTCCCGCGTTTACCAGTAGTTACTACTAATAGGCGGCAAAGGCCTCCTCGCCTATTTCCAAAGAAACAGTGCGCTTTCTCTTTTCCAGACAAAGTGCGGCAAAGATTGTTCTTAATTTCTAGAAGTAAGCGAAAACAATCTTCATCCGTCATTGAAAAAGCGTAATCAGTACGTCTAGTACGTACCCAGTGTATTTATAATGACTAATCCCACCTTTCAATGACAAGTTAAGATGAAGTTATGAATAGGTTTTTTTTTTTGGTTTTGGGTCAAAAAGCATTCATCTATTCGTTTTAATAGGATTTACTTGGGATTCTCTTCCCAGACGCTTACTCAGCTGTGTACCCATCTATGATTATTCAATTGAATCATCCCAAAAAAACGTTGGCCTTCTAATCCGTTTTGTATCTTCACCGTCACGGCGCAGGCGTGCGCCCGTGTCCTCAATAAAAACAGCCGCTTCCCTGATCCTAGGCACAAACAGCGCGATCCACACAAAGACAAACTGATTCTCTCAATTAGCCACATTGGAGTAGACCACAAACCCAAAATGTCCTACTGTAACAGATTTATTGAGATCACGTTGATATAGAGCAGGAGTGCAGCACGCTATTCTCGGGTTGGAGCTTGTCTTTACCTGTGCTTGACTTCCTAGCCGAATCGAACCATGGCCGAGCGATCCATGGGAGCACGCTTGCCAAATCTAAATTTCCGAGAATACGATGAGAACGTAGGCGGTCAATCTTACCGGACCATAGCAGAGCGGTCCATTGGGGCACGTTTCCCAAATCTAACCATGCTGGATCTGTCCATGGGTGATCTTCCGAAGCTGAAACCATACATATATTCCAGTCGAAAGAGAACTACTAACCGAACCATAGCAGATCGATCCAAAGGAGCCCTCTTTCCAAATCGGATCATCGAAGACCGATCCATGGGGGCTCTCTTGCCGAATCTCACCATGCTGCTTCTGTCCATAGGAGAACGGCCAAATCGGACCATGGCTGAGCGATCCATCAGAGCCCGCTTCCTAGAAACATTTACTTGTAGTTTTTTTATTATCCTTCCATTATATTCATGGAACGCTATTACTCCTGCTTATTGCAGGGTGCAATAAACCTGCGCTTATAATGAAGGAATATAGAAGATTGGACCCTAGGGCTCGTTCTCATTTTCTCATCAATCTTTATGAGCCATTGTCTGCACGCAAGTCCTTGTACACGGAACTTACTCAAGAATGGGTTCCAAGTCTGAGAGCTCCTCTGTGTCATCATAACTGTCCTCTTGTAACGGTGATTCTTGTGCGAAGCAGGTGGAGACAGCTAGAACAGAAAAGAGCACCAAATAGCGGGAGAACTGCATAGGGGACCTGCAAGGGGATTTATACAAAATGCGTCTGAGCAGATAGATCTCGGCTTCAAAAGAAATCAGTGTGCCCTCGTTTAATGCATGGTGACGAGCACATTAGAAAACATCAAGCAGAGAGGAAGGAACGGGAGAAATGGAATCAGGGTGCAGACACCATCATGTTCTAGAGAGTCTCTAGAGAAACGCCGAAACGGAGCACCGAACAGAATAGCACTGAGTAGGGGAATTGAAGCCGGATTAATCCCGGTAGAAGGAGGTGGAGCTACGGGCCACTGGTGGTTATCAACCAAAAGAACAGCTTTCAGGCAAATGGGTATCGAGGACATAGGAAATGGCTGTGGACATGGGAGTAAGTAGAGGTGCCCGGAGGTGCTTTTATAGATAGTCAAGGAGTTCGGTCCCGATGACGAAAAGCGGCGATAATGCTCGGATTGAAGTGTTGGTCATGAAAACTCGATTACTTCTCATCTTGAGAAGTGGTTTGAGGGCATGACGGACCAAGTTCATCTTATATGCCATCATTACATGTCCTCAGGGTATTGAGACATCACAAAAAAGTAATTAATTTGGAACCCGTTCGTTGTCTCTCCTTTGGTCTTTCCTGGAGCTCAAAACACAGGAAGTTCGGCAAAATTGGGGGGATAGGATTTCCAACAAGGAAATTCTCCGCAGTCTAGAATCGTGCTGCGATGCAATATCTGCTTGTTTTTCTAATAACCGTGTCGTATTAAGTTGTTCTCCGAATAACAACACTGCTTGTAAAAATAGAGTTCTCGGAGGAGGTCTTCTCCATGCAAGTACTTGAACCCCGCTGATGTCAGGGTAATTTCAAAATGGCTGCCGTATGACCTCTTGGGCAAATTGTTTAGGTGCTGTAAACGAAGTTGATCTCAGAAGAAGAAAAGATGTGTGGGCTGCTGATATAAGAAAGAGGTGTATTTGGGAGACCCTCAAAAGGCCACCAGGCTTGAGACGTAGCTGTTTAGACGGACAACTAGAAGTTTGCGTGTCCTACAGCACTTCGTTTCTGTAATTTGCGAAGTTTCAAAATATTCGGCTAGTTTAACGTCTGTGCATGTGAGCCATTTACAATAATCTCAAAACAGCCAAGCCCATTTCACTCCAGTTAAGATAAACAACGAGTTAACAAAATTTGGAAGGGAACAGGTTAAAAACAACTAGCCGGAGAGGGTTGAGTAGGATTGGCTGCTTATATAAAGCGTGGGTTGCATGCTGCAGTTATCAGTTTCCAAGAAAAATGAAGATCAGGTCAGGAATAACTTAGAGGAAGTTCTTTTTCTATTCAGCGTTAATTGCCCGAACTCGGAAAAGACAAAATTATGCATATGACGAAGAGGCGCGATCAGTAGGCAATGCGTCAACTCGCCATTCTTCCGTGAATTCTCAAGTTTTGACCCATGGGAAGTTGCCATTCAAATGGGCTCACTTTGCACACCGCGTTGTTTCAAGATGCAAAATTTATGCATGAGTAGCGTAGTCAAGAGAATCTACTTCTCCACGTGTTAAAAGCTAAATAAATGAAAGGTGAAGTTATTATTAGAGCGTTCGTTTCGGAATTCATGTTCTAATAATCTTCTCCCAAAGGGAACCCAGCCTCTAATTAAGTGGAGTCTATGGGGGGCGGACGTCTTGTACTTCTTCTCAAAATTCAACCCCATTTGCATGGTATACCCAGAGTATACAAGCAGAAATTTTATCAGATTAATAAGATTAGGAAACGGAATACCAGTTGAGAGTAGCATCGTAACTAAAATAACTTCATACACGCATTTTTCCGCAATTTAAGTACAACGTTAATTTTTGCGCAGGTGGAAATGGTTACAAGAATATCCAGACGGAAGTTAAACGTGGAAAAAGCCAGCTGGTAAATAGCAGTCTACAAAATATCGTGTTTGGTGTCCATTAGAGATAAAGCTGATGTCATCCCGCAGATAATTTCTAATGGAGTTGGAATAGAATCCGTTTAGGGAATGTTTCCGAAGCACCGCTTTTTCTGTTCTTGCAAATAACACCACACACGTATCGTTTTCAGGGACAACATGTAAAACAAGAAAGAAGCGTTCGCCTGGTCCCTGAACTCGAACGCACCTAGTGTCACCATCACTATATGGGCTATAAAAGAGACAGAATAGAGGGTTCATTTTGACTTGACCCCAGAAAGTAAGTTGTGCAATGAGGAGCATATTTTGGGCGTATGGGCCACCTTGTACTATTATTGTTTAGGCTTGAGATTAGAAGAGATTAGCGCAACGTGTACGGAAAGCACAGTAAAATGATGTTACACAAAGATTAAAATGGCATTGTTGTCTGCATAGAATTGGCGTACCCTCAGAAACGAGGGGTGGAGTCCGGGGAGGCACTGTGTATACATGATGATGATACTGGATACGTACACAGAACCCCTACTTCAATATACCATCAACATGACCATAAACATACAGTACATTGAACAATTAAAGGGAGAGACGGGGGCTTTCCTCCCTATAAATGGATAAAAGAGTAAGGTGCGAAACGGCTTGAATATGCGACAAAGGGAATAAGTGCATCATAAGGCATCAAAGGCATCCTTAATAAGAGTTTTCCACTCTTTTTATATTGCTCGCCGCTATTTGTTCTAATGCACTTATCCCGTCATCTTAGTTTTCCATAGCACCTATAAATAAAAAGCAGAGCTTCGATGCTAGACAAGAGGAGGAGACTTTTTGCTGCTCAACTTGTAAGATACCCCGATATTATATATATTTATTAATTAGTTAATACGACGGCCTTCAGAAGGCACTTTTCCGTAGCGGTGTCGATGAGGGCAGGCCAAAGGACTTGGCGGATATCAGTACCAGGAGGGGACTCGTTGGAGCGGCTATGGCGGGTGAAGTCGTATCGGACAGCTTCATACTCCAGGCGTAGCCTTAGTTTAAAGTTAGAATGAGTTGCTTAGATGTTCCACCTTGGTCTTCTCCCTTCTATTCCGGCAACGATGTCCCAAGCAACATCACAGCATTCCAACACAAACCGATTGAAGATTGTACAAGTTTTTAGGGAGGGAAAGTCGTATAAGGTTTTCCAAATTTGTGAAGTCACCTCCTTAAGTTGAATTTTCCATGCACGCCGTCGCTTACCTTTGCATTCTGCATGCCGTGTTGAGATTTTGCTCGTCTGTACATGTGCCGGTAGAGGGCGAAGTCGAGGTCTTCTGAGTCGTCGCATTGCTCTCGTGCCTCCCCTAAGGCCGACAATTAAGCATCCTAAGAACCCTGAGTACCTTCTTGAATAATATCCCAAATCCGCTCCCTTTTCCTCTGTACACTGTCGACCACTGATCGGTAAGTCAGCTAAACAAATGAATTCACAATAACGCTCTCCGAAGCCTACCACGGCGCAGCTGAGGATTGTTTTTTGCTGCAATTCCTCAGAGCCTGCGAACTCTGGTATTCTATCTAACGCCGGCTGAATGTCATGTCTCGCTCTCATGTACAAATCAGAGAATCTGTAGAAGATTGTTTTCCCCTGCCATGTGAACAGTTACCGTCCCAGTAGTTTGACTACTTCCTCTTTAGATGATGTGTTGTAGTAGGTTGAGGCGTCAGGATAGTCCGGAGCAGGGAGAACGCTGAAACGGGCACTTTAAACTATCTGCCCCCCATTGATTACTTCCTCGAGCCTGTATTTGTGGTCGATGACAAATGTTCAATTTGTTTTTGTGCCCGGGTGAGCTCATTCTTCAAATGGGTGATCTGGAATCAGAGGTCTACGTTATTTTCTCGGAATTAATTTGCTGGCTATAATAAATTTTATCTGGCGCTCCAACTGGGAGACAAATGCCCTTGGTGTAGTTGATTAAATTTCACGAACGAGGGCAAGTTAGAACTTACATGCAACCGGTGCAGTCGAAACTGAGTTTGAATCTCTTCATTCTCGTCCATTGCCAGGGAATTTGTTGATCGGAATACATTCCTCGACTCAGGTGGTTCTCGCGTTTCACGTGCTGCAAAAGTATATACCAACTAGGCGGAAACAAATTACAAAGGTTTCCAAGACTCTTGGCAGCTGTCAGCTTTGGAGATGTGATATTATTCAGCTCACGTAAGGATGAGTGATGAGCCGGTTTCCTTCCTCTGAACCGTCTTCCTGATGGACTCGCTGAAGGAAAGATTAAAGGCTATTTAGAGCGTCTTTTACATTTCAAGGGGGCGTTTAAGTGTTCTTTGTGGCGGTGCTGTAATGAATCTGCCTTAGCTGAACTGCTATAGCCTGAAATATAATAATTAATGGAGGTCATAACCATCACGTCGACGGTCCGGGCTGTCGTTTACCGCCCCATCGGAACTGTGCCGTCCTTCCATAGAGTCTCCAAAACAGCCAGAATCACAATCCCCTGCTGGACACATTGCGAGTAGCTGAAATAAATCTCCTTCTGGTTCTAGCTACCCTACCTTGTCGTAGGCATTGTTGAATACCACTATCAGTTTGGCAACAATGGGATCAAGCTGCTCAAACCCAAAGTCAACGGGAGCAGACCGTGTAAAAGCATTGAACAGTCCAATGAGAAGCCGATCCGAGGCTACTCGCTTCCTGACTATCCTGAGCAAGGAGTTCAGCTGAAACGTATTCCCAGCCTCTGTAATAGCTCGCCACATACATGAGCATTGTTTATAGCCTCCTCTAGCGAGCATTCAATGCATTCATTTAGTTTCAGCCGCTCAAAAACTTCTGACAGCTTGAGGCTCATCTGCCTCTGATGACTGGCTGTTGAGGGGTCCACAGCCTCTGCAAGAGTAGGGAAGGTACCAAACAAGGGCAGGAACTACTTTTGCTGTCGGACAATTCTTTCACTTTACTCGCAACTGACTTGATCCGTTCGGAGTGGCGGGCTATCTCCAGGTAGACAGCATCCGACATTCTAAACGGAAATTTATGGCGAACTGTAAAGCGTAAACCGTATAAGCCCTGAGGAACAATTGACCAGTCCATGACACCCAAGACTTTCTAAACACGCAGCCAGTTGAGCACGGTCGGCTTGTGCCCTTTCGACTAATCCGGGGAAGTTCCTATTGAGGACTTGAAGAATGGAAGCAACAGGCCTCTCAAGGTCCTAAATAGCTATCATTTGACGAGTCGTCGTCTTTTATGGTGTGACCCCGGCCGTTTCATGTCTATGACGAAGGACATGTCAAATTTTAGCTTATGTGATATCCGATTCAGAAGCGCCTTCATCTGATTTGCAATACAATCGCCATTGATTGCTGCCCGTATTGTCAAAAGACGTGATTCGAATGCATCCCTCGAAACACTAAATACCTCTGATCCCATTATTTTCAAGGCCGACTGCCGTCATAAAATCCAGAGGTGCAGGTGTCCACACCTGTTGAACCTACTTGTAATGTCGGTATTCTTTTGTTCAGAGGTGCATGCATGTTTTTCTGTTCCGAGTAGGCCGTCCACCACAGAAGTTGGCAGAACAGCTGTTCACAGCTCAGCATTGCCTTCGGGAACTCTATCTTTCCCTCAACGTTGGCCTAAAATGTAATGGAAAGCCTTTTGATTGAGACGTTTTTTGTCTGAGATGACACTCGTCGTCTTTGTTGCTCTTCTGTTTTTGTAACGATTTTCTACCGCGGCTATCGAATGTCCATCCGGCTGGGCTGCTTTTGCCGACCGCGAGAAATTTAACACCCGCGGTCACATAAAGGATTTCTGTATAAGACCGTGCAAAACTTACGAGTTCACATTTTAGATAGAGAGCCTCTAAAAGCGGAAGACTGAAGGGGATCTGTTGGATGAGCTGTTCCACCGGTGGTACTACTTTCAGGAAGGAGCTGACGTCCTCGGTCTCCAAGTCTTGTAGCTGAAACTATTCATGGGGAGAAGTGCACTCGTCGGCGGTTTCTACCTAATTACTGTTTGCTTTGCGTAATATTGTCCGAAGCATTCAGCTGGCTATTTCTTTACCCTAGTGATTAGCCGACGATTGCCGCCGCTACTGTGCCTAAGGACAGGAACAGTCTTCAAAAAATGAACACTTCGGACTAGCCGGCCGGCCTCCACTAATTAGAACGATTTTGTCTGCAGGCCCTCTGAGGAAATGGCTGAGGCATTGAAAAAGTGCGCGAGAGAAAGAGGGATGAACACAGCAACTGACCGTACCTGTTCTGTAAGATCCTTCAGATTTTGTCGATCCGCTTCGTCAAAAAAGTCCCCTGTGTATAGAATCAAGCTGGAGACTTTTTTCGGTTGAAATTTCCAGCCAGCTGACTTACTGACCTTCTGTGACATGGTCTCTGTAAAATAAATGAGGTGATTAGAAAAAATTATGAAGGGAATAAATTGGATCATCATGTGCGGATGATGGTAAATATGACGAGGGTGAAAAGACTTGCTTTCTTGACACCATTGGCCGCCGCGCTTGACACTATTGTATTTATTCAGTGCTGCTTTGGATCATTGTCTCTAATTCCAGATAATGTAATGGGAGCTTCCGTTCGAAGCGCTGACATTTTGACCTTTAATTGCCCAAAAATGAAATTTGGAGAGGCGGCTAATGGAAGTAGTGAGCTGTTTGTTAACCAATAGTGAATGTTCAATATATTCTCAGACCTACAGGTAAACGTTGTGTATTCAACCTTTAAAGAGGGGATAAAAGGGCAGATGCACGAGGAAAATGCGGAGAGGTTACGACGTAACAAAGAGGCGGCCAACAAGCTTAAAGGTAATTAGAAAAAATGATGGATTCTTCCTTTTCAGTCAAATTGCTTGAGGGCGAGAGGAAGTGTAGTGAAATCTGTGCTTGGTTCGGCAACGCGAGGGCGGCGTCGCACCGCCCAGTGACACAAAAGAAGCTTTTTCGGGTTAACTCAGCTGAGGCTCCTCCGTACTTCTGGGAATAATAGGAGCCACATAAGTCCATGGCTAACTGAGTCAGCTAGTCAGGCAGAGAATGCCAATGAAAGACGAATACATGCGAAAGAAAGGCAGTTAAGGCGATGGCATAAGGTGATCTGGTTTTTCTTGGGGAGATTGGGAGGGCGTCTCCACGCCTCACTGACCTGACCCTAGTACAACAAGTTTTTTTCTACTTTTTAGAGTCCAGCGATGGGAATGGAACACTTCACTCACTTTGTCGATCCCATTCCAACTGGTGTCCTCTCTTTTTTCTGTTTGCCTAATGTATGGGTCTCCCTAACTACTTGTACTCGAAATATGTCGAGGGACTGCCCAACAGCAGTCATAAAAGATGGAATTTGTTATCCTTCATAACCGGCTCTCTCCCTTTTACTGCCATCCTCTACCCAAACAGCTTAATAACGCCGTTCAAACTGATTGTAAACAGTAAATTGGACGATATAGGTTAAGAGAAGAAGGTACCCGTTTGTCTCTCTTTGTAGTGGTAAGTGGATACAGCCCTCTAAACTGCCCACTAGTCTCCCTATTCATTCTCATGCATCATGACTGTCACAATTATCCAGTTTAGGTTCGTGTCCATATTACTAGTCGCCCTGTCTGAGGAGAAAACAAAAGCACGGCATTGTTTATTGAACAAAACGTATCTGACAGAAATCTATGATACCCGAAAGAAGAGGTTTTAGCTACAAAGGGAGGTTGAAGAACCTGGCAATTTCTTTTGTGTAAGAACAGAAACAACAGTTTGTATGTACAAGTGGAATGCTTTAAAAAGAGTCACCTAACTCGACTGCGAACCGGCTATTTTTGATAGATACTCGGCCACTTCATGGGGTTGGGGGATATCCGCCACCTCCCAAGAGTCTTCCAGTGGTTTACTTATGGGAGTTCGGCAAATGGGGCAACAGAACGGTGATCCTCGATATTCCATTTGCTGGGACACACATACAAAGCAAAACGCGTGTAGGCACGGAAGAAGGACCTGAAAGAGGCTATTCGTTTTATGAACTGTGCGTTGTTAAAACGGGAGCACAACTTTCCGACAAGTTTACCCTAGAAGAAGGCTATGCTGAAACAGCAACCGTGAGAAAAGTTTGCGAGTAACATTAGGTACACACTATACCATCGTTTTTTCACGGTGAGTTAGTCCATTTGGGCCCAGTGGTGTAGCAGAATAAAACATAAGGGAACAAAGAAAAGGACTGTACCTGATTTGGGCAATCCATACATATCACGCATACTCCATCCGAATCTGCACTAAACCCCATTTGATTACTTTTATTAAGACTACTTACGTTTCGGCTAAAATCATTGTACTGGTGGTCATCGAGTCTCCTTGAATTGTCCCTGCCTGCATAGACTTTTTGAGAGTAAGCGCATTCATGAACTCATCGAAGTTTAAACTTTTACAGGACACTATTTGTTTCGTGTTAAAATTAACCTAAAAAATGTGTAAGACAAAACGAAAGGAGATTTTTACCTTAAAACAGAGTATTCGTACATTATGCTTCCACAACAATGTTTGTTCCGAGTTCTTAGCTAAAGCGAAGCAAAGATAGTCACCGTTTGACTCCATTGCAGCTTTACATCTACAAAAACAAAACATAAAAATAAAGTGTCGCTGTAAAACTCACAAGGCGTTCATTTCTTTGATAGCGAACAGAAAATCATTCCAGGAGATGTTATTCCTTCTTTCTTTGTACAGGCGAGCGCGTAACGAATGTTCCGATGAAGTATTTCCCATAAGCCTATAAGTATATGATTACTTTTTGTTTAAATACAACCAAGCAGCTAGAGTTTGTAAAAATAGAGTAGTGAGAAAAATGAATCATATGCTCAGATACGCGTCGCATAAAAATTTCGCAATTGAGCGCGTTTTTCGACAACGTGACCTGGAGTATTGGGACGTTACAGGTTGTATGAACACCATGTTCGAAAAAGAAGACTTATAAAGCTGCTCAATGCTCTAAATAAATCTGCTCGTTCATTGTCATCAACGCTTCTTTAGTGTAAAAAACCAATATCAGACCTTGTATATACTGTTACCCATGATAAATAAAATACGCGTTGCGTACCGACAGCGTTGTTAGTCGTTAGAGCACTCTTTAGCCTTTCCATGATGACTCGCATGACACAAATCACAGAGGGAACAAAGCAGAGGATGGAGTTGACAAACTGTGACTTGTGAAAATACTGATCTGGGAATGTTTGTAAATGGTTTGAGTACTCGTATAAAAAGCATTCGATTGCATTGGAAAGCTCTTCTTTTCTTTCTCACGACTGTACATTTCGAGCTCTGATATGATTAGTTTAATAGAAGAGTTATATATTCCACTTTAAAGTAGTACGGATATTAAAATATGAGTTGTTTTGCTAACTACGGCCTAAGGCCAAAAATAAGGCCATACTTATTTACGGGCAACAACCGTTGAGGTTTTTGTGGTTTGGGAAGATAACGACTTGCTCATCCATTTTTGGCATGATAAACGGCGTCATTATTTATGGCAGCCCCCACTCTCTCTGAATTCACGTGCTATCGTTTCCCTATATATAATTTGAAGAAAGAAGCTTGGCATCGCCACGATGCTACCTGTACTCATTTGTGTAGTTGCTCTCGTCTTCGCGTAAGTTCAATTTAATTTGAATAAAGCTGTCCTTTTAGCTATTATTACTATGAGAAGGGATACTGGCAAAGAAGGGGAATTCCCGGTCCTCCTGGTCAGTTGTTTATTGGACACTACTGGAGTCTGAGTGACCACAAGTACCCTCCAACTTTATTGTTGAGAGAGTGGACTAAAGTAACACCTAACAAATAAGGAAAGAGTATCTTCAGAAATATGGAAAAGTCTATGGTGTCCAGGAAGGGATCAGAAAGGTGTTGGTGGTCAGCGATGCCAACATGCTTCAAGAGCTCTTTGTTAAAAAGTTTGATTACTTCTTCGGACGAAAGGTGGGAAACCATTTGTCTTTTCAGTTTCTATCCTTTCAGAACCACGCGATAGTAGGCGACGTTGAAAACGACCCTCGAGTACATCTTTTTGAATCACAAGGAAGCCGCTGGAAGAGACTGAGAACAATCTGCGCTCCTGCCTTCTCAGCCAATAGTTTGAAAAAGGTAAGCTAGCGGCAACAACACATAGAAAGTTACAGATCACGGCAACCGTGGAAGACACCGCCGTCGAACTGGTTCGCCTGCTGGAAGATGTGTCAGAAACAGAGCCAGTGAACATTTACAAATACTACCAGGAATTCACAATGGACGTCATTTCTAGAATTGCTCTTGGGCAGCACGAGTCTCTGCTGTTCCGTAATCCTCTGGGGCCTGCTGTGCAGAAGGTAATTTGTTCTGGGATCAATGTTAACACAGCATATTTTAGATATTCGTCAGAAATTTGCACCACCCGTTCCTGGTGGCTGCCACGATCATGCCATGCATACGATTGCACCTAAGGCGTATGTTTGTAGCCGCGGCAAGATGGAGGCAGAGCCCCGCTCTTCCTATTTTGGAAGTATGCTACCGAATTGTGGATGAAAGGATTGCACAAAGAGTTGGCCAATTTTTGTTTTGTTTCACTTTAAGTTCTTCCAGGAAAAAGACGCACAAGAAGGAATTGAACCCGGAGAACCAGCTGATTTTGTTGACCTCTTTCTGGATGCCAGAGCCGAAGAGACGGTAGCGGATACAAGCGAATTTAGTAAAAATAACATCAGGGTCAGGGCTATAGCAAGCTGTTCTCATGTCTCTTTCAGGTCTCCCGTTCTCTCACAAGGGAAGAAATTGTTGGCCAGTGCTTCGTCTTCCTCCTTGCCGGATTTGACACAACTTCGAATGCTTTGGCCTATACTACTTGGCTTCTCGCAAAGCACCCAGAGAAGCAACAGAAAGTTATCGAAGAAATCGAGGAGCACTGCAGATCAGAGGTAGCCAGACGTTGTTAGTATCTTAACGCGTATTTAGTCTGTTAGCTTCGAAGAGCTAGGAAAACTGAAATATCTGGAAAACGTCATCAAGGAGGCCCTGAGGATGTATCCCCTTGCAGCCTTGTAATTTTCCTGTCACGACGGCGTATGCTCGAAATTTAGAGCCGCATCAAGGACTTGTATGAAGGAAACAACGCTGGGAGACATTCCTATTGAGAAGGGAACCATGATTTGGGCTGACGTGTGGACAATGCACTACGATAAAGAGTTGTGGGGAGAAGACGCCGATGAATTTGTTCCAGAAAGGTAGCTTTTGTGTTCCATCAAAGGAATAACAAGATTCAGGTGGCAGAGAGACGAAGTTCGACACAACATGGCATGGATACCGTTCGGAGCTGGCCCGAGACTCTGTATAGGACAGCGGCTCGCATATATTGAAGAGAAACTACTCTTCGTACATCTTCTGAAAAGATTCACTGTTATGTGGGGACCGGCCACCGAGAAGCATCTCATTTTGAAAGGACCCACAACGGTCCAACCAGAATCTGTAACTGTATATTTGAAGCGTCGTTGATTGCATAATGTTCACCCAAAATAAACATTCTTCAAAGGTACATAGGTTGTGATGACAAATATTGTCAGTCTTGTTTCGCTCGCGCGAAGGTCAAGTCACACATTACAGCCAGTGACTTCCACTGTTCTGGTATGCTACCTGTGCTTCTAATCCTTTTTGTTCTAGCCTTAGTTCGGTAAGTATCATCTCGTAACGATCCTAAATATTCTTTTCTGTTTCTATAAACATCACCAGAATTACTGGGAGAGGAGGGGAATACCGGGTCCGTCTCGGCTTCTTTTTGTCGGGAATTATTGGGATCTTACGGATCACAAAAAGCCCGGAGTTCTCCAACTGCGCGAATGGACAAAGGTAGTTTGCAATTTTTGCAATTTCCTCTATCAGGCTCTATTTAGCAATACGGAAAGGTTTATGGTATCTATGAAGGACTGAGGAAGGTGCTGATAGTCAGCGATGTCAACATGCTCCATGAAATGTTCGTTAAAAAATTCGATTATTTCTACGGCAGAAAGGTAAGGACTGCCGTTCCCCTTTAGTAATTATCTCAGAATGGAGTAATAGCCGGAGACGTAGAGAATGACCCCCGAGTTCATCTATTTGAGTCACAGGGCAATCGTTGGAAGCGACTGCGAACTATTTGTGCACCAACCTTTTCTTCAAATAGTCTCAAAAAGGTAGGGAACGCAGAGGCTTAGCCCTTCTTCTATATTGTGGCATACTATTATTTTAGATCACGGAGACGGTGGAGGATACAGCTGTTGAACTGATCCGATTACTGGACGATAAGTCGGAAACGGAACCTGTCAATATTCACACATACTTCCAAGAGTACACTATGGACATTATTTCGCGTATTGCTATGGGGCAGCATGGTTCGAACATGTTTCACAACCCTTTAACCCCTGTAGTGAAAAAGGTGTGATTGGTCAAGCAACAGCAACGGGTATGCTCTTCAGATCTTCAACATGAACCAACAATCAATATTCTTCACCTTGGCAGCAGCAATGCCATACTTCCAACTGTGGATCAGAAAGATCTTTGTCGCATTGGCAAAAGTGCGCCAAAGTCCGGCTTTGCCTATTTTTACGACTTGTTACAAAACAGTGGACGACCGCATTGCCCAACGGGTAACTTTTGATATTGCTAGAGAGTGTTTGTTTGAAGGAAAAGGATGCGCAGGATGGGATCGAACCAGGAGAGCCGATAGATTTTGTTGACCTCTTCCTAGATGCCAGGGCAGAAGATACACAGGATGAGTCTACCGAGTTCAACAAGTCAAATTTGAAAGTGAGAAAGAGACAGTATTCATCTATTCTTAGTATCAGGTATCTCGCTCGCTGACTCGAGAAGAGATCGTTGCCCAATGCTTTGTATTTTTACTAGCTGGCTTCGACACAACGTCAAATGCTCTGGCCTATACGTCTTGGCTACTAGCCATGCATCCAGAGAAACAGAAGAAGCTCCTCGAAGAGATTGATCAGCACTGCCCTGACTCACAAGTAGGCTTTCTTTTCTACAAATACAGTGCTCCAGTTTGTCGGATACGAGACTCTGGGAAAGCTGAAGTACATGGACTGTGTAATAAAGGAGACCTTACGCATGTTCCCCTTAGCTTCTATGTAACTGGAAGGTATTATAAATCTATTGTGGGTTCAGCGCCGCCTCGAGGAGGTGTATGAAGGACACCACCCTTGGTGATGTACCTATCGAGGAGGGAACGCTGGTATGGGCAGACGTGTGGACAATTCAATTTGACAAGAAGCTCTGGGGCGAAGATGCCGAAGACTTTGTGCCCGAGAGGTCTGCTGGATGGGGCTCTCTTCGAATTTCAGTTCAGATGGCAACGTGACGAAGCTCGCCATCCTATGGCTTGGCTACCTTTTGGAGCTGGCCCAAGATTGTGTATAGGGCAACGTTTGGCGTATGCTGAAGAAAAGGTGGCGCTTGTCCATCTACTAAGGCGGTTCTCTTTAGAACGAGGTCCTATGACCGAGGTATGACCGAGATAACCAAAGAATCCGGGGGTTTCAGACGAAACTCGAGTTGCTGGGTTCAGCCACAGTTCAGCCAGAAGCCGTGACAGTGTATCTAAAAAGTCGATAAGCTTGTTTTCCAACAGAATTGTCTGTAATCCACTGATAAAGACTCGTTATCCTTCCGTCCACAATGTTCCTCCGTAAAAGTTCACTGCGACCTGGTCTTAAGTTCGTCCCAAACTGATAAGAACTTGTGAAAAAAGTTTGGAAACTGTCAACAAATGTGGGAGTCCAAAGGATTTGAAGACAATTTGCCGTGTTAGCTGTGCTCGATATAGAACTATTTGTTCCATAGTTGTCAACACAATACACAGATTAATATATAAGAGACCATTTCTAGTGTAGAAGAGCAATACTTTCCCTTTCAACAATTAAATTCGTTGTAATTTTTCTTGACGCCCTAAGATAAAAATTGCGAATCGGGGTGATAACGTGGTCAGCACTCAGGACATTTTTTTCGAAGCTTCGCGAGGTCATGTTTCTTCTCCCGGTGCTCTTCCTTGCAGCGGTTTTTATATACAAGTAAGTGTATTTAATATCAACTCATTCTCTCAGATATTACGTTCACCACCGCGACTACTGGAAAAGAAAGAAGGTTCCAGGTCCTCCACCAAAGTTGTTTTCTGGGAATTTCAAAGAGCTAGCAGACTACAGAAACCCAAATGTTTTGGTAATGCGAGAATGGACTAAAGTGAGGATACAACAATCGGTCTCAAGTAGTGTCCATTACAGAAATATGGCAAAGTTTATGGAATGAGTGAAGGGGTCCGGAAGGTTTGGGTTATTAGCGATGTTGACATGCTACAGGATATCTTTGTTAAAAAATTCGAATATTTTTATGGACGCAAAGCAAGTCGCACTTACATCTTTAAACAATTTTGGTGGTTTAGAATGATTTCATGAGTGGGCATCCCGAAAATGACCCCAAGATTACAGTAGTGGAAGCCCAAGGGTTCAGGTGGAAACGACTTCGAACTATTTGTTCTCCAACTTTTACGAACAATAATTTGAAAAAGGTAATATCTCTTAAACAGGGGTACTTACTCTGAGTTATCAGATTGCGAATACTGTAGAAGACACAATGTTCGAGATGATGAAGCTGTTCGAAAAACTGTCAGATGACGACGCTATCAATATCCACCCCTATTTCGAGGAATACACAATGGACACCATCTCAAGGATAGCCATGGGCCAGAAGGGATCCGCCCTCTTTAATAATCCCATGACTGCATGGTGTCAAATGGTACACCCTTTTAACTTTCAGTCAGGCTTCGTTTAAGATTTTCAAGCGGAACCTTGACAATCCAATCTATTATTTGATGGCCGGTGTGCCCTTTATTCGACAGTTTATAAGAGAGGTCATTGTCGGTCTTATACAGCTACAGAAATCACCAGCTGGGCCTTTATTTGAAGCAATTGGCAAGGAAGTAGATCGACGAATGGAACAACGGGTACGAGCTGTCAGTTTCAAGGTATACCCTTTTTAGGATAAAGATGCCCGAGAAGGTATTGAGCCAGGGGAGCCGCAAGACTTCATTGACTTGTTTCTTAGCGCTCACTGTGATGATGTCTTCGATGACACTTCGGAATATACTAGGGGCAATGCAAAGGTTGTTAAATTACTCTCCGATTAAACGGTGCTAGCTTTAGATCAACCGTAATTTAACCAAAGACGAAATCATAGCTCAGTGCATGGTTTTCCTTGTCGCAGGATTCGATACTACAGCGAATGCTCTTGCCTATACATCTTGGCTGCTGGCTACCCATCCAGAGAAACAAAAGAAGTTGCAGGATGAAGTAGACGCTCATTGCCTCTCAAGCGAAGTAGGATATACCGCGAGAGGGCTACAGTTTCTGTTTAGAGCGTCCCCTTTGAGACCCTTGGAAAGTTAAAATACATGGAAGGCTGTATTAAAGAAGCTCTTCGATTGTTTCCACTGGCCACATTGTAGTTTTAAAAGAACCTGATAATTACTCCCAAATTCAGAGCTAATTCGAGAGTGTGTATGAAAGATATCACCCTCGGAGATTACCACATCGAGAAAGGAGATTGTATTTGGGCCGACGCGTGGTCCATTCATGTTGATAAGACTTTGTGGGGAGCGGACGCTGAAGACTTCTGTCCCGAAAGGTTTGTCTTTCTGCAGCTACCATTGATAGCTTTCAGATGGCTCAAGGATGATCAACGGCATCCGATGGCTTGGATACCATTCGGAGCCGGGCCGAGGGTTTGTATCGGACAAAGGTTGGCCTACATGGAGGCTAAATTAGCTCTTATTCACATTCTTCGTCGTTTTACTATTTCCAGTGGACCAAAAACCGAGGTTTGCCGTTTTTTTGAGGGACTTGAAGATTATCTTGCAGAGGAACCTGACCCTGATAGGATCAACCACTGTCAACCCCGAGTCCGTCACAGTGTATCTCAAAAGAAGATAGAATTCATAGATACCCTACCATTGTACAATAGATAACATTTCCACAAGTACAAAAGTACCTAGAACAGACCATCAATCAATTCAGTGATAGGATCAATGGTAATATCGAAGAAACAGGGACGGGTATTCAGTCCTGGCATTGTAGTCATCTCTCCAACCAGAGGATAGATGAATCCAGCCCCGACAGAAGCGCGTACATCACGAATCGGTAGCGTGAAGCCTGGAGTAGTCTATTAATCCAATCACAATTGCCAATACCTGTAGGAGCTCCCTTCTTGGTGGGATCGTGGGAGAGGGAAAGATGGGTCTTGGCCATGCAAATCGGCAATTTGTCGAAGCCTTGCCTCGTATAGCGTTCCAACTTTTCTCTCGCCTGGTCTGATAGTTCAATTCCATCAGCACCGTAGATTTCCTTTGCAATAGTCGCGATTTTCTCTTCTAGTGATTTGTCCAGTGGGTAAAGGAAACTACAGGCAGATACTCTCCAGCAAGTTTAGACACTTACTTGAATCGAGGTGTTGCCTCGCTCACTGCATCAACTAAAGCCTTAGCTAATGGAACGGCTCCTGCCCCTCCTTCGGCCCAGTGGCTCGATACAACTGCTTTCTTAGCGCCGTGTTCCAGAGCCTGGGACATAACATTTTATAAAAGAAAATAAAAGAAAAGGTGTCACCTTTTGAATAACTAGGTTCAATTCCTTTTCCGTGTCAGTGGAAAAGCGGTTGACGCAGACAACCACAGGAACTCCGAACTTGTTCGCATTTTCAATCTGAGGATACCGTCATAGCTTGGGAACTGACTTACTTGTTTCCTGAGGTTGCTATCACAGCCAGCTTCGACCAGTTCAATGTTCTCCTCCAAATATTCATGCTTCAGAGGTGTACCAGCCACGACGGCCGGACCACCTCCATGCATTTTTAGGGCACGTACAGTTGCTACCAAAACAACGGCCGATGGTGTCAAGCCGGAGTATCTAGGTAATATTTGAAAGGAGAATAAATCGACTGTACCTGCACTTTATATCGAAGAATTTCTCCATACCGATATCAGCCCCGAATCCAGCTTCTGTAACTACAAATCCGTCTTCTCCAACAAGTTTGAGCGCCACCTAAGTAATTTTGAGTACAAGCTTAGACATTCCAATAACCTTATCGGCCACAATACTGCTTTGCCCATGGGCTATGTTAGCAAAGGGTCCGGCGTGAACGAACACGGGGGTCCCCTCCAGAGTTTGCATAAGATTGGGGCGAACAGTGTCCCTCATCAATACCTGTCAATTTCATTCAACTAATTTGACAAATAACTAACGGTTAAAGCATCGGTGCAACCAAGGTCATCGCAGGTTACCGGTCTCCCTTGTTTGTCTGAGCCTATGACGATCTTCGAAATACGTTCTCTCATGTCACCCAGAGAGGTTGTAAGAGCAAGAATGGCCATTATTTCACTACCGACTGTGATGTCAAATTGGGTCCTTCTTGTGTGCCCCTTCTCTTGAGGACCCAGGCCAATTTCAATGCCTAAAGAATAAGATCATACTCAGGGAATGCTCGAGACCTCGGAGGAACCTGTCATTAGTATCAATGACTCTATTCCAGGTGATCGTATCGGGGTCAATGTCCACCCGTGCCCAAGCTTTTCTTTGCTCAGGAGTCAATTCATTTGCATCGTCAACTTCAGGCAATCCCAGACGGGCTATCCTCCTCTTTTGAACAGCAGATAACGGACGTTTACCTGCAAACAAAGAGTAGACGCAGATGGATCCCAGTTCTACCCTGTTTGTTCTGAGGAGCCAGTCTGTTAAACAAAGCTTCGTCGCTCTGCGTTGCTTCGTGAAACATTCGTGCATCAATAGCAGCGGCCAGAAGATTGTTAGCGGCGGTGATAGCATGGATATCACCAGTGAGGTGAAGGTTGAACTCTTCCATTGGAATAACCTAGATAATAGCACTACGAGACTAACAAAAGATCTACCTGAGAATATCCTCCTCCTGCTGCGCCTCCTTTAATTCCGAAAGTTGGCCCCTGTGAAGGCTGACGTACACAGGCGAATACATTCTTCTTGAGGTGAGCTCCTAGTGCCTGGACCAGTCCAATTGTTGTGGTCGACTTTCCCTCTCCAAGGGGAGTCGGTGTAATTCCTGAAAGAAATCTTGTTTCATATTTTTGACGACACACCTGCTACAACGACATATTTTCCATTCTTAACATGATCCAATCGTTTGAGAACGTCGAGAGATATCTTGGCCTTCTTCTTGCCATAAAGATCCACCTCGTCAGGATGAATTCCTATTTCGTAAGCAAGCTAAGAACAAGTTGAGGTTAGGTGCAGGTTTCTACCTTTTCAATGTTTTTGGGAGTTTGACTGCGAGATACGGCAATATCAGATGGCACGGGTGATTGTAGCTCGGGCTTGAGGTACTCAATTTTCCACATTACGCTCTAAACATGGGATAAATGAAGGAAGAAAGAAAAAAAAGGAAGTGTATGTGCAGAACTGTGGCGGCGTGCCATCCGCAGTCGCTTTTGCGGTGTTTTCTGTTACAGGCAAAAGATCGCTAGGGTCCACTCCCAGTCTTCGCTATCATTGAGCGTTGCCATTATCACAGGGTCGAGAATACACAACAACACCATAAGAAGCATCTTTTTAAACTTTAATCGAAAGCGAAGCGAAATTGGTAAAGCGTTTGTGTCTACAAAACATGTGCCCATAACACATGCTGAAGCCTCTGCCGATGCGCATTTTCAGGTTTTCCTGTGACCTTGGTCTGTTGAGGGCAATTTTGTCTTTTTTCTACTGGACACGCTTTAACTGTCGGAAAGGAGTAATGTTTGAAACGCGAATACTTTATACCCAGTAACACAGTACTATGCATACAAAGCGGATATAGATAAATAACAAAAGCACTTAATGTGAGCAGAACAACTGGACAACTGCAGTTAAGCCACAACATCATTTCTGAAAGCAAACCAATAATGGGGTTAAGTTATGGACTGACCTTGTTGAGTCGTCTTCGCAGAGCCTGCTCGTAGGTGTTTCTGATCAACATGGCAACCGTCATGGGGCCGACTCCTCCCGGGACAGGTGTAATGTATCCAGCAACCTAAATAGCGTTAACCGGTAAATAATAACGTGTACAGTACCTCTTTGGCAGCTTCGAAGTCAACATCCCCGAAGAGTCTGTTCTTCTTTCCCGGTTCGGAAGCTTCCTCGACATTGATTCCACAGTCGATTACAACCGCGCCGGGCTTGACCCAGTCGCCCTTGACAAAATGTTTCTTTCCAATAGCCACGACCAATATGTCCGCCTTCTGGCAGTGTTCCTTCAAGTTCTGAGTACGGGAATGGCATATGGTTGTGGTTCCGTTGTGCCACATGAACAAGGAAGCTGCCGGTGATCCAACGATTTTGGAACGTCCAATAACTACAACATTCTTGCCAGCAACGTAGTTTTTATCTCCTATAATAATAAGTCAATGGCGGGAATAATCAGTATACCTACCGGTTGCTTCCTGAACGAGATATAAACAACCCCAGGGTGTGCAAGGAAAGATTGTACTGTTGAGCTCTCCACGCATGAGGCGTCCAGCATTTTCACGAGTCAGACCATCGACATCCTTGTCATGGCGAATTCTGTCGACAACAGCATCGGCATCAATCGCTTCTTTGCAATCTAGAGGCAGCTGAAGCCATATTAAGGATTTCTTCAACCAATTCGTACTTGGATAATAATTCCATCGATGTTTTCGTCGTTGTTCAGCCTGTCTATTTCTTCTTCGAGTTCTCTTTGGGTAACGGTGTCAGGCAGTTTGATCAATTTGCCCTCTGCTCCTATTTCTGCTGCCTTTTTAATCTTCGCTCCAATGTACACGTTCGAGTCGGACCGATTGCCGACCTGCATAATTAAACTTGTATGGAAAAGAAGAAAAACGACACCTGAACTATAGCCAAAACAGTTTGGAATTCCGGATGTTGATCTTTGGTCGCCTTCAGCTTCTCAGTAACTTCATGTAAGACTTTCTTGCTAATTTCTAGTCCACTAATAAGCTTCGCTGGCATTTCAGTAATAAGTATTTTACTGAAAAAGGAAATTGGCCGGATAGAGGGGCGAAGAATATTGACTGGAGGAGGAGTTTGAGATCTAATGATAATAAGGCGGAGCGAAATACAGATAAAAAAACTTGACGTGGTAGGGGCATAAGAAAGGAACGGTCGCCAGGATCTCCTTGCGCTCGGTCCATCATCGATTGCATCTTCTTATCGGTCAGAGTATAGCGGTCAACAACGCGAAGACCAGTTAACTGTCCTAGACAGACGAGCTGATCGAAAGCGAAAACCGCGTTCCTTATAATTAATACGGAAGCGAGGGTGGTCTCTTATGCTGCGCTTGCTGATGTCTATTGCCATTCCGTATGCACGTCGTTGTGCAATCATCAACAAGAAGGAAATAAGGGAACAACAGAACAACTCGAGGTCAACAAGAAGTCTGTTCTAATGCGAACGGGTGCTTATTTGGTTGTCTGAAAAAAAAAGTCTGAGCACTAGTTGTGGGATCAGTACGTAATCGATTATTTAGTGTTTTCGAATGGAATTTGTTTCCAGCTGCGAAAGGACATACAGTACTGAGAAGATCTGAAATAATGGACAGCAGTGGACCCAATTTCGCGGTCGGCCCTTATCTCTGGTTGTCCACCGCCTGTGTACAACTAGTTCAAACCATTTAGAAGCACTACCGCCTGATTTTATCACTGTCACTTTTAATCTTTTTTTCCTGGTTCATTTAAATCCAATAAATCAATCGATTATGGAACTATGCACAAGTTGTCCGAACATTCTGTGGGCCTCCAAAACTTGGGGGAATACCTTTTGTCGTATTTCAACGTCACAAACTGTCGGTCTGATGTCGGTTGATCGAATTTGATTGATACCCAAAACAACTTGTGAAAATTCCCTTGGAGTAGCATTATTGTCGACGTCTCGTCCAGTAAAAATATTTCGTTTCAGAAATGGGAGGCTACAATCATACCGATTACCAGCCAGATCTTGGAAAACGACTAGGAGCCGGGATATCCTACCTAGTATTCGCCTCATTCGCTTTGGTCTGCAATGTACTGGTGGCTTACGCAATGTACAAACATAGAAAAGTAAGTCCGTATGTTTTCTTCATCAAAATACTTCAGTTTTTCCTCACCTACCCGTTTTATGTGTTGATGGCCAACATCTTAATAGCTTCGATGGGCGCCTTGCTTATTTGTCAATTTGTGGTGGCCATTCCAATAACATTTGCCGGAAGGCCTATTTATGGAGAAGGGGCCGTTATGATAACACTCTCGAGGTGATAAGTCAATTATTCACAACACACTCTTTTCAGTTTTGATACGCTGTTTTTCCTGACTATTTTCTGGATCTCCTTTCTAATCTCAATTAACCGGTTTGCTGCTACTTTCAGTTATAAACTGCACTGGCTCCTGTTCGAAGGAAAACGATTCTATGTTGTGTGGTACGTTTAAAAAGGACTAGCATTTAATTTTGTCGAGTTGTAGCCTGATTCCCTGGCTTCTGGGGTTGACGTGGACTATTGTAACCACCGTAATTGACTGTCCCAAAGTCTTCAGACATGATTATTTCTATTTTACTTATAACTGTCCTGATCCAAAGGTGAACGAATTTCAAATTGTATTCATGGACATTACGACAAAACTTGGCTATATCGGTGAGAATATTGCGAAGATTTTTTGATGTGACTTTATAGTACCCGCATTGATGATGATATTCTACATTTGCGTGATTCTATACGTGAGAAACAAAAAGGGGGCACTGTCTTCTCATTCGGCTGAGATAAATATTCTGATACAAGTAAGTCTAGCTCGTTCTTTTCTCTCTACAGACTACCTAGGCTTTGCTCATCTGTTGTGCCTTCGAGCTGGAAACGGTCTTGTTCACTTTTTTACCGGACTTGTCTGAAGAGTGGGGCGTCTTTGTGGTGTCTCTCTTATTGGAGTACACACTCTTGTTGAATATAACCCTTTATCCGGTCATCATGATAGTCATGAACCCCATTATAAGACAAACGACTGCTCAACTATTTGGCTACCACAGGAAACCTCAAACTGTGTTGAGTAACGCCCAAATTTTTGACGTGTCAGCCTTCCCCTCAAAAGAAATGGAGTAACCAAAGCCTCGCTTTGTAACTTGTCAAATATTTTCTCAAAATGATCTTCTGTACCAAAGATGTAAATAATAAACACTTTCTTCATTGTTTGGCTTTCTGGAATGCCGGCCACTTTATTGTGAAAAGAGTCATAACAGTACCCTATCATAGTTATTTGATCCTAAGTAGGGGGGGGGGGGGGGGGGGGGCTTTCGTGAGAGAAGTAGATTGAAACCTGCATGGACCCTGAACACAAATATTTCTCAAGGATCTGTGTACCCAAAGATGACGATTGGAAGTTCATCTCTGCAAACAGCTTGAGTCATCTAGGTAATCAAACACACCCAAACGTGGGAGTATCCTCGGAATTTTTACGTGAGAGCCTCCGCCACGTTTTGTCCTGCGGCATTGTATCATCTTTCTGTAGATTTTGTGTGCAGACAAGAAATCTGGCTTTCAAGTGGCTGGTACGTGGTGGCAACATAGGTTTTTCTTTTAACTGTCCAGTGATTTCAGACTTTTCTTGTAGACAGTTATTAATCAGCCGGTATTTCTGCTGTTTGAAAAGGCATTATTTGTTGAAGTTGGTGGAGAGTCTTCGGATTGAAGAGAAGGAAACTCTTCAAGATTCGAAAGAAAAGAAAGACGCCTCAGGGAAGAAGCTTCACAGTTCACGACATTTTGATCTGCTCATTCAACACTTGTCGCAGTTGGAGGTTGTAAGTGTTATCCAAAGGTACACAGTCTCCCTCACAAACAGCCAACCGGCCGAGTTCAGGGGTCGCCGTATATAAATGCTCGCGCACCGCCTTTCTGCCACGACACTCAACATGCTTGTCTTGTGCTTGGCAGCCTGTAAGATTAATTTCCCTTAATCCGCGAACTGTGTTTTTAGTATTGGCAGTAGCCTTTGGGCAATCATCTCAATGTTCTTTTACTGATCCCAGTGGCTATTCCCTCTCTTGGACGACAAACAATGGACAGGTGTATTTCAATCTCAGCTATCCCAACTTCCCTACTAACTCCTACACTGGAGTTGGATTTGGAGACAGCATGGTGAGTCCTCCCGCTTCCTCCTATGAGCTTATTTTTTAGGCAGCAGGCATTGACGCCATCCTAGTTTCCGTTTCGGGATCCCAAGTGCAAGTTGTAAGTTATCTGCATCTTCTTTCACTCTTTCCCATCCTAGACTGGCGCTCACATGCTGGGTTACAATCCTCCGAATCTTCTCAACGATCGCTCGATCACGACTCAGAGTTCTAGCTACAAGTAAGCCGAGTGCCGAGCACGTCAGTATCCCCTATTTACAGTAACCGAAACCTGAACGCACAATTCTCTCGCCAGCTGTCTTTGACTAGCAACAACCACAAGTCCCTCACCGGCAACTGCAACACCTGGGATGTGAGTTTACTTACTTTATAAGCTCGCCATAAAAAATTGCGCGAACCCCGCACTTGTACACAGAGAAAAGCAAAGTCAATACTACCGTGGCAAATAGTTCTAAGTCAACAAACTTTGGAGCAGTTGCTGTGAAATATGATAAGATTTTAGTTCATCACGTCTCCAGGAGGTTACAACAATGGGCAATACAGCAAGCACCAGAGCAAACCTCAACAGAAGCAGATCTGCAACATTGACACCGCCTGTAGAGGAAATGGTAACCAGATAACCACGATGTATCCCAACAGCAATCAAATGGTTAGATGGATCCCTCATATGTTACTTCATCTTTCCAGCAAAATAACAACATGGGCAACAATCAGAACATGAACAACAACAATAACCAGATGAACAATCCCAGCGGACCGATGTATCAACCAATGGGTCCCCAAAACCAGCAGATGGGCCCCCAGTTTCAGCCCATGGGATCTCAGTACCCAATGATGGGTGTTGGACCCCAGATGATGCCCGGACAGCAAGGACAACAAGGGCAGCAGGGACAGAACTATGGATACCAGTCAGTTTATGCAGAATATCAGTATATGCAATTCTAGGCCGAACATGGCTAGCCCTCCCCAAAGCCAACCTTACACTGGCGCTCCTTTCGTCTACACCACTACCATGGATCCCACCTGGGGAACTGCCAACGGTCAGCAGAATAGTAGGTCATCAAGTTTATTCCTAAATTGCTGTCAATTTAGACATGCAAAATAATATGCAAAATCTTCAACGCGATCCTTCTAGCCAAAGGGGCAACTCTTATTACAATACTGGTTCTGGATCCTACCCCAATCAGCCATTGAATAACCCTTACCAGCAACAACAGATACAACCCGGAATGATGTATAACAACCCATCCTCGCAGCAACAGTACAATGGCTACTACTCTCAGCAGGGAAATCAGGTAACTCCTGTGCAGTGACGTGCTTAATCCGTGTTTAAGCCCAACCAATACCAACAACAACAACCCATGTACAACCAAAACCAATCCTCTGCCCAGTCCTCGTATTACGGAAGAAAGCGCAGATCCATCCGAGCCAAGAGGTTGTTCTAAAAATCTTGAGAGTTTTCAACGTGCATTGTAAATAAAAGTTTTATTAGAAATTCTTTCGGAGCACAAAATAATAACAAATGCACGATTAAGTAGCTTTTAAACCATGCTTCTTTTCTGTTAATCACATGCCTTTCTTAGACAAACGCCCGGATACCAGCCAACTAACAACATCTACGGATATGACTACAGTAACTCACTGGATGCCAGTGCCTCCACGACCGCACCCATTGTCGTCAATCCCAACTACAAGTACTTGAGCGGACCCCTGGCCGACGAGTATTCGAGGAGCTACGCCCAGGAAGTGACGGCCTACGACCAGCAGACGGCTGGAGGTAAGTGGCAAGGGTAAAGGCAAGGAAACGGAGTTTAGTGGTTGGATCGTCGAACTACGGAATGAACTTGAATGGAAATGCTCCCCTTTTGAACAACGATCAACAAAACCAGCAAAACTATCAGCAGATTCAAAGGGATTTCTCCAATAATCCGAATCCGACTGCTGGACAGACATACACAAACAACATTTACGGCTACAACTACGGAGGTATAAGTCACGCCGTTATCCCTACACTCGCACAACTGTGTTTGGCTAACCTCAAATATATTTAGGATCGTCTACCCCGGCTCCTGGGAACTACTATGTCAGTTCCAACACTGCCTACTACTCCTCAACAAGCCAGCCCCTCGGAGTCCAGCGAGATCCCAACCAATTCAACAACAACAACCTTTTCTACCCTGCTAATCCTTACTCGAGCACCGCTTCTCCTGTAGTTGGTCGCCAGTTTGATCCCAACTTCCAAAACGGCAACAATGGTCTCTATGAAAGTGGCTCTAACCTGAAGGAGACCACACTACGGGACCCTAATCAGTATAACAATTTCTATGTGAACGGCGTAGCCCGTGATTACATTCCCGGAACCTCTGCCCAAACTCCTTTCGAATATACCTACTATGATCCTCAAACGTCTTTGTACTACCCCTATAGGTATAATTGATCTCAATGAATCTTTCCACGCTTTTATTAGGACTTCTTCTAATTTCCAACCCTATAATTCGACATTCTACGACGATAACGGCGTGGTCCGCAGTTCCCAGACTTCTGGTTCCACCTTTATCTCTTCGACTGCTAGCCCCGTACTTTTTAATCCAAGCAGTTCTAATACGGTAACAAGCGGGCAAAGTAAGTTCTACCCTTGTCCTTTGGGAAGCAGCTTGTAGACCAACAACAATGTGCCCAGGCGGATCCTTACTGGTGTGATTATTATGTAAGGATATTTGTCAGCTCGCAGCAGCAATACAACTACGCTACGCAACAGGTACCGTTTGGATAGCTGACTAGTTTAAGTTTGTTTCAGATGGCTTGTCAACAGTTGAGAACATCTTTAGTCGATACGTACAATGGTTGTTGTAATACTGTCCGAGCAGCGGGATGCTAACCGAACAAGTCTTTCGTGTGTATTCTGTGAATATTTGTTTATAAACGACATCTTATGATCTTTTGCCATATCGCTCTTCCAAATCTCTGAGATTGTCTATCGGCACAGTCTTCGATCTACGTCTCGAGGTCAGATTGCGAAGTACGGCGAAGAGGGGTTTTGACAGTATAATCAGTTACTTGCAACGTAAAGTCCTTGAAGTTGTTTGAACCTATTACTCGCTGTGGCTGCGCCTTGTTCAATTGGGCACACATGCGTACACGGACGGTGATAAGTTCTGCCGTCGCAGTTTCAAGTAATGTTTCAATGCTAATTGCGTGTATAGAGCTTCCTGCCCAATGGGATATTACATCACTTGTCGGGTTTCCGTTACGCCAGTGTTAATCCAACGTGATCTTGGTTGTTCCTCAATTAATTATGCTCCCTCAGCCCATAGTAATGTTTTCATAGAATTTCTATGTACATGGAGCCCGTTCAGTACGGGTGCTTGCATTCATTGACCCTTTCAACCTTTAGTCAAGTTTTTGTAAAAACAAGCAGGGAAGGAAGCAGTTTCTCTTTTCCTTGAGTTTCGTATTTCCTCGCTGATCCAGGAATCACGTGACACCGTTCGGGCGCTCATTGTGGGTGGGCGAAAATCAATAGAATTGGCACGCCTGGAACTTCCTTATAGCTATTCCAAACCATTCAAATAAATTATTTTGATGGCTGAGATGGTCCAGAACCTTGATCTGGCGGTAATTTGTCAGGAGTTGTCAAACCTTGGCCTAGAGTGCGCTGCTGTCGAAAAGGTATTGATATCGCAACATTCGGCGAAACTTACGACTGGTTTAGTTGATGGAAAGTCTCAAAATAAATTCCGGATATGATCTAGACGCGACCATTTCTAAATTGGTGAGCCACGTTTGAACTGTTTTACCCCGGAGTTTATTTTCAGCTTGGTGCCACTAATGGATCACACGTGAGCAAAGAGAATCTTCACGTAGAAAATTGTCTTTACTTGAAATTCTTCAGGTCATAGGGCGTGATAATCATTCGAATTGTAGCCCGCGAGCTTTCTCTCGCGCAATTGAATAACATTCTTCATATTAGTTTTCTATGTCCTTTTGGTGAGACCTGTTGCAGCCAACAGTCCATTTATTTACTTTTTATTAAAAGAACAATTTGATAACTCCGCTGATTAGTATCGGGTGTCAGTTGACGGAATGCCAGACCCTTTCCGCCGTTTATTTTGCAGGCTTGCTTCAGCCGGGAGAAATGTGATTCATGTTGCACTGACATACCATATTATCAATGAAAAAACGCTGCCTCTCAACAATCGGTGCCACTTATGTGCACCACTTATGCAAACCACAAAAATCTCAGTGTTCGAAAGAAGGTCTGACCCTAGCTGCTGCCGCGCGCTTTCGACTACAATTTTATGGCAAATACGCCGTCGTCTAGACGTATCAGCCTAATTTCTTCAAGGTTTGAAACACAGAAATTGGGCGTAGGTGTTGACGATCCCAGGGATCACTCCGCAAAAGTACTTAATGCAACTTGACGTTCATTCGAGTCATTGGTTTAAAAGAGCGCTTCCTGCCGCGATATCTATCACCCGGGGCCCGTTACCTTTACAGAAAAGCCGCGTATCAAATCATAGCCTTATCATGAGTGTTATCTCCACACTAGATCGCAACTCAACTTGCGTCAAATCTGCGTTCGCTGCCGTCTCGCCAGTTTACTTTGCTATGTTTACCAGTCTGGAACCGTTCCTCCTTTACCATTTGCTAACTATTCCGCCGAAATGTTCCGCACCTTCTTATGTGCTTTCAACCTGCGAATTTTGTACAAATCATGTGCTTTATCTTATAGAGCTTGCTCCGATTCCATCAATATCTAAGTAGCCAACAATTTCAGTTATGAGCTACTCTTCTTACAACCCATATGTCGGCAATTACCCCGTGGCACAAACCAACAACCCTCAAGCGTATTATAATCAACCGAGGAATGATATACAGGGTTATTCACAAGCTCAGTACAACCAGACAACGTACTACCCACAGCAGCAAGTTCCGAGCTACTATGACCGCAGAGAGGTAATTATTTGTAGGGAGGCCATGGACGATATCTTCAGGTCTCAACGAGCAGCAATTACGGTGCTTGGAGTCAGCAGCAAGTTCCTTCCCCTCGAGAAGCTTATTACTACGGTTTCTCTGAAGTGGGAAGCTGTTCCTACAATGGGCAACAGGTGCGAATTGTGCTCAAGGCCGGATGAGTTACCAGTTTTAAGGCTCTTACCCCCCAGACGCCTTATAACTGGCCTGTTCAAGGCAACGTATCGTCTGATTACTCCCCGCAAAGCAATAGTTCGGCTCCTTCCTTACCCAGTCCACCGGCGGGTCCCAGACCGGTTGCCGATAAGAAGGAGTACGTCGTCACCGAAGAAGAGAAAAGGAGCAGCACTGTAATAAATTCTTACGGTTTGACTGAAACGGACTAATTTCAGCTATGGCGGATGTTGCACGAGATCGATTCTGTTGAAGAGTTAGCCAGAAATATGACCGGGAGTCGCCCTCTTGCCAAGCTCTCCGTCGACGACGTTGACCGATTTGAAGCTAGCAACGAGACCAATGTGCCCATGTTGACGGACGACCTGATCCTCAACATACCTCCCGACAGCGTGGGGATATTTTAATGACAATGAAATATGACCATAATTTATTTACGACATAATAATAATAATACACGTTCCTTGTATGTACCAAATAAATGACTGCGTCACACATAATATCGGTTTCTTCATGTTGACTGTGAGCAGGCTCTGAGATCCGGGCGCGGCTCTCAGCTGTTGGGCGGCAACCTCAGTCTCTTTTCTTCTCATTAGAATGCGGCTGCTCTTTGTTCTCGGCACCTTCTGCCAACTCTCTGTTTTAGGCGTAAGTTTAACGTATTTTCTTATCCCCGCAAAAACAGGTCTCCCGCCTTGCGAGCGTGTATCAATTTCGACGGTAAATGGGAGAAAGACAGAAGTCTAGATTTTGAATAAAGGCACAATTACATATACGGCTCTTTGACTTAACTATTGCAAACAAAAATAAAAATACACACATATGTGCAAAAACATTATTCATTCTATTAAAAGCACACCTCGGAACATGCCATGAACCTCTCATAATGTTGATGCCTCGCCACTATTTTCCGAGATCTCGTAAACAGTAGTCAGGTATGTTGCTTTTAAAAAAACAGCTCACGGGAGAACGATCCTCTCGGTCCCATCAATCACAAGCAAACGCTCTTCGATCATTTTGAAGTGGAAATTATCGCGGCTCATGAGTATTTCTGCGTGAACTTGGGAGCAGCCGCTACGCGGCTGTCAGATTTCCTCGAAAAAAAGAAACCAACGGATTCGGAAGAAGGTGACAACCCAGTGTCAGCTTTCACCCATCCACTAACTTTGTATTATTTTGTTGCAGAGCAAGAGGAAACGGACAAACTCGGAGGAAGATGACGACTGGGTCAACATTTCCTGTGGGACTTATGAGGATTGTCTCAGTGCTTATGATAAGATGGCACTTGCCTGTGGCCTCTCCGGTAGACGAAGCGTGAGTGTTCTTCTGATCTTTTGGAGAATAACAAAATCACGACCTCGAATATGCTACAATTTCAGTTGTCTGATGACGATTCCTGTTATGCTCCCATAGCTGATAAATTCGAGGAGTTGGTCAAGTTAAAGGGACGACGAAATGAGATGTTAAGGGAGTGTTTCCGAAATGGAAAAGTGAAAGGCGTGGAAGAGGAATTGAAGCTGAAAGTCGAAGTGGCAAAGGTGTGTTTGCTAGAATAGTACATTTTTCTGTAGACCAGCACATTCCAGAAAAAGAAGGCCACCTGCAAGAACAAGATAGCCTCTCTAGAACAGCTTATTATAGGAAGTGAGGTCAGCATTTTCGGTTTACGTCTCCAAAATTTCGTTTTCAGGATCTCAAGAAAATTTTAGCTTATTCTGAATCAGTAAGTAATCCTATGATGTTTATAAGCCTAGGTACTTCAGAAACGCCGTGAACCTATTTCTCTGTCTGACTCCCGCTGTTTTTCTGCTACCAAACGGTTCAAGGCAAAATGTCAGAGGATTGAACCTTGTTGTATCCGAGTACACGAGTACGTTGGCATCTTTACTATTTAATAATGTTTCTTGTAGATGTAGGAGGATCCTTTCTGCACATCCCTTGGTTGCTAAATTGAAAAATATCGAAGATGATTTGAAGGACAACCGAAGAGAATGCAAGGAGAGTAGTGTGAATTACTAGACGACGACATCAACTAGTGCCGGTTTAAATCATTTTATGGCTTATAATAAAAATCTTTTCTTTTGCTGAATGTGTCGATGTGACTAGGCGCAGACTAAAATCGTAAAGATCTAACAGGAAAAGAGCCTTTCACATGAAAATGACAGCTAAGCTACTCGGTTAACTCATAGAGTTCATTCAATTTGCGCTAGGAGCAGGAGCTCAATAGGGATGGTCGAGAAGCCCATTAGAAAAGGTTCCTTGTAACGGAAGAAATGCTCATTTGTGCAACATATACCACTTTAATTCCAATTGCTATTCTTTTTGAAATAATCGATGCACCATCATCAGCTATTGCTGTTTACCAATATGTTATTTTTACACGATATTGCCGAGTGCGAAGGGTGATTTTGCAGGACAGGATTCTGTTTCAAGAAGTCGAAATAGTGACGTCACGTGTACATTACGATATTGTCATTGACTTGGAAGAGTGGACCGCTGGGAATGACAAGATGATGGAAGCACTTGGATCATTGCTCAAACAGAATACCATTCGATAGATCGTAGATTGCAAAAATGACGTTTACCGATGGGCTCGAACTTGGACAAGAGAAAAGTCAAAAGAATTGCGAGCTATCACACTATCCACTCGGCCACTTTGACACATTTTCAATGTCATCATCTATTACTTACAGGTCGGTTATTCATTTCGGTCGATTTTACAAGTTAAACGAAACGGAGTGCTGTCACGAACCCCGATGGGTTCGGCGGAGAACGATTTCTGGGATAACTTTTGACGATCTATCGAATGGTATAGGTTTCGTCGCGTAACGCCACCTTAAAGTTAAAAAGTTCCCTTGTTAGTTGCTGCTGTTAAATGTTTTACGAATAATTGCAGAAAGAAGGGCTTCAACAGTTCAAAAATGTTCACCATTGGTAACACTGAGCTCTTTAAATGTTTTGTATTTCCAGGGTCGCCGAAAACATGCATTTGAATGTACTCGGATATAGTGCTTACTTTCGGTAACTGCTTCCCATTATAACAAAAAAAAACATTTGATTAAGAAGAAATCAGAGGTGCAAACTAACCCAGACGACCTTCCATCTCTTTTCCGCCTCCTCGTTGTAGCAAAATTACCAGTTCAACAAGAGAACGCCTTTCTTTCGAGGCTTTGCACACGTCAAAGTACCTGTTTATGGGGATTTCCTCACTTTAGGCCGCTTAGAAAGAATCTCCAGCTATGATAGAAGTGATATCATTGTTATTCGCCAAATAAAAGCGAATTAAAGCACTCAGATTGATGAAACTGCAACAGTTGAGAGGTATGGTAAAGACAGTATTCATTCAGTGATCGGTAGAATCTATCACATGTCAACGTCCGACGTATGGTTTGTTTCGTCGAGAACGTTAAAAATGCCGTAAGAAGGGAACCTTTTCAATAAGCGATGCGTTCCGGCTAAACGAAGTACACCATTCGATAGAGCATCAAAGGTTATACAGGAATGCGGTGTCAGGAAGTGCGCAACGCGCCATGTGACATTATGAGGATAATGTACAGGCAACCGTTCCGGGGAATATCAATTTTCTAATCTCCAGTCTTTTCAAGCGGCCTAATGGGTCAACAGGTTAAGGATTCGACTATGGTTTTACATGTTCGGTCCCTCTCCTGTATTTCTGTTTTTCATTTCCAGTCTCACTTTTCCGTGAGCGGTCACTTTCCTTTCACAAAACTTTTATTAAATTTTTTCCAAGTAAAGTCTAGATATGTTACGCCGTACTACGATGCATTGCACACTTACTGACACCAGGTTCTGGTATAAATTTTGATTCTCTATCGAATGGTGTACTTCGTGTAGCCGGAACGCATCGCTTATTGAAAAAGTTCCCTTGTAAGCTATTTTAACACCGAGTAATCTCAGTGGTATCACATAGGTATGTCTATTGTTGTCCTACGTTCTCGTCCTACGAATTTCAGAACAACTTCTTATCGTAATCCACCGTCTCAACAAAATCCGCTCCAGCGACTCCCTCGAAGGCGGAGCTCGACATTGCGATATGCGTGTGCTGGCTCACGTCTGGTGTGGATTCGCTCTTATTGTAGTAGCCTCATCCTGCTTTCTCAATTCCTGTCCCTACAGACGATACGGCCGGGCTCCACGATGTTCAAATTGCGGTAAGTTGACGTCGTCTTGTTATTATCAGCTGTTCTGTCCTTGTTAGTGTTACCATTTTCTACGTTCTCCTCATAATCATAGTGGATACATATCTTTCCTTATTTTACATCTTACAGTCCAGGAACTAAGGTCCAGTGTCCGAAAATGCCCACAGAAATTAGTTTATATTTGTTTGGACTTCCGCTAATTCCCTTTTAATCCTATGTGACTGATTCTTATAGAAATTCGCATCATTACCAATAAAGCAAAAGCGACTGTAAAACGGAAAGAATATTTCTTCTCAAGAGAATTGTCTTCCATTTTTTGGCATCACTATTTTTGGTGCGCAGTGACATCACGGCGTCTTAGTGATTCATCCTCAGACGGGGCAGCAGTTAGCATCTTAGGGACCATTGTCATTCATAGACAACTAGAAACTGTTTGGACAAAGAAGTTCACAAGGGGTTTCAGGCCCGAATCTTGATGGAATCTGCGTGAAGAACAACATCTGTTGCACACATGAAAGCTGTTCCATATCGGAAGAATGCTCATTGACGGTCCCTTGTCCAGAAAGGTATTGTAGGATGGCTACTGTAAGGATACCGAGTCTCCTGGTCACTGCCCTCTTTCAGCAGTTATACGCACCCGGGTTCTGTGTCAAGGATGGCCTCTGCTGTAATACCTGTAACTCTTTCCAGTAAAAGATAAACAATCTTGTTTTCAGTTGGCTGTGAGGATAGTGCTATGTGTTTTTGAGATGGATGCTGCTCTGTTACCATCACTGTCTTATTCTTTCGGTCATATTGTCTTTATCTGAGAATGGAACACCCAATAAACACTATTCTGTTTGTCTATGTCCTCTCACAATTGTCGAAGAAGAATATTGAATGAATTGATATTTATTGTAGAACCCGGGAGCATGAAGGACGAAAAATACAACTTGGCAAATGAACAAAGTGTAGTACAAGTGCGTAGAGAAACGGGACTATATCATGAAGTGACTGGCAACCTCGGCAGGATCATGGTGGGGAAAGCACCAAGCGGGTATGGCGAAACCGCATTTGAGCGCGATATGAACATTGAGAAAAGACTGTACCCAATTAAAGATTTTGGGACTACCCGGGATTTGTTGCGTAGGATTCGCCTACTTGGGAGGAGGGGCGCTAGGGACCAAGTCCGTCTGCTGCAGTACCCACTGGCGAACTCGCATATCCGCCTGTTGGGGCAACGTCGTAGATCGCGGTTTCCTCTTCTCGTCCTTTCGTGATCTCCCTTCACCGGTAGTTTTTCGTTTGGGCGATGAGCTGCTGGGACGAGTTCGTGTTTTAATTTCACCGGGTGGTCGTGGAGGAGGAGGATTGTCTGGCAGTTTTGGCGGCACGCTCTGAAAATAAAGGGGTTAATTACATCTTTGACCAATGTCTGCCATAATCAGATTCTCTCAAAGTCGTATTTTGTTTTAAGTTAGTTACCAGGACATGTTTCCATATTCAATTTTAGTGGATTAGTCTACTTCACAATAAAGGAGAAAGCTGGATCAGACAGATCAACTGCCACAAAAAATCCACTCCAAATCCTCTTTTTTTTTCATTTTCTGAATTTGCCGTATGAAGTGCGACATAGCCGCAATAACCAGTAATGGACCGAGTGAATCTGCCCCCACACCAATGCGCCACAAACAGATCAACATATTGTCTATTTATAAACAACCGTACCGGATCAAACGAGGTCAGCTTCCCCTCCTCCAGTTGGTCAAGAGAAGGTCGCTGTCTCGAGCGGTCTTTTCCATCCCTCTTCCTCCGCCGTTCGACTCGTTTCGCTTCTCGTTCCAACAGGTAATTCTGATGGTCAATCTGCTTGGCTAGAATATTCACGAAGCAGACCGACAGACACTGGAATATCGTACTCGTACTTGGCATATATATATGACGATCGCTAAGAAGGATAATCGGGAGAAAACGGAGCCCCAAGGATGACAACATGTATGGCTAATGCTGATATTATTGTACACGACTCACCACGGGGATAATAACAACAGCTACGGCGGCTCCTATATGGATGGCGTGGGTTTCGAACACGGTCTTCAACGGGTGAAGGCACCCTCTCGTGTGGATGTCATGCTCCAGTTCCTGCGGCCTTTTTTGTAAGGCATTCTGCCAACATTCAAGTGATCTCATTGCTGGTAGCAGTGGATTAGAAGAACCGGCCTGAATTTATAATGAACTTTGAAACCAAGGGAACTCACAGCTTCAGAGATGACGGATTTCCTACAGCAAGAATAGGGAACGCCGCACTTTTCGGGATACGGATTACTCGTAGAGCAGTTGAACTGGTAACTGAGGTTCCAGTCTCGATACCCTTGCGAAACAGAAGAGACTCCGCAGCATTCCAGCTAGAATATACCGATTATTATAAATATAAAGATGATCTTACGTTTTCCTGCAGGGCATCAACAATTTCGGCGAGATTTCGGTTGGTGTGATAATTCTTAATTGCGTATAGGAGCAAACTGTGGGCTGAGACTCCTTCTGTAGTATCAGAATAGAAAAGAATAAAGACGACGAAGACCAGCACAACTACTACTATATAGCAGAAGAATATGCACAGGGAAAACTGAAAAATCCTTCTTCTTTTCCTCTAGTTAAAATACTCACCGCTCTTAATAAAAAAATGTTGTCTCTGAGTGCACCCAGAAAACCCATCATCGACACCACGCAAATTAAAAAACCTAGAAATTAGGCATTATTCTCCGATTCAATGGTAGTTTTACCTATAATGGCGATAAGTATGGCCGGATTGAGAATAATGTCCATAAGCTTGACTTCTGCATATTCCTTTATAAAAAGATAGACACCGAGAGCAAGTACTGCAACACCGAATAGCTGAAAATAAATCCAATATTCCCCATCACTTGCATTTCAAATCTGTATCCGGCTAGCCACTCTGAAAGGATCTAGCCCCCGACTAGTTGGATGACCCATGCCACATCGTGAAACATGACCGCGCGTGTAATCCGGAACTACTAGCCTCTTTTGGAAAGGGATACCTGTCCGACGGCACAATTTGTACTAACTGGCACAAATTTGAATGACCCAGCTGGTACTCTTTTTGAACTTGAGTTAAAGACAATTTGTACTAACTGGCACAAATTTGAACGACCCAGCTGGTACTCTTTTTAAACTTGAGTTAAAGAAGTAGTACTCAAGAAGCATAACTTTCAAGGAATTAGCGTCTCTTTGGTGTTTAGGCTAAGGCCAAAATCCGCAGTCTTTCGGGCTTTTGCGTTCACAACAAAATAAACAGCCGACTTTTCCTTTTATTAATACTACGCCGCATCGCAGAGAGCTGGTCACCTGTATGACATTGTAAAGATGACTAAACGCGGTGTAACTTTCTGTTTTGTCATAAAATCGCTGTGGAAAGTAGTTGATAGGCAAGCTGCCCCACAAAGACCCAGGCTATTTGCGGCTGGTAACATGGAAAGCCCTCGACAAGGTCAAACAGACACTCTGCGGATATGCAAATCAGCCAAATAAGCACTGTTTGCCCTAATATAATTGTTCTCATCTCAGCTGCGCCGCGTTTACCACAACAGCATAATTATAAGCCGGGGCCAAATGATAAACACTTGGGGTGACAATGGTATTTCCTTCCAAATTGAAACCCCCTTCGGTTAATGGCGGTCAGTTCATTCCCCTGGGAGCGAAACTATGCGAGGCGCTCACTCCCACAGCGTTTTTCTGAGGATTCTTTACGAGCGCTCTGTTTCGATCGCAGCAGGTGGTCTTCATGGCCTTCATTAACCGAATTCGGTGTTAAAGACATCTGGCTTTGATAACCTTGATCACCGGGCAGCGGCAGCCCATAAATCTAACTCACAAAGACTAGAAAGTTGAAAAGAAAGACGGTCCACTTGAGAAAAGCCGAGATCTCCTGTCGTGGCTTGCGCTTCTTGGAGCGGGGACGCGCGTCGCCGGTGGCCATCAGCAGACTTCGCTCCCTTTCTCGTACCCCGCTGAAACAGATACAGTGAATACCAATAAGTAGAAAAAGAGAAACGATAAAGAAATATCAAGTGCTTCTGTCTTTTGCAAGCATCAACAATGGGAAAAGGATCCGGCGCGGAACAAAAGGCTCGTGGGGAAGATGACGGAACAGCTGTCTAGCAGGTGCGACGGATAAGGAGAATTTTCCCCGGAAGGATACGACTTGTCCTATTTGACAGTTTCATACGACTTGATGTCAACAAATAGAAAATAAACGACTGTCAAGTCACGGAGAAGCAGGTGTTGCCACCTCAGGCGACGTATACTACTTTTAAAAAAAGACAATTTTCACAGGATATCTAGAAAACAGGCGCGACATCGTAAAGTAGTTCTAACGGACAAAGCGCAGAAGCATTCGATTACAGCCAATGCTCCTGCGACTGACACCCCGGCCCTGCGCAGTGATATCCATTAAGTGTCAGAAGAACACGATAGAAGATGGATCGAGCCCAACTTGTGGCAACAGCTGCTAAGACAATTTGCTGTAGGGGAGGTCTTGTTTTGTCTTGTCTTTCAAAATGAAATAGATCTCTAACCTGTATTCGCTGTCGGACATGGGCTGGTGGAGGACGGGCACCGACTGCGGCAGCCGGCGCTCCTGCCGCAGGTTCGCCCTTCCGCCTACTTTCCATTCAAAGGTTTGTTCCAATTGCGAAGTGGCTATGTACTTAACCCCGTAAGTGGCCAGAGAAGTTCAAAACCTTCTGGTTATATAAATAATGGCTGGAATGTCAGAATCACTTGCGAGCCAGCAAACAAACAATGGACAATGAGGGGGATTAACGCAAAGGTGAAAGGGCAGGCTATCCTTATTTGAGAACCACACTCGCGCGAACCGTTCGAGTGGAAATCAATCCACATCCCTTCTAATTGCCTCCACTTCGCCATTCACAATGAGTCGAGACTCATCAATACATAATTTTGTTGTGGCTCCCGGTAGGCTCCCATTAGGGGTGTTAGGATAATTTACGTCAACAGGTGCACAAATTAGGATATCTGATACAATGAGGAAATGCACAGAGGTGCAAAGAGGTTGCGTATTCTTGATGCAAGGCCAACTTGTGTTTCAGCAAATATATCTAAGGACATAAGCGCCTTCTCATTTTCACGGTCAAAAGCTTCTCTTGTGATTTGAAAACTCGTATCCCGTGCTATGGAAACATTGAAAGTATGGGTGTAGTAATGTGTTATGGCAGTGTGCGCTAGTTTCACTACTTGAGCGGATTTGGGAGACATTATTCCACAAAAAAAAAGATTGCCCAGGTATGCGGAAGAAAGAAAAAACCAATAGAAAACAGACCGCAATCGGACAACCTTCTAAGAAAGTTATGGGAAACAAGTTGCACAAAAGAGATGCATACACAAAGGACTGGAGGCAAGTGGAGGGTTCCTTGTTGTCGCCTTTCGAATTTCAAGTGCTTGTAGATCTTCTCGTTTTGCGGAGGTCAGGCTATGACACCCCGAAAAAAATCACTTGTCCTTAGGAGCGAATATGGCGGTCGAGCTGTAGGGTTCAGGTTAATGACCGGTAGGAAAGAGAGGTAAGAGGTTGCGGGGGTCATAAACAGCGCGGCAATAAGCTAAGCGAGAGGTCAGATATCCATCGTATGGCAAGAACTGCCACTTACACAGCTGTGGCAAATATCTCTTAAGGCGGAGAAATGGTCCCAGGGTAGAAAATAACTTTAATAGCTTCCAGATTGCCGGCAATGATTCTGCTGTTTTTCCATTATCACAGACAGTGCCGCTAGTGGGATCGCATAGAAAGGAAAACAAATGTGAATCAAGGAATGACTGGATGGGGAGGACATGTCAGTCTCTTTGTTCAGGTGGCAACGGTTTATGGACGGCTTGTAAAGTACCGGACAGTGTTTTTACCGTCACTTGTAACGCGTTGGCGGGTGAAAATAAGGAAAGTGGGGAGGACGGAACACTTAGAGCGCTTCTTACTAGGTAAATTGCGGCTGTCGAATGGCATAGTATTTTGACAGCCGCGCACCTGGCTGTGTCCTAATTGGCATGCATCGAGCACCGGAAACAAAAGCATGTAGCCACTGGCCCTCATTCGGCCGATTACAGCGCAGGATCTTCATTCTAACGCAATTAGTGAACGACCTCCTCCTTCGGCTGAGTTTCCACTGACACAGTATTTTTAATGGTCTCTGGGCGAAACATCTAGGACGGAAAGGCATAGTGATATAAAAATGGACACTTGTGGCGGACTTGTTACAACCGGCTAGTCGACCAAAAAGATTAAGATTAGGCCAATTACAGAGACAAGCGCACGGTAGTTAATTGAATAAGGGGCTTCTTAACTAGCCCAAGTAGGATATCCTTCTGCTTTCCCCTACAGACTGGTAAACAACTCCAAACAAAGAGGAAAAGTTAGGGCACCAAAAAGGGGGAACCGGTAACAATCTCAGAGCAGAAATGGGGTCAGCCTGACCCGGCCGCAACCTGCCCACTATTTCGCATCTCGTGCTTAGGAAAAAATTGTATTTCTTTTCTACTGTCTTCGGTAATGTTTTTCTTGACGTCCGAAAGACTATAGGGGTCATGGGATTGTGTGCGCTGGTGTATTAAAAAGTGAGTGGATGGTCAGTGGGGGGTCGCAACTGGGGGATTAGGGCCGGTCAGTATTAACATTGCTGGCCCAGTTCCAGAAGAAAACAGTACGGGTCGTATTGAACAACCACCATGGGACAAGCGGCTGCGCCAAAACTAGAAGCTAAAAGATTTATCTGATGGAGAAGTGAAGAAGCCCTAAGAGGAGTGATCGACCTTGTGGCATTGAAAAGTGACAGGAAATCTCGCGACTCCGAACACTAGAGACAGATTTCTCCGATCGCGAGGGAGCTAATGAAGGTCGGATACAAAAAGTTTCATTAAATGAGGTTCATCGCGTCCAAGGCAAACAGAAAGCCAAAGAGAAACATGTATTAAAAGCTCTTCCTGTTGGGCCTCTTCACTTCTTATGTCTCAGATGGTGGGGCAACAGTTTCCGGGCAGATGCGGTGAAGGACAAAACAAACATGGTCAAAAATTTGAGAGAGCCGATAGGCCTTGCGATGCACACTACCAGATGGCACCAAGGACGAAGGACAAGGAGGCCGTCTCTCTTTCCCATTACCAAATATGCACCTGTAGATTGGAGAACGGGAGTAAAGATAGCAGTAACCTTCTAACAAGATCACGCCCAACAAAAGGCACTGCGTCGGTTACGCCGTTTTGGGGTGGAAGAGAGTTTACAGCGGCTTCACTAGCCGCTTGAACAGTGGTCAGAAGTAAAGCAAGACAATTTATTCGTACTTCATTGCCCGGGCGGATGCAACAACGTACGTTGATTAGGAAGTGCATACGCTGTACAAACGGGCTTTACGCGAATTGAGGAAACGACCAACGCGGTTCATAATGGAATCTGAGCGGAGAAGACCCTCCGCAATTAATGTTGCGATCATAGGGACTAGGACAAGACAAAGAGCCGCAAACCTCAAATTTGCATGCTAATGTGATTAGCGCGACGTCGTTTGATATGACTAATTGTGGTGGGTACGCTGTCTGCGCACGGGAAATCAATTTTGCTACCAGCTAGTTCCCATCAGATGAGCCGGCTATGGGAACAAAGAAATTAGCCGTTCCTCTCAATGTGAATCATCTCAATTTTCGTGATAAATCTATCTCCGTCTCTGTGTATTCGGTGTAGTTGCCATCGCCGTTCCACTAAAACTTGACAAGCCAAGACTGAACCTGTTGCAAACATCGGAAAATGCTCCTTTCTTATCAGGAGAAAGTGAACGGGAACAACGAGAACACGGAGACGAGATCGAATAACTTCGCAGTTACTGGTAGTATCAACCAGTTTGCGCCTGACATGTGGTCCCAAGTATTAGAGAACAGAGGGTGAAGAGGCAAATAAAACAATCAAATAGGTAGCGCAGGATAGGCATTGTTTCACCTGCTGCCGATCGGCAAGCGGCATAACAACGACCAAGGCGTCACCTGGAGGAATAAATAGGAAATGGACCTCCCAACGGTTTCCGATACACTTGCCGTTGTTTGGGGAAGACCTATGGCTCGTGGGCGAGCGCTGTCCGGTTTGTCTAGAGCTCTCAAGTAAAACAGTAATAGAGACGGAGGAGGAGAGTCAGATAACGGCAATAGAGACCATCTCCCAAGAAGGGCTAGCCGGCCATAGTTCTTGCGCGTCCGGTTTTACCACGCGCGTTGGTGGACTGGACGATGGCGAATTTTAGATGAGAATATCCGAGAATAAATGCTACGACAGTGGAATTCGTGTTACCCTCGCATTGACTAAAACTGGACCAATTGACTAGACCAATAAATTAATTATTCATTCCTCGAGGGATTGAAGAAGCGTGAATACTTGGAAATGAGTGACCGCAGTAGAAGACGGATAAATAATAGAAAGGTCGCCGACCCTGCGCTCCAAACCAACGCAAATATGGGCAGCGCACGCCCTTTCGCCTCCTCAGTGACCTCTGCTTACGTTAAAACCACTGCGATTCTTTTAAGCGGCTCTTGCTACATAAGAAAAACAAGTTGCGAGCAAATGAAACACTAATCTTTAAATAAGCCTGTTGCGGGGTCAAAAAGTCGTACTTATGGAGGAGGAGAGACGTGGTCGACTAGCACAACTGCCGTGCGACCAGGCACTAACTGTCATTGTTTAGGTTCAGCCAGATGAATGTGCTTCAGTGGGAGAGGCTCTAAACAAACCCAGGTGAAGGGTAGGAATAGCCTACGCGTATGGACAGATTCAATATGCGGCTAGTTGTTGGACGCGCCAAATCTAGAAAATTACTGCAGAAAGAAGACAGGAGAGAAAGTTCCCACCGGGCTAAGAAAATTGCTGGGAGATGTGCTGTGAATCAGATGAGGAATAAACAGAAGGATAAACAGTTGACAGTCTCGGGACCAGTTTTTTGTGTATGTATAATGACACGTAGGGAGAGGTCCCCTGCGATCACAAAGGAGAAAGAGGTTGAGTGGTCGCAGTGAGCGCGTCATGATATCCTCGAGCGCTATAGTCACAATCTTTTCGGGGGCAACCAGTTGAAAAAACTATTGGCTAGAGGCAGAGAAGAAGAAAGGGAAACTAACCAGCTACGCATATGGAGGGGAGAGTTGGGAGCGACAGGGTATCATTGATACGCGCAGTGAGATACGACATGAGTGACCTCTTTCCCACGGCGCCGGGTTGTGACAAGTTTCTTCGTAGATCAAAGCTTCGCCGCCTTGCCAAACATGAAGAGAAGGTCGCCATATGGATAAGTGCCAAATTGCATGCGTGCCGTGCCTATTGCGCTGCCCAGTGGCTACTGGATGCTCAAATGCATATGAGACACTTGATATATTCCTAATACACTTGATAGCTTACTAGCTAAGGGCGGGGATGGGAACAGCAGACCCTTACCTTGAATAATTCCGCTCCATCAAGGATTTCTTGTCCAGACCGGGGATTCCGAGTGCGGGAAGAGGTGGTGCTGACCCATTCATGTGATGGGAATCGAGTTTTCCCATTGAAAAAAGGGATAATGGGCCTGGTGGCTAGCAAATAGTAACAGTGGTGTCACTATAGTGGGGAGGGAGCAGCTAGAGCTGGTTAGATAATTAGCCCCCCGAAAAGGCCGAGTGCGAGAGGTCGGAGGACCAGTCCACCATCAATCACACAATGTGGCTGCCATCGGTTGCTTGTCAGAACTTTGCTATCTTTCTTCCTTGTAACGTGGTTTGTCCGGCGGAGAGAGTAGTATAATGGACTTGTCGGAAATGGACGCTGGCCTTAATCCTGATAGCGGAATTGTACTTTGCGCGCCGTCCACCCTAGATTAACGGAGCTGAAGTGTTTAGACTTGTCGGACACAGACGATTAAAAACATCTACACTTCCTGGACTGAGAACATTTATTAAAGAGGGATATGCTTTGGCAGTATGACAGTCAATAAATTAAATTAGACAACGTATTTCCGACGTTCCAAATCTTTTTTCCTTAGTTCTTCCCGTACTTCATCGTCGGACATCTCAAGTACCCGTGGGTTGAAAGTTGATACAGCCGAGACCGTCAAAGGCTGCACAGGTCTACCGTTGAACGCAAAACGTCCCGAACGCACTTCTTTCAGCTGAAAATGGAGCTATAGAAAAAGCTGACAAAGAACAAGATGCACCTCGATGTTTGCCAAGTAAGAGGACTGTAACAGGACGTGAAAGAATTCTTCATTATTCCTCGGCAGGCCACCGGTGATCATTCTCGTACACGCTTCTATTGAGGGACCATGTACGACAAAAAGTATATTGCCTGAAGATAATCGTCTCGGGAGTCACAAAGGATTAGAAACCAGTAGGATGCCGCCGGCATAACTCCCGAATGACCAATTCCGAACGCCTATAAAAATCGTCAAGGGTTTCGTCCACGACGAGTTCGTGGGCTTTCACAATGTGTTCGTTGTCAGTCGTCACAGGATAGCCTAAATTTTATTGGCTACATAAACGATGACAGATGTTACCCAGTTTCACAAATTCCACCGGTTGCATCCAGCTGGGCCTGCCGTGCCGAGTCCACATCAGCCATTCAAAAAGCCCGGGTTCTATGGCAAATGTCATATTCGACCCTATAACGACATGGTACTCACAGATATATTATGCCAACCGGTTCCCTTAATGAAGCCCACTGCCGTCTGCACACATCTCAGTGCCGGGGAACAGTAGATATGGTCGATGACGATGTGTTTGTCCTTGTATGCTCGACCTTAAAATATCCCACTTGGCCGATCCCATTTTCGAAGAATAACCTGTCAACTTGGCTTCTAAATACCCGATTTCTGTCAAAGGAGTGTCTGTGGCAAAGGCCTGCCACCCGTCTGCCCGTTTTGGAAGAGATCGTGGCAGGTTGATGTCAAAAGGAGTATATTTACCATTTGAATCAAATGCCGTTTTCATGAAACCGGCTCCTTTATTTCCCATAAGGAAGTCACATCTGAAGTTAAATGGACTGTGTGGGCATTCCTCCTAAACCACCTTTCACCATGCCGCATAAAATAGATCTTTCGTTCACGCATGATCAAAGAAATTTGAAAGACGTCGCAGACAGTGGGTGGTACTTGGGGCTGTCCTGAAAACAAGTGTTCCTTGTGGAATCCGAAATCATAGGGCAACTCTGATGTTTCAGAAGATTTTAACGGAACTATGGAATGAATATTCTCATACGTTTCTTATTTTTCATTTAACTAATAGAACGTTGGGAAGCGCAGGAAAACAAGAAATGGTAATGCAGTGATCACAAAACAGGGAAATGCTGAATAGAGGGGCTGACTCAAGACTTGATTCCTTTGATTTTCTTAAACGGGAGATTTTATAGAGAATAGGCTAGAAACAGCGATAACAGAGGGAGTAAAGAAACGTTGTCCGAATAGAAGATGATGTATCGTTTGCTTTAAATAAAGGAAATGGGCGAAGAGACAGTTGACCGAAAGGTGTTGTGAAAATAGCCCTAAACGGGCAATGCACCCAGTTTGAACGGCTGAAATTTCCAATAAAAACGAAATTTCAATGGTTATCTGAATCGATCGGCTGACGCGGATCTTGATTATGTCTCGCGGAGAAACAAGTCTTCGTTGGTGCTTTTGTGATATGCTGTTAAGAGAGGATGCATTAACAAGGAGTCCGCAACACACTGTTTTCGCTATCTGACCAAGATTTCCTGGGGAGATAACGACAGAGAGATAATATACCCTATAAAATAAGAAAACTACACAGAAATGATAACGTCCAAACAGGCGGGAAGAGAAAGTAATGACGGTATGACTTCTCAAAAAGAACTGATCGATTTTCGCGCAAGGTTTGTATTGTGAGTCAGCGACTGTTACGAGGACCACAAAATAGTCCGGGAGGACCTAATCCTTGTGTAGCGGAGAGTGGGAACACCACTCCTATGCACACATTCTACATAGGAGAACAGTGAAACAATTGTTCTTTTTCTTCCTGGAAGCCTATTCTTGGCAGCGAGCATTCCTGTATGGAGCTCGAACAACGGCAAGTACTGCTATTGTTACCGTTTTTTCATAGCTTCCTCTTTTAACCGAAAACAGGCCGAGACAAGAATATGCCGAGACGTCTGGGGGCTTTTATCGTTCACATATTTTATTCATTATCTTATTAAAAATGAGGAAACCGTAAAAAGCTCGATGGACGAGGTCGAGGGAGGGTCTTATAGCAGGCTGCTGTCGTCTCTAAGAAACGTAAGAAGCAGCTTCAATAATTCCTGCTCCGAGATCGATTTTGGTCTGTTCTGGTAGCACTCCTTAGGATTCCATGGAGAGTCAAATTTCTGGCTAAGGATGACAAAACGATGGAACAACGCGTCTTTAACTATGTACTTGTCCAACTGGACCGACTTTAACGATGCCTGAAATGGGAAATGCTCTAATAGGAAGTGACTGTTACCTTGTCTTTGATGTTTTCATAGGCGTAGGCAAGGCGATCCTTTCCAAATTTGTCCAATTCAAACTGAGAAACTATCAACTGAGCTATGAGTATTGTTTCATCATCTTTGTCACAAAGATCCAAGGCTTGTGAAGCAATGAACAACAGCCACTGCCCCAATTTCTCTTTCGGAAGGATTGCATGGCAACGCTGAAAAATTTGATTAATAAAAAGGGGAAAGGCTTACCTTGTGAGGCCCAGCTAAGAATTCCGCCGTAAACTCTGGGTCATACTTAGTATAATCATTTTCCAACGCAATCTTTGCAAGTTCAACCAATTCCTTTACCGGCTTCTTTCCAATAAACAGGTCAGCACAGAAACGGAGTACTTTGAATTGAAGATCATCATTAGGGAAGTGCTAAAATAAACGAAACTGTTTGTATGTGATAGCGTTCATCTACCTCCTCCATTTTCCCTACTTCGGCATACCGTTCGGAGTAGTAATGCCCAAAAGTTATGAAAAAGTATAGTTGAGGATCTGAAACCGGCCGATAATGGTAAAACTACTTCTCCCTACCAACAAATTTTATAGCTTCATCCGCTTCTTTGAATTTTGCCAGTTTTACATGTAATGCAGATAGTCCAGTGAAGGAATCACGGAAAGCGCTCTGAATACTTATAGGTCATGCGCACTTTCCTTCTTACCTCTTCCATTTTTTGCACTGTTTCAGTCGGGACGGTGTGCATCAGTCGTCGATAAGGGAGGTATAACACATCTAAGTTGAATATAAAAGGAACAAGTAGAATGCCACCTGGATTAATCAACGGAAGTTGTATCCTAGCTCCTGTTAAGAAAAACAAAAGGTAAGGACGCATAGCTGGGCTCCAGGTGGACGGAACACAAAACGACAACTCGTGGGCAACACTAAATGTTTCGAATCTGGAAAGCTATAGGTAACCATCTTATTAACTGAACATACGATGTTGGTATCAGTTTAGTGGAGTCGATCTTCTGCATAATCTTCACAAAAAAAGCTAAAGCTCCAAATTTTTGAATATATTTTGACATAGATATATTACAATTTTGTCTGTTCTCTTTTCTAAATGGAAAAATAAATATATGTGGAATGAAAAAGGACTCACGTGTCAAGTTCGCTCTTACAATAGCATTCTTGCAAACAGGACTTTATAAAAAGATCGTAGACGAACTGAATCTTCCGGTCGTCCATGTCATGGAACTGAGTTGTTATAAGAGACTGGCCAAGATTCCCTAAAATCAACCCGTCTTTATTTGGTAAGCTATCTTACAGAACCCTCGAACTTTCTTTGTGCTCGTCTCATTTTTCATAACATAATCAATTAGCCGATTCTGGAGAATTATCATTGGGGCTGCTTCGTGAGGATTCTAAAAAGACAAGTCAGAAGAAATGCAGAAAACCAACTAATGCTCGACGGGCCGCTTCGTTAACCACAGAGAGAAGGGTCAGCAACAGCTCACAGGTAAGATTAGGATGTTTGACGATGACTGCTTGAAAAAGTTCTCGTTGTTTGTCGAAGTCATAGGCCATCAGGGTATCTGAACAGGGATTATTTGTTATGGGAAAGGGTATTACTTCGGAACATCGAAACCTCTTCATACCCAAGCCGCTGATATTCCAGAGTGAGATAATATATGACATGGTAGATAAAATCTTTGTTTTCAGGTTGTTTGAGACTGAAATAATTATTATTTTGATATTGGAAAACGGCTTACACGTCGGTTAGGAAAGTTTTAGCTTCATCTTCGTATCCAAACTTCAATTTGGCTTGGTATTCCATAAACTGCAACATAACTGATTAATATAAAAAGAATAAACACATTACAAGTATTTCCGCCGATCGTATATCATCCCGGATGCATTTAATCTTCATTAGTTTATATCTCGCTTCTTCTATAGACTCGGAATTCAGCACCTCATCCGTTAAACCTGTATTAAATAAGGCGTTTGTATATTTAAATATGAAACACTTACCTCCTCTGGATCTTTTGAGATCCATAAATTTCGGAGGTGCCACCAGCTCCTTGGATTTCTGAGGCGCTTCTATATTTTCTACCATTGATCATCACCTGCCCAGTCTACAATATAAAGGAAAAATCAATTTGCATGAAGCTGAGCAATATCGATTGGCGTTCCACTGCAGATGAGACAATAATAAAAATATAAAATATTTATGTGAACCCGAAGTGAATATCACAACATTATGAAGAGGGAAATGAGTTTTCGTAAGGCAAGGGCATCACAACTTTCAGCTTACCACAGCTCCCATGGAGGTTTGCTTGGGATATCTCGGAGGAGCGTTAATGTGTGGTTCAGTGGGATGGTCATCTCGATAATCCCGTTTTTATAGAGCAGATGTTCCCGCATCCGCCGTCTGAGTTAATGATGTGGCCATTTCAATGGGCAGCTCTTACCCGCTTGCTCCTGTAACGTATGCCGCGGGTATTCCACCTCGCCTATTCGTTGTATCCGTAATCATATCAACATATTCATCTGCACCTGCAAACATAATTAATCCAATGGTTTCTACCAAGTTTTATTTTGTTGGTTGAGGCGGGGGCACATTACCGAGCGCATCCCTGCTTCTCGTGTGGCGCCTGTAGTACTTTCTCTCTTTCTCCCTTGTGCCAATTGCGGGGGCAACGCATACCCAATCGATATCTCATCTGCGAGCTGCGTTCACATTAAAAACAGCTGTCTTCCCAGGAAGAACAATGGAGCGTTTCGCGCAGTGGGCCTGCACTAAATGAAACGCTCCGCAAAGGCTCAGCACAGATGCAAACTTTCTCTACGGTTCAGCATATAACTGATTTTTCTCCTAATCACGCTTCATTTTTTTGATCCACTTTTTCCTTCCCTTGTTTTCTTTATTACGCTGTAGTTCATGGAAAGGTAAAATATAAACTTAAAAAAGGCCTACCTTTCTTGGAATCTGTAACAAGAGCAATCATAGCACCAGCATTTTCGGCGTTGATGACTTTGTCTACAAACGAACAGTCTCTAAACATTCATATAAGAACAAGCAACCACTTTACCCTCGTTCCATTAGCACCACATCAAAACCTCCTAATATATTTTTTAAAGGCTCGCAGCCACTTGAGGGATACGCATATACTAGATTGGCTTTCTGTAAATTTAAATATATTGATTGTTTCTATTTGAAATTTTACCTTATATGCAAATGAAGGGAACGGAATACCCACACTTGAAGATGGCTGCATTTGATAAGTATAAGATAAAGATTTTGGCGCAGTTATGTAGAAAAACAGAGGATCATCAGCTATAAAATCGCGTAAAGAGAATTCTTCGTTTTTACCTGCACACACTAGGGAAATAAGGCATAGTATAACAACATGGAACATTCTAACATCAGGAAAAGACAGAGTAGCCGTAGTAATTGCGGGAGAAAGACTGTAGTTTCGACTAGCCGGGCAAATGTCAACGTGCAATTGCGGGCCGCAAATACTACCGTACTCCCAAAATGTGTATTATAGAGAGGGAGGGAAGACTGACCTAATGGTAGTGTGGGAGGGCGCATTGGGCTTATATCACGCACGGAGACGGCCGACCTCTTGCCTTTCGCGCCTTTTTGTCACAGCTGCGTTAGACACTTCCACGGCACATTGCCACTGTTTCAGCAGTTCATTTCTTATCGGATAGCCATGCGGAAACTGGTCCCCGTTTTTTACACTTCTTCTTCCTTGGGGCAATTCTTTCTTCTACTATTACAGAAACGACTACAAAGAGACTGCCACAAGACGTCGTCACTCTCCCTCTTCGAGGATGCTAGTTGAGATCGGGAACAGGCTCAGAGGATTACTGACACTGTTTGTTGGCAGGTTTCCATAGTGTGACTTCCGTTAATCAATAATCTATGTTTAGAACGAGCAGTGTAAATACGGAAGAGCCCAATGTAGATGAAGTTACTGGTCAACGCGCTGAACTGCCTCAATGCGATGAATTGCCTCAAAGCGTAAGTTTTTAAACACGAGTTAGTGTAGTTGTTTGTCATTTGCGCTTAAATCTTTCTCAGGCCCTCAATCAATGATCCTGCGTATCCATTGTTAGGAATGTCATGCGTTCTTCAATAGTTTCATTCCTCCACGCGTTCTTCCCTGGCTAACCCTTTCCGTCTTATTCATAGGTCCCCCGGTATAAAGTACTATTCCCCAGACGAGGGAGGTGGGGAGGAGAAGATCTGTAATCAGCTGCATAATGTTTATAGAGAGTGTGCTTAGTGAGAGAGGGAGGTGCCCATTACGGTCTGGGAAAATCGGAGACGTGTGATTGATATATTAAAAAAGCGTTTTAGAGCCGACCGGCAGAAGAACAAGAACCGACAAAGAATATCACTGTTTTGACCAAAAGAAAAGCGTCGCCAACGTCAACAACTGACGTAAGTTGCTATAGCCATCTGCACTTTTCTCTGAACATATCTACCAACTGTCGATTGATATTCGTTTCAGATGAGATCAAACGTTCCGATGAGAAGGATTGGAACGAGGTCTGTTGTTGCCGGATCAGAAGGGAGGGCATACCAGAGGAAGACTTGGAATCCGGACAATACCTGCTCGGTGAGAGAAATGAGCTCTACTCCTATGGTTGGTCGTTTTCCACCCCTTCGATGTACTGCAAATTCAGCCTCTTGAGAATCAAGTCCCAAATAGTGAAGATGGTGAGCCCACGGAAAAACGTTCCCGTGCTGGAGTGCTCACAGAAGAGGTCTCATCCAATGCGGGCATGAAACAGTCGAGTTGTGCTCCTGTGGTTGGCTACTTTCTACTTATTATATAAAATGGAAATATAGCCTCTTGAGAATGTAGTCCCAAATACCGAAGATGGCGAGCCCACGGCAAAACGTAGTTATGGAAGAATGACCCTCCGCTCGCATCCTGGAGCAGTCAAAAAGGGCGTCTCATCCAATGCTGGCATGAAACAGTCGACGAGTTCTTCTCCTGTGGTACTTTCTACTTATTTTACATACTGCAAATTTAGCCTCTTGAAAATATAGTCCTAAATACTGAAGATAGCGAACCCTCAGAGAAACGTATCTGTGGAAGGATGATCCTCCGTTCTCATGGAGTACGCACAGAAGAGGTCTCACCTAATGTAGCTGAAAACCAGTCGAGTTCTACTCCTGTGGTTGGCCACTTTCTTCTTCTTACACATACTAATAATTTAGCTTCTTGAACATGAAGTATCAATTGTTGAAGATGATCACCAGGAAAAACGTATGTATGGAAGTATGACCCTCCGTGCTCATGCTGGAGTGCCGACAAAGGAGGCTTTACCTAATGCTGACATGAAAGCCACAGCGGCCACCACAATGGATCAATCGGTAAAGGTGAGGATGATTCTTAACTGAAGAGGGTAAATATGACAGGTAGTAATATTAGGGTGTTCAGCAAGTCTCCCGTTAGGGCCCTTTTTTGTCACATTCGGGCTCCATTCTTTCTACCATAAGATTCTAGAGGAGGGGGGGGGAAGAAGGGGGGAAGAGGCCTTATAGTAGAAAGAACGGTGCTCGAATATGAGAAAAAGTGTCCAAGTCCGGCGAGTTATTGAACACTCTATCGTTATGTCGTAAAATCTGTCTTTCAGCAAACCGGGAATAAACAGCCTAAAAACCAATGCCCTCATGTGGATCAGGTGGGTAAATGAATTCTGCTTACTTTCCAATGTTCAGCTGTGCCCGCTAAAGAAGGAGCAGTGCTGCCAGATGACTGCCAACATGTCGTTTATTACTAGGCTACGGGATACAATGAGTCAGTTTCAAATAGCTCTCAGAACTGCTCAATAATAGGCGCACGCTTTCGTGCCGTGACTGCTTCTTTGGCCTATATCCGAGGAGGACTAAAGACGACAACACCAGACAAACTAATTGAGAAAATAATGAAAAAGCAAGAAGCCGATGCTGCTAACATCAAAAGAGAAAAATTAGTGGCCGTGTAATGTTCCAGTTTACTGACTGTAAAATTATCCATTTTAGTATTGGAAACGGAGTAAACCAGTATAAAGTGATGTGCGACCCAGAGGCAAATCCGGCTCCACCAAAATTCACCCTCATCGAAAAGAACATCATCGATTCAAACTTAATCCAGGATGAAAAGAAGGTTTACTCATAATTTGCTTGTTTTAAATCTCCTTCGTTCAGGTGCAAGGATGTGGTGCAGAGTGCTCCAATGGCTGCCGATCAGACTGCCCCTGTGTCATAGCGTCGATAGTGGCAGGAAAATGCTTTTTACACGTAAATTACAAGCTCTGTTTTAGTTATTTTCAGATTCAGAACGGATATCTCCAGGCCGATGGTACTTCAGGCACAGAAGGAACGGGCTTCCATTGGAACGTGGCCGCCAATGCCTGCAACGAGAACTGCAGTTGTAAGGGAGGCTGCACGCACGGAGTGCTCTCCCAGAAGCTGGTAACTACTGCCCAGCTGAGATTTATATCTCCTGAAATTGGTTACGGAGTCTTTGCCACAGAACCAATTTTGAAAGGTTGGAGACGGATAGATTCGGGCCTAAAAGCTGCAATTTCAGGCAAACTTGTTTTTGAGTTCACCGGAGAAATTATATCTGATGTCAAGGATGGAAAGTACGCCTTCCAAATATGCGCCGACAATGAAGATAAAGTCTCCATGAATTTTCTGACATACTGGAATTTGCGCTGCAACCATCGTAACGTCTTCGTTGATCCGAAGACGCATGGCAACATCGCTCGTTTTGTAAATCATGCTGAAGCACCGAATCTTGACGTCTTTAGGTACTCCATTCAGCGTTTTTTTTTTCATTTTTATTCATTATAGATGCTTCTTCAGCGACCACCGTCCGGAGTTTTGTCGGCTGTATTTTTACGCCATTCGGGACATCCCTGCGGGTGCAGAGGTACAATTATAGAATCATGTTTAGCTACTATTTTTTGCAGCTCCTGGTGGATTACGGGCCGGAATACATTAAAGAGAAATTTGAAGGAATGAGCTGCCTTTGTAGGTACCCAATCTGCCGTTCTAACCCGGATTTGGCCGGTTTTGAAACGCATGAGGTAGTGAATAGGGATGAGCGTATATTATATAGGCTACAGATTGTCAAAGTTCTGGAAGAAGTGGACAAATCAACCCAGAAGAAGTTGGCAGAAGAAGGATTGACCTTCGCGGGCGTTTTCCGCAGGTTATTTCTTAATTTGTCTGAAATACAGCAGTGACGTTTAGCTGGTCTGTTGATGCCCAACAAGTATTCATGACCCTTTCGAGGGCACTTTCGGCCCGTTACAATTACTATAACCAGAGCAGCATGTCAGTTGAAGACGGGTACCTTGTGAACTACTTGAAATATCCCAAGCCGCTGCATTGGAAGGATGTTACATTGAGGTAGTGCTAGTTTTTCTTATTTCTAGTTTCGGTTTTAGTGAGATTCTTGCCAAATTGGACGAGCACAGTCGTGCGAAAAAGAAGGGACAGATTAACAAAATCAAGAAGTGAACACTTCTTTCAACCTTCGTAAAAAGCTCAGTCACAGAGATGAGGTTTGTTATCTTCACTCCCCCTTCTTGCCTTGTCAGTTGTAGAAATAATGCATTGTGTTACAGATGTAGTTTATGAGCCATTCAAATTTCTAGGAAATAATTTATGTGCCTCTTCCCAATTGCCAATTACGAAGTCTTGCCATGGGTCCAAATGTCATGTAAATCCGAGCTTTATCACACCGTTCTCTTTCATACCGTTCTTTCTGCTAGGGTAACAAAGTGCCAATTGTAGATAATATTACTCGTTTAATTAATTCCCATCAGTCTTTCCTCGTTGCTGTCATATATAGTTCGTAACCATTGGCTATAGCGTTGCTTTCGCCCTGGTAACTATAGACGAGCTGTTCCAATAAACTGTTACACATCACACTGGTAATGAGAGCACTCTCGCCTAATCTGCAAATTGGGCAATGCTCTTTCACTACTCTTTCACCTAGGTCGGGGCAACAGGTGCTACTGACACTCTGCCACGCACAATCCTATGTCGAATTTCAGTTTGCAAGCGGATACGTGTCTTATAGTATTAAAACAGTCGCTGTGAACTTCATGCACTGTATATCTCGATGTACTACCCAGTTGGGACTAGACATACACAATAGTAGGATAAAAAGGTTTATTTAATTACCGAAAGAACTACCCGAATGGGAAAAGCCAAACCGCAGGCAACGACCCGAAATACTAGCTTAGGAGATCACAAAACTCCCATTTCTACCGCACAAAGTAAAAATAATAGGATGAGGGCAGATGCGAAGACACTGAAATCACTTTGAATGTCAGTTGAACCCGGGAGAGGAGAGTTTGTCAGTAAAGTTTCGGAGAGGTTGTCATTCTTCCACGATGACATCATGTTTCTCCACCAAAACGAGCCGTGCAGCCATCTCATTGTTGTTATCAAATTCTGTGGAGCGGCTTGCAGATTTTGGACGTTCTACCAGCTCGGCGGCAACAGCATATCGTGACGAACTGCAGTATTGTATAGGCGAGATTCTTACTACCTACATTGATTTGTTCATGTCCTGTTGCTTTTCGCAATGGAAAATCTTTACGAGAATTTTCTTAAAAGCTCTTCGAAAGTCTCTGTTGAAAATGCTGTATATCAAAGGATTAGCAGCCGAGTTGGCCCAGCCCAGCCAGGTGATTGTCTAAAGACAATACATTTTTCATAAGCAAAGCAATCAACCTGAATAAGGGTGCTGCTAACTGTCTCCGGGAAACATGAACGCCAGATGTTCATAATGAAGAAGGGGAGCCAGCAAACGAGAAAAGTTCCCATTATCACACCCAAGGTTAATCTATTTTTAACTCGTTACCCATCGTATCCCCTAGGCAAACCTGGCTTTTTGGTCGCTGATATTGTTCCGGTTGTTATTGTTGTGGCGAATTCTGTCGCTAGTCTTTTTAGGTGAATGCGAACCCGGGCAAAGCATTCGCAACTTGGACCAAACACAGTCGCGTACCTAAAGATTCGTCAGTATCTACATGACTAGACTAAAACTAAAATCTAAGCAGAAAAGCGTTAGAAGCAGCTGTCGGCCTGTGTTTTGTGGAAATCGTGCAAGTAACACCATGCAAACTTCTTCGTTTTTGCTAAGACTGTAAACAATCTATATCACTGCAAACAGTAACTATAAAACTTTTCTAGATATAAAATACACACGCCGGAACTGATAAATGTTTAGAAAATCGACATCGATAAGTATTCAAAAATAATACGAACGTGGCTTTTGTTTTTCTAACTAAAAATTAGTGGAAAAGAGAACTTAGAAGAAGCTGGAAAACAAGGATTAAACTCACTCGGAATACGAAGGAGTTATTCGAGTGGATACTGAGGATTGAGCCTTCTCGACGGTCGGTCGGCGACGACGGGAGCAGTGCTTCTCCCTTTAGAGTGGCTGCCGTTACCTGAGGGAGCACAGTAGGACATGCCACATGCGAGGGTTGGGAGTAAATTAAAATAAAATACAAGGGTAATATGGGTTTGAATCTTAACATAGACCAACCATGCCAAAAATACATATTTTGCCTATGAGCGGTTGTTTTCGACAAAAAAGAATTCGAGATTTTTGGTCAGCGAGAAGCGTTTCATTCTAGCAGGCGAAGCCTGGGTGCCTACCTCTCGGATTTTCTCGGATGCTAGTTGCATGATGAGGAAGGAGGTCGCCTGCTGGAGCTGAGTCTTAATGCTTCGGACATGTTTTCGTGCGTAGAGGTAGAGCTTTGTATAAAGGATGACCATCACCGCCGCCGGGAGGAAAAAGGACAGCGTGGAACTTCCAATGGCATAAGCAAGAGGAAGTTTCATTTCACATGCGGGTAGACCCGTTTCACTGGAATTTTTTGCCGTCTTCTCTGCTAAACTGTTTTCTCACTTGTGAGGGGTGACTTTAGATCCAAATCCAAAACCTAATGGAGCTGCCCCGATTGCGGCAGACAGCACCCAGACAACAACTATGACATATCCTATCCGCCGGCGATTGCAGTATCTGAAAACGGCCATAGTACAAGAAGGAGTAAATTTATGAGAACCTGACATAGACCATGGGTCGGGAGATGTGCCAATACCTATCGAGAGAGATGGCACAGAGATTGAGGATGGATGCTGTGCAGCAGACGATGTCAAACGACACCCAGAATTGGCAGTAGGCCTGTCCGAAAGGCCAGTACCCGAGGAGATCGTTCCCCGCGGCGAACACCATCACCTAAAGATTTCCTTGAATTCTTGGAACTTCCGACCAGTCGGTTCATTATTAATTTCAAGGCTCATTTTTCCCTCAGGATAAATTGGCAATATCCTCGAGGAATTCGTTCTTCATCAAAAAAGAGCGCGTCTCGACAGAGAAAAGAGTTAATCGAGACTAAACTACACACCTATACACATTTGTCAAATGATCCTTTTTCATAAAATAACAATTTCAATTATTAAACATAACCTTATTGCAACTTACCAAAACAGAGACCAACAAGTCGGAGACTGCCAATGAAACAAGAAAAAGATTCTCTGGTTGACGCCGTAGTGACCGGTCCCAGATGATGGCTGCACAAACGAGAAGATTACCCAGTAGGGCCAGTATAATGAGTAGTAAAAAGAGCGACACCAGGAGGATGGTCGCTAACATGGATCTCTGTAAGATGTAAGATGAGCCAGATGGAAGTGAAGATGAGGTGGATGGGCAAACAAGTGCTTCGTTAGTAAGCGGGAGGAGCTGGCATGTCTAAGTTCAGTAGAGGCTAAATCCACCCTAAACATGACAGGAAACTCGGGAAGTGATACTGAAATGCTGAGAGAAGTATTAAAAAAGTCCCTAATACCCTAGGGGGCGAAGTAGACGATGCCCCGCGAAAGCATTTAGTCAGAATATACTCGACAAAGAAAGCAGCCATGACCCAGATGGGGGGGGGGGGGGGGGGGGAGGGTTCTGACCCGTCCGGTTGTTCAAAACATGAATACGGTAACCATGTACCTTTCTTATGGATGTAACGATTCCTTTAATACTTAAAAGGGAGGAAAAAAGACTGCCTTAAGGGATTTCCAAGGTCTAATTAGCGCTGGAAGTGACACTCATTATGGAGCCAGTTTGTTTTCGAAAGATTTGCATGCCTAGAGGACACCTCGAAATTCTGGGAATCCCGGGACAAACTAGATGGGAGGTTGGGCTTGATGGTGTGTGGGAAGGAGATAGCAAATATCTTATATGAATTCTTATAAAGAGGAGCTGTTTACGATTAGTTCCCTCCTCCCTCTAAAAAACAATAAGTGGGCACATGTTGCACGCTTTAATGAAATACTTCTCTATACTCAACGTGATCAGAAGTACTCTTAGAATTCCCTTTACACACGAAGAAAGTCAGCTCAAAGGTTGTAGAAGCCTAGTCAGGGATAGTCTGCCTAAGGTATCATAGCGTTGCGAGAAACGGCGTACGCTTGACTTCCCTAAGGTATAACTTCCTCGAAAGAGTACGGCATTAATAAAGAAGAAGGTAATAATTTAGCTAGAACTTGCAACTTCATGAATGACTTTTGAATTTGCTACCTAGAAGGAGGTACGACGACGTCAACAGAACTACGCATTCTTCTGGCTCACAAAGGAAAGTGATTATGGGGGACGGCTCCAGGCGTCGAAGTGTGGAAAGCTAGAAAGCATTGTAATAAGTGTGAAGAAGCAGACCGCAGTTATAGGCCTTTGATTTTATTGTCTTACGGAGGTCAGAAACTTGGCGACGGGTTTGATTGACAAGTATCCGTAACAACAAAAGAGGTAAGGTTGCAGCTAACAAATTGATTCAAAGTTGGGAACGTATAATTAAAACATTATTGTTTTTCCAATCGAGAGGCTACTTCAAGGGCCACGCAGAGGACGATTGGTAGCCATTAATCAGAGAGAAGCACTCGGTGGAGGTGGAAACACGATCAAAGACCTTTGCTCTTCAAGAAAAGGCCTTGAAACAGAGCAAAACCTCCGGTTATAATAAGGTTTTCAAACAAAAAACGTTCTCGTTCTCTGGATAATTATTCGCAGAACCTGATTCGAACCTAAAAGAGCGCAACAAAAGAGATTCCTTTTCCGGCAGAGACGTAATCTAATTTCACATAACGTACCCCGGATTCAATAGAACTCAACATAGACAAAGGGGAAAATAGGCCGCACCGTTGGCACAATTTGAAACCAATGGGTAGGTGGAGAATTGAAAGTCACACAAGCATAACATTTTCAGAATAATTTGTGGGTAAAAAATCGGAAAACAGTTAACTTTTAGGCAGAAACAATTATCTAATAGACTTTTTTATCGGTCTCTCGGTATGTTTAATGCACGAGCGGGTGTTTCGGAAGCCTGTAATAATTCTCTCATCGCTGCACTTTAACAAATTGGCTCGAAAGCGACAAAGCCGTGTCATGGCGGCAGTAACCTTCGGTGAAAACAACTTCTGCTTTCCTTTCGAGGCCTCAAGTGTCTCTAGAAGTCTCAAAGCAGGCGATAACTTGATCAGACTTGGGTTCGTTTAGCTGTGGAACGAAAGTCGAGCAAGAGGCCCCTTGACTTTTGGAGCTCACCAACCAAAGAAGAGAGTTTTTTTCGGAGAAAAATCTCAAACATTAGGAGCAAGATTAGCGTCAACTACTTTAATCTATGGACTTACGAGGCTTGTTCAATAAGGAGTAGTTGAAAAGCAGAGGAAGATGTGACGAAACAAAGAATATCAAGGAACAAATAGGCGCCTCAATAGATATTAGTAGTCGGAGAAGCTACGAGTAATGTTTATCCGCTGCTTCCGGGTGTGAATATTTTGGCTAGACAAAGAAACCCTTTGTTAACAGCTTTGACATCATGAATAATAAAAAGTTCTGCCCACCTTTGGAGGGATTAGGATAGCGTCAACTTATTGTCTCAATGTGTTGATCTGAGGGGGGTGTTTTCCTACTGTAAGAGTAGAGATCGGGGAGCTGCTAAGTAAACTGAATCTTATTGCTCCGCTTAGAGTAGTACACAAGAAGAGGGGCATGAAATAAAGCTTAGCGATTAATGATACCCGAGACCTCTGGGTTGAGCCCGGCAGGAACGGGGCATAAAATGCAGTGAGGTTCAAATTGGATGTAAAAACGAGACGAGTGCTGGCTCGGCAAAGCCAGTCTGTCCTAACCCACAAATAACGCAACACGTCTAAATTGTTCTTTTTGCCGTGACAGTATATTTGCGGAGGTGAGAGACGAGATCAGGGATAAGATAGGATTAAAGGTAGAAAAACAGGAACCAGGTGTATAATTAGAAACGACGTGCATGTTAGAAGTTCTTGTTAGCTATATATACATATATTAAGGACACGAGGGGAGATAAACAAGATCCACCGCCATTGTCTAACCTAAATGTATGCATTTCTTAAGAGTGAGCTGTATTCTTCCTTATGTCCCGGAACGACATGTTTTGGACTAGACTTCGACTCCCACACAATGTCACAATTACCCAAAGGGGAGTTGCCAAACAAAATACCACCGACCCATTAAATTTTCAATTAAATTTAATGCTGTTTGCATCTGCTTCAACAATTTCCCAGGAATTGAATAAAAGGGGAGGCGCAATATTTATTAAATGATGCTTTAAACAAACTAACCAAGCAATCTAAAAATCTTTGAGATTTTTGGGCTCTTTGGACGAAAATAAAGGAACCAAAAGACGGATGGGAAGGATACCTGTGGACTCTGGGCGATGCGGACTGGACCGAACAAATTCGAATGCATAAAAGATGAAGGCACACTGAGCATCTGAGGCCGTGCCCTCTCCCTAGGAAGAATAATCCAAGCCGGCCAAAGAGTGGACCCCCGGGAGCTGTGAAAAGCTGGTGATAAACAGAGCCTTTCCGACTCGCTACATAAGTTTTACAACAAACCCCAAACGAGTATTTTGGGCTGGGCCGTATAAGGCAAACAAAGAGATGTTCAAGGCAAAAATTAAGCTGAGATAAAAAAGGGTTCATCCGTTGGAGAAAATGACTTCCGACGCGGCGTGTCGGCGAGAGATGTCACTCGCTCTCACCTCACTCTCCCCCTCTCTATTCTGCATTAAAAGAGATGTGAATCCAGCCAACCAAGTAGTCTCTCATCAAGGAAGAGGGTGAAAAATTGCTCTCTCCTCTGAGAGGGCGTCCTGCTCGGATGAGTAAAGAAAAATGACTTCATGTAAGGATCTTCGTGTAAACACACTCGGCCAAGTAAGTAAAGAACTATAGGAATGACGGAGTGAAGCACTGGGATTCTTCTCCGCAAATTGTCGACTATGAAGGCCTATTTTTAGAGAGCGGTCCTTTTGCCAACTTGAAATAGAATTGCTCCCGCGGGGGTGAACCCAGTCGAACATGTTGTGCTTCCCCTCATTTGTCACGGAAGATTGTAGATTGAAACCTAAGACTGAAAACCCATCTAATGGGAAAACAATGGAGGGAAGAGGGAAGAGGAAGAGTTGGCACAAGGGAAAAACTCGTGCAAAAATGAGATTTGGCGTCACGGAAAGTTTAGAAGGCCTATCCTGTTACAAGGTGTGTAATCCGCAAGCAAAGGTTCGTTAACAGAAAGCTTTCTTCTCCAGCTAACTGATTCCCTCCATTGAGAAATTGGCAGTGACATGTTGCGCTAGACGAACCCTTGGAGCACGCTGGGTTAAGGATAGTTAAGTCGACTCTAACCATGGCTTCGCTCCCCCTGCCACTTGTAGAAAATCTTTTAATTGCTCTGGCGTAGGCAGCAGGAAATCCAGGAAGGGCGTCGTAAATGATTTATTAATGTCCATTTGTTTTGCTTGAAGATGTTCAGAGGATATGCAAACAAGTTGCGCATTAAGGACTTTAAATTCGCAATGAAACATTGCGGAGATTTAGCTGACCAATTTTGGGGTTACTCGAAAAGAACCAAATACGGTAAGAAAGGGCAAATCATTTGGTGCTGAAGAGTCTCCAAACTTTCGGTCGCGTCACTTCAGTCCGAAAGAGGACAAAATATTTGCGATTGTAAACGTCCACTAAACTGTTTAGAATCGACACTCGAGAAAATAGACGAGGACGCGGTTGATTAAATAAGTCGGGCACAACAAGGATGGACTACTTATACTACACTATTCCTCCTTTAATCTCAGTGCCCGACGGTGTAAAGACGGGTTCCTAATCCAACCAAGTACAAGGAATCTCCTCTGCTCAAGGTTCCTAAAAATGTAAAAGGCTGGCGCCAAGTGAACGGTAGCGGCAGTTATAGAGGGGAAAAAGGTATGGGAACTAGTTGATCGCCTATTGCAGGGGAAGTTCAACGGCTGACCGGCCATATGGAACAAAGACTTTCAATCCTCAATCGTGCAGAGGGAGTTATGCGCTGGGCTACAGTACAATAAACTGAAATCTGTAACGAAGTAATCTTGAGAAAATATATCTGTGATGTATTTCTAATGATTAATGTGATACATATATTGTATATTGAACCCTTTGTTGAAGCCTTATAAAAATCAGGATTCTCTTTTAAAAACGTCCGGACAAACACGTAGATAACTAGATTCTATTTCTTCGAGATTTTACATATCAACTGCCCCTCTTTAAACAAAACTTTGGAAAAGAAAGGCACACAGAAAGGAAGTTATGGAGCAAAGGTGAAAACAACGATTTCGCGATTAACTACTAAGTATTCCGTGCAATCTTAGAGAAATATTTTAAAAGATGCTTTTTCGGGAGATGCACATTAAAATGGAAGGTCTCCAGGCAACCCTCCTACGGTCGGCTTCTATTTAGGAATAAAATAGTGCCCATAAAAGTAATAACGACATTCCCTTGCAGACGTGCTTCGGGGGGATACCACTGTGCTATGCCTACCTGAAGAATCAAGTGATATATTCCAATCAGAAAGAGCATGGTGAGAGACAACCAAGAAGGAGTGCTGACACCGTAAGAAGTGACTTGTTATGAACGAAACGCGCTTACAATAAGTGGCAAACAGGTGTTGCCGAACATATTTTGATAAGCAGCTTAGCTAACTAATAACCAGAAACACCTGAACCCTATTTCGGAGATCAAGGCGATTAGGTCAAAGGAAAACTCAAATGACTTTTGATGGGAAATTCCTTTGACAAATAGACGGAGCCCTTTGACAGGATAATCGTAATAACTGACAACATTCTTATTTCCAAGAATGCTTTAGAAAAAACGGATAGTCTCGTGTTTGTCGTTCTCCTAAATGCAACGAGAGCTTTCTAGAGATGAGAAAAATTGGAATAACTCTTAGCGAAACTACGTAGTTAAAGATATTACCAAGCAGCCAAACCCAAGTGATTAGCATTGAGAGTGAGCCTAATTGCGGCTATTCACCTTTTGGATGGATTGAGATGTACTTAGTATTCTTAGATCGGGCGATGTTTACTACAAGAGATCCGTCAAGCGGTGGATATTCTATTACTTTGCCCCTTTTTCGGTTTAAAAGTAGTCTAAACATTTATTTATGCAACGGTACATATACAATAATATCGGTCATCTTACACTGGGCAAATCATGGCACAGGAAATAGAATTGGATAAATATATCTAATGACACTGGTCGTCACTACAGGAATGTCAATACAATATAATGTGAGATCATAGTTCCTGGACGTACTCGGGATTGACATAGGAGAATCCTTCGAATTCCGTCTGGTCGAGATTCATCAGGAAGAGGCGATCAATCGGCGTCAGCTTCGGCACCTCGTGTGTAAATTCGGAGTCGAAGTTGGACACATCGTCAGCTGATTTCTGAAAACAAAACAATTCAGAAAAGGCGAGAAGTATATTCGATTTGGCTCTTAAAAACACAACGTCGTGCACTGCTCCTGCTCCTGGGTAATCCAATCGCTGGATCTTTTGAGCATGATTCAATCAACTTACAGACTCGTAAACAGACCATGAACCAGTAAAAACATCTTGCAAACAATATCACACCCTGAGTTTCAACACACACCACCATAATGTTTCTCCTGTGTAGAATGGGGTAAATTTATATCCGACGAAGTGTGGGTTATATTCTTCCAACTTAATATAACATGGCCTGCATTTTAAATGAATAATAAGATGTAAAATGCCCGCTGATTATCCGGAAACAAGAAAACATCATAGTGTTGGTTTCAATGGTGGTCGCGCTTTGTAAAAATGACTCAGAATTCTAATTGACTCGGCTATTTCTACTGTTTGTGAAACTGACAATTAAGACGAACAGAGACAAATATACACAGAATACAAAGAGAAAACATGCGACGAATATTGTTTCCGGGTCTTTCTATTAACCCTACTGAAAAAACGACTTCATTCATCATCAAATCAGAAAAAACACAGATTGTATGGCACCTCTTACATATAAGAAATAAGTAGTGATAAATATTAAGCACATAAGATATACCGATGTGGGGGAATGTTGATTGTTTTGTATACAGACGTATGTAACCGGGATAAAACAACATCAAATTAAAGCAACGAGTGGCAAATACTGTAGGAAATCGGCAATAAATCGACACCAACACAAAAAGAGGACGAACGTTCTAGAAATCTGTGCTGACGGGATAACTCTTTTCTTTTTCTGGCAGTTCTTATTTGAAATAATATAAAAGTGATAATCTTTGGCAATTGGGAACAATCGGTGCGATAAGCACAAGAGAGAGCACGACACTCATTCCACTAGAGGGAAGTAGTATGGGTTTACGAAAGAGAAATCATGAAACTCGTCTCCTTTCACATTCTCCAGCACCACCCAGTCCGGAGGGGTCATCTTGATCGCCAGCTTGAGGAAACTACTGTCAAAGTTCTCCGTTGATCCCGGTGCTTTCTGGAATACACAACGCTCAAATCACTTCATGCCATTAATCTGTTTTATAACCGAATTACTGAGAGTGCGTAAACTGCAAAAACGCAAAGCACTTCACAGAATGCAACATGCAGAAAAGAGGAGAGAGAAAGCGGAAGGAAAAAATGCAAATTGGAAAAGGAGCGAGGCACCCGAAAAGGAAAAGCTCAAGCGACTCACCAATTTCGGCTTGAACGGTGGCTGCACTTGCCGCGTTTCAATCTTAAACCAGTCTATTCGGCGGAAGAAGGGATGCTCCTGAAGGAGATTAAGCGGTTAGTTGACACGAAAGACTACTTTGATATCCCTGATGGATATATCGATGTCAGGGGAACAACCCAGTCGTTTCTGAGGGTTCTTCATTAAAAGAGCTTTACAAATCAGGACAGCCTCTTTCGAAAGGCTCTTGGGGTATGACACATTGTGTTCCGTAATGGCTGTAAAGAGTTGCCTAGATTTGAGAGCATTCCCCACCTGTGAATAGCTCGTCTTCATCTTCTCCGTCGAATGGAGGCTGACCAGCAAGCATTTCAAACAAGAGAACTCCAAAAGCCCACCAGTCGACTGACTTCCCGTATGGTTGATAGAGAATAATCTCAGGAGCAATGTAATCTGGTGTTCCACAGAATGTCTTGGTGGTGGCATCTCCATAAATTCCTTCTTTGCACATTCCGAAGTCGGTTATTTTAATGTGTCCGTCGCGTTCCAGCATAACGTTGTCGAGTTTCAGATCACGGTACACGATTCCCTTCGAGTGGAGGAAAAATAGTCCTACGGCAATTTCCGCAGCATAGAAGCTAGAATATATTTTATTGTAAAACGTAGTAGTAAAAATGATTACACTGCCACGGGCTCCTTGAATTTGCCCACTTGTTGGATCTGATACATCAAGTCTCCGCCGTTGACAAATTCCATAACAAAGTATAATCGATCCTAAAGGTATCGTTGAAATTAATAAAGTTTTCCTACCATCGTTTGGAAGCAGCTATGAAGTGATACAAGGAAGGGGGGCCTTTCAGGAAGGGCGAGCACCCTCTTCTCCGTCATCGTACATTCAACGTCGTCGTCCTGTATAATCACGTCCTTTTTAAGCACTTTGATGGCATAGAGTTCTTTCGATGCTCGATGTTCTCCCAGTAGGACCTAATTGACGTGTTTGGACCAAAGACCAAAATGGAGTCTACCTTTCCGAAACTTCCTTTTCCTAACACAGAAATAAAAGTGAAATCGGACGCCTTGATAACATCACGGTTAGCGGTTTGAGGGAGACTGGTTTTTGATACGTTGTTCATCGTTTTTTGAGATGCTTGCCTGTTGATCTGAAGCGGTAAATTGAAATATAAGTCAGGAAGCAACTCACATTATTATCCTGCATCTTCTTGCGGACCTTCTCCATCTCTTCCTCGTACTCTGGAGGAATATTAATATTGTAAAATTCTCCTTCTTCCTGCAAAGCCGAAATATCTAGCTTCGGTTTCACCTACAGCATTCAATAGTTTAAACCATCCGCTAGCAGGTTCTTTTAGGATTTCCGAGATACCGAAGGAAAGGCTACCCATAAAGTCGTTCCTTGAAGTCCTGTCCCAATCCCAGACTTCCACTGACAACCGCCTGTCTTTGTCCTGTGGCTGAAGCTTACTGAAACCAAATGTTTCTTTCGTGTTGTGAGAGTGGCCTACTATGTGAAAGTTTCGTCCCAAACAGGATTGAGGGTGGCTCTCAACGTTTTCGTCTTTTTCTTTGATTTACAGCCGGAATCTTCGGGAATTAGTTTCAACTTTACATAAGGGTCAGACAGTCCGTTAGGATCCATAGGAATTAGATTTCTAGCTTCTTTTACTGTAATTATTTAGTCAGGCGTTCGTTCTCGCTACCTACCGTGTATGGTCATCAAACCGTTTTCTGCCTTCACCTCGAGGAATATTCTCCCCCGTTTCTCGGTATTGTCCGTACCACACATGTTAGGAACATATTTGACACAACGGTGATGGGCATTGGTATCGCAGGACTGACACTTCATCCCCTGTATTTCCGTCAAAAGTCATACAAGAGTGTCCACCTGATGGATTAGGCCGTAGAGAAGGGATCCACAATGGTCGCAGAAGGTGGGAGAGGAGTAGGTCTGTACCTTCCATTTGTGGACTTGTCGAGGATCCTGAAATAGCTCCTGGTATAGTTAGATAGTCGTATTTTGATTAACCACAGTTCAATGATTGGGTTCATTCTCTATATTCCGGACTGGTTGCTACTCCCCCACCCGCTATCAATCCGCAGTAAACGATCTGCGGCGCGAAATAACAGGTAGAACTTCATTTGGCAGCAACATTGTTCATTTATAAAGATGGGAAAATCAACCACACCTCGAAAATTTCGAAAACCGGAATTTATGGATTAAACGGTTTGTTTAATTTCTACTCTGTGCCATGGCGTTTCTGGGTAAACAAGAAGATCACTAAAGAACAGAACAGAGTTGATAACATTCCGACAAAATGTCTGCCTTATCAAGAGCGAGAAGAACATCATTTCAACTGTTTCTTCATATTTTCGAGAGAGCGGAGACCCTTAGGATTTTATGTTTTGCGAGAAGACGATACGGGCCTTCTCGGAAATAACAGACTACCTACTCTAATAGGGGCAAGCTTCCTCGTGCCTGAATAGTGAATCAGCAATTGAACGGCCAAATTGCGTACTTGTTCTCAAAGGAGAAAGCTCTTAAGAATTTCCGCTCGATGTTTTTTGAACTGGTAATTATGCTCAGGAAAAAGGACTCACATCGGTGTCGACGCCCTTGTCGGCTCCAGGACAGGCGAAGTTGACGAACTCGTGGCATCTTTTGTGGACGACGAGTGTGCAAACTAAACAAAAAAACTTTGACGACAATTTGATGGCTTGTCGCCGTTGTTGTCTTCCCCTCGCCAAATTCCTTCTTTTGTTCTTTATGAAAGGTTCTAAATAACGCTAAAGACCTAATAAATTATGCATTCGTTTTTCAGCATTTTTCAACGGACACTTAGCGTTTAACGCGAAATAGATATTGCTTCACTGAGGACGGAAGTTGAACATTATGCGGTTGGACTGGATAATAGCTCTTACCTTGGCACTGGAAGCCCTGCTTGTTCAATCCCCAGAGGAAATCCTTACAGTGGGAACAGAACGTCGGCTGCTTGAAGAAGCGAGCAATAAATTTGTGCGACCTGAAATTGATCCTCATTGTTATCGTTTATCCCAAAATATTTTAGCCCTGGCCCTACTAAATGCCTGCGTTTAATGAGCAATTTCTCTGGTTGCCGTTGATTGGCTTCCAATGAATTGGGACACAAAATGCAAAGCGCTTCCGCTCATTTTCTTAATTTCTTTAGAAACTCACTTGATTTCATGGACATTTTTCTGTCGGAGGGCTCCTCTTCGGACAAATGCTTTTCCTTCTATTCGTTGTGCTGAAAACGATATGAATAACTGCTCGATAAGTGACGTTTCAGTTGGCTGACGCGTAATAGACTGGCTAATGGTTGCACTACTAATTGTGACGGAGTTTAACCTGTTCTCTTTGCCCTCCCCCCTTTTCCGGGCAACAAAATTTATGGTGGTGGGGGTGTTTACCCCCGGCACAGGGAAAATAAGCTAGAATACTTCTCATTATCCCCATTTATCTAGTGCTGTTTTTATATCGTGGGTAAAGTTTTGAAGAGACAAGAAACCTGTCGGGGATAATAGAATTCTTACATTTGAAAAACCATCGCAGCGGGAATCTTGTTTTGTGCCTATTGCGGTCGAGAGCGAGGGAGCGCGCCCCCTTGCCGAGAGAGTCTTGCCGGAGGGGAGTCGGCTGCTCCTCGGGGATGATATTGTGATCCTTCCGAATAGAATTTGACGGATGGTATCCAAGAGAAGAATCGGTACAGCCGCTCATGGCATGGCGAGAGGGCCTCTGCCGACGCTCCTCCCCTGCGCTCTCTCAGCAACCAACGCACACTTCACAGTTACAATGCGCGAAAAATGTTGGTGAGGGGTAGGGTGACAGTAAAAATACAGAAATCATCTTTGATCTATTCGCCTCGGGTTAGGGTCCTTCTTTCTCCCGTATAAACTAATTGCGGGCAGTCTTGGATATATTTTCATTTGCGCTGACATGTCAATTAGACAGCCTTCCCGGCGAACTATTCCAGGAAGGAATGAGTGTTTCTCTGCCAAAGGCTAGGCTACCAATAGAGGCTGCTCAGGAGATGATTATTCTGAGTGGCTCGGCTAATATCCACGAGAGACCCCCTAAAAAGTTCAATTGCCCCGCCACAATTCAAAAGAAATGGGATTAGTTGAAGATGAGTTTCGTTATTTTTAAAGAAGATTGGAAACCGGAGGAATTGCCCAAATCCAAACAGTATTTTTACCCTCATTAGGGGATTATGTTCTTTGCCTTCCGCTTATCATGAATAATCCTTGCGACGTAGGCCGGACGTAGTGTTATCTGTCGTCACTCAAATATTCGACAGTTGCGTTTTTTTTGTTCCCCAGGTGGTCTCGGAATAATTTATGAACACGTACGTAAACTTACCAAAAGCCTCGCTGAGTTTCCTCAGTGCCAATGAAGACTCAATTACTGGATCAGTCATATCCATACTGCATCTACCGGGCGGCCGACCCACCCTGGGTGGATCAGGTTCCGAATGACGGCGTTCCGCCATTTACCGCTTTGTTACCTACACACAGAACGTAAAAGTAGAAAAAGAAGGGAAAGTGGAGGTAGGGAAAAGAAGATGCAAGCTGTCACACCCGCATATTTTGAAGGTATTTGTATGCCACAAGGTCATCGTATTCAATATTCTCTCTTTGCAACACTAAGCATATTAAATCCACGGCGCTCAATGTCAATACAATCAGTTGGAAGGACGGTTCAACCACCCTTCCGGTGTATTAACCTCCGACCTACGGGTATGATCGATTCATCGAGAAGGCTACACTCATTTTGTCGGGGCTTTCTGATCGTACAAAAATAGGAAGATTGTTGTCCCTAGTACATTTACTTCCATCACACGGAAGTACTCAGAGAAAAAGTTGTTTTGCTTAGAACAACGGCCAGACAAATTAGTTAACCTGGGAGTACTATTACAAAAAGACTAGGAATCGTCTGTTAGCATATGACGACAGCCTTTTCTGAGCATATAGTGAGATGCTGAATTCGTAACATGTCGCGCCAATTTGTCTCCAATTTCTTCCGACGACTGTGCGTGGAAAACAGAATCCGACACTCTTCTCGGGGTAACTTGGTGCGCGGAACATGCAAATGAGGCGACTGTCTTGAGAAAAAAAGGATACCAAAAAAAGGGGAGAAAACGGCACAGAGTCTGATTTCAGATGGATTGCTGTCACAGCAGACTATGAAGAACGGAGCCGGGTAATAGGATATTTTTATGCAAAATTTCAGCACTGAGCAACGCCTTTATAGGCGTTTTTCATTGCAGTTAGCGCATGCGTGGGCTAGAAGAAGAATGCATCCCAGATGCTCCCTGGGCAGGTTTTTGACAGATGAAGTCCGGTGGTCTAATCTTAGAAGTTGGTTTAGATCTCGCTTCTATTGGGGTGTAATGTCAAAGGGATTGAAATGGACTTACAATTTAATAGCTGGAAACAGCCACTCATGACTCAGCTGTATTCAGAATGTCGTATGACAAGGGAAAGTGCAAATCAGGAGACAATCAGTCAGATTTAAACATCCCTTTCTTCGTGACCTTTGCAACGTCGCAGAAGTCAACATTTTGCCGATGAGCTAGTGTAAATCTTAAGACATTTGAAAAATAGCAGAATGTGCATGTCGCCTAGTACTATCTAGTAGAGAATCTCATGCATTTTTGAAGGAACTATTGTTAGTCAGCCTATTTCTTTCTGTGTAAATAAAAAACAACTTCTACTGCTATTCTTGTATCTATAGACTGTGAATCGCTTATTAGTGGGTGGAGGACACCGTAAATTAACTATGCGACTACGAAGTTAGTCATTCACCCACCTAACATTTTCCCGCAGTCGTAATATTTTATTTGCTCTCTATTGTGTTATACTAAAAACTTTCGACCGCCCATGGAGTCAAATTTCAACGGGCCCACAAGAAAATACATGGTACACTAGGAGGAAGAGGCATTGAAAATAAGAAAAGGAGAAGGTGAATTGGAAGAGGCGAAGGAAATGAAAAGAAGGAAGAAACACGATCCGCGGTGACCAATTACCCGCGAAGAGGGGACACATCATCCGTCTTTACGTGTGGAGGAGGTTATGACGGCGGGAATCTGGGCAACACGACACATCGTTTCTTTTATATCCAACAGCCACGCTTTTTAACGAGCTGTCGTGCCTTATTTTTTGAAGATATTTTTCCCGAGGACGTATTGAAAGCGTGTGTAAACGGAGCTAGTGGCTGTGGATGATCCATGCGGATTATCCCAAGAGGCAGTTGGGAGCTAGAACCGCTGACAGGTAATCTTTGCAAACGTGAGTCCAATGAGGAACTACACGGAAAAGATTAGGAGGTCATCTGTCCTGTAAAATAAAGATGCTAGTCTCATAATTGAAAGGATATCCGGTGATGACGGCTTTAGGGGGTCTAGGGGAATATTTCTAGAAGGGGATAATCATGTCGGCTGGGATCAGGGTATCAAAACAGGATAAAGGATTCTTAAGAACCATACAAGAAGCTTTCCCTGAAGCGGTTTCCCGGAACAAAATAATCCTCTCAAGTGATAAGATGCCCGACACACCCAAGAGTTGTCCTCAAAATCAACGGGCGTGCGTAGAGCAGCACGGAAGCATAAAGTAATGTGGGCCAGCTAGACTTTTTGACCAGGAAACACATGACAAGAATAGCTGGTCGAGCTATTGTTTATTATTGGGACGTAAACGACTAGAGCACCTCACCTAGCTCTTCTCCTGTGGGCGACATGGAAAGCACCAGAGCAGGTAGTTCCTGGCCGACTGCCACCGAACAAGGGAAGAAGGAATAATTGTTTTGCTCAAAAGCCGGTGATGTCAATTTCCTGGGCTGCGCAAAAACTTACTTTGCATACAAAAGAAAGATAAATGGAGATGGTGGGTGGCTTTCTGTGTAGTGGGGCTAATGGACAGTTTGGTTTTGAAACAATTGTGTCAATAATGCTCCCACTTGCGATGGAAACAAACAAAAAAATGGGAAAAATGGCTGCAAGGTGTGACAGTGGTGCCCCGACGATAGGGAGCAAAGACGGATGAGTAGGATAAGACGATGGAGCACTACGGCTGGTTGCGCAGGGCTGATGCATTCATGCGCAACCTGGTTATCCCTAGCCAAAACACAAGAATCGAATCAACGCGCGAGAGCTCTCATCTCCGTAGAAAAGCGAGAAACTACTTCACTATGAGAGAGTGCAACAAATTAGTTAGGTTCAAAAGAGCTTTGCCCCAAATAGGAGGAGTCCAAACTGTCCTTTTCTGAATGTTTTCATTTGGGGGCAAGGAAAACAGACGGATGAAGGGTCTCTACGTTTCTAGAAAGAGGTAGGTCATGGCGGAGAAGGTACGAGAGACGGATACGGAAGGAAGAAGCACATTAACATACGAGCAGCTGCTAATTGAGCCCCCGAATACCTCGAGTTCAACGGGATAATAAGTTATGCGGGAAAGCGGATCCTCTCGAACTGAAAGGCAGGCGGATCTTATAATAGGGTTGTTCTCAACCAGTCAATCAGTGGAGTCCAAGATATTTTGGCACTTCTCAGCAACATTTTGAGGGATGCGACCACAACAATCTTTGAGCCCTTATACGCAATTCAGAAGTGTCCAGAGTTGTGGGAAGTGAAAACAACAAACCTAAATAAGCAAGAGCATGACGCCTTATTGATTCCGTGTGGTAAATAAACGAAATAGAAACTGAACACAGGTGGAATACCGCCCACAACGACAAGAACAGAGGTCCGAATGCCCGACATCCCACGGTTACAACGCCTTGACCTACAATTTATCCTCATAAGTGGCTCCATCAGCAAATCTGCTAGGGGTGTCGACGGTTCTGAAGACCTTTGTTTAGACATTTCTCTTTTGTCGTCTTCCTTTATCTCTTCCTCATCGAAATTCAATTTTGTAAAGTTCCCCCTTTATCACAACAGGCAGTAGTTGTGTTCCGGTCGTGTGCGTAGGCAGACGGCACTTGACTGCTGTGGATGAGATTGCACGATACAAAATTGGATTGACTGCGGCTGATGAGACTCTCACTGATGACATTACTGAGGCTCTTAGTTTTTGCTTACTTTTAGGCGCGGGCCAATTGCTCTGAAGGGAGTTGCCATTCCCCGTCTTCCTGTTGTTTTTTGCATATTAAAAGAGAATTATTAGCATGCATCAGAACCAGCGCGTGGCGGGAATATGCAAAGAGCAGAGACTAAACGGCTTAAGTTCAAACCTGTGGTTTTACGATTTTTCCATCCCCCCTGGTCTACTTTAGAGGTGTCCCATAGAAACAAAGCCCCCTTTTTTATGCATGTTAAGAAAAGAAATTGTCGTCTTGAAATGTGCCTGTGTCAACTGTTAGTCATTCTGCTCGTGGACGCATGCCCGCATAAAAACAACCAACGGTTAAGGACCTCCGGCTCTCTTATAGCCAACTAACAATATAAAACAAATAAAATAAAAGATATGAACATACCATCTTCTGACCGAGCAGACTGGCTGGATTTGGATGACATTACATAAACCCTAAAAGTGTCGATTACCCATTTAAAGTAGAGGGAAACCGGTGTGAGAGTGCAGTAAAGGGAAAAAATGGAGATAGATAAAATCAGAATGACAGGTGATGGTTATGTTGTGACCGGCCACTTGGGCAGAGGTTTATCGGAAGAATGGCACTGCCGCGGGAGGCTTCCTGGTTTCCATTCGCCGGGCGTTCTTTAGAGATAAAAGGAAAGCGGAAAAATCGGCGTGAGCATAGAATTGGATGGCAGGTGATTTCAAACGTCAAGAACTGAACGTAGGAGTCAGTCGGGTTGACATGTGCCGATTTGCCGCCGTTATAACATGATTTTGGAATACCCCCGAAAACCGCCCAAAGAAAAAAGAAAGAGAAAGAAGGTTAATGGAATTGTTTGGCTCGCGAATAGACCGGCCAAAACAAGAGAGCTGCAGTGAATAATGATGCCTGGCTGAATCAGTTTTCTTCCCTGCATCGATTGATCGAAATCAGGCATGATGGTGACAAGCAAAGGAGGGTTAGATGCGTTGCGGGCACTACACTCTGCAAGCAGCAGAAAACGTTGCACTAAACCGCTTATCATCACATTAGGGGGAGACGTGTACACATGATCCTCCAAGCGACAACTGCGTTTCTTAGGAGGAGAGCGCGATTGCTCCTTTGAGGAAATTCACTTTCTTTTTTCCCTTCCGTGACGTTATACGACGTTCTATTAGTTGTTACCATCTGACACGATTTATTATCACCCCCTCCTGGTTAATCACTATCTCTGAAAATCTTATCCCGCCTATAACTTTTGTTAGGGGCCGCTCGTTGACCTCCCTTAATCATTAGTGCACACAGATCGAAAGCGAGCCCCTTCCCCGTGTGTCAGTTAGCCTTGTTATTGCTTTAGAAGAGGAAGGCATAGAGAACTGGGAGCCGAACGGAAAGACACTGATATTTGCGCTCTTTGCTGCTAGCTGTCAAGAACACGCGGCGCGTATAAGTTGAAGATAAATTACTCACACAACTGAATACCTATACCATCTCCGACGGCGGCGCTGATGAGTGGAGCCGATGCGACGACAGCTGACGGCACTGAAGTTTTTCTTGTGACGGACGAGTTACTGAATAGCCGGGTCACTGAGCGATGTTCTCCCGTTTTAGGTGAATTCATGATCCCGTCATGGGAGTTGCCTCGAACGCTCTGCAAATTTATTATCTTGAGGCGTATAGTGGGTGTCAGAAGATGACGGGTAAGGATGTCCCTTCTCGGCACAAACGAGATGCAAGAATAGAATCAGGGGAGACTTTCCGAACAAATAAAAGGGACGTTTCCGTGAGGTAAATTCGATTCGGCTTCGTAAGTTCTCGGAAAGATGTTTTGACCCTTGACACTACTTATGACAATCTGCGTAGATTCAACATTATCGAGGGCTCTATTGGATTAACTTGCTATATTTCCCAATTCTCAAGCCCACGCTCCTTTAAAATTCTAAAAATTTGGTTTCATTGCCTCAATTCAGTCGTATACGGGACCGACTCATGCATACAACATGGACGAGCGGAAGAAGTTTTACAATAGTGAGACCAAAAAGTGAAGAACCCCTTTGGTAGTGGTTAGATGTTCAGTAACAAAATAGCGGAACATCCTCAATGCGTGATCAATGCTATCCACAGCTGCTCGAAGTCGACGAACAGTCATCTTCATCTTTTCCCTTTAGGGGATTATCGAAATGCTACATTGTTTATAACCGCAAAAAATGGCTATAGAATCCCCCGAAGACCGATTATGGAATTCTTCCCAGGCTAGACGCTTAATAGGTAGGCAGGCGAATATCAGAAGCTGGAGCGTGGGAGCTCCTGGGTGAGACATGTGGCCAGTCTATGAAAAGCAAAAAACGATGTGGGAATCCTTCTGTTTTGAATGTCTATTTGCACGTGAAATAAGATAAATGGACCAAGAAACTGCAGGATCGTGCGAATGGGCTTCAGATTGGGTTTCCACGTTGTGTTTTAAAATGATGCCCACACACGGACACATTTGTAATGGGAAATGTAATGAGCACGTCAAAAAGAGGGGGTTGCCTGATAAAAATGTGGTGAAAAGTAGCAGATGAGTAGAAGAGATGCATACGTATGGAATAAATTATGAGACGAAAGCAAAAACACAGACATTTGGCATCGCATAAATCACAAGCGTTTGAAGCGTCATAAAGATTTCATGCTGCTTTTTAAACAGTCATTACTCTACACTATGACCCGTCCCCCGTACACCCACATGCGATGCCCCCGAGACGATTCAATCGTTGTCTGGGGATGGCATTCAAATTGGCATCAATGAGCTGCACAAAGCGAGGATTATCGCGTTACCTTAGAAATCAAGCCAGACAAATTTTGACCAATGAAGTCTTTTTTGCAGGAGAGGATATATTCGTTGAACCAAACAGCGTATTAGGGGGGCGAAACCATATGGGGATGGAGTTCTGATGCTTACAAAGCTAATAAAGGAAGAGGTCAACCCCGCGGAACAGAGCTAATGACTTGGACAAGGCTGGGAAACATAATTGCCACGATCTCACTGTCCCCCAGGGAACATTCAAATTATCAATGGAAGTACCCCGTCATCTCGATTTTCTGATAATCTTTATGGAATCCGGGAGAATTCTTCAAATACAAGAAAACCAACAAAACTGGCGGTCAAAGATGCCTTTAATCAAAACCAACCTGGAATTTTTCCCGCTTCATCAACATAGTGGGAGCTTAGCTTGCAATATATTTAGAGAGGAGTTGCTTCGGAAGAGACATTAGCCCGCCTCTAATGTCAAGTTAGACAGAGAGGATTGGTTTTTATTGAGATGAAGATTAGATGATGCCCTTTCACGGGAAAAAGTTATGCGATCGACAAGCAAATGCATGTCATTTCCAGCCCCGGAATCACACCAACTCTACGAACTTACCCGATTAAAGAAGGCTTGACGACGCATCATGGTAGGCAGAAAGGGATGTGAACTCACGCCCCACCTATTCCCTCCAACTCGCGCACATAAATAATGTTGAGGTTGCGAGGATTCCCAACTTTCCTTTCCGGTGTCCCGAACTCATTAAGGGAAAAGTTCCAGCCAGAGAAAAAAAAGAGGTCCCTGAGAATCATTTCCTGTCACCCACACAGGAAATAGAAGCGCCTGATTAACGTCATGAACGCGAGAAATGCGCTGCTTTTAGTCTTTTGGAGAACTCGGGCATATGTGGGCTGCAGGAGAATGAGACAGTGATATGAAAATTTGGAAAAGGTTACTGTAATTAAGCGAGTACTTGGTCAAAAATGAGAGTTCGCGTGTTGAATGGGGGACAGCAATGGCGATAGAATAGCTGAGGCCTGGCCAAGGGTTTCCTATGATTGAATCCTCTCCGAGTCGTAATGGGCATCTCAAGTTGGACAAGCAGTTCTCATCTAAAAGGACGAAAACCTCTTAACAGAGAGAAATAAAAGCTGGCTGCTGCAAAGGTGAGCAGATGGGGGGAGAATCACCCAGAGTGCAATCCCCTACAGGAAACGAGACAATTATTAACTGGATTATGCCGCCGATTGACTTCAATGCATTTTGGAAGGGTTGGCTATTTGGCAGAGTGAATAATTTGTCGCGTAAAACGTAAAAATCTCCCTGGTCGAGAGAAGGACTTCTTGAATGATGTCAAAAAGGCTTGAGATGAGGGGGTAAGCGATCGTCTGCTGACGAAAGCCGCTCGAAGTTCTGGATTCTCAAAGATGTCATTGTAAATAGTGAAGCACGTAAAAGGAAGTGAGATGGGCAGAGGTGTGGGGTTGTTGTTGATTAGATAGAGATTTGAGCTGGGTCGTGTTATTCAATTAACCGAGAGGGAAGGTACTTTCAAACTCGAAAGTAAATAGATGAGTACGGGAAGAACAGGATCGCTCCTCCCTGTTCCAACAAAAACGATGTTAATAATCACCAGACTAGAGTCACAGTCACTTACACTGCAACAGTTTCCCATTTCTCAACGGCCGATAGTTACGATGAACAACAGGCGACCGCTCCCTGTTACTATCTGAAGACTATATCGCCATTTTATTTATGCACATTTTGATCGACCATATCCGGTGAGAGTGTCTCCCATAGAGGCGCCGCCGAGAATAGAAATAGTGAAAACGGTCAACGATATTGTAGAGGGCTCTTCCAGTAGAACAACGTCATTCAAACCAGACTTTAAAAATATTAATCAAAATCGCCTAGTCTACAAATTTCCAACGGTAATTAGTCTGTGGCATCTCCAAGGGGAACGATACTTTACGAGTTCGCTGTCCATGGCCAAAGCGTAGGAGTCAATTTTGGAGTTCTCCTCTCAGAAAGAATATCGTTGTGGTGACACAAAGAGTATCCCAACTCCTCATGTTTTCGGCCACTTGCAGAGAGCGACGATCATTGAGGTATATACTTTCCTATGTGAGGACCAGCTCTTTTTTTCGGGGAACTCCTCTCTTGTTGATTAGGTCCATGTGGAAATTTTTACGATCTCATAATTTACTCATAACTCAACCGGGTTCACTTGCCCAGGACCCTTTAGGATGTTACTCTTTCTTTGACCCATGACTAAGCTGAAACCTTTCCGTCCCTGGTCCCGAACTCGAGATTGACAACCCATGCATTATTTGCAGTGAAGTGGTTCAACAGATTTTCCTGCAACAGCTTAATCTTACTTGTTGCTCACACATGTCATAATACCCTGTCTACGCTATCTACTTTGATATGTAAACCTTCGCCCCATGCTCTTTGTCTTGCCATTTACATTGGAAAAGTTCCGGTTACTTCCTCTTGACATTATCCTAGCAGGCCTTATAAGAAATCCAGCGCAACTAGTGGTAATTCCGTTTTCATGGCTCCCATGGTGGCTGCTTTGAGCTCGGGTTCTGTTCCTTCTTTCGTGTTCCTTGCCACATCCAAGAGGATGAGGAGGACATCTTTAAGAAATAGTATACGTGCTTCCATGCATTTGGTGAATGTTGTTGAGAATGGCTGAGAAGATTCTTCAACGCATTGTAGCCTATCTTATGTATAGCCTTCAAGTTTATTTACAGCTCTTAAAAGATTGTTTTGCATCATTGATATCCTTGCTCTAGAAGGCTCAGCCCCTTTTCGCTTTTGTAGCTGTCCTTCTAACCTCCGTTGTTACCTTTGGTCTATACACAAATTTCCAAATTGATGCATGGATTTCCAGAAATGGCCCGTGTTCCTAGTTTGAGCATGGTCAATTTAGGATACGCTCAGAGAGTTTAGAGAAATGGCTGATTTATAGTCGAATTTTCCGAACTTTGTTCCATTTGACAGGAACTGACGTTTGTCTAGCCCGTTACCCTGCATCTGTGAAACTACTACACTTTCTATCATCTAGAGCATATCCTTATACTCCTCCAACATCAGGTGGGAGTAAGTCTTTTGATAGAGATAACTTCAATCGGAAATAGTCCCTTCCTGGCACGGACTTCCCTTCTTCCTCCATTGCTGAGATCCGGTCCAATCGAGTCCTTAGGCACATATAATATACACTTGTAATATCAACACCAGTGCAGTATCTGGGATTTGTAAATAACTAACGATATGAATCCACATCCTGCTGCTCCCTTTTCTTTCTCACATACTTCGACCACCATCTTTCTAGTTTCCCAGACCATGTTCTTTCAGTCTGTCAAATGTCGGGTTCACTTCGGATCCTCTTCTGTTTGTTGCTGCTCGTAGTGTTGCTCGATGCTTTCCCGTTGTACAACAGCTTCTCCGAGCTTGAGATGGGAAGCAGTAAGTCCTCTTTTGACATTACTTGGTCATCCCAAAAGGGGAACATTTCAAGGAAAGGTTTAACAGATATCAGGCAGTGATTGTCATACTGATTCTTTGCGCAAGTATTGTGTCACTTCCGGCGCCATAGACACCGCCAGGGTTTTCGCCAAAATGTTCTCAGAACCTGCGGTCTCTCAAGCAGTTGTCAATCGGACATCCGGGAAAGAGTGAGAGCAGGAAAGATCTCTTTCTGCGTCAATTGAAAGGCCCAAAGGATGGTCTATGATTTTGATTAAATGGCTAAATTTTTCCTGCTTGGGACAGTCTTCAGTGACGAAACACACAACACTTTTTTGGGCGCTGAGCCTATGCATAATTTGTTATTATTTATATCATAGACTAGAAGTGCCCAGTTTTTATGGAAGACGCCCTTGTGGAAGGGGCGCCTTGGCCGGCCGCCGGCCGGCCGACGCCCCCGATTCGTGTTGGCGGAGGCTCCGCGCTGGGGTCTACTTCGTTCCATTGGTTTGGTCGAAATCCCCGGCTTTGACAAAAGAAAAGGCTTGGCCATTCTGACCGCCGGCTGACCGAACCCGGCTGGCTATAGAAAAAGGTTAGGTTGACCCAGTTATGCTCGTGGGCAAGAGCCTAGGCTCGCGTTCCAGTCTCACCCCGCGCCTACGGCGGCCGGCGGCCGCCGACGCGGGGATTGTAGGCGTGGGTCTAGGCTCCGCGTTAGATTCTCCGCCGTTTTATTGGTTTCGGTCGAAATCTCCGGCTTTGACAAAAGAAAAAGCGAAACCATTTTTGACCATTGGCTGACCGATTGAGGCCGCTTATAGGAAAGGGCTTAACTTTGGTAAAGTGCTGTCGATTCGTCACTGTGACGCGCCAGAGCTTAGCAAAAAATAAACCGCCAATATGCGAAGAAGCGTCGTCGAATGAGCCTACTCTCATCGCGATAGCTCAAAAAAAAGGGCTGAATAAAATGAAATTTAAAAGCCCTCTTCCTCCTCACTACCTCATTTTCAAAAAAATCTAAAAGTGCAGTCGTACGCAGAAAAAATTATCGGTTCGAATGAGCCTACTCTCAATTTCTCAACTCAAAAAAAGTTGCGGGTCACATAACGCATATTATTATAGAAAAGTGAAGTAACTGGAAAAAACTAACGAGTCTTATTAGCCCCCTATCTTTAACGGAAACACCTATTAGTCACGAGAGAGCCCTTTCGGCAAGTCCCGTGACCCCTGGATCTAGCCGTCGTTGCCCTAAAAGATCCATTTATAATTCAGGCTACAACCAGCCACAGCTATTCAAGAGCTCTCTACAATTTGAAGAAGATGGCCAAAACATCGACAAGCGGGCCCTTATGCGTCTTGGCAAGAGAGCGATGATGCGTCTCGGGAAGAGAGCCCTCATGAGACTTGGTTAAATTCTTTTAAGAAAAAAAGAACGCCCCCAATATTTCGATAAAAGTAAGAAGACATCAAGTTGTTTCAAGATCTCCACCCGTTGCCCGTATTCCGTATTCAAATAAATATTCGCTTGTTGTTGAGCATTTCTCGAAAACATGTGTCCTTCCCTCACGAGATATTTTCTCCTCCCAAATTAGGGCTCGTTGTGTAGACTTCTCCAACATTTCCAAAAAAAAGAAAGAAAAAACGAAACATCGCTCTATTTTACAGCCAACGAGGCGCCGCTTCCCTTTGTCTATAGCAATCTAGCGTCAGACGACGAGAGTGACGTTTTTTTGGGTAGAGGCTAGGACGCAGTCCAGAAAGGAGATACACCCTAATTATCTCCGCGATAAAGGCCGATGCCAACTATTTTAGTCCATTTTGCTGATGCCCCATTCGGACGATAGATCTGAGTGAGAATTACACTCGAATAATCATGGTTGTACCCTTTTTAGAGAGATTCCAACAAAAGATCAGCCCTCGGACAAACTAATCTGCGGCGTAGTAGAAGGTAACCTTTATTTTCATTTAGAAAACAATAGAGTTTACTAGGATTTTATGGGAAACCATGGTCCAAGCAACAGCGAAAGAATTTATTCGCTCGTTTGAAAGAACTGGGACTCAACACATACTTCTACGCTCCTAAAGATGATCTAAAACATCGAGGGCAGTGGAGAGTTCTCTACACACAAGACGAATCAGGTAACTAACATTTATTACGAAATTTACTTCCTTTGCCCGCTTTAGAAATACTTTCCGAGTTGATTATGGCAGCAACCAGTAACGATATCGATTTTGTGTATGCTCTATCGCCCGGAATTGACATCCATTATAGCGATGCTAAAGATGTCGAATTTATACATGAAAAACTCTCTCAGGTAGCGGTAATTTCACAGAAAGCAATGTTCTTTAGGTTCGTTCCCTCGGCTGTAAATCGTTTGCCTTGCTTTTTGATGACATCGAGACAGAAATGCAAGCTTGTGATAAAGAAAAATTCCCTTCCTTTGCTGCTGCCCAAGTAAATCGGGAAGTAGCAATAAATTAGAGAGAAATGTTTAGGTTTCTGTTACTAACGATGTCTTCGATTATCTAAGTAGTCCAAAGTTCTTCTTCTGCCCAACAGGTTAGACAAAATGCCAACAAGAAAGCAGTATTTCCTGTAGAATATTGTGAGACGAGATCCGTTCCTACCCTGGAAGACTCGGAATACTTGAAGACGATTGGGGAGAAGTTGATGCCGAGTATCCACGTAATGTGGACAGGTGAAATCTATTTTGTTTTCTTTCATAGCCCGAATTTTTTTAGGTCCTCAAGTGATCTCTCAATATCTCACGGAAGATCACATAGCAAAGGTGGCTTCAGTCATAAAAAGGAAGCCCTTGATATGGGATAATCTTCATGCCAATGATTATGATCCAAAACGGATATTTCTCGGACCATTTGCAGGTAAAGTTTCTGTTATCCTTCACTATTTTTAAAGGTCGCTCGGTTCAATTAAAGAATCATCTCAGCGGTCTTTTACTCAATCCAAATGGTAAATTCGAGGCCAATTTCATTCCTTTCAACACTATGTCGGAGTGGTACGCAGCGGACGCCGATGCATCAGAAGCAAACGGTTCTATCTAATGAGAAAGTTATATTTATTCCAGCAATTTAGATCTGGGCGTTAGAATGGAAGCAGCTGAGACTGATACGCACTCTGTGAATTCTGAAAAACCTGTAAAACTCTATCATCCTTCAAATAGTCTTCACGCAGCCATTCGAGCATGGATCTTAGAATTTCAAAAGTATTACTTCCCGTCGTTCGTTTTCTTTATTTCCTTTTACTTTGTTTGTTTTAGAATAGCCGAATTACTAAACGATGCCAGCTTGGAAGATGTTGAGATGGCGTCTCCTAAAGCTCTGACCGAGCTGGTGGAAGCCGTCGTGAATGAGCACGGGGCAACAAGCGAACTCAATTCACTAACACCTGAGTTTTCCGAGCCGATGGAGACACACACCTCGGATAAATCGGAGTCAGAAGAGGAGAGGAAAGCCTCTAAAGAAGAATCCGACCAAATGGACGCGGAAGAGCGATCGCTTAGGTAACGTTCCCTCTAAAATTTGTGGAACCTTCTTTTCTAGAGAAGTAGAATTTGACCATCTGGCAACATTTGTTGATTTATACTACCTTCCTTTTGACAATGGCAGAAGAGGCGAAGAAATCCTGGAGAACTTTTTGTGGATGTATGAGAACTCATGGATAATGGCTGGCGGTGACCTCTCAGTAGAGTACGTCCATTCTAGGTAGAAAGTCAATTATATTTAGAGAAAGAACATCGTCTCAGGAAGAATGGCTCTCTCGTTATGACACTGTTCGGTTGTATGTCCAAAATCTGAAAGGATTCTTCGATTATTTAGGAGATTGTCCAAACAAGGTAATATCCACCGTGACAATTACTTATGATATTACTTTAGCAAATCGTTGCGGATCTTATCCCATACATCTGGGAGGCCCACGGGACAATGTCCGTCGTTTTGGGGGTGTTGAGTTGGCTTAAGCTAGGCCATCTTAAAGAACGGTCAAAGGAACAGCCACGCTTCTGGAAAACAGCCACAAAGGACGAGCCATGGGTGACCAGTGGAGGCTTCATGAACCATATCTACAAGTAGGTCTACTCTTGGAGAAAACAGAAGAAATTCAGGATAATCGCCGGACAAGGTGGCGCGCTCCATGAATTATGCACGACGAAAACTATGTTACCGCTGTCCATAGTGGATTTTTCCATTAGACCGCTGGGTACAAATGATTTGGATAAACTGTCTGCTATGGCCACTTCGGAGTCGGATAGGACAGCCGAACAGAACAGCCTCAACGTTTCCTTGTTTCTCGACAAGTAAGACATACAAAATATTTATTTTATTATTTTTGTAGATATGTCAACTTTTACACCGAACTGGATACGAACTTCATCTTCGCTACTGTAGACGACTGTATTCCGTATGATAGAAACGTTTGTTGCCAGCACTTACTTTCAAAAAGGTAGTTCAGATTGTATGCTGCTCCATTGGAGTGCTCGCAGGTGGTTCGCTAATTGAAAATATGCACATCTACACAATAAGGTTGCAGGAGAAGTACAGAAACATAAATATCAACGGTGTTAATGTGAGCTCATTCTGTATTCGAAACTCTCGCCTTTAGATGAATTCCATAATAGACGAGATAGCCGGCTGGTTTCCACGTGTTCCGAAATACATAACAGATCGATACCCCTCATGGATTGATGTCAGGTTCAGTGCCACTGCCTACGATGCTGTGCCAACTAAGAGGATGATCCACACCCTAGCTATTTCCTTGTCCCTCGCAGGTGGTACAGCCCTATATACGGATCTAACGATAGTTTTAGGTAGTCACGGTATGTTCGTAACCATTCCCCTCTACGAAGAGGACAAGATCCAGTTTTTCAAGAATATTGGCTTCTCCGAAGTAACTCAAACCGACGACGGCAATCACATGATCTTAGCTCGAAGCATTTCTCGCTGTGCCGATAACAACCAGGAGAATTCGCCTGGTTCCTAGAATTGTAGCATATCCCGTTCTTTTTGTAAACTCTTTGTATCCATGTGCCGGTCTGTTTGCCGGTAATCCAATACGCCATTACGTTTTAAACGACCTGTACATTTTACCGGGCCATCTTCGACGCATTGAACTGAGAAATAGACTGTAGAGATTATAAAATAAAGCGTTGTTTTCATTGATTTTTAGTCTATTCTGCGTCCTGAGAAGCGGGGTTAGGCACGTTTAAGGAAAGCCGCTTGTGACGCATTGGGCTTCCCCAACCTGCATCTTTCGTATTGAGCGCAAGAAAGTCGATATCCGCGCTCTAACTCCAGTGCAAGTTCAATACACTTCCACCAGATAACCTACTCCTTGCTATTTCTTTTTAAAATAATCTTCCTTTTTTTATATTTTACTCATATTTGTAATCCAGATCATGCCGGCAGTTAAAGGCGATGGTATGAGGGGACTGGCCGTCTTTATTTCGGACATCAGGAATTGTAAATCCAAAGAGGCCGAATTAAAACGGATAAATAAAGAATTGGCCAACATACGATCCAAATTTAAAGGTACGTATTCACATCATTTTTCAAAAACTATTAACGCGCTCGAAAAGCAACTGAAGAACTATTTTTTGGAAAGAATATACAATCCGCCCCAAACAAAGCCAAACATCATATTTTGCTCACATTTTTCGCGTTTAAATTAATTTTTATAGGAGATAAGACACTTGATGGATATCAGAAAAAGAAGTATGTATGTAAGCTGCTTTTCATCTTCCTCCTCGGAAATGATATCGACTTCGGGCACATGGAAGCGGTCAATCTGCTTTCCTCCAACAAATACACAGAGAAACAAATTGTAAGATCTTTAGTCATTTTTTATTGAGATACTTTTCAGGGCTACCTGTTTATATCTGTTCTTATTGAGCAGAATTCCGATCTGATGAAGCTTATTGTCCAGGCCATCAGGAACGACTTGTCTTCCCGTAACCCGGTCCATGTTAACCTTGCTCTCCAATGCATTTCCAACATTGGGAGCCGTGACATGGCTGAAGCTTTCAATCAGGAGCTTCCCAAAGTATTGGTGTCTGGGTAAGATACATATTTGAGGTTTTTATCTTTATTGTTCCAGTGATACCATCGACTTTGTCAAGCAGTCGGCTGCCTTATGCCTTCTGAAGTTGTTCCGAACCGCTCCAGATATCGTCCAGCCGTCGGAATTCGCTTCAAGAATTGTGCATTTATTGAACGACTCCCATATGGTAAGCCATTGAGTAGTTTATAATAACTATTTGCTTAGGGTGTGGTTACCTCTGCTGCTTCTCTCATTGAGGCCCTTTCTAAAAAGTGGCCGGAGGAATACAAGGGATGTGTGCCTCTGGCTATCTCCAGACTGAGCAGGATTGTCACTTCCACCTACACGGATCTTCAAGACTACACCTACTATTTTGTTCCCGCTCCGTGGCTCTGCGTCAAGCTTTTGCGTCTTTTGCAAAACTACCCATCCCCTGAAGATCCCTCCAACAAGGCTCGTCTCTTGGAATGTTTAGAGGGCATTCTAAATAAGGCACAGGATGCTCCTAAATCAAAAAAGGTGGGCGCTGTCTGACACTTCGCTTAATTAAACGATCTTTAGGTCCAACACTCGAATGCAAAGAACGCTGTTCTCTTTGAGGCCATTGCTCTGATTATCCATATGGATAGCGAGCCGAACCTTCTTGTTAGGGCATGTAACCAGCTGGGAACGTTCCTCTCCCACCGTGAGACAAATCTGAGGTGGCGTTGCACTCTATCAATTAAACAAACCATATTTTCAGATACTTGGCTTTGGAGTCAATGTGTCTTCTGGCTACTTCGGAGTTTTCTCATGAGGCGGTCAAGAAGCACCAAGAAACAATCATCAATAGCCTAAAAACTGAAAGGTGAGAATATCCTCCTATGAATTTTACGTTTTCTTTGTCAGGGATGTGTCTGTGCGTCAAAGAGCTGTCGACTTGCTCTACGCTATGTGCGACCGTTCCAACGCCAATGAAATTGTTTCCGAGATGTTGGCCTACCTGGAGACAGCCGACTATTCTATTCGCGAAGAAATGGTTTGGCTCCAGTTTGTACCCATTAGCATTTCGGTTTCAGGTACTAAAAGTTGCCATCCTGGCAGAGAAGTACGCCACTGATTACACGTGGTACGTCGATGTTATCTTGAAGCTCATTCGTATTGCTGGAGACTATGTTTCGGAAGAAGTATGGTATCGTGTCATCCAGGTTCTTGATTCGCTCTGATTTGTCAAACATCCATACACAGATCGTCGTAAACCGTGAAGATGTCCAAGGATATGCCGCAAAGACCGTATTCGAAGCATTGCAGCGCCCTGCTTGCCATGAGAACATGGTGAAGGTCGGAGGATACATCCTCGGAGAATTCGGCAACCTCATTGCCGGGGACAACCGCTCCAGTCCACAAGTTCAATTTGAACTTCTGCATTCCAAATTCCATCTGTGCAGTATTGGCACACGATCCCTGCTCCTTACAACTTATATCAAGTTCTGCAACCTGTTCCCTGAAATTAAGCACATAATTCAACAGGTAGCCTGCCCAACCTACTCTTATTAAATTTGCTTTTAGGTTTTCACCAACGACCACAACCTAAGAAACCCAGATGCTGAACTGCAGCAGAGGGCAGTCGAATATCTGGCCATGAGCAAAGTTGCCACTTCTGATGTTCTCGCTACGGTAATATTTAAGTATTTTTTATTCACTCAAATGGTTTAGATCCTCGAGGAAATGCCACCTTTCGCAGAAAAGGAAAGCAGTCTATTGGCAAAGCTAAAGAAGAGCAAGCCGCAAGTGGAAGAGCTGGAAAATGCTGAAAAGGAGAAGAAGAGTCGGCCAACAGCGATAATGTCTCAGGATTCGTCTTCTGGGTTGAACCTTGTAGATGTGGACCGCTCGACGGGAGCTGCAAGTGCTAACAGTAGTTCCCTGGTTGACATCTTCGGGCAACCAACAGGCTCCTCGCCCGCTCCACCCAGCGATGAGAACGACCTAACCAAACTCCCCAACTTCGTTTCTGCCTTCCCAGCCAAGTACCATTTCTGTTAGAGCTTTTATTTTCTTGCTTAAGGTTCATTACAAAGAACAACGGCGTTCTTTACGAGGATGAGGTGCTCCAAGTTGGGTGTAAGCTGGAATCGCGGGGAAACCTGGCTCGCCTGGGAATGTTCTACGGAAATAAGACTTCCGCTCATTTTACTGAATTCGCTGCCACTGTGCACTGCCCAGGGGCTCTTTCTGTTCAGTTGCAGGCTCAGGTGGGTGGTGTCAAGTTACCTTCAGAGATATTTTAGGCAAAGCCCATCGACTCCTTGGTCCAGGCCGGCACTCAAGTGCAACAGTTGATAAACTTTGTCTGCGTAAATGAATTTGGCAAGCTGCCTATTCTAGGATTGAAATTCAACTACACGTAAGAAGATTAAAGTAATTCTTTGAATTAAACTTTTAGTGACCGTGCTGGGCAGACGCACTCCTTCGACAAGCTGCTGTACCTGCCCGTGTTCTTGAACAAGTTCTTCGAGCCAACTGAAATGACGTCGGAACAGTTCTTCGCCAGATGGAAGGCTCTTGCTCAGCCAAGCCAGGAATCTCAGAAGATCTTCCCTGCAAAGCTGCCAATGGACAACTCCCAAACAGATCAAAAGGTAAGAGTTGCCTCTGTATATTTAACAACAAGTCCTCAGCTCTCCGGGTTCGGCTCAAAACTTCTGGTCGATGTCGACCCTAACCCCGACAACTTTGTTTGCGCTGGAATCGTCCACACTCAAGCTCAACAAATTGGGGCACTCATCCGTCTCGAACCTAATAAGCAGGCGAAGATGTACCGTCTAACTGCTCGGAGCAGCAAGGATTCCGTGGCAAAGATAATAGTCGATTTGTTGGTTGATCAATTCTAATGTACTTAGGTCATGCTCTTTTAATTATTTGTGATTCAGCATTTAACATTCCTTAATTATTTCTATTTATTTTCATATTTATACCAACAACCAAAAGATAGCTCCTAAGGCAATCAAAAAAGTAAGCATAATTACTGTGTTAAATGTCACTTGCTTTGTGTTAGTAGAAATAATATAATAAAGACATATTTTATTGATGGAGTCTTCGGTAGGAGGTATTTCATAAGAGCTTTTAAGAAATGAGCTCGGACATAATAAAGAGAATGACTTTTTTGAGTCCGTGCTCTGTAAAGGATGTGCTCTAATTGACTTTAGAATGGCATCACGGCTGAGGGACGAGGGGTCTCTTCCATTTACAAAACATTCTCCTATTTGGCGTCTCCCTGTGACTTTGCTTCAATGATTTGAATCGTCACCATCGGCTCGGAGACGCTGAACGAAAGACCCGTGTCCCCTTCCATCAATACCCGCTCTCGGATCTTTTTATAGTCGGACAATAATTTGTTCGTAGTTTCATTATATTCATTTCTATATTTCTATACATGCCAAGACGGAAATACAACTTTTCATTCTCCTATTTTCTTCGATGTTTTTTCCGTGGGCATACGAGCTGGCCATACATTTACGTGTCCTGGTTTTTCATCAATTCCGTTGGTCATGTGTATCTTTTCGCCGTCGATCACTTACAAAGAGGCGGTTAGTTTTTAATCACAAACTGGTTATTATGATTCCAATCAGCTGTTACTAAGAATATGTACGACCGATTCCTTGCCCAAACCAGCTTGAACTTTGTAAGCAGCGCGTCGCTGGAGATATTATGTCAAATAGTTGTCTGCGCTGTGTAAGGGCGTCTATAGCATATTAATTTCAACAAGTTCTTTAGAAAGATGCATCGAATTCAGAGTGAACGGCGATACTGGTAACCTCGGCTACGGCTCACACTTCTCCTTTCTATTGATCTCCCATAGTTTTATGAATTCTATGTCGTGTGTAGCAATTTCAATGGTTCCAATCATAATCGAAGGTGAATCAGCAGTGTCAGGAGTGCTATTTGGCTCTTTTCAAATGGCTGAAACAGAAATTAAACGGCGAGACCTTTCCAGCAGAAACACAATTGTGGACGATTGCCACGCTACAGTAAGACTTTATTTTCATGGAAAATGCTGGATAACCTTGTTTTCGTATATTAGTAGTAGTCATCAGTTAACTATCGACTTAATTGATATTTAAACAATAGTTATAAGCTCCTTGGTTACAACGATTTTGCTTACAAATGTAGAGTATTTGTAACTTGATAGTAGGGCTCAACCCGAGTCCATGGGTCCCGCAAGGAAGCCTGATTCTACACATAAGCCCTCGAGGAAAGCTTTTAGAAATTCCCAGAATACACAAAATGAAGACATTTGCGTTTAATTAAAGAATAATGAAGAAGGTGGGCGTATCACCGATTTCTCTTAATTCTTCGAATAACGTTGAAAACATCCGGGTGTCTATTACTTCACATGTTTATTGTCAATGAAGGCTGGACATCCCCGGGGCAATGTACACTACCAAAAAGTCGTATATGTTGACAATCGGGAGTCATCTTCTGATTATAAAAATGCACCTGATAGAAGGGGATATCAGTGTTTTGGACTTCTTACCCCGGCTGTCTCCGTGACTGATAACAAAGCAAGACGTGCAGCCAAGAAAATGGATGAAACCCTGCCCCTTCTGAATAAGAACCGTCAAAGTAAGAAAGTCAAACAATTTTATCAGTTCGTTACCCTTGAAACATTTATTCCCCGAACCCTTTAGACGTCAGGATGAGTTGCTCGAAGCCTACCGGAAAGATGATGAGGCTATCAAAATGGGGCATCCTTCCGAAGAGCAGGACGAAGCTACCGTATGGCCAGGAGGAAACTAAGAGTTCGTGTTTTCAGATGAGCCGAGATAATGTATTATCCAAAGTCATATTAGTAGTCAACGTCGGCCTCTTATTGGGGAAAGGTCTTGCCACATATCTAACTAATGGGTCTTCCTTGTCAATTATTAGTACTCTACTAGATTCCGTAGTGGACATCACAAGGTTTCCCCACTATAGCTCCAAGTAGATGTTTTCATTATTCAGCGGGCTCGCTATCTGGTCAGCGACCTACGCCATAATGCACACCAATACTTTTAAGTATCCCCGAGGCCGAGAAAGCCTGGAAGGAATGAGTATCATTTTTATTGGAACAGTCATGGGAATGGCTAACTTCTACGTGATATTCGAATCAGTCACAGTGATAATTGCAAACTCCTCGTCGCCAGAGATCAACGCAATGTCTCTAATTATAATGGGTGTGACAATTGCAACTAAGGCTGTTTTATGGTTTGTATGCGTAAAAAGGCGAACATCCAACAGTCTAGTAAGTATTTTTCGTATTACGGGAATCAGAAAAGTTTAGGTACTGGCTGTCGACCAGCGAAACGACGTTCTCACAAACTTCGTGGCTATTTTGGGGGCCATTCTCTCGAAATACGTCTACAATAGGGCCGATCCACTAGCAGCAATACTTATCTCGTGAGTAAACTATGATGTCATTCTTGTTTAGTTACTGACTGTTGCAAAATAGCCGTTCAGAGGTTATGTAACCATTTCTTGGATACAAATCATCCTCGAACAGATTCCCGAGTTGGTCGGAGTCAAATGTACCGACACTCAGTTCTCGAGGGTCATGAGGGTTCTGATCACTCATTCGGAGAAAATCCGATGTCTGGACACACTCCTGGTGTACCATTCTGGACACAAAGTACGTTGTCATTTAATTTGGCTAACTCTTGATGTAGGTGAGGGTGGAAGCTCATGTTGTTTTGAATCCGGAAATGTTATCAAAGGATGTCCACGATAAGATTGTCGACCCTCTCCAGAGGAAACTGCGATGTTTAGACTTTGTAGACAGAGCGTTTGTCCACCCGGATTATGAATGCGACGGGTATGACTGAAATCTGACCTGTGTCTCCTGTACAATCTCTAATAAAAAGTTCTACGTCTGTTGAGTAACAAAGACCGTTGGTTCTGTTGCCATCTGTCTTTTGATCTGTTAGACTCTATCGCGACATAAAACCTTTACTTACAGTATGGACAGAAGCACGAGTTAGTAAATAATCCAGGCCGAACTTTTCCATTGTGCCAACAGGTGATTCAGCAACCGGTCTATATATTCTTCTACTGTCTCAGGTCTCAACAGCTTGGCTCTTTCTAAAATGCTCAAAGCTATCCTTATTCTGGCTGTTGCAGTTCTCTGCGCTGCTTTGCGCGTCCGAGTACGGTGAAGCTGACAACCAAAAACGGATTTCTTTAGGTGGAGAATCTCGATGACCCCGTGGCATTTGCTAGTTGTAATGCTCCTTGGATCACGCAGTCTAAATTCCTCGGACAAAACCAAAGCTTCTGGTTCGAGCCAGGTACTTGCTGAAGTTGTTGGTAACTCTTCCTTGCAGACGATTTTAACTATTCATGTGTTGTGGTCACCAACAGATTCAAGTTGAAGGCTTGGAAAGTGGATAACATGACGACTGGAACTGACGACTATGGCTGGTACATTCGGAGAGATGGAATATATTTCGGAGACGCCAACGGGCAGAACCTTCAGCTCCGTTACGGATGGTGATACTCAATCTACAAATGAAACTTAGTCTCGAGTACTTTTTCCTCCGTAAACAGGCACGATTGGACTTATTGAGTGACGTGACCATCAACGTCCGCTGCGGTTTGTCGTCTATTTGCTCAAAGCAAAGACTCGAAGCATGCTGATATTGGTTAATTTATCCTCAACTGTTTTTACTAAGGTTTCATGCCTTAATGCCTCTGGCAGTTAGTCGTGGTTTCAAGCCTAGAGTCAACGACGCTGCCTCTCATCGATTGCCATGACATCTCCAGCCTCAATGGTGATCGCCCTTCACCACGAGCTTTTCCAGTCTTAATATCCTATTACCATCCCGTTCCTTTATGTCTCTCTGACATTCACATGTGTATTTTTTACCTTTTGCGTGTTCTAAGTACGCTTCCGATGACAACGTTCAGCTTGGGATGGTGGGACTCGGGGTGTTGAGGGAACGGCTGTTCCGAACGAAGAAACTGCCGTCAGGTAATCTCGATACGCAATTGAGAAGATGTCTTTCAACCTTGGACATCACGCTTCTTGGAATAGGGCATATGATTGGAGCGGGAATATATGTTTTGACAGGTGAAATTGGAAATTAATCTTTTGATAAGAGTTGCTTTTAGGTTCGGTAGTTCGAAACACTGCAGGGCCTTCAATTGTGTTGTCTTTTCTATTCTCTGGAGTAGCGTCGCTGCTTTCCGCTCTGTGCTATGCTGAATTCGGTGCCAGGTAACAATTCTCTCTCGATGTTTCCTATCTTCCAGGTTTCCCAAGGCTGGGAGCGCCTACACTTATGCATATGTTGGTGAGGGATCACAAACATCTTTTCTAATCATTTTCAGGGGTCGGAGAAATCTGGGCCTTTATTATTGGCTGGAACATAGTATTGGAGCACATGCTTGGCGCAGCAGGTATTCAGAAATAATTGAATCAACGTTCTTTATAGCTGTTGCCCGCTCATGGTCTGGCTATTTGGACTCTCTTCTGGGAAAGGCCATCTCGAACACGACAATTGAAAGACTGGGACATTTGCACGTATGGAAGTTAATGATGACAGGATAATTCAGCTTCAGGGTGGAAATCCATCATTCTTCGCTGACTACCCGGACATGGTGGCATTCCTGTTGATCATATTCGTCGCGATGTTTGTTGGTAAGAGAGGCAAGTTGTCGCTTACCGTTTAAGGCCTTGGGTCGAAAGTTTCAACTAACTTTAACTCTATGTTTACTGTTCTGAATATGGCAGTAATATGCGTCGTTGTTGGTTATGGCATAACCTTCGCTGACTTTTCCCTATGGAGTGGAACAGACGCCGACGGACGATCAAAGTAATCCTCTAACTAATCTTTGTAATTGAAGTACCCAGCTTCCTGCCTTATGGCTGGAATGGAATGTTAGCGGGAGCAGCTTCCTGTTTTTTTGCCTATATAGGGTTCGATGGATTGGCCACGGCTGGCGAGGAAGCCAAAGGTATAATCGAGGCATTTCCTTTAGTTGTTTTTAGAGCCGTCAAGATCCATTCCAATTGCAACCTTTGCTTCTATGTCGGTGGTCACTCTTGCGTACATCCTCATGTCGGCATCCCTGACTCTGATGGTTCCATACGACCAGGTTCATCCGACCGCCGCCTTCTCGGACGCTTTTGCTATGAAAGGAGCCACCATTGCCCAGATGGCCGTGTCTTTGGGAGCTCTTTGTGGAATGATGACGAGTCTGGTATATCCATCAAAAAGAGCAGAAAATTGGGGTTTATTAGGTTGGGGGAATGTTTGCTCTGCCGCGATGCGTCTTTGCAATGGCTGAAGATGGACTCTTATTTGAGGGACTGGCTCATATTAATTCTAAAACTCAGGTAGCCTAACTCTTCTTTTTTTATATTCTGGCAATGTCTAGGTCCCTGTGAACGCAGTCGTTGTATTTGGTTCGATGACAGCTGTCATAGCGCTCTTGTTTGACATCGAAACGCTTGTGGAATTTCTGTCTATCGGTTAGAATCTTTGGCCACGCTATTTCATTTCCAATGTAGGAACTCTCCTAGCTTATTCGATAGTCTCAGCTTGTGTTATTATTCTTCGCTATCAACCTGCAAAATACGAAGATGAGGTCTTTGACAACGGTTTGCGCATGACAGCTCCTGAGCAATGAGGCTAATTCCAGGAGGAAAGTTAAAAATAAGCCTACCAATGCAGCAATGGCTGGACGCCCAGCCACCAGGACATTCAGTCTTTTATGGGGTTGCTGCAATGGTGTTCGGGTTCTTTACGTTTGCCCTGTGCCTATCATCCGGACATATTCATGAAAATGGAGGAATCTTGGCAGCAGCAGTAGCTGCAACGGTGTCCCTGGGAGCCTTTTTCTTTATATGCCTTCATCATCAGAATTCTGTTGCTCTAGCGTTCAAGGTTGTGCCCTTCTTAGAAACAAAGTAAGGTGGCTTTTAGGTGCCATTAGTTCCACTTGTGCCGGCTGTTAGCTTGTTGATCAACATCCTTATGATGCTACATCTAGCTCCCATCACATGGCTGCGTTTGGCTCTGTGGTTAACCATCGGTAAATTGAATTAAGGGAAGTATCTTCAAACGTTTATAGGACTGCTCATTTACTTTTTCTATGGGATGCGGCACAGTAAAGAAGAACATTCTTACACCGAAAGAATAGCTAACAGCACGACTTATGACTCCGTAGTCACTGCCAGCACTATCCCAGACAGCTAGACAGACTACCTGTGAGCAGTTGTCTCTTTCCCGTTAGACAGTATTCGTTTCTCCGATCTCTCGTACTATCCTCTGATGCGATCCCCTGTGATTCTATCCTATCCCAAACGGTGTACGTGCTAACATTTCCTATCGTTTCTGCGCAATATGAGCTGCCATAGTAGTAGTCAAATAAATATTTATAAAATTTGTTGTGCTAATAAGGCATTGTAAATCACAAAACGTACGTCTGAAAGATGTTCTAATCACAGAGATAGTGAACCCGTAAATGAACTATCACAAAGTTGAAAACATTTGAACCTAGATTAAAGTCAAATCCACCCGTTGGTTAATACGTTGAGACAGAATCATCCATAGGGACGGCCATATAACTCCACATTGACGGATTGCGTCTCATGCCGACGGTTACTCTGGGATTCTTTGTTAGTGTTGTGTAGGTGAAGAAGAGACAGATGATACAACAGGCAATTAGCATAAAAACAACTATAGTGGGAGGGTAGGAAGAGGAAACATCGGGATGTCTGAAATGGCAATAGAAAGGAGAATCAAGTATGAGCTTACTTATTCACGACCAGATTAAAGCCGCGGTTTTTCAGAGGGAAGAATCTCATATGATAAATCATGGCACCCAAAGCCCATTGAACTTCTTGCCCCGAAATTGTATTGGCGCTCTAAAATAAAAATATTGTCTGGTGATCAACAAGGCGCCCACCTCAAACTGGTTTTTCGTTTCACTGATGGAAAATCCTGAATGGAGCACAGCCGTGACCCAGGCTGACTTGAAACATTGGGTCTTTAGTCGGTCGACATCGGCTTTTGGATACAAGGACTTTTTAGCAGCCGCCTACAACAAGAATTAAAATTGGAAATAACCATACCTGGATGACTGACCATCTTTGCGCACAAAATTGGTTGGATTTTACTTTTAGATGTGTATGGTTGTACTTCCCTCCCAAAGTAAGGACGTCCTGCACTGAATACCAGTACTCCGAAAAGCCGTACATTTGCATGTCCGACAGAGAAATCTAAAGAAAGAAACTATATTCAAGACAAAATCCATTAACTCACATTTGGAGCAGATACCGAGCCAAAGAAACATGATGGCATACACACTGGCTTGTTTTCCGCCTTGAAGTTGCTGACTATCCCACTTAACTTTGAAACGCAATCGCCCCAGTTCCCGATACCCTGAAAAAAGCTCTTTTCAATATTTACAATAAAGTCTTACCTTTCTCACAAAGCTCGTGTTGTCTTCTCTGATAACAGTTTTTTGTAGATTGACCGGCAGACATTCATCTCGTACATATGTCAAGTTTTCCTTCTTCACCGCTGCGCTTAGTTGTAGTTCATACTTTCTTAATCCCTCGTTCACTCCATATCCAAGGAATGTTGTCACAAAGAGCTTGTATTTAAAGTCAGCGGAATCATCTCGGCTTCCAAGGTTTATCTGCAACGAAAAGAATACGGAAAAGACAAAGTCACTGACGTTTTCCACATTTTCGCTGAGGAATGTTTCGTTTTGGGGTAGTTCATAGGCGATTTGACAACTGGCTCCTCCCATATCTATCATTCCAACAGTTTTCTTCCTCTGTGGTTTAGCAACCACTCTATTCTCTTCCAAATCAACGTTTCCTGTTGATTTCCTCGCAAAGTTGCCTGTAATATGTATTAGAGAAAGAATGTTCACCTACCCAAGATGTAGTTTACTGCTACCCAGCTGTATATTCCTTCCCATTTCCCTTCGATCACCCTGATGTGCTCCTTCATGATCTGCATCGGAGTCATTTCTGGCAACTTGCTGTGCAAGTCGTGAAGAATGGCGTTCTGTGCGCTAAATTCCATTTGAACTTATGATTAAACAGAGACCTACTCTAGAGGGACAAGCCGCATACCGGCAGTTGCAAAAAGGAAGACGGGCGTGTACTCTTTCTGCTTTTCCGGGATGTATTGAATTGCATAGTCTAATAAAGGTTTTATATACGCTGAAATAAGCTGTGAAATATTTTTATGAGAATTGATAACCTGCGGCTTCTCCAGGTTTCTCAGCAAAGGTGCTTAACCCTGGATACACTTTTTTGACTACTGGTTTCCCTACATCGTCTAATGCTGGTCGAATGTCAATAAGCTCGTCGTCTAAAACATGGTCTACAATAAAGTGAAAGAATCACCTGAGCTACTTGTCCATTTATATAAAAATAACCTTGTGCCAGTTGAGCCTGCGTCCATGATAACACCATACGAAAATTCTAATTCATCGGAGTCTGGAAGAATGATTCTTTAAACGATGGTATAATAGACTCACCATCTGGTAGGTTCCTCCAGAGTCGGTTGACATCTCGGCCTTCGTCCGAATGGTTCAACAAGAGAAATAAGGGTATACCAAATATTAAAATGGTAAGGAAAAATAGAAGTCTCGTTGTCATCCGGATCATAACATTCGCATTCTAAATAATGGGCACGATAAAGAGACAATAAAATATTTTAAGGTAGTAGTGGAAGTCCACACATCGAATAGAAAAATAAGCAAAGTAACCAGTTCATTAAGTACCCGGAGTGAGAGTATCTGGCTTTGGATATCCGTGAAACTATCTGTGACGTCGCCCCTCATAGCGCTCTTCCCTGCGGCGGTCTTCCCTGTGTCGGTGTTCCTTGTCATGTCGTTCGTAGTGTCTGTCATCTTTGTCGTGCCGCTCTTCCTTGTGCACTTTCTTTTTTTCTTCCTTTTCCGGCTCCTTCTCATTAAAAATAGGAATAGGATCGAAGCGCGTCATTGGATCGTAGTCTCTGAAGAGAGAGGTAAGAGAAAGTGAAATTCTTACTTCTCCAGATGTTTAGCAATGTGTTGCCCGTGTTTCTGAGCTAATTCGCCGAATGTAGCCGTTTGTGAACGAAATACTTCAGCCATCTCTTTCACAAAGTCGTACAACCCAAGAACAATGGCGTAATCTCGAAGCCGATTAATTTCCTGTAAAATGTAAAGGTTAGCAGAAAGGCAAAGAGTTATTACCGCGTACATGATCTCGACTTTATCCTTTTCAAGTTTTCGGAATGTCCTGAATATTTTCTGCACATCGCCGTTCATTCCTTGGGAGCTTGTCCAGCATTTTACCACAGCTGTGAACTATAAGAATAAATAGAAAACACCTTACTATTAGGGGCGTAGCTGGGAAGTTCCAAATCTTTTCGACTTTTCACACGAAGATCTTGCACATTCTGCTCATCAAGCTTTCCTGTTACATTTAAAGGCATCAATTCGTCGAATTTAAACTGTTCCATTAGATCCAACTGAAAACTTTTCCATAAAAGAAAGAGGGCAGACACCTACCAGTGCAACTCCAAATTCAGGGGCAATGTCGTTCTCGATGTCTTGTTTTATCGAGTAGATTGCACAGTACTGACCACTTTGATGTCTTGCTATAGCCACACAATCCTAGGTAAACTATTAAACACGTTTTCGAGAAACCTTACATGAGTAGCCAAGTTCTCCTTGAGCATGTACAATAACCCCAGGAATTTCTTCTTATCTTTTTGATTATTAATCGTTTTAACTACTCCGGTGTGTTTCTTCTTCTTCCTGAAACAATTCTACTAAAATATTATAGAACAACAGACTTTTTGCTTTTCTTCTTGTGTTCTCCCTCTTTGAACTCTTTCCTGCTTACGGTAAGCAGGCTAGGGGCGAGGAGGGTATGCGTGGAGATTACCGGCATATTCACGAGACTGCTTGATTTAAGGAATCCCACCACGTGTAGACTGCCTTTCGGTATTATTTTACAGGGAGGATCAAGCTGGAAGTCATAACAATAAAATTAGCGGAAGAAGAATTCACCACAACAGGTTGTTTCAGCTTACCAACCCATATCCTAACAGTAAATTCGAGGAAGTGATCTTTTATCAATCGGTACAACACTTCCCCGTTTTTAGCTTTACAGAACTGTATTGTTTTATAGTCCTTTGAACGTGTTTTATTCAGCTGAAACGAGTTAATATAAAGAAAACTATCGAGAAAGGTAACATACCAATGGATCTATGGAGGCGTCCGCAATATTCTGGAGATCTGAGCTTTCCGCTTTCGTGACCTCGTCGGGAGCATTGTCCATAAGGATCAATTGTGTCCTACATGGCGATTTTACGTCAACGTTAGCCTGAAAATTGCATGCGTGAATCTCTGATGGCTGTCGCGAGATCGGATCAAGAGCCGATAATGGATCTTGTTCGTCTGTCGAAAGATGCCACGGATAAAACTCACCAGATATCCCCCGGCATTGGAAAAAAGAATCATCGTGTCCTCGGGAACAATGTCGTTTTCCAGCCGTATTTCTTCCAACTGGTCTGCCAGATACACGGCATCTTGCAAAACTTCCGCGGCGTCTCTGAAACCGGGTACCATTTAACGAAGTGGCTGTCAACTTACTTTAACGGGTTTTCTTTCTTTAAATCATTTTGAAGTACTTTTCGCTTTCCAATGTACTGAAAATAAAAGGTTTCTTTAAACAAATTCCTTACTGTGATAAAGGTCATTCCCTTCTTCTTCCGAACCCATACGGCTAGCTTTTTCAGTAGTTCAATAGTTCTGTTGTAGCTTGTAGTCGGCGGAGACTTTGATTCGTCCACGTCAAACACCATCGGAGCTGTGATGTGCACCACAACATAGACACTCATTTTCTATAAACTGTTCAATTAGAAGCGAGAATATAGAAATATCGATAAAGGACTATTAGGGATCAATCGATTGGCGTCGTCACCACACTGGGTCACACCTAATTGCTTTGTAAAATAAACTAAACGGATGTGGCATATATATCCACGACTCACTGTGTATTTGCTCTGGCGCCAATTTTGCCAACCGAGCGCGCAAATGCATTATCATTTGAGCCAACAGGATGTGTAGTTTAAATACAAAGGGGTCAGAAATTTACAAGCGAAAAACAATAAAAGACAAAAGTACACTTTTTCAAAGGGTTTATATGTCTGGCATAAATTTGCCTATCATGTTATTACACAGTATTTTCACTGCACTGCACCGATTCAAGAGTTTCGTACAACTTACATAGGCCAAAAAGGGCCGATACTATATTTCCATACGAAGGGCTGCTATATTTTTAGATTGCGGGATTCCAAGAACATTATGAAAGGGGTAAAAACATTACATTTCTAGAAGTTAATTGCGTTGTCAGCAGTTACTACAGCAGCTGAATCAAAGCCGAGCTTTGTTGCAGCGGCAATAATGGTGTCATTATAAGCTAGGAATAGAAACATTGACCCATGCCCTCATTATCGGAGGTAATGAAACACGTCCTCCTGCAACTGCATACAATCGTTAACAGGCTAGTAATAGCCGAAATTCCATACAATGAATGGTTGCCCCTATAACGACCTATAAACAGTCTGAAGCTTTATTATTTCGCCGTCTTTGTATTGCACTCCTCTCGTGTGTATCCTGTTACCAGCTTTTTCCACTTCCAGGAATTCCAGAACTATTCTCTTTCCTTGGCTAAAAACTCTTCAACTGCCTCCCTCACTTCAGAAATCTGATACATAAGGTCGTCCTTTCCGTCTCTTCTAATTGACAGCCGGATGCTCTGCCGAATGACCGATATGAGTTGACACAGTGATCTAATAAGGCTCGAGACGAGTGAGTATATCCTTTTTACTCGCCAGCCTACTTCTTTGTCACCTTGGTTGACAGCATATTATCCCCCGAAATCCTACACCCTTTGTTTTCTGTTGGCACTCTAGTTTTTCTTGCTATGTTCCTATTCTTGGTGCTGCTTTTCCCTTCCTATTCTTTAGTTCAATAATCAAATATTTTTGAGTCGCCGCACATAAGGATTCATAAATTAGATAGGCTCCTTTCTTGTTTACCTCTGGGCTGCGAATCTGGACAAAATTATATTCCACGGCCTCTTTTTCCCATCTTTCGCCACATGTTCAAACACATTTGCAGATAATGTTAAAGTTATGAAGTCTCGTCGCTCCGTCATCCGTGCTATTCTTTTTATACTACGGTTACAAAGGAACGTGGTCATATCGAGGAATGAGTCCAGAAGGAACACTGTCCATACAAGGGGCCTCGACCGGCAAAGGTATCCTGTTGTCAGCTTGTAAAGGGAAAACTACAGATGCCAATCTACAAAGCACAGGAGAAGATCATCGCACAAAACCAACCAACGCCACAGAAATAGCGCCCCTAGCAGTTCCTTCCCTTTAAGGTTTTAATTCTCAGTCTCTAAACGTTTCCTTCAGAACACCGAGCGTGTTCAAACCCTTCACTAGCAGTCCCCAAACGGAGCGACTAATGGACTTTGGTAGGTGCAGGCGACCCAAGACAGCAAGCGTATTGTTGTTTGTTGCAAAAATAGGAAGAAACTGGGATGGCGTCTTATTCTGTTTTATTTCCCTTGTTTGGAGCTATTGCGTCTTTGCCCTTTATCTGCTCTGGCTTTTTTTCGATTGAAACACACATATCACGCCGGACCTCTTGTGGACAATCGTCAAACTAGATGAAAACCATAGATCGTTTCACTGCTCATTTCGGTCCTTATCGCAAGCAACGTGCGGCTTACCATCTTTTCTTTATTAAGCACTCTTCTACTGAATGCACTTGCCGCCGCGTTATAAAAATATCATATCGCCTTTTAAAGATGAAAGAGATAACAAAGTTCTCTTTGGTCTCTTCCTTTCGATGGAACCCATACCTTACACGAGCACACTATGAACAGCGTCTCTTTGCAAATAGAGACCTTTCTATCAAATTTCAACTTTGCTTGCCCCCAAGGTAAAAGTTCCAGCGGCATTCTCCAATATGTCCCAACCATACTCGATGGGACTAGACGAGTCACGCGGTCGGCCTCTGCTGAGTGTCTGTGCTGGAGCAGCCCACACCCTAGCCTCCACTGCCCTCCTCTGCCGACAACAATCCTTAGATGAACCAGCAACCAGGTGGGCTTTTGCAGTCGGGAATCTACAAAAAAATCGCGATAGATGTTTGTAACAAGTGTTCCTTGGGTCGCAGAAACGGGCGTCTCTTTATGAAGCATCCTCCTCTGCACAGTGCCCTTTTGTCTAAGGTTTTCTGGCACTATATTGCGTCTTTACCTACAAAAAACACCTTCCCACGAAATTTTGAAAGCCACCACGGAAGGACGCCGACGTAGTAGTGAACAAGCCCTTTGCGTCGTCATCGCGCCATTCAAACATAACAGAAGCTGAGCATTCATTGAATCCTATGAACAGCATCAAACAATCGATTATAAGACGTAGATCTTCCAGGGCTCTCGAGAAGGTCGCCCAGGCTCCGCTCCTCAAATGTGAGTTGTCAGTTATCGTTTCACAGTGAGAGTAAGAGATACGACCCCTTCTGGGTGTCGAAAACAAAACCTTCGTTGAATCTGGTATCATACAAATGGGTATTTACGAGTATATAGAAGCGTAGGCAGCTTCGAAAGTGCATGTTGAGTGGCCGGGCCTCTTATTTTGAACCAATGTGTCATTCCGATAAAACACTGTCCAATATAGATCTCATAGGGATTTTGTCTGTTTGTCGCCTGGGCTAATCGCTCTCCCTTTCTTGCAGCGCGGCGTTTCTTTCTCACGTCCCGATTTCGGTAATTACGCTCATTCCTATGGCCTAATCGACAACTTTTATCGCTTTCTGGAAAATAGCGTGTTTCTTGGTTAGAGTAATACTCTAAGGTATGCTCGAAACATTCCCACGCTATCACTTATTTGCACCAAACAAACCTCACAGTGCCCAATGGACTGGGTCCACACGCAACGGAACAATGCCCGCTTTAGGAGGAGGTTCTCATTTTTTGGTAATATTGTTATTTATTTACTTAGCCATTCCTTGCATCCAGCATACCACTTGTTTCAGTTCAACGCCAAGGAAGTGTCGAGCTGTTGGAGAAGAAAAAGAAGCCCGTCGACGAGAATGAGAACCGCCTTCAGAGAAAAGCAGTCAAGAGCAACATGATCAGCATGCATGGTAAGAACTTGTTTAAAGATGGCACTCCATGTTTCTGACTTTCACGGAAATGCTTGTTACCTCAGTTTTTTTTTTAAAAAATCGTTTGACTTTTGCTGCCAATCAATCTTAAACGGTGGTCAGTGATAAGATATCTCGGAATATTATGAGCACCATTTCCCCAAGTTTATGAATTATCTGCTAAGCACTAAAATTGAACAAACTAAAAATAACAACATCTTTATTAAGGAGCCATTGTTGCAGTCGAGCAGGACGATGATTCCACCTTGAGACTGGTCCTGAGCAAAAACCATTTCGATGTGAATGCAACACTCACTAGTGGACAGTACGCAGAACATTGGTACTGAACCGGCTCAAGAGTAACACCCAAAACGATTACAGTACTCGATGGACTCTTCTCGACGTTGCCCTACACCTCAGATCCCTACCGTGTATATCTACACTTCTTCAAAACGGAGCCAGGGAGAATATGTACAGTAAGAAATGATGCTTTTGTGCCAGAACTGCTTGTAGTGAACACGATCGAGAAGAGACAAACTGCTGTACAGACGGCGATTGAAACAACTAATGAGAAGTTGGAGGCCGCTAAAACAGTCGAGTATTCGAAAGAAAATGAGAAGATGCTAAAAACTCTAGCTTGTCACTTAGAAGTACTGGAGAGGATGAAAATCAGCTTGGCAAAAGTAGAGACCCCCGCTCCTCCTCAAAGTGCTAAGGTGACGTGTACACTAGCTATTTATAGAGAATATTTTTAGGTCGAATGCAATTCTCACAATTCCGTGGCAATATTTATAACGCCCAACTACAACATGTGCGATATCGTCATCAAATATAAAAGTAATGGTTTTCTCTCTTGCTCACCATAATTTTCCAGTTGAGTGGTCGGAAGAGCCGGAATTTGAAAACATACTGGGATCATATGAGGAGGTTGACATAAATAGAACTCCAACGACGGTCAAAGTTGAAGAAATGGGTAAAAAGCTCTCCTTCCGGGTGTCTAGCTGTGGTATTCATGACTACAGTGCCCCCACTATGTGCAATCCTCCGTTTGTCGAAATATCCAGTAGGTGCAGGTGGAAGTGTCAACTTTTTGTATTCTTCAGGCTGGATGGATGTGGACAGTCACAAAGACGGATGGAAAGAACATGCCGCCGAATTGGACCAACTGACGGATGAGATTGATCGCCACAGACAATCTCTGGTGTGGCAGAGAGGTCGGAACTTGTGTGCTAGAAACAATTCAACTTTAGTCTATCCGTCGGTAGAGTTGAACCTGAAAAGGAAAAAGGCCAGTTTGAAAGAACTCTTCAGTGCCAGCTTGAAGTTTTCTAAGAACGCCAGCCGGTAAGGCAACTCAAAAAGAGAGCCTCACCTTTTACAGTGGAGTTTTCCTCGCTTCCATCATTTATACTGAAGGAAAGATACTTTGTACAGTGGATGATTGTCTGCCTATCCTTCCCATTGACGAGAATGTTACCACTCTGAGTAAAGATGACCACCACTGGCTGATGAAGCTGTCCCTTTGCTGGGAGCAGGTAGCCACGCTGATAGACTCCTCTCCAAGTGCGTATGCCAACAACGTATCCCTTAGGTAATCTTTGCCCTTTGCTCCTTTCTGACCTTTTTCTAGCTTCCGTTTAAAATTCATAGCGGCCGCCACTATGATGCATAATGCACTAGGGGTCAGGGATATTGGTCACCTCTACCATGTTCCTATCACTTATGAGAATTGCATATTTTTAGTAACGGTGAAGTTCTTAGATCCAGCTCAAATGGTTACGGTCGGTCCTATTTTAAGTAGAAAAAAAACATGACGTTTAGGGTTTAACAATGAGGTGGCTTCCGTTCACTAAATTATTCAGGAGGAAAATGGCCAGTGCCGCTGTTGATCTCTTAAATAAGGAAACGTTGAGTATTATGAATTTCTACGAGAGCTGCCAAATACCACTTAAACGGTATGCCATCCTGATCGAAATGGGCAAGATTACAACTTGCAGAGGCCTTTATCTTTGCTATATGAAACTCCATTCAACGATGAATGCTATACGAGTAGTTGTACCGGATAACCTTCCCTCGATGCTACCCTTTGTCCATGTTCGAGATAATCCCCACGTTACCAAAGAAGAATGGGAATGGGTAAAGGTTTGTTAATTATTAACTCAAGCAATGAGAATCGCTTCTAGGCCACTGATGTGAATGAACAGTTCACTCCGACCAAAGCTCAGCTAAATTTGCATGAACAACTTTCAACCGCCATCGAAACATTGCTTCATGATTTGGACATTGACGCTGATCTGGTCCCTGGACACAGATTGTACCATGCAGAGATCCTAGAACCATCGGAGAACGTCTCCATCATACTGGTTGGGGTATTGTGCACAAAAACAAAGACAGTACTTAGGTACTCCCTAGAGCAGAAGATGTATGTTCAGTTCCAAACGGGAACACGAAAGCGGCCGACAGTGCAGAGAGTAGAAGGTGTTGTAGTGCCATTCCAATCCCTGTATTTGAAATGCGTAAGAATCTGAGTAATCGAGACTGTATTATTCATCTTTCAGTCCATCAGTGCACATATCAACCGGATTTCATTACGATGTACTGTAGACTGTCAATATTTCTTGAGCACTATACAATGGTTGAAAAGGGAAAGTTAAGAGATAAACATATAGTTTAGATCTCGCACTATGAACAGAGGAAATGCCTCTTGGAAAACGACTCAAAAGTGTACAGGCAACAAATTGAGTTTCTGGATGAGTTTCAGGTTATTTCACTCAAACAATAATACCCCGTCCTACTTTCAGAAGCGGTTGGATGAAATTTGGAAAAATGCCAGATGGATAAGTCGAATCGCAACAGAAGCGAGAGACAAACACGTCAAGTTCGAAACCTGCCACTTAGTTCTAATACTCGTTTTGAAGGGTGTCGAGAAACGCGCTTCCTCTTGGTCGACTCCTTGCCCCTCTTGGACCAGCCTCCACAGCACCGAAAGAAGACCAAGCAGATATTGGGTACCACTCGGACCAGGTAAATGCTCTCTATAGCTCATCTGTATGTCCCTCTAGGGCGAGCATGTGCTGCTCCTACGTGTAAATAAGCCGACTAGCACACGGGCAATTCGTCCCCATTCTGTCATGGGTTCTCCTCAAGAAAGTTATAGGGACATCGACAGGTTGCTTTTTTACTCGTACCATATGTTTATGCAAAATTGCAGACTTTATCGCCGACGTAAGTTGTCCGCTGATTTTCTACGCATGGCAAGCGTGGACTCCAGTGCTCCTCCTGATAGACCAAGAGATGAAGACACCACAGTTGGAGTTGTAACTGTCTACTCAGCCATAGAGGAAGCCGACTTTCCCAAAGGCTCTTCGGTGAAGCTGTCCATCTCCGGAAGTACAAACAGCGAAGAGGTCAGAAGTCGATGGACAAGGACACAGGTTGTTTAGGTCGTGTCCCTGGTGTTGGAACAGCTGGCGAAAACTTCCGCCAAGCAAAAAGCAGCAACGGAAATTGTGGTGCCGGACAAGGATTTATACTGCCTAGTAGCTGTCATCGGGACGAGGGAGCGCCGACTGAAAGATGACTTCCCCCTACTCCGGCTACAGAATCCCTGGCTCAAGGGAAAACTTTTCATTCGGCTGCGGGACGACCTACTCTCGGCTATCAATGTTGGCAATGAGAGCGCCGTGTAAACATCGTGCCATAATATCCTCTTAACCCCACTGATCTTCACCTTTGTGTAATAAAACAATAAAGTTCAACTACGTTTATTAGTTTTTAAACCAGAATATATGACATTCCCCAGACCAGGCTTGCTCTCACCAAGGATGGCTCAGGTAATTTCGGAAAAGATACATAGGTGGAAGGGGAGAAGGAAGGGGTTGACCGTTGCTTCGGGGCAAGAAGGAAACAGAACACTAGGAATTAGGGGGTGGTACGTAAAGCTAGGAAAGGGGCGAGCAAAGGGGATACTGTGATTTCAATTGACCATTTAGTCTCGCTTATGGGAAGAAACACCGAGAAAATCCCCCCTTAGTTCACAGTGACAAGCATAAGTGGTATGCCGGGGGTTTGTATAAACGTCTGCTATTTATATATTTAAATGGGAGATAGGGAGCAAAAAAAAGAATAAAGACGGAGGACTAGGGAACCCTTACCAGACACGACAAAAGTTTTTGCGTTCCAAAACTGTTTTGAGAACAGGGGGAGCCATGGAACGCCAGCATTTCCAAAATATCTAGGGTAGAATATCCGAGGAGTAAAATATTAGGAAGAGAGAAAGACAGAGAGGAAGGCCATAGAGGCCACTAGTCCCTCTGTAATATACAATACAGGCAATAATAATTATATAATACCGAAGCGGCAGAACGTGGGCTATTCGGAGGACTAACACGCGTGAGACAAGTCCTCAATGACACTCTACGCTCAGAGAAAAAAAAATTATTTGCATAATATAGATTATTGGGGGATAACTAGAAAAGGAGACGACTAGATGGTGGAAGAGGACATTTTAAGAGCTTGGACCGGAATTATGTCATAAGTTTCACGTATGAGTTGTAGTTTGAGACGTCGCGCTTCAGAATCTCGCGGACTGGTCCCATGACTCGCTCGAAACGGTTGCGATCTAACTTGATGCACTTCAATGGAGTCTTGGCTACAACGGTAGCGGCACGAGGGCGGTCAAGTAGAAGAGCGATTTCACCTGCAAAACATGAGCATTGAAGGGAGAACTACTCCTTACCAAAGTAATCGGAGGTGCTGAGGTGTCCGACCACATCGAAGGGAGCGTCGTCGCTTCTCTTCTGGAGGACATCGGCTTCTCCTTCCAAAATGATGAAAAACTCGTCTCCTGGTTGTCCCTGTTCAACAACGTGGGTTCCTGGCTCGAAGTCACATCGTTCCAAAGCGTCAGCAACGTTGGCTCGTTCCCATTTGTCGAGATCAGCTGAAAAGATACATATACCGTATGTTTATGATGAGCATTTAAAGCGCTGCCAATGCAAATTATCCGCATTTCTTGCTCACAATGTCATTAATGGTACCCCATGGAGCCATGACGCCTATTTGGTGTCAGCGCTTAGGCCATCGATCGCTAGGAAGAGACCAGAGTGAGGAACTGGCTTCCTCTTCCAAAACACTAGTCTCATTTAGGCACAACATTTTCCATGCACAACCCGCAAAGGCAAGAAGACATTGGTGACGTCTAGACGACGTGTCATGGAAATGCGATGCCATGTTGTGAGAAATTCGAGATCTTAATTCCCATTTCTCAATTTCCCTTGAGCACACATTAGGTAGAATTGAAACTAACCGAGGATCTGAACCTTGGAGAGGAATTCGTCGTACATTTTCCTCTTCTTCATGACGGCTCCCATAAGAATCTTACGGTAGGAGAGACGGTCAATGGCCCAGAGCTTGACGTCAGTCTATAAGAAAATGCGATTATGTTCCAATTACTAGTACCTTGGCCTTGACAGTGGCAGCGCGAGGTGTTCCGTAGATCAAAGCGAGTTCTCCAAAGCTTCCTCCTTCATTGATAGTGAGGACGTATTCACCATTGACTTCGACGTCAACAATCTGAATACAAAATTAGATATAATATTAATTGGTCACTTACTCCCTTGTCGAGAACATAGAAGTTATCTCCGTCCTCTCCCTGTTCGATGATGATCTCGCCGGCCTTCTTGTCTACTGGGAACATAGCATCGAAAATGGCTTTTCTCTCATCCTCCTGAAAAATTATAGTTCATAGAACCAAGTCTTATGAGTGGTGAAACAGGTTGGGTGTTGTTTTCACCCTCAATAAATTAATTTTTGTCCCTTACCTCGAGATGAGCAAAGAGAACGTTCTTGCCCATGGCCGCCTCCAAAGAATTGCGAGCAGCGTCATCCTTGGGAATCACCACCTGAAATATGGATTTCAAGTCCAGGTCAGGAAGTGCCCTATGGCCAGCACCAGCTGATCAACGGCTGTGTAATAACGAGCCGGCGGCCAATATCGCCGAGACTCAAACAATTCACAGCCAAATGAATGTAAAAGTGGTTACTTGTAGTTCCGGTGTAAATATCGGTGGAGTGCTTACCCGTTTGTATTCCTCGGTGTCATCCTCACGGAGTGGCTCAGCTGAGATACCAGTACGACGTCCGCCGCTTCTCTTGGGTGGCTCGACCATAATATCATCATCGTCTTGTGTGTCTGGGGTCTGTCCAGATTCCTGAATAATTGAATTAGGATGGATTCTTTGAAATAAATGTCTTTATCTCTTACATTCGGCCGACTGAGCAATATCAGATTATTGAACACCACTCAACGACTCCGCTTTAAACAAAGCAAAAGTTTGCGCTGCCAGGTGGTAATAGGCATTTCCGGGGGAGCAATCGAGGTATCGATCAATAATTATTTGACAAACACATCGTTTTATGTTTTCGTTGGTATGAAAGCGAAAATTACCATGGGGTCGAAGATAACACTGCAGAGGGGAACGGTACAAAGGCTTCTTCTGCCCAAATTAGTCGACATTTTCAACGATACGGTAGTGACCGAATATAATAACCTTCACTGGTGGAACAGAGGGCAATTTGCCTTGTTCTATTGGTTGAATTTTGGCTGTTGAAAGAGGATAAAATGGAAGAGAAAACTAATATGCTCGGGGATGCATTTGAGATGGGTGCGTGACATGGAAAGGGGATATACCTGTGTCTGTGGAGGAGGTACGGGTGCAGCAGCGACGCCTGAGCTGCGCCTTCGTGCACTTAGCTTTTGTCCCATTGCATAAGGCACAACAAATGAATTCGACTGAGTATGGGGCGCAGTATCGATCACTAGCGGGGCCTTCCACGCTGTCTTATTATCAGAGTCCCGCCCCTCACCCCGCAAAATACTACGCGCTCTCAGCAGAAAAAAAGAAATTGAGGAAAAGAACCGGTTGAACTGAACTACAACAATATCTGCTTATACAACCGCTGCCGATCCTTTCATCTTTACGGATTATCCCCCCAGCTGGAGGATAAAGAGGAGATAAGAATCCCTGCGGGTGTTCCCCCTTGCGCTGTCGATTGTCGATCTCATTTCGTGGGACTTCGAACAAATTATTCACTGACAATTAGAGTGCAAAACCATGTTTTTGATTGGGTTGTTAGGATGTGCGTGCCACATCTGTTTTTCCTCTGCACTAACTGCTTATTAGTGGGAATGAGTCAAGGCTCCCGAAAGTTGTTAGTTTCAAACAAAGGCAATTATGACGCGGCACCGGCAGGAAGGTTTATAGAATGCCTATTTCATAGAATGTTCCTTCATTAGTAAGAAACACCACGCTCCTCTACTCGGCGTGCTCTTTATTACACGACCGTATTATGCAATCAGCAAGGATACATCATCAACGTCAGCAGAGCAAAGGAAGAACTGCGACGATTACGAGAAAAGGAAATTTGCATCACCCACGTCCAGATAGAGATTGGCGAACTGTGAGCTGAGCATGGCGACACAGGCGGTTGAAGTGGGAAGCGAATGAGACCGAATCTGGCCTGATAGTGACGTAATTTGCCGATGAGCACATAAAAGTTGCTCAGATAGCGGCGATTCGTAGTTATCAATCAATTCCCTGATAAGGCGTAACCTTCTTCCTTCCAAAAGAACCGCACCCGTTCCCAGTCACAGTTTTTAGCAAACCTCATTTCGTGAAATGACATTTCCTTGGCTACCCGGCTGTTCCATTCCCCGAGGGTGTGGATTCAAAATCCCGCGTGACTGAGCTTTCCTTTTTTGGGGGAGACTACAGCAAGAGCTGCCACTTTTTATGGGGGTAATGAAATATTTCATTGACTTGGTGCAAGTTATCGAGACGGCCCGAAGAAGCATGTAAAAGCTTTGTTGTCTGTTAGGCGTTCAACTTAGGATGGCGCCTGGAGACCACTTCATGAGTTTTTACCCATCGGCGAGATTGACGGCAATCTCGAAGAGTTCGGAAATCCCGGACTCCAGACCCTTTACTAAGGATAACATACCTGTGTTCTTTGTTCGTTGAGTTTGTCAAAGTGCTCCTTCAGAAACAATACGGGATTTTCAGGCTTGTGGATGCACAAGGCAACGATGGCGTCTTTGACGAGCTGCTGGATGTTGTGGCGTTGCACATATGCCTGACATTGTGCCAGTTGGGCCTCCTCGTTGTTGCCCTGCATTGCGAAGAGGACCTGCAACCTTGAACTTAGCCACGAGGAACTGGGTAAAAGGGAAGAGAGACGTACGAAAGATACGATCAAAGTTGAAAGGAGTAAAGAGTAACTCCTCGCAGTTATCTAGATCAGCCGCTGAAAAATCGGCGAACCATAGAGCGTGTGACTGAAATTGTAGCAGCAATTCGCATCGTTAACTTTGAATTGTGGCGTAATTGCTAGTCTATACGGTAGCAAATTATACTTTTACTGCTTAACCTCAATAGGTCGGCTAATACTGCTACCGTATGACGCAAACAAGCCCGTTTTCCATAAATCCTAAAAAGGACACGAGTTCGCCGGGAACAACTACGCTGCGACAACAGAGCGACATGTAGCCTATATGGCTTGTTATTGAATTTCTTGGGAGCGCCGTGAGGGCAGATACGCGTTCCCATGGCAGGTCACAGTAGAGCGCTGAAACGACGCCGGAAGTGGGGCATATTTGTTTTTTTCCTTTGGGAGAAAGGGGGTATCAATTGACACCGGAAGATAAACTGACGACAGGATATCTAACGCAAACTGTACCGCAATTGGACAAAAAAAGAGAATGAGAGAGGCAAATTGAAAAGATTATGCAACCTTCACGTGTGAATAGTATTGTGTGCTGCTTTTCAATCAATAGAATCGCTAGCAGCCGCCGATAGAATTTCAATTCATGCCCGGCGATTTACTCTTCCCCGATAATGACATGCCTATATAAGCGAGTGAGAGAGCAGGAAAAAACAAAGAGAGCCACGTTTTTAAAGATGAGCGGTCGACCATCGCGTCTACATAAGGCGATATAAAGAAGAGTCCCTCACTTACGGAAGTTGGAATGAGCAAAAATCAACTGGCTGCACTGCTGCCGCTACTCGTCAATAAAGCCGCGCACCCGAATGTCCCTCTCTGAAAGAGCGAGCGAGAGAAGGAGAGCTTCACAAAAACTTCTGGCTCTCTCCGAGGAATGGGGAAAATTCAGATTTAAGGGGCGTGGCCTTAGGGCACTCTGTCCCGAGCTCAAATCCTATTTTATTGCCGACACAAATTTGCATAGTCAGGGAATGAAAGGGATTAGACGATTTTTAATCACTATGGCGATGCTGTAAGAAGAAAAGGTTATAAGTGGTGTCGTTCGGCCCCAGCCTGGCGCTAGTGTAAATTGAAGCAAACCGAACAGGCGCCGATATCAGCCTACGACGCAGCTAAGATATTCACAAAATGAGCTTATAGCCGTCGTAAGTTGTGTGTGCGAAGCTGTTAAAAGAGAATAGCAAAATTTATGGATACATATGGGCGAAGATGTGACGAAGGAAAAACTTGTTGACTCCCGCTGAAATCTTGCGGTTGAGCCATTAAACTTTAAAGGGATGAAACCCTGAATAAGATTCGCGCAAGGCTAATCGTTTCACAGCGTTCAGGTATACCTTTCCAAGGGCGTGTGTCTGACAGTTCTCCCACCATGGACTGTTGGCAACGGACTATCTGCCAGCTCTTTTCAGTAAAAGAGTAGGAGAAGCGGAAAAGGGAAAGGCTAGAATTGGGGAGTAATCGAACAAGAGCACGAGCCAGACCGTTGTTTCGAGAAAAATGGCAGTGAGCAATGTTCTACCTTGCAGAGGCACCCATAAATCAGGATGAAGTTGTTTTCAACTGCAAAAGAGGAATTATTTTGTACTGATCTTTGGCACAACGAGAAGTTGGTCAGAGCCCTTGAGAAACGGTGACATCGTGTGTACTCGGAACCAAAATCTTCCCTTAGTTTACAGATTCCGTCACGTCGATTGTACTGTTACCTTGACATGAAGAAAAACTGAAACTGATAACAGTTCAAAAAGAGTATTACAGCGGGGTCATCCTGCACTTCGCTGCATTCAATTTTTCGGAATTATTGTAAAAACGGTCTTGTGGTAGTCCGTTATCAGTTAGAAGTTCGGAAGAGGGAAAATAATACACAGGGAATAAGGGACCGTACGAAGAAAAGGAAATTTTGATGCATGAAACGACACACGGGATCGAAGGGGAATGTGTGTGTGGTCATTGAGAAGTGTAACAGCCTGAGCGTCAAACGTTGTACTGTGCCAAATTTCCCCCGTTGCGCAGGTGACAAAAACCTCGATGTGTGGGCCCGTTTATGACCATTTAGAGGCATTAGTATCCGTTTTGTACACGTACATAACCCCAAAGATCTTCTATCTGCTGATTAGTGGGCAATATAATGTGGCTGCCGCGAAGGGGCATAAAATCAATAGTCTATTGGAGTCCCCGACATGCTGCTGACGTCAGTCGGGCAGTCACTTGGTAGGCGGGCGGTCGCGAAGCGGCGTCTGTCGCGAATCCAATTGCACCGGCGCGATTTTTGAAATGGCTTCTCGTTACTTGGCAACACGCGAGAGTGAGGTGGGGAACACAAGTTAACCGGCTATAGCAAACGAGTCCAGTTATGCAAAGCACGACACCTGCTCATAGATGACTTCCTCGCAGCTTTCGGTGAGTTCGCCGAGAAAATAACACAGACCCGCCAAAGCAGCAATATGATGTAGGCAATCACCTTTAGAGAGTTGCGGGACATCAACAGGATGGGACCGGAATCGATTGTAATTGACCTAGCGGAGAGGGCGAGCCTTTGCTGGATACACAAAGAGTAGTCACAAGCTGGCACACTCACTACCGTAATCCGACTTAGGGCAGACAAAGTATTAGCCAGCTGAAAAGATCTGGGTTTCATGCAATTAAACTTTGCCGAGATTCCCATGGGGGGATTATTGCGCTCTTTCCCTTCTCATAGCGCTAAGAGTAATCCGGATTAAATGGGGTACGGTGTTCTCAGAACAACAGCAGTTTTTGTTTGATGACTGATGTGAGATTATCCGAAATCCATTAATGCAGACAATGGGAGCCGATAAAGCCTACCGTATGCCTTTCAAAAGTCCAGAGGTTGCTCTTCTGATCATTATGATAAAAATACATCATAAACTAATCTACGGCAAGGGGGCAGGTTAATTGGATTCATACGTGAACGCATTTCTAAATACGAAACAAAAAGAAATTCGCGAAAACACGCTGTTTGTTCTGTCTCCTCGAAAGAGCATATAATCACGGTGATGCTCTTTGGCTCTGCTGACATTCCCTTCCGCTCCCTATTTTTTGGCAGCTAGCTTCTCTTTTTCGTATTTTCGCGAAAAAAGATTGTTTATTATTCATTTACTATTTGTATATTAGGAAAATCCCCCTCGAGGGCCGATGAAAGGTTTCCGTAAGTCATCCTCCCTCAAACAAATCCCGCGCCTAGTGACTTTTCAAAGAATTTCGATGCCATTTCGAAATTCTCTCTACTTATATAGTCTGTTGCGGTGAGAGCGCCATTTTTTCTTGTTTAGTATAGGTGATCGCCTCTGAAAGCCCCGCTGTACTTCACGCATATTCGTCGCCGACTCCTCAATAGGCGTCAAACAAATTGCCCTACCTAAAAGCACTGCTCCTTCTTGTAATTGCACTTCTCTCTAACTATAGTGTTCTTTTTGGCCGTCTCGAGAAGGAAATCGCATCCCTTCGTGCCTAATAAACCATATTAGCGAGAGGAATGGAGGGAGACGACGACAGCAGGGCACAATTGCAGGTAGTAGTAAGAGTTAGACCTTTGAATCCATCCGAAAAGGAGAAGAAACATTTTCAATGTGTCTTTCCCTTAGACAAAAAGGTCAGTTCGCCAAAAGAATACCCGGTATCGACCTATTTCTTTAAGCGACTACTACTTGTTGATCCGGAGAAGTACGAGAATAACATTCTCCGGCAAAATCGGCAGCACGAGCGACAATTCATATTTGACGCCGCGTTTGGAGCTCTCTCCACTCAGGTATGTTTTTAGGTAACGGCCGGCTATCCCCCAATTTTAGGAAGATGTCCACATAGCAACGACGGAGCCTCTGCTCGATTCCGTCGTTTCCGGGTATAATGCTACCGTTTTTGCATATGGTGCAACAGGTATTATCGAATATGAAAGGTATTATTCTTCTGCGTGCAGGTTCTGGGAAAACATACACAATGATAGGAACCAAGGATCGACCGGGGGTCATGACTCTGTTGACAAGGAGTTTGTATGAGAAGATCGGAGAAGGACAGTTCGAGGTTCACCTTTCTTACCTGGTAGGTTGGATCCATTTCTATGGCCGGTGAGGAGGGTGACAAAAGCTAATGTTTAAAGGCCAGCCAAAGAGGGGGATTATAAAGCTGCAGCGTTCATTGATATTCTGAGAAACTCAATAAAACTGTCGCAGCTAGCAGTTCGTCCTATAGTAGAAATATTTAAACAAATAACGTGTGGGAAAGATCTATAGGAAAATAAAAAAGTGATGTAACCATCGGTAGCTGTAGCCGAATGCAGCCGGCAGCGACGCCCGCGCCACACATTCACGCGCTTGCTCATTGAAACGATCGGCGGAACAATAACATTAGGGGGGAAAACCTTCCAATTTTCAGGAAATATACAATGAGGTGATACGAGATCTCTTGAATCCCAATTCCGGCGTCTTGGACCTACTTGAAGACGAGAAAGGCAATATCCGAGTGCCGGGATTGTCTTCTGTGAGAGCACCTAATTTGAGCAGGGTATGACGTTAGAAAGATCGAAAGTCGAAAGGGAAATGCCAGATTATGCAAATATTACAAGAGGGAAATATGCGACGCACACAGGAAGCTACGGAGGCTAATAAAACATCTTCGAGGAGTCATGCGTTACTTCAGGTGGGCTAATGAAAATGAAGAATTGTCATCATTTCAGGTGCTCTTAATGCGTAACAATCGACCACACTCAAAGCTTTTTCTAATTGATTTGGCCGGTTCAGAAAGAGCTTCGAATACAAACGTATCGTCTTGTGCTTTGTGTGATAGTCGGAGACTTTCAGAACCGAGGGCTGCGGTTAAAGGAAGGCGCTGCGATTAACAGGTCCCTTCTCGCACTGGGGAACGTCATAAACTCATTAAGTTCCGGTGGGTACATGAACAAGGATACTTTATTGTATGAGTTTAAAGGCGGGAAAAGCAAATTCGTCAACTATCGCGACAGCAAACTAACACGCCTATTGAAGGATTCATTGGGTAAGGAAGGAGAGTAACGTGAGCTGAATCCATGATTCAGGAGGGAATGCAAAAACGTGTATGATAGCTCATGTAACGGCTGCAAGTGGGCACTATGAGGAAACCTACAACACCCTCGTCTACGCTTCCAGGGCCAAGAACATCGTCAACAAGGTAGACCTTGACCAGTTTAGGATGACTATGGGACTAGCAAATCGGTCTTTGTTTAACCAGCTGCATTTGCGGATTGTACAACTGTCCGGATTCATAGCGGTATTCTGTGCCAAATAGCTACGGAAATAACTGACACACCAAGAGGAGATTAGTAGTCAGACATTGCGGAAATTAGATACGGTCTAGCAATTAGTGTCACTTCCTTCGATAACACGTAACAGCGGATATGGACAAGTTTTTAGGTTGTGCAACACAGGCCAGCGTCAGCGGATCCGCCGTATTCGGAAGCTCTAAAGGAAGTCCGCGCAAGACTTCAGCAGAACTCACTTTCTCATGCGGTATCGGCCAATCAAAGTGAAAATATCACCGGGCAAAAGAGAGTGCGGTTTTCAGTCAGTGACATTCAATATGACAAGCCTCTCCGTCAGCAGCAACCCCGGTGGCAAAATGGATCCGTGAAAACCATAAATTCAAGCACCAGGAAAGGGGTAATTAATTTAATAGCCGTCCGGGGGCATATCAATTATTCCAGGCTAATGAGAAACGTGATTTTGCTTCACTATTCGCCCAGCTAAAAGAGCAGTTCATTAGCATTTCGGATAAACAGAACAGACTCAGGTGACACAGCATCTGGGCCGTGTGACCGAGCCATTTAGGCTACTATTGATGAAAGCGAATCAGGACAGCTATGAAGTTGAGATGAGCAGAACGTCGAAAGCAGCCATCATAGCCGCGTGGGAGAAGAAACACGGCGCGGAGGAGCCGGCCGAAAGCATCGAACGTCTAAAAGCCGACATTGCACAACTGGTGAGCGGAAGGAGGAGTCGAGGGCATTGAAAGAGCCGCGTATTGAAGAGAACATTAGCTTCGTATAGACACGAGTGGGTGTAAATTGGCGACTACTGTAGTCCATTATAGATTGTGTGACGTTTCTGTCAGCTAGCCAGGGAATTACATCCTCAGGGTTTTGCAGACTTTGTTTCAAAGAACTGGGATTTACGGAGATTTTCGATTCATCTAATCCCTTTTGTATACGGTAGAGAGAGAAAGCTAGATCCCTTTTTATGACTACCGTATAGATTGCTAATAGAATTAGCCAATTTCATTGCCGAATGGAGCTCCGAGCAATTTTGATGCATTACTCGAAAGCCTTATTCAATTTAGTTTTTTGGCACCGTCATCCACACGTCTGCACTCGCCTAATTAACAAAGAAAAGGGGTTCTAGGAACAACAAGAGGCGGAACTGAGTGAACAAAGAACAAAGTTGGAAAAGGCCTTGAGGAAGGGTCAAGAGACGAGCAGGACCGTTGAAACTCGGCTACGGGGATTGGCGAACACTAAGGAGCAGAAGGAGCTCATTGATTTAATTGTCCGCATGGCTGATATTCAAGCCGAGAGTAAGTTTTTTGCCCACCCTAACCAGCGGTTGGATTGGGTTTCAGAGATTTCTGCAGAGAATGACCTGGCTATCCAGAACCTTTTCGTGAAGAAGACGGACAACTCCATGTCCAAGCTGCAGAGATACGAGATGATAGCAGACAAGCTTATCGAGGGGCACTTGGATGAAAAGGATCGGGAACAATTGGAGCATGAGTATCGAGTAGTGAAGAACCAATTCCACTATCACCTGATACCGCTGAAACAGATGCACAACATGGTGTCCTGGAACTCTCTTTTGTTGCCCAAGATTAGTCCCAATTCTTCTGTGTAAGTTCAAGGCTTACGTAACCAAATTACGGGTGTTTAAGACCCGACGATATTAAACCGAGAAAAAGAGAATCCATTCAGCTGCCAATAATTCATAGCGACAAGGATTTACGACGAGACTCTTTCGGTTCCAGTCATGAAAGTAGGGATGATGGAGAGAAAGAGTTCTAACCCTTTTAGGCGACGGACGACCACGAACTCCGAATTCCTTACACCTACCGAGATTGGGTTAATTTATTAGAAGATATGATTTGTTATTTACTTCATCCCTTTTGTGTCATCAACGGGGCATATGCCGGGCCATTTCCGGTGACTTTCTGTGCTTTCCAAAAGAGTTTTAATTACTGTGATCTTTATAAGATGGATTTATTTTACAAATAAATTATTGTAATTATCATTGATACACAAAGGTTAGAAAACAAGATGAAGCCCTTCAATGGCTCCGGTATGAACGAGGTCGTCGTTGTAGAAGTCTATTCGGATGCCGTTTTCTTCATGACGAGCAGCCATAGTGAACCCACCACTAATGACCATAGGTACGCTTATTTTGTCAATGTGGGTGATCTAGAAAATAATTGTAGAAATATTGTGACGATCTTACTCTTCCACTCTCCATGTCACACATCTCCGACAGTATGGCGGCTATGCTCTCCATCAGGGCAGCGTAGCTGGTTGTCTGATGTTTTCTTTCTGTACCTTATATGCGATATAGCCACACCTGATCATAGCTCTTGTCGACCATAATTACGATCACTTTGCTGTTATCAACCGCGAACACTTGTAGCTTTGCATCTTCTCCAAAGGCTTTTTGGAGGACATCCATTGGCAGCGACACGTCTTCCCTGTCATCGCAAAGGATCAACAGCTTGTTGGTTTCAAATGAGTCCACCTGCCGAGTTTATAATGTATTGCTGAAATCCTACCGGCAACGCTCGCGCAGTGTAAGTTGCTCCATGCATCGTAACCTGGAGATCACCCTCAGTTGGAGATAAACATTGCTACAAGGACTGCGTTTGGTCATCGCCTATGACCTACCTTTACATTTTCCAACGTGACAAAGAGACTATTCGGCAGCAGAACGGGTTTGGCTTGCTCAAGGAGAGAAGGCACAACTTTTTGGAGAAGAATGTTGTTAGCAGACATTATGAGGGAACGTCAAGAGCGAATAACGGAAGGCATCTTTATATAGGACGGACAGTGAATAGAAAAAAGGGAGTCCTTCTATTACAGCTAATTTGTAGAGATATTATTGCCACCGATTTCTCATTCAATGCAAAAAAAGGCCGAAGTCTAGATCTTGGACTTATTGAATTTGGACATTACACGTTCCATGGTTTCCTCGGAAACCATCTGATTCATAAGAACCTGTAATAGAGAGAAGTTTGAAAAGCCATAAAGAGTCTTACTTCGTATTCTTGCCTGTTGGCAGTCAGAAGCTGATCAACCAAAGCCTGAGGACGAAGTAATCTCTTGGAGACAAGCAAGCTCTAGACATTTGGGACTGTTTTAAGAAACTCTGTGGCTACCTGCTTTCCCAGTTTTGAATATTTCTTTATAGTTTCTCTTGTTTCCTCGAAGAACTTATCATGTGGAATCACCTGGAACCCGGTTTAACGACGGCAATCCCAGCTCAAACCTTTGTCACTAAGCCAGCCACATATCCTTCCTGTGCTGTCACTGTCTCAGCAAACAATGCCAAGCGACAAGCCTGAGTTCACTTCATTCCGAGGAGGCCAGTATAAATATTACCTTGGCGTGTCCCATTGCTTGTACAAAGGTCAGACTCGAAGCAGCTTCCGGGTTCAGGCCAAGTTGGGTGAATGGACAGAAAAAGGTGCTCTGAATGGCTGATACTACAATAGTTGGAAATCTACCTTGTCTGATGCAAATACGGCATCACAGAGGGCTAGATGGGTGACACCTATACCTACAGCGGGACCGTTCACCAGAGCAATGAGTGGCTTGCTGTGTTTTATAATACGGTCTATCCAAAGTTTATAAGGACCGTAAGCATCCAGCCCTGTTTCTCGTCTGAATACAACTCTGATCACTCAAAAGCCTCTGCCTACTCGGCTTCTGCTGACATTTCAGAGGGAGAAAAGTCACTTCCGGCCGAGAAATACAAACCGGTGCCTAAGGGAACATTAGAAATAAACCAGGCAAAACAACCTGTGATAACCGTAAGGATAACATTTTCATCAGCGTCTGCTGAGTCAAAGGCGGCACATAAAGCCCGATACATCTAAACGCGGTTAGCTTTCTTTAATGAGCAAAAGAACCTCTCCGTTGATACAATTGTATTTCTTGGGCCTGTTTAAAATGATCCAACAGACTCCTTCTCTCACTTCCACAACCACGTATTCCGACATGTTTTTCTTAAATATAAGAATATAAGAAGGCAACATAAGAATGAAAAGGAGCTGTTCTATCCGAAAAGGGATGAAGGTACATCGAACGCTGCCGCTACAATCGATTTCCTGTTATTGCTTGATAAGGTCAGGTTCCTAGTTTCTAGTGTGTGTAGTTTGATTAGTACCGTCTGAAATAATCGGCCTGCATTTATAGAAGATTTAGGACCACCGAGGAATCTTTGCGCAGTTGCCATAAATTCACCTAGAGGCCAAGTCAGCCGTTTTGCACCCATACGTCTGTCTGTGTCCTTCTTGAAAAGTATATTTTCGTACAGCCGGCGAGTAGCCAGAGGTCAGTTTACCCAGCGGCTCATCAAGCTACTTCTCGCCTCCTCGTTTGCACTTCGCGGTATCATCTCTTCACGAGCCGCTTCAGTTGACTCATGCTTATCTTAACAAAGCTCCGGCCCTTTTGCGAGAGTTATGGCCGGGTTGCGTGACCCGTCGTTTGGTGCACTTGAACCCAACATCATCTTTTTGGGAGATATTTGAAAACAGGCTGACCCATTTTTATAGCATCTCAAATATTTTTAGACATCATGGCGTTCTTGTGCCAATAGGTGAAATGATTCCACAGTTCTCTCTTTCAGTTACTTGTTTGGCCGACAAGCTAGTTCCATTGAAAAGGCAAGCCGATCTCCTCGACGTTTACTCGCAGCCGACGGATCAGAGAAGTGTGCATTGATCTGATTCGAGTCCCACTGCCTCCACAAAATGTCGAATCTGTATCCGCTGTTTGTTAGCTTAATCTCGGTCGCTTTCTCAAGCACCCGGCACACATTAAACGAATCGAGCACAGGAGGGATTGTACTCCAACATCGGCGGCTTTTATTCCTATCCTGGGCAAGCCATTTTGTGGTCCTCTTATCCTATAAGCTGTATACACCTACTGCATAGTGTTTAACTTTGGTTTTTTCTGATTTCCCCAATAAAAATTGGAAATAACTGTGAACTAGTCCGTCTTTTGCATCATCCCTCTATCCAAAAGTATTTGTGACAGCTAACGGTACCGACACCAAAGAACAAGCCAGGGTGCGGTCCTTTTGTTCCTACTACCTCGCCCTCAGCCTGTAACAACCAGAGACTACTAAACTCGCCCTTGAACTATCTTTATTTCCTCTAATAGCGCTGCGTTGGAAAACGTTCTATCGACTAGAAAATAGTCCACACTTTTTGGTTACGTTTTGCTTCATAGTCATGATGAGTCGCTCCTTTCGTAGTAGCCGCGTGTTCGTCGTATTGAGGAATGCCTCCTCGGAAAAACGCCAACAAACGTAAATTTCTTAAACTTGCTTTTCCCTGGGTGGGGGAATATCCCATGCTGACTATATATATTTACATACCTATTGTCTTCGGTGATAATTCCCGTGAGAGTGACCGTTGTGCGGCTTGACTTATGACTATTTGTTTGACCTCCTATCAAAACACTCACGTAAAGCTATGCCATTTCCGTGTGGGAGCATAATACTTGGCACGCGGTCAAATACCTGGAAAGAAGAATAGGGTTGGAGAATTTGATAGGCGGCGCAGAAGTCATTTCCACTATCCATCATCTGCTGCGCGAACCTGATACAGACCGTAAAATTACCACTTTTTATCTCGCCCGCTTTCAAAAACTCGGTGCAAAGAGGTTGACGCTTTCCCATGCTCTCTCATCTATGCGTAATGGTTGCGTTGCTCACAATAGGGGGTACGGGAACGCACTACTACGCATCTGGAACAGGTGTGGTTTCAGGCACGATTTTTTGTTTCTTATCCGATCGGACTCGCCGAGTCCATAATCCGTTTCCCCGACTTACCCGGGGTTACTATTCAGGCCAGAAGGTGACCACTTGAAAGTACCGCCGACTTCTGGCACCTGCTACCCACACCCAGCTGTTGTCCCTCCGAATAGAATCTTTCTTCATATCCTCAAATTCTCAATCAAAAGCTACCGTCATCACCGTGAGATATGGGGCATTGCGAAAAAGCTTTTCACAGTTCCGCTATAGTAAATACTACGTCATGGTAGTAGCTTCCACCGATTGAGCATTGTGAAAGAAATCTGGATATAAGGGGAGCCCCGCTGTGATACGGTAACATCTCCGAGCCTTTTTTTCGCTTCCACTTGGAGCATTAAAATCTCCAGACCTGTTTATTCAGCTCAAGTTTGGATATGATAATGAAATGGAATACTATTCTCGTCTCTGCTTACTTTTGCTCTGTTCCACGCCAAACAGATGACTCTTTTACTGTGTTGTTATTCTCCAAACCGATACTGGCCAGTCTGGCACCGGAGTAGACCGCGGAACCTCTCAATATCTCCGACATCTGCTTGGCAGCCTTCCTCGCTTTGGGTGCCTAATGGTTAGATGGTCCGTTCATCGATCGCACAATGGTCACCGCTGACCGCTGACCCCGCCTGCCATTTCTCCATTTGCATAGCTCTCTCGACACCCCGCGCGACCCCTCGGCTTAATCTGTATTCTATCATGTTTATCCAGGGAAACTTGTCAGCGGGACTTTCTTTATCCTTTCCCTTCCTTGCCTGACTGCCAGTAGACGGGCCTCTTGACAAGTTCAAGGCTAGAGCTATCTCCGCAGGTGTCACTTATTCTGGAATCACTGCTTCCATGTCGCAGCAATGACTAACCTTTAGATTCTGATACTCCCTCCGTTCCTGGTCGTTAGGGGTCTCGCGTTGATTATCCCGCTACTTCCGAGCATTATGGTGACCCCCATTGTCTGCCACCCTCCCTCTAAACATGTGGTCTCGACCGTTTGGCGTTCTCTTCCAGTTGCTTCGCATTTATTCCTTCAAACTAAACTTACAATAATTTTTCAGACATAATGTTAGGAGTTCCGTTTTTGGACTCCAGTCTCCTACAACTCTTTCGACCTCAGGTCATCGATGACACTGTCGACCGAATAAACTATTTTATCACCGCCACATTACTGACATTCTTCAGTATTATGGTTTCCGCTAAACAGTGAGTTCCCATTACTTATTAATAACGAGAGAGAAAGTGTTTCCGGAGGGGTTACAATGGGGGTGAGGACATCCTGTCTTGGCACGGTTGTTCGTCTGATATGTTTATTTGTATAGAACACCATTTACGGCCGATGTTAATGGCCATCCTGACGGGTTGCCTCATACAAACCGTCCCACAAATGCGAGATAACATCAGAGAGTCAACATCGTCCCAATAAAAACGGGAACAATGATCCTGGAGGCGATAATAAACGACCAAAATTTAACGCTTGAAAATAAAATACCCTCAAATATGTACTTTCTGGACAAGTGCGATGAGTGAACCAGACATTCTTTGTCTGGTACGACCCAGACACTGCCACCCCTTCCCAACGACCTTATTTGCCGTGCCTTGCTCTTTCTCACATCAGAACTTTTCAGATATGTTGGCAGCCCCATTCAATGTTGGATGCCTATGGAATTTAAAGGAGGATGGGAACAGTACGCGGAGGATTACTGCTTCATCCAAGATACATTCTTCATCCCCTTCCACAAGGAAATTCCAGGAGAATACGAGGAACGTGACAAGGTTGAGCATTTCCCATCACAGTTTAACCTCCCTAAATTCAGGCTCAAATAGGCTACTACCAGTGGGTCCCAATCGTTCTTGCTCTCCAGGCCCTCTGCTTCTACATTCCAAATTTCATCTGGAAGAGTCTCCATAACCAGAGTGGTATGTTTCCTAGTCATAAGCCATCCGCAAAATCCTATTGTCACCGGCCTATTAGCTAATTCCTCGATGATTTAGTTCAGCGCCTCCGTTCCCAAAACGCCATATGGCGTTTCATTATGCACGTTCACGCCCTGATCCTCCATCTGTATGTCCATCACAAGAATAATTTTAGGGCTTGACCTGACCAGCGCCATTAACGATGCCAACAAGCTTCGTAACCACATCGGAGATGACAGAAGTCGTGAAACTCAGAGGATGGCCAGCTACCTCGAGGAATGGCTAGACTTCAGATCTACTCATCACAGCCCCGCTCGCGTGGCATGCTTCCGGTAAATATTATTCTATTCTCAACTGTAAGCCTTTGTAGATTCGGCACCACTCTTGGCTCCTTCGTCTCCATGCTCTACATCTTTGTCAAGATCCTATATCTCTTCAACGTCATTGCCCAGCTCTACATTATGAACCGCTTTCTCGGCAGTGAATACACGTTTTGGGGCTGGGAGGTAATTATCCCACCAGGTACCTAATTAAAGATTATCCTAGACCCTCATCGATCTGTGGAATGGAAGAGAATGGGCTGAATCCGGAGTGTTCCCACGTGTTACTCTCTGTGACTTCAAAATTCGCCGTTTGGCTAACATGCATCGCTATACAGTGCAGTGTGTTCTGATGTTGAACATGTTCAACGAGAAGATTTTCCTCTTCCTCTGGTTCGTTGCCATTTAAAATACAGCTAATTCTTTATTTATCAGGTTCTGGTTCGTGTTCGTTGCCGTATCCACATTTATCAACTGTGTCTACACAATCTCCCAACTCCTTTTCACTAACCTTCGTGAAAAGAATGCCAAATTCTTCCTTCTCAGTTTGGACGAGCACCGAGACGAACCCTACATTCGCACATCCATCAAGCAGTTTGTAAACAGTGCCCTACGTCCTGGTAAGATGAGTGAAGTGTCTGTTATTTGCTGTATTCAGATGGAGTCCTTCTCTTGAAATTCATCGAAAGCCACTGCGGCACAATGGTTTCCAAAGACCTGACAATACGCATGTACCACGACTGGCTCAACCTACGAGGAGAAAGCTCGACAACAAAGTCAACAACACCTGGATACGGTGATGGCCCAAAAGAGTACCTCTACTCCACGGAGAAACCATACCTACCAAAAGACATCGAATCCCGCGGTCTCATGGCACCAGACAGTGGAAAATTAGACGTCTAGACTAACTCATTTGTGCCCAATTCTTTCATATCCATCTCATTTGAATGAGCTTTGTGGTATCTCAAATTGTCTTAGCAAGTCGTTTATCATGCAATTCGGGTCATACCCAATATTACTGTACAATCAACAGTGCCCATGACTATAATTCATCCTTTCCTATTTCGTCATATGTTGTGTCTTGTCGTGTCTGGTATTGCTCTTAGAATCGTTTAATAAAATCTTTCTTAACATCTTTTTTTCGACTAAACCTTGCCTCCAAACCCTGTCAAGAACATCAAACATTGTTCTAGCGATGAAGCCGTTCCCACCTGATCATTAACGCTCTGTTAATTTATAGCTAGGGTAGATAACGGGTTCAGTACATTCTCTTGCCTACTACTACCATACGATCTGTTCAGCGAATTTTGTAGTCAGCCTTTGAGCGTCGTACAGTCGGCACCCAGTCTGAGTCTAAAGAAATGTCATTGGTCAAGAATAGTCCGTAGATCTGGTCGATTTGCCCGACAGTCGTGCATTTTTCTTAGCTGCAGCTGTACTGTCGCCCCTTTTTCCGTTGACACCAACTGGCTCCTTTGGAGAAAGACCGTCGATGCTCAGCTGTTTCAAGAGAAGGCTTCCCAAATCGGCAATGGTAGGTATCGTTTCTTGCTCTTCTCTACCCATACAAGAGAAAATGTAATCCGATGAGTAAACGCCTGTCTATTGACCAGATGCTGTTTTGTTCTCCCGATGCTGACCGTTTCTGTCCACCCGGGCAATATTGCCGAACTTTTGAATCGACCCCCAAAGTTCATCGGGCGGGCAACACGTGCGACTTAGTCACTTCGGCCGGTCATCCCCGTATGTCTAACGGTCTACGCGCATTAGCTTTTGGAAAAAAATGACTCGCGACTTTTGTGTTTGTCTTGATCCCGCTGCGTCTCTTCGGGTCAATGCACTCTTCTGCGCGTCTAACTGACGAGGAATCGATTGCATGACCCTCACAGGTGACTGTATTTTTAGTGCTACGCATCCTCCGCAATCTCTTCCGTTAGACCGCATCCTCTTGACCAAATCGTCATTGTATGTTTTTTATTCGAGAGGCGGATCTTTGTCATTCGGCAGTGATATATGGTCCGTTTTTGCATGTATTAGCCAGTGGATTCCTCATTGTTTTTGTTGTGAGAAGCAACGGACAACAATGTAGCAACTGCTGGTTAATCGCCGAAATAGCGACCCTGGGATTGACACTTTTCCCGGCTTCTTCTCTCCTCCTGGCCGGCCTGTCTTTAGAGGAACTGATTCAGACTTAAAATTCCAGTCTTGCCCCCTCGTTTCTTCTACTGACTTCTCTCATCGGCTAGCGCAACATCTGCCGCCTCTTTTGTGAAAACAGCTGATCCGCATCTGGGTCTTACGCCCTGGTAGTACCCAAGGCGGGAAATTGGAGCCTTTGGTGCCCATCTTCGCATCTCATTTCCCTCTTCTAACATGTCACGCTTCTATCCACATGAACGATGACCTCAGCTTAACGACCTATCTTCGTTTCGTTCAAATCCGTCTTTCTCCTGTGATTTCTAAAGTGGCAGCTGCTCTTTTCCATTTAAATCCACTCAAGGGAGGGGGCATCGTCGTTCTAGCTGTCAACCATCGGCCTCAATGGCTAGGTATGGAAGCAATGGCCTGGAATGATCGCTTGTTACCATCTCCACGATTGTCACTCTAGCTGACCTCTCCATTTTATGCCTTGTCACAAATGTTAGTTGTTTTCTGTGCTAGGGCAGCTTGACTCTTATCGCACCGTCTGTTGCATCTCCCTACGTCGGTCAAGTCAAATACTCTTGAGTCATAGCGTCACAAAAGCGCAAGCAATATCATCGGATACTCCTAGACCATTTTTAAGATTCTTCGTACAGTTTCGCGTTGCCACTTGAAGCTTTGTGGGCGAGGCCAGTTTCTCGGCTGAAGTCGGATAGTCTCAATTGCATTAGCCAAAAAAAGCAGTTCGCACTTATTGCTAATTGAAAGAAGGACGTTCTGAGCATTCCTCCTGCAATCTTCGCCCCATTGTTCACCTGTTTCGGGGTCTTGCTTTTGTATTTACCCTCGGGGCCATTCTGCAGCCCCTTGCAAAGTCCGCTTTTTCAAATCAGCGATCGAATTTGACCCGAACCAACCTTTTCAAGCAATTCAACTAGCAACGTTCCCCAGTTTCCCACATTAATTACGAAATCTTTGACTGATAGAAGAGATGTCATTTCTGATATGGGGACGAGGACTTCCTTGTCACTTTTTTCTGTTTTATTGACAGTTCCACTTTTTCTCTTCTGAGAACTGACCGTTTCGAGGCTATCACCGAATGCGCAAACTTGTCCACTTAGACTTATTGTGGACATTACGAATATCTAATCAGATCGCCGCCACCACCTTCACTTAGCCCCGTTTTTATACCCTCCTTATCTTTAGGTTTTCAACAAGCTTCCTAAGATAACCCTTGCATAAGTGCCTGTGGTTATTATCAGCTACTTTAAGCAACTTTTGCACCCGTCTGCGCTTTCTCTCTTGCAAAAACGCGTGATAGTAGTCCACTTTATGTCTTTTATAACCTTCCGCTACCTCCATAAGACCGTAAGAACTAACAGATGGCCACAATTTCCGTTTAATAGCCTCGACAAGGAACAGCTAATTAATGAGGTCCTGAGGACAGATAGGACAGTTCTGGCAAACACTGCTAGCCTACTTCTATATGTGTACATAGCACAGCTCGGCTACACTTGTTCTCGTTTGCGGTCCTTCACCTATTCTGTTTATGGCTACAGTCCCAAGATGCTAGGTGAATAGCCAGCAGACGCCACCCGATGACCAAAGTAGACTGTTAATTGACGGATGTCGGGGAGTGAACAGATGTTCCTTTTGTTCTTTACTAGCAGCCAACATATGTGATTCATGCCCACTAAACAGAATTCTAATGATCACTTTTATCCACATGCATTGTTTGTCCCGGCCATCTTGTCTGTTTTCCATTAACAATTCTCTCAAAGGCTTCCTCATGTTGCTTTCTGTAAGATTTCTTATCTCTAGTTTTCAGATGGATGGCTTCGCCGAAGCCAATCTCCTGCTATCTACAGCAATGCAGGAGTTGGAGGAGTTGGAAGCGACCATGAGAGAGAACGGTGAGTTGGGGTCAGCTGACGGTCAGACACGGGCCATCTGCTATTCAAGGTCTTATGATTTACATATGGCGCAAACTTTCCTATCCGTGTCTTAAAACATTTTGCCTTCCTTCTCTGGCATGCATTTCTTAATGTGAGGATGATGACGTTTCTCTCTCTCTCTCTTGTACGCCGCTCCGCCGCTGAAATTGGCTGTAGTCTCTATATGAAAAACTTTCGTCGCGTAACTTTTTGCTCCTCTTCGCAGCTGCCACTTTTGGTGCCATTCACTGGTTGGAACGATACTTCTTACCCCCCACATGAATGGAACTTGACCATTCCATCGATCGCCAGCTATTCTTGAACAGGTCTTATTTCCGTATCATTAGACCACCGCGGACTCCACTCCAGTCGTTTTCTCTGTTTCTTAGGCCAAGAAAACCGCTTGATCGCAGATCGCAACTTTACTTTTTGTAACATTTCTACCCTAAGTTGTGACACCAGAAGTGTCGCGTTCCCACGCTTCGACTCAGTTTAATGGTGATCATTGCTGATTCGCACCTCTTTGATGTCGGAGTTATCTGCTTAACTGTAGGGGCAATGACAGGACAAATAAAAAGCAGAGCTCACAATTCAGTGTTTCTATTTCTTCAGCTGGCACTTACCACTGCCCTTCACGAGTTACTTTTTATAAATTGAAAATAAAAGCAGAAGTGTGTTTATTCTGTGCTAGCCACCACCCCCAACCATTCTGTCATTTGTTGTTCAAATTTTGCAACAGCGAGGGAGGAAAACAACCTCAGTTTTATGTTTTGTCCAGCCATTGCCTGTATCGTTTCGCCTTTGTTCAAATAAAACGGATTATAGCCTGAAAAAGCATCGTTTTTTTCCATTGATTCTTTCGATTCCCTCTGCCATAGAAGGTCCGTTTTTTTACACAAAAACCATCATCACAAAGATTATCTTTTCCTTTTCCGAGCGTAACGAACGTCTGGCGTTACAACAACATGTTTTCTCCTCTTTTTTGGTTAATTACAACTGATTGAAGCCGTGCAATAGTTAATAATGAAATTATCGAGAGAGGAGTTGTAAAAACGATTTGTTTCCTCGTAAAAATTTATTTCTGCATTTTGTCTCGTCGAAATTTTTGACTTTTACGCCAGACTGATTTGCAACTAATGTTTACCCGGAAAACAGAGTCAACATGCGTGAACCGTTCATTTTGCTGTCAAGTGGAAGGTGGTCCATTGTGGATCACATGTTTATTTAGCACTGCCTGATGAGCATTTGCCACATTGGAGGCTAGCTCATTTTACATAAGAGCTTAGCTACTATATCCAGCCTGGCGTTTCCATTAATTCCACTACCAATGTTGACTCCTAGTCACTACCATGTCCGGTTCCTCGTTTACCACATGCTCTACCACTGTTTATAGTTTTGGCGGCTGCCCACCTTTCTTAATAAGGGTTTCTCTTTTCAGGCAACCGTTCCTCTTCCACATCTAATTTATCAGCAAGATCTTCTCATTCTCCTTTGTTCCACAATAACAATAACCACCATCACGCCTACATTCCAAAAAATATGCCAGATATAGATGAAGGTTTCGTGTCGTATTACCAATTGAAACCATAAATTTAGGGCTAGATATGGATAATGGCAACCATCGCGATGCTGACGATGAGCGTTCCACGAAGGATAATAGGTGGCGGTCACAGGATTGGGCCAACAGAAGAGGTACTTGACGATTTCATGATTTTTGAAGAAGGCTCATCAGAGAGCCAATAGTAGCTCCTCTTTCTTCCGGGAGGAGGTTGGGGCAAGAGAAAGCATCCTGTTTGGCACTCTCGGTTCATGGTTTTTGTTTGCAGAAGGCAAAGAATGGCTTAGTTCAAGGCCTATCCAATATCAAAACGCATGAATCAAGGCTGCTTGTTTCATATTTCGCTTTCTTCTGCCCTCTCTCGGAACGAAATGTTATACTTTCTAATCCTACGTACTTTTTTGGACAACAAATACTTTTTTATTCTTCTGAAGACGGCAATATTAAGAAAATGATTCTATTCCCAATTCTTTCGGTTCTCAAATAAGCATTTCATAGATTCAGGCTCTGAGGGATCTTCCGGTGTAGAATCGCCGCCTTCGGATATCCCGACCTCCTCCTCTTCCCTCTGCAACCCCCCAAAAGTCTATTATGATTTTGTGAAGGTGAGCCATAGCTGGCGGACATAAAACAGAATGATTAGGCAATAGAGGAAAACGCCATCCAAGAACGCCCGGATCTTGAGACTTGTTTAAAAATTATGCAGTGGATGGCCAAGACTAAAGATTTGGTTAGTTTATCACTATAAATAACAAGAGAGAGAGAGAGAGAGAATTGGCGCGTGATTTTACTAAGAAGAATGATAGGTATGCTGCTAGAGTTAGCATGTGTGATGGATGGTGTGCTGAGTGAAGATACCCGGCCGAGAGCAGACAAGCCGTCTAAGCTGGCTGTAACAACCAGCTGCGATTTATGATATCGGTGTTCATCCACAGTGCAAAAATCGCTCTATCAAACCTCTTGTCTGACAGATGACCGAACATAGAGGGAAGCCGGGGCGTCTTTTTGCTGGAGGCAATCACATCAATCGGAATCAAGGGGTGTGCCCGGTAGCGTAAGATGTGCCTTCCTGCTGACTAAAGAGGAAGACGACCGTCCGAAGCCTCATCTCTTGTTCAGAGGTGAGCCGGTGTTTGTGCTGCCAAATTTAAGGGCTACCCCTGGGACAAGGTAATTTAGTCGGCTGCCCACTATTCGCTCATCCACTTTGTTCCTTCGCTGTGGAGTAGATTAGTCCGTCTGTTTCCGTTGCCGCCAACCAGATCAGAATCCGCTAATTGGACTGTTAGCCTGTGCTCGCTCTCCTATTCGGTTTCCATTCCGATGCTAATGTTATTAGCTGCCGGCGCCGACAGCCAGCTTGTTTTCTGAGCTCTTCCACCAGTGCTTTCCTTATCCAAATCCGTTGCCGATTTAATTTCCACTTCTTTTTTTGTTGCATCTGAGAGGAAGGCGTCAACGACCCTTTGCGTCAAGACAATCATGCCAACAGAAAGCACTGAATAACTAACGAACAGCTTCAGAAGCGGGACTTCTTCTATTTTATACTCTTTGAAAGACCCAATTGACCGGATAATTGGGAGAATTGTGTGCGTGACGAGAAATACTAGGCTGTTTCTTTAAAAGATGGGTTGAAGGGAGGGGAACACGGAAATTGCCCCTTAGATTTTTATTCCCCCTCTGAATTCAGCTTCCGAAGCGCCTTGGTATGCTTCGCTTTGTGGTAAGCTGATAAGGGGCTCGATATCTGATATAACATTCTCATGATCGCAGCAGTTACTCCCAGTTCTAATACACAAGCGCCTTTTTGATTCAAAAGAAGCGCAAGGTAGCACGTCTCTTGTCGCTGTAGAACAAAAGAGATGGATTAATTTGACTGAATAGGGGAATTGCAGCCTCCGTTTAAAAAGTCATTTTAAATCTATTTATGATTGTACTAGAGCTCCCAATCTGTTTATGACGTTGCGTTGCGGATTGATCTGCAGTGTAGTCTGAGTGCCGACAGTTGGTCGCGGCTTGCGAAGCCATCGCCCCTGCCACCTTATTACTTCCCGCATACCTTTGTGCATGGACCAACCGGCCTCCTTCATCTACATTTAAAAATGCCCAAGGTGGAATTTGCCACCTCATTCAACTCCGATTCCATCGGGTCCAGCTCGGACCTCCGGAGGATGTCGACCCTCACGGTCAGCAGTCAGAATAGCCACTATGACGCCTACGGGCAGGATATTCTCCACAGCAGCGGGAGTGGAAACGTGTTCCGGGAGGCTACAAGAGCAGTAAAGTTAGTTCCCTTATTCTGGCTTACCTTATTTGAAACCCCCGCGCTTTATGAAAATAGATATACAGGAAATGATGCGATATTCTCAAGTTACTCACGTGCTTTTCAAACATTAGTTTCAAGTGACAAGCTTTTTTCTATGTTAAAATGTCGGATTCCTTTAGTCTGTTTGAGTTAAGTTTTGAGTTTAAATCGAATCCTCGAAATTAGTTTAGAACGCCGGGGGCTTTTCTACTTATTGTGGGAAAACAAAAAGAGTCCAAAAGTTACACTTCGAATGCCCCACTGGCTTTCTGTCCAGGAACAGATGTTTATCATAGCTGTCATGGGACGCGTTTTTAGGGAGTCTATTAAAAAGCATTCTAGAAAAGCACTTATCCCACAAGGTCAGCCATTTGTAGGGGTCTTCAATTTCGCCAAATGGTTCCATTATAATAAACTTTTACAATCTCATCAAGGGGAAATAGCACGGCCAGAACTTTTTGAGGATGTTTTTGTTGGAGCAACAGGCGTGCGTTAAAAACGTTCCGCGCCTAATGAGCGATGGGTTCCAGCAGAAGGGTCGGGTTCCATGAGGTCCCACTTAAATTAAACATAACATTTAACTAGTTATATGCGTGTGCGGAGACTTTTTGTCCAACTTATTACTGCTATATAGAATCCATCCGTCGAGACCCGTTCTACCGTACGTCACACATTATTCTGATTCGGGTTTCGGGTCGGCCATGTCGTCGGGTTCAAGCTGTAGCTATTTGCCACCTCCGCCTCCCTATCGAATGAGACCGAAACAACATAAAATTCATCGAAGTCTCAGTGACTCTAAATATTCCTCAGAGCAGCTGGAGATTCCTGCTATATTTCCCCAATTTCACAGGAATTGGAACAGCCGTACGAGTCTTGTAAGTGGAGATTGGCGTGCCTCTCACACTCATTCTGTTTTCTAATTTTGTTTCTTACCTGATAAGGCACACAATTTTTTTTGGCTGTGCTCTTCGTGTCCCATTGGCCTTCTAACTAATTGCTGCATTTATATGCGCCAGACCAAAATGAACGTCCGTCGTAGCCGCGCCCACCACCGAAAACGACTGATCCATCTATTCTAACGTCTTCTTTATTCTCACCGAGTGTTTGCCTAACGATATCTCTTCAGATGAAGGGACAGTAGCAATGTCGGAATGGCTACTTCGCGTTCCAAATCGAAGGTACTAACAGCATGCGAATGACCCCGTTTGGGCTCTAAAGAGATTAGTGTGAAACTATGTACGCGTGGGAAAATTTAGAGAAAAGGAGAGCGGCTTATTATTCCTTGACTTTTAGAGCCCATCCCCTTCTATGTCAACTGTTTCCTGTCCCGAATATCCTGAGATTTCCGACAAATTGCACAGATTATCCATGGCCAGAGACTCACTTTCATTACAGGTCAGTTCTTTTGCTTGCAGTAACAATAGTGTCCTAGGTATCCGTTTTAACTGAGCAAGTAAGCGCTCAAAAGGAAAAAATAAGGGATCTTGAATCCTTATTGGCAGTGAAGCGGAAAAATCTCAATTCAACAGAAGAATTGATACAGGAGGTTTGTTTAGACACTATGGTTAACCGAGTTAATGTAGAAGTACCGGGCTGACGATTGCTCAGAGCTGGAATCTAAGAAAATGGACCTTATGGCAGAGATGTCTAGTCTTAAATTGAAATATGCCACATTGGAGAAGGAGAAAAAGGAGACAGAGAAGAAGCTCAAACACTCACAGGTACCTGACTAACGGATGAAAATACCAGAATGCTCTCCAGAATGAAATGGATTACGTCAGCCAGTCCATGCAAGGTATGGTGGTCCAGCAACAGTTGCACAACCAGAACAACGGATATCCTCCAGGATTTCGACCAGTCAGGAATGAGGGCAAACAACGTACGTTTTCGACTGTTTGATGCCTCTATTCTCTACAATTCTCTTCAAACGCTCCCCGTTTTCAGAAGAGGAGATGGAACAGCTTCGATCCGCCCTACAAAGATTAATGGCGGACAATGAAGCAAAAAATATGCAGATACATAGCCTCAGAAATGCGTTGGATGAGCAAATCAGGGGAAGGGTAGGCTGCTTGAGTTGTAGGGGTTAATTTGGTTTTAGCAGTACCAAAGGGAAGAGTATTATTCCCCGTCTCACCGATGGAATGATCAGCAATTTGATCTCAATAGCCAGATCAAGAGACTGCTCATGGTTTGTGTCTCTATTGAGGCCCTTGTTAAATTATTTCCTTTAGGAGGACCCTGACGGCCCGATGCCACACTCGACGTCATTTCCAGTGAGTTTATGTTCCACTGCCATTGCACCACATGCACGAAGCACCGTTCAGGTACACCGAGTTGTGTGCTGACCGAATACTTTTCAGTCCTCTTCGTCCTACACGTCTTCCTTATCTGCAGCCTCTCCCCAACACTGGTCGGACTCCGCGCGACAGTACAATCCTTCAGTGAAAAGTGACTGCCAAGGGTAAGCCGAGGTCGCTTCCTCATACGGCTTTTTCTTTAGATATCGTCCCCCGTCCTCTCCTGCCGCTCGGCAGTTGGCAGCAGAGCTTGATGAGCTGCGGAGGGTCAGCGATATCCATCAAGGCCAACAAAGGAATTACTCCACTGCCAGTCTGCCTAGGGGCATGGGCAATAAGGTAGGAAGAAATGACAAATACGGACTAGCTATTCCTTATATTTAGGCAGCCTCCACATTGACATTACCAGCAAAGAAATTATCCCTGAGTTCCGGAATGTCAGCGGGTGAGTTCAAATCCAGCGCCTCCGTGGCTTCGGCCGGTACTCGCCATAAATATCGAGATCAGATGAATCGTTGGATAGCTGGCAAACTGAAAAGAAATAAGAGAGCTACTAGTGCTCCAAATCTAGGTGATTTCGTGTCAGAACACCTAACATCATTTTGGTTCACCTAACATAAGTGTTGGCGTTTAACGGTTAACAGACCTTATACACACCCAAACCGCGTTTTGTTTCTTTCCTCTAACGTTGTCTATTAGTTTAATTTATAACAAAGCAAAGACTCTGCTTTTACATGTGACGTAATTCTGTTTTAGTGGAATCCGACGACGAGATCACAAGAGGCAGGAATTCTACCACCACATCCCAGGCTTCGTCCATCAATCAGAAGCCGCTGAGACGAGACAGGACGCGCTCTTCCATTAGGAATCTGTTCAGTAAACTGACTCGTAGCACCTCTCAAGATCACGGATCCGGAGCCTTTAAACGGGGGTCCACTGTGAGGTGAGAATAACTATCATTTCCGTCATTTTCGCATTTCAAGATCGACCTCGATGGCTCGTCTGGGTTCTACGGGCCCGCTCTCCGGAGCTATTGCAATGCGTCCTCCTTTCTCCCAGTTCGTCGACTGGAGGAGTGAGCAATTGTGTGAATGGATGGCCGAAGTTGGTTTTTCCCAGTACGTGCCTGACATTGCCAAGCATGCTCGGAGTGGACGGCATCTGATTAATATGAGCAGCAATGAGTTTGAATCGGTTAGTTCCCCTGCTTCCTGGATATATGGATTTTCAGGTATTGAACATCCGTAACCCGCTCCACAGAAAGAGGTTGCGAATCCTTTTAAAGAACATCGAAGACGATAACTTCGAACCATGCACAAAGTGGGACGTTCATATGGTATCCAATCACAAATTTTTCTTTAAAGCGCTATTTAGACTTTAAAATGGTTGGAAGAAATTGGATTGCCTCAATACAAAGACGTCTTCACCGAGAATCTCGTGGACGGCGTCCTGTTGAATAACCTCACGGCCCATGACATGGTGGAAATGCAGATCACAAACTCCCATCACTATTATGCAATCGCCAGAAGTGTGAAATTCCTCCGACAGAACAATTTCAACATTGGATGCATGGAGAAGAGATTTGACCCGGTAGAGTTGCTTGTTTTAATTTACCCTTCTGATTTTTTAGAATCTTACCAATCAATATCCCTGTGCTGATCAGGTGGAGAGATGGACTCATGCTGCTACATGCGAGTGGCTCCGAACTATTGACCTTGCCGAGTTTACTCCAAACCTTCTATGCGCCGGTACGCCAGGAGCAATGATGGTTAGCCCCCCAATAGAACAATTAATCTTCGTTTTCAGGTTTATGAACCAAGCTTTACGGCCGAGTCCTTGGCGGATATTTTGAAGATTCCCGCTCACAAAACTCTAATCAGGCGGCATTTGACTCACCACTTTAATAGAATCCTTGGGCAACAGATTATTTCTGAAAAGAGAGACTTCTTGGCCAGTGGAGTGTTTCCCCAGCTTTCTCCAAACAACCGAATCAAGGTATCTAAATGCGAAAACTTGTTTATCTCCTTTTTAAGGTGGTGAAGAAGGGGTTCTCCCTGACAAGGAAAAAAACGAAGAGTGAGATCTGTCTGGAGCCGGATGAGCTCCTTTGTCCAAAAGACGTTCCAGTACAAGTGGGTTTGGTTTCGGGAACATCACGAAACATAACTTTAGAACGGTGACAATGCGTCGTCCAAACATTCTGCTCACTAATCAGCTCTAAGAGCATCTTTATCTCTTCTCTGTTCAAATGGTGTCTTCCATTGTTGTGGTTCTGCGGCTCAATCAGAGAAAAACAGGTGGTGCTGGAAAACATTAAATGCCTAAATATCTCCATTTCCTTCTGCATTTATCTTTTTTCACAGAAACTGTTCATTTGTCATAAATTAGATCAGTGTCGTCCAGACTTCTAAGTGCCTATGCAAATAAATATTTTTACCTGATTGTCAAATTGTAATAAGTAATAAGAGTACCAGAACTCCAGCTCAGGAAAAAAAGCAAATTATTCGAAATACTCGTTTATCTATAGACACATGTATACAATAGCATTTGAGTTATTACAGGCTAAAAGTAGTAGCTAAAAGAGCTAATAAACAAAAAAAAACAAATCACCGGAATAAGAGATCATAATCGGAATCCAAAAACTTCTACTGAGTCTACTGTAAAATCGTTGTCTTCGCCAGTCAGGATCTCGTTGGCGTACGTGTCACACCTTTCGGTTCGGCCGTGTAGGAGATCGGCTAAAAATATGAAACTAAACCACTTAAAACAGAAACTAACCGTCTAGGTATAGACCGTAGTGGCCTTGACTGGCACCCATGCAGATGTAGTCCTTTGCTGCCAGGAGGAAGTAGTCATTCTTACCAGTCCATGGGAACTGTTGAAGTCTGTGACTACTGCCGGCATCTGCTTGACTAAACCTCCAAAGGAAACAAGCACCTGTTCCTAAATTCGGATTAAATTGAACGTCTTGAAAGAAAAACTAACCTTGGAACTTCCAGTAGGGGAGAAAGGGCTCAGAGGCCACAGCGCCAAAAATACCTCCTTTACTGTCCTTGATAATGATGAGGATTGGAGTCATTTCATCGTATAACTCGTTCTTTATGTTTCTAAAGTCATTATTTCATATAAATGCCTAAAATGAAGGAAACCTGTACAAAGTGGACAGAAGAGTGCCATCCCTCGTCGAGTCGTAGCAGTTGATCCAGCTGTATCCTTGAGCACGAGCTGGGAGGATGCTCAAAAGCTAGAGATTCCGTTAAATTGTTCAATAAAAATCCCAACCTGTATGATCATGGCTTGGTCCAATATCTTCGATGATCCAGCTCCTTCTGGGATAGAAGGCTCAACATCGATCAGCCTATCTGGGCGGATTCGTCTCCACAGCTCTGAGATAGTCACGAATTCCCATTCTTTGGCGCTGTTGGATGACAAATTGTTGGCATCAGCTAAACATTGAATGAAATTAAAGAGAAAGATGAAAAAACTGACAATATAGGCTTTCCTCTGAAGCCGAATCCAAAACGACAAAGCTTTGTTCGGAGCCCATGGGATCCAACAGCATGGAGGGCTCTGTTTCGTCAAATGAAGAAACGGTGGTATCCTGACAACTCTGTTTAACCCCAAAGATTAGAACTAACCATTCCGTATTTGTCTGGAAGCCACTGGAGTAGGAAGTAGTAAATATTCTCAGCCATATTGGAAGGAATGGTGAACCAGAACTCTCTTCTGTCTTTGTTTCCAAAGGGGAGATTGTCCTCAATGGACATACTAGAAGTGTTCGGCGAGGCTCCTACACTAACTTTAGGAATTTACCAAAACTGACGAACCTAAAGCTGTCTTGTTCCTCCTTAAACGAACACATAGGAAATACTGCTTGGTGTCATCCTCGCAACTTGGAACTTGAGGGCCAGCTCGGCCAGAAGGACTTCTCTGACATTCCGGAACTACAGAGTGGACAGCCCATGAAATTCTGAAATTAAAAGTTCTAGAAAGAATTAAAGAACATACCTTTTTGCGTCTTTTCTTGCCTGCTTCGTCTTCAGCCACAGTTCATTCAAGGCGTCGAGGGAACGGTTTAGATCGCTTGTGTTCAAAGACTGAAATGAATAACTACAAACAGATCAATAGCAAAGCCAAACCTCCTGTTTGCTGTCATCTTCTTCTGTTACATCGAAAGATTGTGTATCGTCATTGGTGTCCATCTTTTCTGTATCATCTTTTGTCTGTTCTGGATTGAATATTTGCCTGTTTCCGTCGCCGAGGTTTCCAGTAAGGCAGGCGCTGTCCTGGTAGACACTGACAGAAACAATCTTCCCCAAACTGTAAAACTAGAAAATGTTTTGAAAGTTACTTACTTGCATACAAGTCCATATAAATCCTGTCCTTTGGAAATGACGAGGGGAGCTTCAAGATCAGGGTCGAACATTAGGCATGTTGGAGTGAGCAGGAGGGTGCCTGTGACCGCGCCGTCATCTTCGGTCACTTGCTCTGCCTAAAAGAAGCAAAAAGTCACTTGAAATGGGAATGAGGCCAATTTATGAAGCATTTACGGCTCTGTTTCTACCAGAGCTCCCATCGCGCTCGGATCCGCGGCAGCATTTCAGTTTTTTTCCACCCCACGGGCGGTCAGTCCCCATTTCTCTGCCGCCAAAGCAGCTAGCCGCAGTTGCTGCCGACTTTTGCCGACTTCAACTGCTGTTGCTGCTCGTCCGCCACCGTGCCGTGACAAAGGACAGGATCCCGAGCCTCAAGCCTGACTGGAGCACCGTGAGGCCGTACGCTCAACTGGATTCGACATCCTCGCCGGCCAGCAATTTCTGCCAACAGAAGAAGCAACAACATCAGCGGCTATGGATGTAGACTCCCTCTCCCGTCGACTTGGCCACCTGGGAGAGTACCGGCCTACTACCTCGCCGTCCCGCTGTAGCAGTTCAAGAACTCGCGTCAGCATCAAGGGGCAAGAGGCCTCCCTCGCGTGATAAGCGCTGATTATGGGAATAAATTGTAAAAAATTGTAAAAATTACGGCTCTGCAGTCCAACTGCTAGGGAAAACGCGCTCTTCACAGATAATAAGCCACAGCGAGGGTGCGCCGCATTTGTTTGACGATGTGGCTCCTTCATTTTTCGGCCAACTTCCATGGAACCTGGTATCAAGTGGAGTCGGCCATGCCAAATACGATGGCGATGTCAGATCTTCAAAATTGTGGAGCCGAAAAGATCTGCATACGCAAACATGAAATTTTTGATGGCATAACTCAAGAACTAACCCGTCTACTTCATGTTTGTATAACATATTCGGAATCACCGTAAAAAACTCTATATGCGACAAGTTTTTTTGGCGCAAAACAAAGTTTTTAGAAAAAAAGAGCCACAGCGAAAAGCACCACAGCGACTGGATAACGGACAACGAACGGTTTGTAATTGCAGCGCATTCATTTTATGTGTAAATTTCATGAAACTTGGCCACTAGGGGTAATCAACTATGAGGAAAACGGTGGTGATGTAAGATTTTTGTTATCCTCTAACTGAAACAGGTACACCATCAAAAGCGAAAAAAAGGGCTTGGCATGTACCCCTACTAAACCCAAGCCACGCCAGGCGCATCGCACCGGGCTCAATAAATGGAGAAACACAACTAACCTCAAATTTGATGTATCTTTCGAGGCACTCAGAGTCAATCATCGCTTCTGTACGAGTTTCCATTGGCAACTAACTGAAAATGCAGTAAATTATAGGTTAATAACGACGCAAAACATATACAGAAAGATTTAAGCCGAAAATAAAGCAAAAAAGGAAAACAGAAAGGAAATAATAAAAATATATAGTGCAGCACCACCAAATTGCATGGTAACATACTATTAACACAAAGAAAAACGACATGAACGATCTGGAAATTTTCGACGCGCGCCGAGACAATCAAAAAATGAAGGTACATATATTATAAAAAACGCGAGAGACGCATAAATGACGCGCGTAAACTTCTATCCCCCGCAAGAGTACCTTTTATCATTTTTTTAACACCCTAATCCTTCATAAATTGTTAAGGCTGGGCCAGCCGACCATGGACCGCCTACAGCATCTTTCGAGATTATCTATGAAGATTTTGTTATGCTCAGCCACAACTTGCAGAAGCTGCAGGGGTGAGCCGAGAAAGCAATTTTAGCCCTTTACCATAGGACAATTTTCGAGTCAACCTGCTCACAAAGATCATAACGCTTTAGTATAAAAGCATGTGTATCTTCGTTCCCAGTTGGAGATCCTGCCCTTCTATCGCCTCCTTTTGAAGACCGCATCAATAAAATCGTGATCATTTTCCAGTTCTTTGACAAAATTTCGCAGAGTTTCTTTTTAGTAACCGGGCGTTCCAATGACCCGCATTGACGCCCACCTAATCAGACGGGTTAGGCATTTCTCCCGGCGAAATCCGATGTCGCAAGAGAAATCACGACCCAATTTTCGCTATTTCACTCATTGCCGGTGATGAGCGTGTGTTAGTTTGTTCCTTTCACCTCGAGATGTTCACTTTCTTTACTCGATAACTTTTCTCGACGGGGCTCTCTTGTTCCAGATCATGAGGCTGCCAGTCCTTTTGCTGTGTACAATACTAACAGCATCAAGTGAAGAAGGGCCCCCTGCTTCCATGCAGTTCGCAAAGAGGATGATCTCCACATTACCAGAACTACCAGAGGTCATCGCGGGTGGATTGGAAGGCCGATCCGATGGTATAAAGTAAGTCTTTTCTATTTTTCTAGCATGCCCTTTTTTAAAGAAGTATGCTGTCGACTGTACTGGGCGATGGTCTCATAAGCCAGTTGGTTGTCAACCCGATGGGCGTAAGTTTACGTAGTCTACGGTTCAAATTTGAATTAGGTTGCCGAAGAAGTCCTGCCTGATTTGGGGATTAATAAGACCACGTTTCAAACGGCGGATCAAAAGAACACCAGTGCAAATCTCTCAAACAGTCTTTTCGGAAGGAACAATGGACTGTTATCCTTCTTGTAGGATTATTCCACTTCCTAAAATAAATAACTGCGTTTCAGCACCACCACTCAGAAAACAACTACTCCTGAAGTGATGCTCGTTGACGGCGTACCTGTCAAAGATTTTGATGAGTACATTAGGCGGCACAATCTTGAGGGAACCTTCACTACAAAGAAACCACCTGCGCCTACTACCCGGCCTCCGACCCCTGAAGAGGTTCATATTCCAAAGCGTAATACATCACTGAACTTTTAGTTCGCAGACATTATCGCAAGCAGAATTAAGCCCCAAGCTCCTTCGTATCCAATGCCAGTAAGTTTATAGCCAGATCTCAGTGAAAATAGCTATAGCCTTCGTCGCTTCACGCGGATGATATGGCTAACTCCTTTGATCTGGGAATGATCGATCCTCGACGACTTGGAGAAGTCAACTCTCTACTTCGCAGAGCTCCTCAAAGATTTGGTAAATGAGTCTTCATTGTTCATTATTTTTAGACACCATGGGAAGCCCTCCTGGTTTTATGCAAGCAGAGCCTCCTGCTTCTTCTTTGGACCCGGCAATCAACGAAGTGGTCACCAATTTGAGAGTGAAAGGAGCCGATGGGCTATCCACTGAGGACATCAAACGGCTGAAGAACATTCTGGAAACATATGAGGCCGCTCTCCAAACAAAGGAGTTTATTTCAAAAAGGAATCAGCTTCAGGTGCCTCACAACAAGATCACATAAAATCTGTTTTATAGGTACTGCAAGTAGAGTTGGAGGAGCAGAAAAAGCGAATCGAGCTGCAGCGAAAAATGGAAACGGAACTGAGAACCAAAGTGACATTTTATTTTACTGTGCTGTACTCTTCGATTATAGGCTAAAGAAATCGAAACAAAGAAGGCAAAGATGGAAGCTCAGCTGAGAGAACAATTGCAGTCTTGGAACCTGACCCATCTTATTGATATGCAAGACGCCCCACAAAGTATTAAAAGTCTGATGGACCTTCCGGACTTGAAACCTCCGATGTATCCTCAACTAGTCGATAGCGGAATCAGTGCTGCCCCTCCTTCACCACCCCCGGGAATGAGCCCCATGGAAGAGACTACTACCGAAGAAGATATCACCGAGGCATGAAGACATGACAGGGGGTACTATCCTTTTCTAGACTACTACCGAAACCACCTCAATGCCTGAACCACCTTCAACAATTCCTGCAATATCTACTCGCTATCATTCTCGAGATTTTGGGAAAAGACAACAGAGCGAAATTCGTTTCTCGCCTTCTCGCGTTCGGGTTCCGTTGTCGACTTCAATCCGACGGTAGACTTTGTATCTAGCCCTTCATCATGCACTTTAGAGACGATGAAAATCCTTCGCCATGCGACTGTATCGAAATAGAAACGAATCAACTATCGGTAAGAACTCCTGCACAAGGTTGCATTCAAATTTCAGGGCAAATGGGTGCCAGCTCTAGCCTCGAAGTCAATGTTGAATGAGGCTTATTCTCAATTGAACAGTTTCCTTGAGATCAATCCTGCCTCAGACGTGACCTGCTCTCGAATACAAAGTAAGAATAGCGGCATCCATCACTCCTTTTTAGTTTCACCTTTTAAACGAGTTCGAGCTGGGGCCGAAGCTAGACTAACGTGGGAATACAAGACCACCGACGACGACGGCATCCGAAGAGTGATCGTTTCTTATTCACAACATTGTTTCCATTTCAGATGCAAGGCTCGGCCATTAAACGAAATGACAACACAATGGAGGTGAATATTCGAGACGGCGATGGAAGCACTCTATCAGCCCCGAGTTTGTTCTTTAGCAGTTGCTTTAAATCTTCGTTCTAGTGTGCGTCGTCCGGACAGACGAGGAGAACACTTACATGTTGTTGGTGAACAGCGAAGGTCCCTGCAATCAGGCTGCTCTGATTGTGAGGGACCCCGAAGAATTCTTCTCTTTAGACAATATTGAACTTGTAGACTACTTAAAAAAGGTATGACGCCCGTTTAAGGCTGATCTTTTGTGTTTTCAGAAGAAACAGTCAAGCGAATTAGATGAATTGGAAATGATTCCGTTTGCAAAAGATTGCGAGTAACTGCCTTCAGTCCCTTCACAAAAATCTCATCATTTGATCACATTCCAGCCAACGTGGCAATCCATAACAGCATTAATAATAATACAATAATAATGAATGTTAATAATTCAATACGTACTCAATTTGACGACAACGTTTCAATACAACTCCGCCATAATTTTTAAAATAGTCACTGACGGAAGCCAATCTTTTCTGCCTTGCCCACGGCCGTCTATGTCACTGTGCATTTCCCAGAATGTTTTGGACTTCTTGAACTCTTGTGCTACGAACATAATTAGATGATTACGGAGCCGGGCATAAAGGCCATGGGCTGTTTCTTGATGAAGACTAGATTGTTGGGCGTAGAAGTTTAGCGCCTTGAGAATCATGTAATTCTGGGGAATTGACACGCCTTCTACAGACCGGATACCGTAGTTAGACCACAGCGCCTAAAGAAAGGACTTCTGTTCGAATACAGTTAGATTACCTCCGGATCTCCAAGCTTCTGTAAAATGATGTCGAGCTCATTAGAGGCAGAAGGGAGCAGTTGGAAAATAAACGGCGCTAATGAAACCCTTGCCGTAATGAATTCTTTTTCCTAAGAAAACTGATGACCCGACGAAGGTTAGACTTACAACTTGGTCATTTTTCTTCAAAACAAAGTCAGAATGAAGTCCCTCTTCAGTTAGAAACTTGGCCAAGTTATCTGGGCTGTCAATAGCTTCACTGAACTGAGAGAACTTCTTCACTACTTCGTCAGATCCAAATTCCACCGACATCCTCTTCAATACCCGTGATGCTTTCACCATAATCGCATGCAATTCAACGGTGTAGAGCTGAATATGTTCTATGTTTTTTTTTTCTGAGTAGACTGAACCTTCTCTGTTGTCTGTTCAATGGGTTCGAAGAAAAAGGCCGTCGACGTTGCTTCAAAGATATCATTGTTCCTTGTTTCAATGAGAGTAAGACCAATTTTCTCAATATTTGGGTAAACGGGCTTCAAATCGACAAGACCGTTCTGAAAAAAAAGTTTCCAAATGACTGTTTTTGTATCACCCCTACCTTTTCTATGTATTCGTCAAGCAATACAAATAAGGCTGGCGCAAGTTTGGTTTTGTAATCTAATATACCAGAGACATTTGAAGGAAAATGTCCGTAGGTGTTAACCAAATTTGTCCAACTCGTAATCAGCTGACATTATGTTGGAAGAAAAACTTAACGGATACATACTTGGAGAACGGCTGCGGGTTGAAGATCGATGATTGACAGGGCGGCTAGTCCTTGTGTCCTCAAATCCTCACATCCTTCGGGAAGATGGAGATGGGTAAAGTGCAGACTTGGCAACGTGAATCGACTGTTATACAATCCAGTGGCCTCGAAAACACGGTTCTCCGTGTAAAGTGAGGATAGGGCGAGCGATAGAGCAGCTTTGCCCATATTTTGATAAAACTCGGGCATACGCTGGAAAACATAGCTATAAAACTGGAAGACACAGTCTACCTTAGCTTTAAGTTGAAAGGTTTTTTCAAATTGGTCGTCGTGTTCGGTCTCGATTAGGCCGTACTGCTCTTCGAAACCGTCTAATTCTTTCTGAAATACACCTAAGCGTAAATGAAGCTTCCTTACATCATCTGCTCGGAAGCTTATTAAAACTTCTTGGTCGGAGGACAGTTTGATTTCATGGTGCCCTGCTTCGGATTTCTCTAGTCCAGCGATATTGAAATTTCCCAACTTGCTTTTCCCAACGAGTGAATTGTTGACTGCTTCCAACTGAACAAATAAGTAAATGCCCGAAAATATGTACCTCCGTGCTGGTGTCCACAGCCAACCGTGCGTTCGCATTTGCCGTCCGAGCTAGAGAGACAGACAGATCCCAGTTGGAATCCGAGAAAAGTATCCTAACTTCTAGCTGACTGTCTAAAAGTTGTCTCATCAGCAAAACTTAGTGCCGTTACCATTTAGCGACAGTTTTCCAAATTTGTCGTTTCCCTTTAGCCAAACAAATTCCACGTTAGCATCCCCATTAGAATATTCAAAATCGAACCATAGACCCGTATTGTGTATTAATAGAAATTTAGACCCGTTAGTCCTTGCAATCCAAGGCATCTGATGGATTTGTGTAAGCCTTCCGGCGGTCTCACCTGATTTGGCTCAATGTTGACAATATTAAAGAGGGTTCTTTCTCCCAAGGGTACTACGTAGTAGTTGTGGTAGATATACTGGGCAAAAATAGCAACGATGACGACAATAGGTATACCGACTAGATGGGATAAAGCTATGGAGGAAAGAGACCAACTGACCGAACATTAGTATTTTATCATGAAGATGTTTATCTATCTGTGGGGGCACAACTTCTTTTAATTTCTCATCTGTTGAAATACTTTTCACTTTTGCAATTTCCTTTTGTTTCGCAACTTTAGGAGAGCGTTGCGGCGGTTCAATGATCTTTGGGGGAGGATCAGGTTCATTTTCTTCGGTCATATCTGAAGGAAATTTATTAAAAGGACAGCAATATGCAAGGGTTAAAAGGCTTTTTGGCCTGGACAGCAGATAAAAAGAGAGCAGTGTAATGGAGGGGAGCTCCTTCTGCTGACCATGTGTCATAGGTCACTCGGAGCCCATCCGGCACGTCTCGCTCTCCATAGCATAAACTGCTCCTTGCTGTCAGGATCGGAGAGGAATATCTAGAAGACATTTCAAACGGAAACCTCGTAACCAAACTGTTTTTGTAAGAAGAGGAAGAAGTCCACTTAATTAATTAGTGAAGAGAACCATATCGAGCAGCTGTGCTGTGAGGAGAACAGCTGGTTTTTGCCTTTTCCTGGAGAAGCAACAGATGTCAAGGACGAATCTGTAGTAGAGAGAAAATTAGATTATACCGAGTTTACTCGAACGGTTTCAGGACCCCGCAATATCTTTTTCCCCCGTCCAAACTATTCAGTTTGTGTTCCGTACACTTTTCGAAATGCCAGCCGAAACATATCTAACCGACACTACGATGACGCATCTCGCAAGTCCGCGAACGTGACGTAGCCAGAAATACTTCCCTTTGCATCGCTAACCCCGAATGAGGAACCGGTGCAAAACTGCTCGTTTCCTAATCGCTGTATTCTCCTCGGAATATAGCCACTTCCCCTTTCCCGACGAGGTTGTTTTTGTCCATCGGCGGCGTCTGTTTGTGCCAGGCAAGTAAAAGCCCTGTGCCATCAGGGCGAATTGAAGCTTCTAAATAGCAGAAACACCCACGTGTTCCAGCTGCCCAAGGCATGTCCCCCCCAGCAACAAACAGTAAAAACGAGTTAAACCTCCCCGGGGGAAAACAACAAAACACTTGAGGTTTTACGGGTTTTTGTTATTCGTATGCAAGATGGATACTTGCCGACGAACAAAACTTTGTTCCGTCTTATCTCCACAACAACCTCTTGCAGAGTCACAGTAAACAACATTGTGAAATGAAGCGAAGATCCCCCTCGCTAGGCGGTTCCTTACCGTTCCTCGACGCTATTGACGTTTGCGAAATGACTAAGAGCCGATTGCAGCCGAGCGCCGCTAGCCCCTTTGAACAAGTCAGCCTTTGTACTGACCCGTGGCCACCCACACACATGAAATGCTATAAAATTATTATGTGCCAGGTCGCGTAAGCCGGTCATTGTAAGCAATGGTGTATCATTTGGGCCGTTTGAAAACGGAAGAGCCCCCGTACTCGTTGAAAATATTTGTTCTGTACGGGTTAAGAAACACCCACCTAGTTTCGAAATTGCTAGTTTGCAGGGCTTAACCCCCCACCCAGAAATCATCGCATCACCGTGGTCGAGAGTTTTTAGGGAAGCACATCCCTGTCTAATGTGATGAACACAATCACGTCGACTGAATTATGCGGATCACTGGCATAGAAAATATTTTGATTTAGCTAATTATTGTGAATAACAATTGCCATCTACAGCTTCCCACATCCGGTAGTGTTTTTCTCAACTTAGAATGGCGTCTGAACTCTTGCTGAGTGGGGATGTAGGGAATGTTTTTAAAAGATCTGAATTCATAATTACTCCCTGTGCCCGGACGTCTCCCTCCCGGAAAATAACAAACGTGCTGCGAAGGGATAGCCTCAAAATATTCACGTGTTTTGAATGTGATTTCCGGTGGCAAGACGGAACTGGATCGGCTTCGTCTCTCACTGATCGAGGACTACGAAAATATGAGTGTTATACTTTACCTTCCCCGGGGAGTTCAAAGAACATTCACGTGTGTTCTGGATGGATACTGTTTATTTAAAACATTGTTTATGATTTTAAGACCGTCATGTGTCTACTAGAGGGTCGGAGTCATAAGTTTCAATTTAGCACGCTGAGATTGCAGAATATGTTGTGTCCTGACCGATTAGTTCAACCACATGACTTCGAGCCAAAACAGTCCAAGGGTGGTGATTCCCCGCGTCTCAACCCAACCTATCAGTGTAAATACCCGTCCACGTGGGCTTCGCGATGCACGTGCGTCCGCGGACAAAGTCCGCCACGTCGTGTGCAATAATTTTCGTCTTGAAAGCAATGTGTCGAGAACAGTATACTATACTACAAAAGCCACTGGGAAACATCGAGCAATAAGGAAATGCCGTTCTTTGGCCATGTTTGCAGCTTTATTAGCACCGCTCACGCAATGGTCTTTCCCGGTCAACCTTCACTTGCATCAGAATTTTATGGCCACGAATCTATAGCTAATGGCTTGTCTCCTGGTGGTCTCTTTCTGCTCGGCAAACTCCACTGATAATAAACTGAACACGTGGACATTCCATAGGGCGAAACGTTTTGAAATCAGAGTTTACTACAATCTGTCTTTAATCCATGGCTTCGGGAGGGATACTGCAGCTTTCGGGATGATGAAATGATGGTAGCTGGACGCACAAAGACTTTTGAGCTGGCGCCAGATCGGCTCGAACTGTGTTTACGCCGTCAGGGATTGCTCCGGCACGGGGTTTAAATAAGGGAAAGGCTCGCCGAGAGAATCCAGCCGTGAAAAGGAAGGATAGAGAGAATATTTCTAAGTTGTAAATAAACTGTTTTACATATTGCATCAGCGTCTTCGATCTCCGTCCGGAACCCCTGTCCCCAGACCCCTTTCAACGACGGCGCTTTTTTTTATGCTGATCAGCGCTACACACTCTACGTGGCTTACGAAAACTTCACACTCGGTGGATCGTACACGTTTTCCTCTAGTCTAGTAGAGGTCGCAGAGGTTTTCTCCTCCGGCTATCTGAGGACTGTCATGCGACTGCTGCAGAACAGCCGGTTTTTGGGACGAATTACGCCCTCAGAGAGAGTGGTGTTTCTCACGTGAAATTTATGAACTTTACTATGTGTTTTTGTCTCGTTATGCGGAAGATCTAAGACTCGTACAAGATGCCTTTCTCGAAAACAAAAAGGGAGCAAAACCAATAAACAACATTACGGAGTGCCTCATTTGTACAAAGTTGTCAAAGAGTACTCTTTAGTTCAGTCTCTTTAGTCAAGAGAATTAGTTTCTAAGCGAGAGAAAACTTGATCCCAGCTAATCCATCGTGCCTCCCCCGCACGGAGAGTTATTCCTCTCCTGCAAATGGCTACTAATCCATGTGTGGGGCACAAAAACAGTGATGTTATTCTTAAGTCCATTGGGTATGAGGAGATCGTCTAGACACAGAGGAAACAGCCCTAATGTAATGGTCTGAGACCGTGTGAATAGAAGCCGCTGGGAATACACGTTGCAAAAGACAATACCGTACCCTCCTTTGGGATGTTAGCTTTGCTTCCTCCTTGAATGGTCAGAGAGCAGGTATGGTTTTCAAATGGGATAAAATGAAGCGTAAACTTTAACGCCTTTTGTAAACACAGACGCGGATATGACGAGTTATTGATGAAAAGTAATGAATCAACGGGGGGCTTCGGGACGTAGCGGGTGGTATTTCGAAGAACTGCGAACTCATTCTTCGTTATTTTATGAACCTTTGATATTGTGAAACTTTGGCTTTTCTCAATAAGCCCGTTCGTGTCTATTCAAGAAAAGTGACCTCATTCGCATTGACTGAAGACTGGCGTGGGTGAAGAGCATTTCCGACGCAAGATTGACCGAGTTCTTGATTACAACTCGGAAGGGTATTTCCCCGTTTTTGGGGGGCGAATGGGAAATCCCCTGGCTGTAACAACGTCAAGTCTTAGGGGTGCCCTTCCCGCAGCAGTCTCTCAACCTAGATGACACTGTACAATTACCGGCGTGTCAAATTATGGATTTCCTGCAAGTGTAGAAGAACGCTCTCTCGCCATCTCTGACTTTCTGCGCCCGTTCAATCCAGTAGTCTCTATGGGGGTAGCCAACATGAAACGCACGTGGGGGGTGTGCCCGTTCTGTGGTCCGTCCCCGCCTCCCCCTTAGTCTGGCCTATTGTGTGCCTCTGCGTGCGGATGGATCCCAGCATGAACATTGACTCCCTCCTTACGGCTGCCCGACTCCTTGACAAGGGCCATCTCCTTACGGGTCTCACCAATCTTAGTCTTGCCACTATGCCTTCGTCTGGTCCTATTTCTACCTCGCTTCCTCACATTGTACCCGACGTGTATTTCAACCACGAGTTTAACCAAGGTGAGTCCCACTTACATTAATCAAAAGCTGAAGGTCACGATAATTTGATTTGAAGCCTGCATCTCAGAGCGCTAGCCGAAAGAGTCGTTGTGGTACGGTACGTAATGTTTGTCTTGCAGAAAACCTTCACCCTTCCTCTTCTCCCGGTAAAATTAAATCTGAACGAAAATGCTCATCTGCCTCTACGAGTGCTGTTCCTTACTGTCCTATGATTCAACGGAAGAATTCCACCAAGTCTAGCAGGTTAATCATTTTTTCAACTTTTTCGGGGAAAGCCGCCACGCGGCTCAGCTACCTGTTCACGTCACTGGCGTGTCGCGGCACTTGAGACTACCTTTCTCTCTCTCTCAAATAAGAGATCGAATGGGAACTTTGTTCTATTCCGCACTGTCAAAATCATAGAATCACGTGTAGTGATAAGATTGCCAACTGAGATAATTTGTTTTTTTGCAGGGCTGCTCACAACGAACTCGAGAAGACACGGCGAGCCAACCTCCGTACTTGCCTCGAGAAGCTGAAGACTCTAGTCCCACCGGTGTCGGATGCAGCCCGCAACACGACGCTGGCTTTGCTGACCCGAGCTAGAGATCACATTCAGGTGAGGTACTTTCCACCCTAGAACCCGTCTGAGGCTATTTTGATGAGGCAGCTATTGTTAGAGGGTGTAGGTCGAAGCCAGTTGAGGGTGCGTGTTTACGACAACCTGTGCGGCCTGCACGTGCGCCCCGCGCAGTGGCTGTGACTCGCCCACATGACACACATACTTTAAAACGGGAACTTGCTTAGGCTCAAAGCACGAGATAGCTCCTAATGGTTATTTTTTCAGTATCTGGACACCTCAAACAGCCAGCTGCAGGCGGAAATGGCTGAGGAGAAAGAGAGGAACAGTCAGCTATTGGCCAAGTTGGAACGGCTTCGTGCTGAGAAGGCACGGCAAGAAGAGTCCGTGAGCACGGAGAGCTCCCAGAGTTCTCGGGTGTCACCTTTATTCTTCGAGTATTCTCCATCAACAAAGCCCTCCAATTCACCTCGCCATGTGTTGATAATTGACCCCATTGCTGAAGGCCTTCTGCCGGCTCCCTATTTCCTCGGCTCTGCAAAACATCCATTTTCTGATCTCAACCCCCTTCCCGCCTCCCAAAATACTTCCTTCTTGCCAATTCATCTCAGTGTTTGATCTGTTTGTGGTTGAGTCACAAAACATAATCTAATGTGTCATTAATAAATATTATTTGACTAATTCTTCGGTTTCTTTGCAAATGTCAATGATCGGCTATAGAGGGGGTGACGAGATCAACACATTAGACCGGTCTGACCATGTCTAAAACACACGTGTTCGACGCATGGGGTCCACGCGGCTGCCGAGTCAGTGTAAATAGGGGACCCCTAGTGACCGCTGCAAGTCGAGAATCAAAGGGACAGCTCGTGTTCCAATTCCAGTTCGCCGCTATAGACATGTCACCCCAGAACAAGCAACCACTGGTTGCCCACACAAACTCCCTTTTTTTCTGCTCGAAAGATCAACCGCCGAAAAATTGGGTGTTATATCAGAGCTCGGCCTGCTAGGTCTGAAGAAGCAGAAGAATATCCCGAGGGTGCTGTCCATGTTCCCGGAACATGTCTTATCGCCTGCGCAGTCTTTTAGTCCCCAGAGGTGCCGCTCCCTTCTCCTAATTATTCCCCAAAAAGCACCAAAGGGGTCGGGATGGGGATTAGGTTTTTATGACAGACAGCTAGCAGCAGGTCTCAGTGACTCAGGTACCGCCAGTTTGCCAAGGGAGGGTCGCCCACACTGTCTGACACTTTTTTAAAAACCGAGAAAATAGCCCAGACAATGTTTCCGGAGTGACCTTTGGCATGTACCCCGAGGAACAGCCCCTCCGGCCGTGAAATCCATGTGGCTCGCAGAGTTCCACGTGTCTCCAATGTCGGCGACTTTTCTCGAACATTCATGGAAACAAACAGAGAGGCTCCCGCTAGACTGTAAGCAGCGTTTTGGAGTATATGAGGAACAATAGGGAACATTTGTTATTGTGGCTCCGTGGCCGGTTCTGCATTGACGAGGGTGTTGTGGAAGGGAGCGCCACTAGCCAAGCCAGATGTGTTTACCGCGACACGTGGACACCAAAAAACACTGCTCCAAGGATAGTCTGTCTGACTACAGTTCCCAAAAAAGATGCAAAGCAAGGGCACCCCGCAGAGTGTCTGACCAACCCATGTCATCCGGTTTTTCTGCATATTTTAGTTTCCGGCCATTCCCGTGCTGTTTTCCTCTTCTTATCAGCAATACATTCTGACCGTGAGGCATCTCTTCTCTTAAAACGTTTTATTAAGTGATGAGCAACATATTATGTCAAGTGAAAATTTGTAAGCAACAGTTTGGTGGAAGGCACAAGAGTTTCCGTATGAGTAAAGCTGCATTTTTAAGTTAAGCATGTATACAAGGCAAGGTTTTTAACCGTAATGAACAACGATAGTGATCAAGCTAGATGAGCATCAAGGGCCTTGAATTGAGGGAGATCGTCTGCAGTGCTGTGCCCTTCGTCCAACTGAAATTAATACGTTTTACGCTTGGCATTTGCTAACGGAGATGGTATCTCTGCAGAGAAGGTCTACTGTACTCCGTCTGGTATTTAACACAATCAATGGAACGGAATCTTCTCATAAATCACATACAGTTTTTTTCCGGACAATTTTGTTTGTCACGTGGCGGGTCACTTGGACAAAAGGTCTTCCATGTGAAGGGAAAACGTGTCCTTTGATGTTAAAGGGTTCAAAAGTTGTTGTAAATTTAGAATTGTAGCGCCCGCCAAAAGAATGCCGTGACGGGATCAACCCCCTGTTTATTCGTAGTATTGCAGGGGGGGGGGGGGGGGGGGGGGGGGGGGGGGGGGTCAGGATTTTTAGCCTGCAGCTGGTCAGCGGCTCAACATTAAGCAAGTCGACCCTATGCTTCACTTCCTCCACCACAGGGAATCATCGACCACCGCCGACCGAATAATGGCCGACCCCGCTGTTCCACACATTAGCACGCAGCCGACATACACCCGGGACCTAACCAAGCACGGTCTATTCTAGGAACGTTTGTGAGGGGCCATCACTTTTAAGGGTAGACTAATTGAATTTGGTACCCATGGCGTTCAAACATCCTCTCCGTGTTGCAAACTCCCAAACAGTGCATATCTCGGGGAACGTCGACGAAAACACAACTTACAGCCTCAAGCTCGTGATTGGCAAAAATTTTGGGAAGCAGATACTGCCTGACCGCTACGAAAATGCACAAGACGAACGGGAACAGCATTGCACTATCTGAACCCTCGGTTACGGTACCTCTCGTTTGCTTAGCTTACATTTGTTAAATTTCAACAGGAAGGCGATGATCACCAGACACGTCTGAATAGCTGTGAAGAGATGCATCCGTGGAGTTTTCACCTGAAAATTATGGAATTCGGTAATCCGCTGTCCTCTTGATGACCGAACCACCTGGAGCTATAGGGAGATGTGCCCTTATAATTGCGCTATACTCAACTGGCCTGTTTTGGTGTTTTAACTCATTTGCATGATTATAAGACTTATTTGTGCAATTTTACTGCAATCAAAACCATTTTGAGTTCTCTAGACTATTGAACATTTTGGATGATAACATTTCCTGTCCGCGCTGTACGAAATAGTCATAACTTCTCGTGAATGCACTTCATTGTCAAGTTTTTTGAGTCATTTTCCCTTGGTGAATTGCACATACGGCCTTATCGGGACGTGGGTAAGTCACATTGTCGGGTGACATCACCGTTCTTTCCGAAAATACCGCCTCGAAGCCATTACCAGTGACCTTACCAAAACGTGTGTGCTTTCCTCTTTGGTGCCTCTGCAATCGGGTGTATCCGAAATGTCTTATGTGTGCTGTAACAGAAGATCTTTGATGAACACATCGGGGCATCCTTGTTGCCAGATGCGGGAGCGCCTTCAATTAGGCCGGAGGGATTCCCGGAGGGGGCGCCACTTTTTTCCTCTCTTGAGGGGGTAGAAGATCATCTAATGCTTCCGGGATTAAAACACGTGACCACAACCAAAATTAGGGGAGTGTCTTCGTTTTGTACTTTTTTTGGTATTCGCGGCGTCGTGGTCGCACCGGGAGCAAATACGTCACATCAACCTGTCACCATTATGAAATGTTCACACCTTGCAAACGTGTCAAGGAAATGATAGTTCGTTGCTATTTCTGGTTTCCCTATACGCTTCAACCCCTTTGATGACTGATCGAGGTTTTATGTCGGTTCCCGGAACAATACTCTCACGGTAGAGGTGAAATAGAAGATGACTATGAGTAATACAGCGCAAGGAAAAACTTTCCCGATGTATTGTATATCCTCTATGTTTAACTAAGCTCTTTGAGCTGTCTACCGTTTCTTCTGGAAGGAGGTATGGGGTGATCGCCGACACGAAAGATCACACCCTCCCAATACCGGCGGCGGTGCGCAGCCGAGCGAGTCGCACCCATGACGTAGTAATTTGGGGACGCTCCGTGTCCACGTGTGGTAGACTACAGAACCCCCAACCGGATGTCTGCGTCTCCTGTTCTCATTTTCTCTCTCGCCACATGTGCGCCCGATATACCGGCAGTGCGACTGAGACTAACGTGCGTCAAGGAATTCCCAATGCTGAACCTTGCACGGGGTGGAGAGAGAGGAGAGGATTAATCGTCTTTGTCCCATCCCTGTCACGTGAAAATTTGAACAGGCCGACAAGCTAAAAGAAGGCCTTAGGACATCTGTCTGCGCGACAAATTTATGTGGCGCTCACTAGTCGCCAGCAATTTGGGCTACTGGAATGTCGGAATCAGTTCCTAGTAGGATTCTCCGAATGACCACGCATGACGTTATTTGGATGCATCTCAGCTCGCGCACGAATGCACATGTTGATCATTCAAATGGCTAGCAGGAAGTTAAACGCGCTGCAGTTATGTAAACACCCCCACCTCGTCAACATAAGCCTTTTTTGGATGATATTTGTGGGGCTTGAAAAAGAGGAAAATTCTCTCAAAGAAGTCCAAATCCAAGAGGCTGGTAAGGCCAAGATAAGCGAACACCTGAACAGAGTTAGTTAACAACGGAAGGAAAGAACTTCACTCCAAACAGCGCCGCCATGGGGAGGAAGGTGAAAATATGGCCAATCATTCCGAAGAAGCCTATGCTCACAGAGAGGGCGATTGTCGTCACCCTCTGCTCAATAACTTGGACAGCTTCTGTAAAACATTTGTGTAGTTTTCATAGTCCCATGATGAGATGGCAAAGTAGAAAGTAACTTACCCGGCTGTTCTCCTGGAGCTTTCTTCTGGTTGACAGTGAGTGAATTAGAATGCGCGAGGGTCTGGACAGCAGCAGCGCACATCCAAGGCAATCCGAATAGAGAAGAGAACAGACAACATACCCCTATAATTTGATTACTTCAACAATATACTGTCCAACCGGATAGCATGAGATCCCAACTTTCTCCACAACCTTTGGCCAACATCCTTTCCTTCCGAGCTAGCACAACTCTAAACTTCAGTTTTAGACTTGGCGGGGCGCCCTGCTAACTCAGTAATTCCAGTTTCAACAAAAACTAGGATAAACAGAAGCCCAGCCGCAATACTCGAAATGAGTACAGACAGAAGCACGTTGTCCGTAGAGGGGATGACAAGTATTCCATGTCCTCGCCTTTCCTGATCTGTGTAGCCCAGAGTCGCGGGCATCTCCAACTTCTGTAAATTTCATTAGAATATTCGCCAAATTGGCAGATTAGTGATCTTTCTGTTGTGCTGTCTCCTATAGCATTTCGCTGTCATAGGTGTTTGAGAAGTCATGTGGTACCGTTCTGCTAACATTGATAACACTCGGACCATGCAACACACTTCACGTGACAGGGTATCCCTGGCATGCGTACTATCTCTTTCGATGACAAGATGCTCTCTATAAGTGCAAAAACGTCCCGACTGACCTCGAGATAAATTGAAGGGAAGTACAGTTGATTGAAAATTACAATGATCAGTAGTGACCCCAGCACTGAGTAATCGCCCACCCACGTTCTTTGCTGGAATTCAGGACATATCACGAAAACGAATGTTTCTACCGGCCGTCCAAGCCATTGGCTAACTTTGATCCGATGGAAGAAAATGGCCAGTACAAAGGTGGCGATGAATATCATAAAGCTGAGGAGTGCCGTATTGGGATGAGGAACTTTTTCACATTTGATTACTGAAATACATTATTTAGTAGTTATCTTCAAAAGTTTCTGTAAAAATTGGCAGAATAGTTGGTTAGTTCAGAAAAAAAGCATAATCTGAATAGAAGAGAAATAATAAATATTCCTTACAGGCATCGGAGACTTCCGTAAAGCTGATGGTCCCATTGAGCAAACAGCTCTTATAAGCTTCTTCATAGCCAATGAAATTGAGAGCTGGGTTAGTGGAGAACGTCTAAATTTTAAATGTAGTGAAACGATTAAGTTGCGCTTACAATGGCTATACTGTGAATGGCTTCTTTAAACAGAATCATGGCAATCAGGGCAGCAAAGATTTCTTCAGTAAACTTGGTCACGTATTTCAGCACCCTTTGGACATCAAAGCAAACTGCTAAGAAGAAGTACAGAAACATAAATATTCCAGAAAATAGACGGACCGAGAGGAAATCCAGACCGAGCTGTATACATGCCTAAACAGAACTTTTAAAGAAGAGGAATAATGCTCACGGTGTAGAGAGCTCCTTCGAAAAGAAGAACTGGTCCGGTAGGGGACTGGATGATCAGAGGCTGGGCAGCGAAAAGTCCCCAAATTATCCCGACGGCACTTTGGGCGATCAGTGTCTCAGCCATTCCCATGGACTCTTGAGTGTACTCCCCTAGAAAGAGTGTGAATTCAGATGAAGCTAGATTGTACCCATTAGACCACCGAAAGTAACGGTAGGGGTGATACATGCCAAGAACATAAAAATGAAAGTTCGAATGCATTGAAGGTGGAAGGCGTCAGTAAAATCACTTCGGTAGTGTGGAAAGCGGTTCAGAAAATCTTCACGGAATCCTCGAAAATATCCCGTACTACGAGTGACTTTCTTTTGAGCAAGCTTCTTAGAACGAAAATCGTGATGAATATCTGTAACTATTATATTCATGATACCCGATCACTGAACCTGTATAAACTCCAGTTTTCCGTTTTTGCCTCAACTTTGCTCGTGAGTTTAGCTCTTCGCAGAGTCGATCGCTCTGTACCAGGTTCTTGCTGTCGATCTTCGATCCGGATATGAGAGCAGCGTTATGCAGAAAGCTGAAAGGTTCACGTTCATGGTAAACGGTGACTGGCGCACTCTTTAAGTCCATTTACGAGATCAGTTCCATTTTTTGCCTTCTTAGCGGCTGGAAGAAACGACTGGAAAATAAATATTTGTTAAAGAAGTAGAAAAAAAAAGAAGACCAGTGCTCGACTTGCCTCATCTGCCATAATAGTACAAAAACTTCGACCGATTTGATGGAATGGAACATCCTGCTGAGGGCCGAGGATGAAGACGAAGTAACGAGCCGGACAGTCAATCTGTAAACCAATTCTTTGTTTTTGTAAACTACTGAATACAAGTTAAAGCTATAGACAGTTACACCGAGCAGCATGCCAAGTTAAACCGAATCATTTGTTAGTACTTTCTATGGACACGGCTTACCTTCACAGGGTCACCGTTGTACACCTGAAACGAGTAATCATAAGTTTAGTCATGCGGAATAACAAAAGTGCAACCTGTAGGGGGCAAGCCATTCATGCGTTTTGCCCTTTCTGGGACAGGGCTCACCTCGGGAAAGTAGACAGGAGTGTCAAGCCGTATGAAAATCAGTCGGTTGTCGTCAAAATAGGATACTTCTCCGGTGAAGACCTGTGCCGATTCCTTTACCAACTTCTGCTCTTGAACTTGTCTTCTCACGATACTCCTGGAAACAACTCCTTTTTCATGGTGCGCCCATTGCCTTACAGCTTAGGGGCAAGAGGTTCTTCTGACTCATGTTTCGAGAAATCCTCTGGGAGAGACAATGGGTTTCCGCGAAGCGTTGTGTCTGAACTATCTGATTTTAATGTTGACACACTTTATACCGGTAACCGTGGCATTAGACAGCAATATCGAGGATGTGAGCTGCTTTAGACCAGCTGAGGTCATACTCTTGATGAGGCTTTTGTGTTGCTGAACATGGCTGAAAAGATTGTTTACTGCAAAGATAGGTTGATATACGATTGTCGAAGCCGCATCAGTTCGGCCACCGTTTCCGCTTCTGTGGCATTCCAAACAGCTTCCAGCTTGCTCGTGACATCTTCGATGAGGTTACTCCAATTCTGTTTAGAGGACTCGATGATAACAGCTTTAAGATGCTTGAATTAACTGGATCAGATCTTCCCACCTTTTTTCAACGACTTTTCCAAAGCAAATACGGAATCGAAGAACAGGAACCCAACATGGGGAAGACTCCAATGGTGATTTACTCCCTCGACATCCTAAAAATACTCTTTTACTGTGGGTAAAGAGTGGGAGAACGATTGTTTGCAAAGTTGCTAAGTCACCTTTAGACCAACAGGAATAAAGCTGTCTAGATTGACTTAGCAAGTCACAGCTTCTCGTTTATAGTAGCACGTACCTGTTCGTATTTGATCCAACGGGCTGTCTCTACCCATTCTTTTGATCCATGTAGATCGTATAGTTCTACCATCAACTGAAAGATATCATATAACAAATTAAGAGAAACCGACCTTGCCCTTTTCATCTACTACGGTAAATGGAAAGGGGAACTCTTCTACAAAAGAAAGTGTGGAACATGAAAGAAGACTGACCAATGTCTGGAGATCTCGGAGCATGCCTGTCTTCTACACCGATATTAAACTGAATCCTGCGCTCCCTTTTTGCAGAAGGTGCCACGGTATCCGTAGCAAAGTCGTCTATAAAAGTATCCAATTTAGGGCTCTCTCCACTGGCAGTAGAGAGCGGATTGTTCTGTCCAGAGTCAATAAAACGGTCCCTTTGATCATCCAGGGATGGGAAATATCCCTTCCCGGAATCTAGTAGCTCTCCGTGGCCAGAGTCGGGGTTTAAGGACATCGCTGAAAGTTAGTTGTGAGAATAAATTAGACACCGGTCGAAAAATGATAAGCTCAAAGTTTCCGAAAACATAGGGATGAGAGGGCAAGCGGGCCAGTCCGGTCTCTAAAACAAATAGAAATCTAGAGAAAACCCGCTAGAGATAAACTCTCGTAACCTTTTATGATAAACAATCACGAAAAAAGCAAGCTAGCTTCAAAAGATCAATATGGATAGCTAAAAACACTAATGAATCATAAAATGTTTGTGCAGATCCATAGAGGGGGCTTTGTTGATCTCTCTACCACAAGAGGAAAATGAGGAAAACAGCGCCAGACAGAGCCCAGGTCAACGGATTCCCAGCATTGAAACGGTTGGCCGTGTCCATTTCTTTTTAGTCTTTTTCAGAGCAGTCTGCATGGAAAGGCTGAATCGAAAGTGTAAATAGATGTGTTAGAGGTGCTTTGATTGGGAGAAGTATCGAATTTCCCGGGGTTAATAACGAAATAACAAACGGAGCTAGGAAGACTTTCAAGAGGAAAAGATGTAATAGTAATCAAACAAGAGATTAAAAGGACAATCAATTTTTTGATAAATTTAGAAAAGATAACCAAATCCGGGACGGGGGGAAACACTAACTACTGAGCACTTTTCGAGCGAAGGCGGTAGCCATCGTGAATGAATCGTCTTTCAGGTGTAAACATGCTTGAAGTTTCATCAGAACTTCCGACATTTACAAAAAGTGAGTGTTGGGTGATGATTTATCATTTTTCACTTTAAAATGTCTGTCTCCGATAAGAGTTCAGCTGTACCACTTTTAGATTTTGGCGCGAGGGTGGATGGAAATGGCAAATGCCCAAGCCGTGTCACCAGGTGGCACTGAATCAGCGAAGGAAAGAAGTAGTCTAGGCCGAAAGAAGTAGTCTAGGCCGAAAGAAGTAGTCTAGGCCGAACAACGACAATACCGTCACCCCCAGTTCCTTCTATAACACCCATCCCGCAAACGCACTGTCTGTCTGTAACCAACATTAGAGGAATTCTACCTGTCACCCTCAATCGAGGCGGCGCAAACAGATTTTTTTTGTAGAGCAAGGTATGCACAAACAACAACACCTACGAATGCGGACAAAGAATGCTGGATACCACGCATTTTGGAGGGCTTCGGGTAGCTTACGCAACTGGGGCTTATCGAAACGTCATTCGCAGCTTATTCTGTTAGTTTGTAGGACTTCAAAAACCCTAACGAAGCAAAAAAACGTTAAAGGGAGCGGGTATTCCACGACAAGCGCGATATTGTCCAATGGGAAAACCGCTCAATGGCCACCTGGCAGCCCGGATAATGGCGGAGTATGGGACAAAATCGTCTGGGGAAGAGTGTGGCCAGAACAAATGGAACAGTCCAAAATTCAGTAGATACAACGAAAAAACAAAACATGATAGAATGAGAAGAAAGGTCAAGGGTCTGGGTGCGATGGTTCAACTTGTTGCTTAGCACCAGCCATCCCTCATAGCAGCCCTCCATCAAATTATGTTGCTTTGTTTCGGGAGTCCGAAGCTGTAAAAGAGAGAACAGCAGAGGTTCCGAGTTCCTCCGCGGACCGTCGCTGTAAGCAATCTCCCAGCCTCATTGAGGACACTTTCCGACCACATTAACAATCCAGCCGGCCCAGGTCGCAGAGGGCAGCTTTCCAGATCTCCTTTCATAGAAACGATTGTATGCTTCCTCTAACTTTCCGTCAAGAAAGTCTGTAGACTTAATTCGTTTGATGAAACTATGGAAACGTTTAAGCGACTGGTTGCTACAAACCTCCGTCAGTAATGCCATTTGTTCGAAGAGAAAATCAAACTATGTAATCAGCTAAAGATAAATTCAAGAAGCATGATCAAGCAATCATATCTGTTTTTTGTGCATTGAAAATCGCAAGTAACGACATAATATAAAATAAAATGAGTCAAATTGTCAAATTCCTAAGGGAACCCGTTGTATGAAATCATAACAATTGCTCTGCTTCTGGCGCAGCACAGAGGATTTCTTCGACCGTTTCTCTCCTGGGCGCTGCCACGGCGTTTTCTTTGATTTCACCGTTGAGCACCCAACAAGCAAACTCCGCCAGTCGATCTTAAATGAAGTGACATACTGCCTTTATTCTCTTTTTATACCGTCCAGAGTTGTAAGTCTTTCGGGCGCGGAGAACCAATTAAATCCGAAGGAGAAGGTTGTTGTAATGAAAACTGCTCCAAAGCCAACAATAACCATCTGAACATTTCGACATTTGTCAATCCTCCAGCACTTACGAGTCTTTGCTCGTCTTCCAAGAAGAAGGGGAAAACGGTCATAGCAACACAGAAGACTAGGAAGATCAGACTCAGGATAATGGGGACTCGGACAACTCCTAAACATCCGTTATTATTTAAACAGAAGCCTTTCAAACCCTCATCAACTTCCATTTTTGTCAGTCGAATTTTTAGCAGTGCTGCAGCCGAAGTGCCCTTCTGCAACCACATGATGACAGACACATATTCGATTATAGTCTGGATCGGCAACGGCAGCATACAGAGACTCAGGATCAGCTTAATTGATCAACAGTTGAAAAGAAAGCTCAATGAGAACCTGGACGAGGAGAGCGGCAATCGGCGTGTTGTACTTTTTGTGGTGGACAGCCAGAAACTTGGGAAGCTGCCCCTCCTCTGCTGCTTTAGACATGATGCTAAAGTTTACATTAACTTATTAACTTTGCACTTTACCGGGAGAGGGCGAAGGTACTACCATTGACTGTTGAAACAAACATTAGAGCAGTGGCAAATGGGACAGCAACGTGCAGAGGGCCCATACATTTTCTCGCAAAGTCCTACAAATTCAGTATTATCACGGAATTCAGATCTTACAGAGGCAATTGCGGCGCTTCCTTTCATTCCAGCCACTCCAAGTATGGTGACGAACGACACGTTAAGCAGCAGGTATAAGATTATTACAAAGAGTAAACCACCAATAATGGCGATTGGAAGTGTCCTAAAATTATACTTTTTTTTGTTTTAAAAGGATACCTTTACACTTTGGGGTTTTTGACCGACGGTGTTCCAGTATTTAGGATATCCCAGCCCGCGTAGGCCCATAAAGCTTGGTAGCTGGCTATGGTAATGGCACCGGCTTTGAAATTAGAACCAGCGAAGGGATTATCAATGTTCTTATGCTCATCTAGAAGAGTTTCATACTAACGATGATGACTCACCAAGTATGAATAGGTGATACATCCCCAATCCAATAATTGTAAAAAGAACCAATGCCTTGGCAATCACAGCGGAAATTTGGAAGCGACTTGCTCCTTTTCCGACCGGTAAATAATTGACTATCGTACAGACAACTAGGAAAGTCAGCTAGGAAAAAATTGTTCTTACTTAGAAGTCCCACAGAAAAACTCTTCTCGGCAATTGACGACCATGCGCCAAATTCGATGAAGGGATTCAACCCCGAGACTGTAATCATTTGGGAGTTCATGATCATCGCTCGTAAAACATACCAAGATACGATCCAAAGGTGTTTGACTGAACTGCTGCGGCACCGGGATAACCAACGAAGACCGAAATAGTCATCAGACCGAAGGCGACATTCTATAATTAGCCACTTTCAAGATTATGCTTCTTTATTCACCCGCCAGCCAGCATACTTAGTGTAGGCGAAGTCTCCGCCGTCCGAGGGAATAGCCGTTCCTAGCTCCAGAAATACAATACCACCTAACAATACATGGTGTTTGTAGTAGAAATAAATAATTACCCAGTATCGTAAATAGACCGCAGCCTCCCCAGAGGAGAAGAGCCAGTCCAAGTGACCCAGCTTGTTTCAATACAAGCTGAGGAGTTACGAATATCCCGCTTCCCACGATGTTACCTGAACTGTCTGTTTTTAAATAAATGATTTTCTTACCCACTACAAAGGACAGACACGAATAAAGACCGAGCTGATTGGACCTGGCATTGCTATCCGTCGGCATTGATATCGAGAGCCCTGTGAGTTTAAATTGAGGCACAACGAAAGCGAGAAAAGAGGTGTCAAATGGCAGAAGCATAAACTAAGGGGGAACAGTCATGACAGATTTCGCTTTCATTATATTCTATCATCGGAATATATTGAATAATCATGCGAAAAGGTGTAATAGTAGTAGGTTCACCTAAAACTATCAAACAGCAAGTCACAATAGGAAAAAAACAGGCTGTCCCCGAAAGAGTCGAAGATCTTTGACAGTGATTTGGTAGTGTGGGCAAAAGAGAACAATATGCGAACTATTGGCTCAAATTCTCGGAATTGGACCTGATTTGGACTTGGCTCGGATGGGAGGTAATCAGGAAAAAGTGACCGGCAGACGCGGCCACATACTGATAAGAAACTCAACCAGAATGTCTGCCTTTTTTACTTCTGCCAAACGTCCAAGGTCATTCGGGCGATGCTTGTTCAAATAATAAAGGAGGTGCATTAAACAATAGCAATTTACTTCAGTGAAACAGTACATAAATAAAACAAAACAATTTCAACAACGATGGATATGTTTTAGAAGCTCGTAAGAAGGTATATTGGGTAACAGATACAAGAAACGAAGCGAGAGAAATACTCTCATTGGCTTTTATTAAGTTGATCTTGCTCATCTTCTTGAACACTTTCACTCATTTCCACAGGCTCTTCTACCTGAGTTACTTCCGAGTCGAGATACCTAAGCAGCATTGAGTTCAGTGTGCCTGAAATCGAGACTCATTAGGCTAAATATAGAACCTTACCGCTTAGGGCAATATACGCCTGTGGGCGCACTTTTTTCTTTATGAAAAAGATGTATAAAAGAAAAGAGGTAGACATGGCCAGTATTGAGATCGTTGTCATCTGAACCCCCTTCATTTATTTCTGGTTGAAAGGTGCAAACGTACGAGAGGCGCAGTATAAAACGGAACAGCAACCAAAATAGAACAGATGAGGGCGAACAATACAGAAAAGATTAGGGGAATCCTCAAGACACCTAGACGTCGTAATACGTGAAAACCGAAGGACTAACCGGTATCCACTTCAAGATTCTTGTATCGCATGTAAAAGAGGGCACCCATTGTGACAAGTTTTTGTCCGTAGATAATAAACGAGACGTAGTTAATGATAGTTTCCACCTCAAAGAAACAGAAGACGAATGAAATGAGAAACTGGATTGGTCAGGTTAGGCAAGCAAGACATTTGAACCTACTTGGAAGATCACGGCTCCCCTTGGACTACCGCTGGGCTTGTGGACGGCAGAGAGGAACTCGAACAGATGGCCTTCCCGAGCCGCTTCTAGCATTATTCTGCAAGTTTCTTTATTTTCCCTTTGTTTAAAATTACCTCGAGGAACAGAATATGTTGGCATTTACGGAGCCTAATAAGAGGATTGCAGCAGCAAATGGAATAAAGACTGCGAATGAGCCCATGGATCTTTCCGCGAAGGTCTACAGAACAGAAGTGCTATGATAAAGGGAAACATACGGCAGCTACTGCCTTACTGGACAACATGTCCTCTCTGCCAAGAACAGCTGCAAAGGCGAAGTTTGTGAGGACATAGACTGTGGTGACGATGGAAAGGCCACCAATTAGCGAAATCGGAAGAGCTCTGTGACAAACATATGAATGAAACCAGGGGAATTTCCTACACTCGAGGATTTTTCACAGCCGGAGCTCCGTAGTTCAGGATATCCCAGCCGGCGTAGCTCCACAAAGCGCCATACAAAGCCATCACGATGTCTCCAGCTCCATACCTGGTGCCTTTCATTGGGTGGGCTAAGTTATCTGCCGCTTCTACAGAACATCTTAACTTTCTGACAAAATTTGTGGTGCACCTCCTGTAATCCAGTAGATAACACCAATTACTATGGCTACTGCTAATATCAATCCTTTCGCCAGAGTGACTACTACTTGGAAGTGTCCTCCACAAGTATTTTGAGAATATAAGTTGATCACAGTACATCCAACTGGAACAACATTGTAAACAGAGCTATGTAGCTGACACACTCAGTAGACACACTCCTAGACCGTATTTCAGAAAGACGTAGCTTCCTTCGTCGAGATTAAGGAATTGCTGCACTCCCTGAGCCATGTAATCGCCAAAAGTAACCGCCTGTACCGCCGTAGATGCGGGGTAAGTGATCAGAGCGGAGATCACCATAAAAGCGAACGCAATTGCCTTCAAGTTGTTTTCATAAAAAGAGAGACGACAACGCTTACATGCCAACCAACGTATGAAGCGTAGGCAAAATCGCCGCCATCACTGGGTATTGCCGTCCCTAGTTCAATATAAGCGACTGCGCCTAAATAGGGAAATAAAGTTGTTGGGTAATTAGCGGACCTCACCTAGAAGACTGATCAGACCGCAGAAGAACCATATGAAGAGCGCCATTCCGATAGATCCCGCAGCTTCCAGAACAGAGGAAGGGGTGATAAATATTCCCGACCCAACTATATTCCCTGAAGCTGTGTTTACGGAAATAATTGAAAACCTTTACCTGTAACGTACGCGATACAGGCTATCAAACCCATCTGATTGCTTTTAGCCCGTTCAGCCTCCATCCTTCCCTCTCTCTGAAAAGACGATAGAACATGAATACGGAAAGTGAAAGATTGCATCATCTCTTACGGATCCATTAAAAAGTAACTGCCCTTGGAATAAGAAATTTCTACATTTCATATTCAAAAGAAATGCCTGAGGATAACGTCACGTGCCAACTACTTTTTATTAAAAACAAAAATAAAACAACAAAAAGTATCCGGCTAATGCCGGATTGTCAAAATCTGGATAAGCAGGCGTAGGCATAAGGAGATGACACATGAACCATCTGTAGTGAGCGCGTTAATGGCATCTTGGTGACAAAAAAGGGACAATGAGAGCGACAAGGAATACGTATAGCACCTGGGAAAACGGAATAATGGGCTGGGAAGAAGGATCTTTGCAAGAAATGGTCTAGGTCAAAATACGGAAATGGATATTCAATTTTTGCAAATGTCGTCAAGTTCTAATGCAAACAGGAACTAACGCAAATAATGATCAGAATGATGAGAGAGGTCAGCTGCTCTTTTAACGTACGCGAAGAGCTCGAATCGATTATATGCTTTTCTACGACATTCAGTTCAATTTATGTTCCATTTGAAATTCCAGCAGTTGATTTGGTTGAACTGAAAAAATAGTGCAAACAACAGAAGGCCAGCGTGGGGGTAATAAGCCGACTCCGTGGCAAAACATTTGCCGCTGAAGCTTGCGCATCCGGTGCCATTGACCGTCAACACACGTAAATGACACGGCCACTGTTCGCTGTCTTGGACGATCTGTCATTCAGACTTCTTACAAGGACGGCCCACAGCGGCTTTGTGGGCACTTCTAGACTAACTCTCTTCATATTAAAACAATATAGAGATGTTTTATTACCCTGAAATATTGGGATTATTATGTTATTAGAAGTTGTTCGTCTCCAGTTGTTAATAAATGATGCGAGCTTTGGGAATCTGATGGTACTCCAAGCGTTTTGACCGTTCGCTTTCCACTGTAGCATCAGCGGCGCTGACTTCTTGCAGCACTACCCCTGAGCGGCGTGGGCAGGCACAGTAGGTTGCATCATCTCCGGGAAGACCTAACAAAACTAAATGGCGTTTAGTAGTTTAAAACTTACCAGCATCGCCATATTCTCCAGGCGTTCCATCCTCAGCTGGCATACCGTCGATGCCTGCCATACCGGGCCACCCTATTCTTCCGTCGACTCCATCCTTTCCCGAAGTTCCGTCAGGTCCAGGATCACCCCTAGTACCAGGAGCTCCCCTGACACCAGGTAGCCCAGGAGGCCTTTTAATGCAGCGCCCTAAAGTTAGAGTTGCATATATATTTTTACTTTACAAACCTCCATCAAGCCCTCGTTCCCCTTTTTGTCCTTGTTCGCCTTGTGCGCCGGGGGATCCTTTATCTCCCGGAGGGCCGGGAGGCCCTTTTATTCCACCATCATCTCCATCAATCCCTGGCGGTCCAGGTTCTCCATCGGGTCCCTGTTTACCTTCGGGTCCGGGTTCACCAGCAGGACACAGAACACAACCGCCCGGACGATCCTGCAACCCTAATCCTGCAAAAAGAAGTTGAGATTTGATCGTAACCGTACCTGAGGCTCCGTCTATTCCTGGATCCCCTGGAAGTCCTGGCGTTCCCTGCATTCCTTGCCTTCCCTTGGGGCCCCTTTCTCCAGGGGGACACGGATTTTCTTCATCCTCTGAGCAGCTGCATAGTTCCGAGGACGAACGCTTTGCTCGGACAAAAATCGCAGTATTAGCTATGTTCATTTTGATCCAAGCGTCATTGGCATGATGCTGAAGGAACGTACGGATCTAATCTCCATGCCAAACCTTGAACTCGGCGATGTCCCTCAAAGAATCCGTCAGTAGGGATTGAGCTTCGGAGAACAACGAGCCAATAATGAAAAGAGAAGTAGCCATAATTACACCACATATTGAAAACGTGAGGAGCACTACAGGAGCTGATGTCATAGCTAGGAAGCCGATCCTTTGTTTGACATCTTTTTAAAGAAAACTGCTGACCCCGATCGCTTTCACGTTTTTTGGTATAAAAACAGCTGCGGCCCTAGATGCACGGGCGATTTTCCCGGTCAAGACAAGACGCTGCATGATTTGTGTCTCGAACAAAAGGAGAAATATTTATCCAATTAGAATATTATTATATTTTTGGGAGATACACGTGAAGATCATTGGATGAGATGAAGGGAAGCCAATTGCAGAGACCCCTAATAACTTTGATCCAAGAGGCGATACCGTATTGTTGTGCAAAAACATAGCGAGAGAATAAGCCCGATCATCTAGAATTTAATATACTATATAACAACAATAAAAGAAATCCGCTACTTACCATTAAGCCAGCAAAACTGAATCCGACGGCAGCAAAGATGATAGTTTGTTCGTCGAACCATTTGAGCATTTTCTCATGACACCCCTAAAATGTCACCTTTTGCTCCGTCTAATGGGGTTTTCCCCCTCTTCCCACTACGCGACCGCCGGAGATCAGACAAGTGAAAATGTGCCCCTCACACAAATTAGTCTCACATTGCTCCGGCAACTTATATCTTTACCACTTAAGCTACTATGACGTTTGCTGTCTTTCTCCCTTTGACTTACGTCCGTATTAACCGAGGTGTTGAATGCCTGTGTATAGTAAAAATAGGTTGTACACATAGGATCCACGGGGACCACCGCCCAGGCTCTTCCTGCTTGGGCCTGCTTGCAACACGACTGAGGGACAAAGGACCTGGTGCCACGTTCAGTATTAGTAATATACCAAAACGAGTTGTAGTAGTCGTACGGGCCTGCTCCTCCACAACACTTTTGCTAAAAGAAAGGGCGTTTTGTTAGAACAAGATTTAAAACTGTAGATTTAAGATTAGTACACAAGAATACTTTACTGTACAAGGACAAAGACATGACAAGATTTAAAAATAGATTAACAAGGAAGCATGACGTGACCAGATGGTAGTAGTAATCGCATAAAGAAGTCTCTCTCTTTAGCCGGAGAAGGTGAACACTTAGCTTCCTTGGCAAACTTCCTGCTTCCTCGTCTCTCCTCTCTTTCTCCTCTTTTTCAATTTGCCTTTTTGGTGGTCCCGGAAATTAATCCTCTCGTTCTCTTTTTTTTCTTTTGATCTAGCCATCGTGATTGGATTGCTGTCGTGCTTAGAAGAGGCCCAGTAAATGGGCCTTTATTTCTTTATGAGGAACCTTTCCATAAATTGGTAAGCACCAGTCACTTTGCAGTTCTCTCTCGCAATTACTCACTACGGCTTCTTTGGCTTGGGACTCCTTCTTTCTTTCGAGCAAGAAGACATTTCCTCGCTGTTCTCTGCCGATTAACATTTGATTTGAATCGGGATTCATTACCACCCACGGCTCTACTTCTTTCATAAAATTTTCTCAGTGAAAACAGACGAGGCTTTTTGTAAATTCTAGCATCGCATGTGTGATCGGCTTGCTTTAAAAAACAGCTCCGTGCGTGCCGACTCGATGTTATTCATCTTTTCTGCGCAGCCATCATCGCTTCCTAGGTAACTGCCCCCATCCTACCCCGCCCTTCTGATCCGTCTTTTCCATCCCACTTACAGTCGTATGTCTCCACTTTCTATCGGCATCTGGTTGTTGGCATCGGGCTAAGCTGCGAGCCACAGGGTTTAATGCCGACGCTCCCGCGATCTGTCTACAGCAAGATTCCGGCACCAGGGGAGGGTCCATGTCTTCGTAGACAGCGCCGCCGGTCAGAGTGGCCATCCACGTACTTCCCAGATAGTCGTCGGCCGAGATTGCCCCGCAGCACTCTTCCTAGAACGTAGTGTTGACCTCAATTAAGTGCAGTTTTACATAAAACTGCAGTCTGTTGATCATATTAGTGACTTTGCGGTTCCTCTCGATTTCCATGGATACTCCGTATTCAAACTTCACTGTCCTTCTCAGGCTTTCGTAAACGGTGGCATTTGGCCTGTGAATCTACAAAAGTCATCGGTTGTTTGTCTCTCACAGAAAATGTTAGATACACGCTGCGACATAGAACACCATACCACATCAGATTTCACTCATTTGCTTGTAGACGTCCGTAATTTTTTTTCTTATATAAGTAGAGCATACAACAGATAAGTGAGAAGCACAAATAATAACAGAAACAGTAGCAAAACGCACTGGTTAGAGACAAAACATAAACTTACATAGAACTGGAGAGTATCCAAGAGAGGTTTCACCCATTTATCTCTCGAATAACGGTTGTTAGTTAAGTTTGCTAAGTACACAACCATGCGATCATCGGAAAACTGTAAGGACGACATCTACACACTATCGTCTAACCAACCTTTCCCTTGTATGCCAATGCTAAGGTACCTATCGCAACGTCCGCCAAGAATAAACCAATTAGACATAGCATAAACTGGAAAATCCCTTTAGTTTCATAATAATCGCTTCACTTACGCCTACAAGAAGGCATTTCATTCTATTTAATGCTCCAAAAAAGCCAATAAACCCAACAAGCAGGGTGGAAATTCCCGCAACAATTGACGTATACGCGGCAAATGTCTGAATTATTTGGTTGAACCAGAAGGAACAGTTGAACTCACAAGTAAAGGATCATCCTCAGAAAAATCAACAAAATCTAATACGTAGCTCCTCTTTGGCTCAAATATTACATAAAATCCAAGAAATATTAATGCAAATCCTGATGCCTAAAGGAAATATTCAAACGATAAGAAGAAGAAACTCACCCAAAATAATAACGTATAAAGAATCAGCGAGACTTTTAAGCAGTTAGACCCGCTCCTGTCTATCCTCATTGGCTTTCTATAATATTCAATTTCCTCTTAAAAACAAAGAAGATAAGGAAATGGCCAGAGCAGGGAGAGGATGTAGGGCAGGTAAACAAGTTACCCGGCTCGTCGCATCCTAGGGGGACGCTGTTTGACCACGGCCCCTATGACTAAGAGCTAACAAATCAATAGCTGGACACGACAGGAAAGGAATTTCGGCCATGGGAATCTTGAAGCTCGTGTGACATGCTTATCAATGGTGGTAGGGCATCGATACTTATTATGAGTATAGCGGGGAAACGAAAAAAGAAAGATGCGCTGTGGAATAAGCTCAGCTGACCTTGTTACACATGGATTCATCATTCGGTCTGAGCCTCCACAATCTAATAGTCTCTATGCAGAATCAGGATCACATTGTAAGATCAATCTTTGCGCTATGTTACTAGACGGGACAGCCGGGATACTCGGGAACCTAACATTTGGAACGAGGAAAATAATAGAACCTCACCTTTGCATATTATCTTCCTTGTCTATCAACACAGGAAAAGTATACGAACAGTTTTTAGAATGAAGTTAGCCGTTCTCATTCTTCTGGTAGTTAACGTGATTGCTATCAAGAGGGAAGATTGTGGGCCACGCATCTTCGAGGTAATTCCCATTTCAGAAACATAATAGCTCAAATTCAGAACATCCGAGCTTACTACAGTGGCCTCGACGACTGGCCCATTAACATCCCACAGATGGTAAATGCCATCAAGACTGGTGATGACTGGCAAATATGCGAGGAGGACATTCTTCCAAGGATCTGTGTCTTGGATTACATGTATGCTCAGACGTTGAACCATTACCGAAGTCATAAAACGTAAGCTTACTCTTTGCCAGAAAAAAAATAACTGTTTAGCTTTGACAAGGATCTCAAGAAAGTCGGGTACATAGCGCGAATGCTCGAGGAGAAGTGCGTTACAAGAAACATGGCCCCGGGTGTCCACAACAATCTCTGACGAGTAATCGCTCTTTCCCTATGTTAATAAAAATGTTGAAAGATCTTTATTGAACGTGAATTATAGCGGTCGTTGGACACAATTAAAACATCGGCACACGTTCCTGGACGGACGCAACTCGCAGTCGCCAAAGTCACAAAACTGAACAAGAATAGTACACTCCACTCGACCCCTACCTGTCGTTTACAAGCACGTGAACACAGTTCCCTCGATCTCTCTGTGAGGTAGTCGTTTGTCATAGGCCCACAGAAGTCGACGATCCTGTCGGATTCTACTAGCGCGAATATCAAAGCAACAAGGAAGAAGAGGAAGTTCATCACTAGGCACTATTGCCCTGTTGCATATATTTATACCGTAAACTATGACGAGTTCACTATTTGCTAACCTGCAAACACAACATCCTGTGAAGGTCCCGTTTCAGGTAGGTGCTGTAAAGAAAAAGCACAGATCAAACACCCGCGGGGCTTGCCATTCAAATAACCCTTTTTCAACCTCAAGAGTTCATAGCGCGTGGATCAACATCTAAACATGTTGCAGCGAACCAGGTGGCAAGAAAACCTTACGCATCAAAACACAAACAAGCCAGTTTTTCTTATGTTTCGCATTGTTTAAATAATTAAATATCAAATGCCATTTTTCATTAGACAACGAATTTTTATTCACCTAATTCTTTGCTACCTTGTATAGACGTCTTTTATCTATAGTCTGACTAGAAAAAATCATCTATTAATATCCTTTCTAAAATGTTATAGTTGTAAATAGATTTGAATTCATTATATTTGAGCACGGTAGTCGCCGTTATGATCAAGAGGCATCTGCTCGACGTCGGCGCGAAAAGGTTAAATTCAAATAAGCATCATAGCGTCAAATGCCCAGCCGCATAAACAATTGTAACCAGAGGACACAGCTTTTGTTTATTCCTTTGATCTTCGCTTTCGTCTTACTCTATACCATTATTTTTCAGTAATGAAGCCAATGATTGAAAGAACGCTTGAAGTGCAAGATGAAAACGACGGATTCCAATTGATTGACTTGGACAATCTCAGCAACAACGAGATGGATCTGGATGCTGCCTTTCCCAGTCAAGTGAGTAAACAAATTATATTTTCATTGGGTGTCTTTTTTAGGTTATTTGGACGTCCGAGATCACTGACTTGAAGCATTTCACTTTTACTATTTCGGTTGCTGCTACTGCCGACGAAAGACAGTATCACAGTGCCAAGCAGGAATTGTACGACTCAGAACGAGTATACCTAAAATTTCTGCTAACTATCCAAAGAGTGAGTGTTTTAATATTTCGAACAATTTTTCTAGTTTTTCATGGACGCTTTGGAGGAAATGCGAACTAACACCAGAAATAGCGGGTTCAAGAAGGCCCATTTCCGTGAAATGTTCACTGAAATTCCTACAATTTACAACATTAATAAGGAGCTTCTCCGGGAGCTCCGAGTCTCCAACGTCTACACGGCCTTCACAAAGATGTCTCCCTTTTTGAAGACTTACTCAACATATGCCAGAAATTATCCCAGCATTATCAAAGCTTACGATGTGAGTTGTTCTGTATTTTACCTATAAAGCCGGTTTTCAGGAGCTCTGTGCAAACTCTACTGCCTTCAATGAGGTAATCACCAGGCAGCAGAATAAGCCAGCTTGTCAAGGGAACAACCTCATGGCCCTAATGATAATGCCCATTCAACGTATCCCCCGTTACATAATGATGCTAACAAAAATGAGAGAATGTTCATCAGCTTACGATGAACGGGAACAACTTGACGGTAACAAGCTTCTCTACTCTAGATGACTGAATTTCAGAGGTATTATCCAAACTGGCTGAGATTTCCTGTTTAACCGAATCATGTATTCGAGATTATGAGAACCAGCAAAAGTTATACAAGATCCAACAGGATTTGGGGAGGTCAATCGTCGCTCCGGGAAGGAGGTTTGTCAGAGAAGGACCTCTGTATAAGGTTTGGACGAGTTTTTGATCAACTATCGATTAATCTAGATTAGCCAATCTTCTGATGGTCACGACGAAAGAATGTTCTGGTTGTTCAACGACATTCTCGTATACGGCAAACGGCGATTCATTATGCCCAAGTTCAGCTGCTCTTGTATCATTCCTCTCAAACATTGCAAGCTTGACTATAAGGAGGTTGAAGGATCTCTCTCCGTAGGTTACAATGGTCTTCTCTTTATAATATTCATTCAGATTTATTGCAAGGACCACTCTGTTACAGTAACTTCAGACAACTATGACACCCTAAGGGAATGGAATGGGAGTATTCAGACAGCCATCGAGAGAATGAACATTCTGCGGTCAACGCTGCGGAAGGAAAGCAGCCGTCAACCCGTACGAAACTTCAAGTAAGAATAATCCTGTTATTGTGTCCATGTGTTACAGGAACCGGCTTGTAAAGAAGTTCACGAACAAGTTTTCAAAAAAGACGTATCCAGTAAATGACGAGGAAGATGAATCGGAGACACCAATCTTCCGTAATGATTCGGAGCGAACGCCCGCCACCCGCCAAAAGAAATACCGGAAAAGAAGTGAGGCCGCAATTTTTTTTTTCATCCTTTCCATTGTTTAGAGGCAGACTTGGCCTTTGAAGCGGAGTTGAAAGAGGTGCTCGAAAAACGTAACCAAAACACTGCTTCCCATAGTAACGACATCGATGACAGCGGGTTCAAGGCTCCCAAGGTAATCCGAAATTATACAATTTGTTAAATATGTCTTCAGATCCCTGCTCGTAAACTTCCACTCGAGTCATCCACTGCTCGTTCGACTCTTTCCAACAATTTCCCTTCCTTCGACATTAGCCCCATCAAAGCGATAGAAAATATCCCGCCATCGCCGAAGAAGGAAATGATTGACGTCGGCGTTGACGAGGTAGTGCATGTGTTCCGATGTAGAACAATCAAAGTTCCAGGCGGATAAAGTACCTAGAAATAGAGGGACTGCAAGGAAAGTCATCGCCGAGAGGAATGGTCCTGTAGTGAGACGGGAGGAGTCTTGTGCCAGACCTAGAGTCCTCTCCCAACCTGAGATACGCTTATACAGTTACCAGGTGAGCATCTCCCCGAATTATTATTTTATCCCATTCTTCCCAGGAACCCAGTGCTCCCCAACAATCAGAGCAATATACCCCTGACATGGATTCTTCCTTTGAATATGAACCAGAACGGTCCAAGCTGGCAAGGGAAAAAGTCCTCCCGTGGTGGGTTTCAGAGGCTACCCCTGCTGTGTATACCCAGAAAAAGCGTGGTGGACTTTTGGACAATGTCCGCAATAACTGTTCCCTTATGTAATCTCTTCCAGTTTTAGCTTGTTAACTCCTTTCCCGTTTTCACTCTATCCTTTCTCTTTTTGATACTCATTAATGGTACAAGGTCTAACTTTTTTTTCTCTTTTCTAGCCCAAGGCGTGTAATAAACCATTGGTTTTACTAATACTCTCTTGTTCGAAATGGACAATAGCTAGGTGGAGAAGAGTTTGAGTTCCGACCTGCTAAAAACCTCTGAACCGGATCACGCTATCAGATAACGAACATCACATACCGTTAGGAAACATCTGCGACGACTGCCGTTACATTCCGTTCCACAGGAGACACACTCCGGCCTCGTTTCGGAATTTACGGCGATATCTGAGATCTTATGGCCGATGTCATCTTCTTCGTCGCGCACTCCATCTGCGGCTGCTCCCGTTTCATCAAGTTGTAAACCGCCATTTCTCGGATATTCCCGCCGGCGACTGTCTTTGGAAAATATGCAAATGACCGGTCGGGGGAGGTTGCTTTCAACATTCCATCGCGATTCATACCTTCAATCCCCGACATGAGATAAGCGAAATCGCTTCCCCTTTCTATTCAAACTAGAAAATCACTTTTATCTCCTTTTGTCACTCTTACAAGTGAACTGTAGACACTGTCGTGTTCTGCCTTTGTTACCAAAGGTATTAAAAAGTAGAGATATCTCAGAGTAGTCTGATAGATTGTAAGTCTCATCCAGAGAAGTTCGATGTGCGCAGTTTGTACCGGTTTGCCTGCAATTATCTCCAGCATGATTAGCAAGAAACGTTTCTATGGGCCGTCCTGTCAATCTAGCCTCTTTTCCAGTCGATCTTATCTCATCCCATCCTATTGTGACTTCCAGGCGGTACAGAAATGAATCGCTGTGGAAAATGTACACTACCTGTTTATTTTGCTGAGAGTATTCAAGCTATTGGAAAGCATTTCCATCGTCATTGTTTTACTTGCAGTGAGTTGTTTTTGCTTTCTAGGTATTGAAGCTATTAAAGGCAACGTCGACTGTGGGCGAGGGCTTGACAGCCGAAACTGTTGTGATCACGATGGCAAAGTGGGTAAACCTAGTTATGCAATAATTCCATTCAGCCTTTCTGCGTCCATTGTCATCGTCTCTTATTTGGCCCAAAAGGAGTTGGCTACGGTGTTGGAGCAGGAATTCTTTCTAGTGGAAATGGCACTTCCGAGTACAAGGTGAACATATCGGTAAGAATATAAAACGAGTAGTTCAGACCCAATATGGGCAGGATAAGAGTAACCCAGTGACAGCTTCGATCAGCTACGGGGTGACTAGAAACAGTTCTAATGGGGTGTCCAGCAGCTCGGTCGGAGACAGCAACTACGCAAGAACCGTAAATAGAATTCAGTTTAAAACAATCACAGACTTTAGGTGATCGTCTGCCCGAGAAGAGCAAACATAGCGGAGCAGTGTGAGTTCTCTTTTTGTAGTTACCACGGTATGCCCGTAAACGCCCATTAATGACACGGCGTTGCTAGCGCAGCCAATATCGATCGCCCCACCCAGGCTTCTTTTTCGGTGGCATACGATAGTCTACTCTTTTTCTTTTTATCTCACTATATTTCAGTCTATGTTCCGGAAACGACCTACTCTGCTGCTTCTGCGAAATACGCATCATCAGTACTCGTCAGTAGAAACGTATTTTGTTCTTAAACTTTCAGTTTAGGAAGAGCAGCCACGGGTGAAGCCCTTCTCTTTCAATCAGCCGCCTAAAAAGTTGTTGTGTGGAAAGTGTTCGAAAACCGTGTATGAGGCGGAAAAGATTATAGCTGCCGGTTCAGTGAGTACAAGTTTTCACTTTTAGAAGTTGATGTTTGCAGGTGTGGCACAAGAACACTTGTTTTGTTTGCACATCCTGCAACAAGCGGCTCGAGTCAAGAACAATGTGTGAACGGCAAGGAGAGCTACATTGTAACAGTGAGTCGACACTTTTTAAACTCCGTTACTTTGAGTTCCCCGAGGAGAATACATCTTCCAGACTGTTACGCAAGACAGTTTGGCCCCAAAGGATACGGCCATGGAATCGGAGCCGGAACTTTACAACTCCATCAATAGAGGGAAAATAATAAACACTGCTTATCAAATAACTTTTTAATAAATATTTAAAATCAAATTCTCTCCTACTATTTATGGCTGTTAATAACTAATGATTATCTTCTTAGCAGTTATAATTAGTGTTCGCTTATACGCTGATTTTAGACGTTTTCTTTATTCGAATGGGAAGAACCCGATCACAATCACTAATATCAAAGGAGGGGGACACCATTCCAGTGATCGCAGGCACTCCCGCGGCGAGTCCAAGTAGTGATATCTCAGACGGATACCTGTCTGAAGAGCTTGGCCTCGAACTACCTACCAGACTAACATCGAAAAGGGAAAGAAGGAGAGAGACCGAAGAGGAGCGCTCAAGGCGCAAACGAAAAGCTGCTGGAGAAGAGAAGGCGCAGAAGAAGAAAAGAAGCCGGGCAGCTGCTGAAGGCGAAGACGAAGAAGGATTCTTACAGCCACATCCTCCGCGTTTTACGGAGAGAGAAGCAGCTCTAAGGGCGGCTAGCCTACCAGTCACAATGGAGCAGGAAAAGAGCGACAATACAGCTCAGGGTGTGAAAGCCCATGGAGATGAATCAGATAAAAAGGGCAGCAAAAATAAGCTACGAGTGACAGTGGATCCAGTTGGAAAGCAGGAGAGAACAATGGAGTACATGACGAAGACCGAGACTCAAGTCCCAGAAGAGCAGCCTTCCTCTTCTACTGCTGTTGTGGTTATACGTGAGTCCATTTTCTAGTTAAAAAGTGCCCGGGATAGTATCGGTTTCAAGCCTATTTGGAGATTTCGTCCATAGAAGTCTGGTAATCCCCGCGTCATGAACCGGCTTGGCTGAATAGCATCGCAACTCGCGCACCTAATGTATACAGTTTATCAACTTTTTCTTTTACGTGGCCTCCTCGTGGGAGTATCCGTTACTTCGCTTCTAAATTTACCCCTACTTGAGTCGGATCATGTAGTATATCATCTTCAGCAGTCAACTGTTTGCCAAATCTTTTTATCGGAGTCGTCTGAGTTGTCTGTTAAAAGCGCACATCTGTTTGGAAAAGCGAAACATCCCATTAGATAATGTCTGCCATCTGGACTTGAAGGCGTTCTCGTTTATCTCTCAGTCAAAAGGCAATATTACCAGGATTACCAGGATTTCGGGGAATCCCTGCTTTATAGCCGGCTACCTCCCTCAACTTGGTGCAGACAAGCGGGGGTGTTTTTGAACATCGCGGCTGTAGTCCCCCGCGAGCAGAGGATGGCAGCGGTGATCGTTGGGCGATGCCTCCAATACCTCCACGGCGTCAGCTGCTCCGAGTGTAGGAGGAGTGGATGTTGTAAACCAACCACAACCATTTCTCCTAATCTGAATATTACATAACAACAGTGCGTCACTGTGACTTTTCCCAGCTTCAACGTAGACACAATGCTGTAAATCGCATCTGCAAGGAGAAAAATACACTGCGGGGTGGAAGGGAAGGTGGGTATTGTCTAGGGACCCTGGAAAGAATCGTTTGTACTTTACCGTAGAGCTTACTTTCCGATTTTCGCAGCTAAGCTAGTCTGATCTTACGGTCTCCTCAATTTTGACTTGTTTACTCCTTACAACAAATGTAAACATATGCGTAAACTTTGTAAAGGACGCTAGTTTACGGTATGAGGTTGTTAGTTTATTGTTTAAAAAGTTCAGCAAGTCAGCTCAAGTACACGGTGCATGGCAATATTTGTTTTTCCGAGGCGCGCCTCCAATGCGTTCTGCTCCTATAATCCTCGTCCGTCCTTCCTTTTCAACGTTCTTTTTTTGATAATGGCTCGTTGTCCACAAAGATTCGGAAGTTTTTTCTACAAACATTGGCATAAGATTTGTTGGTCAGACCGATTGGCAGCAATTATCGCGGGCTTCGTTCAAGGCAAAGTATAACTTGTTACTTTTCTCCTTTTTATCGAATTATACCTTTTATTATTCAATGATAATCTGAAAAATTAGATCAAAAATTATTGGTAAAGTGCACAAACGCTCCCACTGGGTTTGCTGCCGATTTTCCGGTTTCCAACGCGCTCTCTGGTAACAAAAAATCGAACTTTGGGCGTCTTACTATTCGGTACGTTATGCTAGCCATTTAATCTTTAAAACATACTATTACAGGCATTTTGATGTTTTTATTTTGAGAGGAGGAGGGAGGTTCTATAATTTCTCAAGGCGTGGGCGCAGTTGGTGTAACGCGCGGCAGAGACGGCGGTCCCGCAGAGTCGGGAACTGGCGTGCCAAGTGACCGACGCTTCACTTTAGTCCAGCTACATCCTTACATTTCATTTACAGGCTCCCAGCCCCCCTCAGCCTGTGGTCGGTCCCCCACCGGTTGATTCAATCGCCTCCGAGTTATCCATTTCCTGCATAGGCTGTTAAACTCGTTCCCCCCTCAGCTGAGCAACACCCAGTTCGCCCTTGTATCCCTATTTTGAGACGGGCGGCCAATAATAGCATCCTCGAGCGTAGTAAGTTGGATAAAAGTTACAAAAAGATATGCCGCATAGAGTCCTCAAGTGATGTTGCGATATCCAAACACCTTAGATAAACAAGAGTCTGGTTCATGAGGGATGTGGGGCGCGAGTAGATCTAACAATTAGAGGCTGAGCCTGATTCGCTTTTAAATTTCAGTGTTAGTCAGTTATTGGCATGTGTAGCCTCAACAGAGGCGTCATCTGTCGCGTTGTTGCTCTGCCGAGAGCCACCTCCTCTTTCTTGTTGCCAACCTTCCCTCGGGTGATTTTCACAAACAAGGGGGCCCGTTCCTATCCATCAAAAGAACCGTTTCCTTCCTTTCTTGATAGTTTTGAATCAGCACTTGCTTAGTCACCCCTCGCCTTCCACTGGCTGCCCCGTTCCTAGTAAATGCCAACCTCATAATACTACAACAATGTTCATTCCTTCAGTAACCGTCATTTTCAGGGGATATGTCCAAGGCACCACACTTCCCACAACAGCCCGTTGCCAGACAAAACGAAGATGGCAGTCTGGAGTTGGAATGCTACGTGGATGCCAATCCTAAGCCTGAAATCAAGTGGTTCTATGACAACGTAAGTGCCCGACAGAACAGCTCTAAACAAATGTTGCGTCGTTTGAAACAGCTAATAGAAAGCATATGTGTACTTGTTTCATTTTTTGAAATCTGTTAACACAAATGGATGACGGATATCCGTGTGTATTTCTCGAGGTGCGTGGTCGGCGTGGCAGTTGATGAAAAAGTCGCGATAACTTTCAAACAGTTGGCATCATTCCGAACAAATATAACCCCACCTCTTAAAGACCGAGTGCTTGACGGAAAGTTTGCCTTGCTAGACAATTTTCAATAGGTTCTAATGAAAGAAATGCGCACTTTCCAGAAGGAAGTCAAGCCCGATGGAAGGTTTTCCCTGAAACTGGACACTAGGGGAAATGACCAGTACAGCGCCATCCTGACCATCAAGGATCTGGCTGACTCCGACGCCGGAGCATACAGATGCGCCATTGTCAACCCCCACGGAAAGGGAAATGCCAACTTCAACTTGAAGCTCACTGGTTCGTTTGGTCGTCACATGATGAAGAAGCCCATTTTTAGGATTCTCCTCTCCCACTTTTGTTGAGAAGCCCCAGATCTCTTCCCGCGACGACGGACAAATTATGGTTATGGAATTCAGAGCCAAGTCTATCTTGAAGCCCGTATTCGTTTGGAGCAAGGGAGACGAGATCGTCTCTCCCTCTGACCGCGTCCACGTTGTCCTCCGAGAGGAGCCCAACCAGATCTATTACGCTGCCTTGGAAATTAAGGTGTGTTCTGTTGTAATTGCCGACACAATCGATTGATCCAGGATCCCACAAAGGAGAAGGATGCCGGACAGTTCGTGTGCACAGCTAAGAATGACTCTGGAAAGCTTACGGCCACATTCACCGTTAAGTTTGAAGGTTATCCATTTTTTACACTCGTCGTATAAGCTGCTCTTTAGTTCCCCAGGGAGCCCCCACCTTCACCCGGAAACCACAGATCCTCCAAAAGACATCCGACTCTGGTGATCCGGCTATTGTCTTCGATATTGGATACCAAGCTGACCGCAATCCCGAGGTTATTGGCCCACTGCTCGAAATAATCAATCAATAATGTTCAGGTCATCTGGATCAACCCCAAGGGAAAGAAGATGAAGGAGTCCTCCAGGATCAAGTTCGCCACCTCATCCGACGGAGGAAGCAACACATACACCGCCACCCTCGAGCTCAAGGTCAGCTTTGATTGGAAACAAAGTGCCAACCTCATGGGTTCAGAACTACAAGGCCAAGGACTCCGGCACCTACACATGTAATATCAAGAATGACGCAGGAGAGGCCAATGTTGAGCTTACCCTGAACATCGAAGGTGAGTGAAGTTGTATCTTGTCCGCTGTCCGGCGTACTCTGTCTTTGTCTTATTGTCCATGTTTCAGGTGATAGTGAAGATTAAGGTATAGAACAGAACTTCTTTACGTGTGTCTATCCCTTTTATGTTCTCTGTTGCTTTTGGGTTGATGGTCTCGCTCGTTCTGTGCGCATGTCTATTTTCCCGTTATATGTTCTATTCTATCTTGCAATAATCTAATCTCTATTCTTTCCAGGACCCATGGATGATGGTGCTGATGAGAACAGCGACGCTTAAGCTTATCTTCCTTTTCTGTGCCCTCTTTCCTAGAGTCGTGCCGTATTCACCAACGAGTGTAAAAAGATCGAAACTTTCTTCTTTTCTTATTCCTTTTTTAATTATCTCCTTCTCTCCATCCAACTTCTAGTCTCTTTAAAAAAGCGACTTTCTCCTTCCGTTTTTCACTCACCGCCATGTTCCTTTAGTTTCATCAAATCCATTAAACTACCATCTTTGAGTGCTAATAATAATAAAGTTTTGAACTTCCCTTTCCCGCCTATCTCTCTCAATTTTGCTTCATATAAAATGAGCAGCTCAATCCTCTCCACGTCAACAAGCCCAATCAGTTCCTTATTCTGTCATGTCTCCGAGGGATTACGCAGCTTACCACAGTTCGATAAAAATTGTTACTCTCATTAAACTGTGTAAAAAATGTCTAGTTCAAGTTACAGCCAGTAAAATGTTCTTATTCCATTTCTTGTTCTTGTTCTTTAAGATTTATGAAGATCTGTCTGGACGGGGAGGCACAGACGACGCCCGATTAGCTGCGCTGAATACAGCTCCCCTCCTGCATTAAATGGCGTATATATGTGTTTGTAATAGTTGTCTTCTCCGATTGTTCCCTTCCATAATAAATGGTGCTTGACCTCTTCGTGGAGAAGCGCAACAGCACAAGAAGAGACGCTTCCACTTCATTTCCTAGATCATTCAACGAACCGTGTTCTTTTCTATTCAGAATATTCACTGGGTTAATTGACTTTTTAAGCAATTAATGCTGATCCCAGACTGCTATTATCCCTCCAATTCGGCTGAATTTTTTTCTGACTTGCAGTTCCACCTTACTATCCTCAAAAGTGATGTAATGCAAATATCCTCGTTCATGGTTGAGCTGTTTGTTTGAAAGAAGCATAACTTTAACACAGAGATCTCGCTCATGCAGCCTTCTGATTCCAGGTGCCACGAATTCCTTGAACAGAATCGTACAACAATTGAAGTCCATATAAGCGAGCTACAATTCTTTGAGTTTACTCAATCATAATTCCTGTTTCCTTAATTTTGTTGTGTCCACTTCTAAACTTGCTCAACCGCGTTTCTCAGAACATTTTCTGGATAGAGCCACTATCGTTTCCTTCTTCCGTTTACAAGAAGTTCACACGAAGGTTCCAGAAATGTGTCTAGCGTGTTCTCAAGTCAGCAAAGTAACCCCAAAACGAATCCGCTTCCATCTCAGACGTGGATCAACATCCCCCGAACCGTTTAAGCCCTAATTCCCACAAAAATATCTAGTCCCCCCGAGAGAGAAACCCAATAGCTTCTCTCTGTTTCCTCGTTGTCAGGTGACTGTGAGCATAAAACCCGTTGGAGTGATTATGCACTAGGTGCACCTAGTTTGAATTGCTTAGTAGCGGAAGATGAACAACCCTAAGTAGTTATGACCCTATGCTATAAAGATTTATAAGAGCGCAAATGTCCGAAAGACATATATGACAAGTTCGGGTCAGGCTCCGGGCTGGTGTCACTCATTTCTTTCAATAGATACAGACGCTTTCCATCCATCCGTGTCCTCTCTCCTGCATTGCTACTTCCTGCGGTCTTTTGGGCAACAGCGTTTCTTTTCCTGATATTATAGGCTCTCGCAGTACACGCTATAATCCCCTTTCTCGCCTCAGCTCGCTGTTGCTGTGATACGTTTTTGAGTCTCTGCCATAAGTGTTCCGACACAATCCACCTTTAAAAGATTGCGTCCATTAAGACTAGAGGTGAATGGCTATGCTAGATTTGAAGACCAAGAGTGATGTAATTGGTGTGAAACATGGTCTTTGAGGCGAAGAAGGGTTGTTGGCGCACCCCGAGTTCTGAACAAGATTCAATTTCGCTGGATCGAATGGTGGCTAACAGAGGTCATGCTAACGTACCCACTGATGCTCTCCTTCTCTCCCCCTCTCTCCCTATTGTCGCTTATAGGAACTTACACCCCCGCTCCATCCACCCCCTCAGACAACTCCACCCCCATCATGTTGCAACTTTTTATGGCTTCACTGGGCTTCACCCGTAGTTTTTCGAGAATACTAAACTCAAACATCATCATAAACAGAGCAATCCATAAGATTGGGAGCGTTAGAAACCCCACGTTTTTGCATTGGCACCTTTAATCGCAGTGCAAAAATATACATTTCCGTCTCGGCTCTGTTCGGCATCTTACTCTTTGATAGTTTTCCTAGGGTCCCCCCGTTTCTCCGAATATCTCATGACCTCTTCAGGCGATGAGTCAAAATAAATAGCTGCTGATCTGTTATTCCTAACTGGATTAGGCGCGTTACAATCCTCTGGCAAAAGCCATCTCTCCCATGATCTTTCTAGAGGTCAATGAGTTCTAAGCGTCTCTTTTCAGAACAGGAAATGGAGTTCACCACTTCTTCGCTTGACCTCTACTTTAATTTTAACAGCTAGTGCCTAAACGTTTTGTATCTTACTGTACATCTCCCCTGATTTATCCTTTCCGTGTTGAACCCAAGACACAAAACACTTAAAAACACTATATTTTGTGGCGTCGCGTTAGCGGTGACACGCACCCTAAAAACTCACTGGTATACCCTCTCCATGCGTAATAACCTAACCTGATCTGAGTCTTTGTAGTGGGCATATTCATTGCTTGGCCTTTCACCTACACCCAGAAGCTGCCCTTAACATATTTTCTCTAATCACGTACTCGGTTTGCGACCCGGTATGATTATATTTTATTGCCGGTTTAGCTTGTTTCTCAGGTGGAGATAACTATTTTCGATTACCTCCTAAGTGGCTCTGTTCTTATAGACTTTTTGTTTACATTAGGTACCCAGAGTGCTTCTCAGAAGGGCCATGAATATTCTTCCACCCACAATCACCGCTTCTCAGTTCCTCCCAACCGAGATTCATTACAGTATACCCACGTTTTACGCATCTACAAACAGCTGTTAAACTCTACTTATAGGCTTCAAAGTTCTTTCCCCCAGAGGGGTTTCTCAGCGACCCATATTTCAACCCACGAATGCTTTCAGTCGGCATCCTAATACTCTCTATTCGTCACTGTCTGATCCTTATACTCGGCTATATCTTGTCAACACTGCCCCAAATGACCTGTTATCAAGAAAGATGTGGGTCTCCCTAATGCCCTCTGGAAACGCCTGCATCCGTTCCACAGCCCCAGATCCTTCCCATTTGTTCATACTTCTTCTGTGTAATCCAGCTTTCCATCATGGCCGTCTTATGATTGGCAATTGATCTGGGCCAGACTTTTTTTGAGCATTTATTCTCCGTCTGCCTCTAAGACCCTCTCCTGAGGCATTCCTATTGTAAATGGCTCAATTCAGATGTGCAGAATAATCTGTTCAACTAAGAATGAGCCCTAGTTAATCATGTAAATTATTTATGTGCCCGGGAAAGGGTAGGATGAATCGCAACATCTTGGGGGCTATTATTTGTCCAATCATAAAAGAACCCGAAGCCTACACTGACACGAACATTAAATCCTTTTATCCTTTTCCCCAGCCCGTTTGCTTTTTTTCCACACTAATCCTTCCTTCCTTTTCATCTCATCTCAATTAGCATTGATTTTGCTCAAAAAATTTGAAGAAGAACAATAAGTTTCAGAATATTTCCAATATTATCCCATCTAACAATGTTCCTTTGACAGCTCTAACTGCGCCAACGACGCAGGTCCTCAGGAAATTCACTTTCCAAGAGGATCATCGATCGAGGTGTCATGAATTTCTCTGTCCATGACAGTAGTTGGCATTCTCCGTATAGCATCGTCTGGCAGGTGAGTGGACGAAGACTTCCTCGTAAGCTGGCCATGTATTTCGGGACAAGTATCACTGACGACGCGCTAATCGCATGAGATTTGAATCTTTTCTCCTCATCCTCCCCGTAAATGGAAATCATTTCAGGGAATCGTATGGTTAATAGTGTTTGCACTCAGCTTAGAGACAATCATCGGGAATGCCATGGTCGTAGTTGCATATAAAATTGAAAGAAGCATAAGTAAACAGGTTCAGTTGCCGGAGATTTCCATAATGAACAAGATTCAGGTCAGTAACAGGTACATTGTGTCACTTGCTATTTCGGATTTGATCATTGGAATTGAAGGCTTTCCCCTATTCACTGTATATGTCCTAAATGGTGAGTCCAGTGGACCTTGACTGAAACATCGCTGCCATAATATCTCTCTACTCATTGATGTCATGACATTTGATGAATTTGGAGCTGAGGGTCCAATTTTTGAAATGCACCTCATTCCAAGCATTGGCTAATCTGATACCTGAAGATCACACAATAATCCAAGCGCTCAGTTTTCTTCGAGAATTTTGAGCGGAGCAAATTGCACTGCCCCCACACCCGATAATGGCCCTCTTTAAGTTCAAAGAGCGTCTGGTTCTGTTTGAATCGGCCGTTCGGATGGGTAATACATATGGAGAGGATGCTCCGTCCTGACTAAATTTAGCCGCCATTTAAATATAAAGAAGGATGTTTTCAGGCCAACGCTGGCCACTTGGAGAAATTGCTTGTGAAACTTGGTTATTTCTCGATTATACGCTGTGTCTGGTTTCAATTCTCACAGTGTTGTTGATAACAGCCGACCGCTACTTATCAGGCTAGTTGGCATAATATCCTGCAATCCTTCCGTTTCCTGAATGCGGAGGAAGGATCAACTTGTAGTCCTTAAAAAGATAAGCTCGAGGGTTTCAGTGTGCCACACGGCCAAGTACCTTCGATGGCAGAGCCCCACAAAAACCTGGTTTCTTATTATCTTCTCGTGGGTCATTCCGGCCTTTATTTTTGGTGTGATGATCTACGGGTGGAATATCATGGGCGGTTCGGCGAGTAGTATGACAGGAGGGGAATGTTCTGCACCTTTCCTCACCAATCCCTATGTGAATATGGGAATGTACGTGGCCTACTATTGGACAACACTCGTCGCTATGCTCATATTATATAAGGTAGAAGAAGCATGATGGTCAAGCATGAAAACATTTTAGGGGATCCACCAAGCAGCCAAAAATTTAGAGAAGAAAGCGAAAGCCAAGGAAAGAAGACACATTGCGTTGATATTGAGTCAAAGGCTAGGAACACAGGTGAGTTCCCAAGAAGGAAGACGTCTAAGAGCCCATTTAGGTCGGAGTGTCTCTTATGCTTCAGTCAAGAAACGAGAAGGAGAAGCAGGAAGCTCAGAAGAAAAAGGTAGGCGATTGTCTTTATATACGTAGACGGGATGCAGTGGTGATGGTTTCCTATGTTCCTAGATAGATCTGTCTTAAGTCCTCTTACAGAAAAACGGAAGACGCTGGGGTTTTGCTGAACCTGAAAAAACCGAAACTGAAAAAGCCTTGTTAAAAGTGACGCGAGTTGAGGTAGACAAAATCACAACACAGCACAAACAATAACTCACAAATAGCCTTGTGCATAGCTCAACACTACCTAACCGCACGAGATACCCCCTTTATAACTGAATACATTTCTTTTTCCAGGAAGAGGACGACAAGAATTTGACTGTCATCGAAGAGGAGAGGTCCAACTTGGAAAGCTTCTATCGGAGGGAAAGTAGAGAACTGCCGCTGCCGGCGCCAAATTCGTCCGAAGCCAACTCTAGGAGGCAGAGTGAAGAGCAAGAAGCTCTTTTACAGAACCAACACGACAGTGTAGTTGTCACAAACAAAACAAGACTCTCGTTAAAGTAAGGCCATTCTCTTAAATTCCCAAGAAGGGCTTCAGATCAAACGCCTCTCGCTGCAGCATCACTGACAGTATCAAGAAAAGGGAAAATGCTTCCTTCAGGGTAAGAAAATTACAAACGTGTCATAATATTAACTTTCAGCGACAACCTCAACCGCCGAATAGAGACTCTGGCAATGACTCTGACAATTCTTCTCACTCTGTAAGGATTAGACGAAGTCACAGGGAGAAACGAGTAGGTTACCATAACAATACCAAGCTTTAATTTTTTTAGAGAAGTGCCAACCACTCGAAGCGATCTAATCATATCAACAGATCGCGGGATACATCAAGGAGGTCAAAAACAAGTGTAAGTCTTAAAACTGTAAAATACAAGGCCGGTACAGACCACGACGGACAGACCACCGGTTGAAGAGTCCACTCGGAATGTGAGATGGGTGACCACTATGAAGAAAAGGATAGCAAGGGCCTTGGAAAGGCGCGTCAGCAATCGGAGGAGGGAAAGAAGTTCTAGCTCTAGCTCGTAAGTACCGGATCATTTCTTTAAAATTCATGTTATTCCAGTACCAGTTCTTCGGGTGAAGGATACCCAGCGCAATCCGTAACCTCTTCTTCCACGGCGCCCAAAGTTCCTGTTCCACAGCTCATAATTACGGAACAACCTGAAATCATTATCAGTGAGGAGCCAGCAGTAATTGCTGCTCCGGTACAGGAAGAGAAGAAACCAGATTCCGCTTTGTTGAGCACTACCGGGTATTTCTAGGGTGTGAAAAGGAAATCTGTTTTTAGCCCTCAAAGAAAACTGTCAACATTGTCAACCTCAATTACTAGGGAAAAGTTGATTTCCTCTATATTTGCCCCTATTTCTATATTCAACAGGAGGAGAAAACAAACCAAAGCCGAGAAGAGAGCCCATAAGGCGTTTCGGTGTGTTTTCCCCCTATTCTCCTCACTAATCTCTTTTAGGACCATTACTTTCATTGTCGGGTGTTTTGCTATTTTATGGAGTCCTTATTATATTATGGTGGGTCCTCTGAATGAGCGATAACCATATTTCAGGCAACTGTATATGGTTTCTGTAAAGGAGAATGTATTCCTGACTTCTTGTATACTCTATCCTACTATATGTGTTATTTGAACAGTTCTGGAAATCCCTTTGCTTATGCTCTCGCCAATCGACAGTTCCGCTCTGCCTTCCTTCGGATGTTCCGCGGCAACTTTAGAAAAATCACATAGATTTTTATCAAAATCACCGGTTCACTCGTAATAAAATTACGAATCTATGTTTATTTATTGTTGTCGACGTGGTTCTCCATATCTTCGCGGAATCCAGCTATTGCGTCAGATTAACCTTTCGCAGTCCAGGAATTCTTACCCCTGTTAGATATCTACAACGGTAACTGACAAATTAAAAAAAAAACGAGACTCCAGTTTTATTGGTTATTGGAAATTTACCTAAATATTGAATTGCATCACATTCGTTATCTAAATAGCCTTAAAAAATAAACAAATATATAAAGTCAAACCAAACAGTTACTATTTCTTTTTCTGGTCGCACTCGGCAGAAACATTACGGGTACGACTGTATACACGTACAACCGAAATGCCTCTACCGAGAACTAGACACAGCTTTGAAATTAGAACCGGTATTAGTTTAAAGTGTACCTTTGAAGTTGTCAAAATCCTCTCGATTTCATCGCTGCCAGTTAGAATATAGTGAATGCCATCAAAGGAAGAAGAGTATCCCAAAAATGTGAAGAAGTGGCCTTGAATGAAAGAGAAATGTCTCTAGGCCTATAAATACCATTTGAATTTAGAATCGTACAGTATGCTAAGAATTCCGCCCAGGACACTTCATTTAGACCTTTAAACAACCGGCTGAAATTGGGAAGGTTACAAAGTGCATTTGTTTTTAAATGTAACCACTAGTTGTAGCCCATGTTTCCGTATTATTTATTAATACTCAGCATTAAAGACAAAGATATCCGAACCGATAAGTTTCTACCTAAAGGTACTATTCTCATTTTTTCCTAGGGAGCTCAATACGCGTGCGGCAAGCGGCGCGGCTGCCCAGGTCCCGCCACGACAAGAGTAGGCGTTCACGTGCCTAAGATCAATTTAGGGGCGGGGACCATTCGAATAGTGAGCGTGCGGAGGACGGCCATCTCTGACCGCTGCTGACCTCAGCCTGCGCTCGTTCCTCGTCCTCGTCTCTCACATATGGCTGACCTCATAGCTCGTCGGCTTTGATTGTGGAGTTACGTGTGTGCATTGGAAGGATTGTACCCGTAATCTTCACAGTCTGAGCCTATCGGCTAATAACCAGCTGGCAGTATTCACTAACTACTACTACGACTACTACTAAGGTTAACTAATAGCCCTCCCCATCCCGAGCTGTATTCAGCTCTCGGAAGAGGTATTCCGTGTGCGACGACAATGTAGCGTACCCGTAATGCTTCTACCGAGTGTGGTCAGCCTAATCAAATCGATTTCCCCGAACTCATTTGAATTGCTTATCTCTTTATCAAAAGGACCCTCGCATCTGGCTACTTCCACGAAATCGGCCATGATGCAAAATATTTTCGAAATTCTGTTTGTTGGAGCTGTCTGCCACAGACTTGGCGAGGTTAAATGAAAGAAGTGGGATGAAATCAAAGCTTTCGTCTGGAATAGAATGCAAAACAAAACCGTCACGGTCTCGGCTTTGTCCTCAACCATGTCCAATAATTTGATGACTAGTAGGGACAGATGCTAATTACACATTGCTCTTAGTGCATGGTCGGGTTTGGCGTCCATCTGTTGATCAATATTGCCTTCCGGCTAACAGGAACTGTTGTGGACGGAGTCTAAGTCATAAATCAGTTGGCTGTCAAGGCGAATGAGGACGCTAGCCCGCTGACCTCTTCTTGCTTTTTCGAGGTGCCTATACTATCCCAGCACGAATTTGAATGTTATGTGTAATCCTCTGCCGACGAACATGTGACTCAACTTCGTTCATACGGCGGCTACACCAAAGTGGCGGCATCTTCTTTATTCAGCCCAGCGGCTAAAAAACCGTACCCGGCTGAGGCTGGAATGCGCATGCCCTTCGATAAAGGCTTTGACGACTGTCACATCCAGACAAACCCATTCATGCCTGCCCTCAGAGATAAGGGGTGTACTTGATTGAGCACGTCATTACCTGTCACTAAGAGGGCAGATTTACTCTACGAGGTCATGACAAAGGCCGCTGAGGACGCCGATACTTTGTAGGAATCCGTTCACCTGTGCACAATTGACGCTTAAGCTATTTCTTGCGCTCTTGTTTATGCGCTGGGCCTTGCGCGGGGCCACATCTTGTACGAAAACAGCGACTTGCACACATGACAGTGCTTGTTTTGACGAAGCATAGGACGGTCTGGCGCGTTGCCAAGCATTCCAGGGGGCTGTGGGGCCAGCTGGCGGGTCTTGTTGCCTCTCTCTCAGCGTAGTCTCTCGCTCTTGAGACCATCTGCCGTTGTGGGCCAGTTGGATAAGTGACCTTGTTCCTAGCCCCAAACCAATTCCGCGCGTTACTGCCATGGCGGCTATCAGCTTTCGCTCCCATTCACTTTCTATTCGGCCTAATCTGCGCATTCCAGACCCGCAACCTGTCTTAGTATTTCAACTTAATAGTCAATCAGACGTGTCCTCTGTGTTTTTGAATGGGAGGGTAAAGTGCTGATGATATCTTACCACGAGTGGACCGTCTCTGAGGCGCCTCGCTTGTCCCATCTGCAATTTTTGATACGATTGCGACCCCTCATAAACTGATTTCCGTACCGTCCAGCTTTCAAAATACTAACGGTAAGGCTCTTCTCCCACGCCGGACGACCTTAGTCTCGGTCAAGTGGCTCCGGTTATGCTGTTTTGAATCATACCCGTAGCTATTTGACCGAGTCTCTTTTCCGTCCAAGATGAACCCAGACTCTGTTCCAGATCAGATATTTGTAAGTCTTTGCCTTTTAGAATTGAGCTTTTAGCCACTGTTGTCTCCTGTTCGCTGTTGTTATGACCATTTGGCAGAATTCCAAGGATACTCGTGATCTCCAAAGGACTTCTGGTTATTCAAATAGTGCTCAGGGAAGTATTTGGCTGGCTGGCCAATTCGTATAGTGATTTTCACAGGAGTTATTACCAGCCCAATGGCATTTTTGTGCAAGACTAATCGTTTTTTGTCTTCGAGCGGTGGGAATATGGAATATCATCATTCGCAAGCTGCTATCGCATTCGAAGGCAGGCAACGGGGGACTGTGCGAATAAGTAAAATACCACTAATTCTGCAATTTATATTGCCGAGAATCATTGAGTTCAGGAGAGTGCAGATTATATGAAACGTTGTGTACTACGTTTATTTCATAAACTGTTATAAAATGGTCCTATTACTTTACATACCGTCCATAAAATGACTTCTTCGGGCATTTAAATTTCTTAATTGTGCATGAATTCATGCGCCACATCTGTCGAAGTTGATGAGTGACATCTGGTGGTACTCCATCCGTGCATACGCTATGTACACACATGCTCTAAAGAAGAATTCTGACGTCGGGAAGAAAATTTTGAGACAAGGGTCGAATTCAGCCAGATTTGATCTTAGAGATAAGATTAGCGTTTAGTTTTTGTATAAACGTCTTTAGCCTGAGCCTAATTCAATGTCTAAGATACTTCCTTCTGGTATATCTATCTGCATGATTCGTATTTGGAGGTGACTAATGTGTCAAATGGATGGAGAGCTGGGTATTTCGGAGAATCTTATCAGTTGACATTCGGTAGATATGTAGTTTATTTTGTTTATTGAAGAAATAATGAAATGCCACTTTTATTTGCAAACGAAATGAGACATTTATAAAAGCTTTTCGTGTGATTAATATAGGTTAAATGTGAAAGCGTTTACTTGTATTTACATATAGGGATTGTTTTATGCGAAGGTTTGTTTTGTTAGTCGGTTAGAGATGTTAACAGTTGAACCTTTATTACTGGTTAATGTGCATAGGTGATACATGACAGAATTGTACCGAGTATAGCTGACTAACAGAATCTTGGATGAGATCTTGAGCTGTGTCAAATCATATCAGATACAATTCGACTCATGAACGGGTGAACAGACACTGGATGGGCGAGAAGTAACAGTTCCGCGGATAGGATTTCTTCTCTGAACTACGCCGAGCTCTCCTCTCGATGATTTCATCAAACTGTCGTTCTGCTGCTTCCCGCTCTAATTCACTGAAAATGAGTTGTCTGTTTAATGTACTCTGAGTGTCGTGAACCCTGCCCCAGCAACATTCTGGTTGTCCAGATAAATGCCAGGGCAAACAGTCAAAGGTGATGAGACCCACAATTGCGCAAAGTCAGGAAGTGTGCCTGCACCAAAAAAGTAAACACAGAACCGGTGTTCGTTGGGATCATTCAAGCTTTCCCCTTTCATTATTGGTGTTCTAAAATTGTTCGCCTTTCAGGGGGAACCAAAAACTGCTGCGCGCTGGGACCCGAAATAAGAGGAAGATTGCAACTTACTTTAACAGTGCTTCGTATACGACTCTGTCGTAGCTGAGGGATTTAACAACGGGTACGGCCACCAGTGCCACCAACAAGAAAGCAATGAATACCCTCATTGTGATTTATCTGAAAAGAGAGCACTTCGCACAAAATTGGAACATTGAGACAGACTAAGAGGATGATGTGAAGAGGATGGAGTGAGGACTTTATACGATGAGGAAAGGCAATAATGCCGTTAATATGGACTAGAGATAGTGGTAGGCTACACACGTCCCCGATATGCCATTTGCGGGGAACATGTTAAACTGAAACTGGCAACGGACAAGCCGTGGGGCACGACCCTCGTAGTAACCGCGCGTAATAGATCTTGTTCACCTTTTGTCTCTAGAGGCGCTATGTCATGACAATTCGGTAGGGAGAGGTGATGATGCCCAAAGGGGGGAAGTGGAACCCCACCCTTGTTGTTTGATGATGATCAACAAAGCACACGAGCAAGACGGTAGAGAAGACAACACATGAAGGGGTGCTGAGTAGCACATTCGGCTGCACAGTGCGGGAAAATGAACAAAAGCGATCCAGATGTTCTTGAAGGTAAACATTTGCGGACTCATATACCTCCTAAACTGGTCCCCTGGGGCGAACCGTTCCTTTCCGGAAACACGCGCAGTGACGTCAGCTTTTTCTATAGAAAGCAAACGAAGGGAAGGGAGCAAACCATTTTGGGAACAGCTTCCGCAGCGAGACTTCTACGGAGCTTAAACGGGACAAGCAAAAAAGGGTTAATTGTTGACTATAAGGAGCTGGTCAGATCCCCGAGGTGGCGGAGGAGTACTGGTGAGTAACATGTTAACGGCCTCCGGCCACCCACATTGGACCCTCGGGTGAGTCAACCCACCCTCACGAGAGAGTATTGTTAAAATATATGAGATAGCTACGAAATGATTGTGTACACAGCGAGCAAAGTTCCCAGATCTTCAGGCACAGGAAAGCGGGAAGAGTTACGGTACAAAGGCTGATAGCATTTCGTGGACGGCAAGCTAGACATTGGATGCCAGAGATTGTATCGGCCAGAAGCTGAGAACTTTTGTGAAAATTTGGGCGCGGCTTGTCAGAATATTTTCCAAACAAGATCATTTCCTTACACAAGGGTGGCGGTTTCACGTGAAATTTATTGGACCGACTTTAAAAGGACAGAATGGAAGCCCCGGGGAAAGGGAGCGGAGCTGGCGAGTGAACGTCTGGACTGCGGTGGTGGAGCGCCGGGTTCAATCATTTTATCCTAAAACCATAAGGCAATTAATTAACCAAAATTAGATCGTGACGCGGTCTCGCATGGAATCACTGGGTCATTTGTAAAATGAAACACATAGCGAAGGTTTAGAAGAATCAGTTGAGTCATCCCTCACTGGGGTTCCCCTGCCGGACGACCGGCTGGTTGCCCACAAAGGCAGGCCAGCAGCCAGCTTCCAAGACTTCTTTTCCCTTCCTTATCGGGGAGGGCACGCACTTCCTCGATAAGTTTTTCCCTCTCCTAATTACAAAAGACAACAATTCCCGCAGGACGTGGTAAGATAATCCAAAGAGAAAATTAGAAACATCTAAATTTGGAGTTGGGCGTTCGGGGCTCCCGTCTAGAAGCTATCAGTTAAGCTTAGTGGAGTTTTCGTAGAAATTGCGTGGGGTAAACCAATAGATAGGTGCGATATCGGCCAAACACAGACAAAGAGGTGTAGAAAGATAGCAAGCAAAACAACTGGTAAGTAGTCTCCTGGGGTCTTAGCTACCACATGAACCCCAAATCTGGATCTCGCGCGGCTGATTAGATGAAGGGATGGTCTCTGGGAACAGATATAAAAAGTAACACTAAGCGCCTTTGGATCATTCTGGTAGGCCTTCAACATAAGCAACATCAATCAAAAAACAACGAGTTAACAACGCGCTGGAACGTTTACACCTTCTGTTTTTGTATCAGAAGAAAGACGAAGAGACAGACAGCACAGAAGAGAACTAACCTGGGATCTTCGAGAAGGGGAAGGCAGCGACAAGGACTCGTTAGATGAGCTCAGACGAAAATTGAGATTCACAAATGCATTTGGTATCAAATGTCTTAACGGAAAACAATTGACCATTAGGGTTAAGACCAAAGAAGCGTTAGCCGGCAAAATTGTTCACCCAAGATCTTCGAATGAGGCTTGGGCTTTTATTTCATGAGAAATGGTGGTCATCGGAGGAAACCACCATTGGAGAAGGAAGTTCGAAAGGAGAAGATTAACCGAGAGATTAGGTGGCCTCAGGAATGAATTGTAGAACGACAAAGGAGCAAGAAGTCCACTGGGGAGATAATGTAGCTCATCAGACTAGGCTTTAGATAGATAGAACGTATTTATATCTAGTTATCTGTTGGCAAATCTCGCACGAGAAAGAAGTAATTTGAAAAGAAAACGGGTATAATTAGCAACTTAGAAAACGTGCAAAAATGTTTAGCACATTAGGTTAGCCGTAGTTCTTTAGTTGACACGCCATTACAAAGTAACAGCAGGGAACTATTTCACTAACCTCGCTTCTGATAGAGTAGCATTCTGCGTCAAGAACACTTCCTTGCATACCGGTAGGAGAGCGGAAGTTTCTCGAAGTTGCACTAGCAATAAGACAATCAAAAGAAGTCAACATTGTCTTCGCACGTTCGAATGATCTAGACCGGGGAACTCTGCCGTTGCGATGGTTTTTGTTCGCAAGTCTAGCCTTCCTCTCATAAATGATTCTTCCTAATTAAATGTCAAAAAAGTGTGAACTTGGGGGCCATAGTGACGTTGAGATGAGGGAACAAACAACGATGGACGTCCTCGATTTCACGTAGATGAGTTGGACGTTAAGCTAATCTTGTAGCAATCTCAGCTCTTATTTTTAAGGAAGGCGCGGCGCGGACCAAGGTCCCCCGCGATATTCTTAGCTTATATTAGACGGAAATAGACAGATCATAATAGCAGTGTCCACACTCGATAGAAATAAAGGAAACACTTCATACTTAACTCAACAAAAGCGTCACGTGAAAGAGGGGCAATATGTTTAGATTTCTTAGAGTCTCCCGCATAAAATGAGTAGAAGATGAGCATAGTTTCGCCCACATGATTGCCAAAAGGAAGAAACAAACACCCTTTGCAAGAGATAGATTCGTCTTGGTTAATCTTAAAAAGGGGGAGGAAGTGAAGTAGAACGTCCAAGAGCTCATCAGTCCTTCAAGTCAAAATTAGTCTCACAGAGGTCAATTTCAATTAAGAAAGGCGCCATATCCCTCGGAGCTAATGTTCTCCGAACAAGGAAAAAGTTGATCTAGGGAGAAATACAGAGCTAAAAGTAGAACAAGCTAGCATGGGGGCAGGGTGGATGTCAAAATGGTAGACGAAAATTAACCAGAGATAAGTATTGTTGTATTTTTACCTGACGTAGGAGATCAGCCGAATTGTACACCCTCTATTTGTAAAATAACGAAATAAGAGGCTGTCAGCCTCCACATCTTCACAAACAGATGAAAGAATCAGAAAAGCAAGAGGGCTATGACAATGAACAGGAGGTACTGCATTTAAAACAGAAGTAGAAGATGCCCTACACGTAACGCCCTCCCACGAAAAGACGTAGCTCTTTGTTTGGTTAGTTGAAACCAGAGAAAGAAGTAAGCTTTAACGTTTTCAAGTGACATCGTCAGGAAATTACCAAGATTTTTAACTGCCCACGGGGGAAAAAGGAAATAAAAGAGTTAGTGAAAGACAAAAGAGGAAACTGTTTGTTTTGAGTTTTGCTAAGGAGGTTATCAGCTGTCGCAGTGATTCATTATATTTGTCCAGTGAGCAGTGACCCGTGCAAAAGGTGGAGGTAAAACTTTCTTCTCCCTTGCAGATACGAGCCCACGTGGAAGCTCTTCAGGGGTGAGTGGGCGCTGGTCCAAAAGGAAACGTCAGGCCAGGGGGTCGAGGTAGCAAGCAATGATCATACGTAGATGGCGACCTATCTCCAGCTGTTTCTGACTTTCGCTATGCCTTCTTCCCCCAACTGTTATTTTCATGCCGGGGAGTCCAGAACAAACTGGCTTCTAGCTAGTTTTGGTGGGAGTATCAAAGAACATCATTTACAGAGAGGGGTCAGTAAGCATTCTAGTTGAGTGTAGACATAAATGCAAAATAAACAGAGGTAAACGGCAGGCTGAGGGTTTCTCACATTCCTAAAAGGGTAATTTTCGCCCACCCACTTGTGAAGTCCTAGAATTCGGGTTGGTATGACCATTCGCCTCACCGAAAAAAAAGACTGTGTCTTGCACTTCTACCACGTCAATCGGTCAGAGAGTAGGAGGTTTGCCCGATCTTGGGTTTCCTTTCAAAGTGAGGAAATTAGGGGCGCTTTGTACTAGGAAAGTAGGGGGTGGTCCGTACTAAAAAAGTAATGAACTCGACTGAGAATAGGTCATAATTCAGCGGCCATTTCTCACATCACCCGGGACAGTGTTTCCTAGAGCATATTTGTTTGAGAATGCTGGACGGAGAAGTTGAAAATAGTCTAGACCATACGTATAGGACCGGTCAGGTCAAATACACAGCTAATTTTGAATGTTTTCTAGTAAATTGTTTCCTGATACAACATCTTAGGAGACCAAGGCTATTGGAATAACAACAAGAAGAACGCTCTTCAATCTGGACAATTAAGGGCTCCCAAATACGTGTGCTAGGGGCAAAGGGTGCTTGGCCCCGATTTAACTCATTTGGTCGCAAAAATATTTGCAAAATGAGAGGAGGACATTATAGGAATGGCAAAGAAGTTCGACTTGGGAGGGGTTCGAATGACATCTGCAGAGAAGTTCAAATATTCAGAGGCTAGTTTCTATTTCAGCCAGACCTACAGCTGATTTGTTACCTCCCGCGCTATCATTCACCTGCGCTCGTAGAACGATGATTTAAGAGAGCCGACAGCACTGGCTGGTGTGGTGAGGGTAAATCAAAAGTGACAATAAAGAGTAACCGTTTTGAGATATTGTTGATCGCAATCATAAGACTCACAGGTACATGACAAACCAGTTTCAACCAGTAACTCCTTGACTACTTCAACAAAAAAGACAAGAGTGCAAGGAAAAATGAACTCAAAAATCAGAAGAAGACGAATCTCTGACAAGGCGGTAGACAAAAACAGGAATTGAAGATTCAGAAATCAACGGGACCATTTGTATTATTAACAGGTGCTGGGAGGAGGAGGCAATCTGGGATTTATGTCTAAGTCGGACGTGTATTATTGGTATAGGACATATATGCAAAGTAGCGGAAAATCTGAGCACGTTGGTCGCCTTCACAAATGGAAGTGTTTACGAAGTATGTTGAACTGAAAAGGTCTAGTTTGTCTGAACTGCAGCTACCGTATTAGCTGCCGGGTGCAAGGTGCAAGGCTCACGTCGGTTTACCTTCTTGGAGGGGCTGGGTCGTGTTCATTGAAAGTCACACTCATAACAAAGAAATTGAGTTTTTACAGTCAACTGCAACCTTCCACGACCAAAACACATACCGGTAGCTTATCAGACGGACGGTTGATGAAAGACGAGAGACCACCAATTAGTAACCCAAAGAAAACGAAATTGTCGCCCACCCGTCTTCTAAAATCACACGAACATCTCGTTACCCACCATTCAATAGTTCCGCCAACCTTTTTGTGTTGTAGAAACGATATACACAAGAAGGAAGATTACTGTAAGGAGGAACAAAAAACATCGTGAGCATGGGGATTCTAGAAGGAAGAAGATCTGATGCTATGCTTGGTATATTTGGATCGTGATGATTGGACATGATTAGATATACTAATGCGATTTCCCTATTACTTTTCGCGGAGGTGTCTGCGTTTTTTCGGCCTGCTTCTTTGGTCCGTCGAATAATGTATGATTTATATACTGTGACGCACAACCGGGCATTCCGGGTATTTCCAGGTATAGGCCGATTGTCTGACGTTTTCCCGAGACGGGGTATTACTTGTACTTACACTTTCAAACAAGTATCAGAAGAGTCGACGGGTCCATTTGGATTACTGCTCTGGCGTGCACTTTTCGGGATGCCCCTCATATCCAGTGGAACATGCATATCGCGGTTTCTAGGAGGACTACTAGGGCATTTTAGGGATAGCCCCGCACGTACGGCCTGAATCATGCTACAAAGTTCACCTGTACTAGTGTTCATTTACATGTATGGACTAGGTGTTCCGATTTCACCTGCCGTAGATTATACAGATCAACGTCTGTCTGCCTCATAGCAATTCGATGAGAGAGCATATTGACCACTCTTTACTCGAAAGCATGTCTAATTAGCTAAATTTGGCACTTTGACGCAGCTGACCTAACTGGATTTAGGCGACTATTTCTCTAAATTCAAATACCCTGACACCCCCACATCCCACGCTTCTATTCGCTATGCCGCGCTTAGGATTGGTCATTCAGTGACGTTGTTTGTATTTATTTTCGAAATATGAACTCTTGTCACCAAAATTGTGAAATCGCAGTGAGATATAGAGATGTCATCAAATAGCCAGGCCGTTCCTCTCGTGTTTTCTATTTATTATTGATCAGGTCGTCGACGAACTTATTCTATGGTGTTCAAAATTTCATAGACCTTTCTGCAGTTATGTTCGGCGCTTATCTGCAATGCTATCGCAACGCTAGCGGAAATGTCCAACTATGACAAATTATCAGGCTATGTTTGGGTGACTGTGTACCATTCCCCTCGAGCTGTTGTGAAAGAGACTTCATCTCCCCCGCATATTTTTCTCTCACCATTGTTATTGCTTTATTTTATTTGTCAAAACAAACCATTCGCGTCTTCCTATATCCCCCTCAGAGGTGAGCCCCCCCCCCCGCCTCGTCAGAAGCCTAAGCTGAACGTTGGTTCCCCTCCATGCTGTCCTAAAAGTGCAACCGAGCCATTGCCCCCCGCTTTCGTCTCGTGTGAATTAGTCTGTGTGGTCCGTTCCGAGTAAGTCCACTTTTTGCCTCTCCTGCTCCCGACATTAATGTTCTTATATTTCTGGGCAAGAACAAAAGCACCAGGTTGTGCCCGGTACGATGCCGCAGCTCTGACCTCTGGACCTAGATTTAGAGGTCCTCGTGAGCGGTTGCTTTTCCATAACTCCTTCCTTCTTCTCACACACACCTTTTCACATAACTTCCTACGATAACAATTATGTTCTACCCTTTTCTCAATCAGTCCTAATTTCTGTCTCTAGTCGGATACAATTCTGTACGATCAGCTTTTTTCTCACTGCAAAAAGGGGAAAAAATAAAAAGGAAAAAAACACAAAAGGAAATCAATATTGCTTCCCAATTTCACAAACAAGTCCTTTATTTACTATCACCTGCAATACAGAGCATTGTTTGTCCTTGTTTCCATGTGCCCTATTGCCCCCTCACATTTCTTTTCGGCGGGAAACTCTCTGATGCGAGCGGTCGCGAGGCGGCAGCGATGATGCAACTGCGTATTCAGTTCCTGCCTTATCCTAAATCATTTCCGGACTATGGATAACTACTTCCGCCAAATAATTTGCTCCTTGTCACACATCTTTTACCTAATCAATCTCGAACTGTTTCCACCGTCGTATCCCCAGGTGATAAGGCCACAAAGGGACACGGATTGCGAAACCTTTTCGAAACTGTCTAAGGACATTAGCATTCCTTATTTTGACGAGCCTTTCACTGCTAAATTTCCGGTTTATTTTAGTAAAGAATATTTTGCTTTCGTTCGCTTCGTCAATTATTTTCACTATTCTCTCTTGATCCGTGTTTTGCACAATAACCTCTTTTGTTTTCAGGGTAGGTTCATCCTCTCTCACCCTATTCACGGGGCAGGCTAGGCTACGTATCAGGTTTGTTTATACCCTTTTTTTGTGATTATCAGCGGCTACTTGGTGACCAGTTTTTATTTTCTATTCTTTCAGTTCGACGAAATGTCAACACTCAACTTTGACGCGCTCAACAACCAGAGTCTCTCTGGGTGAGTCGTTTTTTTGCTGTCGCATATTCATGTAAATTATGTGCACTGTTCTGTTTCCCGCTCCCGGCCGCTTCCGCGTTCCCACAAACGTTTTATGAATTTTTGAGACGAACCAAGGCGTAAAATATGGCTTTATTGAAGCCAGTCATGGAAAACTAATTTTTCATCGCAGACAGAGACAATTTGCATCTGGAGAATTAAGCCGGAGACTAGATGATATATTAGACTTGTGGTTTCAGAATGAGCATGCCAGAGCAGCGTTGGAACACGTCGAATCTGTACACAGATGCCAGCCTCGCCACCACTTCTTACGGGTCCGGTCAGTACGGGAACCTGCTCGAAGATCTCGAGCAGGAGTATTCCTGTCCTGAGCCGACGCTGTACAACCCAGTTGTCAGCGTGAATAATAACTCGAGGACTCCACAAGGTAAGTGTTTCAGTAGCTACTTTTCTCATTTGGTCCTTTCAGTCCCGAGTACTTCTTCAGTCTGCGAAGAAGATCTCGACGACGAAGAAGCAGATGGCATCCTCTCCAACCTTCCTAGTTCTTGTCAGGACTTCGAGGCCAAAGAGATGCACATCCGTCTGGAAAGGAACCAGTCAAGTCCGCTCGTCGCTGGACATATCTCCCCGGCTCAATCCAGCAAATTTTCAAGCGGCTGCCAGTCTGTAGAACCTCCGCACGAAGCAGCCGATCCAGAAGATCTTGAGGTTTGTCATGCTCTTTACATCTAGCAAATATCAATAATAACCCCTCTTTTCCACTAATAAGTAACTTTATTTCAGGTTCAATGGATCAACGAATCCTTCGAGGAGATGCAAAAGGCCTCTCTTATGTACCAGAGCGGCGATTTAAAGACTCTCTTTTACCAAGGCTCCGACCACGAGTCGTCCAAGGTGAGATCGCGTGTCTCCCGCGCCGCCGGGTGTTCAATCGATCGATGACGCCGCTTATCTACTAGACACCGGAAAAAGACGCGCTAGCTTTACACATTTTTGTCGCACAAAAATCGTTATCCGGCAAAAGTTATGTGCTTACAGTATCCCCTCCAGACTGCTCCTGACCAATTCACATGACTTCCCTCGAGCGTTCCCCCATTATTTGTCATTCTTCTAAATATAGATTCGGAATTAATGAAGGAAATTTTGCAGGCTCCGACTAGGTCAAGCACAGAGAAAAGTTATTGCTCTCCCGTCGAGCGGCCGGAACGACTACCATACGTGAAGAAGCTTCTCTCGCAGGATTCTAGCGGCAGTCTCCACGACCCCTGTCCCATCACTCCGCCCCACTTGAAGAAGGAAAAGACTTTCCAGCCTTGTACGTTTATAAAGCCAGCTGTTATGCAATTCCTATTTTCAGTATTGACACCAAAGTCTGACGCTTTACTTCAAAAGCAGGTCAACAAAAAATCTGCTATCAAAAATAGAAGAGTATCGGAGCCATTGGCCAGAAAGCCAAAAACATTCTGGAGCAATCCAGGTATAGTTTGTTTGCGTCGGTCTAAAAGCGGCTGTTTTGCTCTCTCCAACGGACGCCTAATAGGCCATGAAAAAAAACCGCGTCGCTTTTGGGGAATAATACTAATTAGATTCATTCAGACTTCGTCGACTCGCTTTCCGACGCGTCGACTGGAGGAAACGAGGTCTTTGACGTCGGCGAACCTGTAGCATATTCATCGCCACAGGACGGGCATCCACGGCACGTATCCTTTGCCGAGGATCTGCTCGCCACTCCACAGGCCACACGCGAGGCGGAGAAGGCTACCAACGACCAGACCGAGCTTTTAGCCAAGGGCATCGTTGAAAGCCTTTTCGTGGGTTGGACTCCAACAGAGGTATTGATTTTTAGCTCAACTTATTGCATTATTTTGTTTCAGTCGGCTACTCCAAGTTTTCCTCTCAAAGCAGCAAAGGTGGCTGCTCGAAAGCTGGAGATGGGAGATTTTCCCCAGGTCCCTCCCGGTGGAGACCAAACTCCTCCTCCCGAAGTTGAAAATGTCCCGGAGGAGGAGGAAGACACGTGGGACAACATTGACGAGGAGAAACTGTCGCGACAAGTTGAAGAGCTCAAGCTTACTGCCGAAAAGACGCAGCCGAAAAAGCCGATCAACTACTTCGCCCCTCCTCCGAAGAGCAACTGGGATCCACTGGGTACTATCCTCTATACACATTCACTTACTTTCCATTTTAGTACTTCCCCATGTGCTTGAGGCCTACTCCATTCCCGAGTACAAGATGCAGCCGGACGTCGTTGAGGCGTTGCAGGAAATGGGCTATGGAACGGCCACAGTCAAGTGGGTAGAGCGAAGGATCGTCATGGTCGCCTTCACTAGTGAGAAACAAGGTAGCCTCGCTCTTCTTATTTTTTTATAATAGTACCCCTTCAGCCAAAGATGCTCTTGTCCTCTCGAAACATCCTTGGCTTCGTCTTCGTTCACTTATAAACTCCAATGATGCTGTCCACAAAGCAGCCGTGGAGTTCAAAAGGTCTTTGGATCCTCCAAAGTAAGTTCATAACATTACTTTTAGCGCATTCGAAGTAGACATTCCGTTCATTGTTCAGCTGTGCAATCATCGAAAAATGTGTCACCTTTCGACCTGATTCATTGCGCTCTACGTTCCGCCGAAACTAAAAAACCTGTGAAAGGGCGCTTTTAACCAGGGGCGAAATTATAATCTGTAGTTGATTTACCGAGAGAGGAAAAGAGCACATGTGAAAATATTTTATCCTACGAGGAATATTATAGGACCCGTCCCAAAACGCATGTGGCTGCTGCTCGTCGAATGGTTGAAGGGGCTTTAAACATGAAGTCCAGCGTCAGCCAAGAGAAGAAGCAAGCAGAGCGAAAGCAGCTCAGCGACGCACGCGGTCAGTTGCCCCGTTACTTGGATACTAATCCTTTCTTTTTAGCAGCGAAGAAGACTGCCGTCAAGTGGGATGACTAAACATTTTTCTTCCCTCCTTTTCCCAATCTTTTGTAATTTAAATGTCTGTATTGTGTGCTAACTATTTCTAAAAACATACAAAAAAACACAGCAAAAACAAGAAAGCCTATAAAAAATTTGTTCCCCTGGGCACGTTGTCACAGCTGTTTTAGAGATTTCTATCTGAGCTATCCCCGTAGTCTCATCACTTTCCTAGGTTCTTCTCTTAATTTATTGTAAACTTTGATGCCGGTCCAGAGACCCCCTCGATGATGAACTTTTGGCTCAGGGCACGCGATTGATGCCCTTTTATTAGATTCATACGAGCCGCTCATCGAATCCCCTTCATGTAATCCGCTTCGCGGCCTCTCGGCTCATCGATATCCTGTAATATTAAACTTTTTAGTCCTAACCAATTGCCCTCCCTTCTCTTTTCCTACCCCGTCCTGTCCTTTAAAATTGTTATTGTTTCTTATCACAAGAGGCCTGTTGTTAACTGGACAACCGAAAAGATTTGATCATTTTCTAACAAAGCAGCCGTGATTGGTGACGTTTTCTCTCTCTTTTGTATGTTCCTTCCAGTCACGGAATATTTGAAGGAATACCTGTTCATTTCCCATGTGGTTCTGACCAACTGTGACCCCCGCATGGATGAACAAAATGTGGAAGACCCCCTGTCTTTTCTTGAACTCTACTTTCGAATACTGTGAATTGTGACCTTTCAATAAACCGATTTGGAGAAACTATTGTGCACTGAACCCGAGCCCTCGTCATACTGACGCCTCGAATACCTCCACTTGTTCAATGATCTGCTTTACCGGAAACATTAGAGCAAGTAGTTGGGCCCATATGAGGATCTTTGAAAGCCGTTAGCCTAATTGTTTGGTGGGAAACATAGCTCATTCTTTTTCGAGAGACACACCAGTTGGTCAAACATCTTGATCTGCCTAGCAGAAGGTCATCCTTTTCAACGCAGAGCAAATATTTTTCCCTCCTTTCCTCAGTCACCCATGTTTTGAGGACAGCGGTGTTTGTCTCGACCTTTAGAACGAACCGGGAGTTTTAAACGGCCCGTACTCCTGACGCGATCCGCTGACCTTGAACTGTGTTCTCACCCATTGCTGGCCACTGGTAAGTTCGCTTGTCCCGCCGTCCGACCGTTTCGCTTTCCTGAGAATCTTTATCTCTGCAAATTGTTGTCGCTTTTTATCTTGAAAATGGCAGTGATTAAGTTTTCTTGAAAGTTTGCAGCAGCTTCAAAACCCATTTCTCTTCACTGTCACGTACACCCCTTTACACATATCTCTGAAATAGGCCCAAATATGTTTTTGAAAGATAAGATGCTGGCCACCATAAATCCCTTGCGAATTGCTCTCCGTGGCAACAATCTTTAAGTAGATCCTTATGAACCACCCGCTGATTCAACCGGATTCCCTGCTCAAAGACATCTATTTTTGCATATACGATAATATTGTGTGAAGGTGGGTGGTTTCCATTTTACATTAGTTATTAGATCATCAAATTAGCCGGTGTCAGTCTATAAATACGCGCAAGTTGCTCACCTTTGGTCAGCTCTCTCTTCCTGCCTCGAATTCCTCTTTCCGTGACATTTAATGGCTATTAGAACGGGCTCCTCAACGGATAGGTATAATTTCATTCTTTTTTCCTTTCTCGTAGTCAATTTGCCGTATCGTCATAAGGAACATGTTCCCGCAAAACATACTCTTCTTCTTCCAAACATTCATTAAGCAATTGTCTTGTCTTTGTCATTTTCTCCGACGGGACATCTTGACTTCATCGCCTTCTTTACGTCTTTGCCTATTGATTTCGATCGCCACGTGTGAATCATTTCTGCTACATTTATCCTTTCCAGTTCATCGCTTCAAATTGGTGGGAAATTTTCTATTTCTCCCCCCTCTTTCGCCTCCAACACGTAGATATGCATAGCTTGTTTTCCACTGTTATCGCCGTTTAGCCTTTTGGGAGTAAACATTAGCCACGGCAGGTTGACCGTCTCAGTTACTGACATTGACCAATTTCTGCCCGGGACACGGTTCATTGATTTGTGAGCTCGACGACCGCTGCAATGTCCTGTATTACCATCAATTTGGTAGTCCATTGATCGAAAGTGCGCTCCCCTCTCCTCCTTAGATATCATATTTCATCTCTGGATTTGATCTATTTATTACAGGAATGACTGGACATGTTAAATTTCTCGAGACTCCGGAAGAAGAAAAGTGCCACGAAGGTGACATAAAGATTGAAGATTCTACCGGCTTCTCTGTTCGATGCAATGTCGGTTTCCTCCAGGTTTGGTTGACTACGTCCCATTTCTTAATTGTTTTTAATTTCAGTGTTTTCATAAATACAGAATCACTTTGGATATTCCAGACGCCAGTATTCAGGCTCCCATGTCAATTTCTGGTCTCGATGTTTTCGGCATTGCATTAGAGAATGTTGTTAAAAATGGTAAATCATTTCTTATCCCTTTCTTTCAATAAACATCTAGGTGGGACGTCAACATTGAGTCTTGTGCTCACTCTCGGAAATATCAAAGGCACTCAAGAAAGTATTGTCATCTTCCAAAAGGGCACACAACAGTACAGCATCACGCTCCACGCTAATATTCTCGGTACGTTCCTTTCACTATTTTTATCCTCTCATGAGACAGAATCCTTCATAAGCCGATTGAAAAATTTTTATGCCAATATGTGGATGACTAACCTTTATTTAGGTCTGGAAGAGGGTACACCATATCTGAAGTCTGGTGTAAAGATGCTAGAAGCTCTTCCATCCACAGAAATGTCAGAGGCATCGAATTAGCCTGTTCTTTTCTCGGATCTCGCTTCTACAACTTTCATATCACCCGCCTAAGAAGTCTGCTTAAACCCCCTAAGTTTTAATTCCCACTGGTTCGAAAATAAACTAACTGTTCTAAGACTGTTGTGTTGAAACCGCATGACCGATATTGTTTATTGACAGTCACACGGCTCAAGTAAACGCTTCCCCCAAAACTTTACTTCTATTCGGTTTTGTGCAATTCCAGCGGGAGCCCCTCTTTCGCTCTAACGGCTGGCCTAAACTCCGTTCTTATCTGTGGGTTGTTTGTCTTCTCCCGGCCACTTCAGATGGCAACAGATCCAGCAGCCACCTCAGAAGGTGAAAAATCACCTGGAAGGGTTCAAACGGTCTCGGGTTCAGGAAGAACCACGTGAAGTTTTTGTTAGTTGCAATAAAATAAACGTGTTCCGGCAGTGACTAATTAAGATGGCTAGCGGCAGAGAGTTTGTTGTTGCCGTTACCCGGCCGGCCATGTGGTCAAGAGGCAGTCGGCTGTTTGTGAGAGCCCCCTCAGCGCGGATCAATGCCCCAGCCTGCACCCCTTCCAATTGCTGCATTAATCTAACATGGTCATTTGAGGACGCACTCACTCTTTTTAGAGTAAGAGCGTTATAAATGGCAATTCTTATTTATCTCCCTTGTCCTCAGCGTCCTGTTTTTCGATTCCAAGTCGTAGCGGCGTCATATTGACGTTTACTTTAAGCTGCCCACATGCTAGCTAAGTCAAACGCGAGCTCATTTGCGAGTTCATAATGTTCGATGACCAATGCTGACCTCCACGACAAATCGAACGCTGCCGTGAGGCACCTGCTCGCAGGGCGGACGCTTTATGATGGCTATTCTTTTCCGGTGGAAGGCTTTATGTTTCTTTGTTTCTCGCTGTTCCTTTGGCATATTTCTTCGTGTGTGACCCAGTCTCTGGGCATGCCTGACAAATTGGCCAAGGGAAAGAGTGACAGTTGGTCCGAGGACACCATCCACAGATGGAGACTTTCCAGCCTCAGGACAAATGCAGTCCTTACACGCTTCTTTCTGATCGATCGTCATAGGACACACTCGAAAATTGAATTTGGTTACATTCCGTTTGCCAAACTGAATACTGGATTCCCGTGCTACACATCTTTTTCCTGACGCTTTTAAGGAATGACGCCGGCCAAAGTTTTCATTCCCAGCTGACGAAAAATGTAACTCTCGAGCGGGGAGCGCATTGAGCGCTCTCAATCTAATAGTGCAGTCTCTGACGAATAAGGGGTTACTCCAATCCTAGCGATTATGGGCACCCAAACATCTTATTCTTTGTGAACATTTTCCTTCTTCTCTATAATAATTCCTCCCTTACGTCAGCCAAGGAGAGCCTTTGCGGGTTCCAAGAGTCCCCCATTTGGCAATAAGTATTCTGTTTGCATCAAAAAGACCGGCGAATGTTCAGGGTTGTCGAAATCGGTTGCTTGAATCAAAATATGTCATTTGCATCATGCCCACCCTTTTATTTGTCCTTCTTCTTCGTTCTGTAAATATTTTGAATTTTCGGATGGAACAAGAAAACTGATCCAGTGCTGGGTGCAGCAGTCAGCAGTCGCTGTCTTAGGTCGCTTTTGCTCTTGCCCCCTGCCTGTCACGGACAGTTAATTGTCCTTATCAGTCCCTAGTGCTCGAAGTGGTTATAAAAGGGTCAGATAGTAAACATTGGGACCCCGGGCCTCCTTCATAGGTCACTCTTGTGTGCAACATGCCAAGTGTTAAAAGACTGCCGAGCATCGATGAAAGTAAGTCCCTCTCTCTCTTTTTGCACTAATCAATGTCCTGTGACCCCTGCTCTTTGTTTAGTTTTCCACTGTGTTGGCATTGTGTTCTCCTCTGCTTGTGGGACGGGCGCCAGGGCTAAACCACCTTGTTGACTCTCTGTGCACATAAGCAATTTCCCACTGGAATTTCTTCCTCATTCAATTATATACTCCCGTTTCTACTTGTTATTTACCACACGATGAGAGCATTCGACTTTGGGGAAAAACAACTCGGCTTTTCTGTCAATATATTATAGCAGAGAGCTAATCCTCCCTCCACCCACAACAAAACATCTCCCCATTTCCGTACACATGCCCTCGTCTTTTTCACACGAAAGCCCGCTTTTTTATGAGATTTCTTCTCCCTTATAAAGTAGACAATGTCTCGTGATTTCGTTATATCCTCGCTGGCTGTTTGTAAACGGCGAACATGCCCGAAAAGGAGAACAAGTCGCGAAAGGGTTAGTTCATTGGCTTTTTTGCATAGATTATGTGTTGCCATGTGTTTACCACTAACGTCAAGGCTTGGGAGAGGATCTCCTAAGAGAAAATTTGGTCTTATGAATGCATAACCTTATGAATTCTTAACCATGCGTTTAAAAAGAGACTTCTTGCGCGCTCTCGTGCTGCTGCCCACAGCTCACGTGCTTTCACCCCACTAGCAAAACATCTGTTCCACTCGGACCGTTGATTATATTTGCGAGTGCTGAGCGGGCACTAAATACACCCCGTGCCAAATTTCCTGGCCTCTAAGCAGTTTGCGGTTAGTTCACAGCATGCTTCGGACAATTGAGCTGACTATGCGAATCGTCAAGTTGTCTTGGCAACAAAGAATCTCTCACCCGCCTTCTTCGCCTTTCTCTCCGACCGAACTATAGCTGCATTTTTCAGATTCCTTTGCCGAAAAGGAACGAGAGCTTACTAAAATGGCCGAGGATCTTCCTGTACGTCATTTCATGTGTCGAATTACTAACCCTCGTTCAGATGGTAGCTGTTCAGTCTCATCACAGTGGAGTTCTCCACGTTTACATTCAGGGAAATCTGGAAGATCGCAATGGAAAGACATTCATTCTCACCTGCCACGATATTGGAGCCAACCGTAGGTTTCATTTCTAAGATCCATCTGGATAACGAAAGATCCCATTCGTCATTGGGATCAAACCTAATCCAAGACGCCTACACCGTGAGATGAGCTTTCTGAAAATGGGATAAAGGGCGAAGATCAAAATATACAAGTTATCCGCCAGAGACACGAAAAGTACTTTTAATTTCTGTATTTTTCAGACAAGTCGTTCGTTCGTTTCGTTAACCATCCCTCGATGGCCTCCGTCCGTGACAAAGCCATCTTCCTCCACGTATGCGTTCCCGGCCAGGAGAACAATGCCGCCGACTTTATCGGAGAGTGAGTTTTACATCCTAAAAGATAAGACGGTATATTTTTTTATTACTGTAAACAAAGCCGTAGCAACCAATTATTGGCCTTTAGATTCCCGACTTTGGATCAGATCGGAGAGGACCTATCTTGTGTTCTCGACAAGTTCGATGTCAAGTCATGCATCGGATTCGGCGAGGGAGTCGGAGCCAACATCATATGCCGGTTCGCAGTATGTCGAGGCTAACAGGATGTTTGGAAAAGACCCTTTTAGATGCAATTCCCTAATAAGATCAACGGCATTGTTTTAGTCCACTGCACTTCCACGACCGCCGGAATTATTGAATACTGCAAGGAAAAGGTTTGCAGGACTTTCTGGTCATCTACGGAGCAATTCAGGTAATGAACATGCGCTTGGAGAACGACATCATGACCGATGGCGCCTGGGAATACCTCATCACCCACAAGTTCGGAGCTGTAAGTTCTTTATCCCTTTTGAAAACTGCTCCTTTCCGGTTTATCTTCAGCACGGTGATGTAAGTTTCAGTAGTTTGTGACCTAGTGCTTACGCAATCTGCGGCGAAGCATTGGTAGAACCCCTAAATAGCGTTCTGAATTTTTCGTGACTAGCATGACGTGACCGTCGTTGTGACCTCATTCATCTTTTACACATTGTGCACTTTCAGAGCGATAAGAACGAACGTCAAAGTTACATCAACGAGTTGAAGACCACCCTGAACCCGCGCAACCTGAGCAAGTATCTAATGGCTTTCACCAAGAGAACGGACCTCAGCTCTACTATCGGAACTAAACTCGACACGTATAGTTTAAGCTATAAGTAGCTAGGGACCATTTCAGTGTTGATGTCCTTCTGGTGTCCGGATCGAAAGCCTCTCATCTCCACACGGTGTACACGACTCACAAGTCTATGAATAAGAAGAAGACTACCCTTCTTGTCGTGGACAACGTCGCCGATGTCATGGTTGAGGCTGTAAGTTTATGTCAATGTTTAACTTCCCGTAGTGAACGTGACAATGGGTATTCACAATGCGACAATCGTTGCAAAGAGGGATCTAACTGTGCAAAATAGTCTCATATCAATATTTCCATTCCAGCCTGACAATCTCGCCCGTTCCCTGATTCTCCTGTGCAAGGGTTGCGGTGTGCTTTCTGGAGTAGCCATCCCTGGAATGGAGCGCCAGAGAACTCTCAGCAGCTCGATGGAGGAGGCTGACCGTCCTCGACGTCTCTCCGTCACACAGCCCCAACTGCCTCCCGTACCTTCTAACTAATTGCTGTGAATACGTAGATTCCACTTCGACGGTTTAAATCAATGGTTGGTGTAACTTGTTACGTCTCTCCCTCTGACGGCGTTTTGTCATCTCTCTCCTCTTTTTATCTATGCAGCATTTTCTTCGATACTCTTTTTTGGAAGTACACTATTTTTATTGTAAACATTATTTTTCTTTTAGTAAAGGTTTTGTAAATATCACAGATTTATTTAGGCTTTTTCATACAGACAATAAGGGGGTTCCTGAGTGAATTGAGATAATCAAACTGCAGCTTCGCGGTCAACACCTGTGTAATGATATTTATCGCTGAAGAAACGATAGCTCTTCAGGACAATGCTTATGAACCAGACCTCCATAATAACCACCGCCATCACTACGAAGATCTCCACCATTATTAACAGTTCTTCTTCTGAAATGGAATTGTTGAAGTAGAAAATGTAGGAAAGATACCTAGAGTATTGTAGCCGTCATGATTGGGATCATCCAGAACACCCGCTTTGAGACCCATAATTAACGCCAGGAACAGAACAAAAAAGAGTCCCGTCGCTACGACCTAAAAGATCTTTATCTTCAAAAGTGCTTCAAAATCACCTGGCAATAAAGATATATTAATATAAGTTTTCTGTTCTCCGTCTTTAATCCAATTACTAGTAACAATGAAGCAATTAGACACACTATTGTAAGCAAGCCTTCGAAACCCCCTTCCAACCTGAAAAGATGCAACATGGGATAGAGGCTGTGTCTATTATACCTGTGCTTACTCCCTGTTATTAAATTCCTCAACACGAGAGCTAGAAACATGACAGAGAGGACAATGTGAAAACAGGCAATTACCATGGAAGCGACCTGAAAATTGTATTGTTTCTCACGGTATTTACTGCAAAATGTGAGATCTTACATGCAACCCTCCAAAAAATATGTTTTTCTTGTTTTTATCCTCTTCCCACCCCCTAACGATTAGCGAACTTCAAATGCCCTTAGTGGTCTCAATGGCACATCTTGCTGGATCGAAAGAGGGGCCTCGTTAGTATGTCCATGGCAGCCCACGTGTCTAAGTTAGCGCGTAACTGCTGGCCTTTGATTGCCCTTAGCCTCTTTAACTATTTCTTCCACACGTGTCACTGCGCTCTCCCCTGGCTGGTAGCAGAGGAGGGGATGGAATTGAGTTCCAACCAACAGAAGACCCACGTTATTGGACGAGTGCGCAACCCGAAACTTCTCAATTAATGGTAGGGGAAGCGGCGTTTCGGCAGGATAAACAAAATGGGATTGCTTTGGGACAGGAAGAACTCACATTGGTATGAACTCGCTGACAACAGGAAGTGTACTGTGCATGGTTGGGATTGAAGACGCCGCTACGGCTCTCCCTCTCTCGCTCAGGAGCTAGCCAAGGCATCTGAACATGTAGAGCTGGTAGCATGGTCAGTGTTGGAATAGTTGAAGATAACAAGGGTATTGGTACATGAAAAGGGCGGGGCTTACAATCGCGTGTCCAGTAATACAAATCACCTGGATAGGGCTGCCTGCTTGGAAGTGAGCCCAATGAAAACTGCCGAATTATTCACGGGCTAGTCCATGGAATGGGAGGGCAACATGCAAAAGAGAGGGTGTTAACAGATGTCAAAATAGGACAATTGCTTCACTCAGGCCGTCAGTTTACGAAACAAGTAAAAAGCAAACAGGTGGTAAACAGCATTTAAACAGATTGAGTAAAAGGTCAAGCTACGGAGCTAATCCCCCTGTTGGCCGAGAATATTTCTCGTGATTGCTTCAAACAAATAAAAAAAGCTGTGAACAATGTGACATGCGGCACATGTTAACGAGTCTATAAAACGATATAAATGAGATGAAGTGGCTATCTTCCTTGTTAAACGAATGACAGCAAAACAAATGAGCGGCTGAAACACGCACAAGCTGTAATAGCTGCTTCAGTGAAATGCTACATAAATCTTTTACTAGACCTTTTACTACGTTCTAACATGGGTTGCGGAGCAATGGCCCGAGATGCAATCTTATGCGAGAACTATTTTTAAATCTAGCGTGAGCAAGTAACAAATAGAACAGGTGGGAAGATGTTGTTCTCATTTGGATCACGTGGTGGGAGTAGTAGACCCCGAAGGGCAGCAGAAGAGGGTGGCTAACATTTGTTAAGCACGAAATAGGCTAATGGGAGAAGGAATTGCTCGAGAGTCTTACTAGGCAAATAGAATGACACCTGGAGGTTTCTCTCGGAAGAGATTCTTCTTGGCTGCCGAGGAATAAAGCTCGAGATCTCTATTAGCGGGTTTATGATGCAGATGGCAGTATTCAGAGGCAACAGACCGCGCTTGACATGCCCTCTTTGTGACAGCCGCCTTGTTGGGATTAGTAAAGTTTACTCAATTTGAATAATGGTAATCTTTAGATGACAGCGAAAACAAGAGGAATACAACAGCCAAAGTTTAGAGGCCACACCGCTTGAATTCAAGGCAACGCTCAAATAATAAGGTTAGTCGGACTCGGAACACTGGCCCTCTGCGTAGAGGATAGCCATGCGGTTCATTGGCCCATAGCTCTCCACTATTTCAGTTAGTGTTTTTGCCGACTAAGCGGTTAGGTTTGAGGAATAGTTGGTTTGGCACATCCTCTCCCCTATTTGCCTCGCTTTTCCCAATATAGGTCAGCAGAGACAATAAGACTAATTTAAACCCCCAGAGGAGATAATCCGAAAGCAGTAGACACTTCATCCGAAAAAGCCGCGAGCCGACTATCAAGCAGATATACGAGTTGCTTGAATGACTTGTCCTTTTTGAGCGATGCAGTATCGGATTGCTGAACCCCAGACTAAAAATTTATGAGCCAAGTTAGAAGAGCAGCACAGTTAATGGCAAGCACGGATAATCTCCGCGGGTAGTTTACTTTGAAGAGAAATGTTCATAAATTATATGGGGGGAGAATGCAGGTATCATTAAATAGCAGTTGCCATACTGGCCAAATGAAACTACGGTAGCTGTGATAAAGTGTGTCAGCGTTGACGGCAATAACGTCAATGGGGTAATAGAACACTTCAACTGGAAAAAGTTGAAAACTAATAGGTAAGAGTGAGTAATTTAGCAATTTGTTCGTGTTCTATTTCACAGAGGGGCTCATATTTACTGGCAACCGGAAGAGAGACCGCCTACTCGACTGGAAAAGGACATAGCAATGAACCCTTCCTTGATATTGAATGGAAGGCAGGAAATGAGGATCTGCTAAGATGGAAAATGAGTCTCTCAATTATTTCTAGCAAACAATCCCAGCGGGGGAGACCTTTGCGAGTCATAAAACTTTTAGAAAGTGCCAATTCCAGGAAATTGGATAGGCTCGAGAATGATTAAGAAATGCCACTGGATATCGGACAAGGGAACTAGGAGGTAGGGGCATAAACAACGGATAGGATAAACAGAATAAAGCCTTTTATTGAGTAATAGTAAAATTAAGTGAGACAGTAAGGGCGAACCCGTTTGGTGGAGGGAGATGACATGTGGCGATGAAGTGAAATAATAAAATAGACCCTTATGGAGTACCGGGCTAGTCAATTTGATAGTTAAGGGCTAGGGTTAAATCAACAGGAACACCTAAAATCTAGTTTCTACGGAACTCCTGTCACTCGAGATGGAGACAGCATCTAATTTTGTCTCGTTGTGCCGCTTCATAGTGACGACAGGCGTAGAAGGTTTCGTCTCGTCAGGCCATTCGGCAACACCCCTCAGGAAGGCAGGAGTATTTCCGTACTGGAACAACAACTTCTCATACTTGGCGCTCTTCGAGTCAGGGTCTCGCACTCGGTGTAGACGTTGTTTTCTAATGGAAAGTTTAAATAAAAGGGATAAAGGTAGGCTTACGTTTCTCTGACTTCCAGAAGATAGCCCTGCACGAAGTAATGCTCCAAGCACCAGCCGACTGTGCAGCCGATCAGGGACCAGATGACAATGGCGAGGCGCATCCATTTCTCCGGAATAGGGTCAAACTCCAAGAAAGATTCGATCCACTGGGGAGGCCATAAGGCTACATAGACAGAGACGGCAGAGATAATGACGAGGGTGCCGCACAGTAGCCAGTTGGTGAGCATCGTCTTCCGGTGAGGTTTGCCAGCACTATAGATCAAAGCCAACATAATGTACAGGAACATGCTAGCACAGAACACACCAGTACTCTAAACAACACTCATGCTTGGATACGCATTTCAATTGGAATACCTGCATGCTTCGGTTATTCTCGGCTCCGTCGTCAGTATCAGGTACGGCGAATGGCACAAACCAGGAGAAATGCGGCATAGCAATAAAGACGGTTAACTAAATTAACTTAAGTTTTAAACTGAATAGAAAAAGTTACCTGAATAATCAAGGACACCGCTAGTTGGCACAGAATTGAAACCACGCTGGCGACGGAAAGGAGTCTGATCGGAGGTGGCATGGGATGCAGACGGTCACTAGCGGGAGTGTAGCCGAAGAATAACGCAACAATTGTGATCAGGAACATGTCGATATAAAGGAACTGAATGATTATTGCTCATTGGAAAGAGATGTGCACAAACCTGGAAGTCGGTCAGATTAGTGGCGATCCAATACAACATCATGATAGAGGAGAATTGCGTCAGGGAATAGGCAGCCATGTATTTGAAGACACCGAAAGATGTTACAAGAGCAGCCCGTCCTTCGCGAATCACAGTGGGCACGCAGCGGATATCAGGCACCTACCGGAGATTTCAATAAAAGGGTATTCTCTGACCTTGGAAGTAAATGGAGCTGCGATAGAAGCTTCTGCTTCTGATAAAGAGATCCCAGCATGAGCAGCTTTCAACGCTGCACAGTCGTTCGCACCATCTCCACACATAGCGACAGTGTAATCGATCTACAGGATAATATAAAATAGAATTAGTAAACAACTCACTGTTTGCAAATGGTTAACCAACTGCTGCTTCTGATCGGGAGCCATCCTGGCAAAGACATCACAAACAGAGACAATTTCATCGAGGAGATCAGGATACTCGTGAGTAATGATAGAGAATGTGGGGCCAGCAATAGCCATTTGATACTTGCTCTCAATGAACATCTTCATGTACTTGTTGGTGCTCATTGGAATGACCACTGGGTGATCTGTGGAGACGGACTACAATCAAGTATTAGCTGAAAGAGATGACAAACTACCTCTCGGACGGTGAGCAGGGTTCGTCCTTTGTGATTTGTCCTAGTTGAGTCGTGTTCAATCAGGTAGGATCTCTTTCTGGCTTGAATAATTCCACATTCACGAGCTACGCTTATAGCGGTCAAGAGATTGTCTCCAGTAACCATAACAGTTCGAATGTTAGCCCTGAATTGACTTATCTGCTGAGACGCTCGTCACAACCTACATGTTCAGCTCCACAATTGTATCTCTTGTGACTGGTTTAACGCGATTCTCCATTACTACCAATCCCAGAAGGTCGAGGTCGGATTCCACCAAATTTCGAGCAATCTTCGAAGCCTTGACGTAGTTCATTTCGAGCTTCCTTTTCGCCACAGCGATAAGACGGTATCCATGCTTGGCATAGGCGTTGACATGTTCCAGATAGTCGGCGGGGACTGTAGAAGGATTGCAGAGGGTGAGGATCATTTCTGGGGAGCCTTTACAATACAGTGTCATGTCATGGCCAGATCCTTCTGCGGGATTGGAAACAATGACGGACATCCTTTGGAGAGCCGAGCTGAAGGTGAACTGGCGCACGATGGAGTATTCGTGGTTCCCCTTGTGATAATCATAGTGGTGTAGGGGAGGCTTCACAATTGTAGGTTGTACATTGTCAAACAATGCCAACTCGGTCTCCGTTTCGCTGGTATGCTCTGATTCGGCCAATTCCCACTGTGTCTGATTGAATAGAATTAGATCCAGAGGGTCTCCGTGTAGGACTCCTTCGATCCTCGTTAGGGAATGACAAGTGGCAACGGCTATGATGATTTCGCCATTACAAGGCAAACGTTCGGGGTCAAACTCATGCGCTTCCTGAATTGCCGTATAAACATTTGGCGCTGAAGAAAATTACCTCTGTAAATGTTGGTTCATTTCCCATTTTGACTGCTCGCAAAGTTTGAAAGTCGAGCCCATCCTCTGTTAATGTCCCAGTCTTGTCAAAACACACTACGTTGATCCCACCACAGGTGTTGATAGTTGAAGGAGAAATACAGAAAATTTGTTTCTTTTTCAATCGCATGTTGGCGTTGATAATCCCAACGGACATGGCAGCTGAAATATTATGTAAAATGAAAAAGCACGAAAGAACCTGGTAGAGCTGGAGGTACCACAATCGTGATACAGTCCAATGCTCGAATGATCACTTTTTTAGCTGAAGAATCTCGTAGAATCATAATAACAATTGTGTATGTAAATCCACAAGCGGCAATACAAGCCAGGAACAAGACGAACTGAAAAGGAAGAAATGAAACCAATTGGAGAAGTTCAAACCTTTAGAAGATCCTTGGTAAAGCGGAAGTCTACAGGTTTTGGATACATGATAGAACGAACCAGTTGTCCCTTTAAAGTAGCATATCCAGTCCTCAAAACGACAGCCTGAATTAGACTTGAAGAAAGGGCAGTATCAGGGTTACCTTGACTTGACCTCCGCCGTAGAATCTTGTCTGGAGGACATTAGTACCGCAGAAGAGAATGTGCTTGGAGTGTTTCTCGTAGGAAAACTTCACATTAAACGATCCTTCATCTGTTCCAGTTAGAGCCACTTTCGTGATGGGGACCGACTCTCCAGTGAGCATACTCTCGTTCACAATGACCGTTCCATTCATCAGAACACCATCAAATTGTAGAATTCCTCCATGAGCCGGGATACAGACAATGTCTCCAGGAACAAGCTGATCAGAATTCAGACGCAAGGTTTGTCCGTTTCGCACAATGTCTACCTCACTCACGGATTCTACCATTGACTGCAGTTTCTTTTCCTGTGACCTAAACCGAAATACCCAAAATAGAAGAAGATACTGCACCTGGTTTGCCAAACATCGAGCACGATGGAGGTGACAGTCATCAGGACGACAATAGAAGCGTAGTAGACGTAGTCGTCCGTGTACCAGACACACATGCTGACCACTTGGAAGATATAGAACGGGGAGAGGACCTCGGTGAAGAGCAGCACCAGAATAGGCTTGAGTTTCACGTCGATCAGATTGTGTCCATACAGTTTTATCCGCCGAGCCACTTCATCAGTACTCAAACCACTGTTCTTATCGCTTTCCGTGAAACAGCTGACAGGAATCTATACTGAAACATAAAGAAAAAAAGATAAATATAGTTACATTGAGATCAGTATCGGCGGATGTGATCCAACTTCCATCACGCCAGAGATATTTAAGTTTTCGGAATGTGAACCATCGGAGACTCTCGACTTCTATCAATGTGCCGTCTCCCTGATCATCTCCACAGTAAAAAAGCAAATTTAAAAACTTACCGTATTAATGCAAGGTGTTTTCCCATGAGATTGGAAGTCATGGCGAACCGTCCGAAAGGCGGACTCATTATTTTCATCACTGAAACGTCGAATGCGAAATTGGTGGGAGGAAAACTCACACTACAAAAATATAATCAGCTTCCTCGTGAGTACACGGATATCCTCTACATTTGACAAAAAATTCAATGAACCAGTATTGGACGAGCCGTAAAATACCAAGGGTCAAGACCGTACATATGTGAGACGTCACCTGGAAAATACAAGTTATTACGGATCATTCCTCGATTGGCATTTCGGGTCAACCCTCACTTTCTCAAAGAATGTCTACTAGTTTGGTACAACGCGATTTCTCTATTAAAAGTTGGATGTCTTTTTGTGTAGCGAATATGATGCGGTAAATTAAACATTTCTATCTGAACAAGGTGAAAACAGAAAAGTGACTAACTGTTCGTAAGGTGCTCTTTTTGAAGGCATATAAATTTAAGGTGTTGTCTCCCGCCTGAATGACCAGGTGGTGCCGAGCACCAGTGAGCAGACCCATGGAAGAGATGGACTGGTAGGAGCCTGAACCTTCCGGAGTCGACAAACCAAAGATTGATGTACCTGCTCTGCTGTCTGGTCCAATGAGAGGCCTCCGATCTTCGTGGTAGATGAACGACTGAAACAAGACAATTATTCAGTAATAAGAAGCAGAGCAAAATGTTTAGCCTCGTGTCTACCTAGCTGTACCCATGACCCCAGGAACAGACAAATATTAGTACAAAAGTGCTTAGTAAAAGATCAAACTTGGCTGAAGCAACGAAGCCAAAACACAAAGCAGTACATTTGAACGTGTTGCTTTTCTTATCATTATCTAAGAATTACCAAGGAAATTTACACCGGAGGCAGTTATTAATTTCCCGTAGGGCGCCTTCTTTGAATGGTTCAATGTTAATCATTACTCTTTCAAGGAGGAACGGGTACAGGGAGCAACTTTCGGCGCGAAAAAACTGAGCATGGTAGAGTCGCTCTTCAGCCTGAAGAGTTTCAGGGATCACAATAACTCTCGACGCATGTTCGTATTGCAAGAGTTGTCCGGAGTCAACAGGTCTTTGACTTCTTACAGGGAACATATGTAAAATAGAAACAGTCGCCGGGTATCTCTCGCAGTTTAGTTGGGAAAACGTTGGAATATATCGTCAACGCGTGACACAAAACAGGATTCCGACTAGGAAGATCAGTTTGTTTCAAACTACTTCCCCGGAAATGGCACCGGTGGCCGTCTCGTCCATTTTCGGATGTTATCTAAATTCCCAGAAAATAACACCAAGAGCCAGAACTGTTTTTTTTTTCGTTTACCCCTTCACTGGCAAATATTCTAGGAGGAAAATATGTTTTCAAGGACTTACCATAGTGCCACAGGCGTATGGCTACCCGCCAATGGCCTAATATGTAGCTCTTCTAGACCCAGTATAACCTCTTTTCGGCTGATCACCTTTCAAGGACGTTCTGCGAGAAAAAAGATACTGACAGAGAACATAAGACAGGATAAAGATTATGGAGAGGAGAGAGTCTGGGAAAGAAAACAATTATCCAGACTGAAATTTCTGCGGTCAGACTGGTCAATGGCAAAGGAAAAATCGATATGGTCGCTTCTCTATAGCCTTTTCCCAAAACCGGCGCTCCTTGGATAGGCAGCTGTGTGCCTGTCTTGGGACAACAAAAGTCATGCAAACGAATTTCTGTTTTCATATTCCAAAGCAAGTGCCTGTCACGAAACAGCTGTTTTTAGTTGACCTTGCTTGTGTCTATCACTCGGTCTATAGTGTGACACCGTTTAAACCGCTACAGCGCAAACATGTGGCGGGAACTTAAAGCAAATTTTGACTTTCGCGCTCGGTAGGCTGATCTTCGAAAGGGGGAAATACCCTCCGGTTTTCAAGTGCTAACTGTTCACAAACCAGTTCCGGGAAATCAACAGTAAAGAATGTCTAAAAAGAAAAGGAAAAAGCTATGCGGGATGTGACGAAAGCGACCAAGAAGGCGTCCAATAATTAATAAACCGTCTGGATCACGAAGCTTCGCTTTTGTTTTGGCTAGCAAGGCGGGTGATTGAACAATTGAACATTTGAGCTAATAGTCAATAAACAGTCAACAGGGTGATACCGAATAAAAAAGAGGAGATCCTAAGAGGTCAGAAGCAAGGAGTAGTTTTCATTGATTTGACAGTGGTGGTGGCTAGCTGATAACAGCTCATGGGCCGAGGAATCGTCGTCTGGCTGAGTACGGTTGTAGCCCCATGATAACAACGACTTAATTGTTGCCCCCTAATGCCACACAGTTTATTCAACGTTCTATGAAAATGGGAACTTACGGTCTCCTATGCCAAGCTGGGCGTCAGACGGCTGTTTTCCCAGCTACTGATAATACTGAAAATTTGGAATAGGTTTGATTATTCTGGAGCAAAGATTGAAGGGGAAGATCCTAGGAGGGCTACTCCGATAGTCGGGAGACCCTTTTCCTTCAGTGGATTACAAGGATTACACTATCGTGCAAAAAGAGTGATAAAGCGAAACAGATTCACACAGTCTCTAGAAGTCAGAATAAGATTTTTTTAGATAAAATTTTATGTGGAATATCCACGTGGTGATACAACAGCTGCCGCACGGTTTCAATAAACGCATGGGATAACAAAGAGGATGATCGGGAGCAAGTCCACCCGGCTGGTAATGATGTACAATACAACACTGTCCAAATAGAGAGAAGGCGAAGACAGCATCGTGTTGTGCCCCATTTAGATTCATGGTGGCATGCACCCTTGAATAAAGAACATATCAGCAAGGGCTTAACACGCAATTCTTTATCTTCTTTCCACGTGGACACAATAAATTGGTCAGACAAAAAGGTTTAGATTCCTATTCCGGAAACGACCACCGTTTCACCCCCGAAGGCTACGGGATAAAAAAACTATGAAAATCTTAAACGTTTATTACGGATTAAACTAATTGTATTAAATTCCAGAATACTAGAGACAACCAATAACTAAACGCAGCATCTACTACGACAGCGCCCTTTTTTGCTGACTAGGAAAGAACCGCGTATCAGTTGAGAGGCTTATGGTCAAAACAGTGTATCTAATGATTAATGAGATAAAATACAAAGGACGTTTATAATCCCGATGTCTTTGAAGAAACCGAGAAACTGCAAGGGTCTGGACGAAACCAAGAAAAAATGTTTGATCTGTTCTTACAAAGATAAGGAACTGCCACTGCGGCGGTTACATCGCAAAGATCGAATTCGTAGTAGCCCTTATCAAGAGCGGGAAGCGGCATAGCGTAGAGTTCAGTGAGTAGAGAAAGTGGTGGTCAGCTGGCGGATGAAAGGGAAATTGAAAGTGTTCCTGGTCTCATCTTGACGGACAGACAATGGCGTTTAAAGTGATACGGCCATCAGTAACTTCTTTCGCTCTGAGAAAAAGACACACGCGCGCTGTTGTATGGTTTCCCACCTTTTGCGAGCCATAAAAGATGCGAGAAAAGCGCCTCTGTACCATCTGTTTGTACAGTTCTTCAAGCCTTCCTTTTCAATGATCAAAACCAGAAAGAAAAATTTATTCCAACCCAAAAGTGTGTTTAAACACCAAAAAATCACAACTCCATTGCACGGATAAAGCGTTGAAAGAAGTGAAAAGACAACGGAAGCAGAAAAAAAAGTGGATAGTGTTAGGTACCGGTTAAACAACCACATGATCACATCACAGTCGGCTGAAAACGTGCTACTTACATAAATACTAAACAAGTGAAAAGAAGTGACTACTTGGACTCCGTCGGCTGCTCTGTCTTAACTTCGCCCTCTGCCTCGGTGTCGGCGCTTTCGTCTTCCTCAGGCACGGGCTCAACTACACGTTTTGAAAAATCATGGGGATTCTGGGGTGTCTCCACGGGCGTCATCGGCTCCTTGACGTCGTTGTGCTTCAATTTATACAAAACATCTGTCGCTTGGATCTCTCCTAAATTCGGAACTGTAGGAAATAGCAAGCAAGACTGACCAGTTTTCAAATTGAACGATCTTCCTCGAATACTGACGGCTTCCTTATCAAGGGGAGAGAACCAGTTGTACAAAGATCCCATAATAGGCAGCTGGCGGATCACTCCCTCATTTTGAAGTCGGATATCATTCTCCTTCTTTAGGTCCTCGTTAGCAGTTTCAATTCCATGTCGGATCATGTCGGCAAGGCTGTCCAAGAATTGCTGACTGTTCTCGATCTCTTTTCCCTTCTCGGCGACCATTTTCATCAAGTCATTCAGATCCTTCGCATCCGACAGCATTCCAAATTTGACACACTTGACCTGAACTCGTCCTTATGCACCCGAACAATTCCTTATTACCCCATAGAGTTCACTTTCTCCGCTAGAGAACGCTGAATCGAAGGCGCGCAACTGGTGGACAAGTTCGATGTTGAGGTATGAAATCTGAAAATGAACACCTAAAAGAGGAAAACTGAGTCTTTCCACCTGTTGTCTCTGGTTCTCGTTCCATTCACCGGGGACAATCTCCTTGACTATCGACGGAATGTAGCAAATAGCTCCTACACCGGCCCACTTCTTCACAGGGACAAAAGTAAGGCTGGGATATTCTTCTCGAAGTTCAGTGAACCGGGCACGGGCCATGACTGTAGAGTCGACAATTCGGAGTACATCCGTAAGTTGGCGAACAAAACGCTGTACATGGTCCACTTGAGAATTGACAACTAAAGCCAAAGTAAGAAATGGGTAATTAATTGGGCCACCTGCAGCATGTTCCAGAGGGCAGAAACGGAAAGCGGTCCTTTGATTGCCACCAAGTTCAATCATATGGATTCCCAGGGATTGACACTCGGCCAGAAGACCTTGTCCAAGCTGTAGAAACATTAATAGATATTTAATAGGATAGCCCTACCCATGAGTTCAGGGAATCTCCATATTCCAACTCTTCTTGGAGTATTTTCTCAGCCTTGGCTATTTCCTCGTGGTTAAGCTCATCATCTGTCTTCCTGCACAAATCCTTATGATGCTAAACAAGTGATCAACATAATATTGTTTGCCAGACTCACCTGAATGGCATCTTTAACCGGTTGGTAACGATATTTGAAGATCAACACGGTGGGAGCAGTATACTGATTCTTATAAACTCGGGCGGCATAATCTGCGGCGTTCTCCATGCCGACGATTTCGATGTTAGGAATACTAGCGAGTCCCTTCAGCATTACTTTGCTCTAAAATGGATTCAAATGGGTTCTTAGGTGCTATTTACCAGCATGTAGGCATTTTCGATAGTGTCGGTGATCCTCTTGTTTGTCAGGTACTGAGTAGCCACCCACCAGGGTAGACTGTCCAATTTCTCGCGATACGACGGTTTATGTCCTTCAATTGGCCGATGGAGTGTCTAAAGAACAACATTTTGTTATGTGTTTTGCCTTCTCCTATTTGGAAATACGATATGACTAACCACAACAGGAGCTGCGGGGATTCCAAGCCACAAAGCTAATGGGATTGTTGCGCTGTCCACCTGAGAAAGTACGTGGACAAGGACCTCAGTGGGCTCGCGAAGTGACAGAGCGGCAACAGCCTTAATTCGAAATTCATGTGCTTGCGGAACGGCCCTACCTGTCCCACAATGTGAAGCCAAAAGCGATGCTTTTTACGAATCTCCAATATTTTTGAGATCATATCGTTCTGGCCCAAGATAGTGGATCCGACAACTCCAATCAGCATGAGTGGAACTTTTCCGGCGGCAACGTCTTCTTCGAGGATTTTCTCAAATTGCGCGTGATCCTAGGAGGGATTAATGTGATTTAAACTGACAAAGGCAACATACAATCCTTCCTTCCACTTCAATTAGGTCTCCGTCCATTTTGGGTAGCACAACGACATCCGCTATTCCAAATTCGGTGGCTAGATAGGATCCGAGGTCGAGATGATGAGCCGGCGAGACATACACTACCGGAGCACCCTATAAAGCTCACGGATGCATCCCCATTGCACTAATTGGCGTCTCACTTTCTCAACAAAGGCTCTCCAACCCTTTCGGACGTATTCTAAACCATATGCTTGTTTTAGGGCCAGCTTTACGGCGTGTCCTGCAAGTTGTCTCATTCTACGAGATTTATGACCCTCACCAATTCCATTTTTTACAGAGAGGGCAAGGGTGGCTTCCGGCTCAGAACAGTAGACCTGATATTCGGGGAACCTGTACTGATTCTTTATCACCATAACACGGGATGCACTACCTGAATTGTTGGCTAAGAGCTTGGCAAGTGTTTCCATATAACCAGGCGGCAATACTTTGACGGTGGTGGCTACTAAGAAGGTCGATGTATGTTTTCAGTGAGGAGGATGTCACTAGCGTCCTTCCCAAGTCAGAAAGTCGTTGGTTCTCTCGAGATCTGAGAGAAGATAGACAGGAATAAAAATTGACTAACCGGGTTTTGACGAGTTGTGGATGCCCGTGGGGAGTCTCCTCTCGACCTACCCACTCATCGGAAATGATCATCTGTTCCAATTGCTCAAGTACTGGCGAGACTCCGGACTGAGACATCCGAGAGGAACGCCGGGACAGCTTGCCTCCTCCCTAAAGAGCTGTATTTCAGAACGGAAATTGGTACCAACCGCGGCGGATGTTTTTCTAGCAACTTCTTCTCCTCCAACTCCGCTATCTTCCGACTTGGCTGAACCACTGTTGGAGCTGGGACTGTGCTGTTGCATTTGAGCATCAATTTTGCTGGAACCCGGGAGATTAGCACAATCTACCGTTCCCCTCAAACTGTGTCTTAGGTTAGAAGCTCGCGCTACACTCCAACCTACCTGAGGGTGAGGGGATTCAACATGAGTTCAGTCATGTTTCGTCCAGTGGGGAGCTCATGGTCATCTAATCGGCGATTCATAGTGCGGTTCAATCTGTGGGCGTTGCTGTCACACCCGGGGCACCGCCCCCGGGGACACTGGCCACATTGAACAGCTCCCGGTTGAGGACACATTTGAGTAAAATCCCACGTTTTAACTGGTTTAGTTGTCAGTTTCATGTCCGAAAAAAGACAAATGGACGCACCCCCTTGGGCCTATTATCTTGCCATTAGCTGTTCTCAACAGATTGCTTGCGGCGCAGACTATGTTGAAATTGGATAACATCAAATAGTTCCATTCGTGGAAGAAGCTGTTTTACTGAAAAAAACGGAGCTAGGGAGAGGATCGAGGCAAATAATTTGGGCGAGGAAGGCAACAAGAAACGTGTGCAAAAAATACAATTTGGAAGACTAAATTGAGTATTGGTTCAATTGGACTCGACCTCCTTTTTTGACCGACTACAAGTATAATTGTAAGCACGGCTAAGGTAGAAAACGGAATAGAAGTAAATGCATGGCGTGGAAAGAGTTACGACTCTATCGCCTAAGTGAAACTGAGCCCACTAACCTAAATGAGGTCACGCCGGCTAATTAATTGGGGGATGCTTTTCGCTAGATAAGGCTGCTCTTTCCTAAGTGAATTGTAGTGAAAGGAATCAAGTTTTTCGACCATCTGTTCCTAACGGGAAGTTCCAGAGAGATTCGCCTATGTGGGTCGCTGCCGATGAAAATCACGATAAAAGCGGTCGCGAACACACTTGAATCCGAGACACGGGAAGAGAAAAAAGGCAACAGATATTTCTTGCTTTTCTGTTTCCTGGAAAGGTCAAACTATTATTGAATTTAAAAAAAAACTATTTTTAAGATTGACAATCTTTGCAGAAACAAACATTACCTAATTTGGAGTAAAATGTTTGCAGGGGGAGCTTTAAAGAGTACTTGGAATTCTCAAAATTTCACTGTTTAATAATGTATGAGCAGTGCACTCGATCAACAAAAAACGCATAGGTAAACTCGAAGAGAAGGCCTTTAATGGCTCGTCCTTTCCCGAAATAGTTCCACCGTTGAATTCTGGCGGATAATCGTTAGTAAAGATTTGTTTTATGTCGGCGCTTTGTTTGCATCCTTCTACAACATAGCGGAGCCGTAAATCATAGAGGAAATGAAATTCGGCCTACCAGTCAGATATGTGGGAGGACAATGGATCCCCCACCTTCTTATAAATTATTGACAAAGGAACATTCTTACCTGTCAATGCTTGAGAGAAGATTGTCGACATTTTGAATAGCGTTGGCAACATCAGACGCCATTGTAGGTTGAATTCCTGAAAAGGGAGATTCTTTCCTGAGTCAGGCACAAACAGGTAGCAAAGAAAAGGGAGAGCATATGACCAGGAGGGATGGCATAAGGAAAAACAAGAAAATGTCAACGAAGGTAACTTTGAAATTGTCGCGGAACTGACACGATGGATGGCCAATTTAAATCGAAGACAACCTATTAAATAGCACTCACCGGCCAAAAAGATTGAGACGGCTTTGGAGTGCGACAGTCAATTGATTAGGGGAAAGGCCTAAGAGGTCCTCGGCTATGAATAACGATGGCTTCCTTTTGGCCTTGTCGTCGCCCTTTGTCTAGTAAACAACTTGGCCCTGACGCGAACCTCCTTTCGTAAACTAAGGGGAATATCCTCCACAACAAAAGTAACATCTGTCAATCATGCTATGCGTACTATTAAACTGTGAGGCTAGTAGTAATCTACACGGTACGCGGTATGGACAGGCTGTAAAAGACCTCGTTCCGTGCGTATCTACGAGTGCAAATGAACGGCGCTGAAATAAAGGCAATTGGCGGCAAGGAGGGATCCTCAACGAAAACGGCGCTTTCTGGGTTGTAGTTCGATCGTTTCATTAGATTGCAAACTAGTCCGCGAAGAAAGCTTGGTAAGCGCCCCATCATAGAGACTCTTTTCTATTTCTTTTTTTTAAATGAATGAATAGAGGGGCTTTTAGCGACATGGGTGAAGAGTGTCTTATATGGAGAGGAACGGGGGAGGTCGCGCGAGGATGGCCGACTTTGTCCCCGCAGCCGCTGCCTAGAGACTAGCCATTCACAAAAGACCTTTCGTTCTACGTGGGAATCAAAAAAAAGTTTTAATAGGATTTCTCTGAGAAAATCCATTGCCTAGACAATCTTTTGCCAACGCCGGGGAGGGCGCAGTCTGAGTGACGTGGAACTGTTCGTTATGGTCTTTCGTCGCCTTGAAAGATGAATAATCTGTGGAAAAGCCGTGGTTTAAAAAAGCAATGGAAATAATAAACAAATTATAACTATCAAGAAAAGGCTAGCTTCGCCCAGTTCTAATTTGACAGTAGATGATAAAAAAAGGAAATGCCCTGTGGGAAGATGACTGTCTCTGGGCGTTGTGCGGTGATAAGAGGGAAATGCTATATGTATCGATTTTCGACTCATAATTCTTGGGGATTTCTAAGAAAAGAAGAAAGGGGACGGCTGCTGGCTGGACACTTAGCCATGGCTTATACAAACAGTTCCTTTGTTTATAAGACAGCAAGGAAGCGGCTGTCTTGTAGCTGATACCTTCATTGTGCCGAGCGAAAGTGACAGCAATGACCCCTTTGAAGCCAGATCAAGGGAACCTGAACTGGGGGAAGCCCCCAAGACTATTAATCTTGCTGCAGGTGCTTCACGGGTGGTCAAATTGTCTCTCTCGTACGCCAATTGGCCACCTAGATGTAAAATTAAAGAGAAGCGGCGCATAGAGGTCAGGGAATGTTCTGATAAGCAAAAACGAACTGTCGGGCAAGGGATATCAGATAGCACAGAGGCGGGAAGTGCGCGATTTCCGACGCGATGGAAGCCGTTGTGCCACGTGTGATCGAGTGCAAACATTCGATCGCCCCTATGTCGACTGTTGTTGACAAAATGAGGAAGAGCGATAGAAATCATAACTCGCAAACTTATATCTAACGTGTCATTGAATTTGACTGGATTTGAATATATTTGGTGATACGTGGGTAATACGAGAGTTCGCTAAACTAATGACTACCTCCCATTGGCAGGGTCGTTGGCTATTTGGCCACACCGATGACTCCCCTCTGATGTGTGATTTCACCACAACAAGCAACACAAAAGAGGAATCAATTTATGTGATCGGTGCAGAACATTAGGGATTACCGTCCCCTGGCCGGCTGGATTACTCCCTGTGCCCAACTAGGAGGGGGCGACAGAACGCACCTTCAAAGGGGAAGATTTGCACTAAGCAGACGTTAATACAAACCGACGCATTGTTTAGAAAGCGTAAACAGAGTACACACTGCCGTCTCGGAGAGTCATCCACCTTTTGTTACAGAACCAGTCAACCAGGCATTTCGGTCGATAGGTATCCTCACAAAGCATAATATTGTGTGTAAGAAGGGGCTACAAAGGTATTCCCCAAAAACAAAAAAGGGCACATAGCATCGCAGTTCAGAGTGCGAAGCCCCAGGTATTAAGAGCATACTTTATTCGCCCGCCCTCTCCAACATTGGGGTGTCATATTACGGCTGCCAAGACCTTCCTTATACTAGACGATATCTCCAACTAGTCATAGGTATCAGTCAACCCTCTTCCGATGCCATGCCTACCAAAACCTCCATCAAACAACGGGTTAGTTTATTTCTCTCTAAAAAGTGGAGACTCCAATATCCCTTTCCAGGTGCAAATGTATCTACCTGAACCGCAAAAGCAGTGTTCATGTCACGAGAATGATCCTCCACCATGGACGGGAGAAATCCACGGATTGAGTCAGGTGAGTCGGGCTCGGATATAAACGATTGTGATGATCTGTCTGTTCGCTTATGTTTGTTCAGGCGCTTTTGAGTGAAACAAAGCCAATGAAAGCATTTTGGTGGCTCGTGATGGCCGTATGCATAATATGTGGAACCACTACGACGACACTTGTCATTTTAGAATATATAGACGGACCAACGGCTACTTCCACAACAATACGACTGGTTTAGTGGTTACTGTATAGAAAGATAGGACCTTGTTATAGGTAGAGAGCTTGGAGTTGCCGGCGTTGACGGTATGCCCAAAAGTACCGGACTCTTTCAATCAGACCGGGATCATGGGAGATATCAAAGGGAGCATACCAGACATTGATGAGAACACCAGTCTCGATCTTTTGAGGTAAGCGGGAGAGGTGGAATTTAAAACATAATGGCTAGACTGACACCATAATATTTCCAGATTTTGGTTAGGCGGAAGCGGCTTGGAGAACATGGATCCGTTGAGCAGTTTCAATCGAACCTACATGAGCTATTTGAACAATCTCTATAAGATTTGGTCTCGTGGATATACAACAATAGACTTTTTTAATCTAATATGGGTAAGCTGTAGAATATGTGCTTGGCTGCTGTACTATGCAAAGATCAAACAGCCGGGCTGTTCCCGGAGGGGGAGGCATGACTCAATAGTACAATTACACCTCCACAAAAGCGGTTTCAGGATAAATACGGGTATAAATGCGAGGAACTCTTTTACGATTGTCAACTGGCGGGAAAAGTAATGGATTGTTGTAATGATTTGTTTGAAAAACAATGGGTTATGAGGAGAGGATTGTGCTACCAAACAAGGCCACACGTTAATCAGGTGGGATTGTGCCGTCTTTAGAAATCCTTTGTGCAGACGGAGGCAGATGATATTGGCAGGTTGATATTGTCCATTAAAGCGACAAGCAGTGTGACCAATCCTGATTACAATTACACGCAGGTAAGACGACATTCACCACAGATACCCACTTTGTTAGCCGCAAATGGTTGTTTATATCACCGACAATTATGTGGACGTCGTGGACTTTCCAAGATATTATCTGTATGAAAATGAATGGAACAGAATGCGGTTCACGGCCAGATACATAGAGCTCATTCAAAATAAAGATGTTTGTACCAATCAGGTGAGACTGATAGTCTTCCCTTCTCAATCATCTTTTTTTTGGATATTTGGGAGAAATGCTCAGTGCCTGATAAGAAAGTGGCTTCTCTCTAATATCGTCTACCCTTTCAACTGTACTCTCCCGTATCTCCAGGATATAGGGAACCTACCCCCTCATAATGGCATTTGCCCGCCAGCTGTCATCGCGGATTCTTATTATAACAATGTCCAATTGGTCTGGAACTCTGCCCATGTTACTGAGAACGTGAGAGGGGAAATGTCTTAATTGGTTTATACTATCATTTCAGTGCATTCCCGGCTGCAAGAGATGGGATTATCAAATAGCTCTTCAACAATCTCAAACACTGCAGCCCTTCAAGGATTATGTTTTCAACTTGGAAGTGTCCTTCAACGATTTGCAGGTGAGTCATTTCAGCAAGGACGAGTAGAGCACCGATTACAGTATGAGTACGTGAAAGAGGTCTACACCACATCCGTCCCTGGATTTATGTCACAGATTGGAGGTAAAGGCGCGTGTGGCAGTAATTTGTTCTCCTAGGACAGTTCGGCTTCTTCCTTGGATTATCTATAATCACCCTTATGCAAATGTTGATCTATGGAGCACATTACATTCTCTCCAGGATAGCGGACAGACTGAAAAGCTTTTACCGTATATCACGGTCGTCTCTTCCGAGTTCTCTTCCTGGTTAGCTTTCCATTCTTCACTAGTATACATAAACTGCAGAGATTGATCTTCCGCATCCTGGTTACCCGCCGTCTCTCCGGGACAACGAGGACGCCGTTATTACCACTACTCATAGAAAGAAGGAAGACCATGATGGGATATCCATAATCACACCGACTGTGGTTGACAGCGACGCATTGAGTGGGAGAAGTACCTTCAGCACTGCTTCTGTTAGGGACGACGAACTACACCCTTAACGAGTCTTTAAAGATCTCATACTTTGTCATTCTATGGACGTGTATTCACGGGTAGACTGCTATTAAATTGATATTTTCTAGAATTTTAATCGTTAATACATTCCCGACGAACGTGAGACGCATAAATTAATATGAGCTAAGAGTCGCATGGGAAGCTCCTGGATACCTCCAGAGTGCCATGCAACCTCCCTTGCCCCCATTCCTTCAGAAATATTTTCGCCGTTTCCCGGTCATATGTAATTCCTTTCCTGTTTTGTTTATGAAAAAGGACGCGCATACCAGAAAAAAGAGGATAGAAGCGGTGTCGAAACAAACAGATATCAGTCTGTCGGGTTGGCCGTACCGCTCACGGCTGATTGGAGTCCTCTTTGCATTTAGAGTGACAGAGCAATTTGCCCGCATTTGCATATGCACCGGAACAAGCGTATTCATCTTAGTTGTACTCCTTATGCTTCATTTCTTACGGGAGGACGTAATTTATAAAAGTTATCATCTTTTGATCAATTTTTATCCTAAAACACATAAAGAGTCCATGATCGAAGGTTTCCATAATGTTTACTCTGGAGCTATGAAGGGCAAGTGAGCTTTTCGAGCAGAGCCACACCTCTAAAGGTGGTCAGGTCCAGCAAACAACTCAAATTACACGGACCCCCGGAATCCATTAGTAGCTTTTGACATGTTCCCATGTTCTTCGTAGTCTCCTCGTTGGGCTATAGATAAACTGTATACACGGTTTCATTGCCGCTACGAACAACATCAACCCCTGAATCATGCCGACCGACTGTGAATCATGCTTTTGGGATTGAATTTCGTCTGCGGTCAGTCGCCCAACTATATTTCACCTTTCTTTGAAGCTTCTTACTGAGATCGACGAAGCCCGTCACTTGGTGACAGAGTGAATAACTCAAGGCGGTTCCCTTTTGCGGCCAAATGAAGCAAGTGTTTGTTCATTTCTGTAGATGCGATTCACATCTGCTTCAGATTATCCCCTTTATTGCTCCCTACCTTGCCGAACATGTTTACTCTCAAGAAACTAACGCCACGGATCCGACTCCGCCTTCGATTTGAACTCCTTAACTTTTATGTTCGAGTAATTGAGTCGAATATTCTTCATCCCACGAATTATCATACCTGATCACAATTTTCGGTATAATTAGTGTCATATTTTTGGGCAGTATAACGACCACTCACCCCATTTTCCTTCTTCTTCTTTATCTCCTATTTATGTGTTTCTGAGAGTTCTTAATAGATCATTAATTTCAGATGCAGCCAAACTTCTTCAGTGGCCTCGCAGCTCAAGGCAACCGGGGGAGTCGCACGAGTCTCCTGGGCCGTTCATGGCGACGTATTCGCTTCTTCAGTGCCTCCATGCCTGACTTCGGCATTTTCACGGCGGTAGGTGGTGGCTTTTAATCATCGGGCATTGCCGCTTTGCCCGGTTGTCTATTCGGCTTTTGACGACTAACCTCGCGTGCGTTGCGTGTTTCTCATCTTGTGCATGTCTTGCGAGCAAATTGCGACTATTCTTATGAGTGCAGGCCCGATTAAACTGGCGGTCAAGCCGCAAGCGGCGTATTACAGCTGACCACCGGGAGCTGCGCAACGCTATAGCCGTGTATTTTTCCCACCCTTCCCTCCAGCTAATTAAAATGCTTCCGGTGTATTGAAGTGTCGTTAGGAGCCCCTGAGTCATGTTTAGATTCCCAGATCATTAGAGACCGCAGAAATGCTGCTTTAGAGCGTGGGATTACCGTTTACCCAAATGCGTGCCCCCTTTTCTGCATCAGGCTCTTTTTCCTACAATTGTATGCAACCTCTTCGTAGAGAAGTATCGTATGTAGCGTTGCGTCCCCTTAACCTGTCATCAATTGGCCCCTCTCGGCTATTTTTAGTACACAGACGGTTGACCTGGAGCCTTTTTGTCGGTTGCACTTTGTAATATAAAGCATCCCTAGGGGATTTCCTAATAATGTGATGACTGCAGCGCGTCTGGGCGGGAAACCACAAGAGAATGTTTGCCTGTTACGAGAGGCTCACTCGTTTCACTTCAGCGCCTTTTATGCGACCGCGTACCGATAGTCAACATGGTGTGCCGTGTACCCACCACACTTCTTTTATTTATTATTTAACACGCTTGTTCCACATGTACAGCTGAGGTTCTTTGTTGAGCACAAAATAAGGCAATTCCATGGAAGACAGGTGGATGGATGAGCTTGAAGCCGTCCCTTCTAATGGACGTGGGCGTAGACAAATGGCTGTATACGAACAAGACCAGTTGGCTCCATTTTAATATTGTCCAAGTTCTGATAAGAACGGGCTTTAACAGCTTTTGTTCCGAACACAGCTGGCTCCGGCGGAACGCATGAAATAGATTGATCACTTGTCTCCTCCGTGGCCATTGGTCATGTTCAAACATTACTCTAAATATGTGGAACACTCGGCTAACCTTTAATGAATGTCACCCAAATGGTACAGACATTGTCGTAATACACATTAGTCGCCCTCATCTCTCGCCCAAGGCCGTCCCAGGATAGTTAGTGCTGCGGAACTTAGTCTTAACTCATCCGGAAGTTACTACCCCCTGACTCATTTCTAGTACACCTTATTCCACTTTCACCTGCCTGGAAAGCGGCTGTTTAGTTGTTATCGAGAGAGCCATCGTTTTCCAGCTCGCCCAGGGGTCATTCATCTATCGGCCAATGCAGCTCCGTTTTTATCCCCGAAAGCCTTCCGCTTTTCGAATACAAGTTCTGCAATTCCGTAGGAACGAGCCATGTTTCTTCCTCTTCCAAAATTGGTGAGCATGGTCTCTCTAATTGCTTGCCTGCTCTTTTGTCGTCACTTCGTGGGTCCTTTAAAGTCATTGAGTTTGTTTTTGTTCGCTTAAGAGTGGGGGGGGGGGGGGGGGTGAAATTCAGCTTCTTGCAGTCTCTTAACCTTCTTGTCCTCTTTCCGCGGCGATAAGAAGCCGAAAGATGTGGATCTAAGCCAGAGATGCGACAAATCATAATGCGCCCTATGCTAATTATCTTCGCTTCTCTCTCCCCCAGTTTCGGGATCTGTTTCAGTGTGTCATTTTTATGCGAAACGGGGCCATCCCATGTCCCGCGACATAACTGACTCCGTTTTCACTTTCCGACAGCCGGTGGGCTCCAGCTGTTGCCAAGCAATGACGGGTGCCCATTTTCGGGGGTTATAAGGTAGACTCTTATCAGTGGTCGGGACAGGGAGTTCGTTTACGAGCGGCGGCAAGGCGTCTCGATATATTTTTGACTTCCTTTGCAACCTGAGATCCTTTGCTTGCTTCAAAGCTTCTTCGTCATTGTGTTTGCTTAAGCGTCGCCCGGTTTTATTCACTTAATCCCTTTGAATTTTGCTTTTTGGTTTAAGGTGATGTCTTCCCATGGTAACATGCCATGTATACTACGGCTGAGCAGTTGTTGTCTCGGTGTCCACTAATGCTATTTCAGGTAGTTTTCCGCCGTTCCTTGACAGCTGGTCCGTAGTACATCGTTTAGCACCTCCTAAATGTTAGCTATCATAAACTGAGCCACATTTTTGCATGATGCCGTCTGCTTGACAAATGCCCCGTACCCCCTCATATTTATTCTTCAAAGAAAACATTGTTGTACCTCAGAAAGAGAATGCCCCGCTTCCTATCGTTTTGCGCCCTCTAATCGCGTTAACGTGGTCAATGCGCCGCTGGCACCCCACATCGTCAATCTGCATTGGAAGTATCTTCTATCCGTAGGGTCCGCTAGTTTTTACGCGGGCGACCGCATCATAGGCTCCGCTCCCTTTAGGGACTGCCTTCGCATATTGCGGTGCGTTGTAAATGCGGGACGCAGGCATGCAACTGCTGTTGTCTCCTGCTTTTATTTCTCTTCTCACTCCCGAAACCCGTCTTTTCCTGGCCATGAGACGCCATCTTCCACACATGTTTTATGATACTTTTGCTCGCTTTAATTCCACACCGCTCGTCATTCCCCCTCATTTAAATTAGATTTTTTCCAAGACCGCTTCACATTGTGTTTGAAGACTCTCGCAATGGCTTACCCCAACACGGCATTGCCCCAATCCATTGAATCCCTTTTACTGTTTGTACCGAACCATGCCGAGAGACATCCATCATGAGGATGAAACCGGCGTCGTCCACTTATGATCTACATATGATCTTTTCTTCGGTTCTGTTTGATCGTCCAGGATAAACAGCCGGGACATGTGCCAGGCGTTACACGTTTTTGAGCAAGCGTCCTTCCTCTTCAAAAAATTCTCTTTTCAAAGCCGCACCGCTTCCTGACCGATGCAATTAGACAGACAAGCCATAGCACGATTTCACAGAAACATGTTCCGCGCTGATTAATAGCAGGTGCGGTACGGAATAAAGTGGCGCAACCACTTTTTCACACTACCCGCAACCTAGCCAAAAATGGTATAGGCCCTTCCTATCAGTTATATGTGATCTGTCTCTGATATTCTCCTTGGGATACTCCTAGTCATTAAATGTGTTTCAGAATACATGGACACCCGATCAGCTACGTGAACTAATGCCATTCAAAGAGCTCACAGCTGCTCAGCAGGAGATTTTCGACGCCTGCAAGAAGGGAGATCTGCTAAAAGTTGCCGCCTACATTAATCAGAAAACCAACAAACGAGCAAGAACTTCTTTGTGAGTTACTCTCTAAATGTCGAACTACTAACTTTGGCTTTGTCTTGGATCAGCGAACAACTAGGCGGTGCTCTAATTGCACTATTTGAATATCTGCACTATCTCATTGATTGCATTAGTTTCAGTTTCACCCGTTCCAACACACCTACTCCCGGATGGCTCGTGCAAATTCGAGATGCTTCTTCTCAATTCACACCCCTCCATGCGGCAGCAATGAACGGCCACGATGCCATCGTGGGGATTCTGATAGACGCGGATCCCTTGCAAGCAATAACGAGAGATAAAAAAGAATGCCTGCCAATTCATTTGGCTTCGTGGAATGGTCACACAAGTATTGTGAAGGTTCGTTTTATTTTTTGCGTAAAACGAAATCTGATTCAGCGGCTGCTGGAAAGGTCGCCAGAAATCGTAGACAGCGTCAACTGTTCGATGGAGACCTGCCTTCACCTTGCAGCTCAACATGGATACTCCGAGGTCATCAAGCTGTTACTAGGAGTATGCTCTTTTTTGTATTCAAAAAGTCTTTTCCTTTCAGGCACGTGCCAACGGATATCTGAGAAACGCTCGGAATGATACCGCACTGGATATCGCTGCCAGGACAGGACATGCGTTAGTCTGTCAATATCTTTGCGCCTTCTGTCCAGAACTTCCTCTTCAGGCATTTAGCTACTTTTCCTTTTTCCTTAACTCGTTGTTCCAGTGTGCAACGGATTCTTCTCAGACATCCGAATACTCCCGTCGTCATTCCATAAACTATCCCATACACTCAGCTGCACGTTATTCACATATCAAAGTTCTTCGGGTAGGACGGGTTCCGCTCCTTTTAGAGCAAATATTCCAGGTACTCAGAGAAGCGGGTTTTGACATTGACTTTGTGGGTACGGAAGGCTCTGCCTTGCATGTGGCGTGTTTGTTTGGACAACCCGAAGCTGTCATGTTTCTCATTGAAAGTGGAATCAACCCCGAGTTACGGAATAGTGATGGCAAGACTGCGCTGGAAATGTTGGAAGCTCTCCAAAAGAACGAACAACAAACAGACATAACACAGTTGCTCCAGAGCAGGGACGGATGGAACGATTGCTACAAGCTATTGTTTGGTATATAATCATACAGTTTATTAGTATAGTATATTTTTTAAGATTATATCCAACGATGGGAGACGTCGAACATCAACAGCTCTAGTGACTCTGGCATTGATGGGAAAGACTATCGAAGGCAGGAGGAGCGCGACGCTGTTTGGCAGCCGCTTCCTTCAAATTCCCGAAACATTCAAATGGGATATCGAAGCTCATTGGGGAGAAGCACAGTCCTTCCTAGCTATCCAACAAATGCGTTGTCTACTCTACCAAGAAATTGGAACAGTCGCATCGGTGAGTCGTTACTAATTCTTGTAAATAAGTCATTTAGCGAGTGGAATTGCTCCAGTTCCGATGACCTGTCCACAATATGCAGCAAAGCACAAATCTGTTGATAGGAGGATAAATACTATGCCGTTCAACCTGTCTCCTCAAAGAATGACTGCCTCACCGAAGAGAGAAACAATCCTTCCTTCTTGCTCAAACGTCTTCAACCCAAATTATGCTGCCCCGTCTTGCAGTAAGGTGGAGAAGAACGGAGCGTCGATCACCTATAACCCAACATGTTCCTTCGAAAACGTGGTAAAGGAGCCTAGTCCCAGCCTGGATAGCTCTCCCAAGCTTACCTACCAGAGTAATTCTCTTGGTGGATCAGTTGGAAGGGCTTTTGGGAAAAATATAAAAATCACAGATGGCACACAAACACTTCCAACCAGTAAGTAATAGAAAATTCTAAAAGTAGTGCATTTTCTAGCTCCCCGAATGAGACCTTCATTGAAATCGACGTTCTCACCAATAGCAGAGGTACAAAGCGAGGATAGAAAGAGTTATCAACACGACGCCACGCCAACATCATTCCATGGTGCTGCAGATCTACGAGAAGATTCTCTAGGACTGGGAACTAGTCCATGTTTTGCTGCAAGAAATCCGCAAGCAAGGGAATCAAGCGCTGCCTTTGCCTGCTCAACCCTTGAAAGATGTTGGTCATTTCCATTTTTTTACCCTTTTCCTTCAGCTTCATCGCCTTCTATGACAGAAACTGAGCCAGATGGACGCGCTCCTCTAGCTCAACCCGAAGAGATGACAGGAAGTACCACCGCGAGTATCTTGTCACACTCCTCACCCGAGAGAGAATATCGCTCACTTAGTGCAAACGGAGCCAGCGTCTTCACTAATTCTATGACAGTTCACTCTACCGATCCTTACATGGTACTGCCTATCTATGTATACAAATCTTTGAATTCTAATTCAGGGTGCAGCAGATAACGTTTCTCTGGATACTGTGAACGTGTCCATCTCGTCATTGTCGCTAGATGGTCAGAACAATCCGCCCTCTCCAACTACCTCACAACGGCAGATATTCAATACATTGGTTACGAACGTTAGTGTAAGCATGCTCATGTTCATATAATTCATAAAATGCAGGTTGACATTTCCGCCAAATTGAATGCCGACAACCACAAAGGAATCATCTCACCGTCGGTTACGGAGCTTAGTGACAGTACTGTAGCTTCCTCATGTTCACTTCCTGTGATCTCACAAATATCTACCTCCCCGCCGTCGCCTCTTTCACCAAAGAAATTTTCAAGCCCTAAGAAAGCCCAGTATGTTCTTCCTCATACTTTCACATACGTGTTTTAGGGGTAGCGAGAGCATTTCCTCCGAAGTTCGACTTCGTTCGGGTATCAGTAGTCAGATGTCAAACAGCGACTATCAAATCAACGAACAAGAAGAGTGGAATGAGATCGAAGGAATCATGTCCTCCTTTGGCAGCGGGATCTGCAGGGAGTCCGTCTTCACAACGGACTACGAGAACAAAGTGGCATCGTTCCTTCGAGACAACAAGGTCGAAGCAATTACCCTCCACAGCAGCATGTCAACTGCAAACCGGAGGAAGTCCTTAGATGAAGACGAGGTCCGTTAATTACATATTCTCCTTACCGCTACGTTTCTAGGGAAACATGATCAACTGGTTGAACACATGCGCAGGCCTTTCGCGGCCTATGGCTGAACAGATCGGAGAAATAATTGTAGCAAACGGCTTCGATAAGATTACTCAACTACACGGCTCCCTGACTAAGGAGTGGATGTCTTATTTGAACATCGACCGACAGTCTCAGGACAGAATCTTGACATATTTGTCAACTGTTGAGGATCGCCGGCCGAAAGCAGGTAGGGCATTGTATAACAATTTTTGCTACTTCCTGTTTAGACCATTTTACATACCTTTCCACGTGGCTTTGCTCCTTGGAATTGTTGTTTTATTTATCGAATTTCATGGAAGCTGGCTTTGGATCTGTTGTTCAATTCCAGGAGGCCCTATTCGGTTTTGACGATTACAAAGTAAGCAACTCCAATCTATTTTTGCACAAAGTGGTTTAGAACAAACTGAACATCAATCGCATCGGTCATATTAGTCGTATCATGCAGTCGCTAGAGAATGACCAGGGCACACCCGTGAGGCATGTTCGCAACAACAGGGCTATCAGAAAGCGAGATTCGTAAGAGAATTCAAATTTGCGTCATACCCGATGTTCAGACTCGACTACGAGTACACACCCATCCAGAAGAAGTTGTTGACGGATGAGATCATCTTTTCTGCACATTATTTTGGCTCAATGGAGATTCCGTACAGCAAAAATATGGACAACTGCGGCGAATCGGCCAGGAGCGAAGGGAGTGAGAAGAGTCGATTTGTCATGAACAAGCTGAAGAAGGAGATCAGAGACCTCGCGGACGTGACTCAAATTGTCATGAAGATCAACATGGCTGGAGTGAATATCTTCGACAGTAAAACGAAGGTAAGCGGACACCAGAGTGTTTCATCCTTCTCCACAGAGCAAGCTGTTCTTCCATCCCCTGCCATCTTTTGAGATTGTCTGTCAAGATACTAGAGACATGAACTGTATCGCCTTTGCCACCAAGTTAAACCGAGACTGTTATGACTGTCGTGTCTTTTCTGTTCTCACTACGGTAGTCTCTCTTTCTTGTGTGCTAAAGTATTCGCTTCAGGATCTCGCAGTGGAACTGATCAGCGTATTGGGTCAAGCTTTCAATCTTCTTGATTCTAGGCTTAAAAATCAAGTGTCATCGGAGGTCTAGATATAATCCTTCTTCTACTTACTACCCACAGTCAACGGAGATTTCACACGCGACAGTGTACATCGGTGCAATTCGGGCTACTTAAATGTCTCGGAATATATTTTTATTTATATATGAATTTATAAAGATTTTTTATTTACACTTCGCAACATTTTCTGCCGGACACCCTCACTTTGATGGCAGTAATAAACCTGGAAAATGTGCTAACGATGTGCGTAAAGATAAGGAATACGGACCTACGAGAGAGTTTAGTACCTTTAGGGTCCCTTGTAATAGTGGAGGTTATACGTCAAAATGGTGGAGGTTATACATCAGAAGAGACCACGAGAATATATTTTTCGGACCCTCGTTTAATCCCTCCCTTGTGATTCCCTTTGTCCCTCTCTCATTGTTTCAAAATTGTCTGGCATAGTCAAGTTTATTTTACCTATCTAGAATGTCTTTGATGGTCTTGCGACGCCTTATCGGCGAAGTAAGCAACACGTCGCCTGATAACTCCTTTGTTCCCCAAAGAGTGTTTGGTTTAACAGATCCAGAACCATTGTTTTCATTTGAAAAGCAAGTTTGAAGGGCGAGAAGGATTTATTTACATATGACATTAGTATATGTAAGAGAGTTAGCCGTCGAAATGAGCAGGGCTGTTCGTGGGAGCGAATATGAGTTCAGGTTTAGAGACGTCCTTGTACACTACGGGGATGTGAGTTGCGCAGATGGTAGCTCCTACAAGGTGCGGGTGTTTCTAAAATAACTAGTTACACATATCAAGAAGGTGACCTACATTAGTGTCCTTTGCTCTGTTGTAAATCCAATCACCGGCTGATCGCCTTCTGATGTGGGTTACAAAACTGGCATCTGGATGTCGAGCAACGTCCGCAATTGCATGCACAAGAATAGCTGAAAAACTGAGGTATTTGCTTTTAGGACAAAAAATATTACCTGCGTCTCCTGGTGTTTGACAGTAGATTGGGTTAAGCTTGAACTGGCCCTCAATATTACCAGTTGGGGAAATGGCTGCCATCCCTTTGGGTTTCCATTCTTGGTCGAACAAAACGACTGCGTCGACAAAATCGATGGAGAAGTAGTTTTTCAAGAACGTTGTCCTATCTTGTCCAGTGACCATTTTGTCGTATTCTATGATGGATTCCATCATCCACCAATGGAACTGGGTGGTATCTTTGATCGACACGACGTGGTAGTTGTGGGCAGGTGGCAGAGGGAAGAACGAACGAAGGTCGGCCCGATCGGCAAAGCGAAGAGAATACAACTCGTAGAAGAACTTGGCATTGAACGGTCTGTTCGTGTAAGCTCTCCACATGATGGGAACTAAAAGGAAATAACTACAAAAAGTAAAGCATAACAAATACCTGCCCTCCCCACGAGGGGCTTCTTCTTGAGATCTTCTCTAAGAGTAAACAGGAAAGCTTTGATCATTTTGGATCCTAGTCCAGCTGCCCGGAATCCTCTTCTCATCACCTGGGTGTTTCCATAAACCATGTGATCCGTAACAATCATAGTCAAGGCTCCCAACAGCAGGTCGTCTGCAATGTGAACACCCGGTTAATTTTAAAAAAAAAGATATGTTACCTGACGTGCGAACTATAAAGAAGCAGTGACAGTTGGGCATCTCTTGAAGCAGGGAAAGGGTGGCGTGGTCCTGGGTTGTCCATCCCTCGGCTATGATCATCCTTCTCATCTGGTCATAGTAATCCTTTGTGTCCTTCGTCAGAAGTTTGTAGTCTTCCGGCTTGATAACCGTTGACTTGACTAGAATATCAAGTTTGGTTTCAGCTGGTTGAGCCATTACCTGCAAATAGAAGTAAAAAATGATATCTAGGAAGGTTTGGAAACAATTGATTCGAACAGGCGGGAATTGCGACGACTCTTCTTGCGGAACCCGGCTACTTATACTTCTTGATAAGGGGCTACGTTCTTGTGCACCCTACGTATCCGACATCGCTAACAAGGATTCTCCTTATCATCGGGGTTGAATTTGACGAACTCTTTATAATGTGGAAAACTTCAATCGGCGTACGGTATCCCAACCAAATAATAATATAACGGTAATGGATATAATATGAGACCGTCTTCATCAAATATGTTTCAGTATCTCACAACATCATTGCTTCCTGACTAGGTGCCAGCTCATTACCGACATTTGTTAATACATATATTAAATTCTACTCAGACTTTATTTTCTAACGATAAAGATAACGCGAACCCCCTCTTTTTTTATTTTTACCGGTTTGATAAGTTACAGTAGACCGTGTTCAGGTGAAAAGAACTGCTTTTTTTCAGAGGTTCATTCAACCTCATCAAAAACGTCATCCAATTCTATAGCCGAGATTTCAAGCTTACATTGCTGGAGCATCTTCTTGAAGAAAACCGAGTATGCTTCGGTATTGAGGAATGGACCTCTACATCGTTTTAGCTGCACTGAGACACTGAAACAGAAATCAGCACAGTAAGAAGAGATCTGCTTTCCATGACTAACGTGAGCGAAGTTTCGCCTAATGTCATCGGATACATCCCAAACTAACTTTTTATAGTGAGAAGATAAGGGGCTACATCGTCCCAGTTTTAATCATAAAGTAGCTTCCTCTAAATTATCATTTTATATCCGCCTTCTGCGAGCCAGCTTGCTGCTTCACTCTCTCCCTTTTCATCGAGGTTATTGTTCTACGGGTTCATAGTAGTTGCTATCTCCTGCTACCTCGGCGGCTGTTTCAGTTATAGCTAGACCATTGGTGAGAACGAGGTAATGTGGAACTTTGCATGCCTTACCTTTTGTCTTAAGGATAAAAATTTTGCTTCTGTTGCCTCTAAATAGCATTTCAATTGGCAATTCAGTAAAGGCTACGATGGTAAATCTTCGAATTAGAAGTTAATGGTACAATCTGTTATGATTTTTAGAATCAAATACATGGGTAACCGATGCGAGATCAATGGTATTTAAGCCTCGCCCACATAAAACCCCCTCAGATCTGTTTCTCCATTCTGTTGTTAGAGAACCTTTTGCGTCTCAACGCCGCTACATTATTCTCCTTATCGCCTACTACGTAGCTTCCGTGTATTTTACTTTATCTTTCCTGCTATCAGCAGAGCTTTTTTCTCAAAAATATGGCCACAGCGTACCGATGCACTTGCTTATCGTAGAATAGATTGCTCGACTTGCAAAATGGGAATCTCCGCGAACCACAGCTACGCCTTTTACACTTTCATAAAACGTGGAAGTAAAGAAAAAGAAAGTAATAATAAAAATAAAACCCCCCTTTGCTACTAGAACGACGGGACTGGTTAGATTAGACAGGTACATCGAAAGAGTAGGCTTACTCATAAAAAAGGCGTGTGTATGACGATAAATGTGTATGGCCGTGAATATCGATATCCTCAAACAGCTCGTCTAGATTGGAAAAGAGCCAAGAATATCTTGAATTAGATATAGAAATGTTTATTGCAGCTATTTACAGTACTAAAGCAGGAGAATGACTTAGTGGTTTAGATCGGCGCATAACGATAAGGCAGAAATCATCCATCGAAATGAACGGGGCTGTTGGTGGGAGCGTGCATGAATTCTTTCTTGGATGGATCGTGGTAGATCTGCTTCAGATTGGTGGCGTTGCAAAGGACTCCAACAAAGGACAGTGGCCTCTGAACAAGAGCTCTTATACCATCCAATTCGTTGACTTACATCAGTCTCCTTGCACTTTTTCAGGATCCAGTCTCCGGCGGAGTCAGTTCGGCTGTGGAGGACGTAGTGAGCAGTAGGATGATTGGTCAGGTCAGCGGCGGCGTGGACCAGAGTGCCTAAAAAGAGATTCTCCCAGGTTAGAGTCTTTCTTACAAGCATCTTCTTGGCTTTCAGCATAGATGGGATTCAGTTTGAAGAGCCCATCCTCCGCCGTCGTCGGCACTAGACCAGCTTGTCCTCGGATTTCGTTCTTGTCGTCGAAAGCTACCACTCCTAAAACGTGAGTAGCCTCCTTTTGTCATTCACCCATACCTTTCACAAAGTCAATCGAGTAGTAGTTCTGAAGGAAAATAGTCCTGTCTACCCCTGTGATCTTTCGATCGTACTCGATCAGCTGTCTGAACTGGCGTGGTGTCAGGTCCTAAAATAGCGTGCTGTCTTCCCCCAGCTGATTGCCTACTTTGACAGAGACGATCCTGTAAGGATGAGAAGCGGGGGCGGGGAAGAAATCCTTCAGGTCCTGCTTATTCTTGAATTCGTAGCTGTACATCTCATACAGATGGGTGGCATAGAAGGGTGGTCCGGCGTATTTACCCATCATTGCGGTTACTGTAAGATTACAAATCTAGGTCCTGTTTCAGGTGTCCAAATCGCAACATTTTGTTCTTTTACGACGCTTGAATGGTTTTCTTATGTTGCCGGCTCTCTTTCTCCCGTTATCTCGCACCACCGTGTGTTGCGACTTCTCGGCTGAGTACAGGTGGACGCATTTTACACCAAAAGAAGAAGTGGTTGGCGCGCACAATGACAAAACCTTGCGATCAAGTAATGCTTACCCCCACGAGCGATGAACGGTTTCTCGGAAAAGGGTTTGGCCATGACCTCCATGAATTTGCGGACGAGCTTCATCCCCATTCCAGAGGCACGGTAACCCTCTCGCATAACGTAGACGTTTCCAAGGACGTTGTCAGCTGTCTCGATCAGGATCACAGCACCGAGGAGGTAGTTATCTGAAAAATGCGTCCCAGTACAAGAAAAGAACTGTTAATACTTACCAGCCTTGCGGACAATGAAGAGACTGGTGACATTGGGCATCTCCTGCATAAGGCTGAGGGTAGCGTGGTCTTGGGTGGTCCAGCGTTGACTGTTGATGAGCTCCCTCAGTTGGTCCCAGCAATTGGCAGGGTCCTTGGTGACGATCTCGTAGTCATTCTCGGCTACGGTGGTGCTCATGGCTGGAGTTGCGGCTGCGGCACTGGAGTAGGGAAGGCGGGTCTAAACAATTACGCGTGACGAAAAAGAGATAACAGAAGAACTGTTAAGAACCATGAAGATTATCTATCACAAGACCGGAATCAGTGCTGGACGCTATAAATCATCCCGGAGCTGGTTGTATGACTATTTCCGGTCAAAAAGAGCACACATCTTTCAAAACTCGAAGTGGTCAGACCATCACATGATCTTCTAGAAGAAGTGAACTTACAATATTGGTCGGAATGATCTGCGTAGCCTTGGGGGTGACGATGGAAGTCATCTGAAAGTGGAACATTCTTGAAGGATGTTACGCTTCTTCGCTGGTTCCCTCTATCCCTCTAATAACGCCATTTTCGAATTTGTCCTTTCTGGTATTCAAGCATATTCATCTTTTTTTACTCAAATAAAGTAGTAGGAGTTGTTAACAGTTTTTTTGTTAACTTACAATCATCCGCACGAGACAACCTCATGTGGCCGAGTCTGGCACTGTTTACGTCAAGTCAACTGTACACTTCGACTATGTTTCCAACCCTTTTGCTATATAACGGAGCCCCGTGGAGATGCTTTTACGAGTAACGGCATTCGCTCACCTGGGTAGTAGCTGTAGCCAAGGTCAACCTTGCCACTTTGGGAATCGACGAGCGGCTCAGCATCTTTACAGTTGAAGAGGCGAACATAGCGGGGCTCGCGATTCGGACGGAATAGTTTTAGCGCTATCAGTAAGGCCCACGATAACAAAGAAAGAATACCCGGAAATGCTCTCGTGCTCCTGAATCCGCTTAGACAACAATCGAGACACAACAGATACTTGAACATATGATCGATGTCTGAAAATTTGAAGTTCCCGAAAGTTGTAAATCAAAGTTTTGAATGTGTGCTTCCCGCCCCACGGCAGATCATATTCGGTTGCGAAGCGTCCGCCCGACCGCAATTACTGGCTGCATCCGTGAAGGTCACCTATCGTCGATTATTCCCAGACCCTCGATATCTCCCTTTAGCTTCTGATAACTTATGCGAACTTATCTCATGCCCACAGTGCTTCAGAGAGAAATGCTCTCCACATTGGCATTCCTACTTCTCGTCCTCCAAGCTGTACCGTCACCTGCTTTAGATTGTTACAAGTGTGCGGATATCCGAGTGCAACGATGGAAATCTTATCTCTGGGAGATCAATCTCACTGTCAGGTTTGTTTCAAAGGAATTATGTAAATTGCAGCAGTATCATGTTTGAGCTATAAATTGCCGATTTCAAGAGTCCTCTTCTAATCCAAAGAATTCAAGCGAAAGCGAAAGAATATACAGACGTCAACCGTGTGCACTATAAGATGGGCACGGATATAATTATTTTAAATGAGCATCCGTAAATATCGCAGAGTTCAAAACAAAAACGACACGTTCTTGTTTATTAGACCTTCGGACTTTGTTCCACCGTTCTTGGCAACATTTGGCCAGCTTGACGTCGGCAAATTGCTTATCATTTCATGTTCCTATGTTCTATTGAATTAAGAACCAAGGATTTCCAGCAAGTGGCCTACATGCGACAAACCTGAAGTAATGTGGTGTAACTTTGGATGCTACGAAGCTCGGCTCACAGTATTTTCCGAGGGAATAGGTCAGTTACCAAAAAGATGAGTAATCGAGAGTTTAGGCTATCTTCGTGCTTGTGCTAATGATCACGTCATTAAACAGATCAAATGGAACGGCACCTCAATGATTCCTGAGAGAAGAGATCGAGTCGCCCTGGTACAGGGGCGAATGTGTACTGCTCCAAAGTGTAACAGGTTCTTTAGTAAGTAATCATCCCTTATATAATAAAAGCATTCTTCAGATCTTTCGGATGAAAGACTCTGGCTTGTGAATTTCTTCACTGTACATGCTACCGCGATCGCGACAGCCTGCATTATTGGAGTGTTCAGCATCCCTGCCTTGATCTTTGGAGTACGCTACGTTTACAGCAAGCTGAAAGTGAAGAGAAGCGGCTACCAGACACCGTCGGAAGATGCTTCTCCCATGACTTTTTCAGATGTCTAGTCATGAATTCTTCCGTTTATCCCCCCTACAGCATAATTCTCATTGTAACAGCTGCACCTCATAATTATTCCCGATGCCGAAGCCTCTTTCATACTTCAACCCAAACTATTTCCAGACATATTCCAGGAGAAATCTGTCATCTTGCTAAAAATTCATTGCTCGCCGAACTCTGGAAATGTTTGAGGTCCTCTAGATCTCCACAGGGGCAAATGTGTCCCAACCCCACCTCCATGTTTTAGGTTCTGTGCTGTTCTAATAAATGCAGAAAAATGACCCGCTAGATCCATTGATTGAGAGCCGCCGTTGTCTATTGAGGGCTTATAGCCCCGCGCAGTGTATGATACCGCGAGAAGTGGTCCCTTTGGCTGTCATTAAACGTACCTTATGTGTTCCCCGTGTGAACAGAGACATCTGGCGAAGGCAGTAAGTCTACCACATCTCTGACTCCTGTTGCCTGCCATCGTTCTCTAGCCGCCTCTAAATTTACGACCTCATAATGTGCGACCTACACAGAGTTACTCGCGCGTCACGTTTCATTAGCAACTGGGGCTAATTGACACCATTACTTGCGGTGAAAAAACTGTTAAAAAACTATTTCCTACCAGTCACTGCTGGTGACAAAAATTACGAAAACCCGATTGAAAGATAACCCTTGTTTTACCGATTTTGTTATGATGCCTGGTTTATGAGGACAAGCTGAGTGCCATCAACAACCTGACAAACAGCAGCGGTAGTCACCATCCAGCAGCCGCGACCATATAGATAAGAATGGCTGACCCAAGTTTAGCAAATATAATTAGGTTGCCAGGGGTTTCGGCTCCTTAGAGGGTGGTCCTTATTGCATTATTGCCCCCATCAGCACAGTCCTATAGCACCATGATGGATACTTTTCCCATGCCGATGGTCCTGCAATAGCCCTTGCGTTCGAGTACTTCGCTTTCACTTCGGATTGGCCCCCCTCAATTGGCAGAGTAGGCACTATTTCTTGCTCACAATCAACAATTTGCTCGGCGTTCCCTTGGATATTTGAGATAAAAGAGGAAGCATTTATGAGCCATACCAGATGTGAGCAGCCTGGTTCATATTATCTACCCGTAAATCTAGACCCCCTCTTTGAGCTCTAGGTGACCCTTGGAGAGATGGCATATCTCTCTATAAACAATAGAAGGATAGAAGGGGGCTGGCTAGTGCTTTGCCTGTTACCCGGCAGATTAGCGGTCTAGGCATATTGCTCTCGTGCTGTGATGTTTCCTTATGTAACGCGCACTCCCTCATACCTTTAGAGTACCGCCCCTCCTCTCACAGGCCTCTATCCAAATCTTCCGAACCATACCTAATTCATTAATCGCTCTCTAAATTATTCATTTCCTCTCTCATACTGACCGACTTATCGGGTGTTCCATTTGCCTCATCCTTCCATTTTAACTTCTAGGCATGTCGGTACTCTCTTCTTTTTGGCTTGATCTCTTCACTTGCGTCATTCTGCTTCGTGTTGTTAGTGGACTGCAGTGTGCTGCTTGTGTGGATGGAAAGGTTGCCCACGTAAGTAACACATACAAATTGGGTCCAATAGAAATATTCAGAATCCTCACTTGTTCCAGCGTTTCCGTGTTCCTGTCAAGGGGTAAGCCACTCCCTCCCTTACAATACTACACCGTTTTAAGACAATATCCTCCATGTAACCACGACTATGGGAAAACGCGCAAGATTACTACGGTGGAATGCAAATCGTCTTGCCTTGCAGCTGAGATTGTCAACCGTGGCGTCTACACTGGTACTGAACTCGTTATAATCATCATCTCCTTTTCAGCCATGACCCGATTCTGTGCCGACAAAGTCTTCTTCGACAACAGCACCTACAGGGACAACAGGATGTTCCAGACCGTCCCTGCTCCTGACCCCAATCTTGTCAACTACGTGATCAGTAGCCGCGTGTGCAAGACCGACCTTTGCAACCTGGACAAAAGTGAGTCACCGTATTAACAAGCCACCCAGTCTGTTTTTCAGTTCCCAGCTATTTGAAGCCCACCACTGCTGCTCCTCCTTTCTTCCGCTTTGAGAAGATCATCGGAGAAAATGCTGGAACCGCTCTTGCCAGCCCATTAGCTTTCTTGGCCCTTTATTTGGTTTATTAGAATATTCAATTTGAATAGTATCTCTGTGCATATTTTTAATCATTTACTTGTCGATGTAAACACGTTCACGATTTTCCTTATATTCTCCCCCATTTTCTAGACCCCAAACGCTCTGGTCCTGATAAACTAAGAAGCCTATTGTACTAACTACAGTATATGACCACTTTAGATCCATTTTATCTTGTCTAATGTTGTATTTCTACCATATCATATTTTTCCTTTGTGATTTTATAAGTAATTGTTTCCTTTTTCACGGTTTTCATAAAGATGTAAATGTTCTGTCCTGTACGGTAGAAGCCCAAATGGCCCAGCTTCAGAGGACGTGTTGAAGACGTTGTCTGTAAGCATTATGGAGCCGCCTCAAGTATAGTTCACATTTCTTTTGCCGGTGGCGTGATCTCCGCCCTTATCGTGGGGGTGCACAATCCAACGCCTGTACCTCGCCCTTTTATAATTTTTCACTAAAAATGGGGTAATGTATTCTATTATTGGTTTCAATTGCCACACATGAAGACATCCAAAACTGTAATTGGAAGTTCGTTCGATCCTCCGCCTTTCCCGGCGAGAACTCGTTAGCTATATGTTATAAATATGATACCAGTTATGCATGTGGGCCACGCGACAAACAAAAATAATGATCATCGGTACCTTACATTAGTGGTTCTTGTATTGTACATCGGTAACGCGCCTGTATATAAAGTGTGCAGACGTTGCCAATAACGAACATCACTGACACGCTTCTACCACCTCATATCAAAATATTACCAACTATTTTTCAGAACAAAAAATAATTTATCTCTGCGGATTACACAGAAAAAAGATCTCAGGACAAAGGACGGACCCCTCTTATCAAAGTCAAGCCCATCGAACTCGTATCACCATACCAGTCGCGCATTATCGTGTCCTCCCCACTGTCGACCTCCCACGTAAATTCGATTCTCCGAAGTTCCTTATTTTAAGAGTAGATTTCCTCCTTCTCTTTCTTAACCAGTAAGGACTCTTTGGCGCAGCATAATCTGTAAGTTTGTGTGTTTTATGCTTAGATAGAAATAGCCACAACACAGCATGGGCAGAGCTTTGCGCAACTTTAACCATAAAAAGAGAAAGATTGACAGATGTTCTATCATTATTCTTTGAAATGATAAGAGGCTTTCCCGGCTGGGAATTTTTCTCCCTACCACTGTTATCGACGGCTAAAAGCCTCCGGTGGTCTGATGCACCCTCCCCCTCCGTTACACTAGTTATCTGTTAACTTCGTTTCTTCTCAGTCTTGATGTTTGAGTACAGTTCTCTTTTAGACAACTCCTTGGGAAATGTCCTTTAAGGTTAAGGACGTATACGCCGGTAACTCCGTGCTCATCACGGGAGCGACTGGCTTTTTGGGAAAGGTGAGCAGTCTTTATGTGCAACTAACGAAAGGAAGTTAAGGTTCTGGTAGAGAAAATATTATACTCCATCCCAGATGTAGGGAAGATCTTCCTTCTCATCAGGCCTGCAAAGGGAAAGGACCCTAAAGCTCGACTGGATCACATCCTTCAGGTGAATTGCGAAAGTTTACGATATCAGACGTTTCTCTGTAGGATCCCTTGTTTAACCGTCTAAAAATGGATTGTCCTGGAATATTTGAGAAGCTGGTCCCGATGGAAGGAGATCTTCTGAAGGAGCACCTGGGTTTGAGCCCCCACGACCTTCAAATACTGAGCAGTGAGGTAGACGGCTTCAGCTACTGTTAGACATAAACTGTCTAGGTGAGCATTGTCATCCACAGTGCCGCTACAGTGAAGTTCGACGAGGAGCTTCGCGATGCTGTCAGCATGAACGTCGCAGGCACAACCAGACTCGTCGCCCTCTGCCATAAGATGAGCAAGCTGATTGTTAGTTCCTTATGCTTCTTGTCTAGTATGCACTTTGTCCTGAAAGGAAGTGGACTGCTGATAAGGAACGGCGTGGTTGAAAAGAGCGTTTTTGCGAACGTGGCTTCCAAAAAAGAGAGACAGCCCATAACTAACAAACGAATTCAAAGCTTATACTACTTCTTCAGAGTCTGGTCCATGTCTCCACAGCCTACGCCAATTGTGATCGACAGGAGACGGATGAGATTGTATGTTTTTATGTGTGTCTGAGAAAAATATGATTCAGCTCTATGAGCCGCCAGTGCCTCCGCAGAAACTCATGGAAGCATTACAATGGATGGATGACGACATGCTCAACATGGTAGGATACAAATTGATCCGGATAGACCAGATTAATTCCAGATCACTCCCCGTCTGCTTGGAGAGAGGCCAAACACGTACACTTTGACCAAGGCCCTGGCGGAGAAACAACTCTTCGAAGATGCAGGAAACCTTCCGGTTATTGTCATACGCCCGTCAATTGTCGGTGCCATGTGGGGTGCTCCCCTTCCTGGATGGACAGATAACATCAATGGGCCCACTGGAATCTTTTCCGCTGTTAGCTAAATTGCTGGATATCAGACAGAGTTATGGTGTTTAGGTGGGAAAAGGTATCCTGACCAACATGCGTGGAAGTGCTGACTCTAAGGCGGACATCATTCCTGTTGACATCGTAGCCAATATGATCATTGTGGCTGCGGCTCATCGTGCCACTTCAGTGTAAGCTTTCCAATGAAATGTGTTAAACATTAATTAGCTATGAAACAATTCCCATCATGCACTGCGCCTCTGGAGATCTGAACCCATTAAAATGGAGAAAAATAGTTGTCTTTCTTGAACAATTCTATAAGAAGGTAACAGCTGCTTCTACCGAGAATAGTCATGTTTTAGTATCCTATGGACCAATGTTTTTCCGTTCCTTCTACCCAATTCCACGGGAATAAAACCTTATTTACTCTCAACTATAACATTAGACATCAGCTTCCGGCACAGTTACTCGACGTCTGCTGCGCAGTCACCGGACAGAAACAAACGTGAGTTTGGGATCTTCACTGTCAATACAGTATTGCAGATATGTGAAGCTGTACAACAGAGTGTGGAAAATGTTGAACACCTTGCACTACTTCACCACTCGTGGATGGCATTTCAGCTCAAAACAGCTTCCACTTCTTTGGGATAAATTAGACGAAGAAGATCAGAAGGTGGGTGTTTCATCGCCTTTGAAACAGTTACGCCTTGCAGGAGTTTAATTTTGATATTAGACAAATAAACTGGGACGAGTACCTCTGTGATTACGCTTTTGGTATTAAGAAATACATAATGAAGGACGATATGAGCAATATCGAGAAAGCTCGCACCAACCTCTCAAGGTATGACTTCGTCCGTAAAAAGGCTCACTCGAATATTACAGACTCAAACTATTCAAAGTATTGATGCATGGTGCTTTATGCTACGTGTTTGTAAAGATCTTCGGATACCGACAGTCAAAGAAAAATCAATGGATTGCATGGGGAGCTGGTCTACTCCTGAGTACTCTTTATTCTAGCTCTGCTTGGCGGCCTAAGGTGTACTTGAAATCTCTAGAAGAGTTCAAAAATAATCGTTACGCTTGAGTTTTACCCGGTTCTTCGTTTTGATTCTCTACCGAATAAACCTTTATATAAAGTTGTCAACTTTATTTGCTTATGGCTTTTTAGCAGTCGTCACTTTAGTCACGGTCCAACAGAATGAAATATTGCTTATCTTTTCGACTTCTCAGACATCTATCTTTTTCGCACCGCTTATCTGGTGTGAATACTCTGTCTCCGCACTCTGGGTGTCTTCCACGTCTACTCTTTTGGTTTTCTGGGGAGAGCTCTCTTATTTTATAATTTCAGTGGATGGGTTAGTATAAACTTGCTATCCTTTCGACTGCTATTTCCAAATCTAAGCCGATCCCGGGTAGCGTTCCGACAGCTGCAAGGAAACCGTTGACAAGCCTGCGTGAACCTCATCATATTTCGAAAGAGTACCCGCCCAGAGAGAACATGGGGATGACGCCTCTAGTGAGAAGCTTTCCTACCAAAGGAACAGATGGTCAACAACTAGAGAGTACTGATCCCTCAGAGAGTCCAAGGCTGAACCGAGCGTGGGCCAAGTTTTGGCCTGCCTCCAATTTCTCCTCACTCTTCTTCTATGTCATCCGCAGGCACTTCCACATCCCTTTGTTCTTTCTTATTTATTTTTATTCTGCACCATTAAGGATCTTATGGGAATAGTGCCTCGGTGCGTCGTACTATCCTTGAAGCTGTGCTAATTCCTGGTGTTCTAAGAGCGTATGTGCTCTCCCTAGCTTTGTAGTTTACGCCGAGGAAGGATCTCGTGAGATTTGAGGGGGTTTCCATACAGCAGTCTTCGCCCTTTAGGAAATAGGCTTAAGATACTGTCCGTATTTCACTGCTCACCCTCCCCTCGAAAGTTGCCATCTTCCTCAAGTAAGCAACCTAAAACATCTCATTTCAAACTCTTTCTTTGCCCACATAGCATATCCAGTACCAGATGGATGTGTAACAAAAATCCTATTCCTAAAAACGACAACTCATACGTTTTCTCGGATGAGAGCATGGCAGGCTCTAGACGTCCTTCTCTGTTAATTTAATATCATGCCCGTACGAAAGCGCCTAATAACATTTTCTTACAACACGTAGATGCTGCTGTTTGCTCCAAATCCGGACTCACATGGTTTACCAGCCATTTCCTTAGTCTTTAGTCTGTGATTTTCCCATCGTCCAGCTTGTAAATACGCAGGTACTGGGCCGTGACCGGAAATGTACACGGCTATCTTACGAGCCTGCATTGCTTGTCATACGACCCCGCTTTTTTGAGAGGAGTCATTGGCCTGGTCCCTTTTCCTCTTATAGTGCCTTCCTTCGAATTGCTAGTAAACCCAGACCTTCCAATTGTTGCAATGCGGCGATAATGTCAAAAGCTGTCCGTTGATCGGCTTAGTTATCAATCAACCATCGCTCCATGTGTGAACTACGATAATAGTCTGCATATTTTTCCACTTTTCGAATAGTTTCAAGACGTTATTCTGAACTTTCTTCCTGCGTAGCATGTTGCAAGGAAAGCGAAAGATTGCAACAGTCGTCCGCCAAAAAACATTGGACGAAGCGACGCGACGGGCACAGCGCTTTTAAAAGTCCGCTTTTCTGTTTACAGTTTACCAGCGCTGACACATTGCATGTTATGCCCGTCGAGCGCCGGTCAGCCATCGATTTCCGAGGGCCGTTCGATGACCCTCTCGCTCCCTTCCCTTTATTTTTTTGACGCTTTAACGATGTCGCATCCGATAAGCTATCTATGTTGTCTTTCCGTCCATTTTTCTTGTCTTGTTTTTTCGCACCGATAAGGCAAAAAGTTTTCAGGTAAACCGTTTGAAAAATGCCCCTCAACGAGGATGTCATTCAAAAGATTTTCAAGAGAATCGAAGAGCGCCAAGATGATTTTGTGAAGATGTTGGCCGCCATCGTGGCTATTCCTTCGGTCTCTGCTGAAGCTGAGCGCCGTGGCGAATGTGTGAAAATGTCCGAATGGGCGCAGTCTGTACGTTTCCTTTTTTTTAGTTTATAAACTTCTTTGCTGTAGTCACTGGAACAGCTTGGTGCCGAGACTGAGTTGGTGTCTCCTGGAATCCAAACGCTTCATGATGGAACTCAAATTCCTCTTCCTCCTATTGTTTTTGGAACTCTTGGGCACGACCCTAAGAAGAGAACTCTTCTGGTTTATGGCCACTTGGACGTCCAGCCTGCGGCCAAGGAGGTGAACACTTGCTATTGGAGCTTGTTATTTCACTTGTTACAGGACGGATGGGATACTGAGCCTTTCGAGTTGGTTGAGAAAGACGGGAAGATGTATGGGCGTGGATCGACTGATGACAAGGGCCCTGTCATCGCCTGGATGCATGCTATCAACGTGATGCAGGAGCTCGGAGTCGAGCTTCCGATTAATGTGAAGTTCTGCTTCGAATGTATGGAGGAATCCGGCTCCGAGGGACTGGATGAGACTTTGCACAAGCGCAAGGACGACTTCCTCCACAACGTCGACTTCACCTGTATCTCGGACAACTACTGGTTGGGCAAGAACAAGCCCTGTATCACCTACGGGCTCCGTGGACTGACTTACTATGGAGTCGAAGTCAAGTGTGCCAAACAGGATCTTCACTCTGGATGCTACGGAGGCAGCATGTAAGTTATTTCTCATTCCTCGAAATTAATTGATGTTTAGTCCCGAAGCCATGAACGACCTCATCGCCATTATGTCTCAGCTTTCGGATGTCAACGGATCTGCTCGTATTCCGGGACTGATGGAGCTGGTAGCGCCTATGACTGAAGAAGAGAAGAAGGTTTATTCTTCTATCGACTTCTGCCGCAACCAGTACATGGAGGATATGGGTGCCTATGGTCTCTTGAAGGAGACGAAGGAGGAGCTGCTCATGGCCCGCTGGCGCTATCCGTCGCTCTCCCTGCACGGAATTGAAGGTGCATTCAGTGGACACGGTGCCAAGACCGTGATTCCAGCTAAGGTGAACAGTGTTTGATATTCCTGTTATTTCGATTTTTAAGGTTACGGGCAAGTTCTCTATCCGCATTGTCCCGCATATGACTCCCAAGGAAGTGGACAAGTTGGTCCTCGCCCACCTCAACAATCTCTGGGCTGCTCGGGGTTCGCCCAACCAGTTCCACGCCTACGCTTGTCACGGAGGAAAACCCTGGCTCGGAGACTACAATGATGGCAACTTCCAAGCTGGCGTTCGCGCGATGAAGCGTGTCTTCGACGTTGAGCCGGACTTCACCCGTGAGGGAGGATCCATCCCTGTCACTCTCACTTTCCAGGTTCGAATTCAATTATTTTCTTTGCAATTAATCTTTTAGGAACTCACTGGAAAGTCGGTCATGCTGCTCCCCATCGGGGCTTGCGACGATATGGCCCACTCGCAGAACGAAAAACTCAACCGCTCGAACTATATCCAGGGCATCAAAACTCTTGCTGCATATCTCCTCGAACTTGCAGAATATTAAAACAGAGTAATGATTCATTCCTTTAACCAAACCGGTAAACGATGCCCATTTTGTATTCCTTTTCGGTGTTAATAAACATTTTTAATTTGTAGTAGCTACTAGATTTTGAAGAAATAAGGAAGTGTTTTTTGGTAGAAACTGCGTCCTTGCTCTTCATGGGCAGTTGGTTGAAAGATAAAGGGAAAGAAGACGGCAGGGATATTGAGTGTCTCAGCTAATTTGTAAATTTACTTTTGAACAGTTTGATTGTCAAGGGAAGGATACATGTTCGGCATGAGTTGTTTCGATTTTTTGACAGTCTTGTAGAAAATTTTCTGGCGATCAAGGCATATTCGTTCTTTTTTTTGCTAAAATCGCGTTCTTCGGAGGACAAATGCAAAATAAGATTTCACTGCTACGTGTTTTTGAACTTGTCTATTTTCAATTATTCTAGTAAAAATGTGAAGAAGTGGCTGAGTGGATAGTGCACTCGCCTACTAAACTTTTGTGTTTTTTTTTCAACTTGGGTTCGATCCTTCGATGGATGAACACCATTTTTACAATTTTTTACGGGATGATTGGCACCGTTGGTTCCTCTGTAACACTCAAAATCACGAAGAGAGGAGAATACTAGGAGTACGTTTGATTGAGAACTTTTCACATGATGCCGAGCAAGTATCCTTCCCTTGTCAGTGTTTTTCTTTGACAACTCTTGGACAGCTCGGAATGTTTACTACTTGGCGTTATACAGATCTCAACTAATATCGATAAGAACAAATAAGACGAAGAGAATGAGCTTCACAGTTATGAGGGAGGGCTAAGGAGATAGTGGTACGCCGATGAGAACCACTTTGTCTAAAGGTCAGCCTAACACTGCCTAGAGCTCAAGAATTGCTGATATAAAGATGTGAACATTTTTGTTTTGTGGGGGTGAGGCAAGGAGGCAGTGTGACATCGTTGGAAAGCTCTCGGTCTGAGGATTACCACGGTGTCGTTGAAAACTCACGAACAGCGCGGGAGCGTGAGTTATGAGCAAAAATTCTTTTGGTCAATATTCTGGTCAGGAGGGATTAACTTTTTGGTCGGAAAAGGGTCAGTCTAGAATTCAGTCTTCTCCCCGCGGTCAGCCTGGGCGGTCGGTTTTTATTTCTCTCTTACTTTATAATTTGACTTTTTTACTTTACTTTCTGCCGTAAAACGGAAGAGGCTTTCCATACCCTTCTGTTGTGAAAAGTTCTCAATCATACGTATTCATAGTATTCTCCTCTCTAACGTTATTGTGAGTGTTATTAGGGTAGGCTGAAAGTTTTGATACTTTGGTTATAACTTTTTTCAGACTCGACCAATTTCGATAATTCTATTTGTAGGGTGTAGCTATTGATCTCTAGAAAATTCACGACAAAAATTTAGCCCACTAGCGTGAGTTTCTGAGGCGCGGCAGCTCGAGGAAGGCAGTCATCGCGCGCCTCAAAAACTGGATCTCACCAAAACGGCACCTTTCTGCATAAATTTGTAAATATGTAAAATATCTAAAAAAAAATTTGCTGAATAAGTGGAAGAAGAAACCGGCAAACTCGGCTTCCACACCGATTACCCATTAAAAGTGTATTCGACCTTTCTTGAAATGATTTGCGTTGACTCTTTCTCTTTAATTCCCTGAACAAAAAGGTCAACTGTGCAATCGCGTATATTATTTTTGAATGGTTATAGTATATTCCTGGGCCTTTGAACATGGTTGGAGCACGAATACCTTCCTCCTGTACTAAAACATAAATGTGATAACCTGCGAACCTGCTTGAACCGGACTGAGAAACATTGTCTTACGCTTTCCACAGGCACCTATACGCCTTATTGGCGGTCATCTCGTTTAATTAGTACACAGCTCGTGAGAGCTAGCAGATTGAAAAAAAAAATGTTTATTGTAATGCAAAAAATACAGAAGTGAAAGTCGAACGTGGGAACACCTGTTTAGTTAAGGCGATGCGAGGAACCTGATAAAAGCTATACAATATGTACATAATGTATGGGAGAATACAAAAAAAAGGTAATATCCGTAACGGCAAGAAAGAGCGAAATGTGACAGTGATCGTTTTGACTAGAGTGGATTATAAACTCAACGCTCTTTTTAAACAAATAAATCAACAGTATGTCTTGTACACGTTCAGTTCTTTCCTCCACCGGGAACTTCATCATCTCTCCATTTGTGACGCTCGTCTTGGTACATGTCGGGCCTCAGCTGATTTCGAAGACCTGAAGATAACTTGGGTTATTCAAAAAGGCAATTATACCTCCGAGAAGCTGGTAACTGATCTGAGTTCCCATAACGAGGGGTCGAAGGACAGCGGGAGTGGCAAATCGAAGGATACTCCTAACACCTGATTGTCCCGAAGCTCTCTCTTCTTGGGCAGCTAGCTCGTAGTCCTCCTTTGTTTGTCGAACCCCCTACAGTTTACGGTATTATAAGTAAACAAGATAAACATACGTCGGAGACGATACCATAAGCTAACTGAATTCCATGGCGAAGATCAGTTGGCGCTCCGGCTCTTCCGGCAATCCTCCTGTTTCTTCTGTTGAGGTAAGCAGAATCTGGCTGTACTTCGTGAAGAACGGTTTCAGCAATTGACTAAAGGGGATAATATAGTACCTAAAGATGAGACTACAAACCTGTAAGACACCAACAGCAGATTGAGCAATGCCGACAATTCCAGCAGCAGAAGACAGGCCGAAAGAACCAACTCCTTTCTGGATTCCCTTGACTACGTGGCCATCTTCCTTCCTCATTTCAGCTACTGGCATCCAGAAGAGGTCCATAAATCCTTTGCTAATTTGGACTAAGGGACTGATCGGTCCACAGCTCGCAATAACGTGCGGTAGGTTGTTAACGATATCGTCAACCCATTCATCGACAGCATGACTAAAGCAGCGTCTAATTCCGAGAAGACCATGTCGATGGTGAATTTCTTTTAGAACAATCTCCGCCTGGTTTAACTGGCCAATACCTCTGAGAACACCTGAAATTACTGAAGTGAACAAGACTGTGAGATAGCATACCCATAACAGCTCCGCCCTTTTCCATTGAGAAGCGATTTTTCCCATGATAATCCAAGAATATGGAAGCAGCTGGAGAGAATGTAAACTCCCTGAAGCAATGTTTACAAGGAAAACGGAAAAAGTTACTTGAAGAAAGTACACCCTCGTATTGCCTCTTCCTCGTGTTCTCTGTCTGACCTCGACACACCCATCTCCGTATGGTTGTCATCGCAAACGGTCTCATTATCCACATCGTCTGGGAGATCGGAACTGGTATCTACTAGAGCGTCTTCTGTGTATTGTGGGTGGAAAGAGCCCTCCATGCTCGACCGTGCTAAGAGATCATCTACAACAGCTGACGTCTGTGGCTGATTCATAATTCCGTCAAAGCTGGAAGAAGAAAATGGTATGCATCAAAGGGAGAGGCTTACTTGATCTCAGAGGAACTCCTCCAGTCACCCTCCGCGTCTCCAAAAAGGTTCTCATTCAAGCCGTTGCCCACGTCTTCTTCTAGCTCTTCTGCAGTTGGATAAAGTCGGCTAGAAGTAGTTGGCATGCGTTCGGGGCTCTTGCTCTATAAGCATTTGGGTTTATTCAAAAATAAGAAGAGAAACATACGTCATCGGGTGAGGAGGTCCTGTTGCTCATACTGCTCTTTGTACCGAATAGATTTCCAACGGAAATAGCAGAAGATGTCAGAGGGGCAGGCGATATATCTTCCATGTTCGGTGATTTGTTTCCACGATTGATCAAGTAATTCAGGTCGCCTAGAGGAGATGGCGGTTGGACGGGCGAAGGCGTCAAAAGTTCCAGGTTGAGATTATTTGGTTTGTCCAGGCTGGACCTCTTGCGTGTGATTTGGGCAGGCACTTCAATCATCGGCCGGCTGGAGCCTACTTGAGCAACTAAAATCATGTTATTAGAAAATTTTAAACGGTATCATTACCGTCGGCAGGGAATTTTATAGCCGCATAAACTTCTTCGGCGAAGTCCTGAATAAATGTCATCGTGTCTTGGTCCATATTGATTTTGATTGGTAGCATAGAAAGCATCATACGCCCCTCTTGCAAGTGAGATTCGACAATACGAAGAGCAGCGATCGGAGCACAGGTTCTTCGGGGTTGTCCCTTGTTGGAGTACTGGTACAGCAGTTCGTTGATGTTGCTCACTTTGAGTTTGTCCTTGACCACAAGATCATAAACGCTCAAAAGCTGTGTGCACATAACGGGAGCATCCTTGTTGAATAATTGGTATAAATAAGAGATCTTGTTGAATTCCAGTACGACGAAGACCGACTGGTCCCTGTTGACACCTCCACGAGAAGATTCCGACACTTTTTGTCCTTTTCCTTGACCCTTGCGGTACTCCTCCACACTGTATGACTTGGGCCTCAGCTCTTCCTTGGCTATAAAATATTAGGTTTCAGCAAATATGGAATAACTCACAAAGATCGGATCCAGAATAAAGGTTGATATGCAAACTGATGTCACGAATGGCGTAACGTAGAAGCGGAGGAGGGAAGGTTCCTTGCAATGCTCCCAGTCCGTCTGACCGCCATTCGTCCGGAATACGGAAATGCCTTGGATCCTCGTAGATATTGTCAGGATCACCTTTGCCGATGAATTTTACTGTAGGAGATCCGTCAGCTCCCTGAAATGCACCATATCTGCCGTCAAATCAGGATGTTTACCGCTATTCCAGCTCCGATGACACCATCGTCAACCATGCAGAACTCTTCGTCAGTTTCCAAGGAGTTAAACCGGTAGCGATCTCCTTCCGTATCCAACGACTGCTGCCTGACGTTGATAGAGAAATCTTTCGAAAATTCTTCTACAGCGTCGACTCCAACGGGGATAGTTTCATTCCTTCTGCTAGGTTGCTCCCTTATGGCGGAATCAATCATTGCCTGAAGTGTCTGCTCCACAGTTATCGGTAGATGATCTCGTGAAGGTCTTGCAAGAGATGCCGGCCTACTCCAACATGATGCTCCAGTCTCGCTTCGAGCGTCATCTCCTCCACTAGTAGACACCTCATCTTCATCTTCCGAAGTCATGCTCTGTTCTTCGGGGAGCGGCTTGAAAGCGTCCGATTCAGAGATTTCGGTGGCGATGTTGATCAAAGCAACCAGCGAGTCCGCACACAGCCAGACGGAAATTACATCATTCCTACATCTAATCTCCACCAGAGGCGTCTTTCTCTCCTTTAGACGTTCTTCAGGGAGGAGACACTGCAATATATCCAGATGAAGAAGTCCGACTTCCGTCACAAGGACGAAGGAATCATCCTTAGCGGGGCGGGCGTCGCTATCGAATCGAACCGTCGGCGTCATCTTCTTCTCGTTTGATATCCACAACTGAGTTTGTTCAAAGATACAGGTGAACTTGGAAATGTCCATATTCGTGATGATCGAACTGGTCACGTGTGTTTGGCCCACAACAAATCTGTAAAAATATTTGTCACAGAAAGAGGATGCAATAGACCTGAGCCGCGAATTGCTTTGTGGTTGTATCAGCTTGTGGTCGTAGGCAATGACTACGTTATCCAGGTGGAGCTGAAGGTCAGTCTAAAGTAAACACAGTATGTTGAAATTTAATCTATAGCTTACCGTGACTAGAGGAAGCTCATAGCCCGGAATATCATAGTCCCGAAGAGTGAAAAGATCCACCAACTGGGTAGCCCATAGATGACCAGAGTCTCGGAACGGCTTGATCTTGATGGTAGTGTTACGGACGGCAATGGCCAGCAGTAGGTCTTTGACATTTTGGTCCAGCCGCGTGTGCATATCAAGTGCGACAGCAATGACGTCGGCCTCCTCGTCTTTAAAGAATTGTTCGGTCTTTTGGACATTCTGCAGTTGCCATTCATCTCTGGAAAAAACATAGCATGAAAGTAGGCTAAATCAAACGTACTCCGAACATTTTCCGAATTCCTTGGTTGTTATTACTGAACAAATCTGTCCTTTACTGTCATAGGCTGTGCTGTTTCGGTGCCCGACGGCAATCTTTGTAGTGGTGAAATGGAAGAAGATGCGATTCGCGTCGTTGTGGTATCCAGCAACCGTAAACAACTGGGTATTGTTCAAATTTATGACGCATTGTCCAGTTCCAGTAATAAGTCCGTTCTAAAAACAAAGCACTGAAGATAAACTGGAAGCAGTGCACCTGTTTCATTTTGGTTCCCATGAGCAACGTGCCGTTGTTCACATTTAGACAGAAAGAGAACGTATGGGATTTGGAACGGTCGAAGGAGTTGGGCTCCGTTGGAACTCCCTCGTCAATTGTTTCGTCATCATCATCTTCTGAAAGAAACGTTTTCGTGAAATATAGCGGACCCTACCTTTCTCTTGTCTCAAAGAGTGAAACTCCTCCAAGGCGTTAATGTGGTGGTTACTCTCCTCGCCCCGAAGTGAAGGGGCTGCCGGTTGCCAAAGAGCCAAATCATTCACCAATCGGTTGTAGATCACTTCAAGGAAGGGATGGTTTACAATGAACAGTCGCAAGAGCGGGACGTCGAATCTGATAACTGTTGTCGATAGCCTCATGGTTGACTCCGCAAATTCTTGCATTTCCTCTCTTGTTCCGGCTTGGATGATCTACGAAATCTATGAAAGAGGTCATACTATCACACGAACCTCGCCATTCATTTCAGCATCTTTTTGCTCCAAGGAAGACACTGACTCGGGCCTATCGGTAGAGCAGAACGTCCTCCGAACTTGTGAGAAAGGGCCTTCTCTCTTTGCCTGGTTCTGAAGGACCGGTGTAGAGAAACTCCTTGACATGTCGTCGATTCCAACGGGCAAGTGGATATTGGGAGACGCCTTGAGACTCTTATTCCTCGGGTCGTATTCGAATTCCAATCTGAAAGTGATGAATTAGAGAAATAAGTGGTCAGTATTACCTGACAAGGCGACTGCCGTGCTTGGATCCAAATAAGAATGTTAAATCTTCAGGCGTGTACTCGTATTCTTCGGAAACACCAAGGAATTCTCCGGTGATATCAGCGCAGACCAAGCTAATTTTCAGGTTTTCCTCATGCATCGGAACTTCAATCACGCATTCATTCATTGCGAGACGGACAAATTCGGGGTGAACGTTTCTTTGCCTGTATGGCAGTCTGTCGGCCTTTGGGTTTCGAAGATCGGCAATTGGAACGCTAAAACTTCATATTATAAGACAAACAAAATAACAGACCGTAAATCTAAGGTCAGTCGGTTGCAACTGATTCTCCATCTTACAGATATGCTGGATTCCTTCTGAATGGTAGGCGAAAACAAATCCTCGCTTAGGTGCATTTGATTTCTGAATGTTATTTGTAATAAAAAGAATAGATGGTCCTGCTTACCTGCTCATACTGCCCAGCCTGTTCCGTAAATAGGGATGATCAAAGAATGGTCTAGTAACGATGAGATCGGCCAAACGGTCCACAATGGATAAATCCAGCTCTATACGGCAGTCTCCAAAACAGATTTGTGCTTGGGGCTCTTCTCCAGCAATGTTTGAGGCGGCATAAAAGATCTTTAGATGCGGAACGTGATTCGGATTCTCAAATTCGGAAAAGTCCAAAATGGGATAGTGGCGCCTGGTTGGTTCTTGCTAAAATAACCGAAAATCTGGATGGTTTAGAGCTACTTACGGGTGTTGAATCGGCCGTCAAATATTCCAAGAAATCGCAATTGTTCACACTCAGAATGAATTGCATGTGTTCTTGGGTATACTTTTCCACATCGTATTTGATTGTAACAGACGTACCAACAAATCTAAAACTGTGACTATAAGTAGAATTTGAAACAAGACAAACCGCAGATGGTTCTGAGGGTACATCCGGTCAAATTGTTCCCTTACTCGGTGTATTTGGGTATGAGCAGCCATTTTCAAGTGTGAGCAATGTTTGAAGAAGTTATTGGCTTGTTTTTGCAGTTCCTCCACGGCATCGTGATGTTTTCTCGGCAATTTCTCTACGTGATCTTTGGATAGGATGTCGTGATGGGGAATAACGATGTTGAGGCAGTGTAAATGGAGCTTCACATGGGTGCCTTCTTTTCGTCCGGAGTTGTCTTCTAAAGGAACACGATTAGATTCAAGCCAAATGGATTATTTTACTCAATGAGACGTAAGGATGCACGGAAGAACCATCGCCATTCCTGTTGTACAATGTTTCGTCCAAATTGACGTTCGTGAATTCGGCAAAATTGTCTTTCCTCCCCCAGCCACCGTGACCCGCTCCAAGGGCATTCGTTCTACTGCCGGATGCCCCTTGAAGAGTGATTTCCTCAATGTCACGAACGATATTGTCGAAGTCATTCTGTTCCATCTTCTTTCCCAATTCAGACTTGGATCCTTTTGAGGAAGGAAAAGACAAAGCGTTGCAGAACTTCTTGAGGATGTCAATTTGCGAGGGGCTGATGAAGACATTTAATCCCTTACAATCGACACTCAGATTGGCCTGTAAACAAGGTTTGACAAATTGAATACCCCCTTGAATACCTTGTAGTCGGAAGACTCGACATTGCTGTTGTCAGAATTATGCAGCTGAATTTGAATTTCACAACTATCGCCAGACAGTTCGGCAAATTTTACAGGATTAGACAGAAGCCTGAAAGAAGTAACAGGGAATGAAGCAAGACTTACATGCTGTCAGGCCGGGGAACCTGTAGCGAATCAAATTGATTGATGGAAGAATTGAACGCCAGAGAGGAATGGCAAGATTGGAAATTACTAAAACTTGTCGTAGTTGAAGTGAATAAATCTGCATTTAGGGATTCGTTGGGCGATACGGTGGGAGACTTCTAAACATCATATTGGAATATAACGAAAAGAAGGGAGCTTGCCTGTTTCAATTTTTCCCTTCTTAGGTACATACTCGTTAGGACTTGGCTGCTCGAAGCTTCACCCACAGCGATCTCATCAATACGGGAGAATACGTCAGTGAACAGCTCAACACCTGAGTAAGACGGCTATTTTAAAAATAAAACAGCCATACCAGAGAGGTGGACATATTTGTTGAGATTTGTGATGTTTCCGATTCCTTGAGGCTGACTGGTAATAACTTCGGCGCTTGTATTGTCCAGTCGGCAGTTCTTCATCTGCTCGTCCATGAATTTCATGTTCTTGGCACGAAACTCAATAGCCGTGCACATGTCAGCATTCGGAGACGGGGGATTCTCCAATCGGATCGTGGTGTCCGCAAGGTCGACGCAGAAACGGGCAACAATTGCATCGATAACCTGAAGAATAATGAATGAACAGGAAGAAATGACCAGACCTTAGTGAAAGCCTTGATTCCGTCGCTTCCATCTGTCTCGTCCAGTACCACTCCACTTTGGGTCTCTTCCGCGTAGAAGCTTCGAGCTAATTCCTGCGATGAAACGAGCTTGTCAACAACGCTACCGATCATGGAAGCTAAATGGATCTTCTAATCATGTTAAAAGTAGAGAACAGACCGATGTCGTTCTCCTCGAGGGTCATTTCCTGAGCTTGAAACGTCAGTTGTAGGTCCTTTATCTTGAGGTTTGTTGAGTGCGAAAGGAGCGACGTCCAGGGGACCTCTGGAATATTGAAATTGTGATGGAGCAAATGAAAAACACATACCAACTCTGATTTCTCCCACGAAGCCATCGATAAGTTTCAGGGGCAATTTTAAAGATGCTAACAGTTCATTTACATACTAAAACACTATTTTCAAAGAGGAAAGGAAAATGGGCTTACATGTACATTGATGTTGACCTCTTGGATGAGGAGTTCTCCATCTGTGAGATTCAACGACAACTGGTTTAATTCTAGATTTCTTTCCAAGAATTGTCCGAGGTATCTGAACAAATAAATAAAAAGGCCGGGAGATATGGGAAACAGACCTGTGAATAATAAATCGACACCACCTTCCATGTAGTTGGTTGGTTATATTGAAATCCGATAATTTCATCGAACCTAGAAAGGAGAGCATTTTGTTAGAAGAAATCAAAAAATTAGAGATAAGCATGTAAACAGAAGCGAAAGCGTCGCAAACCGTTATGTAAAAAGTCGATACTATTGGAAAGCGCAGTAAGGCAGGTCACCTGATTCAATAAGACCCTAGCAGACTATTCCCCCATCGAAATATGACCGGAGGGGAAGTTGTTTACCTAACTGAGAGGCGATAATACAAAATAAGCAGCACCGAAATGATGACAAACAATTGATGAGAAAAGTGCAGAAGTTGTTCCTTTCAGGGTGTTGTTTTCGGTTTTTGCGAGATTTGGAAGTGTTTGTTTCCCAAAACAAAATAAGAGTAAATATATTGGGCACAAGGCGGCTAAGGATCATAATAGAAAAACAGGAGAAATGCTTAGTGCGATTAGAGCACGATTGGTGTATTGAATACGCAGCCGTGTCGTCTACACTCACGGGGAAATCAGCTGACTCGGCGGTCGGGGGTTAAAGCACGCGGAAAACTTTGATTATCTAGTTTCAGAAGTAGAAATAGTTTGTATACTTTCAAACAAGGAGTGATAAACATAATAATAGTCATTGTTAGAACTCTTTTCCATTTTAGCCTGTCTAATCATGAATTGTTGATTAAAAATATTAAAAAATCTATTAGAAAATAATGAATCTGTGAGGAGAGAAAGCAGTTACTCGCGCCGTTCGAGAACCGGATCGCTTCCTTATCTCACATCTGCATGCCCTTAGTGTAATGGCCACCGGCCCTTAAGCTAGCTGCACTTTCATCCAAATTATTCATTTCTTCAACAAATTCTAACAAATAGTTGGATTTAATGGGCCTGAACGGCAACTTCAAGATCTTTCGGACAGAAGTTGCCAAAATCAGTAATAAGACCCGTGATCAGGTCACCGGGAGTGACGTCAAAGGCAGGATTCCAGACAGGAGTTGAGGGCGAACCAATGAGTTGACCTGAACAGCTGTTGCCACAAACATGTGAATTACGACGAACCTTGAATCTTCAGGAATTCCTCTGCTGGGCGTTCCTCAATGGGAATTGTCTCTCCTGTTTTCCTGTTTACATTAATACTCGTGAAAGGCACCTGAAATATGTTCTCGTGGAATATTAGACGGGCACGTGACGAGGAAGGAAACTCACCGCCACATAGAAGGCTACTTTGTGATGATTGGCTAGAACGGCCAGCATATATGTTCCAATTTTGTTGGCGGTGTCCCCATTCAAAGCTACCTGGTCCGCTCCTGGAGCCAGAGGTAAATAGAAACGTAGGAACTAAGCGGACCAACTATTACAGCATCCACTTTCTTCGTTTTCATCGTCCACGCCGCCATGCTGTCTGTGATGACAGTGAAAGGGACCTTTCCGTGAGACAATTCAGTAGCTGTTAATCTTACTCCCTGGAAAAAAATTTTACTAAGAAGATCACTATGCAGAACCTGGTTGTATGGCCTTGTCTCGAGTGCAAACACTTCTTGAAGCCTATTGTGGGCGTGAAGAGCTCGTATTACGCCTGAAGATACGTTTAAAAATTAAAAAAAAAACTTGGTCAATCACCTAGGGCTGTTCCCCAAGAGGTGGTTGCCAGTGACCCGGTGTTGCATATAGTCATTATGGTAAATTTCTTTTCCGGATCTGACGAGAGACTCAATATCTGTAAGACATCCTCTTAGTAACTCCCAGACAGCTCTTTAAATACATAGAAGAGTGGCAGTTGTTCAATTGTCTTTCCTTAATAAGGCAGCTTACCTGTTGGTAGCCATTCCAAACGAGACGACGGTTCTCTTCTTGCTCATCGTAGTATATTTTAAGAATTGCACGTTTAACACTGAAATATTTAAAAAAGCTCACTTATACAAGAACGTTTCCTACTTTTCGTACTTATCTGAACCCGGTTGCGCTGAAGTGTCTTTCACTATTTTTACTGCATTGGAGAGATTGATGGCCGTTGGTCGTGAAGATAAAATAAATTTTCCTTTTTCTTCAATAGTCTCCTCAAGGTCGCCGAGTGAACCCGTTTTTTCTAAGTTTACAAGATCAAGAAGAAGGCCTCTTATCCCAACAATCGCTATTAGAGGGGCTCCTCTGACCTATAAACATTTTACTGAAGATTAAATAGAACGGCAACCTGCATAGATTTTATAACATTGTATGCGTCTGAACTGTTCCTGACTGTGATATATTCTATCTTATGGGGAAGGAGCGTTTGATCTATGGAAGTAACGGGAAGAAGAAAAGAAGGCACGTACCCAGTACTTCAAATTCTTCGTCATCTCCGGAGAATCGAGCCGCGCTCAATCGATGTGAGATGTCTATCATAAAATCATTGGGTATGGGCCCGTTGACAATTCCCTCCATGCTAAAGAAAATGTTAGTGCATCACGGTAGAAGTTAATATTGAGAACCACTAATCTTTAGAAAAGGTATGCCAGTTACAACTCTTTTATTTTGTACAAAACGGCAGACACGCATTGATTAAGCCTTATCGCAACTGATAGAGTAAGGACACGTACTGTGGGGTTAATAGGTCGCTATATGATACAATCGAACCTAAGTGTTACATCAAAGACCAGAACAATAGACACCTAGACATTCTTATTCTTAGGGATTGGAACGAACTGTGACACTTTTCTCATCACTTCCGAGTCGTCGTCTGCCTCGTTTATTTCATCACATAATTTGTCCCGCTCCTCCTCTGTCAATGTCTGCAAAACAAGCAACTTAGAAAACAAAACGAAACGGTTCAAACCTCGACAATTTGCAGGATGTCTTCCTTCTCTTTCATGTCGGCCAGTGTGGTCGTCCTTTCTAACCTCTGGTAGTAAAGCTTCTGTTGTAATTGCACCAATTTGTCAGAGACCTAAGAAAATAAAAAAATTAGGCATTGTACCCGAAAAACCTTTTGTCTTTTGAGCATACCGTCCCATTCTAAATCAATGAGACCACCTTTCTTAGCGATGGCTTTTTTCACACGACGGGAAAAGGCGATGGCATCCTCGCCCTCTTCCCTGTGCATGGGTGGCAGATACCAAACGTCGCAAATGATCGCCCAGGAAGTCATCATTCTCCATAGATAAGCCCCGTACGACTGTTCGCTACTGTTCCAGAAAGCGTCGGTCAACCGGTTGTCGTACTTCATGGCGATTGGGTAGATAGTACTGCCGATCTGAGAACAAATGAAAAGACAGAGACCAAGACCCACCTCGAACGATCCCTTTTTGAACATCATAACGGAAGTGTTGTTAATACAGGTACCCTCGGGAAAGATGATGATCGGCAGCTTCGACGAGTCTTCAACGTGCTCGCGCAGCCGTTGGGTGACATGCTTCCTATCGGAAGCTTCGCTCCTCTCGAACCAGATATGATGTTCAGCTCTGCTCAATGTCTTTTGAATAAAACCTGAAAACAAAACGATAACCTCGTAGTAATGCTTCACGTTACCTAAAATTCCTCCCTGACGCTGTCCAATCATGGCGTAACAGTTGTCACAACTGAGCATAAGGACGTCAATAGGCGAGGTATGGTTGGCAACACAGATACCACCATGGGTCGCACGGTTTTCTCTAGAAAAAGGCTTAGGATTGAAAAAAGCTTAACTAACCTGTCGTGGAAAGTGATAATAGCGGAGAATGCCCTGGACATTATTCTCATCGAAGCCAGCATTGCGTGTCTGTTTAAAAATTTCTTGAATCTAAAAGTAATCGCTTTGTTGTTTTATCTGGAAGGGTCATACTTAGAATTGGGAAGAGCTCCTATAACAGCCGTCAGGATAACCATGTTGAGCATTCCAATGGCCCAAATTATAATCCTCACAGGGACAATGATTATGTATCGGAGGAACATTCCTGCTGCCCAGAGTAGAGTCAACTTCCAACTTAAGCAACAGAATGCAAAACAAAGATCAAAATCAAACCTGATATGTTGGAATGGAGAGCTGGTTCTGGTGAGGAGGTTCCAAGATGGTAGCTCGGCTGCTTTAAAGCGGGAGGTGACATCATCTTGGATGATAGCTTCTATTCCGGCCTAAAACATGTTCAGTAGGATGGTAGGGCACTGCTTACCGTTATAAAATCTAGCGTATCGTCAACAAGAACACCAATAGTTGACTGTTTCGATGGTGGTGTGTCCGTGGAATGGAGTTTCTCGTCGATGATTTCAGATTTTTCCCGAGAAATGATAGCTACACCAAGTTTCGTATGGAATAAACTATACCGCTCACCTAAATTTGATGAAGATGGTCGTTTCCTAAGGACTTTCTTGGTGCCGTCGTCTTCCTCAATAATTTCTTCCTCTTCTTCTTCGACATCTAGAGCTGCTCCCCACTGAAATAATAGTTTAAAAAAAGAAGTAAAGATATTTCAATCGGCTCTTTCAATTGAGCACGTATACCGTCGGCGTACGTGCGCTATGCCACAGTTTACCTACCTCGAATGTTTTGATGAGTCCCTGGACGAAAACCTCACGCATTCCTAACTTCTTGTCAAATATACTCAAGAGGAGAAGCAGGGCAACAAGGTACGGAAGAAAGGCCAACATTGGTATAAATAATACCATCTGAAAAAATAAATAGAATAAAGTTAGGAGAACTGGAACCGAGTCAAGATATAAATAAACATGTTGATCGCTGGCTGAAAATCAATGGAAGACCTGGGTCACCTTCGCCGGGGACTGATTAAACTTGCGCGATAAAACAAAGCGCAAATTGCAACACAAACAAAAACAGCAGTGGGTAAGTTCAAAATGTGTTTCCACTGCAGAAAAAATCAATCAATTCTTCGCGAGGGACCGGAGTCTTGAAGCTAATGAATGGCAAAATAAACGACTCCTGTCAACAACACGGATAGCAACAGGCGGGCAAGGACATGCAGTGCAAAGTACAAAAGCCGTATGGATCCCTCTCTGGTACAAAAATCATCAGCACTTACCATCGAAAGCGAAGATAGAAGCGAAAAAGTTAAAAGCAGCGGTACCGTTCGTGCAGTGTGACCCCCGGTCATAATTTCCCGGTGAAGGCGGAGGTGCGAAAGTATAGTGTTCCCCTTTTATAGTCATAACTTATCTTCCACGAGAGTTTGCCATGACCGTTGAGAACATTTTTCACATTACAATGAGAACTCCAGTGTGACAGAAGTTTTTTCACTCAAAATTAACGAGCGCCCAAGGAACCCCTGCCGATCCACCAGAGTAACCATGAACTCCCGGCTCATTATTGCTCTCGTATCAGCTATATTAGGGACTGCCTCAGGGGAAGTTTGCAAGTTCTGCATCCCTTCAAACAACGTGAGTAACCCCACTGGAAGGCCTATTTGTGGAATCTTATAGGAAACCGTAGATGTTGAAGCTTACGACGACTGTGTGGCGATACTCCTCTGTCAGAATGAGTGTGCTTACGAAAATCAGACACTGAAGGTTTACCATCCAAATTGTAGGGAAATCTATTTCTGCTCTAGTCTTTTAGCGTTGGTTATCTCGTGTGACAACATCAAAATAAGGGTCCGTCATCCTTTCTCAGGAAAACTTGAAGATATCGATGAGCTTTGTGGGCCTCGCTGTCGGGACCACACTCCATCTGGTAGATGCCCTTGTGCATCATGTAGATGCCATTTTCAGAAGAGCTTGAAAGAAAGAAAACAGAAGCCAAGACGGTGGACACAATAAGCTCCTACGTTGCGCGACCCACCTCTATCATTGCTCTGCACATGCTCGTTTCCTTTTTTGTTGCTGGAGTTGTCTGTCTTATCCTTTTATTTAAATTACTCAAGTGGCTGAACATCCATCATGAGGAAGGACAGCTGCTAACCGAGAGGGTCTCCCAGGAAGAAGTTTAACATCTTTTGGTGATCTGTTCGAAACAAAAGATGGTTTATTCGGCTCACGCAGACATAAAGGAAACTCTAGTCATACATAAACCATGCACATATTCGTCTTTTATTTTGGGTCTCGTCAAAGGGTGTTTGAATGCTCTATCAGCCACGTTTCGCAAGCCTTTAAAGGCTAGTGTCTGTTTGTCCAGCCGAACAGAACATGCCGATTCCAATTACATCTTTGAACACGTTGAACGACTTCCTACCCGACGACACGTGGAGGATCTGTGATCGGGTGACCTATATCGAAGGCTTACATAAGATCGGCAGGAAGAAAACCGAGGTTAATGCGATATTTATTGTCTTCCATTCAAACACAGGTATTCAATTTCGTAATCGGGTGCCCTTCCCAGACGGCTCTGGTTGTCGAAGCGTGGGAGGAGAAGGCTATAATTTGTAAGGCAGTTATCAAAGAGGAGGTGACCTTTAATTAGACGTCTAATAGCAGCCTTGCAGACGATGCTAATTATTGGAAAAGCCGAACTTATACCCGACACCTTCACACACAAATACCGCATGGCCAATTCTCCCTACCGAATAAGACTGAAATATGGCAGCGAAGTGGGCCATTCTGTGAAGAACCGCAAATTTTTATAGATATCGAGGAAGATCCCTGGCAGAACGCTGGTTGAAAGATTAGCGACGGTTTCCTATTTGGCTAAAATGCCCGAACAACGGGAGATTAGCGATCCCTCATGCCTGGCTAATGAAAGATATTATGTCCTGGCCAAAATAAAGTCGGCTAATAAGGATTGTAACTTATACAAGGTGCAAATCCAGGGCTACACAGGTGACAATCTTTTCAGACATGTACGAAGTTGGATTGCCCTCGAAGGACTATTTTTTGTTGGGGAAATTCCCCCTCTTGTCCTCAATGCGATGACTTGTCAGATGAATTCGCTTGGACTTTCCGCATACTTGTCAGTCATTTTTTCTTTGACACTCGTCTTCATCTTTTTTATAGCTTACTCTGTACTTTGATGGCTCAGAAGTGAAAGTGACGATTTTTGGCGAACGAGCTGAGAAGCTTTTTGGATTAACCGGAGAAGAAGGATACAAGAAGAGAAAGAGCGACGTATTTTGCAATATTATATCAAAGAACGAACGAGTTTAGCCCTCGGAATATACTCAGATGTTCAAGGCAGTCGAAGATAAGCCGTTGGTTTTTCTTCTACGTCCCCATTTCTACAACGGAAGGATAGAATATACTGTCTGTGAATATTTTGAAACATGAACATTAGTTCTTGACCTATACTGAAAATACGATGTATGAAGCAGTTTCCCACAAACTTTTGGGTATTTGCTCGAAAGCATAATTGAGCCAAGTGCGTTTCCTGGAGAGGGAAAATCCTGCTTTTGCATCGAAGTTCAATGAATAACGAGAGGACACAGAAAGACTGTTTAATAGACAAAAAACGTTCATTATACAAACCACAAGATCGATCGGACACGAATGTGAATTGACTATAACGCCGGTTGGCAAGCGCGGGACTTTTTTGAAAGAGAAACTTTCCTAAAGACCATAACAAAAAATAAGGTTCCGACGCCTGTGCAACAATCACAATACCAGTAACCAGATATACAAATCATTCTCTAGTATAATATAATAATCTCAAGTTATTAGAGCTCTACTCTTTTTCTTTTATACCGTCTCTATTTTAGGTACATGGTTTTCCCTGAAATGCAATCAATCGAATCGTTTTTGGTATTAAGAACTAAAAGTTTTTTCTAGTATTTTTTTTTAAAAATCTACGCGAGAACTGGAATATGCACGGAGAGTTAAGCGTTGTGTCCATGAGAAAGGGGGAGAACAACAAGGGAACTGAAAGAGAGTCACAACTGAGTGGGAGACTGGAAGGGAGGGGGTATATGACAGCTTCGGAAGAGGTAGGAAAGCAGAATCTTGAAGAACCATTTGTTTATATTTCACCGGTTTCATGTCCTTTTCATACAAAGTTCTTTCACAAATGGGTCCACTTCCCAATTTTTAAAGAGTTCCATTACTTGCATGTTTTCTTCATTTTGCGCCAAAATATTCTGAAAAATAATCAGGTGAAAACAGGAAATATTTAAGAATCTCACCTGTATACTGGCTGTCATCATTAATAATGTTCCGTATTTCTGTACTCCGGCTGTCATTCCTAATTTCCCCGTGATTACTGTGAACAATGCACTCAAGTACTTGTTCCTCTCTTCGTAGACCTCTGGTTTTGACTGGCTTGAAAGATCAAGTGCATCTACAAAAGAGAATCGTTGTTGGAAGTCTCACAAGATTGGATTAGTTGTTTATTAGCTGCCAGATTCAAGAATCATATGTATTTGATCTCTCTGACGGAATATCCGGACTATTTCCCATGTGATGTCAAAATATCATGGTCAGAGGTCAATAAAATTTAGACCGAAATTTACATTTCCACCCCGGAAAACACGGTTTATCTCTTACCAAAACACATTTCGTCACAACTGGGGGAAGCATATGATTATTCCGTTCTATGTTATAGAGACAGATCATCACTCCCTGGCACAGCTTTTCTCAGCTTTTTTTGATCCCGACTGTTTACACTTCAGGGGATTTCCTATAAACTAACCGGGATTGAAAAAAAGTGCCGCCTTGAATGTGGCAAATTCCGACACGGAGAGCTGCAATCGTCGGAAGGGGAGCATAATTTCGTCCATTTGTCGAGTGTAAATCGGCCGACAACCAGACAATTGGACCTAAAGATCACAATGTGACGTCGTCTTTTTTGGTTATGCACGGAAGTAATTACTTTTCTTAAAAAAGGCGCTCACCTGTTGCTGCGGTTGACGCATAATGAAAGCTCCGTTTTGAAAGACAATTTTATCGGGCCCGTGGTCTGGCGAATAAAAAACTCTATTTAACAGGTTGAAAGCGAAGGCGAAATTCCGCACCAAGGCAAACTGAAAAGATTTAATTAACGAAAGGTCACGGTTCCTGTTTTTACTCTTTCCTTCTCCCAACTAAATGCATACATGTGGCCCGACGTCTCTTTTGGACATTCAATCTTCGGACGAAATTTGGTTTATCCCGAACCACTTCACTCCGGGACAGACAACGCGCCTCCCCTGGATTGATAAAAAACAGCAGAGTTCAAGGAGCCCGTGCGCACAAACGCGCAATTACGCTATTCAGGCTTCTTTATCCTCCTTTACGTAACAGGTGATTCCTACGGTAATTGGTCTCTTTCATTCTCCCCACGTCCTCAAGAGAAATTTCTGATATCCACCTGATTACAAAATAACGCATTCACGTAAGAGGAAGTAGAGGAATCGTATTTTTAGCGACTAATTGTGAAAATTCTAGTCAATTTGACAGCTCAATCATGCATTAGAGACGACGAGCGGGAGGGGAAGGGAAAGGAAGGGCATAATGAGATGGTCACATACCGGCCCACGTGTAAGACCAACCTGATCGAAAGGGTTTAACCTCTGGTAGGCTTCGAACGTCTTTCCCCATTCTATACAAATCCTCATCTCTCGAATATTCCAGACACGGATGTCATTCATTGAGGCGGGATACAGTTCTTTGAAAATGGCGTTTGGCTGCAAAAGGGAACGTTTCAAAATATATGAGGAAACATCATACGTCTGGTTTTAAATCAACGGTTTCGTATAGTAAACACGGGGAAGAGAGGGCCTGCTGCACGCCGGCGACGTCGGGCATTATACATCTCCTCAACTCCTGGCATAATTGTTCCACCTGGCTGAGGTGTTCCACAATCTCCTGAAAAACCTAATTCCAGTATATGCGCCTCCAAGTGTTCACGGCTTTCCCCGGGGGCTATTGACGCCTTCTTTTTGGCTTTGGCTTTCTCTGGTGCCGAGGCGTGAATTAATCACAGAATTACAAACGAAAAGATCAAAGGATACCTGGTCTTGAGCTCTGCTCGGTGTGATGGCTTGGTCATCGTCGGAGCCGCTACTGATTTTGGGCTTCTTTGTAGGCCCTATCCGATCCCTGTCGTTTTGGATGGCTGCAAAATAACAAGTAATTCTTGATGTTTTCGCCCTTATTTAGAGTGCCTTGCTAATGAGAAGATTAACTCCCAGAAGTACAGGGATTCTTAGGAGCCCATGATTATTCAGGACTCGCATGCCGGTTCCGCTCAACTATTCCAGCATACTAAATACATAAACACCGTTTTTTGTGCAAATTTTGACCAAAAAACATCGAACATTTAGGCTGCTTAGCGCGTATTTTGTATAGTCCCCCGTGCAAATCCCAGATTTGTCATGCATTAGACACATTTTTTCAATGTGTGACTAGAGAATAGTCGTTTTAAGAAAGCAGACTACCGTAGACTTTGTTTTACTGGGAAGAGTGGCATTGTTTCTTTTAGGCATTAACACGGGTCCCTTTGTTTGGATCATTTTTAGACTCATCGGTGCTCAAGGCAAAGCAAACACACCATGTGGAAACAAGACTCCCTCTTTGCCATTAAAAACATGGACCGGGCCATTAGTACAAACCTTTTGCATCCATCCCCACTGCTAGGCATTTGTTGAATCGGCAGTGTCGACACGCGCATCGGATATCTAAATTGCGTGAGAATTAATTGGAACTTAGTTAGAAGAAAACATACTTTTATTTACATCACAGTTTCCATTATATTGGCAAATAAACGTTTGTTCACTAACAATTGTCCGCCGGAAGAAGGTTTTGCTGAAAAGTTGACCTTTGATTGATGGCTTTGAGTGGGTGCAGGCCCATTTCCCGTCCTCCCCACGTCTAAGTCTCCCCCATGCCAAGAAAGGGAGAGACCCTTCAGACTAGAGATCTCACTGGACCCGAGTTCTCGGAAGCTTGCAACATCTTTTTTCCATCGATTAACGACACTCAGTGAAAAACATTCGTCACCACATGAGGGGAAGCAAGTCGCGATCGCTCTCGCCCCCCTCTCTCTCGCCACACATTCACTCCGGGGCTTGAAAAACTGCCTGTGCACAAACAATTTGCCACCGACTGACAAAGTTTTTACCCCAATTGCCTCATACACGAGTTCATAATTAGGTAAAAAGTTGTTAGGGGCGAACTCACCATCCATTACAACTGGCAACTCCGTAATGGTATCCTGTGGCGAGATCGGAGCAGACGGCGCAGAGTTCCCCCTCGGGTACTTTCCTTCCTGGAACAAAACAACATAACTGATGCGTATTTCCGAGAACATTTTGTTCTTTGATTTTGACACTTGTGGCAACATATCGGAAAGTCACATTAGCACTATTGATATTCTGTCGCAGAGCAGTCGCGTTACACCCAGGTCTGAGAGCAACAACGGGGAAATTACGGGGTCTGGCGGTATCTACAAATCTTCGGGATCCATCTGTCTATCAGAAAATATTGACAGTCGTATGAAAATTCATATTGCCGTGGGGCAGGATGGTTCTGTTTCAAAACAACGGCAGCATGTGGGCAGCTTTGAACGGGGATCTAATGATATTAGTGCTTATTGTGGTTATAATGGAATTTTAAGGGATAAAGAGCCTGTCAGGGGTCCCTCTTCCACATGGTTCTAGCCCCCCTCGTTCGGACAAAAGAAATGAAGTTGATTGTAGAAGGAACAAACAGTGCCAGTTTTCGTCTTGGCGCCTTTCTCGATCTAATCTATTTGCCAGAATGAACAATACTTGTTTTGGAGTATGGGGCAGACGGAAACTCATCTAACGGTGCTAATAAAGTCACCTGGACCGGGGTTTTATATTAAGAAGAGACTGCTGCACCTTTTTGGTAACCAGACAAGGAAGTGACTCACGTTGGGCCATCCGTTTATAAGAAGGTTGAAATCCTTTTTGATCCCCATTCTGCATCTGATGATATCCCAGCTGTGCTTGGAGCTGGTCGCTTAAGTTGCCATTTAAGGCGGCCATGCTGTAATACATCATTTCCATAGCCATAGCGAAAAAGCTAGAAGAGAATATAGATTAGTAGAGAACCATATCCAGTGTGAAGTAGGCGCGGCAAGGGAGTAGGAGGTATGGAGCCATGGGGGGCGGGACCCCCACACGCGGCCGTCGTCAAAACACGCCGTGAACAGCAAATTGGATACACAACATACACATAGGACTTAAGAATGGCAACCTTAGGTCTATTGCAAAAGTTCCCGAATTCCAGGAAGTCATTTTGTTTTTAGCAAAAAAAAATGAGGATGATCTATTTTTTGGCAGGACAACGAGCCATTGAGGCGGCGTGTCGGTTCTTATGCAAATACTTCTGCCACACAAAAGATAATACACAAGAGGATGTCAAGGTGTGCGTGGAGGTCTCGCTCGCTCTAACCCTCCTGGATGAAAGATGAAACCGGGCAGCGCCGAGATATGCTGTAGGAAGAACACGCAAAGGGAAAGGAGCGGGACCCATTGCGCATCGCAAATTAGTCCCGAATTCAACGAGAGGTGACCACGGGTGAAAGTTTGGACGGCGCGAAAGGGCACAACGGAATGCAGATTCAAATGAGGGTAGCGAGAGGTAAAAGTTCGAGTGTGAAAAGGTTTCCCTCCGTGAGAAATGGGACAGCTGAGGCTGAAAGAGGGGTTGGAGTGACGACAAGCCGTCTGAAACCTTGTTCACTCAGAGGAAGCAGGTGAGCACACGCTTCATGTGAAGGCAAAAGGGAATAGTCACACAATTCTTTTGGCCGAAACTTTGTTTGTTTTTCAATCGCGCGTTTTATTGATAGGAGGAACGAACTCTGCTCCAGTTTTAGAAGAAAGAGCAAAAGTTTAATTAACTCTGAGGGAAAATATTTTCCTTATTATGACTCACTAAATTTTATTAAAGAGAAGAATCTGATCTTTAGAGTAAAGGCTTTAAAGGCGGATTTTTAATAAAGAAGCTTAAAACGGGAATTTTGAAAGGGAGAAGATGAAGAACAAAAAAGCTTTCCTAAGTCAGTCGGGGGTTAGGGGAAAAGGCCAATTCAATCTCTAACAGAGAATTAGATTCCTAAAATAGTGAAAAAGGGAAGTTTAAAGGGCTAAAGCATAAGAAAGAAGATCTGTGCTCAGGTTAATCAATTTTTAAAAAATCTTGCTCATGCAGCAAGGGGAGCATCGTCATCAAGTATGGGTGGTTCATACCTTCTCGCGTGGAAAGAGCTGTTTCACGTGGTCCGCTTAGGGATATTCCAAGAGGCTTTGAGAATAGCCGACGGGGGGAAAAGACGAGAGCAGACTAAAATGTTGCAGCCGAAAGGGGTGGAGTGTACAAAGGAAAGCCAATAATAATTATTTCAAGATTTGACCAAAACAAAAGCGGAAAAATGGAAAGACGAATAAAGCGGCAAAAATCGATTGTGAAATTGCCCATTGATTAAACGACAAAAACCTGTATAGGAAAAAAAAATAGGAGTTACCCAAAACAGTAGTAGATAGGTAAAATTAGACTTGTGACGCATAGAAATTGGTTGAAGGTTAGATAAACACCCCGTTTCCAGAATAAAATAGACTAGCACATGAAGGATTATATTTATACGGATGGAGAGGCAGGCTGAAGGAGAGGACATAATATTTTCCTTCAGTCTCACTGATTTTTAGGAGGGACGGAGAGAAAAAAGACCCTAAAGGCGAATAAAGGATAAGAGGAGCCGAAACCAGAAGACTGAAAATCAGGGGATAATGTCTTTCATCTCTCACGTGAAAGGGGATTGCTTAAACGTCAAATCCATTTTCTATGAACGCGTTATAAAATGTCCGATTAGCAGGTGAGATACGAAGTTCCTTGATGTAGGAAACCTAGTGTGTTCGTTTCTCGTGTGTATTTGCAGCGTCTTTAGGAGATAATCTGTAATCAGCGTGATAACTCTTATAATCAATAACTACCCATATGTCCTTCGGATTACTTCACCTCGCCAGCTCTAATTAGAATTTGCTTTAACCCAAATTCTCAAACTAATTGAAAAGGATACACATGCCAATTATAAACAGGAAATCGATAGGCAGCTGAGAAGACGGCAATTAATGTTCTAACTTGATGTTTTGATATCAGGCTAATCGAAGGCTTGTTTCAGGGTAGGTGACGTCCGCTCCCCTTCCTCTTACTCGTCTTTGGATACGGCGAAACAAAACCTTCGGCCTCTCTGGTCGATAGGGGACACCCCGAGGGTGTTGATCTTTCCGCACTACTTATGCGCAAAAAAAATATTTGAAGCAGTATGCAACTGGGCGGCGAATGAGGGGGACTGCCCTTTCAAACCCCTCAGGCATGTTTCCGCGGAAATCGATAGACGGATGTTTGACGAACGGGTCGCCCTTTGTGAATGCAGAGACCAACGCGCCCGAGTGCTACCTGTGTCAATAAGGATACCCTCTGTGGCAACGTTAGTCCTCAAAGATCAACTCGTGGTTCGCTAGTTTGCACCATTTTCGCAATTATGAAAGGGGTTCCCCATCGGACCATCAATCATTTAAACCTCGCCCCACTGTGTCGTCCCTCGGTTTAGGAGCACCATAGTCTTTAGACTAGCCGCTCTTTTTTAGTCATCTTGTAATTAATTAGCAGTATTGAGTGGCAGACAGCTGCCACGAGCAGTTAGGGGCAGGCGGACTCCCCGGCTGTCACTTATCGCCTCTAATCCAACCACGATAAGCACAAAAATAAAGGTCTAAAACCCATAGTTCAAGGCGTGCTCCAGGGGAGGGGGCAGCGTGCATAGAGTGGAGGCAAGAGGAGAGAGACTGCTCCATTGGAGCATAGAAAGATGTGGTCTTGGACGCGTTTCCGTCTGACCAAAAGAGTGAGGAAAAAGCATAACAAGATTGGGATGGAAGTACACGCGCGGGGACAAGGGAATCTAGAGCTGAGCAAATTTACGGGTGGGTGGGCTCTGCAGCTGAACAGCGTGTTTCGGACCAAATGACGCGAGAAGAGGGAGAAGAGCAACTGTTTGCGCAAATTCTGCGCGGAAATTTTCATTTGAAAGCTAGACATGCCACGACTTCAAACAGAAAGAAAATCAAGAGACCATTTTGGGAATACGTGGAGCAGTGGTCAGGCTGCTGTGGTACGGGGTCAGCAAGATAATAGCATGCAGTCTTCACCCACAGTAAACGACCCCGTGTGGTCATTTCCCACGCCCGAGTTGTACCCTTCCGCCTCTGTCATAAATGGCCGTGCGTTTCTTGTCCTAATGGACTGAAACTCGTCGCGATTAGAGACAGAAGGAAGTTGAGGAATGAGACGAAAAGAAAGAGGAGAAAGCAGACGGCCCAAAAGGACCACGGCAAGGTTATTAATGCCTTTTGCCGAGAGAATGTGATCTGTGGTGGGCGATAAAAGATAGTAGTTATAGTAGACGAAAAAAGGAAAAGTACGATGCAAACGGTATCGATTCGCGGCCAACCCGTGTCGCGCTGTAGAAAACTGGAAATGGTTGGGTGGACAATTTGAGACTGTAAAAAGGTGCAGTCGTCGGGTAGCGAGTACCCGCATCTAGGGGTTAAGTTCTCGACAGACGACATTCTAGTGACACTCGATTTCAAGTGTGCACCAGTCGAATAGCCACTCCGAGGCATTATGGTTTCCGATGATCGTTTCATCTTTCAACTTCTCCTTTATTCACACCGTAAAACTGTCTGCGTCGACGTGGTAGTCACACACGAGAAAAGTAATACTCTCAGAAAGGAGAGGCTCAGATATTTTCAAAGAACGTCCCAAAGCAATTGAATCAGCGCGATAAAGAGGAGATTTCTCCGTATGGACTGCAGTCTCATTAATACGTACACGAACCCTTTTGCACGGATGGACAATCCCCAGTCAACACTAATTGTTATTGTTTGAGGCGTATATTAGCAACGTCAGCAAATATAACACATTTGTTGTACTTTTCTATAATTTTGAGACGATTATTTGATCGCCCAAGCCTTTAATTAATTCGGACAGCGTGGCCGTCTTTACCCATTTGAGCAGAAGTTGTCGGAAGGGACGGAAAAAATAATGTCGTACCTAACGTTTAGTGTTTGAAGGTTAACAGGTTCAGAATCCACTTGAGGCAAATTGTTGTTCGCGAACACTTTTCATTTCTATGCCTGTCTGTGTTTTGTCCAGATTATCACAACGTTCCTAAGAAAAAACAGTGGTCCATTTTGGGTAACAACAACACAGCCGGTAACACCGATGGAAAACATTTTCTTCTATTCATTTCATGATGTGATCCATCTCTGAACTTTATCACTTTTTTGTTTACTAATAAAGTTTAAGGGAAAAAACCTAATAAAGAAAGTGATTAAGGAAAAAAGAGTCTGATAACCATTAGAGACATATTACAGGAAAGTGTCGCTGGGCTATTCCGAAGAAAACAACAGGTGCAAATGACTTCTTCCTGATGATATGCCATCATGTCATGACATCATTATTTATCACCGCTTAATGAAAGTCGCCCGTATTTTGTTAGGGTGGGGAGAGGAAATATCCTTCGGAGCTATTAGCGGCCCCCTGAGATCGGCAGACAATAATGAAAATGAACACAGCTGGATGCTGGATATTAAGTGGATGTAAGTTACGGAAATGTGCTTAATTTTTATTCCGTTTATACCTTTTGCGGGGATACTATTAAAAGACTTTGTAATAACAAGATTATTGGATACCAAGGGGAAAACATGAAGGAACCCGTGGGGAGAGGGTACAACAAGGAAAGTGGAGGTGCCCCCTCCATGAGAGAATAAGGCCCAAACATTCTAAAATGATGTGGCTTGTACAATGTATAAATAGATTATAAAAGGATCTAGAACGGTGTTAACATAAGATGTTGGCGGAAAAAAACGGCCTGTAGTACAAATTGTACATAAAAGAGGAAGCTTTTGTACACAATCGACTATTCATTCAGCCTATGACACTAATAAATATTTATAGATAGACCCATTTTATCAATTATTAAGTACCCATATGATAGATCACCGTAGACTCTGGATATATGACGATCGATAGAGTTGGAATAAGTTTACTTGAGATCCTATAAAATGCAGGGATAAAAAGACCGGAAGAGCGTTCTCACGTGGCAATCAGACAACAGCTGTGTGAAAGATGAGGAGGTGAGCGTCTCGTGTGGAACGTTTAGCACGAAATAGAATCTAAAAGGGCTTTTTTATTCTCGTTCCGCCGCGGAGGGACTCACCTGTTGGCTATCTCTTCCTTGGGTGAACTAGCGAATAATATGACCGCTGCAATAAACTGATTTTTGCCATTTTGTTCGAAAAAGATTTTAGCTTTGTTTATTGCAAAACCACTGAACTCCTGAAGCGATGACGTCCTACGAGCTTCCCGAAGCCTTTGGAAAAACTGAAATAAGTTATGATTTAAGAAAAGATAGTGCTACCTCATAAATCATGCAAAGCGTCGCCTTCGTGTTTCGGTAGAGACTGTGCCCGGAAAGAAGTTCGAAGATAGTTTTCAGCGCCTGTTCTTCCTGTTGGAGCCGTAGAAGAACAGGCACTAAGACTTTTGCAATACGCTTGGCATCTCGATAGTCGCACCGGCGATACCTTCAAGAAATATTGGTCTACTTCTAAAAACAGAAACTCACAGACTGAGTAATTCCTCTAAGGGAGTCGAAAACTTTCTGACTTGTGTTCTTTTCGAGTCCATTTCTTCTCTGTAAACGCAGACCACAAACAGTCGAAGAGCGAAAGGGAACACCTGAGCCATTGTTGAGTATTCTTTGAAACACTCTGGAACGTGTTGTCAGGAGCAAAAGATGGAGCCCACGGGAAGTTATTTCCAAGAACTGTTGAACGTAAGATGCACTATGGAGGATGAGCTCTTCCGCACCAGATGTTACCATATTCAAAGTCCTTGGATGACAGTAGGGAGAAAGGTAGTAGTTGACAATAACCTGTAAGTAATTCATGGGAAGCAACCAAACCCAATACCTTGTTTAAGTTGTTACGGAAGTTCACTTGCATGGGTTCCTCCATCAGACGAAATGCGACAGTCCAGAGCAGTCTTTGGTAATCACAACCGTTAGAGTTCCTGAATGCCAACTGATTATAATGGAAGCATCTCTTACTCCAGTCCTGCGTTCGTCTCCGCCGTCGAGGTTACTTGTGTAGCTTCAGCCAAGAGAAAGCTCGCCACATACTGATAAACCGGTTTTAGACTTTCAACTGCCATCGACTGTAGGATGTAGAGGATTCCGTGAAGGGTTGCAGTACGTACAAACGGATACTTGGAGGTCATGCCTGTTTCCACCTAAGTTTGGTTGCAGCCAATGAAATATAAAAGAAGAGGGCTTACCCAATCTAGCATCATCTTTGCGACATCTGCTTCCGTCATTGACCTCTCTACCGACTCGACACCGATAACAGTAGTTGTCTTTAACAGCGCGTAGATAACATATCCGAGGTCAGAATGGTGAGAGAGGTAATTCCCGCGGTAGACCACTTTGATCTGATTGTATAGGAATTCGTACGATTGCGGTTCGTCGAAGAGATCGGACAAATATACCATCTAAAGTAAAATGAATGAAGACGACCGAAGTCAGACTTACTGATCTCACTGTAGCCGACAAAAGAGGGAGAGGTAGAAATTCTAAACCTCTGCTAAACCAATGAGAGAAGTTTTCGAACAATGCCCTGACAGACGATGCGGTATCCAGCTCACACGTTGTTTTCAAGAGATATTCCGAAAGGGAGACCTTCGTTTTCTGGAAAGTAAAGTCTCTGATTTATCTGCCAGCCCCAAACCTCCGGCGAGTCCTTCTTTGAGGATCTCAAATCTCCTGTCAATGTCCATAAAGCCATAGCACAAAGTTGTCCGAGATCATAGCAATCCCCTTCCTCTTCTAATCTTTCCAGATTCTGTGTGAAGAGGATTTCAGGAGACTTATTACGGAGTATTCCCAAAGTGGAACAAAGCTGATTCATGGTCCTGAAGATGTATTAGTACACTTCATGACATCCTCACTTTGATTGGTAGAAGAGTTCATTTTTCTCACGATCCTTCACCACAAAAGTTCCTATAGGAACATTTCCCGGTTCAGGGAATAAGAGTGTGTATAGTAGTATATCAGTCAAGGCGGAGACTGCCAAACTGCTGGCCAGAATTTGCTCTGTCACATTCTAAACGATGGCGTCAATTGTTAATAAGAGATCCAACGGTATTGTCGGCAATTTCGGCTCCCGTAGGAGTGGAAGAGAGAACGCCGAAAAGAGACATCCAGAAATCCTCAAACTGCTGACGAGAAGTCCACCCCATCCTGAAAGAGTAGAAGTGCCGACGGGAGGTTCCTACCAGTTGATCCTCCAACAGAAATCTTGAAGAACATCAATGTTGCAAAGCATGTGGATATTAACCAAGGGGACATGGACATTGTAAGGGTCGCCTTTTATCATTATTTGCAGTGTCCACTGCATTCTAAAACAGCAGATGTACACTTTCCCCAAGCTTACTTGAATGCTGCTAGTGGAACCATAGCCAGGCTATGGAGGACGGGGTGACGAAACAGTGTTCTTAGGAGAGTGTTGTATTCAGATGGAAAGGCATGCCCTTCTTTTTGTAGATGACTAATGATATGCTGGGACAAGTTGAACAACTCTCCGATAACTTCTGATAAAAGATCTTTCAAACGAATTCTAAACTATTTTACCATGGGGGGATTTATCGTCGAAAACAGTAGCTATTTCAGGACTAGCACAGTTCACAATAAAATGTTCTCCGTTAGCATGATCCTTCACTTTTCCCTGAATTTTGAATATTCTTTTCGAGCAATCGTTTTCATACCTTTATAAAGGTCTTACATATGGTTGAAAGAAGTTCGGATATGTGAATGAGATCTTCCAGGGGCTTAGTAAGGAAATGTTGCCGAACGCCTTGCGATCTCAAAACAAATCGGAGACCATCCACTGCATGCTTGTCAAGGCGAGCGATGGAAGCGTACTGCAGGCATCGAGTCACTTCAACTGGTGTGAACAGAGGAACGGTCAACGTGTGCTCTGTTTCAACCTAGACATTGAAAGTTGAAGAAGGAAGTCAGAGGTACCACTTCCATGACGTAAGAAAGAACTGTCAAGTTAGCCTTCACGTCCGCATCTGTAGAATCCGCAGTTGTTCTCACGTGATCTACTATAGCGTCCACAAACTCCTGACAGTCTTCTACGACCTTCTCAAAGCCATCTCTTCCTTCTGACAGTCGAATCTTCTTCTTGACCGCTTTGGAAAGCGTAGACAAGAATGCGGTTTTATTGTTCGGTGGCTAAAAAAATAATTGAAAAGAAACAACAAGAAACACACCATTGATGCAAAGAAAGGATAAAGAGATGACGAGGAACCCATCAGTATTGAATTAAACATTTCAGCAGGCTCATCCCCTCTACTGTCCTCAAATACCATTTTGAGCACTTCTTCCTCGTTTCCGGTCACAAATAGAAGTGGATTTCTAAAATCGTAAGCCCCTCAGGAAAATGACATACTTTGTCTCATGTTTGCGCACTTCCAGCAGTGAAGGCATCACTGTTGGTATTTCGGGCGTCTGCGCAGAAAACACGTTGCAGAGTTCTTTCAAATGGCTAAACAATTCTTTTATAGAGTAATAACAATGATATTACCTATTTGCAGACTCCCTTGGTTGAAGATGCTCAAGAAGTTCGGAGAACTTGGACGAAAACTTCAACAACTGGAGCAGCTGGGAGAAGGCAGACCAGTTGGTATAGACTGCCTTCTTGTCAAATGGAGCGTCCTCCAAATAGGTTGAAACCAAGGCAGTCAACTTTTTGTAGCGATCTATAGGCTGTATGATATTCGTTTAAAATATAGTTTACCCGATTTAAATATTGCTACTAATATTTGCAAGAAATGGATAAAATGAGTCATAGGAAAGTCGGGTGCACTGATAGAACCGAATCCTTTGTCAAGAAGTTTGGTGATAACACTGGAATTCGGTTACAAATTAAGTAAGGTCAAATACCTTGACAACCAGTTAAGCGGGTCTGGTATGAGATCTTCCAACCGCATGAGAAGTTGTTCTTCCTCTACAGAATTTAAAAGAACGAAGAGGATTATCGCCGCCCTTCCCCAATACCTCCCTAGATCACAATAACTCTTAAAATATAGCTGGGAATGTAAAAAGAGATAGCCAACATCTGCAATGAATTTTTGTAGTAATTTGTAGAAATTGTCCAGTGGAAGAAACATCGAGGGTGACATCATCGAGAGTGTAGCTGCTGCTAGAGTAAACGAACAAGTGTACGGTGTCTCAGAGATACTCAAATATTCAGAGAAGTTCCCAAAGAAATCAATAGATATTGACCTGGAAATAGGAAATTGCTTGTAGGTTTCTTACTTTTGAGAGTTCTTGTCAGTCATGTGGAGGATAAGCATCCAAATGAACATCGTTTCATTCGGAGCAAAGGAGAAGAGCTCCTTTGAGCGGCTGTTAAAAGATGTGTAGAGGATATCGAGCTCTACTTGTTGAACATACAATAGTTCCAGGACAACCACTCGTATGCATTGCAGAACTGGAAAAGTCAAAAACTAGCCGCAGTAGACAGCACTAACCGTATTTAGCGTTATTCTCGTTAGCTTTTTCCAACAAGTCAGAGCCAATCTTTACAATATGCTCGAATTTCAAGACCGACGTTCTCGCTAGCACAATGAGGAACAAAATAATTTCGGTCAGGACTTCCATGTTTCCGAACGACGGGTCCTGTGTCTGCTGGATCACAAGATCCAAAAGGATTTTCTTTGGATCTGCCATGTTATAGATTATACCATTCCTTGGAAGCTCGCACATTACTCCTAGCACCTAAAACAACTATAAAAAATAAAGAATGAGCTCACAGTTTTCTTAAATTCAATTGACTGGTAAGCGTTGTAGATATGCCGCAGTTGAGTGACAAATCCTTCGAATGGTTCAAGGGCAGTCGTGATCTCGGTCGAAGAAGGAACATGAATTTTAGATAGCATATCACTCTTCAACCATCCCAATTCTCTAGAACAAGATTTTAATCTTATTTCCTGTTCAATAACCTATGAATGTAACTGGAAATGTAGTCTTTCCTACTGATCAGAGAAGAAAATGAGGTGAATTCGTTTGCATAGCGCAAGTAGTACATCTCTTCCTTGTCTAGAAAGACATGGACAAGGCATAACAAACCTTACTTCTAGGCGGTAGAGGATCTGTCATTTTTAACGAGTTTAAACAATTGAGGTTGATGTTGGCAGCGTTCTTTCCAAAAACTACTTTGAACATTTGATGTAGTAGACTACTAGCGGCAGCGGGAGCAACTTCGAGGACAACCTGAAGAATCATGAAAAACATTTAACCACAGATACCTTGATGTATATAAGAATCTCTTCCAGTGCAGGTTTCAGTTGATCAAAGCTCAACATTTCACAGATGCATCTCAAGCAGTTCATGGCTGCCTGCAGTAGGCCGCAAAACTTCTGTTCATGATCAGGATTAAGAGATTCCTAGAAAATAATGAAAGGGAAAGCATTTCGACTTACCAAGAAGTTAGTATAAGCTCCTTGGATACTTGGAAAGACGCTGTTCAGCGTTAAACAATAGAGAAAGCTTGACTTTCTGGATAGGTGTATGTTGGTGCCCATCAGATGGGAAATATCGGCTATTCTGCTAGGGGACGGCCTCTTGGTCAGGATCGGTGACATTGTGGGTCTGTTCAACAATGAGGTTGATGCTTGAGAGAGAGTCGAGCGATGTTCAGCTATCAAGGAATAATACATGTTAATAGTCCTGCAATATAAAGTTGCCATTTTCATAAAGGCTCACCTCAAAGCCAGAAGCAGAATTCTGTCCAATACTGGAGGGTCAGGTAACTTTGGCAAGGAGCTTCTTTCTACAGTAGTCTGTTCACTCACCACTTGAACAATGTATCCCTCACACATTCCTGAAATATAAAGTAGCGGTTAGAGTAAATGCCTGTACCCGCAAATATCTTCGAAATAACGTTTAATCCAGTTGTTAGGGCGGAGGGCGACGCCAGTGAAGCTTCACATTTATCCAATATTGCTGTCAATATGACTGGTGTTGGTGAAATACTCCTAAATAAAGAAGAATGTTAGATTTGAAAAACATGATACTTGCTGACTCCGCCCCATACTTCGTAGTATATCGTGGGTGGAAAACTTTCCATTAGGGCTTCAAGCACATTGCAGTACAGATGCTAAAGGCTAATTATTATGGGCAACACTCCCTTTACCGATCGGAATTCAGAATCCTCAATGTAATAGTTTGTCAGTTCCTGCAGAAACATTTCTAGATTTGATTCCAAAACATAATGGGGAGACTCATTAAAGAAATTATATTCCTTTGATAAGTTAAGGACCTGCAAACTAAAGATCCTTAAAAGAACGTAATCCTTACAGCGGGAATTAATCCAGTGTACATCAGAGGCTCGCTGGGGAGCCCTGTCTCAAAAGCTGAAGTGAATTCTGTCATATCCGCGTTTCGCACAAGCCTGAACAGAAGAACTCCAGTCGATAAGTGTATTACCTGGGCACGTTGTCAACGGCAGCTTTACTGACTTTTGGATCGACCGCAAAAAGCAGATCAAAATACGCTTTCAAACATTTGTGTTGGTATTTCTTTTTCTGTGAGGACTCCAAAGCGTTCCATCTAATATTTGCAAGGAACTCGGCACACGTCACCTGAAATTATGAGTGCAGTGACAAGAAAAAAAACCCACCTGTATAAGAAAATATGTAGAATTCGCTTGTGCCTGGACTAAGTCAAGAAGAGGTTCTACTATATTTAAAGCGATCATCAGATCTTGTTTCCCCACAAAAGCTTGTAACAAAGCTCTTTTTCGGATCACTTGGAACGACAATGCCACTTTGAGATAATTATCTAGAAGAACTGTCTAGGAAGGGAAGGATGTGAGCTTACCGTGATGAGAAGGATTCCATCTATCCAAGCTAACCATGAACTGTATAGCCGATGCACAGAGTTGATCATCTTCATGCAGAACGAATCGGACAGCTTCGTTCAATGGCTGACGGTCGTCGTCTATAGAAGAAGTAAATAAGAACTATGGTAACTGTCTTACCAAAATAAACTGTCACATTAGTGAGGTCAACTTTACTAGAGATCGATGTCAAGCAATTCAGCGCCAGCATTTTGTGTGATATCCTCACCTGAAAAGATCAATCAAAAAGTTCAACGGAAACTGGTACCAACCTCTCTGTCATTCTTCAATCCTTTCAGCCCAGCTAGCAAAAATATCTTGCCTAAAGTGGCGGCAGTGTATACGAAGACATTCGCTCCTTCAGCACCTAGAAAACTTGAATTGTGCCGTCCCAGTATGTACTTACAAATATCTGGTGGTGGCTGTGTTGGTATATTGCTACTCCTTCCCGGTGTTGAAAACGAATCATTTGCTTCAGAGGTTGATGGAGGACTGCCCGGCTTGTTGACCTCTTCGTAAAGCTCAGAATGCATTAAAGGGTCGATAATCTCTTCATCTCCACCCGTTTCCTAAAACATAATGAGCATAACTGAACAGTAACCTACAGTAACATCGCTATCACTCTCCTCATTGTGATATCGGGGTGAATCCGGAAATACTAAGGGTAGGTTGAAGGGCTGATCCCCGCATTCCGTATTGCTTATATCCAACGTGGAACCAACACTACAGGACTTCAAAGAAGTTGTATCTCCTTCTAAACAGGGTTCAAAAACGTAATGAATCCCAAAACCTTGCTTAGAGGATAATGACATTTTATCAACCGAAAGGAGTGGTTTCCAAACAAGCATTCCGGAGAAGTCGGTGGGGTCAAACTTATCCATCAAGCTAAGAAAGTAACCAAATATGAATGGATGCAGAGTGGTCTTACTTCAACGGGTTGTTAAATGCTGCTTCGAGAAATTCCATCGATGCCACTATCACCTCGCTTTGAGTGGAATACAAGCAGCAGACAGCGGAAGCTAGAACCTACAAAAGAACATGACAATAACTGTTTCATACAAATTCCAAACCATTTTGATCATGTCCCCTTGAAAAAGAATGTAGTGCTTTTTAACCGATGGCCAGATGTTTTTCAGAGTATTCAGCGAACCAACCAGGCGACTTTTGAACTCAAACTCGTCGGGCATTCTAACGTTTGTATAGCAGCGAACAAAAGCCTAAAATGTACAGTAAAGGAAGTTAACTCTGTTATTTTCACCTTTTGTAGAATATTTGTATAGTACAAACAAATTTGTGATATGACGACCACCGCTGCCCTATTGGCAGTACCCGTCAGTTCCAAGTTATCTGCAGCGATTTGATACAAACCCTGGAAAGGAAGTAGCATAAAGTTCACTAAACCGAGTCAGCTTACGAAAATTTTCTCAATCTGTTGGTCCTTCATTCTTGGCCCAATAGTAGCGAAAATTGCAGAAGTATGTTGAATTATAGCTTGTTGTATGGAATCTTCTGGCCTTTTCAACATTACTCCTATTGCATTACATATATGTACACCGTAACTTCTGGAAAATTAACTCAAATAAAACACGAAGGGTCATACTTACATTACCCGATTGGTTTTACTGAGATGCACGAGGTTAGCTAGGCGGATATAGGCAGCCACCAGGGAACGCGCTGGCCCGTTCCTGCTGATTTCACTTATGAGGCATACAAGTACCCGGTATTGATGAAAACTCAAGAGAAGACTCTGAAATGACGATGAACAGCATAAGTTAGCAACGAAAACACTTACTCTTAGTATGGAATCCAACATTTCCTCGGCAAAAGTACGCGTATTCTGATCCGTATGGTTTACAATTCGAAAAACTATTTGAATAGAACGACTAACTTGCTCTGCATAACGACTGTCTTCCTAAAAAAAGAGGGAATTAACAGAAAATCAATGAAAATAACCTTATAAATAGTGTTAAAATCATTGCTAACGATGAGATTCTTTACTTCTGTACATAACGTCCTTACTTTCTCAGTATCTTGATTTTTCCTGAAAGCGAAAATAAAAAACGATCTATAAAATGCCCTACTTTGATGAAGAATCACTTAGCTCCAGGTTAGCCTCCAGTTGAGCTACGGCCTTGACAAGTTTGTCCGTCGCCACCCTTGCCGCGGCCATAGCTTTAAATTTACATATTGACAATAATATTATTAAAGAAAGCAGAAAAACACAGAAAAAATTAGATAAACATTTAAAAATATTGCATTGTTATGCCGTTTGTGCGTAAATCTGCTCGAATAGTAACCTCGACTAGCGGCCTCCCGTTGCTTTTAAGGGGGTTAGCAGATAATTGCAGGAGGCCAAGAACGCTTTCACTGAGCCAATCAATTTCATTTCATTATCGATATAAACCTAACTGGTTAATTCGGAGCTGAGAAGGTTTTCTACTCTGGTCTTAACCTATGATGGCATCACCGTTCTTTGTAATGATTTCAACCAATCCATTACATTTCTTCACCCCACATCAATCTTTATAATTTTCTTGTCTCTAGCACTGACCCCTGAATGATCAGTAGAACCCTTAACGGCGACTTTCAGCGAAATACGCCAAATGATAGCAAAAAGCGAAAGGTTAAGGCACAGATCGACACAATCGAGTTTATAGTGAGAACACAACATTTAATACACTAGCTTTCAAATGGAATGCTCTCGTACATAATACATTCAGTTCATGACATGACAATCTCCTTTAACGCGTTTCTGGGTTCAATAGAATAAAAAAGAAGATCATAATTTATTAGGTATGAGTGTGTATGTACATCACAGTCGAGTTAGAGAGCGCCCCGCGATATTGTCCTCTCCATCGTCACTGGCTGACTGGCAATGCTGATTCTGTCGGAGTTGTCTACTTGGAAGAATTTGGTAGCATAGATGGTTTCTACCAGCTGCGCCACCAGTCTTTCACTGAAATTGGAAATTCAGCTAAGGACCCTTTCAACATACCTTGTCCTGTTGTCATCGTCTCTTTCTGGAAGGAATTCGACGATTTCTGTAGCAATCAATTTCGTCAGATCCATTGTGAGGAGGGCCTTCATGAACTCTGTGGCGTTGAGTCCTTCCGGTTCCGGCGTTCCTACTGCGGGGGCGAATGATGTGTCAAAGCCATCAATATCAATTGACATTCCATAGCCAACGGTATTTCTGAAAATAGGAGGGAGTATGAGTTGGCTGAGGTGGAATTACCTTGTAACCAGGTATTGGGCCTCTTTCAATACGTCAGCAAGACCTCGTCGTTCAACCTCGGCCATGTAGAATACTCGTACTCCGAGTTTCTCCAGCAATTCCTGTAAACAGGCAATGTTCCAATGGTCTGTTTTGTACATCTGGGCAGACAAGTTAACTGATGTCTCAATTTCTTGTGGTTTCGCTACTTTGATCATACCATAGAGAAGTATTTCCTTCTCTACCGTCTCAAGGAACCTGTTCCCCCGCGTGTCACGGAAAGACCCACATGGCTTCTGACTTTAAAAGAATGACAACATGCCTGTTCTCCTTCCTCGTAACTCCTGATGCCGATCATACACATATTGTGAGGGAGGATCTTGGGCAGGCGGTCCCCCAGCTTGATGAGGTTCTTGTCTCCAAATCCGAGGAGATGAGCAACGGGCATTCCGTGGAGATTACCGGAAGGGGTGGAAGTCGGTGTATGAGCATCCTTTAGAAGATGTGGTTAAAACAAAGTGTAAGAGATGGCTTACCATATGAGCGTCTACCCAAATAAGACCAATGTCGCCCTTGGGGCGTAGGGCAGTAGCCACTCCACTCCATGTTCCCATAGCACAACTGTGGTCTCCACCGAATACTACAAGTTCTTCTCCACTAGCAACAGTCTGTCGTGTGTGCTCAGCCAATTCACGACATGTCTAACATAAATGAGTTTAAAGGATTTCATAATAAATCAACCTGGGTAACACCGGCAAGGGCAGCGAAGTGACGTCCGGTAGCCGTTTCCTGGACTATTTTCCGCCACCTCAGAGGAATAGCAACATTCTGCAAATGTTCAGAATTGCGAAGGATATTGACGGCATGTTCACAGCCAAGATGTCTGAAAAAGACAGTTGAATGGGCTACGGTAGTTAAATGATACCTTCCCCCGTTGCCATTAGCGCATCCGATGGCTGTAAGAAGTCGCTGGGAGAGAATAATTGATCTCTTCATGGTCCTTGAGTTAGGAGCAGCTCAAAAGGATACTGTAAAGGCCGAAGACCGGAGAACGGTGTATTTATAGTAGGATTTATAGTCCCGCCCACTAGGAACCATCAAAACCTGGGCAAAAGAGACCGGCTATTTCATTGACAAATAGAAAAATTGATGCAATAACCACGGAAAGTGACTATAAACAGGAGCCACCCAGCTTCTTATTTAAGCTGGTCCACGTGCATGAGTAACAGTCACAATGTCTCGTTTCCAACCACGAGGACCTCCCCCGTCTTATTTTTAGTGAGTACCTTTGCTAGAACAGAGAAGCGACATCGTATTTTCAATAAACTCGGAGTAGCCTGTTGTTATCGCTAACTTCAAGCTTGAAAATCGCGCGACTTTCGTCCCCGGTTTCATCCGTCACCTCGTACCCATTCGGTCTCTCCCAAAAAAACAGGTGACAGGCATTCCCATTGACTTTTAGAAGAGTGATGAAGGTAGATAGACACAGTTTGGACGTTTCCTGTACAGATAAGAGACAAATTCCTTTCAGGTGAATCAGATGATCTCTGAATACATTAGCTGTAGGGTATTGAAGCGTTTCTTTATTATAAGCCGTGTCTGTCTTCTTCACATCGATAGTTTTGTCTCTACTTGTGTACTTGCCATGACTTTCCTGTTTCGTATCAGTATGTATTTCCGAAGGAATGGCTCCCAAAAAACGGGGAAGTGGGAGAAGTACTTTTGGTCTTAGTGGAAGACCAATCTGGTCAATCGTCTTTACTTTACGAACAACTCTTTGACCTTTTTGGGTTGTGTGACGTATACCATGTTGATAGGCCAGATGGCTTGTCCAAGAAATCTCTGATCAAACGTTTAGATTGACGGGGATATCCCACCACGTGTGGAGGGATACAGGTTATCTATGGGATGAGAACGGACATTATAAACAGTTGCCGATAATGCTGTATCCTATCATTTACTAGGGGTCGCTTATTTTTGACCACGTTTCTGGACACGGTCCAGATGTTATTGTATTATTTAGTCTTTCTGTTATTCCCAAAGATGAGACTGCACAGAAAATCATTTGTTCATGAGAATGAAGGATGGTAATTGTGCTGTTTCCATTAAATTGAGTGACACCTCTCCCGGAGTAATTTTCATCATTTGGCGGTTTGATTTCTCGCGCGGCCCTTCTCCCGGTTTACTGTCGTCACGTGTCGCAAGGGCATCCCCAACCTTTACGACGGATTGATATCGACAAAGGGGGTCTTATGACCACATAAGGTAATCCTGAAGATGGTATGGAGCTATTAAAATAAAATTACGGGTCGACATACAAAAGAGGAACATCACCAATGCAGAGGACTTGGATATGGACATATATGCGAACTTTTCACAAGAATGAAGTCTCGTTACTGAAGATGCCTTCGAAGATGCGTTGCCGATACTCATGACGACATTAATGCACTGATAGCCCGAGTTCAATATGCTTCGCCAAGGTGCTACATTTGTTAATAACACTAGTTAGAACTTTTTTGAATATTATGTCTGATCTTCTCTAGAGGTAACCTGTTCACTTCTCTTTTTCAGTAGCGGGAATTCTTCTACAGGCCGACGAGAAATATATCTCTTCTTATGATTAGTGCTGATTAGAGCCCCATATAGTTATCGTCTGTTTCTCAGTTTTGGAAGGAAGAAATGTGGGAAAGAAACCAGAACTGTGGATAAAATGAGCTTGTTTGATGTATGTCATGTGAAATTGAAACTAAAGTTGAAATTTTATTTCAAATTTGTGGTGCTTTGCACAAAACATAATACGGAACACAAGCTGTGGATCTGTGTGATGTGCATCCACTGCACAAGTAATCATTCCAGTCGCCCCTGTTCTGGTCCACCACGGGGGGTGAAGGCGGAAATACATGGTGAGATGTGAACATCTGAATATTACTCTCAAAATATATAGATCATTTAGGAACCTCGACACAGTTGAGCATTCCTCCTATATTATCAGGTTGGTCGGGCCCCCAATGGTTATAGTCAAACTAAAACAATACAATATGAACCTTCAAGTACGCTTACAGGGGTTCCGTCGTAATTGTCAAAATTAGCATTGCTACTACCGGAACTAATTCGTCTGCCTCCTATTGCAATTCTGGAAAACGGTTGAGGAAAAATTAGCACTGTAGCCGAAATTATTTATAAAAGTCTTACTCATGATTATCATCAGGAAATAAACTAATAGCGAAATCCTGTTCGTCGTCACTGTGAATTGAAGCTAGAAACGACCCTGTGGTTAGACTCATACAGTATGTGTTGGCGTTTGCAAAGGACATTCCTTTATTCGCTGCAACAAAGTAACAGAAGCCGGTAGTACCAAAGAATGCCCAGTTAGGTAGGGAATGTGCTAAACGAAGTTTGTAAAAAGACTTCGTGCATACGAGGGGTTGTTGTTGTTGTGGAAGTCGTCGTCGTGGTAGTAGTGCTTGTAGTGGTTGTGAGAGTTGTGGTAGTGGTGGTTGAGGTAGTGGTCGTCGTGGTACTTGTCGTGGTTGTGATATCATCATAGTCTACGTCTGCTAAAAAAGGAAGTGATCGAATCGGTAAGCTTTACGTGATTCAGTTGGAATACAGGTATAAACGATAGAAATAAGTGCAAAGTGTAGAAGGAACCTAAAGATCCTGAGATTTAGAGACTACAATGAGATCTACGCACCTGACGACCAGGTTTTGCTTCCGCTTGTCAGCCACACTACATTTAAGCGATCTCTTTAGCCGCAGAGTTGATAAACTTAAATGACACCGTTTATCCCAAAGAATAAATCGTCTTTTAGGACATGACGGTAATAATTTAGAATGCCTTTTTCATGGAATCTCATCAATACTAAAAACGGATGACTGAGATCAGGGAATATCCTACAGGAAGCTCGATACTTCCTAATCTGCCATAAGCTGATAATGCGCTACATTCGGAAGGACGACGGTATCCGGATAAACACAAACTGGACCAGATTTATTCGCCCTATAGCGGTCGCTCGGCTTGAAATGTTGCTTGTCTGATCTGAACGATGGTGCACATCACTTCCATCTAGCGGTTGTATAGCTTTCAAAAACTGTTTGATATGTATTGAAGCAAAAGATAAATCTGAATAAATGCGAAATCGGAACGTCTCTTGTGTCAGTTGTCATGTGTAATAAGATATAAATATGTCGGATTATAAAGACTCCCACACCATCTGTGCCGATATCCCGACTCCTTCAAATGAATTGAAACATAATTCAAACTCTTCGGTAGGTGTTCCTTCGCATCCCAGCACGTTCAACCTATTATATTTCCTTAATTTTTTATATTTTAAACCATATTAATGCACTTGCACTAATAAAAGAATGAAAGTTTTTGAATTACCCGCGTTGAAGGTGTACCCCATCTGCTGAAATGGGTCCCGCCGCGCGCAATGACCCTTCCATGCTCGAAACCGAAAATCAATCCGCAGGCCGAAGCGAGGCCACACTTAAAACCAAGCGTATCAGTCAGTCGCTTTCCATGCTCAGACTGCGCTTGCGCATTTATTTATACTTCCATCGATCTTTATTTCCAATAGTTTCTTCAATTCCTTTGGAGTTCAGCTAAACTGGTATAAATTATTGTTTTTCAGAGATGTCGTACGATCTGCAAACAGCCGAGAAGGCAGCTTATGCCCCGTTCTTCGGATACATGGGAGCCGCCTCTGCCCAGATCTTCACAGTATTGGGAGCTGCCTATGGAACTGCCAAGTCTGCTGTCGGTGAGAATTAGTTAATACATGTTTAGTCATCTTTACATTTCAGGCATCTGTTCAATGGGAGTGATGAGACCGGAGCTGATCATGAAATCCGTCATCCCAGTTATTATGGCTGGTATTATTGGTAAGGTTCGAAGTAGGATATTGTTTATTTCTCTGTTTCAGGTATCTACGGACTTGTCGTGGCTATGGTCTTGAAAGGAAAGGTCACTTCTGCTTCTGCAGGATACACTCTCAACAAAGGATTTGCCCACTTGGCTGCTGGTTTGACGTGTGGTCTTTGCGGACTTGGAGCTGGCTATGCCATCGGAATTGTGGGAGATGCTGGTAAGAGCTAACTCCTTTCTTTTCACCTATTTCCCATGGGTGTGATTTGTTAAGCGAAGTGTTCTCTTTTCAGGAGTGCGCGGAACTGCTCAGCAGCCTAGACTGTTCGTCGGAATGATCCTCATTCTTATCTTCTCCGAAGTTCTGGGTCTCTACGGAATGATCGTCGCCCTCATCCTCGGAACTTCCTAAATACAGTCGCCAACTTCCCTCCAGTCACTCACTTTCTCTCTCGCCACGCCATTTACATGTGATTATTATTTAAATTCAAACCATAGGTTGTGTAATCTGGCGCTTTCACTGTTCCACTTTGTAGCCAAGTATTCGCTAACCATTCCCTTCCCTTTATCGGTGAGCATATTAGACTATATCAGGTAGTCTTGTTTCTTGTGACATTCCCCAATCTTTCCTGAAAAGATTTCAAGATTTTTCTGTCCATTAGGTATCAACAGAGCATCCATAGAAAACGATAAATATCATATTTCACCAATTGTTGTTCGGTTCCGCTGGGAAATGAGGAGAGGGGAGGGGCAAATGCACTGTGTTAACGAGAGCATCAACATATTGAAAAGACGCTTATTTTGGGTTGAAAAGACGGAATGATGAGGGTCTGTTTGTTTTGAAAGACCACGGAAAATCCAATGAACATTAGTGAACAGGTATCACCGGAGCCATATCTTTTGAGCAAACGACGTTCTGAAATGACGAGAAGCGTCCTCGGAGCAATGCCACCCGGGATAGGTTGTTAAATAATATCTTTCCTGTAGATGTAACTTTCAAGAGGCAGAGCCCTGCTTTATATTGTAATTGACTGACGGTCGGCGGCGGTCCTCCTGACGCCATCTGACATGTGTTCCAGTCTATTCTTATGGTAATCAACCTACCAAATCTCGTTAACTAGATTCCGTCCGCATAGGACCTTTCAATTATACCGCACCTCCTCCCAGAAGATGCTACCCTTCAACCCTCCATTTTCTAATAACTTCGCATTGGTTTTATAAAGCAATGTTCACTTATGTAATCTTCGTGCGGTAAGAGAGCTTTTGACATTATGTGCAGTCGTCAATATAATGGCTTCTCTGCGACAGGTCTATATTTAGGGTGCACCCGGCGAGGCTCCTCCTTTTCATTTTGGGAATAATAATGACAGTGGGACTGCTTGCACTGGTAATCGAAACTGGCAGTTTGTACCAGAGGAAACAAGGTTATCACAGGCCGTATCTTCCAAACAACAGAGTACCTTCCTCGGTTACTTTGAATACAAGTTTAGACTATATGGATGACAAATGAACACTCGATGACAAGTGAACACTGTAATGTTCCGCGTTATCGAAACCGACCGTTGCTTCGTTACGAAGTCCGTTCAAATAATGATACTCTTCCGTTAGAGTTTGGTTGCGAGTTATACAAATATGTGGAAGTCCTAGGTTCGGTTAGCCAACTTAATTAACATTGCATTCAAGAGCTGGATACTCCCCGGACCAAAAACAATCCAAAAGAGGATATAGTTCTTGTCACAGCAGTTTCCCATCCTTTTAGAGAACACATCTTCCGATTGGTATTGTTGGAACCAAGTACATTCAGAGTGCTGCCTTCAGATCCACTCTTTACGTCAGTTTTACAAGAAGGAACTTATTATTGTGTATGACCTTGGTCTTCAAAGCGAAACCTGGCATCAACTGGTTGACTTATGTGGAGTCGAAGTTCGATACTTCAACTTTAGGAAATACCCTCCACGTGTCCGGAATATCAAGGAATTCAGATGGAAACCGCTCATTATTGCGGTATGAACAGTCTATCGCTCTCAGCAGGTTTTCAGGAAACAGTCAAACAATTCGGATCAATATGGTATCTCGACAGTAGCGTTTTGATAACAAAACCTGGATATTTGGAAAAGATTCAGGCGCTAACAACTTGCGGGTAGAACTGTTCACATTCCAAACAGTAAAAGAGACAGGAAATCTAAAATTGGCCCGTCATATGCAACCTCCTCGCTACTTGATAAAAACAATGGACTACCGGAGATGTACACATACGAGCAAAACTTAAAATACTGTACAAAGGTAAGAGTACTCAAGTAAGAGGGTGTATATTTTGCAGGTGGCGGTTCTACTCCACGGATATTCCGGACATGGCATATTTGCTGCAACTGAGCCATGTGATAATTAATTTATTATGCATTCTCACACTAACCTTCAGATGTCTATAAGTACTTCCCACCGAAAGGGGAACACTTCAAAACTAACAGGGCTCTGATGTATGACGCGGGGCTAATCTTTTGGAATCGTAATGAAAGAAACACCCAGAAAGTTTTAAAATGGTTAGTGACTCTGGTTTTCTTGGTATAACTGCTTTCAGGTGGGTACTTTGTGCTCTTACTACGGACTGTATGAGAAACCATGTGTCAATTCAACGCTGTCAATTCTCCGAAGCAGCTCCTTGGTCCACTTTTGCCAACTGTCACAGGTACTCTTACCCAAAGACCCTTCCAGCCTTGTTTAGGTTCGACCAAGCTGTTCTCAATCTTCTTTTGTTCAACGAGTACTACCAAAATACCCTCTTCTACGTATCCGAACTGACAGGATTCTTCAAAATACAGCGGGAAATAGAAAGCCACGATTATATTGACCCCAAGAACATTACGTGTTCCAGTGAATGAACATATATCTACTTTATGGTCCCATCAAATCCGAAATGTCCGCTAATCAATGAGGTAACTCTTTGTAACGGGGCATAATGGTTTTCTTATCGCCTGATCCTTCCACGTCTTACTTTATCAGCCCCAGGCAGGCTAGAGACAACAAGGAAAAAGACATCCGCTACCGGTTCAGGATGTTTGTTGTATGTAGGCAAGAAAGCAGTATCCACTAGAAAACTGTGAGACAAATCTCGGACAGCCATAGCTTGCGTGTACTGTGACTCACATACTCTTTAATTCGTATTTAATAGCGCGAGAAAAGGCTGCACAAGTGGTGCACCTAGAAGGGATCAGAAGATGTCCATTCCGTAGCCTCTGATATACCGACCTTATCTCCTGTTAACGTCAACGATTAGTTAAACTCAGCTGTCTTAGAAAACTCCTGATAAGGGTTTCAGTGGCAGTCATGCTCTCGCTGTGGGTTATCCTTCTGCTCGGGCTCGTAAATTACCTTTTAATACTCGCAACCATCATGTTTAGACTGCCGTCACTGCAAAGAATGCAGAGCCACCAGGAGGAGAATTCGCTCCACACTGTCTGATTGACGATCCGGCCGCCGACAATGTATTCAACCCAGCTGATTCGTATGAGGTCTGTGTCGTCTAACCTCTTTTCTAAAAACGGTTTAGGTGCCCTGGTTTAATGTAGACCTAGACGCCCCAGCAAAAGAAAGATTTAAGCATGTTGTGCGCCCTTTCAAGAATGAGATCCAGGCTGTGTTTGACGTCTTGGCCGTAAGCACACTCTATATCCCCAATCGGGTTTAGGACTTTTTCTACATCTTCCCTATTCCCGTTTGGGATATCATCGGTGACCTTATGTTGAATGGCTTCTACAAGGGATTGATCATGCAACCCTACCAAGACGAAATTCAAGTAAGCCGTTATACATCCTATCCAAATGAGTTCCTAGGGTATTGCCGATGAAATCGGAGTGAACCTTGGACAGTTGGCGTTCTTGAACATTTTCTACGAGCTGTCGCGTTTCTGTACCTCCATTGTTGCCCAAACCCCTGATAACAAGGATCTCTATCACGCAAGGTTACATTTTTGATGATATTTCAACAATTTTTTTTTGTAGGAACCTTGACTTCGGACAACTTTTCATCTGGAACATTACCACCCAGTCTTGGGGCCTGAGTGATTCATTGAAGAGGGTCACCGTCAACATCAACTACATCAAGAATGGCACCATTCTCTTCAAGGGAACCACTCTTGCTGGTCATGTTGGAATTATCACAGGTTCACTCTTACATCATCACAATACCGACGTTTAGGTATGAGACCTGGCGGTTTCTCACTGTCGATGAACGCCAAAGTTGAGCCGGATTACCGCAATGTTTACCAGTGGGCCATGGGAATGAAACCTGACATCCGCTATGTCATGTTCTTCGAAAGAGAACTGTTCGAGATTTGCTCAGATTTCGAGGTAATCTGTTGCTAAAGATGAGTACAATATCCTTTCAGTGCGCTCGTGAACAAATTGCTCAGGTCCCCCTCCTTTCTGGGGCGTATTTCATCTTGGGAGGAAACCAACCTGGCCAAGGATCCGTCATTGTCAGAAATGTGACTTCAGTGCAGTTTGAACGAAAACTCTTCGATCCTGATAACGATTGGTTTGTTCTCCAGACCAATTATGACCCTGATCAGGTGAACTAACTGGCTTTAAAAAAATTATACTTCTTTAGCAACCTCTTTACTTGGATGACCGCCGTGACCCTGGTAACGCCTGCATGAACAAAATGGGAAGAAGTCGTATCAGTGTCGAAAACATGTACAAGGTTTGTTGTGGGCTCTTTTATTAAAGAGGGCTCGTCTTCAGGTGTTGAAGTCCAAGACGACTTTGAACAAGACCACCATCCACACCGTAATCATGTCAGTAACGAAGAACATCTACATGACCTTCATCCAACAGTGTCCCAATCCATGCTGGGCGTTCTAGAGAAATGAAGAGTACAAAGCACTGATTTACTGTGTTATTCGCGTGTTGCAACCATCTTTGTACGAAAGAGTTCATCACGTATTTTGACGAAACCTCGTCACGTCACTCCTTTGTAGTTGAGATTGATGTCTCTTGAAAGACTGACTCAGCAACGGGGGCAATTCCTCGTTTTTCCCCGATGTTTGCTCCAAAGGCAAATATAAATGCGCTATGAGACAGCCTCACTAGTAAAATGCACGGCCACCACCGCCATCACCACGGACACCACCACGAAGACGAACATCATCACGAAGAAGAGCACCACCGAAGCCGAAGTCATTCTCCAATGAGACAACACATCGACGGAGTATAATATCTCATTTTAATCCGGAAACGGAGATTGTTCAGGTTGGTCCAGCTGGATATCCTCCTCCGGGAGCTTATCCTTATCAAGGGCCTATGCCTCCTTACCAAGGAGGCCCTATGCCAGGCGGACCTATGCCTCCTTTCCAAGGTGGCCCCATGCCTCCTTTCCAGGGAGGGCCTATGCCTCCCCAAGGGTATTACCCTCCACAGCAGGTACTTTATAATATCTACGAAAAGTAATTGACTAATTTTCAGCAGCCCCCTATGCATGGCTATCCCGGATCGGTTTGACATTTACACTAACTTATCATTTTGAGCTTATTTAGGATCCATCGATTGGAAGCGCCGGAATGATTCAACCAACAATTCCGTACAATTCCGGCATGCCAATGGTACGCTTTCCTTACTTCTGTTTCACTTTATACAATTCTAGGGCCCACCCATCGGATCTGCAGGCATGGTTGAACCTTACGTAAGCTATTACTATAAATCTTAAGTGGTCAATGTTTAGCCAATGTCTGATGTCGGTCACGCAAACGAAGGCGAAGTTCATCACAAGCACGGCATCATTCACAAACTGTTCCATAAGAAACATGACCACTAAAAGTACACAATAAATTCTGTGAAGTGAAAAGCTTGACACACTCACGTGGTACTTCACGCAAAAGAATTCTGTACTCATCTTCTCGGCATCCTGTGTTTGCACTTTCCGCAGTGTGGCACCAGGATTGTTTCCATTAGTTCATCCTTTCTCTAGTCACGGTCATCGCAGTTAGTAAACCCATTACTCCTCGGCATGTTCTCCCTCGAGGTAAGTCGCTTGCTTGTTTGACAAGAAGCAAGGAAAAAGCGTATCCGCTTATGTTGCATGACTTTGGGCGAAAGGAAATATACCGAAAGAATGAAATACTTAGAGTTCTCTTGTCTCTTTATCTTGCTACCTAGTTCTGGCATTTTCGAAAGCATAGTTATACCATATTTAAAAGATAAAGTCTCAATTATGCTAAACAGGCTCCCTCTGTACGATCTTACAATAAGACGGCTACATAATACAGAAAATAGATTCATATAGTTAACTGTCTTCTCATCAAATAGTTGGGTTTCTTGATCAATACACTTTTTGGCCTGCCAAAGGCTTCCTCGGCGGGGTTTAGTTACCACTTCTATTGTTTAATGAAGCGATTAGCTTTCACCTGTGTTGTTTACATTCATTTTTTTAAGGAAGTCTTCAATAAACTTGAAGAAATTCCCCATGTAGGCAACTCGACATTGCTGGAGAAGCTAAAGAATATCGCAGAAAATACGACAAGGGAACATGTTTTCAACTGGGTGGTAATTCTGGCGATCGTTGGGGTTGTGTTTTCTCTCCTGACCTTCGCTATAGTATACAAGGCTAAATCACACAAAAGAAGGTACTACTATTCTATTTCTGGTCATTATGTCTTTAATTTCAGAGAGAACCGATGGAAGAAATCTTCGTTCCAGGAAAGAAAGTGCAGTTCTTGTAGAAGTCTCAGTTGCGAGCATAGAAGTTTTACCAACTTTAATAGATAAATTAATTGGTATTTTTTTCTAATCACATTTAAGTTTAAACGAGATTTATGCATTTATTTACTTGAGGCTCAGCAGCAACTACCGTTCACCCCGATTGCGAATAGAGCGCAGTTTCTCGTTGCAGCGCAATAATTATTTCTACAACGAAAAGATATTAGGACAGAAATGCTTTGTAAAATTAACGCAATAAATGCTGAAATAGTCGGGGGTAATGACCATACAACTTCTAAAAGTACAATAACTTCCCGAGCCGTTATAAACATTTTAATGGAAAGACTGGGTCCTGAATGGAAAACATGAACGCCTTTGCCATATTTGAAATGAAATCTCTTCCCAAACTTTGCCTCACAGTTCTTTCGCAAAATCTTATAAAGCTGAGCTCAGACAAGCAGTTGAAGAAAATAAATATGCGAGTAACTCAAGAACAATTTGCTGTATAAATATTTTCTGGGGAATGGGAGCGAATTTTCTCGGAGTAATTGTCATCAGTTCCTCATTAGAACGGGATTCCCATTGTTAGATAAATCACTAGCAGCTTCTTCGTCAGGAAGTGCTTTGTCTTATGCAGCTACTAGTTCTGCATCAAATCACATCTCCTGAGAATGAGTACTCCTCCTTCTAACACTACCATCCCCTCCGCTCACTTCTGGACAGTTAGCGGAGTCTGTGTCATATTCCTCATCATGGCCTTTGTGTTTTATTGTTTTGTTTGCGCACATCCCGAACCAGAGCCCCATAAATTTGGCGAAGTTCCACACCTGCAGAAAGAGCAGGCTGCAAAGTGCATGTCCCTTGATCTGTCTCATCGAAACGATCCACTTCAACCTTCTCCCGGTTTGCAAAGATCTGCATCGCCAATTTTTCCACAAAGAAAAGGGGTTATGTATAGACGTTCATGTTCGCCGTGAGTCTTCAAATTGCCCCGTCAATATTCAACTTTTAGAATCCATATGGAATCTGTCGTCTAGAAGTTATCAGCCGAATATTATCACAACCGAATATATTTATTAAATATCCGTAACCGTACATAAATACTGAATATGTGTATCTGGAGAGCGGGGCAAGTTAGGCCAGGGGCAGGGGAGCACATTTTGAAGGGTCGGGGTGATCACATTGGAGAGTATCTGCGTGGAAAGATAAACCTAGGGAACATTTTGCTCTGGCCATTGTGTAACTTACCAGAAGGACAGTCGAACGAGTAGCCAATGCCGTTAACGCATCGGTAAAACTTTAAACAATCCTTAAAATCGGCGAAGAACCCGTCAGCAGAGCATTGAAATTCTGCAATTGTTTACAATAGATAGCGTTAAAATTAACAAGCTAACTGTCTCCGGGAGCCTTCCTAGTCGTTGCTACAACAGGGGCCGAAGTGGTCGACGAGCAGCCAGATTCAATAGGCAAGGTACAATATCCCTTGACAGCTGAATAGAAGAGACCAGCTGGGCATGTCATCGTGTAGGAGTTTCCTTTCACACAAAGGAGAAATTGTGTACAGCTTCCCTTCAATGACTGAAAACCATCTAGCTGTCCGTCGCAAAGACGCTTCAAGCTAGGAGAAGTCGTCGTTGGAGAGGCTGTGGATGGAGTTGCAGTTGTTGGAGCATGTGTGGACAAGTGTGGCGGAGTAGGAGGAAGAGGAGCAAGAGTGGTGGACGGGGCAGCGGTTATTGGCACAGAAGGGGGAATTCGCTGTAAAAGGATGTCTCAATATCTGCATAGGCGCGTACCTTTGGGATGGTTACACCACCAAGTTCTTTTGCTATGACACTGATCATCGGATAAAGCTGACCGTCTGAGTTAGCACATTTTGCGTTGAAATCGTCAAAATCCAGTGTCCATACAAACGCGCCACCATATCCTTCTCGCTTGACCCATGCCATCTGAAATCTTTGCCGTCTTCCCCACACCCAGTATTTTCTCAACCTTGTTTCTAATAGACTCGGCGTCATCGTAGCTCCACCACTGATCTCCTTGCACCAAGTAGGGAACTTGCATCTCTTCGTGCCAATATCTCTTGGCTCCGGAAGACAGCATCTCACAGAACTCGTAATAAGATCCAGTGCCTGCTTCCTGGGTATAGGGAGTTATTCGGGCAGGGCTTCCTTCTGATCCAGGAGAAATATCACTGGGATTTTTCATTGTCCATCCTCTGCCGTAAGTGGGAACTCCCACAATGATTTTTTCCTTAGGCATGCCTTTGTCAGCCCAATGTTGCGCAGCCCAGTCCTGTATTTACTTCTTGTCAACTTTTTACGCATTGTACCTACAACGTTCCAGACTTTCTCAGAGTCTGGGAGGTCTTGTCGTGCAAATAGTGGCGAGTTAAAGCCAATTGTTGTGCTCCAAGCGCCCCAAAAGTCATAACTCATCAGCAGAATGAAGTCGTAATATCTGGAAAGACCGAATTTTTGAAACATCAGAAATTTTTTTACGGGGCAATGGCCGGTATATCGTAACCATTGTCAATAGTTGTTTGTCCGGCAGAAACAGCTGCAGTGACCAGAAGACGCGGCTTGCCAGATACACTGGTTTCTGCCTCGCAGGCAACTCGGAGCTCCTAGAATCTTGGTCATTTAGGATGAGGCCAACGGCACCTTTATGAAGTTGGCATAATTGCGGGTATCATCAGGTCCAGCTGGATATTCCCAGTCGATGTCAATCCCATCGAAACCATACTTCCTTACAAAGCCAATGGCTGAATCAATAAAGGTTTTTCTTGTTGTTGTATTTGTGGACATCCCCTGAAAATTTGAAGTTATTCAGTGGAAGTGGCCACCTTGAAGAGAGCTGTTCCAAAAGTCCATCCCCCAATGGACAGCAGAGTCTTCAATCCGGGATCACTCTTCTTGAGGGCATTCACTCGAAGGTACATGCCATCTCCTGCCCAGTCATTTGGCAAATCAGCAGGATCATATGCTCTCACAGTGAAGTCCGCATTCATCCATCCAAAAGCGAAGAGGATATGAGTACACAGGCCGGGTACATAATCTTCAGGCATATATTTACCCCTTCCGGGTCTAAAATGCATTGTAAGCTCCTGATTGGCTCTACCTGTATTGAGCCCAATTAGTGAAATAGCACGGCCTGATGTATCCTTCTGTGTCTTTTGCGTGTCGAGTACTGTTTTGTTTTTCGGTATCTGTTGCATCTAAACGGCTGCGTATTTATCAAGACGAGTTAAGGGTAGTTAGGCGTTCGAAATGTCTGGATCTCGTCAATCCCTGGTATTAGGAGCCGTTTTTGAAACAATAGACGAGCAGGCTGCTAATTTTGGCTCGTTTTTTTTGTAACATGTTTCAAGAGTGTTTTACCGTAAGAGCGTGACCATTATAAGAAAATGCGCTTATGTTCGAAACAGGCTATTCTCTTCGCATAATACCACACGAGGACCAGCGACGAGTGCTTTTCTCATTGGACTGGGCGACGAGCACACAATGCGCCTGTTTTTCACTTTCCGGCTACCACGCACAGTAAAGTTTCCGAAAATGGCAGTCAAGTGCCTTGAGACACGTCTGCAAACAGATCATTAACCCGCACTCACTGTTTCGTAGAACTTGGAGACCTTCGACTATTCCAGCTAGCGTTAGTATGAATAAAGAAAGAAGCATTGCTGGTCTCGCTCCCCAAGCTGTAACCGATTAATTTGCCGAAAAAAAAGAAGGCGAGAGATTAGATGGAGAACTAACAAAAACCGAAGCAATTGAATTTGATACAGAAGATGTGATAGGCAGCATCAACAGTTCCTTTGGAGGAAACAGCTGATAACAAAGAGGGCATGATTGTGTTTATGAACGAGGGAATTAACGTTGGACATGGGCTCTGAGGAGGAACTGGTCAAACAGAGCTGACCACCGACTGTTTGCATCGAGCAGGATGGGCGTGTCGGTGGCGCAATCCTCTGACCTTCCGGGGCGATATCCAAACTGGAAAAGTGCTTATTTACAGAAAGTGGCAAGAGTAAAATGGTTCCGATTTACCCGCTTTTCTGAAGGTGTGCCATTAGAGATATTCACAGCAACGTGAAGACTCTTTGAAAGCCGTTTGATTGTGCGCTTCAAAGATGAACTTTGCTTTAGTCTATAGGAAATGTGCATGACACAATTGTAATGGTTTTTGGTAACTGAAAATTAAGTACGTTAACAGATGGAATCGACATAGCTAAAGAGATATTTAGGTCAAGCAAGAAACTTCACAAGAGCAGGAACTTGCCGTATTTCTTTGAATAAGTCGGCTTTCTGTCCCTAGGTTGTTAACTTGGGCTGTTACCAATCACGATCTCGGTTCTAGATAACCGTGGTGAAGAAGAACCATTTTGGGGATTATTCCGGAAATAATGTTAATAAAATAATCTGACTGTTGCCTCTATATATTATGAAGAATTATTTTATTTTTGCTGTTATCTACCAAGTGAGCAAGATTATTTGTGTATTCATAGATGTCTCAGATATCACCAACAGATGTGAAATGTAAACTGGATTTAGTGATTTTCGGTCCAGAATATGATAGTTTCCGTAGTGAACTGGAATCGTGCTCCCAATTTCTTCATGACGTGCAGAACATGAAATTCGAATTTATTGTAATTTTGGATGGGCATACCCACGACGAAGATGACGACGGTTCTTACACCTTGTTGCCGGAGCGACCGGCTATCGTACAAGAGAAAGCACTAACTGCTCTCAAACAATTGTTTGAAGGATTGCTGCTTTTGATTTTGAGCAAAAGTTCCACCAAATAGAACACATTTTATTACTTCTCGTCATACAACACCTTTCTTACAATTTCCATCATCGGAGGGCTTTGTAGTATTTTCATATGGTCTGTATCAGGGAGAGGGTGCATACTTACAGGATAGCCATTATTCTTTCCATCCCATCTGCTACAAGCTTCAGCACTTCGCAGGTTCACTAGAAAGAAAATCTTTTAAATGAAATGATAAGTGCGTACCTGTTCCATCACCATCGCCGCTGATTTGACTGGGAGCCCAGTCGGGGAACCAATACTTGCTCGACCAGATGAAGGTATCTGGCGTAGCAACTTTGGTTCCGTAGAGACAATGAACCGGAACGCCAGGGGCTTTCAAATCACCATTTAAGAGAGCAACTCTTTTGTATTGTTCATAGCCAACCTCATAGTCAATGTCTTTGAAAAACTCTTCGATGTTTGACAACTAAAAACAAACTACGTAGTGAAGTTAAAGTGATACTTACCGTATAGTTCTTATCGGCAACCGTAGCTAGGGTTTCGTTCATCCCCCAAATGGTTGGGCTGGGAAAGAGAAAGGCGGAGGAAGTAAACGATCTGGAAACCTGTGAAGAGTAGCCTGAATCACACACCTTTGCATTGTTCTCAAAGCATAGGGAGAAAGGAATACACGATAAAAGTTCATGTTGTAGCCAGAGGCATACAACCTGACAATTTGCATCGACCCTCCCCAGGGGGCAGCCAAGGAGACATGAGAATGAATGAACTTGTCCTTCCATGACTGGTAAGATGAGTTCTAAGTATGCAAGCAAAACAAACTTGATCGACAAAGTTGTTGTAGAAGTGCAGCATCACCGGATTTCCCATACTGTGACCAATAATGACCACTTTTTTGTTGTTATTGTAACGGTAGGCATTTTCAATCAGAGTCTGTAATTCTCTGTAGTAATCAGTGAGCTCGTCTAAATAGAAGAGTAACAGGTAGATTAGAGCTTACTGGGCGACTTTCTCCAATCAAATGGAGCCCCAAAGACATTTTTAGCTCTCTTGTATCCCCAGGACGACATCATGTCTACGAGGTTGAAGAAATATAATCCCCAGGACGTCTGAACTAGTTTTAATCGTCATGCTAAGTACTCTCACCTTGCTGGGATCCAACCATTCGACGGTATCTGTCTCGTTGAACCCGGGAACGCGTACGTCTACTCCGGGCATGTTTTCCGCCAATTTTGTCTGATTATTCCATGCTAATCTAAAAAGTAGCTGCGCTTTAAATAGAAACCGTTATCTTACTGCATGTTGTCCAACCAGCAGGCAAATGCCACCGGGGTAGTTATAAATTGCAGGTTTAGCCATAAATCAAAGAAGTCCTGGGTTTGTTTATAGCACAAATAGTGGGGAACAGACGGCTTCCCCGTTAAATTCGCCTCCAGCTGACTTCCTCCATCGCCAGGCACTGCAAAGCTCTTATCAATTACGGAACAGAATTATCTACCTAGAACCACAGGATGCCCTGGTTCCTTTTTAAATGATCTGTTTCCTTTCCGAGTATAGGGCACATTGGTGTAGACAATGGGTAAAACGGCTAGCAGATAGAGCAGATTCATCCAAGCAACAGCCGACGAACTGAAAAGCCAGGATTAGAGAAAGCCACAGACTGGCACCGCGATAGGTTTGAAAGCAAAGCGAAACAAAAACCATCTGGCGTCGAGATTAAGAATGGCTGTCATAATGGGTGACCGAGACGAGACAGGTCTTTGTAAAGAGGTTGTAAAATGGGGGATGCCTAGTCTAGGGACAGGTCAGAAGGATGCAGCGAGCAGGTGGCTGATCGCCGCGTGATATGAAGCGAGGCCCAACTGGACATTATTCCAGAACAAAGCATATGTTACTTCTGAGCTGACATGTCGAAAACTCCAAAGCTCAAAGGATGTTTACAAATGAAAAATTGGGAGAACTGAGGGAAATATATCACCTTCCGGCATTGTAATCCTGACAAACATACCAAACGGTTTGAGATTAGACAACTTCGGCGAAACATCAGTCAGGCAGCAGAGACAAGTCTTTTTGGAATCTTTTTCTTATTCTGTAGAACTTTACAAAAAGGTTACTAGCTTTAGGGAACTAATCAGAACAAAGTGTATCGGATGTTCAAATTCTAATGGTTGGCACAATTGTTGTGTCACCCCATCCTCCCTTTCCCGTGTCCCCCCGTCTAGTATTTCTCTTGTTGAAGCAGTGGTTTTTATAAAATTTTATTTATATAGAAAAGAGAGCTTCAATCAGACTCGGAGTAGTCTTCGGAGCGGGACTCGTTCTCGTAGTTCTCCTCGAACATTCTGTACTCCTTCTTCTTGCTTAGCAAGTCCTCTTCCATCTCGCACTCTCCGTCCTGGAGAAGGTAAGAGCGGTGGAACTTCTCGATGTCCTCGGTGGATTCATCGTTGGCGGTGCGGAAGACTTCAGACATCTAAAAACGTGCTGTGTAACACAAAGAGGGACTGTTGTCTTACGTCTCCGTCGTAGTGGCCGCAGAGTCCACATTGGATACCCATCTGGGAGGGGGAAGACTGGACCTTGACGACCTTTCCATCGAAACGGACGATGACGTCCTCCAGATCGACGACGACCATCTTGGGGGTGACCAGCTCGATGCTGAAAAGGCAGCAGAGTTAGTACTACTCGGTCGCTCACTTCATCTGCTCGAGTTCCTCTGCCTTGACGGGGTTCTTGTCGCGGGTGATGCGCATCTGGCCGCCCTGGACCTCGAAGACGACCTCGGAATCCTCGCTGACGACCTTGAGGACCTGAAAAGCTCGGGTAAATTTCTTTTCGAGAGCGAGCCGCACCTTGCTGCTTCCGCTGGCCTTCTTTACCAAGACAGCGTAGCTGGCCTTCTCAGAGCAGTCCTTGGCGACGACAGAGAAGCACTTGGTGAGGGGAGCGCTGAAAACATCTCATTTATAGTTCCACCCAGGTGCTTGCCTGTAGACGACGTTGTCGAAGCTGCGGATCTTGGACTCGGAGACCTTGCATTCAGCCGGCTTGGAGACGACGTTCTTGACGGAGGTCTTGGAGACCTTGGAGAGCTGGACCATAGGGATGAGAGGGATGCGGACGGGCATCCAGAGGTTTCTCTCGATCAGACGGATCTTGGGAGTGTCGACGGTGATGTTGGTGCAACGGCGGGTCATGGGTTCGACGACCATCTCGATGTTGACGTGGTTCTTCTTTCCCTCATGTCTGGCGACCTTGCTGTTCCAGAATCCGTAGCCGCGGATGAGGTCGAAGATGTTGTCGAAGAACAGCTCGGACTCTTGGGTGAGGGCGTACTTGGAGGCGACGTTCATCTTGTTAAGGACGCTGGCCTTCACGAGAAGCTGCAAGTGGGTTCCCTTGAGCCTCTCCCAGTAACCCACCTCGTACTCCTCAACTCCGCTCATCTCCTTCCTGTTGGAACGAATCCAATTGGTGAGTTCGGGGTCCTGCTCCAGAATAGCCTTGGAAAGGATCTCGTTTTTGTCGGAGGATCCCCATTTGGTCAGGGCGACGATATGGGCAGCACGCTGCTTGTCCTTGAGGGAGTCGAGGCTCTTGACAGGGCGGGGAAGGATGACTAAAAAATTCCATGTTGATACTCAAATGGATGTCTCTACCTTCAATCTGCTGGTCCCATTTCCAGGTGTTGTCGTCGCTGGTAGGAAGAGAGAGGTCGGTGTTGATGCGGGAATAGCGCCAGGACTTGTCGGTCTTAGCAACAAGGCGGAAGGTGCTCTTCTCGTTGGTCTGGACGGTTCCTTGGATCTCCAGGGAGTATCCCTTCTTGTTCTCTTGGGACATCTCCTTGATCAGGTCACGAACGCGCTCCTCTCCTTCAAGTCTGGGCTCCTCGCGGTTCACCAAAGAGGCCTTCTCGATAGTGACGTCTGAAATTTGAATTAACTTAAAGGCATAGGCAGAAACGAACCGGAGTAGTAGCCAATCTCGGCAGAGAAGGTAACGTCCTTGGGCCCTCGTTCAGTGCGCTCAGCGGACAGCTGGTAGTCCTGCTCTCCAATGAAGTATTCCTTAGCAGTCCAGTGCTTGTAGCCGTTTCCAGTGAGGCTGAAGGAGACTCCTCCAATCTCGATATTCTTGTGGATGGGGCGCATCTTCCTTTCCCAGCCGGGGATGACGATGGTGTGCTCCTCCATGTCGATGAACTTGTTCATGTCCTGGGGATCGGGGAAGCGGAGGAAGGCGATGGGATGAGCGGACATCTGGACAAGCTCCTGCTTCTCTTCAGGTGTTGCCTGAAAAATTCGAATTCATTAATTTTGAGAGCAGGCCGTACCATGCGGAGGTTGACAGAGAGCTTCTGCTTCATGGTGATCTCCAGGTCCATGTCGAGAGGGAGAGCCAGTCTGGTGGGGCGAACGACCTTTACTCCGTGTTCCAGCAGAGGGACCCAGATTCTCATCTGGTAAACTTGAGTGGAGGTCATACTCAGCTTTCCTTGCAGACGGATGCGGCCTCCGTAGGTGGGTCTCTCAGTGCTGACCTGAAAAAGTAACAGTTTTATTATTTGTCGGCTTCTCGAACCTTTCCGGTACTGGTGAAGACGGTGGGCATCTTGGAGGTGAGAGTGATGGGAAGACCAAGAGTGCAGGGAGCGCGAATGGTAGTCTCGAAGAGGAATCCGGCAGTGACGAAGTCGAATTCGGCCTTTCCGTTGAGCAGTCTCTCGACGAGTTTCTCCAGGTCAATCTTGTCCTCTCCGTCACGGACGTACTCCAGGGCGCGGTCGAGGGTCTCGTCATCGATGGGAAGCACGGCATAGTCCATATCCTTGTAGCTGAAAATGACGATGTTAAGACGTTGGGAACAAATATATAATAACGGACCGAATGTAGAGCATGGCGAAGGGAGTCTCCTTGCTTTCCTTGCGAAGGCTGATGTTCATCTTGCGGGCAATGCTCTTGACCATGTGCATGGCCTCTTCAACACGCTTCTGGCCACGTTCTCCACGGACGACGGAAGACTCTCTTTCGAACTTGTCGTAGACCTTGCGGAGGAGCTGCTCGATGTTCTGGTGGGAGAGGCCGATCTGTCCGAGGTACTGGTTCCAGCGGCCGAAGACGAGAGATTCCAGGTTGACAGCCATGTCCTTGGGAACAATGGAGTCTTTTCCGAGGACGGATGCGATGTTGAAGTGGATTCCAGAGAGCCACTGCTTGTTGTAGAGGGACAGGTGCTGGTAGAAGGACATGTAGTTGGTCTTGGGGCGGAAGGTAGTGCGCTTCAGGGCCATCTGGATGTCGGTGACCATACGTTCCTCGGCAACGAATTCGGTGCTGTCCACAGCCTTGAGGAAGGTGAAGGCGAAGTGAGCCAGGGGCTGGTTGGGGTCTCTCTCGATGATGTTCATGATCTGGGCAATGATGGCTTGATCCGGGAGAGTATAGATGATGCGCTCGAAAGCGGCGGCACGGACTTCAGTCTTCTCCTTGCGGTCAGCGAAGATGGGCATGAGTACACGGTGGATCTTGCGGGGCATGTGTTGGCTCATGATGCGCATGGCCTGGATGGCTTCAACACGGACGATCACGGGCTGACGACGGTCGGAGACGATCTTCTCCAGGGTGCGAATAGCCATGGTAAGTCCAGAGTTGGCGATGGTTTTGAGGGCCAGGATCTTCTCGTAGGTGTCGGCAGCCTTGTCGAGGTTGTCTTCCATGATGTCCACGAACTTCTTCTTCAGATCATGGGAGCTCTGGTCGAAGAGGTGCTTCTCCTCGCGGTGACCGATGATTCCACGCACGACGGATCCGAAGCAGAGCCAAGCCGACTGGCGGAGGACGGGTTCAGCACGAGCCTGCTCGCTGTCGGCGAACTCAGCAATCATGGTGGCGATCTCTTCCGAAGGGTAGTGAGTCTCCTGGATGGACTTGAAGAGTTGGGCGGCTCTCATGGGGGTGATCTCGTTGTCCTTGATGTGGGTCAGGATGTGCTCGACGGTGTTCTTGGTTCCTGCGATGGCCAAGGCATTCTAAACTTTCAATGAGGAATGCGGAGAGGGAGCGACCATTACCTCAATGATAGCCTTGGTGTTGGTAGGGGCTTCCTTGAAGAGTTGGTTGTGGATCTTCTCTAGCTCCTCGGCGGAACACATGCGGAAAATGCGGACCAGGCGGGCCTGGAAAGAACGAATTTGAAAAAATAGCTTAATAAACTAACCATCTCGTGGACCATTTCAGCGTCGCTGTCCTTCATCTCCTTGAGCTTGTTGACGATTTCAGTGGCACGCTCGATCTTGGTGGTGAATCCCTTGAAGGGGCTTTCGACGAGCTTCTCGCCTCCTTTGAAGAACTTCTCGACGTCGATTTCGTATCCGTTGGAGTACATGATGTCCTCCGGCTTTCCGGTAGGGGTCTCCAACTGCTCGCGGATCTCAGCAACCTCAGAAAGGGTCAGACGAGCGTTGACTTCAGTCTGCATGACAGGTTCATCCTTGAGCAGGACCTCTAAAATCATAAAATTAATATAGCCCCTGAAACAATCCACCCCCTCCCCCCAACACTTCCCTTCCCACCAACCCAAAAACAAACCGTAGATGGAGCGGACGCTGATTTCCTTCAGCTCCTCCTTGTCGAACTTGTAGGTGTAGACAGTCTGGGGGATGAAGACTTTGTGGTCGGTGGCCTTCTTGGAGAAGCGGCGTCCATAGATGGCTTCAGGGGTGCGGCTGCACTTCTCGAAGTTGACAGATTTGGAAACGATAGTACGGCCACCTTCCTGGGTGATGGAATAGGCCACGTCGCACTCTCCTTCGAGGGTCTGCAAAAGCATTTACATTATATCCCAAATTTAAAGTACCTTCTCGGGAGTAGTGAAGAATTCCTGTTCTCCTTCCTCGGCGGGCTGGTTCTGGTTCATCTGGAGCATGTTGAGGACGGCACGCTTGATGTTAGCCGACCAGTGCTGCTCCTCAGAGGTGAATTGGAGCTCGGAGACCTGGAAAATAGACAATTAATCTTGGGCTGAGAAAGAAGAGAAAGCGAGGAAGAAGAAACGAACCAGTCCCTCCCTGTAGGAGAAAGCGACGGGCATCTCAAGGGTCTTCTTGTGCTCGGGAGACACCTCGCGATTTTCCAGAGATTCCCATTTGGGGAGGTCCTGGCCAGAGATGGCGTGAGAGGCGGATAGACGAATGTTCTTCATCTGCATGACAGCTAAATAGAGCAGTCTTGTAGAAATATCATAGAGAACTAACCAGAGCGGGGCGAGGTGAACTGGATGGTGACATCGGCATCTAGGTGAGTAATAGAGCCTTCCTGAGAGATGGGCAAGCCAGAGGATACGACACCATCGTAACGGTAGCGGTATTCCTTGTTGGCATTGAAGGTCCGGGTAGGTAGGAGGGACGATTGTGCCGCAAGGGCAAAGCCAACTCCCAGTAGGGCGAAGAGGAGCTTCATGCCGCCGAGTGGCGAGATCGGTCCCGGAGAGGCCTTTTATCGGGGTAGCCAAAAAAAGTTTGGATTGACGGGCCTCAGCCCTGTCCTTCAAGAGCCGGTCAGCTGCTGATAACATTTTTGCTGGAAGCAGGCAGGTGATTAACTTTTGACTGGTTGATTTCTTTTCAGCCAAAAAGCTGACGAAATGGATTAGTACCCTTGCTTGTATCCAAAAGACAGCGCGATGAATCTTTCCGGGGGGTTTTTCGAACCTGTTCCTCGCTCCTCTCCTCGGTTCCTATAGGTTAATTCTATTGCATATCATCTTTTTAGACTAACAGACTAGTGTCTTTGCTCGTGGTCATACTAAAGCTGTTGTAACTGCTTCTACAATCATAATGCCTGCAGGGGATCTAATTATCACCTCAATGAGTTTTGTGCGCTGACGCGAGCATGGCCCTTATCGGCCGGTCCTCACTTTTTACCAGGATTGACAGATGCCAGTAAAATTGCCGACGATTAAAGGAATCTAGTATCAGTTGGCTGATAATGATGCAAAAGAGAATCAAAGTCTTCCGCTAAATCGGGCCATTTCGTTTCTGAAAATACAAAAAAGAACAACATTTTTTAACTGCTGTGGTCGGCAAAAGGACCGACATACAACATCCTTACTTTTTCATAAAAGCTTTATTAATTTATTTAGGAACGAGTCGGCTCAATGGAAACACCGAGTTCGTGAAATCTTTTTAGGATATCAATGGGCAGGGGAGGAGGCCGAAGCCCCATATCAGCTTGGAAATTGTTAGAAAATTCTGAAAGTAAAGTATCTGCATCCGTAGAAGAGGGAAGAGTGGCTCCAGTAACAAACGCTTCTGCCCCCGACGACTCCTCTGCCTCGGGAATGATATTCCTCTGGCTTGATGATGTTTCAAGCGTATCCAATGTGGTAGAAATATCAACGGGCGCTTCAGTCACTGGATTGGATGTGCTGGATTCTTCTGGTGGCGTTGTCGTAGTATCCGGCTTCTCAGAGGTAGTTGATTCGACGGATATGAATGTAGACGATGGCTCCCCTTCCGTCCAAACGGAATTGTAATCAGAGCTGGCGAATTCTGCGGTAGTAGTAGTCTCCAGCGTAGTGGCTCGAGTATTCATGCTAGCTTCGAGGTCCACCTGTTCCGGACTGGTGGTAGTGGTGGCTTCTGTAGTAGTATGTGTGGTAGTGTAGAATTCTTCCGTTGTAGGTAAAACTAATGAAACATTGTCGATGTCTTCCTTGACTGCTGTCTGGATAAATCGTTCACTTTCGTCTGAATACAGCTGTTAATGGGCATTAAAAGACGCAACCTTCAGTGGTAGTTGGAGTTGTCGTGGTGGTAGTCGTCGTTGTTGTGCTTGTGGAAGTGGTTGGCTGGAATCCTCTACCGCCCATCAGCTGAGGAGGGAGACCGTAGCCGCTAGGAGGCGAGAGAGGAACCGGCACCCTCGAATTTGTTCGATAAACGTTAGTTTCGATGACAACTGGTGGCCTGCTTCGAGTTTGCGGGAAGCCGGCCATCTGCCTGTATCCATTCATCCAATGAGGATTCTGCTCCAACTGCCAGCCGTTCGGAGCCGCATGAGGTTGAACATTTCTGTTTCCAGCAGGGTACTGCGGCATACCCCATCGTGAGTTGTCAACAGAGAACTGTGGTTGTCGGGGACGGTTCACATAGTTGACCCACTGTTCAAACTGGTAGAAATCTGATGGACCCCACTGCCGCTTGACCCTATAATGTGTAACAATAATGAGTGTGTCAGAGAGGGAAAAGTTTTGTAATGACGAATGAGTATTGTGCATGACGTAGAAGTATTGTTCAAGTTTAATGGCTTGCTTGGAAACGACTGACTCACACTTACACCCATTCTCGCACAGTAGGGTTATAGACGGCGTAAGGAAAAACTTTAACGAACCGTTGAGTATGTATAACGTTGAGTAAAGCGAGCAAGAATATAGCTAGCTGCATGATGACAGCGTTGAAAATCGACTATGGGAAGAGGCTTCGGAGGCGGTCAGGGTCAATGCTTAGCCAATCCTGCCCTACTTTTTTCATGACTCATGCTCCGGTATCCTCTTTATAATCCTCTATGGTGCTGCGTGAATAGAAACCATTTTCCGGTGTTAATAATAGTTTCTGATGCCCATCTTACATGTTCTGACGTGTTGTTTTAGCGAAGTTACGCTCAGAAATCGCCAAATGGGCGTAATCGACCTGAACGCACCTATCATTGAGCGAGCTATTCTCTCGCCCTTATAAGGCTAGACCGAAGAGGTCAGCACCAGTCTCATTCGACATGTTCTTCTTCCTGACCCTTTGTCTGGTTTCTGTCTCTGCGGATGTAGTCATCAGGTAATTCCTTTAAGTTCTCTATTAGCTTCGTCCTTTAGAGCGAAGCGAGGTAGCTATGGTCCTCCCATGAACAATTACGGCCCACCTGCTAATAGCTACGGCCCTCCGGTGAACAACTACGGGCCCCCTGCAAACTCATACGGTCCTCCAAGAAACAGCTATGGCCCTCCTCAGAATAACTACGGATCCGGCGGCTATGGCCATGGCCATAATAGTTACGGCCCCCCGAACTCCTACGGTCGCGGAAACTTCGGCGGTCCTGGTGGGCAGTACCCTGGTGGATCTGGCGGACAATATCCCGGACCTAACCCTGGTTTCGGCGGAACTGAGCCCAACGCAGGATTTGGAGGAGCACCTAATGCTGGAGGATTCCCAGGAAACACCGGAAACTTCGGCGGTCCAGGAGCTGGTAGTGGTGGATTTGCTGGCCCTCAAGGAGGCCCTGGAAACTTCGGCGACTTTGCTGCTGACGTTCCCAACCCTAACGCCAAAGCAGCTGAAACAGCGTCAGAAGCAGCCTCAGCCACCGGTGAAGCCGCCAACGAGCCTCCACCTCCTCCCACAAGCCAATAATTTATTGTACATTTTCCGCTTTAACACCACGTGTATTATCCATTGTCAATTGCCAAGTAATGAACATAAAGAGTTCAAAGCTTTGTCGATGTTAGCAACAAACTTGGCAGTACTGGAATCAGCTTCTTTGAAACAGGTCACCGTGAAGGTCAAACTGAAATTCCTGGGTTACCAAAGTACAGAAACCGTTATAGGTGACCTGTCTGGATTGATCCTGTAGAAACATCCGTATCCCTCTGAGCACATGGCAGTTACGTACCCAAAGGTTCCTTTCTGGTCGTACCCAAGAAAACTGAAAATTACTGTTAGATCGTTTCCTAATCCATCAATTGTGTCGCGGGCCTTTTACAACGTAAAGACCGGTGACCAGCGCTTTTTGGGGGACACAATTCTGCCGCCGTTGAAAAGAACAGGGAAGCGGAACGGGTGCGACTTAACCTTGTGGACAATCGAAAGGATCCGTTGCCCCCAGCGGCTTTCCAGGAGGGATCATCAAACAATCCGTGAGTAGAGACTGCCAATCCTTGGGACCGCAATTCCTGTTCCATTTTCTGAAGACCGTAGAGATGCCTGTCTATTCCTGAAATTCTTCTTTCCTGGCAGGAACATACACACAACCTTGTCCATTGCGAGCATTCTCCATGTACTCATTATGAGTATCGTACGCCTTAAAGAGCAGCTCTCTCAAAGCAGTTTTACTCTTAAATAAAACAAGTATCCTTCAATTATCAACTCACAGCGGAGCCTTTCATAAGAATAGTTACAAATTCAACAAGTTCAGGCGTGCAGCCTCTGACAGTTTCAGTCCTTCCATGATAGAACTTTCTAGTAGAGGCTGTCTCATATGTCGGAGCAAAGCTGAAGACACCGTGTATTATGCCATCAACAGAAACTTAACCAGTTGTGAGTTTTATAGTAAGCCAATTGAAGGGCTATTTGGATCATTGTGTCCGTATAAAGACCGTTCTCTTTCATTAGCACATTCCCAAAACTGTTGTAATGATGGACTATGAGATCGACTCGGTTCGCCTAGACTTCCTCCTACAGACAAAAGGAATCGCTCACAATTTCAAAAAAGTTCCGTTCCGCTTTGTAAACTTTATCAGTCAGACCATCGGGAACATCGAAAAGAAGATGGTCAAATGGAACCGCGTCCACCTATTATAGTTGAATCATATCTAACTTTCGGATTAACTTCTCGTGGTGTTTCCCATGGCTCTGTATCCAATAATTTAGCTGCATAGTCTGCAGGAGTGAATAAAGCAATAGCGTCGACATTACAGTGCTAAAGAGGTTAGCCTGGGTTTCAACGGGACGTACATCTGCATTGTAGCATAGTTGTCCGTCGGGGAGAACAATAACCGTGAAGTTCTTGTCACACCAAGAATTTCTTGGATTACCAAAGAGGGAATAGTACATTAGCTGCAAGACATTTTCGCCGAGTACAAGCTTTACTTACATCTGATTCTGTTCCAACGGTATCTGCAGACAAACTTAAGACAAAAGCTGCGGATTCAATGGCGTAGATCAACTTGTTATTTCTCGGAGAGAACGAGTTCAACTCTTTCTTTATCTGCAAGACGGTATAAAGATTACAATAAGAGCTGAGGGACCAATGCCCATTCGTCTCTGTGTTCCGTAGTCAGAGAAACTATTGAAGGGTCTGCCGAGTACATTGCTGAATGTTGTTTTATTCTGGCCAAAACATGGTAGATTTCTTCTTTGGGCAATAAAATTCCATTTCGGATAACATCAAAAGAGTATAGATGTCCGTCACTAATGACAATAATATGAGAAGGAGCAGGCCCCTCAGTTTCTGCAAAGAGTCATCTTCAGGCAAGCAAAAACCACCTGTCTTGAAAAAGCGTTTCAAGCGATCCTTAGGCACCTCGGCAGCTCTACAAGAGTTGAAAACATTATAAAACTGATCCATATCCCATATTTCCTTTCGGCTGGAGGTTATGGGAATTAGCTCCCTACAAAGATGGTTGTTCTGATAAAATGGTTACTTTCTCAGCTCGGTCCAGTAACTCATAAGATAGAACGCATATTCAGCGGCTCGAGTGAGTTGATCTCCTGTTTTCGTGGCCCTCGAAACCACAGCACCCATATTCTAAATGTGTTCTAGGCACACAAGTAGGTCCAAGAAATACCTGCAGTGGCAGCGGGGCTCTACTTTCGTTGTAAGCGTCATACCACCACTCTTCCATCTAAACACACCGATAAAGAAACATTCCAACGGCAACGCACCCAATTCCTAGTCATTGTGCTCCGTACCATCAGAGCTCCTTGAAGTAACATGGCGTCTCCACTCTTTTCAAAGGTATGCACCACATTTGCAGTGGCACAAAACTGTTCTTTCGGAACTAAGGCAGATACTGCAAAGCGATAACATTTTGCTTTGTGTACACTTTTTACCTGATTTCAAATACTTCCATAAAGTATCGGTAAGTTTGGGTATGGGTAGAGATGGAAGAGTGTTCTGCATGGAAAAGGTTCTCTGCAGGACATCTGCAGGGAGCATCTTTCAAAAGAAGATGGTAAGGTTCCTCAAAACACAGACTATGTAGCCGCATTAATTAGCACAAACACGGAGCGAAAGCTTTTTTGAGGCATGTTGTCCTCGGATAGTGGCAGTTAGTGGCGGTCCAGACGACGACAAATTTTATTTGGCAAAGTGCTTCCTCAAGTAGAAGTTGGGTTCCAGAATACGTTCCAGAAGTGGATGTGTTCGGATCCTAAGACGCCTAGCCCTCCCATGATTCCCCTCCATCACATAGTTAAAGCGATGCCAGCCGCACTTGTCTTCCTCTCTTTGCTGAGGGAGCACCGGCTGTTCAATTCTGACAAATGGGCATCTTTTGATGTGCGAGCGCAACCGCTATGTAATTGCCGGCTCATTTGTCGCTCATCACTAACAATGATGTAAAACAAGCTGGGTAGAATAACTACCAGCTTCGCACCTTTCTCAGATCCTAATTTCCATTTTACAGTGCCCTCTTCTGCGGGCCAAATGGGTTCTTACACCGTTTACCACTACGAGGGAACAGCCAGTGTTCGGTAGACGTGATGGCGCCGAGTAGAGATGCGCAGACAAATGGTGATGGATTGCGGCGTGCCTTACAAGCTGCCTATCTAAACAGCACTAACAACTGACGCCAGAGAACAGAACCTCAGCGAGTGTTGTTCACACCTCATATCTTTTCCCAGGGTCCCCTCTAATTACTCTTTTTAAAAACAACTTGCCGTATGGCATACGGTAGGGCGATATAGGATGCCCATTGAATTTAATGTCTCTCTTCCGACACTCTTTTTCGTATAACTCAAAGCCAACGGTTGAGCTCATCAACACACTGCTATGTCGTTATTAGATGCGCCTCCTTTGATCCACGATACCATTGAATGTGCTCCGACACCACACATTGCGCTTCTTTTTCTTTTCTAACACTTGTTCGGAGGCGAAAAACCTGGGAGTAGTCTCTCTTCGATGAAATCTCAAATTGCAGTCTGACCGCAACATTTCGTTGTCCTTTGACGAGCACTAAAAGCCCGCAAAATGTTCACTGAATACCGGAAAGATGATTCCAATCATCGTTAAAAGTAACAATCGTCGTATAACAGGGGCAAGAGTTTATAATAATAGACCAAGGCAGCCGGTAGAGTAACTGATAGAGATCACAGAAATACGTTGTAGCTCTTTGGATGGCTAAGTGAAGAATGGCTTCTGGAGATTCTGCATAAGAAGGAGAGGATTGTACATGGGAGTAGGAATAAGAGGGAAGGTCGGAAAGAATGACATCATCGAGGAATTGTGAAGTGCAAGCATAGACTTTGAGAGATCCTAAAGATGGTTATGTGTTTGAGGGTACGATTAAAACATACCGGACTAGGCGTGACGGCAGGAGGCTGTGCTGAAGCGGGTCTCGTCTTCGTATTCTCTGTCTCCTGGTCGTCTCCGCTTGCATTCGAAAGGGCGTCGCTTCCAGAATTGTGCTTTTTCCACTTGGTGCGACGATTTTGGAACCAAATCTTCACCTAGATATGATCACAGTTAAAAGGCGACTTCAAGCTACCTGAGTTTCAGAGAGCCGCAATTGAACTGCGAGATTCATCCTCTCCACAACACTGAGATAGCGGGTAGTCTGAACTTTGTGTATATTCGGGAATTTATAGGTCACTGACCTTAAACTTCTTCTCCAAAGCCACTAACTGTTCGTAGGTGAAAATCGTCCTGGCCCTCCTCAGTGTCTGATTTGTCCTGTTATTCACAGGAAGGTGTGAATCATCTGTTATTACTGGCATAATAAACACATAATGACTGTTGCTAACTCACCAGAGGTTGCTGACGTGTTCGACTCATCGGAAGCTTCCTCCGCACCGAGTATTGCATCGACAGTAAAGGGGCGCTTCTCTTTCATGGTATTATCAAGCGAGCGTCTAGATGACAACTGAAATAAACCGATACAGTGGTACCTATTGTTAATTGGTGAAAAGAGATAGCGGTGGCCGGCTTGAGTCAGTGCTTCTTTCAAACAACTATCACCACAGTCATTTATCGCCGACCCGTAGTTACTCACTGGAGAAGAAATAAAATCCGAAAGGACACGGAAAGAACAACGTGGACAAAAAGGGAACAATTCGAATCAATTTAAACAGTTCGGGAAAACAAGAGCTCCCGCCAACTACGATGCGGGCTCCTTTGAGGTGAGTATGAGCAATTCCTCGTGGGAAGGAAAGTACAAGAAGGAGAAGAGGCGGGCTGACCATTTAAATAGAATGCTGTATCCCAGGTAAATTTATCAACAACAAGCCGACAGTGATTGAGTGAGTGATTTTCAGAGGCGGGCCCTTCTCGTTTTGCGGACCAATGGGCGGTGACATCTGTTTAGATCGGCAGTTCACTTGGTGTAGAAATCAAAACAGAATAAAAAGTGAGGAAACTCATTTATTCTTTCTTCCAAGGGTTACAAAAAATATCCTTCTTGAAAACGTTGAAGGTGCGAAAGATTTGGACGTCTTCTCCTCTCATTTGGGCAATTTTCTGAAAATGGCGGGTACTTACAAGGGAACCTTTTCACTTTAGGTTGGACTCGTGAGACGAGACCTAGTGCATTCGAAAGAGCGTCAAAAACTATCCCAGGCACCGGGTTCTGTTTTCCCAAAATGACTCGCGTTACGGTGTAGCACGCCAATTCAGTTTTACATGTTAAATTTGTCAAAACTGGTTTTCGTCCTTGTATCCTTGGAATTGCAGTAGACGGAATGTGAAGCAGTGGCCGAGTGGATAGTGAACTCGCTTACAAGATTTTGTTGACAACTATTATCCATCAAAAATCGTTTTTCTCATGAAAATATAGAAGCAAAAGACGATTGCTCCAACAGGGACTCGAACTCGGCCAGAAAAAACGCAAAAACCTTGTAAGCGAGTGCACTATCCACTCGGCCACTGCTTCACATTCCATCTACTGCAATTCCAAGGATACAAGGACGAAAACCAGTTTTGACAAATTTAACATGTAAAACTGAATTGGCGTGCTACACCGTAACGCGAGTCATTTTGGGAAAACAGAACCCGGTGCCTGGGATAGTTTTTGACGCTCTTTCGAATGCACTAGGTCTCGTCTCACGAGTCCAACATAAAGTGAAAAGGTTCCCTTGTTAGACAGAACAATCTTCTCTCTGTGTAATCAGGGATAATGAACTTACATCTAGCGCATGGATGATGTTCCTCATTTTGTAGATCCGGCTGGCGTAGTTTGTAGTCCTCACAACGTTTATATAATAATTATGCAACTCGTCAATTATTTGTTCTCTTATCGACCGAGATATTGCCACTGTGGCTTCGGTAATTCCAGCAGCATCTGAATAGAAACATTAAAATAGCGGGAACGAAACCACTCACGTCTTACCATCCACATTACGGTAAGGGTTAAAGCAATCATTTCAAATTCATCAGGTCTGAACCGTTTGAACGGGGCGTAGAATAATTTTTCAAACATGTTTTCGGTGCTTCTCATCACACTGGAAATCTTTAATTAACCCCAGGATAGTGTTTACTTACTTTTTGATCTCTTCTTCGCTCATGTCTGAAACTTCCTGCACCCTCGATATTTTATAGGGCCACTTCGTAATGACCCCATCCAAGCATACAATTCGGTTGTCTTGGGGATTATCGCCAAGCAATTTATAGGAAACGTAAGCTCGATCCAGTTTTTCAAAACGTGGCCAAAAGTGTCGAAATACAATTAACTGGAAAAGCGAGTGAAAATACTTTACGATACGCAAGAACCAACCTTCTGATCAGTGGGCAACGCTGCAAATAATTGAAGAGATCCACAAAATTGAGCCACCCTTTCCAGGCTGAGGTAGCGGTGTTGAAGGACTAGGCAGATGTCCAAGACTGGCATAAACATTGCCTAATCTTCTAGTAGTCAATAAGATAGGAGGATACGTACCTTTTCTGGCGTAGTGTTTCCCCAGTTGGCCCTTCGGTGCATTCTATAAGCTACTAACGTTTCCTGACAAATACTAATAGGCATTGCTTCTGAGACTATGTGAAATCGATGGTCCTAAATGTAAAAATGAAAGAATTCGGGAGAAATAAACCTACTTTTGCAAATATCTCAAGAACTTTCTCTTTGGCATAGCCGAGAAATTGAGTGAAGAAGTCTTTGTCGTTTTCTTCGTCTGCTGCGCTCTAAAGATGCCAATAAGGAGTTTAATAATGTTGAAAATAACTTACACCCTCGCTAGCAGGAGATTCTGTTTGAGAAGTTGACGGGGTGTCAGGTGAAGAGACTAAACGATAGCGTCATCTATTTAAACATTATTCTCACCTTCGTGAGTCATCCCAACCTTTCTACACCGTTGAAACCGACAATATCTGCACGAATACCGATTTTCTGTAAGAACTAATTGTTAAAAATAAGAGAACAAATACTTACTGAAGGTTACATCACATTTTTCTTCAAACCTGCACCGATATTGTCGTTGAAGATGCACAGACCGTCGGAAAAAGGAGGAGCAGGCTCGACAGCTCATAATGCCAAGGTGGTTTCCAACGCACGGGACCTTACAGACAAGGCATTCCCCCATGTTTCTAAAAAAGGAGGGATGCAACAAATCGACACAGAATGTTGAACGATCAATACAGATAAGCAGGAGTACACGCGTGACCACAATGACACGTCTGCGTCATAATAGAACAGGAATGGAGGTTCAATCGTTCATTTGAGGTCGGTGAGAAATATGTCTTCTTTGAATACATTGAAAGTCTTCGACATGCAGCCGTCTTCTTTCCTTATTTTAATTACATTCTGCATTAACAGTACACTAATAAAGAAGATGGGGAACTCACCTCTAGTCCATCCATAAGGTGGTGTAGTTTATACATTCGACTGGCGTAATTAACTGTTCCCTTCTCTGATATGTAATACTGATACAGTTCTCTTGACAAAGCCTTTTGGAGTTCCTCTGCCGTGCTTACAGTACTTTCGTTTATTCCAGTCAAATCTGTAGAGTACATGTAAAACAGTAAACAGCTCGTGGGCATACCTTTAATATTCCACATAATGCACATCATCATATAGATAAGTTCGAAGAGATCAGGTCGATATATTTTAAACGGATCGTTGAATATCCTTTTCGAATAGAATACAGACTTTTCAAACAGTCTGAAATAAAAGTACATATGGTTAATAATTGGCTTACACTCTTATTTGACTTTCTGTCATGTCTGAAACTACCGGTAGGTCTCCAATAACGGGTAAACCCTCTCGATGTCCGGTGAAGTTAACAACCTTGCCGTCGAAGTTGACCGTCCGTCCGTCGTCCCGGTCATATCCTAGCAGAATCGCGCTGACATATGTTCGATCAAGTTCGGTGAATTGCGGCCAAAAATGTTTGAAAACTATCCACTGAATAGAATCGAAAGTTTCTTGGACAAGAAGGACTACCTTTTGTTCAAGGGGGAGATTGGCAAAAGCGGAGATTGACATACAAAAATTAGCGACATGTTCGACTTCAATGTAATTTGCTTGTACGTAAGAATTGAGATCAACAACCACCGTGTGAACTATCTGTAATAACAATAAACAACTAAGGATAAACACTCTTACATTTTCAGGAGTACAATTTGGCCATTGGTCATTATGATGTTCATACGCCTTTAGGGCCTGGTTGCATAAAGAGAAAGTACTATGGCAAAATGCGGTATGCACCTGGAAGACGAAAGTAAACAAATCCCACGGGGCGTACCTTGCGAAATATTTGACCTAGGCGAATTTTTAAAAATGATGTCGTATCAAGCGATAACTGTTCCGATTTCCGTGCAATTTCGGGCGATGTTTGATAACCAAAACTCTCAAAGGACTGCTCAGAGGAAGAGGGACCATCTTCAGGGACCTCCTGCTGAATCATTTGTTTACTTTCCCATTACTGCACTCACGTCCGTAGTACTTTTCCTCTTGGATAGTTCCTTCTTCGAGTTTTCTAAATAGATCAATATTGGAAGTGCACGGAACTTACCATGTTCTGACATCCCGAGGGCATAACATTTCGTCATCCGGCATGCTCTACAGCAGTATCTGTTTTCTAAATGAGTTTGAATCATATACACAAAAAATCCCACTCTGAGTAACATCGCAATTGTTATTATTACGGCATTTGTACTGTAGATTTAGTTGAAGAGTTCTCCTCCAAAACGCGGCACACGCTCGGCAGCAGCAGACGCCGAAATGTTGACCAGTGTTGGGTACTTGGCAAACAAGGCACTTAGTCATCCGGTTGTCGATGCTTTTAATTTAAAAAGGATCAAAAACTAGAGCGAGAAACGCTCTTTGTCTTCGACAGATAAGGGCTCAACTCTTTGCGCCAAAAAGATTATCAAACATGGCGAGAAAGTGGTCGGGTTTCATTCGTTTTACAACAAGCGCCCCCTGAAGAGGACGGGCAATCGAATTAGAGATCAAAATGCCCTGTTCTAAAGGAGAACGTCTAGTTGGGCATTTTGCAAGTCAGTTTATTCAATGCGCTAGAATGAGCGCGGAAAGGAAGCCAAATCTGTACAGTCCGATGATCAGGTTCAACTGACGGCTCTAATTTGTAGTTGGTAGCAATTTTTGGCACGCTTAATATCAGCACCATTAGTGATAAAGTTGGAAATATTAAAAAAGTGACAGTGCACAAGTGCATTTAGTAGCGTTTAATACTTTTTGATCGTAATGATTTCGCGTGAAACGCATGAAGGGCGCACTTAACTGGCCTTGTGGCAATTATCTCTTACCGTTTCACACACGAGCTGATGGGAGTATGAAGGTTTGATAGGCTCGATAGAACACCGGCTATCAGCTGGGCATATCAAATCTCATTTAAAGCAAATGTGAACTTGGAAATCCTTAGTCCTTCTGAAACAAAACAACTGCAGCAGCTGATAAATCGAATAGTCCACACGCTTAAGCTGGAAACTGCTTCTAAGTGACGAATACTAACCTTTATTTACTTTTGCTGTTGAGCTTCGGTCAATGACTCAGCTCATTTTGTCAAACACCGTGGACCAAAAGTTTAGCACTGCTATCCAATCCTTGCATTTCGAAATAAAGTTTTTGGTCTTTCTCATTCGACAACAACGTTGTTTTTCCCCTTATACAGTCGTGGGAATATAACGAAATCGTGATATGCATATGTTGCCCGTTTGTTATAAACGACGGTGTTATATTTCCACTCTCTTGTGATCTAATTTATTTGTTTCCAGGTTTTTTTCAAGTTGCTTTCATTGATTTCCGCAAAAACCATCGGAATCAACGCGTTGCACTAAAGCGAAGGAAGTGCGCGTCGCTTTACTAGGCCATGCTGTTAACGAAAGCGCGCGTATACCCTCTTCCATATTTGAATTTGCTACGCCCGCGTTCTAAATATTATACCTTAGTTTAGTATGGAGGAAGAGTTAGACGTCCAGCCAGTTAGAGATGATCCACCAGAGGTAAATACTCTTCCTTTTTATTTAAATATATTCCTTCTTTAGCCCCATAATCCCAGAGTGAGACGAAATGCAGTTGACCACGACGTCGATTGGTGTAAAAAGTTCGGTTATGGTTGGTTCATTTTATCAATTTTCAATAAGTATCTTTTAGGTGTTGGCCATTTTTACAATGATCTTTGTGCTAGTATGTGGTTCACGTATCTTATGATCTTCTTAGAAAAAGTACTCAAGTTCAGAAGCTCTCATGCGGGTTTGCTTATGCTTATTGGACAGGTTATTTCTTCTCTTATCTTTTTACTTTCTGACATTTAGGCGACTGATGCCATTTCTACACCTCTTGTTGGCATCTGGAGTGATTCTAACGTTCTTCCCGCTTTTATGGATAAAATAGGAAGAAGGATGTCATGGCACATTATAGGTGGATCCTTGTTATTCCTATTTTATTCTATACTTATTTTCAGGAACAATTTGTGTTACACTGTCATTTCCCTTCATATTTAACCACTGTTTCATATGCAACGATTCTGGGTCGGAATGATATAAAGTGGTGTGGTTTGTTCCATTTATCATGGTGTTTCAATTCGGCTGGGCATCGGTCCAAGTGAGTTAATTTTCAAATATACAAGTTAAGATCCTTTGCAGATTTCCCATCTCGCTCTAATTCCCGAGTTAAGCTCGTTGGATTCTAGTCGAACAGCAATGAATTCTTTGAGGTTTAGTCTCTCTCTCGTATTAGAAGATTTCATTTTCCTTTAGATACGCTTTCACCGTTATTGCAAATCTTGCCGTCTTCGTTATTTTAGCCTGGCTTTTGTCATCTGACACTGGTCACGGCTCTGCTATCGGCCCTTGGGACTTTGCTCAGTTCAGGGTTATCTCATTCTTTTCAGTTTTCAAACGAAATTGTTTTAGACAGCGGCATTCATGGTGGTAGCAGGAGGATTGGTTGTGACGATACTTTTCTATACCATCACTAGGGAACCACAACATCAGAGAAGATACAGGTTCAGTTCATCCTTACCTGCCTTTTGACAAATCATTTCAGTCGGCTGAATTCATTTTCTTCGGACACCAGCGAGTTGACCAGAATGCACTGGACTAGTTGGTTTGGGCACGTCCAGTTCTACCAGGTTAGTTGACAGAATTAGAGAATTATTTTTTCGTTCAGGTTGCTCTTCTGTACATGCTGGCTCGACTTTATGTAAACGTCTCCCAAGTCTACTTTCCCTTCTACATAACCATCACCGAGGATTTCCCCAAGGTATGTAAAACTTACATTCATTTTGATCCTATCTTCAGAACTACGTTGCCATTCTTCCTATGGTGTCCTACATATCCTCCTTTCTGATCTCCCTGATAAAGATCGTCCCGGCGATTAATAATAAAATAAACAAAAAGGTTCGCGTATACCTGCCAACTAACATTCTTCTTCTTTTTCAGGGTCTCCTGTTTGTGGGAATTCTCGTTGGTCTGGGCACATGTGCCTGGATGTATTTCCCATTGGACACTATTTCCGTAAGCTTGATCCATCTTCTACTCACATAATATCTCTAGATTTACACTGTCTCTGCGTTTATCGGAGTTTCCCAGGCTATCCTCCTCATTACTTCTCTCTCCCTCACTGCCGATCTGATTAATAAGAACACAGTAAGTTTGTTATTTATTTTGTTTGGAAATTGTTCTTTTAGGAAAGTGGAGCCTTTGTTTATGGTGCAATGAGTTTCCTAGATAAATTGGCTAATGGAATTGCTTATCAAATCATTGAGATTTTCAATCCCAGTTGCGAGTAAGTTCCCTTCGATGCTATTCTACGTATTCTTTTAGGACGAAGTCACACATTGCGTGCGCCTATTTCTACAGAAATATAATAGTATTTGTACCCGGTGCGTGCCTGGTTCTAGCGTTGATAGTCCTCATATCACTGATGCCTCATTCTATTGGGAGACGAGGCAGACAACGATTAGGTACGTTTTACGCCACACATGGCAGCTCTTAAAAGAATCATTATTTAAAAAAAGGTTATATATGGCTACATTTTAGAGGAAGATCAGGAGACGATAATGGATGACGAAGAACCGGTCGCCGTCACAGCTTAAATGGTCGTCCTTCTTAATAATGTCCTTTTTGTTTGGGTTGGTCTCCCATATCAACCGACTGTACATTCTGTACGTATACCGCGGCCCCATTGATTAGACCGTCCCGTACTAGGGTCACCCTTCTTCTCCTTCTATTGATTTTTTCAAATGGTTCGAGCATAATAAGCGATCTTCTCGTTTCATATCCGTGCAATTCTGTGATACTGTAATAAAACGAGGTAATCTTTTTTATATCTTTCAAATATGGCACAAAGTGACTCTGGGAAAAAGCCTACACTCTGTTATAGCATGGCGTGATGGCGCTTGTTTTGACGACTGGCTGTAGTTTTATCAGAGGCCGAAACAGACTACTCCCCAGACCATTTCCTTCCGAGCTCTTTGTCCAATGAACGCGTGTTTCTGACGTGCCTGTTTCCAATTTTTGAATTCATACAATTTTAATCTGTAGAGTCTGTTTCGGCTAAAATCGCTCTATTTCAGATGTCTACATTGTCAAAACTAGCACACGCTTGCGGTACTCCGACTTTGACGACCAATTGCTACGAGACTGTTCACACTTGGGATCCCAACTGTTGGACAGCAATCATAGTCAGTATCTCCCTTTCTTCTAGTCTCAATCTTTCTTATAGAGTGCTGTTCCTGATGGGTTTAAATTTTGCCTCAAAACATATGGCGTATTTTATTTAGTAAGTGTTGTCGGGTGTTTGCAGCACTTTGCTTCAGATCGCAACCTTAGTATCGAAAAAGGATCCAAAGCAAATAAGCTGGAAAAAGTATATCAAAGATGTGCTTCAGTCCAGTTGTTTTCTCACTACCAATTTAGTTCTCTTCCTGTTTTTTCTCTGCAGAATACGGTACGCCGGCTTAAATATTGTTTATATCCTCTACAGGCATCTAATGGGCTTCTTCATACCTTTCACCTTTGCCGGAGCCAGCAGTTTTCTGGCCAGTTTCTTTGCTCTGATGATCGAGAAGAAGAGCAGACGCCCGGCTCTAGCGCTATACCTTGTCAACTTGGCAAGTCCTCCTGTTTTGTTAATTAAATTTTGACCTGCAGGCATCTGAAACGCTTTACCGGCAAGCAGTTCACCATGGATACATGTTCCGAGTGAAATACGGGGAATGCATTCCATTTGCGGGAGGATTGATGCTATTTATGTATCTCTACAGTTACAACAGGCTTAGCCCCGCAATGAAGAGCTACATTGGGTACTGACAGATAATTAGGTTATACGATAATCTTCAGGATTACTCATAAATTGGAACAGAGAAACGAAATAATATCCACCAAGAAGCTACCTGACGCATTTAAAGCTTTACTGCACGATCTCCGCACAAAATATGCAAGGTCAGACAAATGTGACCATGACAACTCCTGTGTTAGCGTTGTCACTGAGGTAGGGCACCTCTTATTTTTTATTCTAATTATAATTTTAGTCGTTTGTGAAAAACTTCGGCTTAGGATTAGGCATCAGTTCTGTACTTATTCTGATGAAGAATATCACTAAAATATTCACGCGCCCTGGCAAGGTGCTGGAGCAACTGTTCTCCAAGGGAAACATGAAGATTCCTATGTTCTTCGCTTTAATGCCGTTCCTCTTCCATGTAAGCATCCTTCGGATCTTTTTTTCTTAAATTCATTTCAGGCGAGCAGATGCACTATGAATCGTCATACAGATCTTCCGGACTCCATTAAGAATGTCGTCGCTTCCGCTGTTTCTTCGGCGTCAATGGCCGTCTCGCCTAATGTATCCATAGCCATGTACACATTATGGAAGGGAATCGAGGTTGGTCTCCACTTTAACCGTTAAGTAACAAGGATCTAGGCGTGGTATTTTGATATGGCCGACAGAGGAAAACTACCTTACGTTCCCCACGGCGATCACATTATATATACGTTGTCAACAGGGTACGTCTTGTGGATGGCGGCCCTTGAACCACATGCCATCCGGCGAGGTTACCAGAATTTTTTGATGGGTCTCACAGGCAAACGGTTTGTTCCAAGTCCTTAGACAATCAAATTCATTTCAGACTGACCCTTTTCAACCGGGCCCTAGTCGACCCTTGGGGTTATCAGAGTTCCCGAAATTATCCTTATCAGCCGAATTTAGACACCAAATTCGTGACACTCAATCCTATGCTTTACCAATCGGTCAAACCAGTGTAGCCTTCTTTATAGACGGGTATACGAACACAAATAAAATATTAACACAGTTTATTTAATAGTTAACCCAAGAACGCTCTATAGCAAAAATGAAAGGAAGTTACTTGGAGTTAGCGAGCTCAAGCTTCTGCAGGGTGCTGAGAATGTCGTGCATGTGCTCGAGACGGCCGGATCGGCCGAATCTCACTGAAAAATTACCATAAATATGTTTATCTTGCGTGGCCGCTATAAAGTTGTAATAGGATGCTTACCGAAGGGCTGGGGAGCTCCGTTCCTCTTGTCCTGGACGGCGGATTCGTACTGATCGAGGAAGGGGTCAGAAGAGCGTTTTCCAAATCTGAACTTGTAGTTGCATTAGGGGAAAACAGAAGTATGTGTGAATCTGAGAAGCTTGTAAACCTTACCTAACCAAAGCGTTTCGGGCACCACCGCTAGCTCGTCCAAATCGCACCAGAGCGTTACGCATTGCCCTTTTCTCTGTCCTGAAATAGTCGCTACTGTAAAATAAGAGAAGGCCAACTTACTCGATGTCATCGTACTGGGATAGTACTGCTAATATGCAAACAGCGAAGACGACGACGGAGAGTGGAGAGGCCATTTGGGTTTCAATGGAAACTGGGCGGGCGCTGTACCTTAAATACTATGCATTAGCCCGGAGGCGGGATCTGGCGATATTAGAATCTAAGTAAATAGCCTCTGGTAGGAGACATGGAATATTGAAGAGGAATTGAAATCTTAATTATTTCCAAAATATATAATGTGATGTCAGACGAACTCTTGGGAGTAAGCAAGTTTACGATGTGACGAGGGTGGAGTCCGCCTACCCGACTCTCCAGGGCGGATCCTTTTTTTTTTTTAAATAAGTTAAGGAAGCGGGATAACAATGGTCCGAAGGCGTACCTCCTGACTTAGTCATTACTTGACGCCAGGTAAAAAGAGAACTCTTCCTGGGTTCATTTTTAACGAATTCAGAACAGGAGCAAGTATCCGTTTGCTGTTAAACTTACGGTAGGAGTAGCAAAAGAGGGGTTATCTCAATACTGGAAGAATATCGCTCAGAAAGTTGAACGACAATTTTGTACATGTTATGCCAAAGAGCAACACTTTTTTATTGAATTCTGAGTGTCGGCGATGTCTCTGAATCACGCCTGCTCCCTTTGATGTTTACAAATTTCCTATCCAGTTTATCGTTTTGTGACGTCCATATAAAAAACCTTGAAGGAGAGAGTTTCAAGGAAGGCGAAAAGTGTGAGAATTGGGAACTCAGACTTACGGGTAGGATAGATGTCAAAGATGAGCTTGCGAAAAGAAAACAACAGCGGTTTTAAAGTAAACTATATATAACATGAAGTCATCTGAAGAGTGTGATTGAGAGCACAGGACTCCTCAGGGAACACGGCGCGTAAAATATAAGACTTGGTGCACTGCTGTTTTTAGACGGAGTACTACTAATGGACACGATGTGGACAGCGCCATAAGACGGTCTCATATTTCTATAAAAATTTCTCTTGGGAGACTTTTGCTGCGCGAGTCGCCTTATATGAACCTTAGCAGGGTTAAATGACACGACCTATGAGAAGTCGGCGCTTTACAAGTCAAAAGCCAAGATTAAAGAAGATCAAAAAAACTTCCGCGTGTGTCCTTTGAATGCAGCGACAGTCACAAATCGTTATGGAAATTAATGTCTCATTGGAGACGCCTTTTAAACCATGGATGGATATTTATTGCTCCGAGCGTATATCACAGAAAAAAACGGAATGTCGAGGCGAAAGGAGTAACCGGGCTGAATGGGAGATTCTCGGGAAGGTAACTGGAATAGGAGATGAGTTGTTTGAAACAATGGGAAGAGGCGGGTTAAAGGGGAAGTTAACAAAAGAAGAAAGACGTGAAGAGTTCAATATTTCAGGGGGGCGTCCATGACGTTGAGTAGAGTTTGTTGTATGAAGACAGATGGCAAGGCAAAGCTTACGAAGGATAAAGCTATCAGGAGGAAAGACTCTTGGGAGCATGATCATTGCGGGTCAGGCAGCCCACATGGGCCCGTGTAAAATGATTAGAATCCTTGGGAACAATAACTACAGACACGTGGAAGCGGGGCAGGTACGGATACTACCGACCAAACCGAGGCCGTACGAATGAGTCCATGTGAGCCAGGACGTGTTCAATGTGCATTCTGCCGTCTCTCTCGTGACGTCTCCTCTTATGTCTAGAAAACTCTCCGGTTACTACCCTCTGCTTGAGGAGGAATACCTGTTACTTCGTGGACGGTGATGAGCCTTCTTCCATTCACTGAGTGTTCGCTTGTGTAATCTGTCCAAACGGCCTCCTTTCCTCACCATGTACCTGAATACACAACGTGAATAGTATTCTGGTAGAAACTGTAGGGCTACTGTATAACAACAAGGGAAGTGAAAACCTTACCTGTCATGTCGACAGTCTACTTGAAGCAGCAGGCAGAACACAAACGCCAAGACGAATATTGTTCGTAGAAGCATCTCTGGAAGACGTCAGTCAACGATCGGAAATCAGCATAAACTGATCAAGGAGGGGGAGGTACAGTGATACAGCTGCACAATATGGACAAGCGCAAACTGGCACGAGGTCGTAAAGGCGGTCATTTTCATTCCAACGGTAATCCGGAGGACAGGACACTCTAGGTTTGGCGCAATTACAGGTCGTAAAGCGTGCTTTTTGTATGTTCCTACTTGTATATCCGCAAATAGTGCGACAGTAACAGGCTCGACGAGTTTTCAAAGAACGCGGTGGACCGTGCAGCTGTAAGAGGTTTGGAATGGAGTGAAGAAGAGAGAAGCCGCTGGAAGCGCTGGGCACTTTAATGAGTCACAACTGTCCCCGCGCAAGTTATATCTGCTCCTCTTGGGTGGGGAGATTTAGTCATCGAGGTGATGTCCTCAGAAACAGGACTTTGATTGAGTGCGGTCCACCGTTAATTGCGCATATGATGAAAGGCTTCTACAGAAAGTTAATTGGATAAGCCGTAGCCTATCCCCTGTAATCCCGTGAGGGTGAGACGAATCTCACTTCGAAATACCGACCACGCTGACCAAACTAGGCTCAAAGACTAAAGAGTGAAAAAACATTGTCTTCAAAGGATAGTTACAAAAACTACCGTGTTCATGTTCTTATCACCGACCCGCGCTCGTTAAAATTCGCTACATTTCCGGTCGGTGGTGTTCCGTGAAATTGAAACCAAGAACCGGCTTCTCCAAATTAAAAGACGTTTTTATAGGCTTCCGTTGAAGGACTCAAAAAAGTTGTTTGGTCAAGAGTCCGGTGTTCCCCCAGCAACAATGATGTCACTAGGTAAGCAGAAAGAATACAACTAATGCAGAACTCTAAAACTTTGGAATATTGGAAATGACAGGGCCATGGTTACAAAGAGGTTCACTGAATAACAGATAGGTTGTGTCTGGGGTTATCATAAGAGGTGCACCGTGGAACGGGACTGGCTGCCACTTCCGCGGTGTCTTTCAACATCCACGACGAAATCCAAGCTGGAGCTTTCAACGACCACACCCAGCTGTGACTCACCCTCGTTGAAGCTTTCACTCGCGCGACTTCATCGAACCACCTCCAAACGGAGATGCAACCGGAAGTGGCAAGAAGTGTAAACTGTACGCCTTTGCACCTTGAAAAGGCGAGACTGGATGCGCTTCCAGGGAGGCAAACCCGGCCTATTTGGTACTTAATTCTACACGTAGTCACTGGTTGACTGAGTATACACTGGAACTGTCTTTCAAAGTCAGTGAATCTGCGGCATCTGTCACCTGAATTCCTGAGACACCCCCCACCGAGATTACCGACACCTTTGATGGACAGTATGGGCGGTGGTCAATTACAGACAATTTCAAAACAAATATCGGGCAAGACTGTGAGGATGAGTCAGAGATGAAGTGATGGATAGGCTGCCGGGCGACTGACACATTTCTTAACATCGCATATGCAGGAAAGGGTGTGGTGCTTTTTGGAACACCATACCAGTTCCTCTATAATGACGTGTCGAGGCGTGATTAATGAGGAAGGATTTTCTTTATCCTCTCAAGAAGGAAGGAAGACAAAAGGGGCAAAACATTAGACCCCCTGTTAAGGAACAGGCTGCAGTGCAAGTGATTAATTAGGGATTGCTGCAAATCATCCAGATACAGACGACAAGAGAAAGCATGCGTGACCACTGGGCACCTTCTCATCACGCGAGATACATTGCAGAGTTTTTACCCTATTGTCTTTAGAGAATTGCATCGCTATGGCAATGGTCAGTTGCCGGCATTGTTGACTTATCAGTCCTTAGGTAGTTTTCTCCCTGAAGAAGTTACCACGCTCTTACACAAGGGTATGCACTTCGGAAGAGGCCAATCAACAATCTGTGTCAGTAAGTTAATCAGCTCGGGAAAATATAGTAACCGATAAACAGTTGTTGTCAAAGGAGATAGGATTATGGGATATGTAACAGTCGGATGCAATTAGCATATCACAGTTTTTCACGCGGAAACAGCAAGCTTTACAGGACTAATCAGGTTCTTATTTGCAAGGAAGGCTGGTTATTACAAGCCGTGACGCAATAAGTGGCGCGGTGAAGCGTGTCTCGAAACAACTAGATATATATAATTTTATTGAATTTCTTTTCGTTTCTTTGATATGTTTAGGCAGACCGGTCAAATTGAAGATTCGGAGACAGCATAATTCTTCGAAGGCACAGCTTTCGGCTCGTCCTGCAATGTACCGTATCGGGTTATGAGCGAAAGTGACTGACCTCTTGATTACCCGTAGAACTCTTTGGAGAATATGAGCGAATAGTTATCACAAGGGCTGTAATGCAGAGTATCTTTGTTAACACAGCTGAAATAGAACATAGATTTTAAGGAAAATGGAAGCTTACTAAAGGTGAATATGTATTTTCCCAACGTGTCGGCATCGTACAAAACACATTTGGAGTCAGACCCACACGACTGAATCCACTTCTGGCAAGTTTTATCTATGACCATGCCGAACGCCACGGCGCCGGGAACTGAACCCAGTGCACGCATCCACAGCCAAGAAAAACAGATGTAACTGTCGCGATGATCGAACGACACAATTCTGCACAGAAAAGATTATCGACTAATCCTGGATAGAGCTTACTTCATGGATGACGACTGGATAAGGGGGGCTGTAGAGAACACAAACAAGCACACTAGGGCGAAGAGGATGAAGAACACAAACTGAACGAGGATTATGCCTACGGTAGCCATAATCTTACCATAGTCAGCTTACAATCTGTAGGACACCACCCCTTATTCACTTCTGGGGATGTGATGTTGCGCTGCATTGCACAGTTACACGATCCCCAACTTCCACCGGTAACCTGTAAATCCATCTCTTTGGCCGCAAGGGGCTCTACTCACTGATGTCTGAGTGCACCCTGCGTGGCATGGTGAAAAATAGCTGAGTTTTCCGTCTTCTGAGCAAACGGGGTTGAAAATATTATCACAGCTGCATTGATCGTTACATCGATGATTCAAATTTACAATCGAACTGTAAAAACTATTTCCATGCCTATTGGGAGAAGGCTAACCCGTCAGGAACGTAGGCACTGTTAATCCCTGCAATTTGGCCTCTTTGACAAGGGAGAACCATACAGGCCGAGAAGATCAGAGTAAGGATTAGAAGACCGATGGTCAACTTGAGCATAGATCTGCAATATTTTTGGCTACTGCTATCTCGGAAATGATCTACGTCACTCGGTTTTCGACCCGTGATGCGAGTTTTCCTCCCAGCCAGCTTCCAATGACTCCCATGGGAACAACAATAGCGCCTGAACACCACAGATTGAGGACTTTTCAGGTTTTAACGAGACTAATGTTCTTCAATGGGCTAACCTGTGACCGTGCTGGATAAACTTGAGCTGAACCCGAACATGTTCTCGAATAGTTTCGGGATAAACGTGATGTAGCCGTTCATAATAAGGCTTTCCACTGTCTGCATCGCTATCAGAGCCATACATGTCGGGTTGAAAAGAAATAACTAAAAACCTATTTTTAGTCTATTTGTGGCTGAACAAACCCTAAAAGTTTTCAGAAAAGCAAATTTCTGTCCAGTGAAATCGACATCTAATGCGGAATGTGTTTGAATCTCATCGCCCTTTTTTCGTTCATCCGTGTCTAAAAGATCCATTTAGCCTATTTTTTTCTCTTGAAAAATACCTTTCAACTTCCTGGGAAACATGGTCAGCGGAATGGCGAACAAAATAGACAGAACTCCGACAATGTCGAAGCCGATCCACCAAGCGCCATACCAGCGGGGATCCTTAGGCCCGGATATCCCCATGCTAAATTACTCCTTTATCTACATCTCTCTAATAAAATACTCCGCATAATTTGTTTTGAAGATGTCTCCCCAAATATTCAGCATTTGACCACCGCCAATGAACGCAATAGCGGGACCAAGGGTTGCCGCAGCCATGTAATAGGCTGAAAAGAAGCAGTAAATTAGGACAAATGACCTATTACCCATATTCCGGGCTGTTCGCTTGGTCGAATCAAATTCGTCGAGAGTGGAGTAGCCGTAGGTAAAGATAGGAGCCGCTCCAATTCCCACAAGAACTTGAGAAAAAATAAGACAAGGGTAGGACCTTAACTTCTTTAGTTAGAAGACGTTTACTTGTTTACCATTGGCTAACAACCTGATAAAGGTCACACTCTTCTTTCCTATCCGAGTCACAGAGATCAGATTGCAGTTCTCCCACAGAATAATGGCCATCAAAGAAATGAGGAAGCGTGTTAAAAATACTCCCAATGCCGACTAGAATCATTCCAAAGCCTATTACCCGCACTTTATTAACTAAACGTGGGAGAGGGATAAATGACTGTGGGAGACTAACCTTTATGAGCCATATAACTCAAAGGAACTAACATTACAAATACCGCCACGTCATACGTAGCTGAAAAAATACCCGACTTTGTGGAAGAAAGAGCAAATCTGGAATAAATGTGGATTATATAAGAATCTAGGCACAGCTAACCTCTTTTCTATAGAACTAATTGAAGTGGAAATAAACCCGTTGACTATCATTCCTTGGAGGAGAGCATTAATACATAGGCAGAACATAAAATATGGAAATGTTACGAAGCGTTGAAGAAAGCCTGGACTCCAACTGGAGTAGTCACTCATTAGGAAGAATCAATTATAAACCTCACCATGGCCATCCACAACGTGCCATTGCTGTGGGTGGTCCTTCGGATGCCGATACTTTCATCAATGCCTTCAAAAAGGGAAATTACTCAAGATAATAGGTGGCAATGATTGCGAGCGTGTAGAGAGCAATTCGTTGGGGAAGCGCCAGAGCATGAATGATTGGATGAAGGGATAGATGGCAGGGTAGCTCGTTCGGTTACCATGGGGGCTATCGAAAGGGCATAAAAAACAACAGAGGTCAGGAAGGAATTCCCTCTTTTTTAAGTTAAATAAGAGAAAAAGCACAAGAGGATGTTTTTAACTATTCAACTGGGTTCGAAGGAATGGATCGGGTCGAAGTTGCTGAATTGAATGGACGACGCGGCGACTTGACCTCTTTTCATCCCAATCCGCATTAAATCCGCGCTCTCAGTGGTCGCTATCAGCTGTTTGTCGTTCAAATACGGATAATTTAAGTCTTTTGTTGAGTTTCACGCGCCCATTGGCAAAAAGAAGTCGATTGGGAAGAGATATAGCCGTGAGAGTGCCGAGATTCTTCAACGAACGCGCCCATCTTCGATGAAAAAGAAATACTATGATTCAAACAGATGCTGAATGGATAGAAATGAATAGCCAGAGAGGTAAACTCGGAAGTTTCCGCGAAATGGTCGCGAACATGGCAGTAAAACATAACCTCGGAAAACCTGCGGCAACGAATAGAAAACTGGATTGGGATGAAAGTTATGTTGCGTGAGGGAAGACAGCGAAATTCAATTTGGCGTCATCATTGATTCAAAGAGAAAAAATGTAACTTACATTAAGTAGTGGAGTCTTCTCTGGAACTGGCTGGAATGAGCCGACGCTCATTGTGCCGAATCTCGAGGAAGACAAGAGAAAGCCAGCAAATGCACTCCAATGTTGTTGTTTTGCCAGAGAGCAGAGGGCAGTCTGCTGCTGCCCGAACACCCACAGCAGCACTGGGAGCCCTCTCAAATGACTGGTGAAGAACTGTCAAAAGGCAAACAGCTCGAGGTCGTACTGTGTGCTCTGTTATACTTTATTCAATCACAGAAAGTGGAGGAGCACACAGCGGAGCCGGAAACATACAAATTGTTTGAGAAAAAGATTTTCGCGTATTACACAACAACATGGGTAACATTTTAATGGAGGAGGAGGTAGGCCAAATCCGTCTATGAACTTCCTGGAAACTGAGCAACACTTGGCTTGGTTTCGCTTCGAAGCGCTTCCTGCAATGGAGTGTGTTTACAGAACTTCTAAACATTCCCCACTGTTAGAAATCCCCGTTTCATATGACGGATGATAAACTGTATCATCTTGGTCCAGGCAGCTCTCTGAGCATTGGAATCCAGGAAAAACTTTGGTTGCGCCTGTCCCCCCACGCACATCGAGATCAGGCCGCCCGGTGTTGCTGAAAGAGTGTTAAGTATTTTGTCATTTCTTTCGCATCAAAGACGGAAAATGGCAGTCACTGACGTTTGTTCCCGAGGATTAGAATTACTTCAAGTAGACTGTTTTTTACACAAAGCCAATTTTCCGCTTGAAACCAAACTCTTTTTTGATAGTGTCGAGCGCCGAGATCCATGCACATTTGACGTATCTCTGTCAGCGGAGCCTGAGACACGCGTTCAAAGAGCTAAAAGAGTTATCACTACAATGAACTTCCATAGTCCTACCCTGGTAATGAAACGGACGACGCCTTCTCCGACCTCCTTGGCACGAGGACATTCCAAATTAATCCTTTCAACGGTAAACAAATCTGTTTCGGCAATTTCATACTGAAATGGCGATTAATTAATAGAGAAGATGCTTACATGTCCTTCCAGAAGTTGTCGGAACAGCGATCTTTTGTCATTCAACAGTCTAATAACTAATTCCCCGCCGACATCCACAGAATTCAGGGCTCTTAACATTGTCCATAAAGTTTGATCTATTTTTATGCTCGTTTCAAAGCACCAGAAAAATCTTTCAAGTTCGCTATTATGGATGAGTTCGTTCACTGGTTGTTTGCTAATTTAGTTTTTTTTTGGAAATTTAAGTGCAGTTGCTCACCCGCATTTATACTATTGTACTCACCTTTCCCAGGTGTATTTCAAAAAGGCCATTTCTTCAGGAGACATACTCAAGATCTCCTCCTCGACGCTGCCATTCATACTGAGGGAATCAGGAGATGAGCTGGCCTGTAAATGGGCAGTTACAGGAAACTCTGCTAACTGTAACCTGATGCTGAACGAGACAAGGGAATGTCGCACTCTTGCTCCCTGATGGAAGGCCGTAAACTGTGGTAGAGCTGGATTTGGCTGGCTGAAAGACGCTTTGCTCCTAAGTTATGAGGGAGTAGAAGCAAAAAACACGATTAGGAAGAAATATTAACAGCTCAAGCTTGACAGCGTATTATGTGTCGATGTGCGTGAGAGAGAGTGTGTGAAACTGTGAGAATGGCTGGAACTTCGGATCCAGGTCCAAATGACTTCCTTGGAAAGTAGCTACCGTGGGAAAGGGAATACGGCTATATTGCAGGGTGAAAAGATATCAAATGGATCATTTGGCGTGTTTGAGTGTTTCCTTCTGGGAGGAATTTTTTGTTTTGCTTGAATAATCAAATGAGTTCACTCTCGATGGAAATACATGAATTGAAAGCAGCAAGGAACAATGGAAAGGTAAGTACATCCCCCTGGTTAGCAAGAAAACGACGTATTTAGGTGGCGAACGGCTAGATTTTTTACAGGAAGTAGGAAGGAAGGAGTAGGAGCGATAACAGCGTCTAACTAATACATGCTTACTACGCTGTTTGAGAACATCTTATATTCCGTGTTTAGAAGAACATAGTCTAAACTTAGTCCGGTGCTGTTCAAAATCCACATAAGCTATATGTAGGGCATAGCTTTTATACCTACCTTGGATTGACGCCATCGACGACTCATCCTTTTCTTTTTGTTTCGCTGAATCGACGCTGAAAAGGGAGCAACTCAAGAGGGAAAAGAAAAAAGGAAAATGGAAACGAGAAAAGCGGGAGGCAATGACAGAGCTCTCATATTAATCAGGGATGGCCTATGCTCCCCGGTCTAAATTATGTTGTGCTCTTTGAAAAACTCAGGATATTGCTTATGTTTCCAGAGAGTGAGAGGCCCGAGCAGCATTTCTATTAGACATTGAGACATTAAGACAATGTTCAATTAGAAATTGAGACAAGGTTTGAGACCAAGCTATAAAAATTTGGAGTGGCCAAGTAGAAGAGCTGCTCATATTTACGTTCACGTTAGCCTGACACAAGACACCGGGCACAATATTTCATATATGAAAGTGAACACTCAGATAGACCTTGTCTAAGATGTGATCAAGGATGAACGACTTAGCAGAGGCTGGCAGAGAACCGTCGGACGAACTGACTTTGCAGTAGACAGATTGCTATGGCTACGGCTTAATATCACTACGATCTATGGAATTATAGTAGATTTGCGAGGGAGTATCGCTAAGTTAAATCCTCTGGGTGCCGCATCAACAATCTGTGGAGGAATAAGACCCCAAATCCTACGCGTGCACTTTGCTCAGTTTCTTTGAGCTCCGTTTCCCTACTGTAGAAATGATTTATTTTAGTTCATTGCGAACAACTCAAAGCACCGTAAAAATTAGAAAATGTATATAAAAAGCTGAAGTTACCAAAATGACACAAAATACCGGTAATTGGGAAGGGGTCCAGGACCAGACTCGTTGTAAATGGTTGATAATTTTGGGACGGCATTAATTAAATAAGGTGGGAGATCCCTGATAGCGCCAAACGGTCACCGGGTAAGATGGAATCAAGAGGTCCTTAGAAGGATTTCAGACAAGGTCCCCGTCTAACTGGGAGTAATGGATGGGACCGGCTCGCACTCCATTTGGCTGAATGAAGGTGCTAAGCTGGTGGCCGACGTGGTCGTTGTTGTTGTTTAAATACCTCCTGGAGAGAGATCTATCGCTGTAGGCGTCGAGGGGTGGTTCCTGAACATATCTTCGATTCGAATAAATAGAAAGGACTTACTGGGTACGGCATGGTTGTATACGTGCCTCCATTACTCGCTCTGCCAAGTGTTCCATGTCGGCTAGGAAATTCTCGAGCTGAAACCGTAATGTCATAAATATGAAGGCGGGGCACTTACGGTCAAATTCGTACTCCACCAGACAGTTTCTTTCATAAACCGAAGGGTCAATCTGTTGAAGGTATCCCTGGGGACTGACTTCGATCATTGTTCGGACACTGTGGTCATCTTCACTTGCTTCCGGAAGGTCATCACACCGCGGACCACCAGTAGCCTCAAATGAACTCGGTATTTCGAAGACAATTCGAAGTTTACCTGTAGCATAGTGCCATACATTTGAACAGGCCTGACTCCATCCCCATTGAACGCGGTTCTTACGGCTTCAGTTTTTTCTAAAAAGTAACGAGTTATATATTTTCATATGGTAACCTTTGTATTCTCTCTTTTCTTTCCTTTGGCGCTTGAAGTACCGTACACAGCAGTTCATACAAGCGAGGAGCACAATAACAATAAGTAGAAGTATAAAATAGTTTGTTGCCGCTGTTTCCTGAAAAATAATATGCCTAGGACAACGAATTCTGTTTACAGAGGAAATGAGTACAACATCGACTCCGTCCTCGGAAAGGGTGCCAACAGAAAGCGCAGGCCTGCTCAATTCTGATGAAAATCCACGGGCATTGATGGATCGCACTTGGAAGAAGTAGACCTTTGCTGGAGTAAGACCAGACAATTTCATACTCTGTAATATTTCGTTGTGAAGTACTCTGGGATAGTACCGTATTGTTTGTGGGCACACTGTGATAGACGTCATTTCCCTCCCCCTCACGGCGATAGCGTACTTCAAACTGCTGATCCGACCCTCCATCGAATCCGGGAGTCCACGTAATTGAAATTGAGTTTTGGGTGACATTAGTTGCAGTCAATTCAATTGGAACATCAGGCGGAGATTGAGGGCCAATCTAGGGTTATTAGTTAAATTGAAATTGACAATGACTCACTGGAATCCTTACGTGGTCGGATCCCATTGAGTTCCTGGCAGTACATCTGATTTCCCGTTGGAAATCTTCGGGGGTCAGGTTCTGGATGGTCAAGACGCTCTGAACATTGGTATGTTATAAAAAAATTACTAAGCGGCTTACCTCAAAAGTTGAGTAGTCGATTTGAGTAGTGTAGAAGGAATACTTCGAGCTGTTAGCTTGAATAAGATGACCAGCCCTATCCCAAACAAAGTCAACGTCGGGAACAGCTACTGCTCGACATCTCGCCTTTGCTTTTCCACCTACAATCAGTCAGGTTTTAATAATTGAATGACTATCCTACCAAGTGGCCCAGCACCTCGGGCCAGCCAAGGTTTCCTTAAAATCCTGGGAGCAGAGTTGACCAGAAGATATGCGGTACTCTCGGCCGGCTGTCCAATACCATTGTATGCATGACACACGTACTGTCCTGCTGAATGTTCAGAGGCGTTAATTCTCAGGACTGCTCGCGTATCTCCTTGTTTTGCAGAGGGGAGCTAGAAATTAAATTTTTAAAAGAGTGTACGGGTACAAACCATAGCTCCATCTCTCCACCACTGTACCATGTCTGGTTTTCGCGGCTCTCCTTCGGCCTCACACTCCAGCACAACCGTCTCTCCAGTAGAGGCAATAATAGGAGAAGAAATGCTTGTTATTCTGGCACCGTATTCAACCGTCAATTGAATGGTAATGTTAGTCGTTCCCACAGAGTTGGTAGCATATAGAGTATACAAACCAGCATCAGTACTCTAAAATTTCTTAAGGTCTCGAGACAAGCCAGCGGTTTACCTTTATTATTCTCCAGGACAGTGTTGCTCCTCTTGCAAAGACATTTCCAACAGTATGGTCAAAGTGTGCCCCGTTTTTCTTCCATCGCCATGCGGAAACTGGCGGATTCGCTTTTACAGTCAAGTTCTCTCTGTTTGTTTCTCCTTCAGCCGCCACAATGTTAATCGGGCTATCCACAAGCATTCTGGGAGCATCTGAAAGACTCTCATGTTAATTCTCTCAAATAACATACAGTAGACATTGAGCGGGAAAGTGGCATTCTTAGTGGTAGGCCACAGCGGATTACTGGCTACACAGCGAGCAATTGTTCCATCGTGTGCTTCTGTTGGAGTAAACGTAACAGCATTCTCTATAGAATATCCATTGTCTCGAGATCTGAAATGCCGGTTGGTTTGTATAGAAGAGATATTCACGTTTCATTCAAAATAGTCTCTCCTGTGTAGATGAGGGGAGACGTCTCCCCGTTGGGGTAGAACTGCCACGTTATGGTAGCCGGTGGATTTGAAGATGGTGCAGCACATAGAAGCTTAGCTTCGCGTCCAGCAAGGAGTTGGTGACGTACGCCGTCAGGGGCTCGAATGGCTATGCGCCGCGGTGAAACTGAAAAACGTGTTGTGTTGTGCTCAACGAAGGTTCTAACATAGAATGGAGAATTGCTTCGAGTCCACCATTGGCTCTTCTAAGGCTGCGTTCATTGCTTCACACTTGATCTTGTGATTGTTGAGAGTCCTGTCTAAAGTGATAGAGACAGTTGAGATAGCTGAATCGCCGGAAACGAAGGAACGGGCTCCCATTATCTGGAAAAGAATGGTGAGCTAAAAACTAATATAAATGTGCCACAACAATTTAGCAGGCCAACAAATGTTTGTGCTCAAAAGCTTTTCACATTTCACAATTCACAAAGGCGCGTTACCTTTCCCCATTTAGATTTCTTTTTCATTTTCTGAAATTCCACACAATTGGATACGATGAAATCATAATCTACACACCTTATCGTAGCCTCGGAACCATGTCAGTTCAGCCAATGGGTTGCCCCCCTGAGCCTCGCATGTCATGTTCACAACTTCTCCCTCGAAGTGGACACCTTCGTCGTATCCTGTTATCTTCGGCGGTTGAGGCGGTGCTAAAGTTTTCTTTGAAAATCCCAAAATTGTGTCTCCTACCAAGGATTTTGATGATGTGTTGCTTAGAAGTGGATCCTTCGTCGTTCCTGGCTGTGCATTCCACAGCTATTCTGTGTTTTCCACTGGCAACCTCGTTGCTGTTGATGGTCAAATTCGAAATGGACACAGTACCGTACGCCTAAGCCCATCTATGCACTAGTGCTTACTTTTCTCTACCTGTTGATGTTCACTCTGTACAGTTGATGGCAAGGGGTGACCATTGACAAGCCATGAGATCTTTGCCGGTGGATTGGACAGTCTGGAAATATTTCCCTATATTTTCCCTCTATGACGAGACGTAGTCAAAATTTTCTCTCATCAATTAGATGTCAAATGAAGAGGCCAGTTGGACAAATCCAGTCAACTATTGTCTCGTTGTGCAACCGCCCGCACCCATTAGGCAATTAGCGGGAAGCATCCGCGGGAAGTGTCACTGCGGAAGTTGGGCATTGACTTACTTGGAACGACACTGTACATTCGTAACCTCTCCCATCCGGATACTCACGTCTCCAAACATTTCGACACCTTGAGGAGAATCTGAAAAGAACTGTAAACAGCGGGAGAGGTAACCCCTACAGGCAACTTTGACATGAATGTCTCGGGTCACAGGCCCTCCTGCCTCTTTGTTCTTTGCCCTGCACTGGTAGCTGGCGAGGTTATCAGTGGCATCTGCCAAGAAGGAGTAGGTGTTCCTCGTCTCCTGTAATATAATCTCATCGTCAGATCCTTATGTAACCCTAAGCAGTCCTCCAGCCAGCTGGAACATCTGCCTATTATGAATCGCCGTGCTAACAAGCATATCCCAGATTATGAATCTTCTCGGCGGCTTTATGATGTTCGACAGAAGATAGCACCACAAAGAGAGCAGATTTACATATTTTCCTCTCTCTGATGAAAGTTATACTACTAGTGGCCGACCCTCGGTGTTCTCTATGAGAAGCAGCAAATCTTGAATTTGACATTCGTTCCCTCGAGAGCAAAAGCGTAGAAATGAATGAAGCTGCCGAGGGCCATAGGCAATCTATTGTTGACCCTATAGCCCACCGACGTGTCAAACTTTTGCAACAGATTGTGGGAAGGAAGCCAACTGGGTCAATCCCCTAGTGTAATGCGGCAGTAACCACCTGGCTCCATAGAGCCTAAATGTGTCTCATTAAACGTACCTGAGTTTCGACATCGAGGTAGTAACGATTTCCTACAGCTCGCTCGCCGAGGTACCAGACCACAGAAGGAGGGGGATTACCACCGCTGACAACACAAACAAGTGTCACATTATCGCCAGCTCTCACAAACGAATCTCCTCCAAATATGGAGACCTTCGGTTTGTCGGGTGGAACTAAAAATATTATTATTTTCCCTCGGACTGTTTATTTATCCCCGGTCTGTTTTGAACCCTAAGAATAGAGACAGTGATGGGCAGACCCAAGGGAGTCGGTAGCCATCTGTATACAACAGTTGTGCCCCCGGTCGTATATCTCGGCACACAGTGTCAAAGACCGTCCGCCGTCTGATGAATAGCGCAAATCTGCATAGGAAAATTATCGAAGCGGTGAGGAACCGTGTGGTCCATAAATAAATGTTGGAATAAATGGCTTTATTTTCCCAAGGTGCGCGCACATTTTCAAATTAATAACTCACAAAGAACATTGAGCGTGAGGTTCGTCCTGATCTGAACGGCGCTTTCCGGATGGGTAGCCTGACACGTCAGAATTTTCTTATGGTCTTGTTTCCGGGGTGTCCAATGAAGTGCAGCATAAGACGTAGCAGTCTTGTTTAAGTTGTAATTGCTCCAGGATTGTACACCGTCCTCTATCTTCATGCCGTTAATAAACCTATATTTTCTCTTATTTTTTACTGTAAAACGATTACCAGGCAATGTGAGCTTCAGGCTTGGCGTTTGGCACTACACAAGTAACGTTGAGAGGGGTCTCCTCGTTCACTTCAATGGAAGAGCCGGCTTGGTAGTTGGCAAAATATATGTCGACTGGTGGCACAATAACTTTTAAATAAGCAGAAGAGCGGCTAGGACCCTCTTCCGGACGGAGCATTTGACATTCGAACTGCCCGTCGTCTTCGAGAGTCACTCGTTCTATTTTTAAATGTAACTCCTCGGGAGAGTCCTAAACATATGGCTATAATCTTTTAGAGGCAAGGGCCTACCTTGATGTAGCTGTATCTCCCTTGGTGACCAGTGAGTTGACCCGCATCGTGGAACCCCAGCAATGTGCCAGCACTACTGCGCCATTGACTATATCTGCAATAAACAGGTTAATTACGCTTCAGACAAAAATACTCACAGTTCATAACCTGCAGCTGATTTTTCTGCCGTACAGCGGAATATGACATCAGTTCCTAGGAGAACAGTCTCGTTGGTGGGACTTTCCCTGAAGGCGTCGCTGACGCTAACGAATAAGGCGAGTATAAATCCTATCGCTACCATAGCATAGCTGAAAAGTGAAGAGTTGAAGGCTGCCTCCGGTAGGCGGAGGATAAATCAGCATAGCGGAAAAGAACAAGGTGCAACCGGGTGTCCAGATGGCTGGATGAAAAGCGGGTTGGATGAAAAGGAGAATCAATAGGTTAAAGTGGATCAGCTATAGATTAGAGCACTTGAGAAGGCCCGGAGAACAATAGGCAACGCAACCCAATACGGCATGCAGTATGATTGATCAGCATATTTGTTATTGAAGGCTACAGGCGTCTGTTCTCATACGTAATGAGAAATCCCTTCGAAACGGGAAGGAGGGAAAGGCAAGAACCGTAAAAATCTTTTGATTAGAATCCATCAATTATCGCCCGACTGTCGACGGGGGCTTCTATCTCCTTGGAAAGGCAATTATGGCCATTATAACGACATGCAACTCAACAAAAAACAACTAATGGAAATATTGAATGGGCCGGAATAATGGGAAATCATTAAGCTTTACTTCAGCGAGCACCTTTGACGTAAAGAAAACTACTCTGACGTTGGAAGGGATAAATTATTTGGAGAAAGGGTTGGAAGATAAGGGAACTGTTTAAAGAGAATGGCGGGATAGGGGGGAGTGTTTAGCCAGTAGTCCATAGTCGCGCGGTGTGATAGGGGTAACAGCTAGGTAGAATGCAGGCTGGGGTCAGTGGCCAGCGGAGAGCTGACAGGCGGCGTGGCAGTTGCTCAGCCCCGGGGGTCCTCTCGACAATAATCCCAGATAATGAACACACCGGGTCAAATTAGCCGTTCCGACCCACAATCACCCTGATTTCCCACATCGGTCCCAAACCGCTGCAAATGAACCCCGTTCAAGCTGATTACAGCATGTTTCTTTGGTTGGAACGATTCCAATTGAGTATACTCATTGCGAACATCGTATTGCCTGGTAACTACATGTCGTTAGCTATGGCATAATACGAGACAACAGCTATAGTGTCCAGATCTTTAAAGAATAAGGAAAAAGGGGGAAAAGTTAGCTGGATCTCAGAGGCAATTAATTTTCACAGGGGACAAAGACAACTGCTCATTCCGGAGATGTATGAGAGGACGTTTGAAAAATCTAGCGTTCCGTGGAAACGAATAAACAACAGTCCCGCCGCAGAACGGAGGCTGGGAAGAGATAAAAGACCGTAAATATGTAGTAGGACTTCCAAAATTGGCCGAGTCACTACTCTAATTGCGGGAAGACATTGCAAAACACTCAAGATGACCTCCTCAGGGTTGCTAGTAAGGAAATGAAGGAGTAATGAAATTGGCGCGTCAAAAGACAAGTGCACTACGAGGAAACAATGCGCAGCGTACGATAACGAGGTTGCACGGAGGGCGGCAGATCGCCTAGAACAAAAATAACAAATAGGTAGTTGAGAAGTATAGTACTGACATCTAAGAAATTAGCGGATGGGTTAGAGATTTGCATAATATGCTTTGGCGGAATGCCCAGGGGGCGTGATTGCTGACCAAGGGGCGTGACACGGACATGTCGTCTAACTCAATAAGTTCTCCAGTCCAAATGAGTTAGCAGCAAGGACGAACATCCCACAGTACTGCTGACTACACTTAACATCAGACTGGCTCATTTCAGCTTCGCGCGCTGAGCCGCAGTCCCGAAAATGAGCCACTCTTTCAAGTCACATACTTTTAGATATAGAGCGTTCAGATTTTTGTTGATGACAGAATCAAACCGAATTTGTTCAGCTCTTTGCTGATATAAAAACAAGGTTTTACAATCAAAAATCTAAGGCTTGATTTTTGCTGTTGAAAATTTGGCAATCGAAATGTGGAGAAGTGATGAGACCTCAGATGGGAGGTCTGAAGTGATTAAATCGTGGAAGCATTGGTTGGATGATGTGCAAAGGGTGGAGAAAAGTAAAACGCCAGGGTTACCAGATATTGTTTGTGCTGGCCGAAAGCGGTTAGCATATTTTTATAAGGGTGTTCCGTAGGCTCTTTAATGAGCTCTTTTGCCTAAACCTCCCCCGGCCACCGGCGGAACTACAAAACCGTGTTGCTGGAAGAAGCTGGCTCTCAAGTTCAATTATCCGTGTACATAAGCATCGGCCCTACAATTTGGTCAGGAACCGCTCTAATGATTTTCCAATTAGTATATGACCATTAAGTGCAATGATGCGCTAATTGTTTGCGCTGGGATTCGCTTTCGGAAAGGAGGGAAGATGCAGCTAAGTTCGACTTAAACGGTATCGGGCATGGAATGGTGTTGGCAGTGTTTAACCAACCAATAAAAGTGCACCCGCGAAAAACGAGAAGAAACAGGATCACAATGGACAGCGAGGATATTTTATGACAAGGTGCATGAGAGTCAGCTGCTGCTCAGAACATACAAATCGTGCTATGGCGGATCGGCCCTCGGCTAGGTTACATATGTTTGCGCAAATTTAGATACGGCCCGCAACATAATATGGGAGCATCTCCTTTTGTCTTCCGCTGAGAGCCGGATCGGCGACCGTTCCGGTAGCTGAATGAACACTTTGGGCCAGTGAAACAGCTGTCCCACATCCTAGTGGTCCACTGATGGTGAGTGTTCGATACCACGGAAAGAGGGGTCTGCCCGTTCATATTGAAGTTTTTGGAGATGGCTACAGTTAGACAAAAGCACAGAACAATATGGAAATAGATGATAGATTTGGGTGACAGCTCACGTGTCAAAAAGACATAGGGGGTGCGCAACAGCCACTGACCCTTCCTATTCAATAGTCTCAGGTAGATTAATGCACCCATTCTACTCAGGCGACAATAATTTCCGATTTGTGGCCATTATTGCGGCCCTAGTGATGACATAAATACCTAGCTTCCATAAAATACTGCAAGAAATGGGAAGTGGCCCCTTTGTGACCAACGGTGTAATTCAAACCAGCGGGCAGGTGAATTCCAACATATGCAATTGGGGCAGTTCATTTTGTTCACGATTAGACATGAAAGAGAGCAGCGTATAGTACGTAGTAATCAAAGACTAAAACGCCTCATTCTGATGCATTTCTAACCAGAAGACATTAGTGACCACAAGGCACGGAAATTCTATGAAGAGAGCGAGAATAGGCAGGGACGATGAATAGAGTTGTCGGAGCCAAGTTGGGCTTACGGTTGACCTCAAACGGTGGTGGCACGGTGATTAGTAGCGGTCGGTTGGCAGGTCGTAGCTGTTTAGAGAGGAGATGAGCCACGGGAAAACTCTTTAGCATACTTTTGCCTCTACTTGGCAAGGGTGATTATTCGTCCTAAAGCAAAACATTCTCTTCTAAAGATAGCAAAGTACCTACAAAAGGGGGCAACGGCTGAATATTTCCCGAACTCTTTGTTTTCCTAAACGCTATCTCTTGGCCAGGGGTTCTTTCTTTTATAAAGAGGGAAATTTAGGGTTAGACAGGTCGGCGAAAGTTCAACCTCCTGGTAATTAGTTGCGACATAAAATTCTGGGTCAGGACAGCTTATTTTACCACTGCTAACTAGCTTCTTGTTTCTATTTGCCTTTGCATTCTCCCTTTTTCTGTTCCGGGTTATTTTTTCACATGGATTATTTAGTGACCCGATCCGGGAATAGTTTAGTTGTTGACGGGATAAATATTAATGACCATCTGTGTAAAAGCGAGGGGCGGGTTTAAAGTCGCATCTGTAACGACCTCATTGGGCACTTTTTAATGGGCAAAACGACAAAACTGTAAGATGGCCAAGAGAATTATGACCACTTGGATTACTGCGAGAGCAGGCGGTCAGACAAACAACAGAACTGGGGAATGAAGTTTTTTCCGTGGGAAACGTCCAAGGTGAAGATTGCCTCCACTATGCGCATGCATTATTGACGATGTCCGTTTTTGCATACCTTGCATGGAATAACTTTGTAAGACAAGACGAGATAAATTTTGACGAAAGCGGATGAAGAAGTCAGTGCGCAAAAAGGCTCAATATATGTGTCCGTTGGGGCAAGTCGCCTTCTTTGAAAGACAACGGGCCAATATTCCATGATATCTTACACACACCACCAGTTGCCCATCATCTTTATGGAGTGCATTTCATTTTTTGCCTCTTGTAAATGACTCTCAATCTGTCTCCCGAGAATTGAGCAGATGGCACAGTTTTCCACAAATAGAGAGATTACGATAGAACCAGTTGAAAAGTAAACAATTAAAAGATATCTCAAAAAGTCTCAAAGATCATATTCTGCTATGTGTGAATTCGAGAATTTCACGCCCGATTCACTTAGACCGGCTCTACTCCTGGCTAAGGCTAACAATGTACGGTCTTTCAACGAGTCCCCTCCCCTGGACATTTATTTGTCCTATTTTTTTCAGGAACATGTTCTTCTCTATTTTTTGCTCATTCTTATAACTCCATTTACTTCTTTCTATCTAGGCATAGTCGATTCTGAAAATCCTTATGAGGCCTTCTTTTGCTTTCAGTTTCCCTTAATCTTTATAAGGGATATCCCTTAATCCGTCAGTCTAACAGTCTTGCCATCTAACAGAATTGCTGGCTACTGACCACTATAATTAGCATCGAAAGAACTTGGCAATAGCAACTAAAAAGTAAATGAAACATGCGCTGATTTCGGCCGGCAACCACTTACGGCGGAAGAAGTCGGTTGTCTCTTGTTTCTGTGACTTTTTGCTCTCAGCTTGCCTATATTAATCTGTCAGAAGCACATGGAAGGTTTCAAGCTGTTTCTCTTGATGCCTAGTAAGTATGACGCTCGTGTCACGCTCGTCCACCGTTGTCCGTCTCTGTTTGTCTAGTATTCTGTCCAGATCCTTATGTGTTTCATACGTTTTAAGAAAAGTCTTAGCCGTGCCATTGACCCGTTCTTCCTTACCACTAGTAGTAGCATAAGAAAGATCACATTTTCTGTTGATGGCTCGTCCCTAACTGGAATTTTGCTGCCGCAAGCATTTCTTCTGCCCGCCCTTCCCAAAAGGTATATTCATCTGCTAATGTGACTTTTTTCGCCTGTAGTCTGCTGTTCTCCCTCAAATAGTATAATGCCGTACGGAGATTCTTTGATGTGTCACCTTCCCACGACGTCCAAACTCAAGCTGACCACTGTGTGATCCCAGTTAGCCGGTTTCACAAAGTGTAACGACAAGCGCATGCTAATTTTAACAAAAGGCTAACGGCTACTCTCGTTTGAAGCTGCCACTACTTGAATTAGCACTGCATCTCCCTTATCCTCCTTTAGTTTCCATTGGAAACTTTCAAATAGTTAAGAAGTGTTCGAAATCTGACTTTCTTTGGATATTCCTTTATGACCTCTAATAATCTTTGTTCAAATTCTTCGCTGTCGATTTTCGATTTCGAGGCTAATTTTTTGTTTCTAAGATCGTGCGCGCTTTCGGAAACGCTCGTCATTGAACCACTTGACATGTTTGATTTTGTGCTTTGGTTTTCTTGTAATTTCAGTTAGAGAGCATAATAAACAGAAAAACTTTGTGGCTAACTTATGGTTGTGATAATCTCTCGAATCACCCTCTCTCTTTGATCCACAATGTGATAATCATTTCACACTTCAAGTTCTCTTAGGTTTCTTGGCAAATCATCCGTTTCCAGATGCTCAGTATACTTACGACATTAATGTTATTCCTTCCGGATCTCTCAGAGACCATGCCAGAGAAACCTCCCAGCATTTACAAATGGATATCTGACAGCCCCTATATTTGTAAGTTTTCACCGCAAGGATGGATGCCCCTTTCTTTGTGAATTGTTCTCCAGAGAACCTTGAAGCGATCTTTTGTTCATAGCTATTGATACTCTACTTTTTAAGGTAATCCTGCCAGGCAATCAGATGGCTCAATGGTAAATTTTCTCCACGAAGAAGACGGAGAACTGTGTAATAAGTGTGACCACGTGGGTTTTTGGGGAGTCGGTGCATATGAGGAAACCTTAGATTGTCGCTGATTTTGTGCCGACCCATGCGTGTGGAATCAGGATCAGTGGCAATGAAGTGGATTCTCGAATAGGATGCTTTGAGCGTAAGAACATTTGAAGGATTTCGGTAAACACCTTCTTAGTGCCGTCGATTTGCATTGAAGAATATGTTTTGCGTTACTCGAACTTCTTTACTAACCAAGGAAAAACAACTGGACCGGTAATCCCTCAAGAAGACGAAAACGGAGTTTTGGAAGAAGAGGATGAACTGCTGAAGAAAAGTCGCTTGAAAAAGGAAAAGGAACTACTTCAAGCTGCCGAACTGCCTATTGAACTTGTAATTCCAACTGCAGCAGCCCCATCCACAAGCCCACCAGTTATCGCAAACGACCTTTCCGTCCAAGGGAGTGAAAGTCGAGAGACGGAAGCGGACAATCTGCCATTTGACACAAGGACTTTCGAGAAGATGACTGTAGACATCGAAAGAAGGGTTAGTGCGAGGAACGATGAGGAGGAGCCGTTTCTACTCCTTCCTGTGGACGGGAGTATATCTGAAGAAAGCGCAAAGAAGAAGAAGATGGAAAAGGAGTTGTCGGTCATTATCGATAAGAAGGTGAGCACGTGCACTAACAAACTAATCCATTTATAGCTGAAAGGGCAACGAGAAATGGTCGAGCTTCTGCCGGCTTCTACGAGGTTGCTAATGTTACAGAAGAGAAAGGAACACTTCTTTGGCACCACGACAACAACAACTATTCGGCCAACAACCACAACGAAGCTGCCATGCAGGGATAAGAATACTGTACGCTTCATAATCAAACTTATACCGATGGGGTATTCCAGCTTTGTTGTTTTTGGGCCATCTCCGGTGAATGCGATAGTAATCCATTCTGGATGAGAACCAATTGTGCCAAGACTTGTGGAACCTGTGAATGTTCGCGTAGGGACCTTCCACCACTTCCTAAACAAATCCCCTTTCAGTAAGAGAAGCAGACTTTTGTGTTTCAACTGGAGTCAATTGCACTATACCTACTACTACTACAACCACTACAACGACAACAACTACTCCAAGACCGACCACCACTATGCCCACCACAAGGCCAACACCATCAACAGTGAGGAGCTCTGGGTTTCTCATTAGTTTTTGCAGACGCGAGTTAGACAGACGAGACCAATTACGCCGCCTCGAAATGGTTTTGGTAGAACAAGAAGCACGGTGAGCACATCGACGAGAAGGTCAACTCCGATTTACATAGAATATGGAGCTGTAAGTAAAGTTACTAAAAATGACTAATTGCTTGGCTAAGACCTATCCGCCGTACCCTCCATCTACGTCTACTTCAACAACGACAACCACCACCACGACGCCCACGACAACCACTCCAGATCCATGCCAGAATCTTCATCATATGTGTGAATTCTGGGCCTCTCTGGGAGAGTGCAAAGTGTAAGTAGTCCTTTAGATGAGAGACATCTTTCCGTTTTTTTAGCAACCCTTACTGGATGCGACCACATTGCCAAAGGTCGTGCCGATCATGTGGTGAGAAAGTAGAGACAGTATACGCACCAACTCCGAGAAAAGGTATTCGGGTTCGGATAGCACCACCGGGTTCTTTTGGTTCAGGTTGTGAAAACACTCATAAGTTTTGCAACTTCTGGGCATCAACTGGTGAATGTGAAGCCAATCCAAATTGGATGGTCCCCAACTGCCCTCTTAGTTGTCGAATATGCTGACAAGCTCCGTTACGTGACAGACCACACCAAATGCTCATTTTTTATGTTGCAATATGCACAATGTATACATCCCATAGATAATAAACATGTTGTTATTGGGCAATCTTACTCAAGGGTACCAGTTGTAGTCCGTCTTGAAACCGCACGGTCCACTGGCGTCTCCGGCATATTGATGAATAGAAGGCTTGCTCCATCCACCGAAGGGCTTGAAGCCATTGAAGTTCTAAATTTGCTTATTTCTTATGTCTAGTTGTAAGCTTACGGCCTCTCCGTTATAGGTAGCCCACCAGAGGGATTTGTGGGAGAGGGCAGTCCAGTCAAGACCGACAATGCTCTGCCAGTTGTTTGCTGAACTGTAAACTCCCCAGTCGACTTTCAGGGCATCTAGCTCATTTCCCATAGCCGTAATGAAGTTTCTAAACTAGGAAATAAACATGCACAAAAAAGAGAAAGCGAGACCTGTTTGTGGTTTCACTGGAAGACCAATGATAAATCTCGATATCAAGCCAAATCATTCCGTACTTGACACCAGCATTTTTAAGGGCATTTACGGAAGCTTGCACTTGTGCAGCGGGGCTGGTGGAGCAGGTCACGCATGGGAAGATGTAGGCATCAACGTGGGACATGCCTCCACTCCAGGCGTTCTTCATATTTTGGAGGCCGGTCGAGTCAATGGCTCCATTTGAGCGGTATACACGGGAGATGTAGAAGGAGTGCCCATGGGTCTTCATGCATTGGAAACTGCTGGTCGAGATGGCCTAGAACAATTAATAAAAGAATAAAGATGTTAAATTTACATCGATGGCGTCAAATCCTGTGGTAGCAAGAGCGGTTCCGAAGAAGACCAATGAGATGAAAACTCTAAAAAGATTTTGATTTCAATTTAGAAAAAGCCTACCTCAACATGGTGGAAGTGGTTTCAACAACGGCTGATACGGGTCTTCGCTTTTATAAGGAAATAGCTTGAGTTCCGATAAAGCAAATTTACAGCTGGGAGCGGCTGGACTGCGTTTGCACCAGAACAAGATAAGCCTAGAGTGAAGGAATCTGCTGCACATTTGAACCTTAGACAAGATCTGCTCTTATAGGTATAGACTGGGCATACAGATGAGTCTCCTATTCATAGGGATGAATAAACCCTTCTCTGGGTTTATACGTGCTCAATAACATGTTTTTTCAAGAATCACCCGCCGACTGTTGATGGTTTTTAGTCGAACAGTGCTTTCTGCGTCAAAGGGCTCCATATCTTTTGGTTCCGTGACGGTAAAGTTTTCGATAAGAGCGTTGGGATCCGAAGATTATAACGCAACAGTGCTAACTAAATGTAGAGAAATCTTTATTTGTCTGATTTTCATCTTCAAGGGTACCAGTTGAGGTCGGTGTTGAATCCGCAAGGGCTGGCAACGTCTCCCGAATATTGATGAATTGAAGGCTTGGTCCATCCGCCGAAGGCCTTGAAGTTGTTGAAGTTCTGGAAATTATTCCAATTCCAAAGCTTTATACAGCAGTACGTACAGCCTGTCCGTTGTAGGTAGCCCACCAGAGAGGCTTGCTGGACATGGCGGTCCAGTCCAATCCAACAATGCTCTGCCAGTTGTTGTAACTAGAGTAGATTCCCCAGCTGACTCCTTCTTTCTGAAGATATCATTGCTTAAAATACAATAGTAAACAAACAGTCAGTTCATTGCCCATGGCGGTGATGAAGTCCCTGTTGGTTTGAAGGTTGCTGCTCCACTTGTAGATTTCAACGTCGATCCACAACATTCCGTATTTCACACCCTTGACAGCGGCAGCAGCTTGTTGAGCCTGAGCAGCGGCGGAAGCGGAACAAGTCGTGCATGGGAAGATGTAGCCGTCGACGTGCGACATGCCTCCTAAACAAGTATATTCGATCCTTTGTGCAGGAGCATACCCGCCCAAGCATTTTGCATATTGGTGACTCCTGTAGAGTCAATGGTTCCACTGGAACGGAATACACGGGCGATGTAGAAGGAATGCCCGTTGGTCTTCATGCATTGGAACTTGGAAGAAGCCAGGGGATCGATGGCATCAAATCCAGTGGTAGCATAAGCGACTCCCAGAAGGGCTAGAAGTACCGCGAGAAACCTAAAACAATTGGAAGGGGAGGTGAACCACCGAACCTCATTTTGGGAGACCAAAAAGATAGGCCAAGAGAGTCCGGAATGTTTATAACAGCCAAGAAGGAACTGATTAAGAGCATACAGATAAGAAAAATCACCGCAAACCATGCGGATTTCGTTGAGGACATAAAGATAATCTGAAATGGTATGTGCATAACTGTCATATTAGCCTTGAATCTCCGGTTAGAAATAGATAAAACACGAGTTGAGATAAATTCTTTATTATGACAAACTTCGAATGCGCAACTGAAAGAAAAATTAAGCTCCATATTTCCTTTTGACAATTTCCTGAAGGCAGTCCCGTAAAAAGTTAAGCACAACGCCATAATTGGCACTAGTTCTCTCTGTCGGTTTACATACATTTTGATGAATCTCTTCTATATGATACACAGCACCTTTGTCGAAGACGGCGGACGGAGAAGGGACGACTATTCCTCTACGAGATCCTATCAGGTTAGACTCTTTCGTCTCCACCAAACTGACTATCACCGGTATTTCTAAGTTTGCGAACTCTTCGTTCATCTGAAACGAGAAGGGTACACTGTGTCAAATATTAGAGATACCTGTTTATTCAGTTTGTTCGTCTCCCTGAGGAATAAGACATCCTCAGATATTCCAAAATCACTGATCCCCCAGCTAGCTATTGGGCTTCCCCTATGAGGAGTGGCAATAAACATGATGCCTACCTAAAATTGCACTAGATAAAATAAATTGATATGACTACTGTTTTTTCTGCTAATCGAGGCATATCCAACAGGAGCCGCTTTGCCAGCAGTCCTCCCATACTATGACAGATAAATACAACGGGTCGTTTTCCAACTCCAGCGTCTTCCAGCTGGCTCTTGAAACGATTTGCTCTTGCCTATATTTAATTAACTCTCTAACTCTTCTTTTCAAATACCTGCAAGCTTTCCATCGTTCCGGTGAACTGAAGGATATAAGAAGGGTAGTCGATTCCAATTATTCTCAACGGTTTCTGAATATCCATCGGAATCCAGTCCTTCGGCCAACATTCCGTCACTATGTTCTTGGAGCTGTCGTTCTGCCTCCATGTATAACTAACACTTCCTCTGAGGCCGTGTATCAGAACAACATCCACCTGTGGGGATAGTTAAATTCAATGAAATCAATAGAATACCTACCTCGGAAGGCTTCTCCGGTATGTACAGTTCGTAGATATCAGGCCCTAGTTGGTAATCTAGAACCCCCAACGAAAACAGGGAATTTTGACAGACCTAAAATGAATTTGAGATATTAAATAGGGAGGTAATCACTTTGTGAGCAGTTATACGTTCGTCTAAGTTTTTTCCATGTGTAACGAGATGCGAAAGTGTTGGTAACCATTATGAAAACGACAATTGACAGGAAGCGATGCAAACAAACTTGAAATGAAAATGGATGTGGCGAACTCCTGACTATTTCTAGCAATATTCGACAGTGTTTTTAAGACCAACAGACGCATACTCTTGTTGTCGTCGCAGAACTCTTCAAAGATGTAAAGAAGGAATGGTACTATTTCTTTGCTAATAGCATTGGGAGGGAAAGGTTTCTGAAATTCGAAGAAATAAAGTTAATCGCTATGAATACATTTGTTTGCAGAAATAATATTTGTAAAATGTGATGAAGCCTTTCAATTTGGCTGGGTCTCCTAACCAGCCACTCCTCTGAACAGGCGAGGTCCTCGTCAGGACAGGCCACTCGATTCAACCAGGCTACGGCTGCATTCCATTGGTCACCCAAATCAAACTATAAGTAGAAGATTTAAAAAAAAAAGCTTTAACTCAACTTACAGTTGCGAGGATATCTTCGAAATGCTCAAATTGGTCTGTTGCGCACTCTTTGATAGGGATAAAACGACAAACTTCACATCCTCGCAAAGCTAACATTGCAGAGGCTGTTGGAGTAAGATTCTCCAGTTGGGGATGTGCTGGAATCCTCGCTTTCTGTAGGTATGAAACCATAAAATCTTACTTTCTCGGTAGTGATAGAGAAATCTTGTAGCCTCTTCGATATTTTCATTTTTGTTTAGAGAAGAGACCGCTGTTTCTATTGACCGTACGGGGATTATCTCATCTGACCCGTAAAAATAGCTACGGTACGCTGAATAAATGGCTCTGAATGTAAATATTCTAAAACAAATAGGAAAAATAACGTACGGAATAGCTACAGAAGGTATGACATAACGTGCCATGTGCTAGACATTTGCAATAGACAACGAGGTTGTCTACTCTCTCCTCCGCAACAATTGTCTATAGTAAAAGGCACACAAAGGTCGCTGGGTAGCAGCTGATCACGTCATGCCATCCCGGGTTCAGAGAATATCGACGTTTCAAACTGCTGTTCTGCAATAAATGACCTTATTGTGGTGTAAAAGGAAAGTAGTCAACCTATTTCTAATTAGACTACAAAAGTATTAAATAAAGGGCAATTAAATGTAAAGAATGTAAAAAAATTTAAGGTAGACAGGGTAACATGTTGTTCCCCTTTTATCTAGTCGCGTGACGAGTGAACTGCGTCTGTCTAGCCTTATATTCAGTATTTTTGATCATGGTTACCGAATACGTAGTAGCCAAATATTTTCAGAACGACGGGATTTGGACCATACGATACCCCCGAAAGGTTTCAAGCTGCTTTAAGTATGAAGGTTTCGCTTAATCTTGCATCAAAACTTGTGAGACATGTTTTACCTAATTATGTATGAGTTAACTAACTTTTTACAAGAGAGTATCCGAATCCTGATCTTTTCAGTCACTTTCACGCCTTATTGAACACGATTTTCATGGCGAAAAGACTAATATTTAATAAATATAATACTTATTATGAGATACAACTGAAAGAGGAAAGCAACATGTACAGCATTGGCACTTTGTACTGATATTCATGAATTTAGAGATCAACGGTTTCTTCGTCCGCATCATTCAGCGGCACGGCTAGGTGGTTAACTATTGTCAGACTTTTTCTTGCTCGATCTAGGCGATCCCTGTCCGTGTTCACAAGAATCCCCTTCAGACGACAATCGCTTTGGTCAGACACACTGGAAGAGTTCCGGTGCCCTGAACACATTCTTATCATAACCGAAGGAATGGGGATACCTTGTGGCAGTGGCTGAACTATTTCTATGTTCCTCTCATTGTTAATTGTATCACTGCTGCCAAAGTTCTTATTTGCTATCAACATTCCAGAAGCGTTGTAAGACATACAGGCACTGAAATGCCACAATTTGCTTGAAATTATGAAAGAGTACCTGTCAAATCTACTGGACCTTCGAGAGGCCAGAAAGTCTTGCATTCCGGGTAGCCTGTACAGTACTGTCCTCAAACAGAGGCAGTTCATGAGAAAGGCTCTCGTATATTCACTGCTCGCAGTACAAAACACGTAGAAATTCATACAGTGGTTAACGACCTCTAGTAAATTGGCAATATTGCGAAATAGCTGAAGATATGTTGGAAGTTCATACAGGAGGGAACTTACTTGAAACCCATAAACGTATTCCATTGCTTCGTTTTGTAATACCATGACAATTATTTGAGGAATATTGCCTAACATAAAAATGACACAAATACCCAACATGAGAGCGGTTAGCTTCTTTTCTGCAAAGCTTCTGGCTAATCCAGTATAATCTTTCCTGAAACGATAAAATTCCATGTACCATTTCCTCGGTTACCTAATAAAGGTGGCAGTATCCGGACTGCTGTTCCTATCAATATTTTTTGTCGTGGGATCCGACGGACTAGATCTTCTAACTAATCTTCGTCTCCGAATCTGAACTGCTCGTGTTTCGGTGTATTTTCTGTGTCACCTTATTTAACTGCAACTTCCTCGCTATGATAATATTCAATATGGTCATGATGACCACGCAGAGAAACCGAAAGCACTCTCTCATCATCTTATAGTAATTAAATATGGTCCATGTGGGTTCACTAAAAACATATTGGAATATTTTTGCAATTTTAGGGTTAATTGCTCAACCAACCTACAGAGCAGGTCCACATTATTGGAAGTAGAGTAAACAGGTGCACCCGTCTTCGTGTCTGTCATCTCTTTCAGTTTACTCTGCACCATAATGGGCATGTGGATAAGCGCCGAGAACATTAGAACACAGAAGATCTTTTTCCTGGCTAAACCATGTGGATTGACGGTGGGTTTAAAATGAGGCCGAGAGATCAACGTGTACCTGGAAGTGATTGTTAAATTCTAACATTTGACGCTTCTGTTTGACCTCTGCCCCTAATGACTCTTTTTCCATCTGACATTTCGAGCCACACTAGAAATCTTGCCATTTCTGCCTGCTGTTAGCATGACGTTGGGGTCAGGGCAAACATTCTCCAATTTTACAATGGCCTTGAGAGCTTTAATGCGGCGCATACCAATGACATGCAGCAAAAAAATCGTCTGGCTATATTGTACTCTGGGTGGTGGACAGTTTTCATAAGATGCATAAGCAGGCAGGGTGGAGTCGAACGCAGTCAACTTAATGTCATTAGGGAGGGAAAATATCGGGCTTTGTTTTTGATTGCTACATGGAATGAAGTCTTCGTATACCCCTTGTTTTTCTGTGAGCAGTAAACACTTGAAAAAAATGATTCCCGAGGTCTTATTAAGTTGCATAACAGGAAGAAGGAGTGGGTTAGAGCAAATAGCTCAGAATGCTCATCTGCTTGCAATAGGAGAGAACAAGAGAGCGTGCCGTACTACCAAGTCCCGGGATGGAACATAAAGTCTTTAGCTTTTTGGATCAAATTAAAACAATAACAAGTCACCAGTAATACATAAAGTCTTTGGCATATTAGCCACAAGTCGGAGGAGACCTACCTTTCAACGGTTAACATGAAAGCACAGTACAGCCCAGCCACAAGAAAAGCGTTCACCAAGGGCGCTTCAAAGTGAGCCAGGTAGAACATAACAAGATAACTATGTGTCTGTAATTTCAGCCAAAAATGTTGAAGTATTAGAGATAGAGATATCTGAATACGGTAATATGGATGTTAGAGGTTAGCTCACCAAGTCGAATACTGCTAAAGCTCGAATGTACATAAACGGCACGGACTGTAGATATGGACTTTGCAATGTTCGTAGATTTAAGATATTACCGGTGACCCCGATGACACAAAATATAACCTAAGCTATCGTTTATTCCATCGGTCAACGTGGATCACCTGAAGGTACCCGAAAATATTCTTCATATTGTCAAGATCTCTTCGAAATTCGATAGTCATATTGGTTGGAGCAGCATCGGGATTGCAAAAGGCGTGCATGTTGAGAAAAACCTGAAAACTGCGCATAAGGCAGGTGTATCAACTAGGAATTGAGCATCTGCAGAGTACTGTAAGGGTGAAATGATTCGTTTCCCAAAAAGGAAGGGTAGCAGAATCGGTATTCGTAATCAATAGCCGTTTTTAATGCGGAGGAGGCTGAACATGTTTGACTTGCGACTCAGAGGCCGCCGGCCGGAATCAGAGGTGTTCACATGTGGTTCTCGCTTGCTGATGTCGTCCCTACGGCTCCAACTTTGTGCCAATTATTGCTCTGTTGACTCAATGATGACGGACAGAAGCTATTCAATTTCTTAAAATTGTGAACCCCGCCATAATTACTGAACTATGATAGAAAATTAGACCACCCTCGAAATGGAGTACTACAGGCGGATGACTACATAAAAATGGAACATGACTGCCCAAAATGGCAATATGAGACGACGTGTAGTGCTCTCACACACCGCAATTCGGCCACGCGACAATCCTGAAACGCTTGATGAAACCAGACGCCGTCACAGCGGCAAATAAGGCAAGGGATACATGCGCACTGTGTCTTAGAAGTTGTTGTCCTCATTGACCAGGCAATCTTATTCAATGGTGGTCATGCAAAATAATGATGACACCCACTGGCAAGGAGCGCGAGAGAGAGAAGGAATCGCGAGGTGGTAACACGTGCCAGGATTAATTATCCCTAAGGGGGGAGGTGCTGTTTACCTACAAAAATGATAGCTCACTTACTATTAGATATTGCTGGGGAGATTCCCCGACGGCTGCTGGAACTACGTCAAGAGGTATCATGACATAGGACAGAGGGACGGAGCCTGTCGAATCACGTTATATGGGCCAAAGCTGGCACCGGAAACGAGGCTGCCATCTCATTATGGCCCGCCGACTCGAATCTGATCCCAGAAACACTTTCGGAAATGGTGCGCGAAATGCAGGAAATTGCATTCTTTTCGAGTTTCGCCACTTTTTTGGAGGGGGTGGATAGATGGCGGCTGAGTCAGTGAAGTGGCCCACCAGTTGGCGGGTGCGAGAGCAACAGATGAAATCCATTGAGGAACAGAGTTCATAAACGGGGAAATGAAATGCGCCGAGTCTGAACTAATCCCTGCCATTGCCGTACTTAAGTCTTGAAAATGAAATATGTCCACACTACTGCAAAAGTCCTCGTGACTTTGGAGAAAGCAATCAAAGAATTGTGGGCGGACAAGAATTTACTTTTGAGACGTGTCCGTTTTTTAAGAAGAGGTAAACCGAATTTCAGTTTAATCAAATTGAAAGCGAGACAGCCAAAAAATGCTTGCCTCAAGTGGTCAAGAGTGGCCTTTTCTCGTCCTTTGGAATGTCATGACAGCATTTAAACGGGCAGATCAGAATGTTCACATTATCGTTGTTATGTTGTGAAGAGAGCCAAAGTTCCGCAGTAATAAAATAAAAGTCATCAAGCAGCGCGATCTAGTGGTTTCAATAAAAACGAAAGCATATGCTGACAAAAACATCTGCTATGTTTCATCGGGAAAACACTTACAGAACGCAGAAAAGTACCTGTTTCACTTCTTCTGCCGAAGTCATCATAGCTACTGTAGAGCGAAATTATTCAGCAGTCGAGATCTGGCGAAAATTATCCACGTTTTCTGGTTCAATACACCTTTAACAGCTTTGATCTTGTTGAACAGTTTGTCGACAAGCGGCCATCTTGTGCACATTAGTTCGACTTATGATCAACCATCCGTGTGAGGATGACACCGCGTAGAATCCACACGAGCATGGATAATGCGTCTTAGCGGGCCATGTAAAAAGCAGTTTCCAATTTTTCGGATTAAAAAGGATCACTGATCATTTCATGAAACACTTCATAAGAATCCGCCTGATCTAAAACTCTCAAAAGATTTCTATTCATGACCAGCAACCTGGAAGGCCCAGCTGGACATCACCCTCGTAAGAAAAAGGAAGCAATTAGATTTTCAATCAAGTTCACTGTATCCTGGAAAGATAATAATAAGCTGTATGGATTATCAGTCAGCCAATGTTTCGCATTTCTTCTTATATTATATTTATCAACGGCAGGGGACAAATGTATTCTGATGCCCAGGCGGGGTTCACTTCGTCCATTCAGTACCGTTGCACACCGTCGACATTGAACGACAATGATAGCGTGGGCGCATCAGTCGACGACCCCATTCGGTGGGTGGCAGACGACGAGGTGTGGCTGGGTTGAGGTTTCCTTGAATGCGATACTCCCTAGTTCTTTTAGAAATGGACCTGACAATGTTAATATTGATAGATGTAGACGAGCTAGCAGAGGATCATGCGATGATTAGGATCTGTAATCTTAGTTAACATGTTGTACAACGAAATCAATTGGAGAACCCGGTAGCAACGCATTATCAACTACCCGTTTTAACGAGAATTGATCGGGCTTCACATATAGGTATATAGATCAGGCGACAGCGATTTGCAGATTATTTCGGCGGAGAGAGTACACCTATTATTTACGATTAGCGGATTGAACTATCCTACGCCTTGTCGCCCACTCCCTGGACCTTGACGGAATGCCGCTCTCCCTTCTAATCGGTAAGGGTTTAAAAAAAGAACTTGTACTTCACACTGGTTGATTTTTACGAGGCCATTTATCTACTTTAGTGCGAAGTTTTGTTTTTATGCCCATGTGGCCCAATTAGTATTTCTTATCCCTCTTTACCCCAATCCGCCTGTAATACCCCAAATAAAAACTAACTAAGAACAAGTTCCTTAATCGTCGACTCCTCTCCCACACCCCTGTTGTATCAGTCATTTATTGTGCCTTCTGCCGTCTTCTTCTGTGTCTACAACTCAGACCCCGTTGAAAAGCATTGTTTCTTCCGTTTGTCATAGTTCTCCTCGTGGAAGCGCGTATTGTTTTGGAAAGGTTTCCTGTTCAGCACTTTAGTGGACTCTTCTTTTTTGCTGCTATTTGAGCACTTGAGCGCGATTCACTGTGGGGGCTCTTGGCGAAAGCACGCACAAAACTGCCACCGAATTCTAAGGTCCTGTCCTCTTATTATTTTGGCACTTAAACTGTTCCGGTCAGTCCACAAAAACGCATTCCTGGCATCCACTCCACTCTCATTAGCACGAAGACATCAACGTTCAATTTCGCTAAGGTCATATTCATTTCATTGTCTTTTTTTCTCAATAATGACCGGCCCGCTTCCTAGCCGCCAGTTTCCTTTATATGCTCCGGAGGGGCATTCCCAAGATGACCACCGCTCGGTTACTCCGTAATTCTTTGAGACAACAAATCTGCTCCGTGGCTCCGATCGCTGGTCGAGAAAAAACAGCGACCTATCGCTTCCTCTCTATTTTTAAACTTAAGACACTTAGCTTCTGTAACGGACACTTGGCTGTGAATTGGGACAGTTAGAATGCATGTTTTGTGCGAGTGAGAGAAAGCCATCTGCGGAGTTTTTGTCCCTTCGACAGGAGAAGAATGTTCTGTGTCCGTTCGACCCGTCATATTATCCTCGGCCCTCTCCAAGCGAGCTAGCTTGTTTGACTGCTCAGATTAACTCTCCTAAAACGACACATAAATTATGTTGCCTCACGAAGGTGTTTGTCTTTCGATTGATCCAGAGGAGATATTGAAAGAGCACATACAGTTGTGTGGTCTAAGACAGGCCGCTCGTTAACGTAAGCGCATTGTTTGCTCTGCCTCTGATATACAAGGACCGCTCTGATTAATTCAGCCTCTCGCATAATTTGACCTTCACCCGACTTTTGACATCTTAGAGGTAGGTCTTATTTATTACAGCAGGCGCTTAGTCCAGTCGATTAGCTTGAAACTGATAAATTGGTTCTTTCCTCCGCTGGTGGGCAACTTTGCACCCTGCTCTCCGCTTACTATTAATGAAAACAGATTCATATGTTATCCTCCCGAAATCACTTTCTCCCCGCATAGTTACTGGGCACCTTCGAACTTGACCTAGTCCAATTCTAACAGCCAGAACCTGCCGTCCGCGCAATGGTCAATGGAAAGGAAGTCTCGGTTTGCCTTGACGCGCTACAATACGCTGGATACTGCCCACTGTAAACATTCTCTTCCCTTCAGAGCAAGCTGAATTTAGGCGGAGTATGCGTGTTTGCATTCAGGTTGCACCCGTATTTGAACACGGTTGTGATCTAGATCATCGTCGATTCCACTTGTATCATCAACTCTTCCCATTTCCTCCTTCGGTCAACATATTCCCTCTAGATTTCAAGTATTCACGTGTTTACCCCTTCTGAATTCGTAAGGACCACCTTTGGCGGTAGGGACCATCACAATGGCCGCTCATGGCCCTTCCATTGTGTTAATCTAGCGCGCTCCTGACCATAATTGATGTATTGTCCCACACCTATCCCCGGCACTTCATTTTTCTGGCCACTCCCTTACTACTCTACCCACTGATTTTATCTTTCAGATGACGTAGTGGAAATGTCCGGTAGAAAAATTTTACGAAGATTCTCTTCTAGCATCTCAGGTGGGTTTTTCTGGATTTATTCACAAAAGCGCATCCCGGTGCACCGGTTTCTTGGGTGTGACTGAAACAGATACCAAACATTTGATGGAATACTAAAACTATAGCGGAACTGGCTTTCTACCCCTCTTTCTATCATTCTTCTCCAATAAACAATACCTTCAAGTTTCAAAGGGTGTTCTGGTTTTTGTCTTCTACTCGTTGATCAGTCGAGCCCGCTTCATATCAGTCATAGTAGCTTATGCATAGAAAATGTCAACTTTCAGATTTGCTTAGTATCCAAAGGAAGGCGACAACGGACGAACGAGAAAAGTAAACGAACTCGCCATTTTCGAATTCCAATTCTTGAGTTTTCAGTGGCACTGCTCTACACACCGCTGTTCAGATGGGAAACTCCGTCATGGCTCAGAGTCTCCTGGAAGGAAAGAATGTCTGGGTAGACGAGGAAGACGGCAAAGGTACAATCTTTTTATTTATCTTTGAACCTTTTTTAAAGGAAAAACAGCTCTCCACTATGCCATGGAACAGAATTCCACTGAAATAGCTTCTATTTTACTGCAACATGGTGCAAATGTAGACTGTGTTGATTTTGCCGGTACATCAGCTTGCCATATTGCTTGCCAGGAGGGAATCACCGATGCGGTAGGCAATGCATCCCATTAGCGATAGTAGAGTTTACAGTTCCATCTACTGCTGTATTATCGAGCCGATATTTGCTCCATAGATAAGAATGGGAAAACGCCGTTTGATTTGGCATGCGAATTCGGGCAGGATACGGTTTATTGGAACCATAAACAATAATACGGGAGAAGTTCAGATGGTCGCATGCATGTTAAATTGTGGAATTGATGTTCCTTCCTTGAAGAAAGCGGGAAACACGCATACGGCGTCTGCCCTTCATCTGGCTGCCCGCAATGGCCACAGTCATGTATTCCATATATGGTGTTAATCACATCAAGCGTTGCAGATTGTTTTGAGACTTCTGGAAGCCGGCTGGAACATTAACGCGACCACGTCTCTGGGATCAGCTCTCCACGAAGCGGCTGGGAACGGAAAAGGACAAGTCGTTCGCTTCCTGTTACACGTTTGTTTAGAAACTTTCCCGGTTTATCCCCATTTCAGGCTGGAATTGACACCACTTTGACTACAGCCCACGGTCACACAGCCCTTGATGTTGCCAAGAAGAATGCCCACAAAAATCCAATAACTATTGGAGAGATAAAGTTTCTTCTCAAAGGTTCGATAACTTCCTATAATTTATATGTCATTGCCTGTGAGCACAGTCCGGGCCTAATAATTACACTTGTTGACCTCGCCGAGGTGTGCCTTCTGTTTCCCTTTGGGGATGCCGCTCAGATAGATCCGCATCGCTCATTAGTCATTTTAGCTCTTTTGAAAGGCTATATAACTGCATCAACCTCCCAAATCTGCCCCATCCCCTTGTACCGCGGTTCTTTGCCTCCTGGTCAAATTGCTTTGTAATAGGGCGTCAATCCTTGGCTAATAATTTATGTAATCGATAGGGGTCACCTACTTTTGCGATATCCTGGGAACTTACGATGCTACAAAGAACTGGGGGGTGCTCACAGTTGTGCTTCTTCCATCTATTATTATTCAAAACCCCTCCTTCTCTTGCGCATGCTAAGATAGTCTGAGATCACCTCGGACCTTTTCTGCCGAAGTACCCGGACCATCTGTCCTGATCATCCTTTAATCCTTTCAACACCGTTGCAGATGCTCATTATTCATCGCCTCTTCTCCATTTATCCGATAACTACCTTTGTTACTCGAGAAAGCAATATCCTCTAAGGGTTCTCATAGTATCCCCCTGCCGGTTTTTGTGTTTGATTTCCACGTATGCTTGGCACTGAGCTTTCTTCAATCACCCATCAACCGGATTAGCAAAAATGCCTCCACTCTGCGCCACCTGGCAGCGGATCTTTGCGTGATTGTCATCAGAAAACAGCAAAGATTTATTGCCATCGTCATTTAAAATAGCTGCCACCGATTTGTCCCTCAATGTCTATCAATCTTGACGTACCTGCTGTTCTTTGGCGCAGCTGACGCATTTGTCAAAACCGCAACGAAAATCTTCCCCCACTACACCTCTTTTTATCTCGACAGTTTATACAAAGCTGACCCCTTCTGCGGGGTCAACAGCCGTACCGCAGCGTGAGCTGCAACAGTTGCACAATGGCAGCACACCTCGCCTCGGCCCCCTGTACCCGCAGCGTCTGAGTTCTTTCCCTAACCCACATACCTGGCCACTAGTCAGCTGGGGTGATTCATAATACGGAAAAGATGGTTCGCAACAGCGTACATGTGTTATTATCTTCGTCTTGGTGGCCAATGCGCCCCAAATATCACAACACGGTGGTCTCCCAGTGCGCCTCTCATTATTTTCCGCCTCATATAACACGCAACGTTGCATCCGTCTCGCGTAAATAAACCCGTAATGCTGTTCTTCTTACCTGCAATCAGAAAGGCTTTCACACGACCCCCGCGGAGGCTTCATTTCAATTGTTCTTTCGCTGTCGACAAGCACATGCCCCCTCACGTCCTTCAAATTATATGTGTCGGAGATGAAAGATTACAAAACTGCCCATTGGGAGCCTCTATTACCTAAACATTGTCTTGTTTTCGGGGCAAATATAGTCCCATAATCCTCGTGGGGCTCTACTCTAGGTGTCAAGCAGGAGGTACGCCTCATAATCCGTGTCTTCGATCCATTATCCCATGCACCTGTCCAACCTCTCTTGACATTTGGTTGTTTTAGATACAAATAACCAATCAATAACCATCTTCCCTCGTCTTAATCCTTTTGTGCTCGTAGCTTAGCGCGCACAAGCTCATTCCATTATGTGTTCGCTAGCGTTCCGACCATGCAACCAAGATGTCGAAAATATCCTAGGATTATCACCAACTGTGACGGTCTTAGGAATGTCGCCGTTGGGGGTATCACCTTCCATTCTTTCCATTTCACGACCTTCGTTTCTTGACATTTATGCTGAGTGACAGTTCACGGCTTTCCTGATAATTCCTGCTTCCCATCTGGCGACTCTTACCTCCTTTCTTCACTTCTACTCTGGGGATATCTCAGATTGCAATCTTTCAATTTGTCTCTCTATCTGCCACATCTCCGCATGCGGTTGATTAATTGCTTCACAGGTGTTGCCTATCGCGATATCCCGGTGTTCCTCTTTTTCGCCATCTTCGCCAACCGTATTGTTCGCTTACGGCAAATTGTTGTCATGCATTGGGACAATAGGATAATGGTAATGGTAAACAATTGTAAAAGGAACAATCTTCTTCTCATCCAGGAATTAACTATGCTCATCGGCGGCCCCTTCATTAAGCCAAACATTGCTACTCCCCGGCGAAACAATCTCGTAATAATCGGCATTGCGCTCCGTTTCACCCTCCACTTTATAAAAACGCAATTCAAACAAAGTCGGCTTCATGATAGAGGATTGCCCTCTTTGCTGCCTTAAACCCCTTTTTTGCTGAATTCAAACTCGCGCAACTGACCAGAAAGGCAAACATTTGAACAGAAAGCTAGCTGCAAACACCTCCTCTTTCTTCCCTCACAGATTCCTTTTACATTCAAATGTGCACAACATTTTGCTGAACCCTACAAAGATCAGAGTGGAAAAGTTTGCTTTGTAGGCACAATCAACTTTGACCATTTCTTTTCTTCCAGCAATGTTCCATAGCAGGTTTTCGATGCTTTTTTCAAGGCACATACCTTCGTAGGATCTTTTTATCACCCAAAACACCCATGATGGGTTCGAGAATTGTATGAATTATGGGCTTTTTGTCTCTGTCCTTGAGAATTCGGCTGGTTGCACGCATATTCCGGCTGACCTCACCAGGGGAACCCAGATGTTCTCTCCTCTTTACCGCACTCCATATTGTCTCTCGAGTATCTGGCGCCATATTTCCTACTAATCTAGGCCTCTGTCCCCGTTGCAGTACCAGAAGAACGAGTCGCAGATTCCCATCATGAGCCTTATTTGCGCATACATTCTGGTGCAGGTCGCACTATTCTTACGGTTCCATTCATCACACACTTACCTTCTCGTGCTCCGCAGTCAACAAGTCATGGCCCCTATTTGGCTTGTGCAATAATACCTTTATGCAAATCACATCAGAATAGATGTCGATTGTCACACCTAGCCACAATCCGATAGGTGGAAGCAGGTTTCCCCACCATTTTAGATGGATAGCCGCCGGCTTCAAGGAAGCTGGCGGTGCCCATTCGCAGTACCCTTAAGTTTCCGGTCTGGCTTGATTGCGAACTCTTAGTCGTATTTTCGCTCCTTCCAGCAAGTAGTAACCCATTCTTTTTCAGAACACAAGAAGTTCGTCTACGGAGAGGCTCTGCGTGACCACCACGGCGTCCGGGCAGACGAGTTGTCATTTAGCGAGGGAGATCTCATCTGGGTATGTTTTCTGTTTACAATTTAAACACTACTGGCACATTGTTATTAGTATTCGGCTGGTACAAGTCTGTCTCATCTAGTGAATAGGTCAGCAGACAATTGGTGATGTCTTACTCTCCCTATTTGTCATTGCCCTACTGACAATAACCATATTGCTGCTATAAATTGGGCGTCAATTTCACCATTTTTTGCTCAAATAGAGTCGTTTTTTCGCTAGAACGCGCCCATTCTAACCTATTCCGAAAATCTGGTCTTTACCCGTTCTTCCTTATGCCCTTGCTCAAAGTTTTCTTCCACTTCAACCAGGAAATTAATGTCGAATAAACCAGCATTTTAGTCATTTGCAAGAATGTTCCCGATACTCACGTTCTGAGCTGGCTCGGTTGCTCATTTGTGAGTTACGGCCGAAGACACGTGCTGTTCTCATAATTAGTGGGTTTCCAACCTCGTGTCGATGTGATTTTTTATTTTTGAAAGTGTGTCCTTAGGTCTGGGTTCCTCCGGAAATATAATGAATATCGCGAGCGGAATATTAAAAGCGGACAGTTGAGATATGTGGCCTGATGGATGATCAGCGCTGCTTCTTAGATTTCTTTCGCTTTCAGCTTCTTCTCCTTTCTTTAATTTTATGCTGATTAGAAATTTTTGCCTTGTTTGAACATCGAATGCTTTTGAATACGAGGCGCTCATTACTCACACTTTCCATGGCACATCTGTCACGAGCGACAGTATCTCCCGGTCTTCCCCGTTTGAATCTAGCCAGCCGCCTTTCCAATGCAATATTTTTTGGTCGGAGCAGATGGCCTGTGGGTGGTAGCTGTCAGCGCACAGTTCGTTGGGCATTCAGGCGATGTCAGTTCAGATGCGTTGCGGACATTGATGTAATAATTATGCTCAGTCGCCGCCGGGTCTATGTCCTGCCCAAAATCCCTTTCCTCAGGTCCTAGCACCCCTCATCCGTTGACAAACAATGACCCTTGTTCTTCCTGAATGGCAGACCCTCCTATCGGGCCGCACTAATCCCTCATTTTTTCGACAAGTCAACCAGATTAGCAAAGAGCCTCTCACCCATTTCTGAACCCGGAATTCTCATTACGACCTACCGCATATGCAGCACACCGGCCCCAATTAGCAAAGCCTTTTTCTAAAGCACCTGGTACATATGGGGATTTGTTCTGGATATCCACAGTATTCCGAGCGCAGCTGCTAATTTTTTCCTCACGAAAAGAGGGTGAATAGGACGAAGGGGGTGGGCTGTATTACAGTACACTTCAGCCACAATCCTTATGCTGGTTCCAGATTGAGCTCCTTCCTGAATCATCGACTTTGTTTGTTTATAAAGGCGCGCTTAGCGTTATGTGTTCTGGGCTTGATAGTGCAGGCTCCATTCAGCGAAAACTCTCATCTTCCATTTCTAAGAGAAACTCTCGCTTGAAAGTTATTCATCTAGTGTTAGCCACCAATTTTTCATGTTTTTTCTGAAACAAAACAAAAAAAAACTGAATCAATGGACAAAACAGGTTTGAGCCTATTTGTAGCTCTCTGTACACTGAGCATGTGTTGTGATGAATTCGATATTGATGTACTCAGCTTGATATCCCCTTGAGTCATTCGAAAACAGACATCCCATCGTACCTCTAACCCCCGAATTTCTTCTCTTCTATGCCATAAATTCTCCCATAATTTTAAGCTTCAAGCAGTGCGCGCTTCTCAATCCCAAATCTGCCACACATCCCCCAAAAAATTGAGATTACCTGATTTCTGCTAGCGTGCCAAGAGTATGACACGCAGATCTCTCCCACGATAAGTGTCATCGGCTGCACACAAACGTCAAAACTCCCAGCTGAGCTCTTCTTTCAACTGTGTGCTTCTCCGTGACCGTTTTTATCGCGCCAAGGGTGAAAAGCTTCTTAGTGTTTCTTGACTCCGCGTTCATGTTCACCCTACTTCTCGTTTTCTCGTACTACGTCTTTGACAAACGTGTGTAATGGAGTCGTACATGCGCGATTGTCTTCTCTCCATCTGTTCAGGGCCAGGACCCATTCCCTGCGTGGCTCATAAAGCTAGCCGCACGGCGACCAAGTTGCATGCGAAAGTCATTGGGGTAACCCATCCCAGGGTGCTTCAGATTGCGTTATTAGTTATATGAAATCCTGCCTTCTTCGGGCTTCCGGTACCCTCTAAACCAATGGGAAGTCAACATCCAATCCCCGATATAGTGCGGATTTCCCACAAAGCAAACATTCCTTTTGTGTTCGGTCGAATACGAAAACATGTGGTTAGCCGCTCAACTAACCTTTCCATCCATTTTTGGATACCATCCTCTCTCGCTGGCCTCTCACCTCCAAGTTCCCACAATGGCGCCATTGCCATTGTCCATATTCCATAAAAACAGTCTTGCCAAGACTTTCGTATCATTTATGTCGATGGAATTTGCCTTTCTGCTATTGTGTGCTGCCATAATCGAGGCGTTCGCCTTGAGATACCGTTTCTGCGATTATTTTCTTGATCTGCCTCCTCTACCAGCGCACGATCGTTTCTGCCTGCCAATGAACCCCCTCCTGCGCGTACTAATTGCCCCTAATTAAAAATCGAAACGTTTGTTTGGATTACATATCCATTGGGTAGCATACCAATTAACTTTGTCCGATTCTAAAAGAGGCCAGGAAGAGGGCATTTTTCCTTTTCTCTGAAAAATTGCCCGTCGAGGTCGTAAAACGGAGATATCCTCTGTTGAAATTTGGCCACCCCTGGCTACCCCGTCGTTACCTTTGCTTATTATGGTTGTGAGCCGTCGCCCTGAAGCTGAGTCAGAGGTCTTTGCTTCTGCCGCGGCTGACCACTCCATCCATCTTTTCGAGTTCTCTAATGCTCCTGCTGACAAGTTTTCAATAAGTTAGAAGGCGCTCTGCCCGATCTCTCCTTCTGATTTCCTCTCTCTTTCTCATTAATATTCCTCCTCAAATAACAGACAAAAAACATGGTCTTCTGGCGCAAGAAGTCGCGTAACAATGGTGACACTCCAAGGGAAAGACCCAAAACTGTGTATGGAGATGTTGACAATACGAGGAAAGACAACGTAAGACAGGGTCGAAGAAGGATTGGGGCTACGGGTAAAAAGTACGCGACTAATTGTTTATTTTTAGATAATTGATCGGGGAGCGAAGGACGGCAAAGACAAGGGAGTCATTTTCGGGCAGAAGGCCAACTCGAGGAGCGGACGGTTTGATCCCACCGCCGTCAAGACTGTGGAACGTCCTCAATCAGGTAGGGTAGACCAAAAGATAGACATTCTGCGATCTGTGGCCGATTTATAATTCCCTCGAATCAAGGAAACCATTAATTTTTGAACCCCGGAGAAATTTAGTACCATAAAAACACGCCAGCGGTCATCGAAAAGGATGCGCCCCCGTTGTTTTTGACATTTGAAGCGGTTATTCATCGACTGCCGGCCAGTAAATCAATCAGCGTAGCTCCGTAGGACCTTTTACGGCGGGCTGCTGCTCCTCCGCTGACCGTAATGGCTAGTCAGCCTAGATAGAATCTTCGACGAGGTTTCAATGGCCCGCCATAAATTTGGTATAGACCAGCATGACAGGCGCGCACGCTCCCTCGTATTGTTCGCGCGTATTCCAATGGCATCTGGTGTGATCCACAGCCTGTCCCGTTCTTATTAATTGCCTTACTGACCACGAAGATCTTGTAGAACTAAGCGGCCACTACAACGTCCTTCTTGCATAGCAAACAAGGAGTTGACGCCAAGTTCATATTTAAAAACCTGTCAACGGCTGCCCACTAGGCGGCAATCCTCTTACTTTGCTTTTTATCATGCTGTTATGCGCAGTCAGGCAGATCTCATTCGGATCCCGCTCCCAGTTCCCACGACTGTTGTTTACCTTCGGACTTATTCTGTCCTTGGGACATTCTCCGATATGGGAATCGCTAATTTGCTAATTAGGAATGTTCGACACTCTTCTCCTCTTCCGTATGCCTTAATTCCAATGCATCAAAAGCCGCCGAGTTGTTCTTAGACTGCAGCCTAGGGAGCATTTACTACGAGCTTCGGATCATATGCCGTTCCAAAAAGCACATTACGCAAGCCATTTAGACGGCGACGATTTCGCGTATCTGGCACTACTCTTTGCTCATTTCTTCTCTTCCTCTTCAATTCATTTGAAGCAAAACAAGGTCCCGGTTTCATTTCGAGAGCACCTTATGTTCTCGATCCTCTTAGTAGGAAGAGTAATTTATTCAAATCATTTGGTCAAAGGGCTGCCGCGCAGCTGGAAACCACTGATAGACGGACAACATGTCCTTGGAGCCTCGGATTTCCGAGCGCGCCAAGTACCCCTTTGTATATGACGGTAGGGGCAGATGTGCCGCTCCCCTCCAACGCCTAATGTCCTCGTACACAACAACCATTTTGTCGTTCCGAACCATTCCGTTTTCTCATTCTTTACCTTCACGAGAGTGCAGCGTGACGCTCATTTGAATTTAATATAGTCCGTTGGAGTGGTTCCCACAGTATATCCGGAGGACAAACCGCGCCAAGAGGAGGATTCGGCCCGCTTTGTCAGGGAATTAGTCCGATGTCAAAACTTTTTCCGCTTCCACAAAAGTTGAGGTCACCCGTATCTCGCTGACCTTGGCCGTATGCGTTAATGACAACCGTACGCACTCATATCTATCCACCGAGGTCTGGCGCATCGATCCCGGATATTGCCTCACTTTCAACTGGCCCTTCCTGTTTTTGTCACAGGTCGCCTCCTTTACAGGATATCCCATTGTATCTCCCGCTCGACGATGTGTCATCTGCTTAACTTCTTCTTTTCCCGTTCCGGCCCACACTGATAACGCATTCTCTCTTGCTTGTCTTCTTACTGACATTTGCAAAACAATGTTCTTCCAGACCAGGGAATGTCCCTACCCCGACCTAGAAAACATATAGACCACGATGAGTTCTTTAAATCGGCCACCTTACGGCCTAATAGTAAAAAAGTAGCCACAGTTCGCAGAATGAGCGGTAGAGAGTCCCATTAAACATCTGATATCGCCTTTTATTTCAGTGATTGGAAGCATGTCAAGCCGTGTCTCAATGGGCACGATGATGCAGACGTTCGGTCAATCTCAGGAGAGGAAAGCCAAGAAATTTGAGATTCCCGTGGTGCCAAAAATAAATGTAACGAATTCCTTCCGGAGTAAGTTTCAGATTGAAATGGCGCTAATAATAACCGCAGATTCGGCTGCTGTTGACGTCAATCGGAATTTGAGCTCGACCGGCAGTTTCCGCATGGTGCAGTCACGGATGAGCGACGACAACCAGAATGGCAATAGGTCAGTTAGCATTTTCCGTTAGTCTATGGATTCTTTCCCAGAGACGGCTCGGCCTTATCAGGCATCAAAAAAATGCAATAAAAAACTAGATATTTTTTGATAAAGCAGCCACTGAAAAAAACGACGAAGACAAATTTTTCATGGTGTTTAGGCAGAATTAATAACGACATTCTAGCACTTTTGTTTTCCCGGGGCGGATTTCCCCAGACTTTCGGTAGAATGGGCCCGGAATTTTTGATAAATTACTGTTAGTCATATGCCTCATAGATCTCCGTTGACAAATAGAAGCCACACATACATATCTTATCATTCATTAATGAAAAAAAAACTTCCCCGTCGTAAATACTGAACTGTCATAAAAGGGAGTTCGACCCTAGCTGTAAAAGTAGGCGAACATTGATCCGGCCGTGGACCAAAAAAGGGAATGACATACATGGTGCTCAGAGATTATCCCCCTCTTTGAAATGAAAATAAACGAACAACATTTCAGTAGGCGGCCTTTGAACACCTTTGGAACGGACGTCCACCTAACCTTAGGAAAGCAGGGTGAGTATGACTAATTTTATTGGTTTCAAACGCCAACGCGAACACTAAACCTTGCAACTATTGCCTTTGTTGTCTCCTGACGCCTTGGCGATTCCAACTCAACCTGGCCGTTAACAAGCGGTTGACTGCTAATGGCCGAAGTGCGTTATGCATAGCCGTGTGTTTGGCTGGCCAGCTTCACGCATGACACGCTGGTTCCATTCGTTCTGTGAATAAATTAACATAGGGAGTCCCCCCCCTGTTCGCAAGCTACTCTCGCTCTTACGTTGAGCATCTGTCCTTACCCGCTCCCTCGGCAATGTTTTTCACACCCACACTCGTTTGGATGTCCTTGTTGGCGGGCCGTTAACGAACACATCTAAAGGTGTACAATCCCCTCGAGATCGTCGACCCGTATCACCCGCCTCTGTTTTATTCGTGTTTTTGCCCCGTTCCCCAGTTGTATTGCTCTTCCTCGCGCCCTGGGTTTAACACGCATTGTCTGAACACATATTTAGGAATGCAGGTGAACGCCCAACTGCTTTTTTGACGGCCGATTGCCTCTTTGAAGCCCTCGTTCCATGCGTAGAATTGAGTTAGATGGCGCCGAAAATCAGTTCGTTAGCAAATCAGATCCACTTTTCGCCTCTTCAAAAACTTTACTGCTTCCTGTTTCTTGGAATGAATGGGACCCCCTAATCGTTTTGATTCTTGTCTCTGTATCACGGTTCCTGCTGTGCGCCTTTTGCCTCGTTTACGACCCTGATTTGGGAGACTATGGGCCGCGATCGAGATCTGGCAGCCAGCTGTGGATGCCATTATGCGCGACAACCTCCTCTCACATCTTGGCTATGCAAACAGAGTTTTCTGTCTGGTTTTTGGCTAAAACTTCAACCTATAGTCACCACTAGAATTCGGACCTCTCTATAGTATACGTAATCCGAGATGAATATAGTCCGCAGTCCTTACCTGGGGCACATTTCCCACGGATTCAATTACCTTCCTCTGTCGGTCATCGCTACCCTCTGGTCGCACTTCTCTCCAAATTCTGACTTCTGCGAATCTCTTTCAAATATCCGAGGTGTCTGCCGTGCTGGGCATGTTGTTGACCGGCGAATGAGCGGAGAGATAATCCTGTCTATCAGAAATGCAATGAGGAGTGAAAAATTCAACAGAGAAGGGATAAGCGTAATTGCAGATTTAGCGGACAACAGGCATAGCTGCTGGCTTAACTAGGCATTAAGTTGGCGCTCCTAAAGCAATCGTAATGATGGCTCCTCGTTCGAATTATTCACGCGCCTGCCTATACGTCAACAATATGTTCAATTGGCAACTTAACTTCGACAAAGGTTCTCCTCAGTTGAAACATTATTTTTTGTCAATGTTTTTCCTTCACGAAACGCTGCTCAATGGAACATCTTGTATTTCAATCTTTGTTTATCTAGCGCAACTCATTCTTTTCTATTTCACTTCACTTGTCTAATTTCTATTCAAAATTTCTATTTGCGTCATATTTTATTTCATTATGTTTTCAAATGTGGAGTGTGACCGCAGGGGCCATTGTTGTGCTAATTGCTTCCACCTATTTACTCTCTCCACTACCTAGCAACATTAGGCATGCTCAGCAGAAGTCTACTTTCATCTGGAGCAATATAACTGTCATTGTTTTCAGTTATGGCCACCCCTCAATTCCCCTCGACTTCAAGTATTCCGGTCGAATCTCACCGACAGTCCACAGGCTCCAACTGTAGCCAGTCTTCGTCAGGCTTCGAGAGCATGAAGGTATTCGAGATCCGTTGAATGGGCATTCATTTCTACAGAATGGTGCATCCTCTTCCTCATCAGCCTCATCATTTCATACTTCTTCGGCTCCTATGAATGGAGAGGGTAGATCCAGCTTGCATTCAAGTGCAAGCGGGGGAAGGTTCGTTGTTAAAAGCCGAACAGAGGTTATTCAATGTATTACAGTGGCCCCTCTTCATTGGCATCTTGTTCGGTTGATGCTCTGGACGAGTCGTTCTCATCCTCGCCATACGAGCCATCTGTTGATGTTACCCAAATGGTGGCCCGTGGTATTCCCGAAGCGGAGATCCTGGCAATATGGCTAGATAAGCTCAATATGTCCGAATATTTGAGTCTTTTCTTCACCCAAGGATATGATCTTTCAACAATTGGTATGCTCTCAACAGTTATTTTCAATCCTTTTCTTCAGCTCGCATCACCCCGGAAGATTTATTGACAGTTGGAGTCACCAATCCTGATCATCGAAAAGTTCTGATGGTTGAGATCCACTCCTGGCACATTACCGACTCGTGGCCAGCCGCAATTCCTGGCGGAGGCTTACAGTATGTTGCATCATCTTCAGTTCTAACTTGCCCATTTAGATCATGGTTGGAAGCACTTGCTCTACCGGAGTACATCGACACTTTCTATTCACAGCGATACTCCTCGGTGCAAGAGGTTATCAATCTTTCATGGGAAGACTTAGAAGACATCGGAATCAAACGCCTCGGTCACTTGAAGAGAATATTGCTGGCAGCCAAGAAAATAAAGGTACATTCAATTTACTCAAAGGATTATCTCATACCCACGTTACAGGAGCACAGAAACTCGGCGGCTGTCGTCGCGGACAACATGAAGTACATCACCACTCCGATACAAGTCCAGTCTCCTAGGTTACAGGCCAGACCTATGGAAGCATATGCTCATGATATTGTCTCGCCGAGGTAAAATGTTTTAGACTATTTTGCAACCGAACATTAAAGATATAATGACCCGCCACCACCAGCTCCGACGTCTGCACGTGGAAAACCATTAAACGGTGGAATTGACTACTTTAGTTATTCCCGCGGCAGCAGAGTAAGAAACGTTTAAAGGTATTCATCAACTTTTCTTCTAGAATCCGCCTCCACCCCCGCCGATGAGAAATGACGATTATGGTACATACACGCGAAGCACTGCTCCAGTATCATCCGATTTATATTCAGACCTTAGAAAGGTAATTTTCCCTAGTTACGTTTAACATTTTCATATTCAGCGGGAGCCTCTAAAGTTGAACTTCTATGGAACGGGCCAAATATTGAGCGACGCCCGTGAAAGGGATAATATGTCCTTGGTCAGCGGAAGCACTATGACTTTGGACATCCCAGCACCTGGTGATACTAATTAGTTTTACCTTTTCATCTCTTTCCTTCAGCACCGTTGGCTATCGACAGTTCGATTCGCAGGTTACAAGACGCCTGCGCCTCTTCCGCCAGTATCGGCTCCATCAGCTCGGGAAGCAGCTTTGATATACCGTTTGCCAACGAGAATTGCGGAACTATCAGGTAAGGCGTCTCGAGTTTTTGTTTATAAACGTTGTTACAGAGCTCGTGATGTGAAAAATGCTGCTCTTGATGCAGAATCCAACTATTCAATTGTGAAGCCTTCAATGCCTCCAGTTTCAACAAACTGCACCCCCAGACCGTTAGTCGTTGTTCTTTTGTCCCCAACACAGCTAATTTTAGGTCCATCCTTAAAAATCCAGTCCCAAAGGAGAATGTACTGAACTCTATTGGATCGATGTTGGATAGTCTCACGGCAGAGCTGGACGACATGTTGGAGCCTTACAACCGCAAGAGACCCACCAAATAATCAGTTACTCAGTGTCATTATCAAACTCCGAGATTCTAGTTACTCTTTTGCTTATCAACATGACATGAAACGGTGTACTCTCAGATTTTTCAACCGGTCCCTTTACTATCATAGCATAGTTTTAGTATATAGAGTCTTTTTCTCTTAAACATATTGATTCCTTTTCCTTTTTCACTTAAGAATAAAAATATTCCATCCTTTACCAGTTTCTGTTTATTCGACGTATTTATTCGACACATACAGAATAATAGATAAAATCTTATTCGCACATATTATAGAAGAGCATCCTTTGATTCTCTTCTGCATATCCGTCAAAGAAATGAGTCCATCTAACCAACTGGGTAATGGTGATCTGTGAGTTCTAAAGGTTGTGATTAGCTCGTGAAGAGTCCCAAGGTGGTTGTACAAGAATATGCAATAATATATTTGGGATCCTCCTTTTGGTCATAAGTTACAGTGATAGTTGCAAGTATCTTGAGTTGCAAGTGTCTTGATTACAATACTCGACAGAGCTCGACATAACCAAAGCTGATATCATTTTTCTAATCGGCTCACAAAGTTCTTCAAGTTCATAGTTTTGTTTACAATTTGTATTTCGAAGATAGGAATCCATGCGGCCGCCTATTTCTTGCAACACCTTCCCTGACAGCGGCCTCTTCATGAAGACGAAACAAGCCCCTCCTTAGTCAAATGTTGACACAATTTTCCTTCCGTTTGCAATAAAGTGAACAAAGCTAGTCACATCGTAAATCACTCCAAAGTGCCTCGAGCAAATGCTTAACACTTCATCCATAGGTCGCGTAATGGCATTAAACTTTCAGCCTGAGGGCACATGAGTCCATAATAGTTTTATTTAGCTAACAGGAAAGAAGAATAAAGAGATCAATCACAAGTCAGTAAGGAAGAACACACTCTGAGGAAAGCTCTTAAGCAATTTAAATAATCTTTTAATTATGTGATATATGAGCCAATTTATAAGACTACAATGACACAGGAACGTAGAAGGAACATGTACCCTTTTGAAATTCTGAACCACATAGAAGTCGTTGGAAGCTCTTCGGCCGAAATCTTACATTACCGAAAGACAGAAATTGCAAAAATGAATGATAGTAGAAGGCCCGCTGACGCACTGAACGGGTTGGATGTGGAATTAAGGAAAAGAACAGCCTACCCGGTGTTCTGAGGGACTGCTGGATAGTTGTTACATAGTTGGCCTATACAATAACACATCTCCACGCTACGGTTGCTGGCTCTTCTTGCCAGATGCGGAGGGAGCAGCCTGTGGGCAGGCATCTTTGTACAGGATGTATCTGAAAAGGATTTCCAGAGTTTAGCCGATTTGTTCCTTTCTTTAATCCCGTAATTCTATTATTGCCTTTCTGAACCGCATTTTGTGGCGGTCGCTATCAAGCGCTGCAAAGGGATGAATTAAAGATGCTCAGCACCTTACATTATTCATGAAACTATCTAACGGACGTTTTCGGGTTAAGCCATTGTTTTGTGAAATCCGCACGCGATTCCGGTCCGAACCCGCTATTAGTCAGTTGCGGGTTGAGCTTCAGCCGTTGACAAGTTGGCTAACTAGTCATGTTACAATAAAATTGGCAGATATGAGACGTCTGTTTTTATTCCGCTTCTCCCCTGCATGATGTCTGCTCAAGAGTAGGGTGAAAAAGATCTCTCGCTGTAATGTGAGTAATCACTTCGCCAAATTTGCGCTCTAGAAGGTTATACAGGGTAATTTGCAGACGTGGGCTTTAGTAGACAAGGAAAAGAAGTTAATTTATTCACGTACCATGTGTCTGATATTTCGGTGCTGATCCATGTTTGAAAACACTGGAGAAGCACCCTCTGATAATATTGTTTCCTATGTGTTGCCCTGAAAGCGAAAGACGTTTTGAAGCAATTACAAGCTCTTGTTTTATGGTCCTCTTTAAGCAATTCACTATACGCTCTGCTCGTCTCAAGGACCTCGAGGACTCTTGCCCATTTTGAGCAACTCCTAAACAATGAGAAGATTCCTCAAGGACCTCTACAACACGCAAGAATATGGAGCCCTTAAAACGGAGCGGAAAGCATCTGAGAATCCCTCAAGTGTTGAAAAAGGCTTCCTGTCGGTCCCCACTGTGGTAATCCAACACCACATTTGGCGTAAAGAGAGTCAATCATAATAAAACGCGTAATGGAAGCGTAGTCGCTTCAAGTGTACTTCAATTCGACGGGATCATTAAACCCCACGCGAGTTTTAGGTGCCCTTCTCTGAGTCCCAAATACATTTTCCCAGAGCTAAGCTGTAACATCATAATTCAATGGGGGAAGAAGGCAAAAAACCAGTTTACAATATATTTCATCGCCTCCTGCGTCAAATTTATAGAGTGAGACTCTCCCGGTGCATTGCTCATTGTAATGAGCGATGCATCAAACCGTTAGCTGTCGGCTGTCCTTTCTGACACTTAAACTCCCCAACCGCATTATCGCCGGTTAGATCAACAAATTGTGGTAGCTTACCTGCTAGAATCCGAGGTTCGACGACGGTGACACACAAGGAATGGCTACAGGGAGTCATCCCTATCCTCAGATTTGTCGGGATCTTGTAACAGTGGTTCGTAAAGTTCATCGGACGATAGTACACCTGAAACCTTAATATAATAAATATGAAATAATTATAGAAAAGCTGGATAAGCCTGGTCAGCATCGCATTGTTTTTATCCATGCCGGTATGTTCGACAGTGAGCATCGAAAAACAGCCACTACAAGTAGTTTGTATTGTTTTTTGTATGACAGTGCCGTTGTTATCCGATCATTTCTCCTGTTTTGAACCTCCCACCAACAAGAAACGAACACTGGGGAATGTAAACGAAAAGCATTTGTCAGTGGCGATAGGTGATCAATATCTTTCAGGGATTGAGCGATGACTCGATAAAAGTGGAAAGAAAAACTAGGCTTGGCCCCGGAAGCATTTTGTCCCCAATTATTTCTTATATCGCGTCTCTAAATCAGCAAAAAAAGAAGTTCATTAGAGTTCCCTTAGGATGCGCTGCAACAAAGTACGTGCGCAATTATTCGCTACCATTCAAACACCCTCTGTAATTAGGAGATTGGAAGGAGGAGCAGGGAGTCAGTTCCTCCGAGACTTCTCCGATCATCCATTAAATGGATTGTTTTTTGTTCCTCATTTTGACAAAGTTTTTCTGACTTGGGGTTTTGCGACACACGGCGTCTTTTAAAGGGCAAAATGCTGTGACCCCGGGGTCGAAATCAACACTGAGGCGCGCTGTGATAGATAGCTTCGCATCCTCTAAGGAATACGCTTCGTGCGTTGCACAATAACTATATCATCTCTATTGACGAATTTGGAGACGCTGCGCAACATCAAGATCCGGAGGGAATCGAGACCACCTTGAACCCGCCGACATGCCCAAGGGGGATGTACTCGAATTTTGAGTAATGATCATTTGCCGCCTCTCGTGTTTTCTCTTTCTCGTGGAATGTCAAGCAGTGTTTCGTGGTGACAAGAGTTGAAGTTGAGACCCCTATTACAGCATATAGAAGCGGCACGTGAAACTCTATCCCCGTGAATAAGGGCGGATTTGCCACTAAGAGAAAACTGACACTTTTGCTAGAAGAGCCAAGGTAATTGCCGAATTTTTGTTGCTGACCGCCTCTCTTTCAAGTCATCCATCACTTTATGACAGGAAAAAAGTGCTGGGGGACCTCACACGTACCTCGTCTAAATACTGCCAGTGTTCCAAGAAGTCTTCAGACATACAGCTGTAGCAGTACTTGGTGGATGCGCTACAATTTTCGAGTATTCTGGGAGGAAAGACAGGGTAACTCACGAGTAATCGAGATAATCCCTAGAAAATACGGTAGGAATAAATGACAAAACGAGAAATATTGTAGAAAGACTCGAAGTCATGCGACGGAGCCGCAGGTGAGCCGCGGAGACTCCGCAGAGAGTTGCAGCATACACCACTGAAGACACCAATTTGAGTGCGACATACACCTATGGTGCCTTCAGATTGGAAATGGGGGCTTCGTCTCTCTTGACCAACTATGTGTCCATTTAGAGGAATTACAAATGTCGGATGATAGAAACAGCAGATCGGCGGCTAGCTGAGAGGCGGGCTCAGACCTCAGAACAGAGCAGACTGCGTGCCCCGCCCCCGGTAGAGGGCGCGATTTTCAGCGGTTTCACATGAGCTGGATGAGATTTGAATTTGATTTGGCTGCTCGCGTAACTATGTGAGGGGTCAAATCAAGTAAGGGATTATGTACAAGAGGGTGTTGACACGGATGTTTTGTGACGTCCATTCACGCTGAGAGGTACATTTTATTTCAAGGAGAAACACGCCTTCCCAGAGAGGGCTGCGAATGAAAAGTCTGCTTTTATTTTTGGGATAATTTGTTGCGAGCTTTTCCCAAGAACCGTAGCTTCAAATTAAGAAATGTGCTGTTCTTAGGTGTTGTTGCCTTCTCGGTTCCCTCGACGAACTGAAGTTCGATGTCTTTTTGAATTCTTTAAAATACTCTTGTTATGGGTGAAGACTCTTCTGGAGCATCTAAAAACCCAGGGACAGAATGACATAGGGCTTGTGGCACGCTGTTGTAGCCAGGAGATATAAATAAGAAGACTATTTTTTAATTTTAAACATGTCTTTAGTCTCCCGAATGCCTAAAATAAGACAGCGATCATTGTCCTTGCCTTGCTCCCTTCCGACTATTGTACACGCAGAGCGAACCAAAGGTTAGTCGATCGAGCGGTTGTTCCAACAGGTTGCATCACTGTGCACTTCTCCCAGCGGAACTGTCAGATGATCTGCCTGGTATTTCTTCTGTTTATTGTCTATGTTGCCTATTATTACTGGAATGTCTCAAGGTATCCAAAAGGGCCCTTTCCCATACCTGTTCTGGGGAATGCTTTTATGGTAAGTTCGCTCAACTCCGTTATACAAGCCAAACAACTTCGGATCTCTCCAAATATTTTGCAAGAGGACTTGGAAAAGTGGAGAAAGACACATGGGAATGTTTTCACCATTTGGCTGCTGAACCGTCCTATTGTTGTATTCATGCGATATGACGAAATCAAGGAAGCCGTCGTCACCAAGGGTCAGTTTTGGTTGGGGTTATATCGCTTTTTATAATGCTCAACTCGGGTTCAGCTGGCTTTTGCGACTCCCGACGAATCTATTACTACCCCCAGGAGAGGACGTGAGCATTTTTCACGCCTGCCACTAGCCGCCCGCGACGCCGTTATCAATCTTTGATTTTCCAAAAATGACGCTGTTTATCCACAAAGAGAGACGGTTCAACTTTCAGGCGATGCCATCATTAATCGAACAGGGGACTTCCCGGAGAATCTCTTCAAAACGACGGAAAACGGCGGGGTTATCTTTTCATCTGGAGAAAATTGGCGGGAGCAGCGGAGAACGGCGCTTCATATCCTCAGAGATTTCGGCGTAGGCAAAAATGTCATGGAACAACAGGTGCTTTTTATATCGCGGCAAAAAAAACGGCTGAAGCTCAGATCCACGAGCAATTGGAGAAATTTGTGCAGAGAATACGCAATTCGGATAAAAAGAACCATCTGGAGTTTCGCTGGCCTGTACAAGTGAGTTCTCCTTATAGCTCTCCACCCTCGGTTCTAGGTACTGGTGGCCAATATCATTAACCAGCTTTTGTACGGATTTAGCTATCCTCATAATGAGTGCCAGAGGTTAATGGATTACGTGACCAAATTGAATTCCGTCTTTTCGGAGATGTTCGAAAGCCCTCTGATGTTCCTGGCACAGGCAGTGCCTATTACCCGCAAATTTCCCTATATAAAGGATAACATTGTTGGGAAACATGTTGATAAATTCGACTGGGTGAGCGAAGGAAACAAGCTCAATTAACCAACCCATTAGTGCATCGGGTTAGTAAAAGAGGATGTCAAGAATGCGTTGCAAAACTACTCGAAAGAGGACGAACCCAGTTGTTTTGTTCAGGCTTATTATCAAAGAATGGAGACGAATTCCGCTTTAAAGTAAGTAATTAAAAGTAGCATCATTCGGATTAAGCATGGAACAGTTGTACAATGTCTGTTCGGATTTCTTCATGGCTGGGATGGAGACAACATCTACGACAATTAGATGGTCAGTGCTGTACCTAGCAAAATATCCAGATATCCAGGTTGGTACCTTTATAGTACAAAAGAAGCCCTTTTGCAGGAAAAACTGAGGCACGAAATTGCAGAAACCGTTGGATTTGAGCGGTTCCCTTCTCTTCGGGATAAACCCAGCATGCCATACACTGCTGCATTTATTGCGGAACTTCAAAGGGTTGCTAACATCTTGCCTATAAATCTTCTGCGGAGAACCCATCAAGTGAGCCGATTATTGTACTCTTTTTCTTATTTTTTCTTTTTCTGTCTTTTTCTCATTTTCTCATTTTTTCATTTCTCATTTTCTCATAATTTTTTTAGGATGTTGTAATAGATGGAAAATTTATACCTGCTCATACTAATGTGATCCCTCAAGTGTACAGCGCCAATTTGGACGATTCCAAGTTCAAGAATCCAAAGGAATTTAACCCTGAAAGGTTCATTAATAGCGACGGGACATTGAACACGGTGCGGTCGGCAATGAACAGCATGGAAGTATCGTTTTAGGATTTGATATCTTATACTATTCCGTTTGGTATGGGTAAAAGGCAATGTGCGGGAGAATCGCTGGCAAGAACGGAGCTATTTCTCGGAATAACCACCATTGTCCAGAAGTGAGAACTGATTAGAACCATTAAAAAGAACGTCAGATTCAAAATATCGGCTCAGCCTCATCAAGAGATAGATTTCTCTCCTATTTACGGAACTGTCCTCATTCCCAAGCCGAATCACCTGAGAATAGAAGACGTCGATCCCGTCCATTACTTGTAAGACCATAGGGATTGTTCGATGAAGATTGACTATTATCTGTATACGATTTATTGCATCTTATTGAATATGAGCATGGTACCTACAGCCTGGTTATTGTTAGACGTTTCATGGGTCCAAAATTTTTGTTCTTTTCTCCAGAGAACGCACGCGGCAAGAACTTTGATAAACAAGAGCTGAACTGCGGCGACCATTTGGCTTCTTGCGCACATTTTCCGTCTCTATAGCTCAACCCTCACGTTTGCGAAACATTCTGACCCTATAAATTCCCACTTTATCATTCATAAAACGTTCCGATTTGAAAAACTTTTAATATCATATCGCTCTGCTGATCCCCTTTATTAAACTGTATCAGATCTGGATGATATTCTTAATCGTTCTCTCGGCCATTGTCATCTACGTAGGGCATTTCTACTATAAGGCGAGGAAGTTTCCCAGAGGACCTTTGCCATTTCCTATTGTAGGAAACATTCTTCAAGTAAGTCAACTACCAATCTCTTAAAAACGCCTCCAGATTCAAGATCCAACAACATGGCATTATGATCTGGAGAGGTGGAGGAGAGAGTATGGAGACATTTTTACTTTCTTTCTCTTCGGAAAGCCTATTGTTGCACTGATGCGATATGACGTTATCAAGGAAGCACTTATCACCAACGGTAACGTTTTTCTAAACGGGAACTAGAAGAGACATAGGGGAGGCATTTGTCGACCGCTCTGGGGAATACCCGGAGGACCTTTTCCAAAGTACCGAAAACGGCGGGGTCACGTTTTCATCGGGGGCGAATTGGAGGGAACAGAGAAGGACAGCCCTGCATATTCTTAGGGACTTTGGTGTTGGGAGGAATATTATGGAGCTGCAGGTTGGTGAATACCGTTGTTTAGTTAATATGCTTAGATACACGAACAATTGGAGCATTTTGTTGACCGAATTCGGTCGGAGAAGGACAAGAACCACGTGAATTTTAGATGGCCTATTCAGGTAACGCGTCCTTGTTCAACTATGCTGATATTTCAGGTTCTTATTGCCAATGTTATCAACCAACAGCTTTATGGCTTCAGCTACCCTCATAACGACTGTCAGAAGCTTATGTCCTATGTGGAAAGGGCTACCAGTGTTTTCAATGAGCTAATCACAGACAAATGGTCAACTCTAGCTATGGTAAGGTATTGTCCTACTCTTTCTACTATTCACAGGCATTTCCCTCGGTGAAGAATCTGCCCATCCTTGGATATCTATGCTACGGCCAGCACAGAGAGAAATATAATTACGTAAAGAGCTTAGTAGCCTCATAGAAAAGTTTCCTAGTGTCTGTCCTTTGTCCAAAGTGATGTAAGAGACGCCCTCGAGGATTATTCAAAAGACCAAGAGCCAAGATGCTTCGCCCAGGCTTACTATCAGAAAATGAATTCTAGTGAATATTTAACGTAAGCGCGTGCCCCTTCTTTTGTTAACTTTTTTTAATTAATAGAATGGACCAATTGTACAATGTCTGCTCGGATTTCTTCATAGCCGGAATGGAGACTACAACGACTACTTTGAGATGGGCAGTACTGCAATTAGCGAAACATCCAGACATACAGGTGTTTAAAATGAAATAAGGGTAACCAATGTATATAGGAAAAAGTCAGGCAAGAAATTGCAAAAGTGGTTGGATTTGATAGATTAGTCAGTATGAAAGATAAAAACGAGATGCCCTACTCTTCGGCCTTTGTCACCGAACTTCAGAGGAATAGCAACGTCTTCCCCGTCAATATCATGAGAAGATGTAGTAAGGTAAAGCGGACAGAGGAGAGAGACAGAGTGTTGTTTTAGGAGGTGTTGATCGATGGACATCTTATCCCCAAGGGTGCCATAGTACTGCCACAAATCTACGGAGCTCTCGTCGATGAAAGAAGATATCCAGATCCTGATGATTTCCGCCCTGAAAGATTCTTGCATAAGGATGGAACTCTCAATACGGTGGGAAAGGAATGAAGCAAAATATAAAGAAGTTGTTTAGGACATGGCCAACCAGTCTATCCCGTTCAGTATGGGGAAGAGGCAGTGTGCAGGAGAGTCTTTGGCCAGAGCGGAGCTGTTCCTTTCAGTCGTTACTATGGTTCAAAAGTGAGATCTACAGTTTATTACCCTTATCTGTTGCAGGTTCAAATTCCTCCCGTCCCCCAACCAGGAATTGGATCTGGACCCCATGAGCAGTACCATTCGATTCCCCAAGGACCAAACACTTAGGGTTGAAGAAGTCGACTCGCTCGCATACATCTAGTTTGAAATAAAGCCTCTCGGTCAGGTGACTGCAGTAGACTGTTGAGTGGGCAAAACTGTGCCAATTGAGTGGGCAAATCAATTGATGGGACTCATCTTTCGTCCCCTTTTGTATTGTTTGCCGTCCTTCCTCTCTTCCTTCCTGCCTCCTCCGTTTTTTGGTTTCCCGCCGTCTTAAAGGAGCATCTCACTTTTCGGGCCAGGCGTAAGACAATCCATCTAATCAACTAAAAACAAATTGACGACCCACCCGTCTGGTGTTAAACTGTCGTTTTGATGAATATGTCCTACCACTATTGTCAACAGCGGTTTTACATCCAGGCATCGGAGCAGGCGGCTGACAATATGAGATCTCTGCTAGTGACAACTGGAATCCCTTCCTCTTATAATTGCCATGACTAACTTCCCAGCTAATCCTGTTTGTACTGTCAGTCTTACCCCTTCCAACTTCCAGTTGTCCCCTGGCTCCTTTGTTTACTTGGATCAGATATAAGATAACCAGTAGACTCATCCTCTCTTTATTTTGCTCCATCCCTTAGTAAAAATGACTCGAGGAGGCCGTCGAATAATTAAGCAGCTGGTAGTATCAAAAGGGTTCCCAGCCCACATTCTGATCGCTTTTGTGCAGCCGCCGGGCTGAAATCCAATCCTGTTGACTCCGTCAGATTATGGCTACCATTATTGCTACACTTCTCTATGTGCCTCCCCATACGCCACTATTTTTAAGCATTCCCAGTGTGCCTCAATACGCTAAAAATATTTTATGACGACTGTTTATTTCCCATTTCTTATAGTTCACTTTTATGAAGACGCACTTGTTATGCGATGTGACGGCAGCTGCCGTTTTGTTCTTTTTATGTGGTCATCTTTAATTGTCTGGTTATTTTAACGAGGCTTACACACCTGGCAGTCGTCCTCAATTGTGGTCACTCTACTGGGGGAAGAGTCTTTTCACGCCAATCGGTCACATTTTTAAATACTTGTCAAGTGTTTGTACCTCGCGTAAATCAACGCACATATGGAAGGGAACGGCAGCTTGTTTCTCCCGGTGCAGGACGGGCCACCTAAGCCAGTTAGGCATAATTCACTCGAAAAAGCACGCGACCTCCGGCATCGTTCTCAAATCTCTTTCAGCAGGAACTAGGACGCAGAACTCCTTATTCATTGTGGCAGCAGACCGCCCTTTCTTCAAGGCCTTCTTTCCTTCCGGGGGAATAATTCAAAACAACCGTATAGATCCTTTATTCAAGGGTCCAGGCATAAGGAGAAAAATGACCCTGAGAGGGGATACTAGACCCCTTTTGATGAAGCCCGGCTGCTGCAACAAGAGACGTAGGGTGGCTGGGGACATTGTTAGCCATTCGATGACCGCTCTTTGGCCGCCTTCCAGTCCGTCCTCAATGGTCTGTTTAACCCGTGTTTTCTTTGGTTCCTGTTGCTCTAACAGGCAGGGAGTTTTTAAGAGATAATCGTACGATTATGTGTCGCTGTATTTGCAAACACGGAGGAACATTTGCCACTATGAGATGGGAGTTCAGCTGCTTTTTCTGCCCTCCCACCTATTACAGCAATGATAGGACCTATCTATCCGCATTTTATTGGTCTAGACAGCTCATCGTCATTTCAATCTCTTACTTTGGACATGTCAATCTTATGTCTCCTTTTGGTCCGAGATCTGACCATACCTCGTCATCCCGAAAAGGGGACTCCGCCTCTATATTTGGGCTCTTTTCAGCCTATTTCCGCTGGTCATCTGCTGGCTCGCCCACACCTCAGCATCCCGTTTTCGGTTTCATTCGCTAATGACTGTTTGCCCGCCCGGCTTTTAGCTCGAATCAGTGCCGACCGGTGCGCAAATAGCGAACACCAATGGCTCTTTTGCTTCGTTATGTTACTGTTGTTGTTTATCCGATTATACAGTCACGTTGGCATTTGTTTTGGTTCCGCGGGGGAGGTTAATCTCTGCCAATTGGGATTTTCACAACAGGATATTTTTACTCTTTTTCGTTTGCCGGCCGCCCGATCTCAAGGGCTTTTCCTCGAGAAGAACTGAGTTTTTCACACTCTTAGGATGTTTACTCGCTCTTCTTCCTATTCGCTTTTCAATTCTTTGGTTCCTTCCTAAGGTACTTTTTCCCTGGAACACTGCTACGAAAGCGTATCTCGTGAAATTCGAAACGAGGAGCCATTTTCCACCACGCAGATTTAGGGGCTTAGGCCAGGCTAAATTCTACGTCCTCCTCCACACCTAGTTTAAGGAGATTTGACCGAGTCTTTTGTTGTGTGTTCCTATTCCCATTCAACTGCATCTTTGGATTTCTTCGTCCAATACCCGTTTCGTCACAACTTGCCCATAACTTCCTCTTATCTGGACGATATTTTGCGGCATAACCAAATGAGGGAAAGCAATTAAATGGGAGAGTTTTTATGCTGTTAAATGACCCCATATCTCATTATCCGCTCGCCTCCCAAAGGAACTCGAAAAGCCCTTTAACTCTTCATAAGAGGGCTTTGTATATAAGCTAGAACCTCGCCATTGTTTTCGGCAATTTTCTAGTGTCCTTTATAGGAATTTCCCTCTGAATCTATTTACAAATGCCCCTAAAGAAATTGTGCTATTCTTAATCAACAAATAGTGTAAATGTTCCTTCATTACGTACGCATGAGTTTGTAGGTACAAATTCTTGTATTTAGAAGGCCCGCCTGACATTGTCCGTGATGCGTCAACATAAACATTCAAGAAAAAGCTAACTTGAAAAATAGGATGGTCGTTTTAGAAGCGGTCCGGGGTCTATTTCAAATGATTATATTACGTTTTTTAAAAGATGGCGAGGGTGTCCACACGTGACGAAAGTTTCGTGAGATCTCTTCCTTTTTGCTTTTACTTTTTATCCAAAGTACACGCCATGAAGGCTATTTGCGGTTCGTCCCCGTTATACTCTTTAAAAACAGAAGCGCCATGTATCTTTCGCGGTTTTTTATTTACCGCCACGTTTTGCCCATCCAGCTGCCAATAGTCCCAATGCAATCTATTGTAACTTTCGAGCCATCCGATTATTCACATCTGCGTTTTGTAGCAAATGAGTCTGACTAAGCTAAAGAAATGCATTGCGGGGGAGGGAACTCTCCAGATGTCCGTGTTTATGTTGGCCGCAACTCACAGTTGAGTATGTGTGACTTTGTGTAATTATTGCAGAAAAAAATTACTTTTTGTGTTACCGCCCAGTGGTTCGTCACTATCCAATGTAACCAGTCATGCATGCCCTTATTGCCGGGGATGTCGTGTGATTTCTAATCTAGCAAACAAAGAAAGCAACAAACAGTCCGTCCCTTTTGCCTCCTCCCTTTCCTCCTTCATGATAATAGCCTACATTCCCTGTAGGGACAATAATTAGCCAGTGCATATTTTCTGTAGTTCTCCATGTAAACAGAACTTTTTTAGAACTTCCGGTTTATTCCACAAGGAGCTGTTATGTCAAAGGTGGCATTGATATGTGACGTCGTCCCCTTTCCCCTCTCTTATCAGCCGGTAGTCTATCAAATAACCAGCTCAGATGGAAACATCTGCCTAACGAGTTTGCCTCATCCCTATTGTTCCCATTGTTCTTTGAAACCCAGACCGGCTACTTTGCTTATTACTTCTTAAATTATTTCTCTTCCTTAATACGGTGAACAGACATGTGTTTCAGGTCCGCCCATATCTGCCGTCTCTGCCTTCTCAGTGCTGCCTCGCAGAAGTGACCCTCTGGGCTTTAGTCCAGCCCCGCCTTCTCACAGTGCCATGGTAGACAGCGATGTCCGTGGCTCTCGACATCATCATACTCACTGTCCTCTATGTAGCCTTGGCCATTACTACCCTCGTCGGCAACAGCTGGGTACTCTTTACCGTTTTTACTCAGCTAGTTGGCTACGGTAATACCAACCGCTCTCCCAAGCCGACAATCCAAAGTTCGGCTTATATTTACCTAGTTCTGCTTTCTGTGGTGGATCTCATCTCCATCATTCCCGTGCCGATGGTCATCAGTGGCTTCCAACGAGGACCCTTCCCCTTCGGCAACGGGATCTGCCATCTTTCCTTGATATGTGAGGCAACCAACAAGATTCTTTCGCCAATGGTACTCACGGCTCTTTCCATTGACCGCTACATCGCGATCTGCCGACCAAAGTTGGTCTGGATGAGACAGACTCGCTTCGCCCTGTCGATCATAGCCACCTTCTGTACAGCCTCCCTGATCTTCATCGTGCCGATTGCCATGGGTGCGGTGCAAGACATGAAAGATGACTATGACCAGTGCGTGCAGCGGTGTTCTCTCCATTCCAGTCCAGTGTTTGATCTTATACAAGTCATATTCTGTTATATTCTACCTCTGATACTAATTCTTTCCGTCTACATGGCCATCCTGGCCAAGCTCTATCGTCATACTCGATATTCAAGCGTGGGAAGGAAGACAAGCATATCTCTTTCGCGGGTTCTCAAGTGCTCTGTGATGGTTGTCGCGTTTTATTTCTTCTGCTGGACGCCATATTGGTGCCTGAGGGTTTACACCATTTTTCTAGATTGTGAGTCTTTTGTCTCTTTTGAAATCTGTTTACAACTCGGCCATTAGTGCACGTACCATACCCTAATAATTTTGATATTCCGCTCCACTGGCGTAGTGATTTTTTCCCAGAGAGTTGAGAGTGGGCGTGTGAGGTGCGCCTTCTATTGTTTTGCTAATCAGTGTTGAATTTTTCATAAGGCTTGGTGCCAGGAGCCGCTGCTTGTTATAGTTCAAAAAATCGTTGGTCATTACGTAAAAAACACGTTTTGACCTGAAAAAGACACTAGCAAGGTGTGATAAGTCGATACTTAAATGATGTTGATAGGCGCTTAAGAATCAACAAAAAAGATAAGCAAAACTAATAAAGTCTCTGCAAGCCGAGGCTGTTTCTGTAACCTGGGAAGTTTTTGTTGCGAAACGGGTAGCATTTTCACATCCTGACAAACTTTGCCCCTTGTAGTCCTGAAATTGAATATGACATGTACGCCATGTCTCGCGTGGGATTGCAGTTCCCACTGCTAGAAGTCTTTTCTAGACAACATCTGGCAGCAAATGGACTCATTGAGAGTTGGCAAGGAACATCCTCGTAAAAATGTTATAAACCACTCCTGAACGAAAGAAAAGCCTGATATTTCAGTCTTCCCCCCGTTGACGGACAACTCTTACCTCAACACCACGGAATACGCTAACCAGACGAGGGACATGGAGATCATCCAGAACTATGAAATCATCAACGACGTGAACGCCACTTGTCACTCCGTGAACTTGACCAAACTCCAAGAAGAAGAGCCGGAACTCTACAAAAGACGCTACGAATATGTTGAGAGGCCTTTCACAGACATCTTTTGGATGTGCCTTCTCCACGCATTTCCCTACTGCCAAAGCGCCTTCAACTGGCTCTTCTACGCATTCCTCAATAGAAATTTGAGGAACTCCTCCGGCCGACCCAGCAATGCAGTACGTTCAGCGCCAGTGACCAGCACTCTGGTTGATAACGGCAACAGTGCATCACAGGTAATTTAATATGGACACAAGACAAAACAGAAAGCTTCAGGGTCGTAGTCCGTTCCTTGTCAACCTTCAAAACATGGGATCGCACTTAAAATCTGTGGGAGTTGATAGTGGACAGGCACTTTTGCGATTGTCTCCCTTCAAGTCTCGCTCTACCCTACAATCCAGGTAGTCTAATGCAATCAAGATAATATAAATGAGGTTTAGGAGTTCTTCTTACGTAGACGGCTCTGTGTCAGACCGTCTCCTGTCTCCCAATGGTCACAAAGTATCTTCTTCTAGTCGAAACTCTCCTGGAAGATCGGCAGATGCTCCTGTAAAAATTCCTTTCAATGACATATCCAGTGCGCAGGTGATAGAGCGGAAGGACGAAGAATCCAAGTTATCCGATAGCTCTGTGGAGTGGCTCTAATCTGTCATGTTCATTACGGTATTCCATGGGTTTTGAGGTTCTGAGAAGAAAACCGGTCAAAACATTTTGTACATATGAAATCCCTGTGACATCGGTCTATTCCTTTCACAACTTCCCTTGTGATCTCACTTGTCTTTTGTAATAGTAGATGTGTTATTGATATGAAGTTGACCAAACTACTGCGGATTTGTTTCCCTCAGTGTCTTTCGGATAAGGTTACATGATTAACGCCTACCTACACCACCGACCCAGGGGTGTTTTCTACCCAGGCCACACACATATCAAGGAAACCAGGAATGCGGCCACGAGACAATTATTCTTCCCTGATCCAATCTAGTCCAATAATGTCTTCTTTGTTTGAAGAACGCCTTAGGTGGAAACAATTGCCTTGGCCATTTCTCATCATTGAAAGACAATTTTGTGACGACGCCTAACACATGAGTCTAACGGAAACATCTTTGATGAAAAAGGCCATTAGACAGATTGCCCTTTAGCTAGGTGACAGAAGTGGAAAGGATACCATTCATTTATAAGTACAAATATGTGTAAAGCGTGGGAGAATAAAAGGAAATCATTTAGGCAATTCGTAATGCGAACTTTTGTGGACCACCCCGGAAAACAGACATGTCGACGGCGATAGGTGTGTAGCCGGCTTCTCGAAGCTTCTGCAAGAGAAATTTCAGTTCTGATGGGAGATGGAAATAGGTTACCTGGGCAGTTTTCTCACAATTGTGATTAATGATGACGTGATGGCCGAGGACGATGGAGTTGCAGGCAAAATTCACGGCTTCGTCGACGGGAACCTGGAAGCTTGTACTGATGCTTTTCATGGAAAAGAAATTACCTCGATAAGATGCATTCTGGCGGCCAACATAACAAAGGTTTCGTCATCGAAGGCTTCTCTGACAATCAGGGTGTTTTTGTCATCCAGGGGGCAGAGGACAGTGTCCAGCTTGTTCAGCCTGGGATGGATGTTCTTGGTCTCGACGGTGATGACAGGGGCTCCGACATCCTTCGGCTGTGGGCCATGTTCCAGTTGGGTGAGAATAATGTCACCAAAGCGGAGGACATCACGAGAGGCTAAAATATTTCCCTTTTTCCTTCTGTTACCAACATACATTTGATCCCTGTGATGTGTTTTACGCGGAAGCCACGCTTCTGGGCCCACTCGTCCATGAACTGCCTCCTGATGATCCCTCTCAAGGACTTTTGCTTGGGGATAAGAGCGGTGCCGTTATGAATAAAGGCTGCGTTCCCTACCTCGGAAACCGCGGGAGCGTTTGGGGTCTAAAGATGGGATTATCCCAAGTGGTGAGACACTCACACTGCGGTTGTAGACATCAACTTCGGCACCAAGCTGCGAGAGAGTAGCACGAAGGGACTCCCAGGCACGGAGGCAAGCAGCCTTCTCACAAAACTGCTCTGGTTCATAGCCCTAGAGGAAATATCGTAGTTGAAAGGAAGAGTGGCATACCTGGAGGCTTGCTGGTGTAGACATCAAAAAGCGAGGAGCGTTGAGGACGGCACGAGAGACGGACTCGAATCGCTGCATTTTAGTTAAGCTGTGTTGGACTATCGGTCCTGAACCTCGCCTTTATATCAGCGCCGTCCAGAAAAAACGGTCTGCTGTCGCGAAAGTGCAACACAGGCCCGTGGGAGACACGTGAGCCCGGTTACCAGATTGCCCTTTTGCCGATATAAAAAGAGCAGTTAGTCAGGCTTTGAATGGCAATTCCGTCCTGGTTATTATGGGAAAGTACAAGCACTGTCCGTCTGTTGTCTCTAATGTTTACGTTTAATGAGAATTATGCTTAAAATGACAAACTTTCTGCCGTCTACTGCCTTCTAAAGATAAGAAACATAGACGAGTAAACTTCTGTATCACAGCATACATTTAAAGTTTCCCAAAAAATGTGAGTTATTTTGTGTTTCCGCTGGACTGTGCTCGGATGCGACTGTTTTTATCTGCACTATACAGCTGTCATTCAAAAGGGCAACTTTTTTTGAGGCTGATAATGGGTTCGCAGTTCCAGACTGTTGCATTTGCAAAGAATCAGGCAAACATCAGTAGCGAGGAGTAGGAAGATAGAGATGAGTAGGATGGAAACATCGTCGACTGCCACAAAGAAGTAGCGAGCCTCCTTGTGAGAACTTTGGGTGAAGGACACTGTGGAACACAGGTACTGGTCATCTGCGTTAGTGAGTCTTCTAGAGAAGATTCAATAATTTATCTATGCACATATGAAAGCAATTAATTTGAAGAGTTCGGTAAATCCCGTTTAATGTACACATATGACCAAAGGGTCGTCGATACCCGATAAATTATCACAACTACCTCGAGAAAATGATATGGAAGATCTTGATTCCTGAGCGGAATATAAAGAGGCACAGAACCAGTTGGATGAAAAGCATGAATGCTTGGACTTTTGTTGGACGAGAAAGCGTCTTCCTGATAGTAGAAACAAGGCGTTTGCAGGGAATCTCTTTAGAGAATTGAGCTGCTATTTCCTGTAGAATCAGCGCGCGGTAAAAAGGACAAAACAGACTTACTTCTGAGGTTTTATTAGCCGTCTCCGGCAGGTATTTGTAATTGATAAACACGTAAATACACGTAACCACGGAGAAGGGGAAGAGGGCAGCTATTGTTCCATGAGTGTCGGTGAATGTCAAAATGTAGGTAGTCAATAGCCAGCCGAATCCATGCTACGAATTAGTTATTTTAAACTAGAAAGAGATTGAACACCTGGGCCATCCCGGCAATTGCCGTCCCGACTACTTTATCCTGAGGTAAGAAAAGCTCCGGCACGATAGTGTGCGCTCCTTCTCCACTCACCGAAGCAGCAGAAAGGTCAACGGCCGCAATCGCTACCAACACGTAGAACGTATAAACGGGAGACCCTTCAAAGGAAATTCTTTAAATAAATGCTCCCAACCTTTTAGGAGCAGATATCCAGAGGCTAAAGCACCCATAACAGCACTGAGACCAGAGGGGTACAGCAACAGCTGTTTTCGAGCATATCTATCAAAGAAACTGAATAATTCGAGAAATTGTTGAAGCAATGTTTAAATACTGGCAACCGACGAGGGCCACAACAGTTTGCGGGATCACCATAACCAAGCTGCATAGCTGTGCTAGGGAAGCAGTCGATCCGTTCTTTTCGAAAATTGCAGTGGAGAAAGAAACCCAGAGCTGAAGAATCAGTTTGCTAGTTTTTGCATATCACGTACCCAGTCATCCAAGTGCACGAAGGCCTGAATAAAGCAAGCCAGGAGTAGGGGTCGTACGAATTGACCATTCTGAAACGAACCAATTAGAAAGAAGCTTTTTGGGGGTGCTTGTAATCGGTTTTTGAATACAGAACAGGGTCATTTTCAAGGAACTGTCAAAGACCTCGATGCTGACACGTTTGCACTGGCCCTCGCTCCGGTGGTTCTCGGAGGTTTGTGAGTTTTTGCTTTAAAAACACTTTTTGAAAACATTTTTACTGAGACTGAAGTCTTTTAGTAATGTTTCTAAATCCCTGACGGTTTCTAGGAAGGAACACTTACTCCAAATCTTTTGAAGGCAGGTCCTGCATCACTAAAATTATCTTCCTCTCTGTTGTTGTCTTGCTAAAGTTTAATTGTGTCAAAAAACATGGAACTGCTCACGAAGGCGATCTCCCTGCGGATTTCTTCCCCAGAAGCTCGTGCGTCTGCGAAGCTCTAGAAAGACTTTATTTGATGAGAAGGGGAAGGGAAATTACCTGATAGTAGTGCAATGATTTTTGAGCTTCAGCCTCGAGACCTTGCTTGAAAAGGTGTCTGCAATAAAAACAATAAACATTCCCATAATCTTTATACCTGGGAGATTCTGAAGCCCTGATTATGAACCACATGGCGGGTATCGTCAGGACCAGGGGGACTATCATGCATATTTTCCAACCGGTTGCATTTCCCATAAATGGGTTCAATGAGAAAAAAAGTCCGGCTAGTTCTCCAGCACATCCCCACATAACCTTCAATTTAAAAAGATTAACAGAACCAGTACTTTTTTTTACTGTATATGAAATGGCGGACCCTCTTTTATTTTGAGGTGATACTTCCAGCAGAAAGACGTTGCCGACGGTCTTAAGAGATTTATCCGTGTACTATGGTAGTGAGCATACCTGTGCAATTCCGTGGCCAAGCCCATTCAATAATCGACCAAACCCAACTGTGTAGATATTCACGTCGAAAAAAATAATGACACCAATTATAATTAGTCCAACAATGTCTAACAACAATCCTGAACTTTCACAAACATTAATTTTCCAGGTTGCCCTTACCTATGATGAGTTGCCCCCGTAAGGTGGCCACGTAATTGAGCAGAATGGTCGCAAAGCACCCGAGACCGATACCGATCTCCCTCATCGCCACTATATTTTCCCATTCAGATTCAACTGGATACGGGTAAAAGGAACAAAACGAAGGATACCTGTGCTTTCATCGTGGTAGATGTTTAGGAGATATTCTTTCGCTGCTGGGTAGATATTACCAACCACCGAATCCGAATACAACTAAAGGAGAGTAGGCATAAACAGAGAAATAAAATACCTGAAAGTGACCAGCGACGCCAATGCTGTGGACGATAAAGAAAAATCGCCAGTTTATTGGCTCCGCAGAATACAGCCGAGCTCCATTATCATTAGCGCTCATAACAGATTACCTAAACGGCAAATATGAACCAGCTTTACAAGACACAAAGAAGAGTATTGCCTACTTTAAGTTACCACTCTTTTTTCTCATTACCGGAAATCACAGAGTGTGGCATAGAAACGGACTGGATAGCAGAAAAAAATCGCTTTGTTTTAGACTTGCGGATGTTTCACAGGCTCAGCCGTAAAAACTCTATGTAGGGTAATGACTACATTTTAGTGTGAATATCTCACGTCGTTCGCATCCAACGGCTAATTTCTCTATGATTGAAATTGCCTCGAATCTATGAGAGAGACAGCAGCGCCTATGAACAAATTTATAAGAATTTCTATTGCCCAGAGATGAAAATATGAGGCCCTAATAATTTCGAGGGAGCGCAGCTACTAAAGCACTTTAGGGGGTCACACGGGTATTCATTACATATGAGGGCAGATTTCAGGAAATGAAAGCGTTCAGCTTATAAAACAACGGGGAGAAAAACAACAACACGCCCCCCAAATTAAATTTTCCAGAACACTTCCACCCTCTCTGCTAACCGGGTGAATTATTCATTGGGAAAGCAAAAAATCGGAAAGTGGGGAAGAGAAGGACGATGAAAACTGAATCATTCACTAGAAATAGTTTGAATGGACCTGCAGACAAGGAAAACAGCTGATTGTGGCATCCGCGAAACAACACGTGGTCGTAAGGAACCTATCAACTGCATCCCCGATATGCACCCGGTGCAGCCGGGATTGCTCGGGGAGACCAGAGAGGAATGAGAATGGTCGTTTCAGAGAAACGCGCCCGCCAAAAACAGCGATTCATCAGGGGGAGCTTCATTTGGGTGGCCACTAAACAATCAGCTGTAGTAATTGATCTGTTTAAATGAGAGTTCTGGGCTACGAAAATAGCTAGAACGGCCGGGAGGGGCTCCGAAATATTCTGGCTGAATAAACTATGAGGTGGCTAGGGTGGCACTTGGCTCTGTGTGATGCCAATCGCAGAAGCCAATTTGTTGGCCGGAAAACACCGAGAATTTGAGAAGTCTAATGGAAAACGCATGGAGGACACTAAAATCTGTGAGCCGTCGCCTCTTCGAGAGTGCGTCGATTTTGGGGAAGTCAGTTGTTTATTTCATACCACCTAGAATCCCCGGAATGGGCGGGCTACTGTAAACAGTAAACAACCTTTCTGTTTCTAGCACGTACATCAAGCACGTTCTCCGGAGATCGAGTGGTTTAGGGTAATTTTAATATCAGCTGAACATACACAACCTTCTTACCATTTGCGGCAAACAGAACAAAATGTGTCGGTGAAACATCAGCATCATACAGGGGGAAACATTTCACACATTTGAAACATGTCATTAACGGTACGTTGCCAAAAGGGACTATCTTCACCCAAAAAACTGTGAGTAGACAGATTTACGAAGATAGAATGGCAATGGTTTCAAGTACTAGCTAACAAATTTCAATTTTAGAGCACGCGAAAATACACGGATCTATTCGACGGCCGAATAATTATATGAACAAGTAGCCGGGAAAACGCTGACAAGTTGAACAGAGGCGCTTTGTTAATTTCAAACAAGCGTGTTTATGAATTTGCTTTTCTCTAATGACGAAGGAATGGATAGAATTTGGGGAGGACTCGTTTATTGTCTCTACCATTTATACATAATGGAGAATCAATGCAATAATTGTGGGAAAGAAGAGGAATGGATTGGTAGAGCTGCCGTCAGTCGCGTCTGAAAATCCTTGTTAATCATGAACTTTCGCTCTCTATCGAAGTACGATCTGTGGTTCGACATGTGATCAAAAACGAATCCCCCGACAGATTTTTAGAATCATTTGCCTCGATTGCACTCACATTCGGTAAATGGATAGATTCCCAATTGGGAGTCGTAGAACTCCACTCCTTCACACTTCAAGTTTCCTTCAATTTCGGTTTCGCCGAGAAGAACGGTTCCGTTTACATGGAAGACCATCAGAAATGAAGTTAGCAGCTCTCCGGGAACCTCGACAGATTTCAAGGCCACAACTACTTCATCGTTTGTTCCTTAAATCTGCTTTATAAATATATTTGGCGTGATTACCTGGTACAAACTGGAAGGCGCTGAATCCCCTGGTGGGATTTGTGGTTGCTCCTATGAATACATGGGAAATATTGGTAAAATCCTCTGACGCCATGAGAAGCACGTTTGCACCTGAAATCATGTTGAAGTTAGAATGAAAAGACGCCGACCAGCAGTGTGGACGGTCGTATCCGTGAACTGCAACTTCGACATATGCCTTGGTAGGAAGAACCATTTCTGTAATTGGCATTTATGGTTAAAGAAGATGGAACTATGTGAAATACAACAACAGAACAAAGACTAGATTTCAAGGTTTGCGGGTTTAAACAGCTGTGGGTTCAGCAAACATCATGAGCCAATAAATTGGAATCCTTTCCGGCGGAATGTTAGGGGAGTCTTACAGCCTCCAGGGCAGGCCTCACCTTGTGAATGCTTGACCATTGGGCACTTTCGTGGATCATGTAACCGGGGAAGTGGATATCCATATGTTCACGCAATTTGATGAAATTACCTTTCCAGTCCTCGCTTCTGTATCCACCATCTGAGCTGACCACCTAAAATAAAAGTTTGAAATAAGAGAGCACGGGAATCTTTTATACCTTGATCCAAAAAGGACTGTCACTGATATAAGTTCCATTGACTGTAGTCATTTCTTTACCGTACCCGCCGCAATATACCTGCTTATCCTTTACTGCTATCCACTCTCCTTTGAATGCTGAAAAGGGGCTATTGATACGTTAAAATTAGACCTACGTTTGTTATCGAGACCATCAGAATCCGGAAAAATTACCCATGGGATTGCCATTTTACCCTGTAGCCTGAAAAGGGAACAATGCCAGGTTGAGGAGGGAACACCCACATGTACATAACACCCGTTTTGTCGTCAACCGTAAGAAGTTTCCCGTTGTACATTTTGAGATCGCTTAATTCCATTGCACGGCCGTTATAGTTCCACATAGTTGTGAAGTTCTTCCGAGAGAGGAAATCCACCGTAGCCACTGTGTGGTCCTAAAAGAAATATTAGCAATGCTCTATGTGAATAACCTTGCTAATATGAAGATTGGCACTGATCATTGTACTGAACCAAATGCCCAGATCTGCGTCTCTCGTCCCTTTGTCTTGATCAGAAATTAAACTAATTGGATAACTTAAAAACCCTAATCCGTCGTCTGAAAAATGCATTTCTAACTGCGACAGTGTGCTCTTACCAAAAATGTTTCGTTTTATATTGGCTTGAAGACTAATAGACAAAAGAGAAAGTAGAATTGCCAAGGAAGAGGTCATTGCTCTGAAAGACATAGCATTTTCTGTTTCGCGGCAAGCTGCCACAATATCAATCACCACACGGATCACCAAAAACAACAGCCGTTCAAGTGTCTTTGATGTGGTAGGAGGAAGTTTTAAGTGTTACTAGTAAACCAGGAAGCGGGGAGGTGATAGCAAAACGGGGAACATTTCTAGGAAACCCTTATGTTGCACCTGGCAAGCACTTTTGCGAGAAAGCAGACAAAGGGAAACAGAATCAGGGTGACACTCCGAGCAAGAAAACGATATGTTTCATATCAGAATAATGGCAAGAAAAACATATTGAGGATGTGCAAACTTTTGACAGCCTTTGAAATTGGATGAGAGTCTGGGAAAGGGATGGAATTGCCTTTCTCCAATATGATCTGGAAAAGAAGAGCAAGTTTCGCGAATTGAAGAGCAGACGTGTCGAAAATATTCGGTAAACTGCTGTGTGATGTGAAGCTGTAGGTGACGGATCTACACATCACTCATCTCCATCATTCCTACCGCCCCTAACAGGTCCTGCCATCTTCTTCCTTGTTAAATTGAATCTCTCTAGTGTATTAGACGATATTGCCTGGTATCAGCCCATTCTTATTGATCTTTCCTCATACTGACCCGACCGACCTGCCCCTGCCACCTGGACCGTGCCTCTTTTTCTTGTTAATAGTCGTCAAGCGAAGCCGACGCGACGCGTACGCTCTGCGTCACTAATGGCACAAAAACCACACATTGAAGCATTTTTCTCTGCTTTGACCGCCCCCACAGAAATGTTAGTACTATTTCCAGGAGCCCTTTTATATCATAGATCACTAATATTATCATTTTTCAGGGAAACAGTTGAAGCGGCTCATGAACAATTCCGGAAATGTGAGCGACGGTCTAATTAGGGATCACTTCTTAGTTCGCGGCTATAAGAATGCTTTCAAACATTTCGAAGCGGATCTAAAGGCTGACAAGGATTCGAAACTACAGGTGTTACTTTTACTTTTAAGTCTTCCATCCTTTAGGTTGAACCTTTTGTGGAGGAGACACTTTCCGCAGTAGAAAAGCTCGATATTGATCGGCTGAGGAATTTATGGAATTCATGGAATACTAAAGTTTTCAATAGGTTGAGCGGGGTACGTTATTTCATTTTACCTTTGTACTCTCCTAATTTCCCAGGAAAGATCGCGAGCAGCCAAACAATATGAAAATGAGATTTACCGCCTCTACCTCGTTCGTTGTGTTCAAAAGAAAGAATTTCAAAAAGGAGCTGAATTCTTCCAAAAACTCTCTGCTCATACACAAAATAACCCCGCCTGGACTGATTGGTTTGGTGAGCGTTTATTGTTTATATTCATCCGCTTTGTTTAGCATTCCCGTACAATCCGAACCCGCAAGACAGTCCTGTGTATAAGAAGTATTTTGATAAACAATGGAGAGATATATTTGTGATATCGCTACACAACTTCGTATCCATTTGTGCTAGGGCAACACAACCATCACAGCTAAGCTACGTGGCGGAGGAACTACAAACTCAAGTGAGGTTAAAACAATAGCATTTTATCGGCTTTGAAACACGTGGAAGTAAAAAGAAAGACAAAGAAAAAAACAGATCATGTGTGACCGCAAAATCTCGATTACACATGTTGATACGAGGGGAGCTAAAACGATATCCGAAGTCGTTAAAACCTTTTCATTCATTTTTCACCTAATTGGCAAGGTACACACCACAATTTCAGGACGCCGGCGACAATTCTTATTTCGAAGAAGAATTCGTAGATGATTTTGCGGTTATAGCTCAGTAAGTTAATTGGTCAGATGGAGTAAGATTTTAATTTAGATGCGCTGGCCCAATAAAAACTTCGACTTCCAAGCCATCTCTCAAAAATCTCTTCAAGAGTTTTACAAGTGGAAATAAGAGGTCGCCTGATGTATCCTAGTCACTTCGCCCAACTACTTCCTTCACTTTCTACCTAAACGTGTACTTCATCTGTGATATTATCACGATCTTGATCTTCTCAGTAAATAATTTAATGGATGCCATAATATACGTTAAAAGTCGAATCTCTCAAATCTCACAGATTGCCGGGGGATCATCCATCAGATGAACGCAAAGGCGACTAATCGTGATTCATGACGAAGAACCGAAGCCGCTCTTCCTTTTATCGAATCTCCCCTCCTAAACTACGCTTTGTGAAAAATAGGCCAATTCACGGCTGAGTTTTATTCCGCAGCGACCAGCACTCTGGACAACTTATTTAATTATGCCGTCTCCGCCTCTTTACGGAGATTTGCGTGTTTTTGGAGCGCATCCACCTGAATTCATTTTTTCTGTCTCAGGGAATGAAGTGCTCTGGATCAGAAGCATGTTCCCTCCTCACAATGTTCGTGGGGACAGGGATGCTCGCCTGCTCTTTGTTGTCTAGCAACTGGTCTTCCCATTATCCGAGGAATAGCTTAGGTAAGTGCTGAGATCTTCTCATAAGGGCCCCTTTTTTAGAAAGAGTTTCTCTGACTCGTGGGATCTTTTATCAGTGTATCTCTACACGAAGAGAGAAGAACTGTGACTATCGGTTTCGCTCTCTCTTGCATTCAGTGAAGTTTGCCTTTGGTGACATGTATGAAGTATACACCGACACGGCTATCAAGTATAGACATCTTCCAGCCAGGGGTAAGTCTACGCCGACAACACTCGAGCTATTATTTAGCATTCGAAGTGGTCACGTTAGCTTTATTGCTACTTTCTCTTGTAATTTCTTTCGGGGTTCTCCTATTTAGCCCAATACTGTTAAGAAGAAGGATCGCCATATCTTGTTTCTTTGTACTGGTAGCGGGTAACATTCCCTTCTTCCTACAGTAATTGAATAGTTAAGGTGTCTGCTGTTTACTGGGTTGCCTCAGCTATTTTCATGCAAATTACACAGGAAGTGCATTTACAATGCAGGCGACGGAGATTATGGGACAACCTTTTAACGCCTTGGTTAGTCCTAACCGGACAGTTCGAAGGATCTTACAGATATGCGAAAAGAACTACCTCGGATGGGCATTCTTCATGGGATTTTCAAGTGGGATCATGTACTTATCCGCCTCATTTTGCTTATGTGAGAGAATATTTAGCAAATGATAAAATGCACGCTTTAGGCTTATCGGAAAGGGGCAAGAAAGAGGATGAAGAGAGGACTGAGCAACGAACTGTTTTATTAGTGTAGGAGAAGTACAAGTAAAGGTCCCGTTGTTGGCTAGTCATAAGTCGAATTCAAAATTCAAAAGATAAACGATGCCGAACATGTTCTTTCCGGCTTTAAACCTGAGTCTGTTTGCTGAGGCGGAGCAACTGGTGTACTGTGCCAGACGAGGGGTCAGGGTTGTCCTCTGTTATAACCTCTGGCTTCTCGAAGAACCTCCCAACCAAGGGGATACTTGTGAACATTTTTGTCATCCACGGGTCGTAGCTGAAGACATGTATGAAGCTTTTTGAAAGGCTTACGGTTCTAAAGAGCGCAAATGGTGTGGAACCCACGCAAAATCCTTTAGAGACATTGGAAGGTACTGTGGAAACACATTCTAAAAAGGAATTCAACTTAAAACTTAGGAGAAAACTAACCAGAGCAATTCGATGGATGACAAGTAGGATGGCTATGAACAGAAGCAACCCGAAGACCGTGATGATGACTACTTCTGGCAACAACGACAGGAATATTATAGTCATTGGCAATATTACAAAGAACAGTAGCAAGAAAACAACAATAAACCATCGGTACTGAAAGGGAACATTTCTATAGAGGCAATTCTTTCCACCTTTGATACGGTGTCTCCTAGCATTATTGATATGCTCATAGGTAACCTTCTTGTGGAGGGAATCAAGTAGAAGGCTAGCGAACCAAGAATGTTATATATGACTTGACAGACAGCCATGTGCAGCGTCCTATAAATGTCGACTATTCAACCATTAGTCACGAACGAAAGTCTTGTCTTTTCTAGTTATCGTAAACTGTACTTTTCGAAGCGGCTTCCATCGGCGGAAAGAGCTGCTAACACCCCGCTGAACGTCGCTCCAATATTCGAGCCAAGGAGAAGAGGATACATTTGTTCCATGGTTATCACTCCAGATCCTACCAATGGAGTCAAAGACGATGTGAAGATACTATTCGATTGGATCTGAAAATACTTCCTTTTCATAAAATGTTTGGAATTTGATCTGGTGTCGATCTACTTTGATCGTACAAGGAAAAATGTTAAGAATTGTTTGCCTAGACTGATTGGCAGCAAACAGTGGCACTTTTGAGTCACTTTTATTGGCGGTTCCACTTAGTAGCAAGGAAGTTTACTTACCAGAACTGTTATTAGCAATCCAACAAGCATTACAAGATACCCCGTACAGAATTTCCATCTTCCTGGGCATTTCTTCTTCATCAGGCGGCTGATCCGCCGACCAGCTGTTCCTTCCAATAATTTCTATAAAGAAATCAATACTTTACTCTCTTGTTAACATACTTGTATCAAGTAGACCACTCCAATGAGACAAAATATGAGAACAGCAATTGATCCTATCAGAACCATCCACCCGATGGTGCCGTCGGACAGTTGTGTATGGGAGAAAATATGTTTATAAGGACCTAAAGAACAATAAAAAGGGTAACAGACTACCTACATTTGTATATCCTCGTCCCGTTTTTGAATACACATTTCCGTACAAAAGAATGGTCCGCCGGGAACATGTCATCGTCTATTGTGGCATTTCGTAATTCGGCATCGTTTACCTAAAAGAATAGTCCTCCTTTTGAAACTATCCTACCTCGAGAATTAGATGATTAATCGGATCCGTCAGAGCATCCATAGTTTTTAAATTAATACCCTGTTCAGCTATCAGGGGATCTACTATCCACCAGCTAAGCTTCTCTATGGCACCTGAACAGAATGTTGGGTTGGAATAGAGGCAACAGTACCAAACATAAGCTCTATTGGGAGAAATACAAAAAGACTACACACGTTAAACACATCAGCTAAAGAAGCAGCTGCGAAGGCACGTCCAAATCTGAACTTCTCTTACGCAATGTTTGCGTACGGATTCCTACGTATGAGGATTATCTGAATACGCTAGCGACACTAATGAATTGACTACTGTAGTTCCTAACTCTGAGCCCAGCATAACGGGGATGGCCGTGTGAACTGTGAGCACTGAAAGAGATAAAAATAAATGCGATTTTAATAGACCCTTTACTGTCTGCGGCAATCATCCCCACGAGGACGCTTTGTGTGGTTGTGCCACTCTGGAGGACAACAGTTGCAAGCATCCCCACAATAACGGCAGAGATCGGATCAGTTATCAATGGCGACTGATGAATGGCCTTTCCTGAAATATATTTTTTTGCCTGTATGTCGCTGTGCAAAGTGTTATCTCATAACCGGTCGGATGTGTTAGGCCATGGTAATTACATGGATCACAGAACTCCCGCGTACATAAAAACACTACCTAAACCGCGGCTACCCAGAAGCAGGAAGGCCGTAGACAGATTACTGAGGGCGCAGAGATAGATGAACAAAATAACACATATACACAGTATACGGTAGCCGGCTATGAGCCGGTCCAGACAGCTTATCTTCTTCTCTAAACAGTCTCGTTCTAGAGAATGTGGTTCCTCAGGACATACTCTTCTTTTGTTTCTGAGCAGGAACATTGTGAGACTGCTGCTGGTCGTAGATCCAAGCAATTGTTGGATTCTGTGAGTCCCATACCTGCGTCCTCATAACATTCACAACGGCCAAGATCTGTAAAAGAGGGTCTTCTTTATAGAGAAGAAAGGAATAGAAGGGAATATGAAGGAGTGGGCAATTCAAGTAACAGTTCATCGCCAACTGACGGAAAGCAATAATGGAAAGGGAGCTCGTATAACGGCAGTGGGGCTTGAGTCAGTTCAAAACACTCGTAATAGTGGATAGTCTCAACGCACAGGCAGTATCAGTGAAATTTGGTGGAAGAGAAAATCGAGGTAACAAGATGGACTTGTGGTAATTTTGGAAACCCCGAAACCCATTTTTCCACAGAAATCAGACCAGACTTGGCCCAATGAGGGTACCTACCCGCAGGGGACCAGTCTTCCCTTGATTCATATAACCCTATTGCAATACATGAATGGCACTTGGCGGACAATGCGCAACAACATATACGGAACACCCAGAAAAATGAAAAAATGCTTGCAGAAATCGGAAGGTTAAAATAACTGATTGTTTGTGCCAGCCGAGGGACACGGAGGGTCGCGCCTGCCGGATTTGTGCGATCCGGTGTGCGAGGAGGCCCTGAGTAATTGACATATATAGTGACGGCAATGGCGATCAGTTGCAGAAGGGGCATCCACTCGTTTGTCACCTCACAGATCGGTCTAAACCCGTTCAAAAACAGACTAATTGCCAGATATCCGACTCGTCTATTGTTATATCCATTGATTACCATATCTCATCACTCACAATAACTTTCGGCGGGTCGCACAGTTTCTGATAAGATGGGGTCTTTGTACTTCTCCGAGTGCACAACTTTTTAAATATCATGCCGTTGCCCTTTTGACAAATGTGCGAGAAAGTGCAACGTTTGAGAGTAAGAACAATATATAAGTCGTGGTCATGTAACCGATTGCAACTGCTCTTGTCTGACGATGCGACCTCTGGAAGGGAAGTATGCTGTAGTGACTGGTGCGTCTCGAGGATGTGGAAGAGGTCAGTCCCCTTCTTTCCGCAAAAAGTGCTCTATAGGAATAGCCCTTCAGTTGGCAGAAGCTGGGTGTACTGTATTCATCACTGCAAGGAAATCTGAGAACAGCCTCTCAGCTAATCTAACATTTCTTCCTACGTTAGAAGACACAGAAAATGGTTCGATGAAGTTTGAAATACAACCACCTTGTTAAGAATGTCGCGCACGGGGTTCGAAGTGTTACGCCATGACCGTCGATCACTCTGATATGAAAGATGTTGAGAAGTTCTTCGATGAGGTTTCAACGAAAACTGGCGGTCGACTGGATATCCTTGTCAATAACGCCTTCTCGGCAGTTGAAGTTGTTATTGGGGAAGCCTAGATGAATCAGTTATTTTTAGCACTGCGGAAAGTCTGGAAAGTTTTTTGAGCAGGACCCACAAATTTGGGATGAAGTCAACAATGTCGGACTCCGGAATCAATACTACTGTAGCGTTTACGGTGCCAAGATGATGGTAGCACAAGGAAGCGGCCTTATCGTCAATATCAGCTCATTGGGAGGTCAACTGTAGGATCTCTTACTTCCCTACAAAACAGATGATTTGCAGTTATCTCTTCAATGTTCCTTACGGAGCAGGAAAGACTGCCATTGACAGGATGACATCGGATATGGCCTACGAGCTCAGTTCTTCTGGTGTTACTGTAGTCACTCTTTGGCCAGGAGCCGTCAGGACGGAGCTGATAATGAACTCCTTGAAATGTGCTGGAGGCGACTGGGGAAAGGTAACACCCATTCTACTGAACAAGAGAACTTGTACAGGCTGCCAACTCCATGTTTCTTCGAGGAGAGTCTATCGAGTACGGTGGAAAGGGAATTGCTCGCCTGGCAGCAGACCCCGAGCATTGCAGGAAGAGTGGCAAAATCCTGATAACTACCGATTTGGGCAATTACTACGGATTCAAAGATATTGACGGTCAGCGAAGTCACTGATTGTTCTACGGTACTATATTCAGGGAAGGAGCCCGTAAATATTCGTTCTCTGAGGGAGCTTCTCCTGCTTTGCGGGTATACCGAGACCGGGAAGTGGGTTCCCGCATTTGTCAGGATTCCTGGCTGGCTGATAACTTTGTCTCAAAACAAGATCTCATGGTGAAAATAAATCCTCTGCAAATAATTTATTTAATCGAGCATCCTTATTATTCGGCAATAAAACGTTTAAACTTTACTAGTCCATCTAAATATTATGATGACGTTTCGCACTTTTAATGCTCTCGATCGTCATCATAAATCACGACCCGTTGGAAACGGTCTACAGCTCCCTCTTCGTCTACATCACAAACATGTTCTATTTGTCACAAAAATTCATTTTGAGCCAATGAAAGTACAGTCATAATGTAAAATAACACGTATAGACGGACACCAATGACAGCAAGGCATGGCGAGGGAGCTCACCATAAAGCGAAAAGATTGCTGAGCAAGAACTTTGGGGAAAAAATTTGAGAAACTATACGAAAGTGCAAAAGTCTGAGGAAAGGTTATCGGCACTAACTGACGGCTATGAAGCGATCGCCTAGTAACTGTGATTTACAACTCCTTCTTTCCTTTCTTTCCCTTGGCCGGGGGTGGGGGAGGGGGAGGTGTGTCAGGCTCGTCATCATCATCTGAACACGTTTTATTTAAGAGGTCGAGCCTATAGTGTACCATCAAGGCTGATGGAGCCGTTCAATATCTGATCAATCCATGTCTGGAGAACCTCGAAGTTGCTGTCTCCGTGTTTCTTAGGATCGTCCAGGTTGACCTGGGACATGTCGAACCAAATTCCTTCCTTCTATAAGGTCACCCAGGTGAAAGAAGAAAAATGGCATCAAACCTCAGAGATGTCGACCAGTCCAATTTGAGGTCCTTCCTCGATGTCGATGCCGAACATCTCCTCCCAGACGTCGACCATAAGAGGGAACTCATCTAAAAGTATTCCTCAAAAGTGGAATTGATATAGCTACCGGGATCAATGAGCACGATTTCGAGAGTTCCAGCATGTTCGCTGTTCTCGTCGGCGATCTTGTCGAGGAGTTTTTTCATGGCCCTGCCCTCGCGGGTCTCTTCATCAACGAAAGCGAGGATCATTCTTTCCTCCTCTTCGGGATCACGCTAAACACATCTTCTTCTGTAAAACGTTTGTGGGTGGCTTACCCAGACGTTGAAATAGTTCTCCAAAGTCAGCTTCATCATGACGGGCTCCTTGTGCTTCTCTACCCATTCTTCGAACTCTTCCTCTGAACAAGGAAGTAGCTGCTCTATTTTAGTCTTTACCGGTATCAACGGTATTAGGGGCAAAGAGTGGATCCTCCTCGAAAGGACGGAGCATCTGGACTTCACCAACACGCTTCAATCCGACCTTACGAGCCCACTATAAAACATCTGTTACAAATGAAGGGAACCTTTGTACCTTTGAGGTGACAACGGCGAAGAACTCAATCTCTCCCATGAAGTCTTCAGCAGCTTCTTCGAATTCTTTCAGAGCTAATATCAAACAATGAACAGCATTTTATGTGACAATTACCAGCGGAGCCAGGCTCAAAATAGCCGATGATCCTGACGGCATCGTCCTCAAGGTCTTCGAACTCGTCGAGGTCGTGCTCGTCGTTGATGATGGTAACCGGATCATCGGGAATCTAAAGCTATAGTTTATAGTAGTAGCCATATGAAACAAACATCCATGAGCCAGCTGACAAAGGTCTCGGGGTCGCGGACTCCGTGGTACTCGATCTGGTATCCATCCTTGTACACGTGGATGGTGTCCTCTCCCTTCTCAACTTCTGAACGGGGAATGCTCAGAGAGAGAGATTAGTGATCTCTTATAGTGGGAAAAAATCTTCACGTATTTTCGTTCTATGTTACACTGCTTTGGCGTGCTCAGGCGCCGAAATTGATGGACGTTTGGGCATATAACCCCAACAACCATGATTCCGGAAGGCCGTAAATCAATTACAATTACACAGCTATCAGATTGAAATAATTGGAGAACATACCTTCCTGCTTACGGAGTCGAACCTCCTTGGTGGTGTTAACAGTGTAGAAGTTGTAGCCTCTCTTGGTCATAATCTGAGCCGAAAGCTGAATAAATGGAGATCGTTGCAAACCATTACGAAACAAAAAAACCTGCAGGAAGCACTCGTACTGATCCTGTTCGCTGTCATCCTCTTCCACGTCGTTGAAGAAAATAACGCTCTTGGCATCTTCAGCAAACACGGTCTTGTTGAAGTTCTTCTCTGTCAGTACCTAAAAAATTGAAAATGAGGCTACATGCAAACAAATTGCCGGGAGTATCAGGTATCGCGAGTCAACACGCAAAAACGCTTCCGGGTTGCATTTTGCAGGTAACCGTTGAACAGTGTCTGGACTAACCTCTGTGCGGTCGAATCCGTCGTATTCAAGCTCGGGATATCCCAAGAACATACAGTCCAGGTCATCGCTTTTGCCGCTGGCCAGGGCGCCGGCCACCGCACAGAGCAGCAGCACGCAGGCTCTCCAAGTCATCTGAATTGAACTGTATTCCAAGAGAAGACAGAACGGAACACGGGAACAAAAAGAGGAACGCGGAAAACGGATGGCAAAAGTTTTCGTGGGCGTCCCGAGCAAAGTAGGCAGTAGTTGTAAAGGCGGCTCGGCAGCGGGGGGACAGCCGCCATTAAATGATACCCGGCTGACTATTGTAATGCTCCATGTGGCAGCGGGCGTTTCTCAAGTGAGACATGGTTTCTACCTCCTAGTCATTTGCTTCAGAGGATAAAAAAAAACCAATAAATCGGGAAGTAATTAAAGAATAGGAAGATGATATGAAGCGATTGAGAGAGGACAGAAATTGAAGTACGAGTGGGAGGATTGTGCCAATAACTGATAGGTGAATATCGAGTTATGATGCATCCGTGAAATTAGCCAAGGGGCCCGCAAAGCAAACACAGCCGATCTAGATATCGCAAGTTTTATCAAATAGAGCCGGACTCCGTGTCATAGATCGACGGGAATGTCTCAACCCGCGCGGAGCAGACAGACGGCGTCAAGAATACTACTTTAGAGCTCTTATACTGCTCTTTCAAGCTAGCCCTCGTAAACCATTTAATGGGCATTTTGGCTGGAAAACGAGGTCAAACAAGTGCTAATGTTTATATGATCTACAGCTGTGTATGTCAGTGACAAAAAGCAGCAATCTTTTTAGAAAACCACGTCGATCATTCTGCAAGTGTTCCTGATAGTATTGTTTAGATGAAAAACTGTAATCTGTGATCTTTTGGACAAAGAGCCTCCTCGTTTATAAAAAGCTTGCAACCTGTCAGCATTGTTTAACTGGTCAACGAGCCCCGGAAGAGTTGTCTTTTCATATCGAGGATATCCGAAACCAACGTGGCGCGTATTCATCTCTGTTGAGAAACTCCATAAGAAATCGTAATTAATTGAAAAAATCGCTTGGAAAAACTAAGCCAATCAAGAACGAGTCGCTTTGTACGATCTGTTTCACTTCGACTTTTGCTGAAGACCAAAGCTCGGCATTATTAGTTTCTCAATTGCTAGACAGCTATTCTTCCCTCTTTGTAGCCTATTGCCGTATTCCAAATTACGCAAAAAGAAGATCCAGTCCAGTTGGATACTTTTTGCGCAAAGCGGTTCAGCCAAACAATTTGAGCGTGGTGGTCGAGTAATACGAATTCGTAGCCGAGTAAGCCTTTCTAGAGAAGTTATTCCCTATATTTTCCGTTCAACCCGCAAGTTTTTTCAAGGTGAAAGAAATTTTACAGTCCATTGGCAACTGTTTCTTGGTAGTCAGCTATTTAATTGCACCTGAACCACCCGCCTGGCCAAAATTGTCGCGCGATTCCGGATCATCAACTCGTGTCATTCTTGGGATCTTCTTTATAAAAAATTGGGGGTTTAGCGGGATTAGCCTATTGGGCGAGATCTTGTGAAAACTGGTCTTTAAAATAACTAGAGAAACTCATACTCAGAAAAGAAAAACACTAGAGGAAGTGACTTGTCTAGACGCTTTGCATAAGGCAGCATTAGGCCGACGCAATTTCAAGAACGGCAGACAATAGGGGTCCTCAAGCATTCAATGGAAGCGGATCTGATAGCCCAACTTCTGGTGTCTTGTTTTGGTCTCACATACACACCTCTAGAGGATGGCTAGCCGGCTAGGAGACTGACTTACTCTTGCACTCGGCTCCTCCTGTTTCCCCTCAATACAATTATTCCCTTCCGTGACTGAATTCCGCCAAGTCGCTCTTCGCCTTTCTAAGGTATGTGCAACTTTCTCTTCATTTTGTAAAGGACACTTGGATTTGCAGGGAGCCGAGCTGTTGTCGACACAACTATAATAAGAGGGGATCCAGTTGCTTACAAGGTGCGAGCGCTTTACCATCGACGTAGCGGCGTAATTACGTCTGTCTCAGGTTCTCTCAAAAAGTTGAGCTTTGGTGAAACCAAACCGTCTCTTTTACACGCTCTTTCTGCTAGCCACCGTCCTTCCATTATCTTGGATTTTTCGATTAAATAACGCGCTAACGCATGGACGGCAGAAGCTTTTTGCGGGCCACCGGTGTATTAATCAAAATCATGTTCTTGCGGCAATGTTTCAATGAGTCTCTTGCACTTCCTCCCTTACAACCGTTCTTTCTTCTATAATTAAAATGTGCTTGACTCCCTTTAATGAGATGAGGAGGCAGTCCGCGATTAACATTAACAGGATGATCAGATCGTATGGGCGTCAGCGAGGCTTCCGTCAAGCATGGCTGATATGCTAAGACTGTAGTTTGTTTGCCTTTGATTCCATATTCAACCGGTCTCAATTTGTTACTTTCTGGTTTCGCCCTTTCCACATTGCGTAAGCTTACAGTACAGTCCTCATTTCCATAATTGCCTCATCACTTTTTGTCTTTACGCGACAGCAAAATGACTGTGTGGTTAAGAAGGTGTTCTAATCGTCCCTTAAACGATCCTCCCCGCCCATTTCTTCCGTCTGGCGTTCATCTCACACAGCCAACTTTTAGTGGAACGACTCCAAAGTTGCCAGTCTCAAACTTGGTGGTGGCACGCTTATCCCATTTCCGGAGGATCCCATCCCATGTAATGCTCATTTTTCTCTTGTTCCTACATATTCCTGACCTGGCTCAAACAGCAACGGACTTTGAAAACGCACGGATTTCCGGTAATATTTGTGTTGAACACTGTACTCTTCTTCTCAGGTACACCACGGCTGGTATGTTCGAGGAAAAGTATCACGGTGCATTTCGATACCAACATTCCTTTCCAAGGAAGGATCTCCGTAATTCTCTAGCCTTCTCAAGTTATTCATTTGTTTAGGTTATGAAGAAAATGTATATCCCCGAATGTAACCAAGACTATTCCACAAATATTATGAGAAATGCTTCTTTTAAGCTAGATATCGGACGCTGTACGGAGACTAATTACATGACAGTATGCCATAAGTAGAAGATTACAGTGATTTTAGAATGGCTCTCGTGTGTTAACCGCTCATTTGGAAATCGGCTTCCATCCACTGGTTATTACTGGAAGCGACCGAGTCTATTCCGTGCAATGTATTGATAACTCCTATGCCATTATGAAACGAAAACCACCTCACGTTGTAGAGTGAGATACAGGTTGTCAAGTAGCTCACGACAATTTTAGCAATTGTGCCCATGTTATGAGAACAGCGTCAAAATGGGAAGGCATTGCCAACGTCTTCCATGTGGGCGATGCTGTAGTCCACGAGTGGAGCTGTGTTCTCGACCCCCAAGGTGAGTTTCCCCTCTGGGAAAGATCAGATCACGGCTTGTAGAGATGGGAACAGTTCAAGTATTTCTGACTTCGTGTAATGCCATCTCCCAAGCCGGCCAAGTTATCCATTTGGTGGATGAAAACGGGTACGTAGGAAGGGCTTGGCCATTTGGATGAAGTGTGTTTAGGTGTGTTGTAGATTCTGAGCTCATGGGAGATTTGGTCTACAATAACTACACCCCCAAAATTTATGCCAGAGCCAAAGTCTTCAAGCTGATGAATGGCGAGCGGTTAGTGCAGGCGATACTATTTGAAAAGCGTGTTCCAGTTACCGTATTGAATGCCATCTTCAAATGTGCTCTCGAAATGGAAGTTGTCGGCATCGTCCTTACGTAATCCTCTTCTATTACATGTACCCCCTCATTCTAGCCACCCAAATGCGCTTTTACAAAAGATGAAATAGTCAATAGATACGAGAACAAGGAGAAGCACACAACGGAAACCACTCTAATGACAGGAGGGCCGAATAATCGGTTTGACCGTCAGGTGAGAGTGACCAGTGAATGGATCACTGTCCATTACAACCAGTACACAAATGTGGACCAACTTCATGAGAGTAAGGTTCCCAAAGACGTAATTCATATGCTGCTCAGGATACTTTATAAGTAGCGTAATGGACCCCGGTCTTCAAGAGGAGCCTACAACGACAACCACCAGCGGCCACTTTCTAATGGGCATATCGTATAGAGATCCGAACAAAAAGTACCAGACAGAGAAGGAACGACCTAACGATATGGCTTCTGTCGGCAGTCCGGTCATGGCATCTTCATTCAAACCGCAAAAAAATCCAGTCATAGTAAGGGGGATATAATGATTAGCCATTGTGATCTTCAGAGTTCCTCGGAAGAAAACCAGATCGAGAGCATCGACGAGGACTTGACCTCCCTGATGCCGATGCAAGCCGTCAGGGGGACGAATATGAGTCCTCCTCAACAGATAGTAACAAACACTGCCAAAGTAGCCCCCAGTAAAGCAGAACCCACAGCCTCTTCGAAGTTTTCAAGGTATTACTTTATCTGTTATGGCAAATCAGAGATTTCAGTGGACCGTCAACAGTAATTCCTCCAAGACCTCTACCTCGTTTCACAACAATGAAGACTCCGGTCACAGCGAAGCCCACCCGACGAATTACAACCACCCCACGCTTCCATAGGTAATTACGACCTTGACCGATTGAAAGTCATTTTGTTGTAGTGCTGTGGCATCCGTGGAGATGAAGGTGAAGAAAAAAACGACAACCGCTGCACCTCCTACAACAGAGTTTGTTCAGAGGAAGGTTAGAATTACTCAGAAACTGGCAGGAAGGAAACTTGATTCAGACATTGAAACCATCTTTGAAGGGAAGTATCGCTACAATGAGGTTCTATAAGGAGAAAGCAGTCACAACCAAGTAGGTGGCTGATCATAAACTAAGCACTTGCTTTTCCAGACCAGTTAAAGTAACCACCGGCAGCTTTTCGACTACGGAAACACCCTTTGAAGAAGACAATGAAGTAAGTCTTGCCACGACATTGTGAGCACGTTTAGATATTTACAAAAATGGTTGTCCCAACAGCGACGGACACTTCCCTCTTCATGCAGAGGATCGGTAAAGGTGGGGAAAGCCTTTGTAAGAAAATGGAATTTAGAAAACTTTGCTAATCCACGAGATTGGCGACTGGATGACAGGACCATCAACGACACCGACAGCTTTTCCTCTGACAAGCAAGTCTCCTGTAATAATGCTACTGCCGCGGTAATTAAAAAAAAACAAATTTGCTAACTGTATTCAGGCTAATGCAACGAAACGTTGTGTGTGGAGCGGTTTGGACCATCTCCTTGTTATTTGGTCGATTGGCTCAGCATTTGTGTGGGTCGTCATGTTGTCTGTTTGCTTTTATAAGAATTCGAAGAAAACACCCAACTGGATGGCATACCGGTAATCGTTTCCAATGGAAGAACACATGATTTCCAGAGAAAGGGAAATGAAGAGAATGAACCGATCTCGCGTCCTTCCTCAAGAACATCCCTGGCTTCATGCAGACGCTTTCGAAGAGCCTAAACTTCGGAAGAAACATGAGATAGACATGAGCAAGTTTTAGTCGGTGTGCTCGTCCCCCCTTCAGCTCATTCGTGTTTTCACATATCCGTGTATAAGTTATTGATTGTAATTGATAAGTACGTTTATCTGTTTGCATCATATCAGGTCACATCGACTGATAGCCACCCCCAACAACCCCTTTCGCCTATACCTTCTGTGATTTATTATTCTCCTCCACAACACAATAAATTATTTTTATTCAGTATGGCCGTTCCGGAAGAATTTCTCAACAGTCACTTCCTCGAGAGCAAATCAGAGAATGTTGATGAGTTTCTCAGTGTTAGAGGTTTCATTTTGAGCAGGAAGTCCTCTAGTTTATTTTAGGAGTTCCATGGCTTGTCAGGAAACTGATCAGTGGCAAGCTAAAAGGGTTTCAATTCCAACTAAAGATGGAGGGAGACGGCTACAGGTACTCAAATGATATGACTCTTTACAAAGCCCCTTTTAAAGCTATAAGACTGGAAGTCCCTCGAAGAACCTCGAATATCATTTCAAACTGGATGAACCCTTCGAAGCCATTGGATACGATGACAAAAAGCACAGGGTAACATGTTGTTTATATTCTTAAGACTTCTATTTCTTGAAATCCCTTATACTTTGTAATTCCTGAGTCATTCATCCGCTCACGGGGCTGATTACGCGAATTAGACCCATTTAGGCTCGAAAACAGCTTATTTTAGCGGAAGCCATGTTTCTTAAAATGCGTATACGAGTTCAGCCAAGAGGAATTTGCAGATCACAATATCAGTAGAAGGTTCAAAGTTGAAGGAAACGCACAAAAACTTGGAAAGAGATACCGGCGAAGACAGCTTCTACTACTTTTTCAAGAACGGCGTTCTAGTCTCGGTAGGATCCCTTTTTTTATCTTTTCAATTTACCATAAATTAGGAGTGCAAAGTCTGCAAAGATGGAAAGGTTGTGGTTTGGAAGAGGGAGTTCACCCCATTGCAGTAGACTGTCCATTTTTAAATTATTTAAAAATAATTCGGCAGTTGCAGTCTCTACAAATAAATTTTCTCTCCTATGTATTTTGATCTGTTGTTGAGAAAATAACTTTCATTCATCCCTCATTTGTTATACTGAAAAGAGAATTACATGAAACCTCATAGACTTCATCCCGTTTCGTTTTCCTGTTCGGAGCAGCCCTATTGAGAACAATTTATGGGGGAGGGAACTTTGAACCCAGACTAAAAAATATCTGGGTACACTCAGAAATGCAAAGTTGCTAGAGAACAGAAAGCGGCACTGAAATAGCCGATAGTTGAATTAGCATTATTGTTAATTAAAGTGTTGTTGAGTTATTTGAGTGGAGCAGCTCTTGTTGATCCCCCCGAAATAGCCATAGAGAGTATTTCGGTCCATTTCCACACATATGGCAGCACGTATTATTACCCCTTCCAAAATAACGTGGCATGAAAGTGTTTGTTTATTTGAGACAACGAAGCAGAGATCATTTTTCAAAAGGAACTCTTGCTAAGAGTTTCCAGAATCATATTGGTCGCTAAATAAGAGACCAATCTATTCAACTTTTTTCCTCCCTACTTGGTCTGTTCTCAATCTTGTGAGAAATTTCCATCTGCTTTAAATCTCGGAATAGTTTTCAATTTCGAAAACACTAAATATATAATCCTCTTAATGTTCTCATGTCATAATAGTGTCCCTACAGTAATATTTGATCTACTTGATCGTTTTCGACTCCTCTCAGTAAATGCACCTCTGGAATAGCCACCGTCGGCAAATACAAGCACCAGAGCTCATTTCGTAATTATCCTGGGATAGTCATACGCCCCAGAGAACAGAAGGGAGCCACTAGGAGCTCGTTTAGATTCCAGGGTCTCAAATGATATGCTTTTAGTATTTGCCTAAAATGGGAGCTTTTTATATAAAAGCAGATATTCCCCGGGATGGCCTTTTAATGGTTTGGTTGATACGCACCCCGCTAGACCTCCCAGACCAGAGAAAAACAAGCTGTTTTCACTCTCGCAAGCATATGCTGCGGTATTATTCTTTGCGAGGAACTTTTCATGGCATGGAAACAGCTGCGTATATTTCTGCCGAAATACGCAGATAGTAAACAGATACAAAGATCAGCTGCCTGCACATACAATGCCTTTGCTTCCATGCTGCCCCATTCCATATGTTTCCGCAGAACTGCGATGTCACTTGGCTTCCTGGCTTCTGCTCTTTCTTCTCTTTCATACTCCCAGTCTAATCTAGATGGCTAAAAGGCGTGGCTACCGTAGTCCTGAGTATTCTAGTAATCTAAACGAGACTAGTGGTCCGTGCTCCTTTAGGATATTTGACCTGTGCTCATCACATGTGTGTTCCGATCTTATTTTCGCGCTGCCTGCAGTCTTATATGATTCACTGGCCAATGAGCAAAACAGCCTAACGTAAAACGCTCTATAGCATTTCTTCCGGTAGCGACGAAACTCAGTCGGAAATCCTTTATTGTAACCTTACAATCTCTCCCGTACGAGTACTACGAACCATTCCGAACGCTGACTATTGCAGGACGTGATTCAAAGACGCCCCATTGTGTTGATCAGGATTCTGAGACCTGTCCGCAGTCATTCCGAAATTTGCCGTCGCCGAAGGACAACCGTTTCTCTTCAAAATGTTTGGTAAGTCTATTTTTGGCCTTGTTGTCGAAGGGCAACGGAACAGCCTTTAGTAGATTATTGAGGGCAGTTGTCGATTCAATTAAACCCTAACCAGGCGAGTATTTGTAGCCAACTCCAGCAATAAACAAGGAAGTCTCTGCCTAATTCTCATATAAATGCTGGAAGAAAGGATTAATTAATTTCCCAGGGTTAAAGGTTACAGCCATTGGTCCAGACATTGTGACTAATGGCTGCCCAAGGCGACTTCCTTGTCTTAGACGGGCTCTTTCTTGCCCTGCAGAAATTAAGCTGTTATTTGGTTGTTTGTTTCCGAGACTAGCGATCAAGCGTTGAGTTGTTGTCGGTCGTCTCGGTTAGTCTCGTGCTATGAGCATACTTCAGAACTACCATCGGCTCGCGTACACAACAGTTCTATTTTCCATGGCAAAGCATGTTGCCCTTTCAGTTGCTGCAGTCTTCCCTTCCCCATTTCAACATCTATTTGTATGAACTTGGGCTGCTAATGGGGTCTGGGCATATTTAGAAATCCCCCCTTCTCAGAGGCAATCTACACCGTGATTCTTTGAATTGTTGACTAAGCAGAAGCGCTATAAATGTTCACTTTCCTTTTGCTCAAAAGTCGCGCAAATGCTTAAATCTCAAGATCGGAAACACAGATTTGTAGGTGGATTTGCAAGAGAATTTGCAGGAATCTTAGAGAGCAAATACGTTTGCAACCCGGAACGTAGCTCGAGTACAACAAACAATTTGTTCTTCCCTCTGAAGTATTAGACGTAGTACACTAGAATAACTTTTACTCTTTAGCCGGGGGTCCAACTGTCCAAATGATACGAGATCTGTGACACCAATAAAAAAGAGAAGTAAAGTAGAGGAAAAATAGAGTTGTTCAAAGTACCCACGCGACCACATTTAAATGATTAATGAGGAAAATATATGGAGTGTTCGCTATTTCCAGCTGCCCTATATTCTTTATGCTAAAGTTCATTTGCAATCAAAAAGTAATAATCCAAGCATTTCCCACGTACTACAAAATGGACTAGCCACTATGATCTTTCCCAGGGGACAGGTGTCACTACTCCCGTACCCCTTCTCGAAGCCAGAGGCTCTGTTTTGACACTCTGAATAGCCAAAGGATTCCCGATGAGGAAGTTATGAGCTTAAGGGGAAGCTGTTCATAGAGCACGTTCCTCTGAGCACCCACCCAAAAACTACGCATGTTTTGAGGGAAATTCCGGGCCGATTTCTGGTGAACAACGATTTTTAAAATAGCCAAAAAAAAATACCAGTTTGTTTGAACAACTGCCGCTTTATGAGCTAATATTATGTTGGATAGGGCTTGTTCTTTCGCTCCCCCATGGGCGATGGGAACACATCCACGACCGATCAGATCATGTCACGGGATCCTTTATTGCTTCAGCGTTATTTCCACCGATCTCCCACGACTAATATTTTTGCCTGTGTCAAGTTTTCTGAAGCGTTTTCCCGTGACAGAAGAGTCAACTTTAGAGATGACTGTGCGGACAGGTCTTCCCCCGCCGAGGGCATCGACTACAAGTCGTGTTTGTTTGATCCCTGTTTGGCCAGCCACGCATATGACCCCCGTTGGGAGGTGAATCACGCGAGCACATTTCGGAGGTGCCATCTGCAGCGGGGGTGGGTCTAAAGGTCCCCAAACAACAAGGCTCAAATGAACGCCTCCTTGAAATTTCTCACCTCCCCCTCCCTCTCGCGCACAAGCAAATAAATTTATTTCCGGGATAATAACCCTCCTTGCACTTTTGGCTTCGCGGATCAACCAGCAGCGGTCATTCCTCAACCGCGACCTCTGGCCTTGCCGACGAGCAATTGGTGTTGCCCTTTTGCCTTGCACTCGAGGTGGTTTTTGTTATAGACAATTGGGGCCCATCTCTGTCAGAGAACACCACCGAATATTCGGGAAAACAATGACGAAAGCCTGTTGGTTAGGCCCAGATCTGAACCAATCATCGACTTCCTCAAATAGAAACCAGATGATTCAGTGATCGGCCGATAAGGACAGCAAGAGTACAGAAATAGTACCCTCTGATCTAGTTGATCGTTTGCCTCACTCACGTAAATAAAGTGGCGGCGAAAGACTTTGATCAAAAATTGTATTGACGCCATAGCACATGGTATCAGACAGGGACAACTGCGAGTCGCCACTAATCAAAAAATCATACCTGTTGCCGCTGGTCTTTCCGGTTGTAATCTCTCGCTCTCTCATTCTTTCCCTTTTGTACAAACATGGTAAAACCCCCTAGTCCCTCACTGACGCAATATTTCGGCGGACAGTTGAATCAACCCAGCCCTGATCTGTGGCAACGCCCGCCCTATTTGATATTCGAGTTTACGAAATCTTGACCAGTCTCCCTCTTACCGTCTCTTACGTAACCGCCCTCTCGCCCCAAGGTTTATCTCAGAAATCACAACATTTCTTTGTCGAACCGTTGTTGACTGTAAGACCTGTTGCTTAGAGCTGGCTTCTTTCTAGCGTCCAGATGTTTTCGAAACAGTCGTGTTGTTATGAAAAGCTGCGAAATCGCTTTATATTGCATGAACCTTTTTTTGACTTTTGCACGGCGATCAGAATATCAGGTTATCTTATCGTTTAAACACACTAAAACAGAAAATTTGAATGCAGATGCGCTGCGGCGCATTCGGTTTTTGTTGAACCGCGTGATCTTTAGTGGATCTCTCCGGAATGCACACACAACACAATGACAGTAGTCGCCTAGAGCGACAATCATGTGAACGGCAGAGAGGTTTCACTTCCACCTCCGCCCATCATGACTAAAGCGACCGGTCCAATTGGTTGCCAGCTCAGAAGCTAGCTCTGACGAAATCAATTCGACCTCTTACTGTACCCCCACAGCAAACATTCCAGTCTTCTATGCCTCATGATATCTCTCTCAGAAAAGACCGTGGAAACCCCACTCCCTTGCGTGTTTTCTGCAAAAGCTGCGCAATTACGTAGCCTCACGGAGCCGAGATACTGTGCCTCACACGTGCCTGTGCTCGCTGATCCCACTTACGGTGCAGTTTTCAAAGTGCAAACGTCGCAGGGGAGGGGGGTGGGATGATCTTTGGTCATTTTTCCGACTATTGGGCGGGGCCCCTCGCTCGGTCGGGGCTTGTGGTCTCTGAACATTGCGTTTTCCAAGGCATCTTTCGTAGGTATGTCTGACGGTTCTACCGCTGCCTTCACCTTCGCTTCTCTCATGGGCTGTGGTCCCAACGCGACAGCATTCAACATGGAGAGCCTACTCAAGACTGATATTCAAGATTTTTTACCCAAAACCTCTATGACACCATTGGACGAGCCTTCGATATGGTGAGTTCCTCGTCCTATCCTCCTACTGTAACTACTTATTCAAACGCTATCATGGCGGATATTCCTAAGAGTATTTCCCCATATGCTATACCATACGCTTACTGCTGCTGTACTCTGATTTTTGCTTTTCAAGTGACTAGCAAAATTCCAGAGCGACAAACAAATAGTTCATTGAACATTTTAATACGCCCTCTTTTAAATCGTAGACCTTAAATTCACTTTTAGCCTTGCACTTTGTGTTTGGCTAGCCAGGGGAGCTTCTCTCCTCGGACGGTTAATTGCCGCTTTCCCCATTTTAAGCAATATTAGGGGCCAAAATGACAAAGAGCTCTTGACCTGTGATCCAGAACTGACAGCCGTCTTTACATCGAGATTACGCGCCGTAGGCAGCAGACAGATGTTCTCCTGCAGAAATTTACTATGACACATAGTCCGGGGGCGCATCCGGAGCTGCTGGGAAGAGAAAACATGCAAACATGTGTTCCATGTCAAGACTAATGTTGAAAATTTAGCTCGGTCTGCACAGATGATGCCAGTGGACGGCATTACGGTGTTGTGGCCTGCTTTGGCTGTAAGGGCTTCTTCCGCAGAACGGTGAGTATTACATACCAGTCACTGTCCTGGTGAGATATTCACCATGTTTATCAATATTTCCCAACTCTTCCGAAACCGTATCGACAACAAATATTACAGGTACGAGCCGGAAAGACATACACATGCCGTTATGAGAAAAAGTGCAACATTGATAAAGGTTTGTTTTTCTAGTTCTTTTCTTAAAATAACGATGACACATCCCGGATCAAAGTTTACGTTCCGGGGGACAAAAGCTGTTTTGTGCAGGCGGTGATAAGACGACAACAGAACAGCGACCAATATCCGTTAAAGATACTCTTCTTTTCAGCTGGTCGTAATGTCTGCCGGTCGTGTCGCTTCCAAAAGTGCCTTGAAGTCGGAATGGAACCAGAAGGTAATTTAGATAGCCCATGGTGGTGCTGATCAGAAGTGATGATGGCGTTTTGGGAAACTGTACTTTAACCTCACCATCACACTGGTTTTTGTGGTTTAGTCCCCTTCTGACTGTCGGTCGCATTCTTTCGAACACGAGGGGTCAAATGATAAAGTAGTTGGCTTCAAATCCTGGAAAATGTGATGATGAAACATGATCTTCTGCTTTATAGCCATCCGACCTGACCGCGACAAGACGGGAAGGCAAAAGAACCCTCGTAAGACGCACGGCGATGGATCCGAGAAGACGCTCTCATTTGCATCTCTGTTTGACAAACGCGTATGTTTGCTTCATTAAGTCCAGACGTCTCTCGGTTTAAGGATGACCATGACGATTCCACCACCACGTCACCTTCTTCCCCATCTGACTCCGGACCCACCGAAATTAGGCCAACACCACAAGATGAAGGCGTCATGATGACCCTGTCGGAAATTGAAAGCATATGCCAAAAGTTGAGGGACGTTGTTCCCATGGAGCCTGTCCGTAATGTCGACATGGTGGAAGCAGTCTTACGCCCTTCTTTGATAGCATCGAGAACAAAAGTACTGAGAGAATTGATATAGTTTACACTTCCTTTCTTCTAGATGGTCTTCGATTGCTGTCAAGGACCGGCTGGACCTGATGTACTGGCAGAGAATATGCGCCGTCTTCTGGTCCTTGTCTTTGACTACGTCAATACACTCAAACCCATCGCCGACATGGAGCCAGAGATCAAGGTAGATCAAGCGCCTAGACCAAAGCACAGTTCGATAATTGTAGGCTTCCATAGTGAAGAACTGTGCTGCTACTTTTTCCCTGCTCACCGTCGCATATCATTCCTACAAACATGAGGACGCCGTCATCCTGCCTTCCGGTCACTACCTCCCTCCCAATTTCAACGAGGAGCTCTCTTCTGCCCTCGACCCTTTGAGGCACCTTCTTCTTCAAACAAAGACAGAGTGAGTTTTTTTGGACTAGTTCCTTATTGTGCCGGAAGTAAAGCCAGACGCGGGGTATGCCTTGGGCCAATCGTTCAACCAGAGGTCAAAGCAGCCCGCAGAGTGCAATGACGCATTCTGCGCGGTTGCACGGAGAGCCTTTACGAGAACACACAAAGTCCAGGGAAGCAGCCGGGGATGCCCTTCTAATTGAATCCGGCGGAAGGCGCTCTCTTGACTTTACGTTACTTAGGGGGGTCAAAGAATCGTTTCTCAATGTCGACAGTTTTTATGCTTCTGTTTACAGGGAAACAATGTTTATGAACATCAGGTGACTACGTTAGTCCTTAAACAATGGGAAAATGGCCAAAGGGCGCTATGTTCAAAGAACACCGGTTTCTGACACGAGGCAGCTATGAGTATTACGATGATTGATTTGCAGGATGATCCGCAATGGCCTCAAGATCAATCTCATTTCCCATTTGAAAAGGCTGCATGTGGACGAAAGCGAGTTGGTCTGTTTGAAGGCCATCATGGCCCTTGATCCAAACGTACCCGGCCTTCCTCAGTCGGCGTCGGATCTCTTAATAAGTAAGAGTTGACACCTAAAGGCGGCTAACTCTTTGTTGTTTCAGTCGCTCGCCAATCTGTGCAAAGCGCTCTATTTGCTCATCTTGTGAGTCGTTTCGGACAGGAAGAAGCCACGACGAGATTTGGACACTTGCTGCTGCTTATCGCTTCCGCTATGGTCAGTAAATTAAAAATTAGATCAACAAGAATCAAACTATTTCAGAAAGTCGCCGGACACGTTTCCGTCTATCTTCAAACAAGAAAACATCTTGGCCTGGAAATTGACCCACTGATGGAACAAATCCTCCTGGTCCATTGAGCTTAGATGACCTTAATTTGCTGCCGAATCCAGCTGTTTCCCGGTCATCATCTTGCCATCATCGCCGCCGTCTTTTTCTCACACTGGTCTCACTACAAATCAGTCATACCGTTTATAGCGCAGCTCCAAGCTTTAGGGCGTTCGGCATCCAAACGTCTTTGTATAAATTTCTCCCTTATATCCGGTATCGTGTCCCAGTTTCATGACAATCATAATAAATTAAATATTGTGTATAATAATACTGTTACATATGAATGACGCAACGTAATAAACATTTCATTGTAATGGACGAAGAGCGCCGCAAGCGTTTCCGCAGAAACTGCAACAGAGATCAACGATTTGAACGAGCTGTGGGCGCCGGTGCACGACACATGACGGCCAATGACCAGTACTGTGACTGGAAGACACTGACTGTCGCGAGGTCATAAGACGACAGTTCATAGTGGAGTGAGCGCAACGATGATCTGATCGAGGCCAAACATGTCTATTTCCAGCCCGATGAGCCCAGGAATCCTGAGATGGGCAGGGCACTTCCTTGTTACATCCCAAGTGCGCCAAAACACAGAAAATTAAACGTTTTCCGGCTGTCGACATTGCGTCTTGCTACTCCTAATTAATGGACAGTTAGCAGAAATGCAAGAAAAACAATATAGAGACGGGCATCTGCTTTCCTTTTGCACAAAGACGTGCAGACTTGGACATTCTCCTGACTGGGATCAAGTTTATGACCTCTCCATGACCAGTTCCCGCGTCTGCTATGTGATTGTTTCGACACATTTCGATGAACTCTAAAACAGATCAACCAACTAAGGCCCACTGATCATCGCTGCTGCCGACTTGTTCCTAGCATTGGATTTGTTGTAGTTTTGGTGACTAAAGTCTACCAAAATAGACAGCCTCTTTATGTTTTCGTTCGCGGAAATAATTCAAAGACCAAGGGGAAGCTAAGGGCAGTTACACTTTGTCTTGCGGGGACCAATAAGAAAAAGGAAAACCTGTTGAGCGGCTGGCAGATTAATCAAAAAGTTTTCAGCGGTGTTATGGTCCTTCCGCCTCCGCTAACTCGAGGGGTGGAAAATACCAGGGAATTCCCGACGACTTAGTTCTTTCAACCCAAAAACAGGACAAGACTCTCCTTTTTTGCTATTTTTCGTGGCCATCAATCAGTCTCCGGTGATATCTCCGCCGACGGAAGGGGGTGAAAGATCGGTAGACCACTGTTGCAAACAGTAAGACAGAAATCAAATTTTATAGCGATCTTATCGTGTTTGGCTTTTGAAATTCCGCTTGGAGGAAGTCCGTGACCAGTGATTACATTTTACATATGTATGCTGAGTAGGCATTTTACATAGGAAATAGAACATAACACCTGGAAACAAATTAATCAAAAAGAAAATGAGCGAAGAACATGGAGGAATAATTTATTGGGCCGTTGCCCTTTGGTCACCCGATGATCTCATTTTTCTATTATTATGTATGAAATGATCTAGTTCTTCAAGCCGAACGCCTCTCGCGTGTTTTCATTCACCAAGAGGGTCACAAGGTTGGCGATCACTATGAACTCGAAAACAACCAGAATGACTGTGGTGACCAGGGCTTTGAACAGCCAGGTGAACCGTCTGCAACAGGACGGCTCCTTCTTCTTCTTTTCGTCTGTCTCCTCTTTGGCCTGTTTACGTATTTTACGGCAACAACACCTGCAATTTGATCAAAGTTCAACAACGAGCGGTCTGTTGATCAGCACCTGACGAGACGATAGATCGACCAGCAGAACTGCCCCACTTTTGGAACGAGGATTGCAACAATGATCGCACAGGACACTGTCAGCAGATTCGTAGTGACGTAGATTGCTGAACAAAGTCGTTCTTTTCAACCGGTTGGATGACACCATTTTGGTGAATTCGCGTTTTGGTTGAGAATGACTAACTCACATAGTTTGGGGATGCGTTTGGTCTTTGGGATACTTTGAGAAAGCACGCTGATCATGACCACGGATGACATGATGGTCGTTAGACCCATTGCAATCTGAAACCCATGACTACTCGAGTTGGCAGACAACCTTGTCGATATCATCGGCTTCTAACGACGAGGTGAACATTCCAGCGATACAGAGGAAGGTGAGGATGAACGAGGGAGCTATTATCAACACACTGTAGTAGCTCGGATTCCTCTTCATAAAAAACGTGAACTGATTCTGGAAACATATTCTAGATTATTATTCTTGTTCAGAAAACACAAAAGTTCAACCGTCTTTCAAAAGTGTTTTTTTCTTCTGCTCGGTTTAATCTTTGTTGTTCAGACCTTGCAAACACTTCACCGAGAATCTTTTAGTACCCGAATTCGACAAATATCCTAGCGCTCAAAGTCTGAAAACAGGGTACAAGTACTATCGAACATAACAACTTTCAACTGTTTTCACATTGATAGGTAGCGGCGTTTTTTTACTTGCAAAAGAAAGACGATCTCTGATAAGCCATTTTTTGTACGTGAAAAACAAGTTGATCGCTCTTTTGTCCAGACAGTTCAACTGTTAAAGACAAAGTACATGGCGCTACTAACAACAGTAGGTTTGACGCAAAACAGGGAGAGAATAGCTTACAATTTGAGTTGGATTGGTTTCTTCGTCGAGAACTGTACTGATGGGAGTAATATTGAGCACTTCCCACTCGTCGTTGCCCTTCAAAAGTTGTTCACAAATCATTGTATCTCACCACAAGTTTAGGATTGACAGTTTTGTAGACATAACTGTTGAGCTCGATCTCCCATACACTAAATGAATAAGAGAGCAGTCGGACACTACAGTTCTGCATATCAAAAGGGAAGTCATTCATCTGCAAGGAAGTTTATTTATGTGTTCCTAAACGGACTCACGTCCATTTCACAATTTGTCGTTACAACAGAAGAAACATAGAAGCTAGCCAGTCCGTAGTTAAGTAGCTGAGCAATATTTACAGTTAACAAATGACTTACTGTGACAAATTGTTTAAACTCGGGTCTCGTGTCAGTTACTTCCATGCTAGTGAAATGATTACTGGAATACTTTGTCGATTACCTGTCAAACGGGGTAACTTCTGGAGCCCACACCCGCTTCCTATTGATGTAGAGATGATCAACCCCTCCAAATTCTGTCGTGTTCCAAACCAATCGAGGATCTTGCCAGTTCTAAAGAACCCTCTTTGGAACCAAAAACGACCAAACCATTGTATACTCGAAAATAAGTGTCATGAGACTTTTGGAGGAATCCTAAATTTCTAAGTTAGTCGTAGTCGTCTTTATCAAACATACCACTTCGAGCAGTTTGGTGTAAGTGAGGAAAATAGATATGTAGTCTTTCGGAATGGAATAGCTCTCTTCGCGGAATATGTCGGTAATGTTGTTAAAAGTCCCTTATTTAGCCATATAACCCTTTTTGCCAGCTTACTCTTTGTGTAGATTGGGGGCAGGTATCTATTATAGTTGTCGAACAAATGATGGTATAACCTCTGATTGTCATCGAGAAACTGAGTTCTGACGGCTAAGAATGGAATTAGCTGGGGTTTATCAAATTGTAACCTGTTGTGACGTTATTATCCACGACAAGGGGGTCAGACTCCAAGTCATCTGCCAGAAACTGGCGAAAGAGTAACAGAAGAAGGTAAGAACGGGGGAACATGGCCCTACGAGGCCGGATTGAAACCTAAGCCTAATCTAACCGGAATAGCAACCTTCTCAGACAGGAAGGACAATGAACAGATTTTTCCAATATTTATTCATCTCAAACTAAACAACATCCATCATTTCAAATACTCCCCATCCATTGACTAAGACAGCAACAAGCTCCTGGTCGAGAAAGTCATTCATATTGAGGAACACGCAGATTTCGAATCCAACGAAACAGGCAGCCGTAAAAATTCCTCGGAATATCCAGAAATGGGAGCGAAACCATCCTTTCTTTTGATGTTTACAACTGAAAGAGATCAGCTATTCGGGTAAGATTACCTGGTGGACGTGAGGGAAACAAATTGCCAAAGTTTTGGAATGCAAATTAGGACAGCTGTTGCAACAAGGATGATTAGCAGGTTTACCAAGACGTAACCGGCTGTAATACTAACGGTTTGATTCCAGAGAAACATACTGAGCTTGGGAGTTTTATCCGTTCGGGGAACAATTTCCGAGATAATGCCGATTATGGCGGTCTTAGACATAATGGTGGTTAGCCCCATTTCCACCTAAACGTAGCAGCCGACTGATTATTGCCTTACCTTGGCACTGTCGTCAAAAATGAGATTAGAAGAGAAGAATCCGGCAATGCAAATGAAGGTAAGGAGGAAGGAAGGGAGGATGACTGATAGAAGGTAGAAACCGGGGTTTCGCCTTACAGTAAAAATGAATTCGCTCTCAAACCGTGGTTTTATTAAAAATTGGCTTCACTTGCTTGTTGAGTAGGAGCTTCATCGGGAAATGCTTCACTACTCTTCCAAGAAATATTGACAACCTCCCATTCTTCATTTCCCTATTGTTTAATTTTAAAAACTCCCTTTGTAACTGTACCACACGACCTGTAGTATTTGCAGGAGAATTGATGTAAGCGGTGATGTTGACCTCTTGCACAGGGAAGGTATAGGATAGGAGCCTCACGCTACAGACGTGCACGTCAAAGGGAAAGTTTACCACCTGAAGACTTTGTTGCTCGATGTTGCCTTACGTCTTTCATCGCGCAGTTGACGGAGGTTACAGTTGATTGAGGGAAAGTGCAGTAACCATTGTAATAAACCTAAATCACAGTTTCCTCTGGAATTACCCTACCTTGGCCCACTGGTTAATTCTTGTCCTGGTATCGATGACATCCGTGCTAAAGTTAAATTACTGGGAATGTTGGGAGAGCCCCTCTTCATTCGACTAAATTGCTCAGAAAGACTGAACCTGTCAAATGGAGTAATGTCGGGTACCCAAATCTTCTTCCTTGATATGTATAGCTGAGTAATGTTGAAGAAATCACTGGGGTCCCATTGTAATCGAGCGTCAAACCATCCCTAAACCAACTTTAGGATTCTAAAGACGGTTAACCATTGTGTAGTGGAAGATAATTGTCATAAGCTGCTTCATTGGATTCTGAAGTACACTGGGTACTTATGCTAATACAGACATACCACTTCAACAAGCTTCGCATTTAATAAAAGTATTTCAAAAGAATCACGAGGAACCTCTGAAACGTCCGAGTCGTCTATACTTGCATTCGTAAAGCCTATAAAATCCGTTAGTAATGTTTTAAGTTGGTATACGCTGTGTGTAAACAGGAGGAATCTGCGGCAAATAGTCTTGGAAGAGATAACTGAACAACTTCCCGTTATTCTCCATAAATGTGTTTCGTTCTTCTATAACAAACTATATAATTGGGGATCAACACTACCTTCAACTTCTTCATCTGTCAGTTTTTGACAATAGCATAGCGTATAGGAAAACGTTAGCAGGTGTAAATACGTATAAAATGCCATCGAATTCTCAAAATGCGTCACTTGAAAAACGAGGGTCCATCGGTTCAACACGCTGGAAATAGATACCCTCTTCCTTTGTGGGCGACATGTCTACCTAAGACTATGGTAGTTAAAGACGTGGTTTCTCAATATTTTTGGTAAAAGGGATCGGATGATGACCTTATGTCGTACTTTGAACTTTGCTTTCGGGTTAAAAATAAATATCCAATTAAGCATAGCAGTTGTGCCTTTGTTCTGGTAAAAGAGAGTGTAAAGCCCTCCCCGGAAGAAAAAGCGACCAGTTGTCCGCATGAATATCTTGGTCGCATTGTCGACACTCGCGTTGATGTTTGTTTTTTTTTAAAATATCCACCTTTATCTCTCCTTCAGAAAGGCCCTTGAAGACGAGTATCATCGTAAAATTGTTGATTTCGTCAATAACTCCTCATTTACTTGGAAGGTAGTTCACTTTAAACAACTGGTGAAAAATGTCTAGGCTAAACTGAATGCAGACGCCGACAGCTTTGAGGTAGTTAGTAAGCACTTCGGCCACGAAGGAAATGAAATAAAATCTTATAATTTTACGGAAGATGTTAAACTACAAGACGGCTTGGAAGACACGTGGCTGCATATGATCTCGCTCCTCAGGTTAGAGAGAACACCTGATCTTTCATCCAAGGTTTCAGACAAAACATCTCTCTGCCCACTGAATACGATCCGAGAAAGTCATGGTCCCAATGTGCATCAGTGCACCAAGTATTCAATCAAGGCGGGTGCGGATCGTGTTGGGTAAGTCTACCTCAAGGAAATAATCTGTCTAGGCTGGCTCTTCAAGTGCTGTCATGAGTGACCGAGTCTGCATTGCCAGTAAGGGAAAGAAACAGCTGATTATTAGCGTGGAAGATCTCCTTAGCTGTTGCAAAAACTGTGGAAGCGGGTGGGGTTCTTGGTTCTGCTCAGCAAGTTAATCAGTTGTCAAGGATCTGCCAATCCAATAACTCCTTTTGAACATTGGAAGCACGAAGGGATTGTCTCTGGAGGAGCTTACGGCTCTAAAGAAGGATGCAAACCATATTCCTTCCCCTCTGATTGCGGAGCTCCATGTTCGATTGACCACTACAAGAATGCAAAAACACCTAATTGTTCAAAAAAGTGTCGTCCGGATTACAACAGCACATACGATACAGACCTCAACTTTGGCAAAAGTTCTTACTACTTGCGTCTTCCTTTCTACTATAGCCAGAAAAAGGTCAACGAAATCATGGACTCCTACTTAGAAACCAACAACGTAAGTGAAGACGGCACTCCAGTTACGAGCATTCAGATGACACGTACCGAAGTCCTTGTTCAGCTGATGAAAACGGACCTCTTCCTCCATGGGCCTCTTTACGCGTGTTACACCATTCGGGAAGATTTTCTACACTACCACTCGGGTAACGGTGATTGAGAGCTGAGCAGAAGATATTTAGGCATCTATTATTCACAACAAGGTATGGGCAGACTATTTTTCGGGCATTGCGTGCGCCTCCTTGGATGGGGACAAGAAGGCAGCCAAGAATATTGGATCTATGCGAATACATGGGGAGAGACTTGGGGAGAGAACGGTAAGTAAGATCGCCGACTCAAAGATAGTATTCTTATAGGCTTTTTCCGTGTTCACATAGCCGATCTGCCAAGAGAGATCTCTGCGGGGCTACCTCTTCTGTAAAGACAACATCGGATATATATTTAATCTTATAATAAACATTCTGAGAATACTCCGTTTATATCTGTTGTTTACCGTACAAATAACGAATTAATGGTTAGTCTTAATAAATAATCCGTACCATCTTTTACAACGAATATACAACCAGTCTAAAAGACAAAATTGCACGAAAGAGATATCTCCGTAAAACATCGGCTTGTAATAGAGTAGGGTCAATTTCTATATATGACACAAAACAAACATTTCCTATACGGGCTCCACGTAGCCCAGAGCATCCTTGATCCTTTGGATGCAGACCTTGGCTCCTTTGCGACACTCGGGGGACATGAGAGTGAAGTTGAGGAAGCCATGAGGTACAGACGGCAGAAGGTCGACACTTTCAACTTGTCCTCCGGCAGCTCTGAGCTTCTTTGCAAAGGCGATGGTGTCGTCAAGGAGGGGATCCAAGTGACACGCCTAAATGTGAAATTAAAAACGATACATTAAAGATCCCACCACAAAATAACAAGGAGGAAGTTGCCTCAGGAGGGCATCGTCAGCATACATGGGAGAAATGAGGGGGTCTCTTGGCACAGTGACATTGTTCAGCAGCTGAATAATATGAGAAGGATTCTGTTCACACGGCAGCTGTAAACACATAAATAGGTAAGGTAAGCAGGATAATCTACCTCTTCTTCTTCGAACGGTTCCTTGTGTGAGGTGGTTCTGTCGAGTTTGACCTTCTCCTTGGGTGGCTTGTGCAACCACTCAGCCAAATTATCATAAGCATGCCCGGCTGCAAGGGCGGCTGTGTCTGCCAGACTTTGGGATATCGATCGCTTGTGGGTCAACGACTGCATGTTGTGACTGGAGGCACTTGTAGAGATGACCTTCACAGGCTCAGAAGGGGTGTTAGGTGTCGTGGAAGAATTTCCACTGATGAGATTCAATATACGAGGTCGTTTCGTTTCATTCTCTTCAACATGTGGTACTGGCTCCTCGATATCTTCAACAATTTCGCCATTTTCGTCAACGACAGTCAAGGCACTAAAAAAAATTAGTGAAAATAGAGCGGATGAACTTACTTTTTGGTGGTAGGGTGCCTGAAGAGGTATTCCAACAGGTGGTTGTCATAGACAGTAGAAGTCAGTTGGATATGCAGGGGATCCGAGTCAATCTGCACGCTGGACACGCTCCGGGCATCATTGTCCTCGTCGGACTCTTCCTCCTCTTCTTTTTTGACTTCAGGTTGGAAGAATGAAGGGATTTCAGCAGGTTCCTGCTCGTTCTCTTTTCTTTCGGCTCCTCGCATATTCTGAACAAGTGAAACTATCGAATGCGGACCACCCTGCAACGACGCCAATATAACGAAAAGGTCTAATTTTAAATACCGTAAAATCTATCCGTTGAGCCTTCTGTACTTGTTCCACATATTCTTGTAGCGACTTGTGTCCATTCTCCGCCGGCTCGTTCACTTTTGTTGCATAGCCACCGGTATATGCAGCAACACATCGAAGAACTACTCCCATATGCAGTAGAGGATCCATCACGCTCAACAGACGGGAAGGTGACGGCAAATACTAAAGAAATACATTGGGTAAGAAGCTATTCAATCATACTTGGAAGAGGAACGGAGTGTAGCACGGGACAACTCCGTCAGGCCTCCTTTGCACTTTCAACTGGATCAGTCGAAGGCAAACGGACATGACAAGATTGCCTCCTGCCGAATCTCCCACAAAGCAGACTTTCTCTCCTGTCCATCCAACCCGCTCCGGGTGCTTCAGGATCCAAGCATAGGCGTAGAGCACTTCCTCTGTCGGACGGGGGTAAGGATTTTCTGGAGCTAGCGAATATTCTACAGAGATGACGGTACAATTCAGCAACTTTGCCCAAACACGCAAGTACGTCTAAACAAATTCAATAAATGTACGGTAGGGGGTAACTAACCTCGTGTGATTTGCTGGATGTAGCCACATAGCCGCCGCCATGGCAATGGAGAATAAGGTAAGGCGAAGCTGGGAGCTGACCGGAAGCACTCGAAGGGCTCTGGATCATTTTATGATAAACATAGTATAAAGTTACCATGTGCTCACGATGGACAGGAGACAGTACACGAATTTGTACCGGTCGTACTCCAGTATGAGCAGAAGGCTCCGGGATATCGACAATTCCTCCATCTTCAGTCTCTAAAGCAATAGGTCCCTCTTGCGGAATCGTTCTTAGTTCATTAATTGCCATGGCTGGACTGAACCACTTAGGCATGTTCTGGAAGTGCCCGGTAGGACAAAAGAACACATGTGACTCACGTTGCTAAGCTCAGAAAGATTCCAGAAACCTTTGCAGAATTGGATATCAGCCTCCTTGGTGACTTTGATGATGCGAGAAGCTCTTTGCTCAGGGCTCAAGAAGAAGCGCCCTGTGTTGATGAGAGACCCAAATGGACCGTGTCCCTTCTCCCATGACAGCGAGTAGCTGGCCAACACAATTCCAATAAATCGGAAGATTCTCGCGACTGACGGGGAGAACTGAAAAACAGCTGTTTTTGTATTCTTTTGAAATTGTTACCTGAAAACCAAGCGGTCGGCCATAAAAGCATGTTGAGTCGACCTGTTCCAGGTTTCTCAGCATTTCATAGTATTTGTCGTAGCTTCCGTCCAAGCTGGGGAAGAGGGAATTTGTCGAATAAGCAGTTTGGTGAGATATACACTATAATCAAACTGTTTTGTCTTATAAGCGTTGGTATACTTTTGGAATGGCTTCTAGGAGGAACTTGATGACCTCTGAGTAGGATTCCAACTCTTTGCAGTAATGGGAGATTCGGAATACAAATGAGCCACGCTGTTCCACTATAACTTTAAGGAGAGAAATAATGTGCAGAACAGTCGTGTCACAAATGCAGACAAGCGACCTGAAAAGGAAAATGAAGAAAAGTAGGAATATGGTTACCTGAAGCCGTTTCCAGGCGTGTTGCTGTCATAGTCAAAGCTTGGGGCGAGTTCCTGCAGTTCTCGTACAAGTTCTGAAAAGAAGCTTTGCATATTTTTCTCTGTGCTTTACATTAGTAGTTTAAAAAAATGAAATAAACGCCTACTCTCTATTTCTTTGCCTTGGTGTCGAATAGCATTACAAATGAGAAGAACTCTCTCTCCCCAGCTGGTCCAGGTCAAGTTACTGGCAAAATATTCGGCATTATCTGCGCAGAGCTGTAATGTCAGTTAGCTGAAAGCGAGAATAAGTCGCCTACCTCATCGAGCAATGTGAAGATAGCCGCTCTCTCTACGGATAGTCGTGATCCGAGCGTCGTTTTGTTGATTTTACCGTTTAACATCTGAGCGCATCTGAAAAAAACCGGCACTGTTCAATAAAATGTGGAATTAGAGGATTCAAAAACGCGGGTAGGAGTGCATACAAAGCTGACGCGCAAAGAGGATTTACAGTGGTCACCCATTGCGTGCTCACCACGTGTTGTCAGTTGAAATAAAAGTGAAAGGGTATCAAATAAGCGAAAACAAGGCAAGAGGGCGGGGGATGTTTAAGGACAGCTGACTCATAATCTTTGCCCCCGAGAAGTATTTCTACACCGAACACTTTCGTCTTTAGTTCGGAAAATGGCAAAATTTAAAAGATAAGCGATATTTTCTCAAAGACAATAGGCTGTGTGAACATCGAACGGTCGTGACGTAGTAGTCCAGTATGGCCGACGCGGCTGCGCCAAAAGTTGGAAAAAGCCGATCTATCAACCTTTATCAAAGTATTGAACCAGTTATAGCGGAAAGGGCATAGCCAAAAATGATCGAGACGCTGACGTAGACGGTAAAATCGTGCAAAGAATGTTCAAAACCGCTGTAAATAGCGAAATTTCGGAGATAAAGTGAGAAAAGGGGGCGCCGGGGTGGATATGTGCTTATGTTTTGGAGACCTCCTAAGAAACGTGGGCGCACAAGCAGCTGATGTCTATTCATAGTATTTGTGCTCTAGCGCCAATGAGCTATGCAAACGCTTTCCGGGACACAACGTGATGTCCATCCTGTGTTAACTGACGTGAGCCACGTCTTTCTACACGGATACTTGCAAAAATTAATAAAAATTCCCATAAAGGACGTGACTCTGTCGCCCGTTCCGCCTCTTCAACATCCTTTAAACAAATGGAATAAGAACTCTATCTTGAAAATGTGGGAAGAGGACTAAAATAACAAGAAAAGATCAAAAGGTGTATACGGGAAAGCGGTTTTGTGGAAGACGCCCATTCGGGGTCAGCTAATATTGATCCGTCGCAGCATCTGATATTGCGCAGGGAGCGTATCCGCGGTCTACTCTACTACCACCGTGTCGACCACAAATACGAGGCAATGTGGCGGAGGGACGGTCAATATTAGGCGCATTATTTTTACCGTTTTTTGCCTCGCTATCTTAAACGTAAACAAAGAAAAAACTGACCTCTTCTGGACGGCGACGAGCATCCTCGAGGCTGGATGGCGCTTCTTCGCATGAGCCTTCAGTGCTCGTGTGCTCTTACCCATACCCTAAACAACATGAGGTATTTATACTATGGACTGAGATAAACAACAAGATGCAAAGTCCGCTGTCTTTGGAAATAGCTCCAAGTGCATTACGAGCGAGACAACGGCTCTTATTTCTACAACTGTGTAAGCGGCCGGGATGAATGTACCGGAGATGGGTGTATGCATCACAGTCTGGGAAGGCGAACATTTTACTATAGCCTGTGAGACACTGCGATACGATTAGATTAGTGATACGAGTTGTATAGGGGAACAAGTTCTAAAAAGTGAAAAAAGAACGCAGTGTGGGAAGTTGACTGACTCAGCAGGCGAAAATCGACTTCATAAAAGGTAAAGGCCCATGCGCTAATTGGGCGGAGGAAAGTGCTAAAAGCCTAGATTTCAGACATGTTTCCAAAAAAGCTTGAAGCGGAAGTGAGCATCTGTCTCAACAAAGAATACGGGGATAACAAGGGACCGGGGATAGCAAATGGTCACATACAGGAACGCTTGTGAACTGACATTTTGCTTCGCTTTTTCAAGCGGGTGCAGCTGGACAGCAGATGTCTTTGCGTGAAACAAGTAAAAAGCCTTTATATGCTCATTGCACAAGTGCAGCTGAATGGCCAGGCCCCTAGAAAAACCAAAGGTTGGTCGTTTGAGGCTATTTTCGATTTTACCAGAAGCACCGCGGGGGCAACCTCAGATAAACCATAACATCAACAACCTCGTAGGGCGATGAGCAACTCAATTGCCTCACCAAAAATCGGTCCAATCAGTTATGATGGTAAAGAAAAAAGAGAAGCATTATGGAAAAGAATGCTTGCATGGTCTATCAGAACCTGAGGGCGGGGGAAATAAGAAATGAGACTAATCCGTTTGAGATGTGTTGTGTTGAAAGAGAATAACATATTAAAGTAGCAACAACTCTTTATGGACTGCTTGGGGGAAGCCAGCTCACACAAACCACAAATACGGAACTGACCTCGGTGTGGGAAAAGCTCTTCAAGAGTTCCTGCTCTAAGGCGGTGTAATCCTCTCTCTGTTTGGAAAGAACGAGCAACTCGGGGTGCATAAACACCGTTTCTGCGTTCCAGAACAGGGTGAGATGTGCTATGTGTGTGCGTGCGAATTGCCCTCCGCTGTCAAAAATCCCAAAGGTTAACATTGACCGGTTGTATTAAAGTTTTATTAGATTATATACCGACATTTTCCTTCTTTGCCACAACGTGCACAATGGCATAAATAAAAACGGCGAAGAAAGCAATTCCGGCCATGAGAAGCCAAACAAATCCCTGCAATTATTTTATTGGAGAGAGCACTGCTCTTTTGACCCACTTGATACCAGTCAACGGTGGCTATATAAATATTCTGCAACACGGCAGTCTGGGCTAATCCTGCTAGCTTCTGGGCGATGGAACTAATCGCATATGCTTTCCCAACCTGAAACTCGTTGAACTCATTATGGACCCGGAAAAAACCTCATCCTGCTCTACAATACATGACATGAATGAATAAGTCAACGGATTGAGAAGGCCGTGTAAGCTTCCTGGAGCTAAACTGGCAAATATTTCCCATGATTTCTATAATCGTATTTGACATCGGAAGGAAGTATAAATACTTGGGCGAGTCCGATGATTAAGACAGACAGCCCCATACTGCCAATGGCTAGACAGATGATTAAAGTGTCTCGTATTTTCAATAAGTTCTTAAATACCAACATTCCAAAGAACATTCCAACAATCTCTCAAAAAGTCAATTGGTACTGATGACTCCAGCATACTTACGAACTATGGGTCTCCAGGATTTGTAGGAAGCATATTTATTTGAATCCCATTTGAACGGAGGCAAACGTGTGTATGTTCCAATGAGATCTGGATAATAAAAGATCAAATGATCGTAACCATTCCTACTTTTCTCTTCTCCAAAGACGAATTGATCTAGGAAGTTAGCCAAGAAGCACAAATACAGAAACAGTCGGCAGTGGCCTTCTCTTCTCATAAGGAAGATTTTAGCGGAATCGTACAAGGAATAGAAGGAAAGCTTGATCATAGCCCAAAGACTTTGCCTGCAATGAAACCATATCCCTGGAGATAACAGGCATACCCATATACATCTTCGGGTTGGTCTTCCACTATCAGCCTGTTGGTTTTCGGTTTCTTTGTGGTCAACATGAAAAAGCCTAATACGATTGCGAAAGCGTAGAATCCTGGAAAAAGCGAGTTTTTTTCTTTGATGATTCAACCTTCAGCTATGCCAAGGACGGCGATATGTGACATGTGTTTTATCATCAGTTTGGTGAGTTGCGAAGCTATGTATGATCCCAAACTGAAGATTATGGACACCACAATCATCCTTATCGACAACTAAAAGATTCTATTTATGAACACAGAAAATTAACCGTTCGTTTGTCTTCGAATTCGTCAGTAACGTAAGCATTTATACAGCTCATCGTCAGCTGGAAATCGCCCAGTGCGCCTTAATCGCTCGTTACTCATGTCAATCGTAACCTAACCCGCAACAATTGCGGTGGGATAGAGCCAGTGAAGGGACCAATCCGTGTCCGGCGACCAGATCAGCATCCTCACTATAGGGCTATACTCAGAGTTAGCCTAGATGCAACTTACTTGCTGTCTCCACTAAGCAACTAGCAATTCCTACGAGGAGAGGAAGCTTTCTCCCATAAAAATCACTATATCCTCCTAAGGAAGGTATGACACCCGAAGGAATTCTCCTTACCGTACATTATTCCCACAATACACGCTATCGGCAAATTTACATAGCTGTAGTTGTTGTCCCACTCAACCATTTTCTTGTTATAAAACTTGTCTAAGTCCTTTCCATGGATGTCGGGGGGTACCGAATCATTGTAATATCGTTTCATTTTGTCTTCAGATAACTGTGGGGTAACAATACCTCTGGAAATACCATAAATGATAAGGGAAATAAACAAACCGGGCCTGATTACAAGCTGCTAAAATGAACATCAGCGGTTCTACCGTGATTTGGAGGGAAATAATAAATCTAATAGAGAATCGCCATGCCCTTGTGGTCCAAGCTTTGATGGAATCCATGATCAGGGGGCCGGCACCACTAATACCGAATAGAGAACCACTTAGAATCAATACTGATAGCCAAATACTAATCAGTGAAATGCGATTGTTCAGACGACCGTCTCTTCATCTAATTGTGCTGATCTTCTTATCACCGGCTTTAACACGACGAGAGATTCTGCAGAGACCAGAGGAACTCCTGCCAAATAGACAGATTTGAACGCGGAAACAACAAATCGATGAGTATCGAAGACAAAGGTCACGCCACCTGACCGTTGATAATAAACGGTCATCTGTTGTCTTTATTATGGTGTATCAAATCAATACAGAGAAAAATATTTATTTCTATGAATTCGCTACGTGAGTATCATATTTGTCAACAAATAATTTGAGTAAAAACATTTCAAACAAAACCGTAGTTGTGACTGCCGTCAGGTTAAGACATCACAGCCGAATATCTAACTAGAAGGTTTGGTTCATCATGGTTACAGTATGGCACAGTGCGAAGAGCAGCTAGGTGATCAAGCTGGATGGACATGCATTGTGCACACGAACAATTACAAACGACCTATGTGTACCGGTCTATCTTCAATTTCAAGGTCCATTGTGGCGGCGTGTTCCCCCTTCTGTTTGTGGGAACCGAAAATGAAAGCCAAGAAGGCTAGGCCACAAAGTACAACCACACTCTGGAGGAAATATTGTATAAATAAAATATGGAACTTGTGTACCTGAGCTAATCGTGTTGAATATCCGATCGTCAGGTGCTGGTCGTAGTCGAAGTCGCCGTGCTGTAATTGAGAATTATTGGATTTGAGGAACGACACACCTGTGCTGCATAGGATACAGCCTTGTCCCACTCGTCAACACTCTGAGTGAGAACTTCTATCGTTACTAGAATACATCCAGCTAAAAGTATATACTATCACAGGCAGAAGATGGCCCCACCGACTACCAGGTAGAGAAAGGCACAGACACGCTTGTACATGTAGCGGTGGTGGTAGAAAGTGTAGATGGCCAGGAGATTGGTGGTAAGGAGGATGAACAGTCCGATGCATCCGATCACTGCTTGGGCACGGTAGTAGTCTGAAACAGATATTTTCTTGAACCATAGGGCGATCTTAGAAGGTGAGCTAGAGCTGATAATCACCAGAGAAAATCGGGAAACTACGACTGTTAAAGATTATCTGCCCTCTTTAAACTCCTTCTTCGCATTAAAGAGTGGTCATTTTATTGAGGAATCGTGTTTCATATTTTGCTCAGTTCCATGTGATTGTAATGAAAGCCAGCGGCGTGCATCTGGTGTAATCCGTAACACTTGAATAAACAATAAGACAGATGAGTTAGAATTCTTGGCACATACCAGATGTTGTTATTCTTTCTTTTCATTTTACACAGGAGAACTTGTTATGTTATTGTAGCGAAAGTTTGCAGCTTACTGTGGTTGTGATACATAACACTTGAAGAAACAAGCAGAGCAGTGACAATGCTTGACATAAGATAAAGGATGTGTTATTTTAGTGCTCATAGGAAGTGAACTCAAACGAAAAACAACTTACGATTTAGATCGTTGTCTGCCAAGCGATGGATACTCTGTGGCGGGCTAGGGAAATGTGGAATCCAATCTTCTGAAATCGGCTGGTCAGCAAGGCAGGAAAATAAGGACCAACTTGTCGTATGGCTCCAATTGGAAACTGTCCTCCATTCTCCCCAAACTCCCAATTGCACACGAACGTTGTGAACATCCGTGTTTTGGAATTCAATGATTGCCCAGTTGGATGTGGCCAAGGCGGCTACAAACAGGCCTATGGCTACCTGAAGTTCCGCCTGTCTCCCTCTTATAAGCCTTTTTGTTACCCAACACATGATCAACGCGACCGCCATCAACCTCCTTCTGATTAAAATGGATTGATATGACTCGACATTTAATATCTGCAAGTGGGGCATAAATCAGGCGATTTTCTGTGAAGCACCTGGCTTCCCCGCAGTTCCACTGCTTTTTCTAATAACTGCATCCTCTCGCAATGTGTTTGGTGGCTGTAATATGTCACGTTAGGAAGAGAAATCAATCTTTAAAATAGAAATCTGCTCGAGCAAAGGGGAAAAACATTATGGCTCCTACAACTCAACCCTATGGCAAACTAATCTTTTTATTCACGACCAGACACCCTTTGCCCCGTTAATGAGGTGATTTGATATACAACGGAATTGTATTTGGATAAAAAGGTTAATTCTTATTACGCGGGGAAAGTAATATGGCAGGCCGTAGGAAGAGCGGCTAGAATGAGTAATGAAGAGAGAGTAATAGGACGGACTAGGGGAGTAACAAGGATTAACAGATGTTGGTGAGATTGCGCCAAGTGGCTAAGCGACCTCAGATCAGCCATTGACGCCCCCAACACAAGCAAACGAAGGATTTAGCCAAACGAATGGGCGACGTAAATATGGTGCACTGGTGGATAGAATTTCCTCATTTATAGAATCAAATGTGCAGTTATAGACTCAGGAAAAAAACCAGGAGTAGGCGCAAAGTTGATTCTCGCCGGAGTTGTGCACTCGAGTGTAGTGCAGTCAGCTGCTGTTTGGGCTGACCAAGCCTTAGACACGGAGGATACTTAATTGAATTTTGGATGAGGGTCATGGGTTGCAAAACTCAAGTAATAACCCGGTCTGCATGAGCAGCCAACTGAAACATCATGTTGTTCGAAAAACGATAGAAAGTGACAGAGCCGTATTTAACGCCGAAAGTCGGGAGGAATATCCCAGGATGAAGAGGGATCCCGTAAGACAAATATTTGCGTTCTCACCCGCAAACAATTGTACATAAACGATGTGTAAGTTTCTGGTTGGAAGAGCTTCTATGAGGTAATCATTTCAATTGGTTTCTGCCATCTGTTCCGAAGAGGGGGAAGAAACACCTCGAAGGGAATTATCCTCAAAAGAGATGCTATTCAGTGGATCGATTTCAGAGGCGGCAATATAAGGAGAAAGGAAAACGCTGTTGCGATTAGTCCCGCTAACATCGGGAGCAATGAATATCCTGTCAACATTCATCAAACAAAACTTAGACCACATGACAGGGGTGGTTCGGTCGACCATTGTGGATTAGGGTTCTTTTAAAAGAGCAGCGACAGCAACAATTATGAACAGCTGCACTGAAGATTGGCAGACAAGTCCGAACATGGGACAGCTGCTACGTGCGTACGAAGAAGACATTTTACGAGGTTTCAGAGGCCCGCAAGGGATTATATTTCAGGGAGGAAGGGGCTTTTCAGAGGAGGTGAACGTACACCTTGCCTTTGTTGTTCTTCTAGGGCTGCTCCCTGGGGGATAACCAGATTTGTCGGTGAGATTGCTTAGAGTGCGAAGCGGAAACGCCTTCAAAAATGTGGCGAAGCAAAACAAGGAAGCATCTCATTTAGTTGGTATTACATTTTTCTCTCCTGTAAAACCAGAACTAATGAGGAGAAAAGGAGAACCAACCAAGTTGTTTTGAGGTTTCGACAAGTAATGAGCGGAAATCTCAGGCAAAGAATAATATCCAATTCTGTACTTATGTTTACGGCTGCCGCCTTCTTAGCTGAGTAGCAGTCTAAACAAAGGAGTCGAGGAGAAAACGCCTTTTCAGCTGTCTGTGGGCGACACAACAAAATTAGTTAAGTAGCAATGCAATATACTCGGCTATATATTTATTGAACGAGGAAAGGTGGAGGGAATCTCAGGACTGGGAGTGGTACACTTACAAAAACAAATATTATGAGGATCACAGAATTCAACAGTCGATGCCGGTGCGTCTGGCAAAATTGATGAGATCGGAGAAAGACATGCCAGCCTCTTTGGCTAGCTCGTCGCGGTAGGATTCATTGAACACATAGGTGAAATTCGATTCTTCTGAAAAACAAAAGTTATAACGAACTCTTCCTAGCCGGGACTCACGGGCATGTGATATTATAGGAGCCTGGCCTTGTTTTTGCTTGTATGACCTTATGCCTCTTGTGATCGTCTCGTAAGATATCTGAGAGGGAATCGGTTCAGATTACCCAGTTACTCTTACCTTAGGCTTGCTTTGCCGAGGCTTCGCCATCGACCACAGCTCGCTGAGTCTGATCTTGTCCCTAACTTTGTAAGCCAAACGGTGGCCTGTCCAGCAAATAACAGCGTGGTACTCAGTATTCATGAGGAGCTCTAACAAGAACTTCCACAAAATATGTCCGTCTGGAAAACAAACTTCTAGGGGACATTGTCATAAACCAACATTTTCTATTGTGCTTAGACTGGCGCTTGCTGATTTTCTGCGGGGGTGGAGATTCTTTATCAGATTGCAATGGACTGCTGAGACCTTTTTTAAAGGTGTTTACTCTTTGCAAACCTGAGGGGTGACGAAGTTGCAGACTTTGCAAACCCTAAAGTTTCAGAGGAGAATTGACGATGGAGTCCCTCATTTCCAATGAAGAACACTAAACAGTGATATTATGAGAGGGCATCTCTTTAGAAATCAATACTTGGCTGCTCTGTACGGGCGCAGTACACGTTGGAATTTGATGAATCACTCCATTCCATGGAACTGTTTAGAGCTAAACATGCTACTATGCCCTATGAGTAATGGTGTGTCTCACAACGTTCGGAAGCAACAAAGTAGGAATTGAGTGAGTGCGCAGGAGACTTGTAGGTGGTTTGTGTCTTCTTTGCAAAGGGGTCGCCATCAAGTGCCAGTATCTTTTCAAAATCGGTTGAAGGAATTTTTTTCAGGAATTTTGACTTTTCGAGCGACATCAGATCGGCCAATGAGCCATTTGCATGAGGAAATTGCTCACGTGGCCCGCAACCTGAATACAAACGGATACTAGTCTTCGCTGCTTGTAGAACAAACATAATTGTAAACTTGGCATAGAGCAGTCAGAGCTCTGCGAAGAATTTGAGGAATCGGCGTTGAGCGAATTTTGTGGAGAGTAGGGTTCCATTTTCATGCCATACTCCCAGTTTTCTTCAGGTCCTGAAGCGAACAACACTGCTAGGGGCAAAGTCTCACTCACCGAGCAGACCCATGAAGGACGCCATCGTGAGATAGAGATAGCGCTTGGAGAGCGGCGGCGATGGGAAAGAACTGAATGATAGTTGATGGCTTTTATCCAAACCTAAATGTAAATAAGAGATAATGGATACAAAAAACATGATAATGGAGCTATTGGATGATAACAGTGCATCTTAAATTCTCACGAACGGGTATAAACAATGACTGTGTTCTTTCAAACCTGATGTCACTATTCGTAAGGTAGCAGGCTAGGATAGATTAGAAGCAAGAGCTCCTGTGGAAGTTATGAGAGCTAGAATGTGTTCAGGTAATCGGAATTAAGAAACACTGGGATCAACCCACTACAAGTTTGCAGGTCGCGCGTGATTTGCCTACAATATCGCTGAGCTTGTAGGAAAGTTTTAATTAAGATGTGTTCTGTCGTACATAACTTTATTGAGGAGATAAGATGTTTACAAACTATTGTTCATAAATAGCTCTCATGTGAAAGTTCGCCGGAAGTCGATTGCAAACATCGTAAGATAAGGAGGACTACGGAACATGTGAATTTGGGACATTTGAGTTTGAAAAGTGTAGGAGAGAGAGGGAACTAATAAAGAGGCGTATTATCTGGTATAGTAGTTTTAACGGTGATCCACATAAACAAGAGGGTCCCTTGTGTTTAATCAGACAATCAACGTATCCCCCTTTTCTTATTTTTACCCTTCTCAACTAAAATAATTAATAGAGAGATACAGGAAAATATTCCCAATGGCACACAAGAAAACCACGGGGAAAAGCGTCGGTAATCACAAGGAGAGAAGATAAAAAGGCTGACTGTGCTCTCGTAAAGAAACCGCATTCAAACTATAAGCATCAGCAAACAGGATATGAAACAATGCTCTTTGAGCTGATTTATTTAACACTTCCTCGTTATTATTATGTTCCCAACAGGTGTTCGTGTTTTCGGCAACTCATCTTGAGTTTAAATGCATCCAATGGGTCTGCCAGTCTTCCTCGAGGCACAATTTTCAACACATACCCACCAGCTGTCTCCAGCATTCGTCATTGATTCTCTGTCGGTCAGTAGTTCCTTTTCTACGATTGTCTTTTAACAGAAAAAAATATATTCCCTTCAACAGAAGTTGTTCAATTGTTTTATTCCAGAACTCGGATTCTCTGGCCTTCTTAGGTTTAGCTCAATTCATATGGTACCGTGACAAAATAGGATAGGAAGATGTACGATGACAACTTTGATATGGTAACAATTTCCTCATCAATGGACAAAACAACTTTAAGGGATCGGACAGCGAAAGCTCGTCATTACATGAGATCCCCATGGAAATGGATCTAACGGCTTCGGGACCACCTATTTCAGACGACGAGACGGAACTGGAAATCATACGAGAAAACAAATATATTGTTGTAAGATCGTCTCCATGTTCTGAGAAAATGGTTACAGTATGCTAAAAGGATCCTGCCGCACGTTGGTCTGGTTTGCCTTTTATTTGTGTACTTATTATGCGGGGCCACCATGTTTCATTACATCGAAGGACCCTACGAACTGGAGGTAGGCCACGTTTAATGCACCCATTAAATGGAACCCGTTCAAATGTTGTTTACTTAGCTGAAGAGCAGAATTCGTTGAACAGTTTTGATAATCCGTCAAGTGTTCGTTATCTTTTAGTGGCCTTATTGATATTGGGCTCTCGGCGCCAGAATAGATATTCCCTGACGACATTTCCGGTGCGCTATCCAGTGACCTCTTCTTTGTTAAACAAAGTTTATTGTCCCCTCGAGTGGAGTTTAGATAAGTGAATTTCTAAAAGGGGCCCTTACGAAAGAAGAATATCAAAGATCAGGAACGTTCCGGGGCAAATAAACTATTTTCAGCAGAGAAATTTGGAGCTAAGTACTATTTTTGGACTGCGGGACGAGTTTCAAGATCATATCTGGAACATAACTCAGGTACACAAAATGTTAATCTTTATTGATAACTGGCATCACTATTTCTAACTACAATAAACTAGTTGAAACAATATGACGGGACAGCTTGTAATGACTTTATGACTTCACTTTGTACAAGGTAAATGCTTCAGGATATCGACAACCGGATATCAAGAGAAGCATTTAATTCGATCAATCAGGAATATTTCCATAGTTTGGTGGAGAATATTTTCATTTCTTACCGGAATCAATTCATAAATGAGAACCATTTATTGAACAGAACCAAACGAGCTGGACTCCTTTGGACCTTTCCGAACAGTGTATTCTTTGCAACCACCGTGATTACAACAATTGGTAGAAGAAAGAACAGAGCTTTGTATTAAACTACTTCAGGTTATGGCAACTTAGTTCCTGCGACGACACACGGAAGGATAGCTTGCATCATTTTCGCGTTGTTCGGCATACCACTGCTCTTGGTGACAATCGCCGATATCGGCAAATTTCTCTCGGAGTTTCTTAGCTTCCTCTACCGGTCGTATCGGGCCTTCAAACGGAAGGTACGCCTTGTTAAGACTATCAGTGTTTAAACGGTGGTTGCATAATGATTACAGTTGGCCTATAGAAACAGTCCCGAACTATTGGTAAGAACTTGAGTAGCCTTTTCCTATTAACATTTTTGAATTTCTTTGCCTAGCTGTTGAAACCTTGCCCCCTAACTTTGTGAGGATCCACCGGGGTCTTCACTCTGACATGCATTGCGAATAGGATGTCATTGGCTATGAATGCAAAGCACCTTAGAATAGTCGAAAATTATAAGGCGTCTTGTGATAGCGGACAATTACTTGCAGCTAAGGAGGCAATCTCGCCGTATTTCTCACCACTATCGCTCTACTTCACGGTCTCAACAGAGCGAGGCCTCTTCGAAGGTGTGCTGATAACAAGGGAACAAGCAATCGAACACCGCTTTAGGCGGGCTCTTTGAATTTGGACGACATAGACAGCGAAACGGAGTCTTCTTCGGAGGATGAGCTGAGGATACCGGTGTTCATGGTTCTATTTGTCCTGTTAGCGTATACGGCTATCGGCGGATTTTTATTCAGAGTCAGTCGTTTTTTTCACCATCTACGGCGTTTTCAGTCCTGGGAGGGATGGTCGTATTTCGAGGCTTTTTACTTTTGTTTCATCACTATGGCTACAGTCGGTAACGTGCTCTCTTTTTGACTTATCCACGTCTAATTTAAAGGTTTCGGTGATATAGTGCCTACCGAGCAAGTTTATATGTTTTTCACTATGGCCTATATCATTTTTGGTCTTTCATTGTAAGTTTGTTCCAGTTGACAACATGCTTTTATAGAGCAACTATGTGTATTGATCTTGCGGGTACTGAATATATACGGAAAATTCACTATCTAGGAACAAAGATGGAAGATGCTAAAGGAGCCGTGATCAGGTAGGTGTCGTCTATCTCCTCTCATTTTTTCCTAGCGGACTACAAACAGGAGAACATATCTTGAGGCACACGGGTATCGAAGTTATAAAAACTGCTGGAGGCAAACTTGTACAAGGTAAGTGGCCTCCATAATAGCTTTATGCAAATGTTTTCAGTCAAAGGTGCAGTGTTGAACGCTAAGCAAGCCAGAGAGCTTGGAGTAGATTATATTCTCGCGGACCTGCAATATCAGCAAAAGAATATTCTATACGAGCCACTGAGCCCCAATGTCGCGAAACTCGTAAAGGAGCATAACATAAAAGTAGAGAAAGTGTGTCGAGCCGTTACCATTCATATTCCAGGTGATGCCGGATGACATAACAGAGAAGGATGGATATATTGTACAAAATAAAAGTTATGACAGACCGACTACTGCAGACAGAGCATACGTACGGGTCAGCGGCAACATAATCCACAGGATAATGGTTCCGAATAAAGGAGGCACTCCTTTTATTGTTCCTTGTCTGGTGTATAAAGAAACTGATATTTAATAAACTAATTTGATAATGTCCTTTACTTCCAAAGACTGCTTGTTGTCCGTTGGACGCTATCGGGCTGTAAGCTGTCCAAGCTTTCTGCGTAGACGATAGAGTCTACCATTGATGGAGCCACAGACGGTGGAGCGGGTCTAAAAAGGGGGTGAGGGAAGCTAACAAAGTGTACTTACTCTGCGTATTGACAGCAGTCTTCTAACTCCTCGGCCACCCAGGAATCCAACTGCAGACAGTCAAGGTGGGTAGCCGATTTTGATCGTCTCATGAAACACTTGCAACGTGAAACTATCCATAGCTGATGAAGACGCACGAGTAACACTTGTTGGGGAGACATTCTGCGAGTAAGTTTACTCCAAAAGAGTCATCTAAACAACGGAATACCAGAAAAATGGACATTCCTTTTAGCATTGCATGGCAAGATGTAGCTGCATGCATTTTCTATCTGTCCTATCGTGGAGAGCCTCATTCGCTCCGTTGCTCTTCCTCGCCAACATGGAGATCCAAAATCCTTTTCAAATCACTTGGGATAAAACTAGTTATTCTTCATTCACGGAGTACTTCTTTAGCAAAATAGCAGTCCATGGTAGTAATTTGGCTATTGTAAGGAGTTTGTTGATGTGTTCATTCCCATTTAGGCAGATGTTGACACCGGAAAACAATGGCGCTACTCGGAGATCAGAGGGTGGTGTGACATGTGCTGCACAAGACTGAAGGAGTTACAAGTTACGACTAACAGCAGAGTAGCCGTTGTCACCGGAACAACAGGTTCTCCGGTTTTGAAATTAATTAGTCTAACGATATCAGGACAAGCTATCTTTGTTCACTTGGCTTGTTCTTTGATCGGATGTTCAGCAGTGGCGGTTAACGGCTACAATGCAGTTGGTAGGGTAAAAGTATTGTCGTGACCCCCGTGTCCTTAGATGAGATATGGCAACTTGTCGACCTCAGCGAAGCCACTCACATGATTGTCGAACCCCAATTTATGCAAAAGGTGGTTGTATTCAATCTTTAGATCACTTGTACCCAGGCTGATGACGTGCGAAGGAAAGCACAAATGCGTGGAGGCGGTCGGATCAAGCATGTCAGAGTGATCGACGACGTACTGACAGCCGAGACCATTAGCAATGACAGACGAAAAAAGTAAGTAAGGGGCGCTTCTTTTTTGTTTCTTTAGTTTGTAGGACTCCTCTCGTAAAGGAACAATCTTCAGCGTCTTTGATGTGAGTGAGGCATGGCGCAGGTTTCATGAAGACGAATTCAGAAAGTCTGAACCAGAAGAAACACTAGACTTAAAGTCTCCCACTTCTGAAAATTCCACACATTTGCGATCATTGGTAGTTGCTATCTGCTAGGGCGTCTAAGCTCGCCGTTTTTAGGAGAATGGTGTCGACGACCAGGAGACGCCCTGTGATCCTGTCAATACTTCCACATCTCCTGGCGGCACAGTTTCCACTAACCCAATGCTCATTTTCTTCACCAGCGGGACCACTGGCCTTCCAAAGGTAAGGTGTAGCTGACTAAAGAAGACTCTTCCCCAGGCAGCCGAACTGTCCCACAAGTCGTTAATTATAAATATCCAGCAGATGAGTCTACCTCTTTATGGGCCTCTGATCCCTAAAGAACGTTTCCTCCTGCCCCTCGCCATTTCACATATATTTGGAACCGTCTCTGCTTATTACGCGTTAGTCAACGGAGCTTCTGTTTATATGCTCTCAAAACATACTCCGAAATCTTTGCTCGATGTTATGTCAAACTGTCAGGTATGCCATTTGGTCACTGAAGGAAAGATTCAGATCAATGTGTGTCATGTCAATCCTGGAATAGTTCTTACTCTCGCAATAGATTCTTGTTCTGAAAATGTGAAACTTCCTCACATGCGTTCTTTTCTCTGTAGCGGTGCTCCACTGGATGTGAACTTGGCTTCTGTTCTGAAAACCCGCCTCTCACTGAAAGACTTCCGGCAGAGTAAGCTCATCAAAGTGTGGGTTGTTAACTGTTTTAGCATATGGGATGACAGAATTGGGAGGCTTGTGCACTTTACCACCATATGAACATGATTTGTTGGAGACTGTCGGGACCCCTTTACCCGGAATGTTGTTCAAGGTGGGGGTAGTCATCCGGCGTGACAAAGTGCGAACACATGTGTAGTCATTTTTCAGGTTGTGAACTGGGAAACGAAACAGATCTGTCCCCCGAGGAAACCAGGACAGCTTCTAATCATGGGACCACAGGTCTAAACATCGTCTGAAACAAACAAAAGTTCCAGGTTATGCCGTCATATTTCAAGAATCCAAAGGCTACATCTGAACTACTCGACTCTGGCGGGTTTGTCAGAACAGGAGACGTCGCCTTCTATGATGAATTGGGGAGGATCTACGTTTTGGACAGAATTAAAGACATAATCAAGTGCAAGGGAACCCTGGTAACAGAAGTCTCCCCTCTTTTGGCAACGGCCTTTATTAGATTTGCCCCTCTGAAGTAGAGTTGATCTTGCGGTCACATGTCGGAGTGGATGATTGCGCCGTTGTTGGTAGACAAGACCATGTAGCGGGAGAGGTAAGGTCGTTCTCCGCAAATTGAACCATTTTAAACGGTCTAGGTACCCGCAGCATTTGTAGTGAAATCCCCGTCGCACCCATTACTAGCCTCGGCAGAAGTCCGCCAATGGGTTTCTGGTAACAACTGAATAGCCGAAGTAGTTCTCTATTTCAGGGAAGATTGCTACCTTCAAGGAATTGCGTGGAGGAGTCTTTTTCATCTCGGAAATTCCTCGAAGTGTTTGTGGAAAAGTCCTACGAAGGCACTTGAGGCAATTTTGGGATAGAGAACGAACCAATCTCAAGGTGTGCATAGCTGTTCCCACACAAGCACCATTTCAGGCGGAATTACCAAGTAAAGATGTGAAGGGAACGGCCATATCAACAACAGCACAGAAAACACCCACAAAGAAGGTGAATGGAATGGCCACACCGAAGAAGAAAATGTCTATATCCAGCAGCAAACGATAAATTATCCCGGCGCTCTGTAGTTCGCTTCTACCTTTTTGCAAATTGTAAATTGAGACCGGTGCGGCTGAGCTTCTAGACAAATAAACCTGTTTCTTTAATCCTAACCTCGCAGGAAGTTAATGACTCATTTTATAGTACGCTGGGCTGCACAACTATTCTCATCCCCCGTGTATTCAGCGCTGCGATAATGCGCTTTATGCCTCGTAGACCACACAAAGGATTCCGTCCTGTGACACAGAGAAGAATAAAGATTTATTTGGGAAAGATGTCAACAAATATATACACCAACAAGTATGTACAACCTTGGGAAGCAGAAATACCGGGTCTAACAGAAACCGCTACAGGACTAAGACTTCCAAGATATGGAGAATTTTGAACAGATGTTATAAAGCGGAACAGGCAGTTGATTGGGGAAAAGGCCACAAAAGAGTAAAATGCGTTGTTTCCTATTGACAGCTATCCTCTACTATATGAAATGATTATCGTGTTTAAACCGGCGAAGTTGTGTTATTCCGTCTCCTTGTGCTGACGATCTTCGACTGAAATTCAATTATTTCCTCGGTTTCAATGCGTCTATGGATTCTGCCGTGTTTGCGTCTTTCCCAGCAATATGAAAGGACGTATGGTACAGGGGAAAACATGACTGGCAACAAATATTATGGCCATCAAAGGGTGCTATAGCCAGGTGCAAGCTGCTAACGACTAATTAGGCTGAGCCCCTATTGAATGACCGGTCATAAGGACGGCTAAATTATTCAGCTGGAGCGGGCACTGCTTGGATACTCTTGACTCTTTAAGTACCTGTATAATAAGAGTGTTGTTATCCTCTATCCTCAAGGAGAACAGTGACATATTGTGGTACTGTAACTCGTCTATGAAGGGACCACCGTTGTCGAGCAGCATCCGCATCCGGGGATATTTGATGCCGACCTTCTTCTCGAGACTCCTGAAAAGGGTCGAATTGGTCCACTCCTAGGTGCACTTATGTCAAGATGTCTCAGCTACCCTGTTCGGCAGCAATCTGTTTGTTCAATACGGCTATTCGAGTACCTTTGTCGGTAGGCATCAGTCAAAACAAATGTATCCAATAGGATACAAGGTCGAGCAAACGAGTACTCACTTCATCAGCTGACCAACGGTCTTCTGCAGATTGATCTTGACCCGGGCTTGGAACCTAGTCTCCTCGCAGATGACATTGACAGAACAGCAATTCTTCGGAGTGAGATCAACGCTGACCAGCCGCTCCAACTGTCCATGCTTGTCCAATAGGTCCTGGTAGTTATGGGGTTTGTCTTCCCTATCCTGCAATTTGATCTCTACGTACTAGCTGCCAGCTTAGTGCCAACCTGATAGTATCTAATGAAAAATCTCTCTGCCGTTTCACGCATGCCGGGTGTAATTACAGAGCCATTAAGCGCTAGTAAGTTAGGCAGCCGACTAATAATTAGATGGTGGCGGTCCTCTTCGTCGTATTCCTCAAGCAGCGGTACGTTCATAATACGAAGATCTATTAGCCCCGGCAACATATTCAGTTGGTCTATGCTGTGCCAATCGGTCAACTCTGTCTGAAAAAGAGTCATGAGGTTTCGGGGGCCAGGCGATTCGCGTGATAAGATAAAAACGGCTGTGTTTACTTTACTACAACGAACCTTGGAGATATTTATACACTTTAACGTCTCCAATCCTTCCGGAGGGGCCTCATGCTTCACAGCTTTGATTGGATTATCGTAGAGGAAAAAGGTGTTCCGATTCGGAAACCGCTGCAACACTCGCGTTACGTCGGCCCAACGCTTAAGGTCACACCTATAATTGGGGCATAAATTAAGGAAACACAATTATATGCTAGAGTGAACTACAGCTAGTGACGTACCTATTCATATGTACAGTAGAAACGGAGTCATGGACGGCGTCTATCGAGTCGTCGTTAACGTCTATACTGTTTTCTGAGAGATGCAGTTCTTGGAGCTGTGGTAGTTTAGAGAGAATTTTACGAAGAAGAGGGAAGGAGAGATGAGTCCCATTGAGGACAAGCATCCGCAGGTGTGGCATTTCTGGCAACTCTGGATTTTCCTGAAAAAGTTCTGTCTTCTTCCTCCTTTTTAATCAGAAAGTATTTTTGTTTAGAGCAGGTTCCGGGTTGCTTTTCTGCGCATTCTCGTAACACGAACCGGTTGCTGGTGAAACATTGAAAGAGATGAAAAAGTGCTCACAATAGATGAACTATCTCACTCTCACCCTCAAATTTGCGTCTGGTTGTAAACCCTCACCTCGTCTGACGATAGGGGATTATGGCTGAGGTTAAGTGCTCGTATCAGGGGCATATGGCTGAATATTGTTTTAACCGTTTTCCAATCGTTGAGATCATTCCAAGCGAAGTCTGCCTAAAAGAAACACATTGTTGGATGCTCTCGCCGTGTAAAGGATGGGCACTATTCATCACCCACCCTTCAGCCCATCTTTACACGCAACTGCTCCCATTTGCATGAGACCTACGGCACCTGTTCGTGACCGGATGGTCTGTTTGCCCATAAGATTATCCGGTCATATCTGGCTCATATTGTTGTCACCAGGTTAAGGAAAGGGAGTCGACAAGACACTTACTTCCAAGACGTGCCCGACTAAATTGCTGAAGCGACCGATATCGCCGATATGGGATATTTTCATGTGGTTCAGGACAATCAGTTCCAGTCCTCCGGAAGTGGCAATTTTGCATGGCGAAGCACTCTGCAATTAGGGAGTCAAACTGGAGGACGTAACAATCTGTGTCGGCAAAAAAATCACACAAATTTCTACAGCATTAGGACGGCGGTTATGGCCTGTCAATGTATTCACCCCGGGTGGAGGACAGGCATTCCTGACGGGTCTGCGCCTTTGTGTCTCATATGCTAAATGACCACTTCATTCCTGATTTTCCAAAAGATCAGCAAAAGATAGAAGAAGATAATAGGGGAAAACGAGAAGACGCCGTAAAGTTCGTTTACAATTCATGGGAACAAAACTTTAAGATTGTTTGGTGTTTACGGCCTTTTTGATCACGGGAAGCTAAATATAGCCAAAAAAACTCCTGAAGACTGTTCTAATCTCTTTATAAGAGTTTCTTCAATTCCTGCGCGTTGAAGTCAAAGGTCTGTGGTCGTCTTTTCGTGTTGTGATTATTGTCTTTTCAGCTGACTGGAGACAACAGCCGCATTGCACCAGCTGGCTGGGGGAAAGCCATATTTTAGAAGGGGACAAAAGATGTTTGAAAGGGTCTCAATGGTTTCCCAGGATTCTTACGGGTAAAAATCTTTAAAATACTTCTTTGTAACAGTTAGAATCTTGTATTTTTGGTATTTTTGTTGTATTTCGACTGGGCTGAGTGTTAGCTATTACTCACGATGTTGCATATGATGACATCGTCGTCGAGATTCGGCTCATCCTCGTCCAGGTACCTCTCTTCTATGCGATAGACTAGCGAACAGGTCTCGTCCATGGCAAGCCAACCGAGTGGGAATCAGCTGAGAGACCGCAGCGCGGGCCGCGCCGCCTCGTTCCCAGCAATACAAGCAAAGCCCAGGGGTGAAAACAAAACATCTCGTGTTTACACTTTCCCTCATATGCAAAACTCTTAATATTTATTAGGAAAATGCACATGAATAGCGTAACTGAACAGATAACCTCGGGTAGTCACATACAATGGAAATTTCGGGAGATTGCTGTAAAAAGGAGAGGGTTACAAGTTATCTGGGAATTAGTTAAGCAAACGACGTCTATCGATGGAAATGTTATCCCGTATTATTAACGCAAGATGACAGAAATGGATCCGTGGAAAAAATAGGAAATAGAATATCTTAGCTATACACGTTAGTATTGCAGCGGTAGTAGTACCCTTAGAGCATCTTGCTCACTTCCAGTTCGCGAGCCTCTCGCTCTTCTTCTTCGTCGATGATAAGGTGGTCAGTAAGCGACGCAGGGATATGGTCTTCAATCCAACGAAGGTCCTCCTAGAATGAAAACGAAAATGCATTAAAAGAGATGGGACAGACCTGGAGTTTCCTGTCCTCCCTATCCTTTTCTCTCTGTCTTCTGTTTTCAGCACCGGTTCCATGCTCCCTCATAATGATATTCTCGTAAGCAGGGGATGTAGAGTTGAAGATTTCGTCTGAAACAAGTATACTTATTAAAGGATAAAACAGAGGAGGAAACCATTTTTAAAAAGTAAAGCTCGGAAACAAAAACGAACCTTGATCATTTTCGTCTTCGCTATCGTCTAATAGTGGTGTAAACGCATATATTTGGTTATTATTAGAGGGTCTCCAGAGGAACATGATGACGACCAGAATACTACAGAAGAGCACATGCCAAAATGCTGTGTCGATCCATCTAAATGCGATTTCCAGTAAATATAAGGCCAAAAACTGACAATCCCTTCCATTCCTTCAGACATATTGGGAAGACGTGATAAATAATGGACCACATCATAAAGCAGATTGAGGCCAAACCAGCGAAGAGTAAAGTATTGGTGAAGTGACGGTAGACGGACAGTTTCACCTATAAATGAGGAGTTGTTCAGCTAATGTGGTTATTGTTACCTCGTTTCGTCTAATTCTCAACGTCGTGATGGTTGATCCGAGGGAAGAATAGATCCAATAAAAGATGATCATGTCAGTGATAACCAACGGGAGGGCAGCGAATTGCTTCTGCTTCTGAGCTTCGATTTGATTCTGGAGAACAAGAGGTTATAAGATTCGGCATTGTCTGTACCTTGGAGACGCGGGAAAGAGACTCAATAGCGCAGAAGACAAAGTAGACCAGGCCGACGCCGGCCACCTGGTTGAGAACATTGCCTAACCGAGGCTTGACGACTCCATATCCGACAGATACAATGATCACCAGCACTCGTGCCATTGTCCGTTTCGCACACGACACCAGCTCGGCCAATTCAATGATACCTTCTGTACTCAAGCCGCTGTTATTCATAGTGGAATATTCGGACAAGAAGAAGGCTTTCTCCAGCATTCCAATAATAATCACCGCTCCTAAAATGGGATAGCTAGACAGAATAAAGGAGTCTCCCTACCAATCCAGTACTGGATACGGAGAATGTCTTTGTAGTACTTTATGCAGTAGTACATCCAAACAAGAGCAATGATACCATAAAAAATGCACATCATAATGTAAAATCTAAAGAGAAATATAAAACACAATGATAGTTGTTTGCCTACCGTAGCAAGGGATAGTCAATTGCACTGAGGTAACCGTGAGGCTGACGCCATTCCACGGATATCGTCATGTTTCTTGGCTTGTCTCCTGGATTATTGGTAACAGTAATCTGAAAAGGTTGATGTCATGGGAAAACCACAATCTAACCTGCAGAATAAGGAAATAAATACCATCATGAGGAATGGTTTGAGCTGGTTGCCACGAGCTAAAATGAAAAATAATCCAAAAAGAAAAACAAGGCAAACGTGAGTGAATTCTTTGTGCCTCCGTCTTGAGTGCCTTTGTTGAGGCCAGGATACTTCTGGGCGTCTCTCTTCTTTCTGCCAAACGGATCTTTAGCTGTTACGTTGTGAACTTCCATAGCCTTTGTGGGAAAGTCGGGAAAATGGAAAATATGGCTTTTCTGAACAAGTAACAATAATGAAAAAGACAATGGGGGTAGCTTACACAGTTAAACGTCTCTTCCTGCGACCTGTACCACAACATCTTGTCGTAGTCATATCCAGCCGGGTAATTGTTCTCACTTTGGAAGTAGAATTGCTAAATGGACATAGAATGCAGACAATTTTCATAACTAACCAGGAGATTTGATCGTTGTGCAGAGGTTTTGCTATCGAAAAATTCTTTGTCACAGGGTGACGAGCGTAGAACAAATTGAACCTGTTACAAAGAATATAAATTTCTCTGACGTGACCTACTTTGACTGTGTACTCCTCTAAATCGGAACAATCCAACTGAACTTGCACTTCTGTTCCATTCAAGGCGGACTGTGCAAAGCCGAAATAATTAAACTGAAATATAGAAATACAGAAATGTATCAATGTGACTTACGGCTTGATTGGCTAAGGTTACGGTCTGTATATTTTTTCCTGGATTGAGAAGATTAGGTTTTACCAGGACGACTGTTGTAAACAACCATAATAACGGTTGTAACATACTGAATTTATTGATTTGTGACAGAAATGGCAGGAGAAGCGTAAATGTTTAAAGTTAAAAGCGTTAAATGACACGTTTGAGCCAACGCGATTCCACATAGACAGCAGTAAACAGCGCGCCTTGGTAGCAGCTTTCTGTTTCTTTTTTGATTAATCAATCTTGTTTCTAAGGCAACCAAGGCAAACCGATGGAATCAAATTTTTATTAAATGGATCATGAATTATTTACACATAGATAATAGCACCGGTAGGGTATCGTTGATCGAATGGGAGACTCGTATGGGGGATATTAGTGAAACAAGACGTTAGTTACAGGGCACAAGTTGGGATTTCGGTAACATTTGTTGTGCACAATAAAACGAGTGGGCAGTATCACGAGAGGTTCTCCATAAGTGAGTGGGCCATTGCAGACAGAGCACTGGGAGTTGTCATTTAACTGAAACAATCCATCTTGAAAGGTTGAAACATGCTCTCTACCTGTACAAATACATTATTATTTTCCTTCTCTAATTGAGGATGTTCAGCTCGTTTTTCAGAAGCTGCTAGTTGTAATTGCTTTACATACTTCTCCTCATTTATGTGGATTACCGAAGATTTCAGGAAAGACGACAGCTAAATTGTTTCTTTATGAAGAACACACCCTCTTGGCTAACCTCGGCGATTTTCATACTGTCAGGAAGTTTCGTAAGCAGTTCCTCGGGGTTGAAATTGCTGCCTACATGAGCCAACAGACTACCAATCCTTGCTGCTGCGCTAGCGTGGTTTCTAGAGACGAAGCTGGGAATAAATCTCTTTATATTCCCTTACTTGTCGTTTAAGTACTCCTTCAACAGACGTAAAGCCACCTCCGGATGTGTTTTTGAGAACTTTGCTGAAAGCAATTCCGAACTTTCGAAGTCTTCTGCTGCCAAAAGCTTCTCTAGAACGGAGGTGGGGTCAATCTGAACGGGCAACTGTAGTAGAATAGAGAAGGTTGTGTTACCTTTGCGTCACAAATGGCCACTTCGATTTTGAACCTCTCAAAATTGAGAAAGACCTTAATTTTATCTGTGATACCTTCTTCGACACTTAAAAGTAAACAACGGAGCTTTCGCCTTTTACTGACATCTGCAAACCTTGTCCCTGGAAGAAAAATGGCTAACTACCTTCATTTTCAACGGAAGTAATGTAGGATATGGCTAATTCTATTGCAGTAGCTTCATTCAATGGCTGCCGTTCGAGAAATGTTTCCCAATTCGACAAGCCACGGAGAATATATTGAGCCTCATTGAGGGAACATTTCTTCGAACAAAGAAGCTGCACGTTTTAAACTAGAAGAGAAATATTAAAATGCACCTCGGCTATTTCATCAGGAAAGTAAGGAGCAAGAAGACTGAAGAAGGGGACCAAGTCAGAGGTGTATGGCAATCTGACAAGATAATAAATATAAGAAAACGGAGCTTGCCTGTTTAGTTTAAACATCAACGGACGAAGGTGAGATGCACCGTAGACTACACCAACCCGAATGAACAGTGGAATAGCTTCTTCGTATTTATGGTTATCAAAGAGCAACTCAGCCGCTCTCCGAATTTCATTGTGCTTCACAAAAATTTCTGCCCCACCCAATGGTTCAGGAAGAAAGTTGGCAATATCGTCTAGATCTGACGGACACTTTAGGTGGTAGCACATCCGCATAAGTTCATAATCAATCAACTGAAGAAAATAGAACCAAGAGTAAAGTCAAGTTAAAAGTGGAAACCTGTTTCTGGGAGTGAAAGTTACCATCTAAACGAATTTTCATCAGAAAATGTTTAACAAATGAGTACAGGTTTTCTCCAATCTCCTCTTCTTGCTTCTGAAGCTTTTCGAGAATCTGAAAAACGAGTGCTCAGTGGAATTTGTGAATAATGCAGCTACAGATGCTACATTTATTCAAAAAATACCGAAATACCCTACCTCGGAGACGTTCATGTTATATTTGATGAGATGTTCAGCTGCCGCATCAAAATTGTCTGCTTTGATCTCCATTATTGCACTCTTTTCGCTACATTCTGCTATTTTCTGTATAACCTCCTCATCATTCTTTCCACTCAGCGATTTCTCCAGCAAATTAGCTGCTTGAATATATTGCTGTCTCTCAATAAGGGCGTTAATCTAACAGAGTTTGTTGAAAACGGAGGTTCCTCTCACTTACGGTATCTTCTGTTGGTGTTTCTCCAATGGCATAAAGTTCAGACTTCTTGTTCACCAAGAATATCTGGCCTTCGATGTAGTTCACAGCATTTATCTGCTCGAAAGGAAATTCTTCAAGGTGCTGGGTGTAACAACTGAAATTGTTGCAAAGGACGAAATAAAAGCCTACTCTTGAATAGCAACGTTGGTTCTGTTACAGTTTATAATGTGTGGCTCTTTGAAAAATAGAGGGCCTTTGTCTGTGGACAGGACACAAGGCGGCCTGGTGGATGTACCATCGCCTTTGACGAATATCGAGAGACCAGCTGAAGAACGCACCACAAATTCATCCTAAATCTCTAGATAACCGCAATCTTCCAACTGCCTACAGGTCCGACAGGAGCGATGGATGGAGTTGGACAATCGTGTTGAAATAGTCCAATCGTTTGCTTACTCACGATATTTACGGCAAGATAGTGATGCTCCAACGCGTAGCAGATTGTATTTCTAAACACATAAATTCCAAACTAATGAAGTAGTGAAAGAATACCGAGAATAGGACAAGTTGCGGACTCCCATTGCCGTGTCGAAGAATATCTTCTTCTTCACACCGCGATCGCTCACTTCCACCACAATCATCCCTTTTCGACTCAGGGCAAATACCGTGGGAATGACAAACGCGCTATCCGTCGATGGATTAACGTTTATAGCAAATCGCATAACTTCCGAATATGCCGGTACTATCTGAATGATTGGTGGAACAGAAAAGGCCATGAATACCTTGAAATCTTCGAGTGTTACGGTGTAGAACTCAAATCCGCAAATAATAAAAAGCTGGTTTAAAGCTGTAACCAGTTCAATAGACGTTATTGCCTTTTTCTGCAATGGGGTACTCATAAATTAATTCAAGTAAATACTTACAGAAGGGAATTGTCGCGACTCGACGATTCTGTATTTTCCTTCCACCAGCCGAAAAAGAACCAATCTACCCTGATCTGTTCCTAGGAAAATATCCGTCCTCGTTCCACCTATGCAATATATCTGACCACTAATTAGTTAACAGCTTTATTTCACTCACTTGCTCATCTTGTGGTATTTTTCCTAAAAAATTACAGCACTTCGTCTCAGAAAAGAGTTTAATCTCTGTCATTACCCCTAAAAACGCTATTTAAACATCATATATTGGCTTAAAATAGAACAGTTCACATTAAAAGAAGATTGAGAAAACAAAATAAACAAAATTCAAACGAGTTATAGTTATCGTAGAGGCATGGTTTTCACTGCGTACTAGGAACGCGTACAGTAATCCAAAACTTTTAACCGTGCTAGTAATTACTGGTTGCTTTTGTGGGTTCGAGTAATACGTTAGATTACCGCTTGGTGTTATCCAGGAAAGGTCAGTCATTTCCTTAATTAGGGTGACAGTTCATCTATGGAGAGAAAGAAAATCTCAGTTTCGCTCAGAAAAATCTTTATTGGTGTCGACATTATTAAAACATTTTTCCCGAAGTTGAAACATTTGAATGGGCTAATTTTTAGTGGAAATCATGCTGTCGGTTCATTTATTCCCCGGGGTACAGAAATAAGGTTGAAGGTGAACGGCTATCCAATTGCTTATTAATGTTTCATGACTTGCCGATCCAGTAATTCGGATACCCGTTGGTGGACAATGGATATTTGCATGGCTGAAATGTCTGGAACGTTGAGGAAGTTCCTGTATTGCGAGCCCTCTTCAGAAACAATGACTGTTTGTCTCCAACCTGAATATTTTACACCACCTAGCCACTTCACAGGATCTTTACACCGTCACAACAGTAACAAGCTGTTTCTGGTCGGACCTACACTCTCCATGGGCACTTCTGAGAACAATCGTCGGCGGTCTGTGTTTATCCACCCACTCACAATGTCATTGATGCGTTAGAGAGCCTTAGCAGATGGCAAAGATTTTATCGTCCGTCTTATTGTTCACGGAGTATTTTGTTTCGTATTGAAGGGCGCATAATTGCCCTATTTGGCAGACGACCAGCATCATATAACCGGTTGAATTTCAAGGAGCATTTTACGGATAAGGAGGCCCGTAAACATCAACAGCAGCAGTAAAGAATTTAAACTTTATTATTTTTCAACGTATTGCAAATCTCGTGAGCTTGTTTGAGAAAAGTTATGACGCAACGAGAGAGAACCAGCGCCTATGACCTGCCTCTAACTAAACGTGGACGCGAACTGTGATATTAAAAGGGGACTACTACCGAGGATAGTATCAACAGACGGTCCCAGCCCGGTTGAGAAGCAAGTCAAGACACAGATATAGTACATAGAAAGAGAAGTAGCTGGGGTACTTAGAAGCACTTGCGGTGGACAATTGAGGGTCCGGACTCGTCGTACTCCTGCTTGGAGATCCACATCTGTTGGAAGGTGGAGAGGGAAGCCAGGATGGATCCTCCAATCCAGACGGAGTATTTGCGCTCAGGGGGAGCAATAATCTTGATTTTCATGGTGCTGAAAGATATTCCATTAGAAGGCTAACAATGCCAAAAGGTACCTAGGGGCAAGGGCAGTGATTTCCTTCTGCATACGGTCGGCAATTCCAGGGTACATGGTGGTACCTCCGGACAGGACGGTGTTGGCGTAGAGGTCCTTACGGATATCAATATCGCACTTCATGATGGAGTTGTAAGAAGTCTCGTGGATACCAGCAGATTCCATTCCCAAGAAGGAAGGCTAAATCGTCAACTGTGAAATAGAAGGGAGAGAATGATCTACCTGGAAGAGAGCCTCGGGGCAACGGAATCGCTCGTTTCCGACGGTGATGACCTGTCCGTCGGGAAGCTCGTAGGACTTCTCGAGGGAAGAGGAGGAGGCGGCGGTGGCCATTTCCTGCTCGAAGTCGAGAGCGACGTAACAGAGCTTCTCCTTGATGTCACGGACGATTTCACGCTCAGCGGTGGTGGTGAAAGAGTAACCACGCTCGGTGAGGATCTTCATGAGGTAGTCAGTCAGGTCGCGGCCAGCCAAATCGAGACGGAGGATGGCGTGGGGAAGAGCGTAACCCTCGTAGATGGGGACGGTGTGGGTGACACCATCTCCGGAGTCGAGGACGACTCCGGTTGTACGTCCAGAGGCATAGAGGGAGAGAACCGCTTGTATAGCTACGTACATTGCAGGTGTGTTAAACGTCTCGAACATGATCTAAAGTCCTCATAAAGTTTCTATAAGTGTATGTTGGCGAATACGACTCCTCACCAACTCACCAATCTCACCGAATGCGCGCCGCGTTCGATTAATTCCACCTTTCTTATTCATTTTACTCCTATACTCCTAATTTTATGGCAAACAAGATGGTGTAGGTTATATTCCATAAGAACACGAAATAGCTGAGATATAAACTAAAATAGCACTTTTGGGGTGAAAATAGCGTTTTTGCGGATATCTCAGCTATTTATTGTTCTAATGGAATATAACCTATACCATCTTGTTCGCCATAAAATTCTGAACTAGTTATGTGTAAAAAATAACCAAGATCAAATTAATCCAGCTGGGCGAGCATTTGTTGAGGTTGGTGAGTTGGTGAGGAGTCGCATTGGCCGTGAATGTTTTACCTGTGTCATCTTTTCGCGGTTAGCCTTAGGGTTGAGGGGAGCCTCAGTGAGGAGGACGGGGTGCTCTTCGGGGGCAACACGGAGCTCGTTGTAGAAGGTGTGATGCCAGATCTTCTCCATATCATCCCAGTTGGTGACGATTCCGTGCTCGATGGGGTATTTCAGGGTGAGGATACCCCTCTTGGACTGGGCCTCGTCTCCGACGTAGGAGTCCTTCTGTCCCATACCAACCATGACACCCTGGTGACGAGGGCGTCCGACGATGGAGGGGAAGACAGCGCGAGGAGCATCGTCTCCGGCGAATCCGGCCTATAACAAATCATCTAGATTCTCAGCAATTATCCATCATTGCTCCCTCTAACGAGATTGCAGCCCAGTTCCCAGCAATTAGAAGATTTGACATCGTTATTTAATTGACAGCCGATGGCAATTTATTCCCCATCATTTCCCACTATTTCGCAACACTATCATGCCATATGGTTTAGGGCTACTTCAATCGGTGCAAAGCAGATGTGTGTGCCTCCGAAGGCGCGAGTGGTCTTATTTGCCAAGCGAGGGCATTCCGAGAAAGCTCGACCTGCTCAAAGAGCGCTGTAACGGTGCTCTCGCTCAGCAAACAGTTGCCAGTCCACTTCAATTAGCATATAGAGCCGCCACAAAAAAGAGACAACTTCTGCACTTTGAGAAAGTCCGTCTAACCGGTCAAAAGTGTAAGCGGCCCCGGGACCACCACTGTGAATATCTTTTCGGGGTCGGTTGACCTTCGCTTAGGTCGCAACCTATCATTACGCCTTCACAAAGATAGCCCGCAGAGCTGGTGACACACGAGGAATGTCAGACCAATCGGACAGTCACAACGATATGCGGAGGACGATAATCGATGGGGATTAGTCAGATCATGCATGCGTCTTATGCGCGAGTAACTCTCTAAGCGAACCGGGCGAAACCCAAAGGGACAGTTGCGATCCGCGGATTTGCTTTTTGTGGCTAAACTGAGTGCCTCCGTTTTAGCGAGGAGGGATACCGGATTGTCCGTCTAAGGGAGAAAGACAGCTCCATTCAAATGGAAATCCGGACGGATCCGAGTGAAGGCGCAGTTTTTGTCGCCTCAATTGCTGACCACTGAAGGAACATCTGGACAGCCAGTGTCTGACACGCGCTGGGGCATATGGCCATTTCAAGGTTTGACGGGCGTGCTAGAATTCTCTGCCCTTTTCAAAAGAACGTTTTGTGAATTATCTCATCGAATGGTTTGCATAGGGGTTTACGAGGGTCGGTGACACGTACAAAAAACGGTCATTGGTCAATCGATATAGTTGCGGCCAACAAAAAGGTCAGCGGTAATGCGCTGGAGTATTTCTCACAGCTCTGCCTAAGACAGCGGCCCGTTTGAACTGGGGGACATCAAAGGTCTGCCAGGGGTGATACATTAGGGTTCAGGAGCCAGAAAAGGGGCTACGGAAAGGAAAATAGCAGGCCAAGACGGTGTCCTCTTTTGAATTTCTTGGTTGCTTCAAAAGCGAGATAAATGAACGCTGGACAGAAAGACAAGTCGGAATAGGTCTAATTCAAAAATTCAAAAGCATCATGTTGTTTTCAGATTATGAGGTGCGAAATTAATTAATTACCTTGCACATTCCGGATCCATTGTCAACCACAAGAGCAGCAACCTCGTCGTCACACATGATGTCTGTTGGGCCTAGCGAACTAGTGCCTTCTGCGCCCGCCCCTTGCTTTTATACCGCAAGGGCGCTCCGCGCTCGCAACGCACCCTTGCCATTGGTTGAGAAAATACGCCCATTTCCAAAATAGTACAGTTCTTCCTGGAATATGAGCTCTCCAGATGAGTGACCTAATAAATTCTACTGAAGTTGCATGCCACCAGAGAAGCTATAGGTAATTTTCGCCCCTGCACTAGACCGCACGCACTGGCAGCCGCGACAAAACGAAAACACATTTTGATATCATATACGCGGACTTTTTAAATATAGGTGTCTCTGTTTCGCGGCCCGAACGATGCACATTTCGAATGTTGATCCTAATGATTGAAGTAAGTGGGGTGATGGTGAAGAAGTGGACTAGATATTGACTAGATATCAAAAGGTCCTCTGTGGGTATTACAGATGGCTGTGACCGATGGCACGTCGGGAACAATAAAAGCGCCATGCGCAACCTAATAGGGGAAGTAGGTAGAAGTTCCCTTTGTAGTCGTAGCAAGATTAATTTTTTTTTATAATATCTGCTTATTAAAGAAATAAATTCTAATCTTCTGTTCGCTTGCCCTGCTCTTGTACTCCTTGATAGCTACTTGCCCGTGGTTCTCAAAGATCGTCTGCCTTCCAGCCAGTCTTTCGTCACTGTCCTTTAAGGTAAACATTAGCGTACGCAACGGGAGTCATCGTGAATCCTATTTTCAACGTTTTTACTCCGATCTTGTTTCAAAAGAGCACACGAGGAGAACAAAAGGAGAGATGAAAAGTTTACGTTCACTTTGGTTCCATTAGGAAATGATCGGAGGGTTCGGATATTACTGGCTTCAGTGGCTTTCCTTTGGGGAGGATTGAATATATCTGACAAGTGAACTGAGCATTTCATTAGGTATCCCCGTTTCTATAAAAACAATAGCTCGACGGACTATTTGTAATGCGGCGGAGAGGAGGAGATGATGTGGCCCATTCTCAGTATCTGTACAGCTATTCTCATCTTTCTCAGAGTTTCCCCCATTCATCATCTCTTTTGTCCTTGCCATTCTTTTTTTCAGGAAACAAGACATTTCTCGTGAATCGCAGCCAACACACTTCTTGGTGATTCACATCATCGCGCACCGTTCCCGGAAACCGATGACTCACCTTCCCCCCATGTATTTCCCACCTTGACAAAACAAATGACATTTTTAGTCTATACATAACCTGATTCTGGGAAGGGGGCGAAATTCATCACACCACCTCGAGTCACAGTTTTTCAATGTAATTGGCGGACTAGGGGTTTGATGAACGGGGACCAATATGGCCCTACAGACTTTTTCCTATGGAATGCTAACGGTTCAAAAGTGTCGGCAGCCATCGGTCTTCTTGTGTGTTTCTGTTTGCCGAGACTTGAGCCCCCGTCTCTCGAGTCTCCAGCGCCTAAGTATCTCATCGTGAGCCTCGCGCAGTCGGTGCTAGTAGGCCGACGATTCCACGAATCGCTGTGTTTGCGAGTCGTTGTAATGCCGCTGGGATTGTCCTTCCGACGTAACCAGGAAATATTGGGGAACTGTTGTAGTAACATAAAGTAGACAGGGAGACGCATACCTAGCCGCGGTAGAGCTATCGTCAGTGGCTGCGGCAAATGTTTTGTCGGCGATTAGGAACCGCCGACGGCGTGGCACGTGTCAGGCGGGCTTTTCCGCACCCAAACCGTTCTCTCGACTGTCAATAAACAGTAGCAGGACGCTTCGAGGAAAACAGAAAAGTTTGAGACTCTCGAGTTCCACTAGTTCTTTACGCCAGTTCTCGCGTAGAGTACCGATTCAGCGAGTCAAACGCAAACTGCTGGAACATCTCACTAAACTACATGTGTCAACACTTGCGACCACAGCTAACACACTGCGCCGCATTCGACATAATATTGTATGAAGAAGGGTGACAATCGGACTGTCGGAAAGGGCGGCCGCAACATTGAGACACTGAATATTTTCATCACAATTATATTTCAGCTTATTCGAATGTTTCTCAACATTCTGGGATGCTTTGTAAAGTACGCCAAGGTTTTTTTGGTATGTATACTTGTTACTCTGGAAAACAGCTGCTTCATCTTGTTCGAGTAGTTTACACTTGGAAACATCCTGAGAATGCTTACCGACACGACAAAAAAAGTTGCTGATCACCCCTCAAGATTGATGCTTAAAAAGGTGCCGAGCACCGAGAGGAAGCATTTATCCCTATCTGAAACACATAATGGTTGGAAAATTGCTACCTAGTGGAGAAGGACCAACAGAGTATAGCATAAATAGGCAGCTTGCCCCGGCGGCGGCGGTCTAGTAGTTCTCTCCTTTACCAGTTATGTTATGAACACCGTTGAGCTTTGTGGATGTTTCCATAAAGGGTGGGTGTGAAGTAGATTCGTAATAAAAGGCTGCCCTGCCCTCTCACCGGAAATGCTTCGATGTTCCAGGGCCAGGTGCGCCATATTGACCACCTTCCCTTTTATATTATACTATTCCTTTCTTTTATTTACGTTTCATGGCCCGAGAAAATACTTTTAGATGTCGCGAGCCACCAAGCATACAGACGATATTCTTAACATTAACGTCGGTGGAAAAAAATACACTGTACGTTCTCTTTAATATGACAAAAATGGCAGCACAGGTGAGAAGAACGGATCTCTTGGCCGATCCCCGGTCAAAACTGGCGGAGTGGTTCCGTCCCGGAACAGTAAAGCCCATAGCTACCGATAAGGTAAGTAAGAGGAACTAGGTGCCCAGAGAGCTATTAGGGAGGCAATTACTACCTTGATCGAGATGCCAAAACATTTCGCCATATTTTGGCATACCTTCGGCTGAAGAAAGAGAAGTTCGTCCCTTCTTTGGCCCTTCCTAGCAAGCCAGACGACCTCGCCAAGTAAGATCTTGTAGAACAAGCGTAAGAATGAAATTCAGACTGGTTGGTGAATGCGAGGCCCTAAACCTTTCCGAGCTCAAGGATCTAGCACTGGATCTTCTTCAAAAATACCAACGCACGGAGGAGCAACATTACGTGACTTCTTTTGTCCAGGTCACTCTTAAAGACTACGAAAGCTGGCAATTTGAACGGGAGCAGGTGTGTTTTACTCGGTGGAAGGAAATGGCCGCATTTGTAGAATCAACTAGCTCTGAAGAAGAAGCCTTCTCAAGAAGAACACTACGAGGCGTCAACTGCCTACGATGAATGGGACAACCTGTAGTATTTCACTTGCTTGACACTTTTGAAAACGCGTAGTTAATTCATAATATTTATTCGTAGAGCTGTGTTCACATTCCACAGGGAGACTGTCGGCTGAAATAAATATTGAGGTCGATTAGGGAAGAACTTACAGGCAGGACATTTGCTGGACAAAGTTGGTACCGTAGTGACTTAAGTCCTCCAAGGTGCGGGCTTGATAGATGCAGCTGGAGGCCGAAGCGATAGCATTCATGTTGTCAGTGACGTTCTGAATTGTGTTATGCTACTATCCAAAGCGTAACGCACCGTTTGATAAACGATCACAGCGACGCCGAACTCTCCAGCCCGTCGGATAACATAAGGCAGTTGTCCTGGATCAGCATCGGTAGGACTAAAATGAATTGTTTTCTTGCACAGAACGCTGAATCTTACTCAGTATTGGTGAGATAGATAATAGAATGCCGGACCGAGGAATCTGTTCGATATCCTTGATTTTGTCCGGAAAAGTTGTCCATTATGTATTGGAAGCCACTGAAATTTTGGTTCCTTCTATACAACCAAGGGGTATCACCTAGCAGTGTTTTGTCCGACTTGGGCAGAATACGTCAAATTGTTGATATACGTGTTAAACAAGCTCCAACTGGTAGCTGCCAAGAATGAGAAGCCTCCATAAGCCTTGTCCGAGACAGTCAAAGCCCCAGCTTGGGTGAAATTGGGGGAAAACCTGTAGGAGACCAAAGTATTACTAGCGAACGCCTTCAGAGTTTTAAAGATGGTGTCATTTTGCTTCAGAGACGAATCTATCATAAAGAGGATGTCCTGTTTGACTTCATCGAGTTTGCATCGAATAGGGGGTGCTGCAACATAGAGGGTACAACAACAAAATGGTATCTTACGTGGCGGATCCGTACGACTGGCCACTCCTGTGACGATGTAGTTCCTGTGGAAGTTGGCTCCACGCCCATCGCGTCCGTAAATTACAACCAGGAGAGTCTAAATAGGAGGTATAGAATATATCTCTCGGCTAACTAACAGGGTATTGCCAGTCAATCGGTTTGTTGCCATACCACTCGTATCCACACTGGGAATCACGACGTTTCAGGTAGGTAGTGTGAACTAGGCCAACTCCATTGATGTCGATGAACTGGGCATAGAGGAGGACACCTCCGGCAGCATCCAATCCGTCTCCATGAACAACGATCGTATTCATTTGGGCTTAAATTTCAATTTGGGTTGTATTAAATTGTTCGCTACTGAGAAGAGGGGCGTAGTGGGCAGAATCGGTGATAGCACCATTGTATCCGTCCAAAGTCTGTACAAATCCGGGGTAGATCTGAAAACGTGTAAGTGGTTGGAGACAGTTCAGCTCACCTCGATTGACGATCTGCCTCTGATGTTCAAGAAGCAATAGTTTGATCCACCTGAGCCCCCTCGGATGCTGAGTTGATATGTTCCAGCTCTAGTGGCTCCGGTGTCGTTTACCTGCAATTTATCTATAAAACAGCCTCAGATGTCGAATACCTGCACAACTCCCAGATAGTTACTGTCACTGGTAATAATGCTTGGAGGAAGCGCAATCATATCCCCGGCAGGATCTGTCAGTGAGACCGTGAACGGCGGGTTGGTCTGCGGCATGTAGTAGTCGATTGTGAACTCGTACATCTCGTGTTCCACCTAATTTGCTACTTATCATACTTATTCCAAGAGAAAACCTGGAAGAGGACGTCGCTGTTGCCGCAAGTCTGCAGCTGGGCAGATTCCAAACCAGCGCTCCTGTACAGCGAAGGAACGTACTTCGCGATGAAGTTATCACATACGTCTCCTTGAGACATCTGCATATTCATTTAGTTTTCTATTTTGTACATTACATACCACGAACAGATTTCCGTCGCTGTACTGGACAGTCCTGTACATAGACCGTACTCCAGGCGTATCCCATCCCTCTCCGCAAGGTGAGTCGATTGCCGGAATGAGGAAGTTCACCTTAAAACGTTTCAATCCTGTTAAAGGTAACATTTACCTGTGCTCTTGTTTCTTGAAGAATCTGTGTGAGTCTGTCTTGTTGGGAAGCGTCCTCTGGAGTAGAGCGCGTGATGATCAGAACAATAGAGTTAGGAGATACGAAGTCGTCCCTTGCGAGGAGAGTATCCAACACATCGAGGTAGGGGCGGGGGCAGACTGTAAGAGGAACCGTTTATATGTTAGTGAGGCTCACATGTGTCACAAGTTGAGTTGATGGGGCCAGGGCACGCGTTCACTGTGATGTTTTTGACGGCATCCACGATGTCATCTGAGCTAATAGAAGAGACCGGCGGGTACCAGTAAGCCTTGTTGCTGGCTAAAATTGGAATTAATAAAACGGTTCCTGATTACTCGAATCGAACGGATAGAGGATGTACTGGTTGAACCAGTTGGACGTGGTAGGGTCATTCCTAATGCTGTCGAGAGCGGCCTTCAGCTTTTTCTGCATCACAAAAATGGTGGATCCCATTCCATAAGATGTTTCGAGCATAATGGCCAGAGTCCTACTGTTGTCGCCAAAAGCGGCCGGATACGGAGGTTCACAGTATGCTAAATCGGGATCTCCTCATATGAAGTAGGTGTCTCATACGTTGTTCACAGAAGGTTCCTCCAAACATTGGAGGGCACTTGCAGATTGATCCTCCGTCGTCGATACCGCCATTCTGGCAAAGTGGGTTCTGGCATCTACTGCCTGTCCAGCCGGGTTGGCAAACACAAGCACCGTTAACAAGGAATCCGTCATTAGTACACCGGGTCACTAAGAAATAAAGTGACAGCTATTTGGCTAAGGTATACCGTATCGGTAGCAGTTCGAAACACCAAATCTGTTGAAGGCATAACCGTATTGGTCAATTCCTGAGAATTGCATGAAGAAGTTTTGTCCCGGAATAGGTGAAGGGCAGGCAAATGGTTGAGAAACGTATGAATAGCCGCAATCCCTGGAAATAGTTGCTTTTATTATGAGGTAGTCCATACCATCTGTTGGCCATTGTGAGGGGATTGGTAAGAGTGAAGTTTTCGCCAATGATACCGTAGTTGAGGTTGCCTTCCATGGACGCGTAAGATCCATCTGCTTGCCATTGGTTGATATACGTTGGAAGAGCCACGATGTAGTTGGTATCTGGATAAATTGAGCACTAATTCTCATCAAAACTTACTCGAGTCTTGATTAGCAAAGAGCTGTGGGAAATCATTGTGTGGATCGTTCACGAAACCATAGAAGACTTGTATCTCTGACTGTGATCGGACTTGGGCATAGCAAGAACCGCTTCCCGAAGAAACTGTGACTGACCATCTACCGGGAGGAACGATGTCTGAACTTTTATTATCATAGTTCATTTTGCCTGGTTTACTGTTATTGGGGTCGCCGGGGTAGAGACCCATTCCATATCGGTGATTTTGACAAACGAAGAACCGCTTTACAGTGCAGACATCGTTCTTCCAACATCCGCTGTTGTCCATGTAGACACAGTTCTTTGTGGTATTCGCATCTGGCCATGTTCCATCAGTGCACCATTTTGTATACGAGGGCTTAAAACCCAAAGATTATATTACAACTCAATTATACATCAAGAGGTTGAGCAGTATTTCCATCGGGTACGTCCCAAGTCCAACTGTTGCCATGGCGAATTAGTCCAATCCAGTTCTCTGCTCCTTGTGTTTGGACTAAGCATATTATGACATTGCAACATTATTCCTTACAGTGAATGAAATCGTCTTTATCTTGCGTGGTAACGTCAGCTAAGGCAGCCGGAGGATTGAGATTATGGCAATATGAAGAAGCATCGTACCAGCCTAGAGTATTTGCCCCAAGTAATATGCAGGTTTGCTGGTAGTTTGCCCAACCGCTACCCACAGTACACGCTGAAATTTTTCGAAGAATTATTTCCCAGTTGTACTTACGAGCTATATATTGGATTAACCACAGATTGGCTTCTTTTATCATTTGAATTTCATATTTCGCATCTTTAGCTGGAGTTCCGTCGGGTAGGTAAACTTCCACATCGGTGATGTTCTCTCCAATAACAGCTAAATATCAGGATAAATGTCAAGTGTTCGCCCTAACCGATAGTCATGGACTGGGTCCACCCATCGACGGGGATGTACTGATAGGCAGGGACAGTGGAGCAATCAGGAGAAGCAATTTGAGCCGTGATTCCAGATTTATACATAGTAGTGATGTAGGGAAGGATCTGAAGAGCATAGAACGTATACCTACTGGCACTACCTGTCCGACAGAGGGTGTCATATAGAAGAAGCCATTTGTCATGAAGGCAAAGTCTTGTATGTAGTCGGGCAGTACTCCATCGGACGTGCAAATCTGGGCTGCGGTTTGAATAATGTTGATCTGAATACGTTCAAATATTGCTAAACTTTGTTTGGTACAGTTAGTTGATTTTCAGTAGCCCGGGTAAAGATGGTGCCGTAGTCAAGTGTGTCAGGAGCTCCGGCATCAGAAAAGAGGTAGATGGATGATCTTCTTTCAGAGAGGTAAGTGCCGTAATTAAGAGCAGCCATTAGCTGGACTTGACAATCCTATAATGGTTGGTTTTGATTTTGAAATTACGCATACGTCGGCTCCGGGGGTAGAGTATCCGCTCAAGTTGGCAGCGACCGCTCTGATACTGTCAACGAAGGCTTGAGGGTGAGGATCATTGACAACCGCGTCATAGTCTGAAATCTGGCGATGATCATTAATAGGGAAATATACCGTTGCCGGCTGCGGTAACCAAGACCCAAGCCTTGATCCAATTTGGAGAATGAGTCTGAACATCTCTGACGAATTCGGCAATGTTGGACGCCAGAACGTTCCAGGTATCCTGCATGCTGGGGCGGGCTGCAACGACGAAGACCATTGTCTGGCCGTCGAAGGTCTGGTCTGGGAATGGATTAGGCTCAAGGCAGGTGTCTGAAATGTTCGCACGTTACGATTCTTGTTTAAATAACATACACAGTTCGCAGAAAGTTCCCCAAGAGCCAGGGTTACATAGACAGAATGAACCGGCTGGTGTTCCACCGTTCTGGCAGACAACGCTCTGGCAGCTTTAAAAAAACTGATTTTCATTATATTCGTCACTTACAAATCGCCAGTGTAGCCGACTTGACAGATACAGCTGTTGTTGGTAACTGGGTCAATCACACCTCCATATAGACAAGTTCCAGTAGGTTGCGTCGTGGTGTTGAAGATAGAGCAGAAGCCGATTGCAGTACGCTGGATGGTGAATCCATTGTTATCGTCGGCAAAGACAGTAGCATAGAACGGCTGGCTGTCAAATTCGCAGAAGTCGGCAACCCCAAAATAGAGGTGGTACCCACATTCGTCACGGTAGACACCTAAAATAAAGGTACTACTTCAGGGTGTAGGCTGACCGTTGGAGTAGTACATGGGCTTTCCAGGAGAGTTGTTATCCTTGTTCCTATTCGTAGTTACCGTGATTTCGGCAAACAGGCGGTAAGGATCCCTTGTGGCATTGTAAAGGCCATTGAGCTGACCAACAAGAGCCAAAGGTGTTCCTGAATAGAAAATATGACTCTGTAAAGGTAATGAAACTACCAACAACAGGGACCGTGTCGATGGCGTCATTCCACGGAGCGAATGACGTGGCAAAGAAGAAGTCGTAGTTGGACCGGGAGTAGATCCTGATAGAGCAGGGATCTTGTGAGTTTGCCGTGGTGATTCCAAAGAGATACTCCCCGGTTTTGGGGGATGTCACTTCCCAAATGTAGTTTTGAGTGTCGGGGGTGGAGAAAGGCAGGATGTTTCTGGAGTCATTGTCAGGATCCCAGAGATTGAAGTTGAGGTTGTCTTAAATATGTCAATATTTTGAGACTGATAAATACATACTTCCAGTGGCGACAATGATCACATTCTCAGCAGAAGAGTCAATCATAAAACTGCGCTGGATGTTTGGCAGACAACGGTCAAGATCATTCGCGTACACCAAGTTTTGATTCTTCGTCGTGGCTCGCATGACACCAAGGATGAACTAAAATTGATTTCGTCTAGTCAATGTTATACTAACCTGTCTGAGAGTGTCGTTAGACGGACTGCTCAGCTGGAAGGTCAGACCACCACTGAACAGGCCGGCGTTCTGGATAGCACGGAATCCCTCGTTCAAGGGATCGAAGTTGCAAGAGCTTTGAGCTAGGAAGAAAGTGAAAATCTATGAGGCATTTCCATTATATAGACTACGATAGTTACCGGCAGATTTCTTCTCGAATTGGCTTCAGTTACAGTTCTCCAGTTTCCAACATCGCTGGCAACGGCGTCGGTGAAGTGGAGGATAGGGGACTTGTCATAGACGTAGTCAACAAAGATGGAATACAGGCTGTCGAAGGTGACATCCGAACAGTTTCCAATGGTGTCGACTATGGCCACTCTGCCCAGGTCGCTCAGGAAGGCTTGGTAGCCAGAGGCTGGGTACTGCTTGGTAAGGTAGTCTCCGTCACCGTAGCGGACCAGGACAAAGCTGTTGTAGATTCCATCCTTCAGGGCGTCATTATCTTCCATCTAAATAGAACCTCCTTTATGATCTCTATGCAGGTTACCTCGGCTTGAACTGCAGCTACAATGGCGTTGGCGTATTTGTTCATGGAGGCAACGTTTCGAATCACAACAACCAGAGATTTGTCGTCGGTGAGGTATGGACCAAAGTTGGGATCGCAAGTTACTAGAAGAAGATAGCAAGATAAAAACGAGCTACAAACCATGCTCGCAGTTGTCTCCCCAGTAGCCATCGGGGCATTCACATATCAATCCGCTAGGAGCCAGTGTTCCTCCGTTCATACAAGCAGGCTGCTGGCATTGGTTGCCCGTGAACAGTTCAGGGCAGAAGCATGTGGCGTCGGGAGTGCCAGCATAGAGAAGGCTTCCTCCATTGTAACAGGTGAAGGGGAGCGTGGTCGTGGGCAGTGTAGTGGTGGTAAGAGGCTGCATACAGCTGAACTGAAGAGACCTTCTCCAAGCGTTTCCAGTCTGGTCGGTTCCGTCCACCTAAAACATAGTATATCTGATAGGTATACAGGCTTACGTGAGCCAGATAAGTTTGACCAAGTTCGCAAGAGAACTGTCCCGCGTACCATTCGTAGCTACATCCATACCGAGACGTCAACAATGCGCGGTAGACTGGATTTTGAGATCTTGGATTTCGAATAGTGACTCCTCCAACGGCTAAATTTCGAAAAAGGATATGAGTTTGTTTGACTAGCTACTTCCAGGTGTTGTAACATTAAAAACATGGGAGAGGAAGTACATAGGCGTGTTGGCGAAGGCGGACTCTTGAGCAGGGGTGTCGTCGCTTTGGGGAGACATCGTAAAGCCATTTTGGATTGCTAGCCATGACCAGATCTTGAATATAGTAATTTAAACGTTGACCTGTGAAGTTTTTCATGCTGGCCATTACTATTGCTGTGTCATTTTACAGCTTCTCTGATAACAGGGCAATGACGCGGACTATCCGGATTGCAGCGGGTGATTGAAAATGACTGACTTCAATTGTTACGATGCAGTCAGTGGTTGGAATTCCTCCATTGTCAATGGTCAGCTGGTAGGAGCCAGGAGCAAGAGACGTAGGGTACGTCATGTAACCATAGCTGTTTTGTGAGCCGCCACTACCGTCAACAAGATTTCCTAAAGCGGTTTCATTTTCGTTTACTTGAAAAAGCGCACCGTTGACATCCGTAAGGTTGATCCAGGGTATACCAGCAGCGTTGACTTGAATGTTCAGCCCTCCGGAGACGCCGTCTACGGGGACGTAGTATTTGCCAGTGCATCCCGAGGGAAGGTACAGATGGTCAATTAGTCTATTCATATAGGTGGAAGGACTCAGTTGAGCCGGTGGTGTGGTACCACAGATTGCTGAAGATGACATGATCTAGACCAAGAAGAAAACTCACGATGTTCGCAGTACTGTCCAGTCCAGCCGGGTTCACATTGTGAGGTGATTCCAATGGCAGCAAGGACAGACCGTTTTACCCGTTTTGAGAGAGATACCTCCTCTTTGAGATCCTCGTAGTAGTTGGAATGAGTCTCTTCCGAGAAAATGACCTGCTCGGCTAAAAAAGGGGTTATCATATTAGACTTTCTCACCATATATGCAGGATAAAGCTAAGCTGCCCAGAAGGAGCAGTACCGCTAGCACCCGCATGCCGACTGCAGTTGGAAGACAGTACTGACTTTACGAGCTGATAAGGATATCTGGATGAGACCGTAAAAGAAGGCGTCGCCGGGGAGCCCGTGGAAACCAATGAATTGACGACATTTAAATGGGGAACAGTCATTTAAACTTCGGAATTTTTATGTCTTCTGGAAGAAGGCCTTCTGTTAGAGAAGAGGGCAATTACCCTAACAAACAGGGAAGTTTGGAGTTTAGTTGTGTTTTTTCCTTCCTGTATTCCGCAGTCTTTTGTCGATACGGCCTTCACTGAAAAATGTCCGAAAAAATCATTGAGTTTTCCAGTTCGTTGTGATCTCTCGATTCCCACCTTGGTCATATTTTCTTCATCGACACCTTTTCCTCTAGGAAATAACCTCTCAATATCTAAAATACCTTATTCGACGCCCGCTAACAAGTGAAAACCGCTAAGTGTACGCAGATTAGGAAGGCGTAAAGAAAATTGGCAGGTTTAATAGCTAAAGTTTTTATTGCGACAAACACCAAGTTTTGGAACCAGTGTTCAAATCAGATAAGCTGCAGCAGTGGCCACTGACACGCTGGTTCTTCAGACTAGAGGGGGCAAGAGTTGAAGGGGTGGGGCATCGTAGCGCATATTCTTTTACTACCAGTCGCTGAAGCCGCCTTTCATTTTTTTAAACGTCGTTATCTGCCAGCGTTCGTTCTTTCTTCGGAGTAATTTCCCCTTTTCAGAGTTTTCTTTTTGATAAAAGGTCGCCCGCCTTATCGTTGCTTATGTGTGGTCTACTATGAGGATACAACTAGTATGCATCATTCCATTCCTATCACATCTAGTATCGGCTACAAGTAAGAACTTCATAAAAAAACAATTTTAAAATGGCCGTTCACATCTTTTGGGAACACAATTGGTTAGCAGGAATTACTAATCTTTGGTGGTTCCTCGTTCCAAAAATAGAGGCCGAACGACCTTCTTGGCCGTACTTTTTTAATGAGATTAGGTTAAAGAATTCTTGACCTGGACGGAGTAAATTGGAAAGTTCGTTTTTCACAAACGTATAGTTTCGAAAAAACAATAACGCCATTAAAGCAAACTGCAACTGTCCGAAGAGATTCCACCCGGTCTGCGGAAGTGACGCTCTCTCATATAACAGCATATGTCACCTGCAGTGTGCAGCTTCTAAAAATCCCGGTAAAAGCGTCGAAAAAACTCCCTAAATCAAGAATTTCAGATATCCAATTAGCGCACAATGGTTCCTGTTGTGCCCAGCTGACATGTTCTCTCGACCGATACCCTGTTTGCGATAACTTTGGTATCCCGGGATCAAATTGTTTTTGAAGGGTTCAGGTCGAACCCATCATAACGACTGCTTCTTTAGTAGAGCAAGATGTCTGGCAAGAAAGACAGCGAACATCTTATTGTCTAAAGTAACTAATCCTTGGTTAGTTTCTTCCTTTTCAGGTTCACTTTGGAGAATGCGTCAGTGAGGAGCATTCGGCTGAGAACTGTCTAGACAAATGCGCCTTTCCGGGGGTCCAAGTATGTGACCATCTGGGCAACACACATGAGTCGGAATGCCAGTAATTTCAATACCCGTAGACTCCACTCTATTATATTCAGACTCGAACAGGCAAACTGCTTCAGAAGAAACGCAAATCGGCCAGAACTTCTGTTAGTCTGGTACGCAGCGTGCAATACTTCCATGACTCCATTGGATAAGATCACTGAACATTTTCCTGAACCTGAGAACATAAGCCAGTCAGAAGGCAATAGTTCGGATATAGCGGAAGATGGATTGGACGGTTCTTATGCAAGCTCCTTGAGGTGGAGAGCCCTTCTCTCCAGTCATTCTTATATTTTTCAGGGATACGTCTGCAGAGATGCTTCCACGTCAGATATCGCCTTTAAAAGTTAGCGGACTACGTCTAGCATTTATATCGCTATCATTCAGCTTTACGACATCACCCAGCCGTGTTCCGCGGCGAACTGCGACAAAACTTGGAATCCCGTATGCGACGACAGCAATAAAACGCATAAAAACCTTTGTCTTTTCAAATTTCACGCTTGTAAAGTGAGTTGGGCTGAATTGTAACGCTGTCTGCCAGGTGAATAGGCTGGATGGCAACACCGTGGCGCTACTTCATGAAGGAGAATGCTCTCCAAAGAAGGAGCCACAGTCTTGTAAAAGCTGTTTTTCGGTCGACGAAGATCCCGTTCCAGTGTGCGATAATCTGAATCACGTGGGTTCATGCGGGATTTTCACGGAAGAACTGTTTTTTTCCAGACCCACGCTTCGCTATGCGCCATATCTCGATTCAATTGTTTTCAGAGATTAAATCATAAGACAGAACGAGTTTTGGTTCACATCGGACCCTGTTACAGAAAAAGTCCCATATTCACATTAGAGGTATTATATATGAAAAGCCATTCCGATGAGAGTTTAGAAAGAGAAATGTCCAAACAAATGTAGCGAAGAGAGGAAACCGGTGTGCGATGAAGCTGGCGTAACCCATCATAACTTATGCTCTTTTCAAAAGCAGAACTGCCAAATGCGACAGGTTGGTGTGTGAATGCGCTGGCTGCCACCTTTCCAGGGTGGAAAGCAGGCACCCATGTTGAGGTCTATTAAGGAGTGCGACAGTCAAGAGGAAATACTGGAAGTGAAAACCGAAGCAAGCATTCAGATTAGTGATGGAGATAACAGTACTCTCTTGGTACAGTCTTTATCCATGCTTAACTAATTTCCAATGTAGATAACAGAGAAAGAATATCACACAAGCAGCCTCGAAGAGTTCGAGGAGGATAAGGACAATTCCACAGGTAAAGCTATTCTACAATAAAGAAGCTTCTATTTAGCTAATTCTCGATTCGAGTGTCCTCTGCCGATGTGTGTTGAGGACAGCAGTTCGCCTGTCTGTGATTCGGATGGGACTTACCATGAGTAGTTGATTTCTATGATATACTATAGAGGACGTTTCAGGAATTTGTGTATGTTTACTTACGCAAGATGTTTAGCGGCACGAAACAATAAGTTTCTGACTGTTGATGCAGAAGAGAGGTGCATAACGGCCAAATGTAATGAAACTTGTGAAAACACCACTCGTCTAATATGCGCTTCTGATTTGAACACTTATCAAAACGACTGTTTCTTCTTGAAGGAGAAGTGCAAAGATGCCTCGTTGGAAATTATGTATTACGGTAATGCTACACCCTATGCTTCTGACAATGTAGATTATTCAGGTTCCTGTTCGGAATGCCTACAGTCTCCGTGTCCTGCTTCTCCTCCTGATGCACCAGACAGTGCATTTGTCTGCGACAGTGAAGATGCTACCAGAAGCTTGTGTGAATATCAAATGCTTAGCTGTTTCGCTGACAAGAACACCGCTTTAAACTTCACAATAATACATGTAATTTTTCACAATTTCTTCATCATTGATTATGTTCAGCTAGGTAAGTGTTGCGGCAGCACGGATCTCTGTCGGAATAAGTCGGAAGAGCTGATTTGTGGCAAAGATGGGAGAACATACAGGAATCATTGTGAATTAGACCTGGAAAACTGTAGGAATGAGAAGCTGTTGGTTCCGACGACGGAGGTAGACTTTAAGGGAGAATGCAAGTGAGCCAGCCCTTGTTTACAATCTACTTTATGGTAGGACGACGGCTGCAACGGACGACGAAGGTGCCTTCCTTGTAGATGAAGGGGTTAATTTTGAAGAAATTAACAACGAAACGAATATTGGTATGGCAGTTTCTTTCAAAATGCAGCGTGTCCCAGAGGTTTGCAACGAAATCTGCGACAACATATACTCGCCTGTTTGTGGAACAGACGATATAACGTACACGAATATATGCCAATTGAAACTATCGAATTGCAAGTCAGGGTCAGTGAAAATTTCCTCTTAGGAAGAATTTCTATTCAGAAAAAATGTTGAGATGTCATATAACGGCGAATGTTGTAATAACAAGTGCTCTTCTAATTTTGACCCAGTATGCGACAATGAGGGAGTCACCCACCAGGTATTCCCTTATTTAATCCGGTTACTTAGTTTCCTGTTAGAATTTGTGTCTATTTGGCCAACAGAGATGTATTGCTGAGAAAGCTTTGAGAAAGAATTTAACAATTGCTAAATTTGACGCGTGCACAAATGTCTGTTCGATGGTTTGTACAAAGGAATATTCTCCAGTTTGTGGAACGAATGGTACATGATCGAAAATGGTATTCACCCGCATTTCTAGGCATTACCTACGTGAATATGTGTGAAATCGATCGACAGAACTGCTTTGTGGATATGAATATCACGACCGGCACTTACATTCAAAAAGATTACGATGGTGGGACAATTATAAAAGTAATCCGTTGAGCGTTTCTACAAAGAGAGGACCCTGGGTCTCACAGCGACCCTGATCCATGTAGACGCAATACAGCGTTGCTTCGAAACTACTCGCGTTGTTACAAAATAATGCAATCTTTACTTCTTTTGCTTATTATTCCAAAAAAATGTCAAGTGTTCTACATGTTCTGCTATCCCAGAATCTTGGGTGCCATGTTCTGAATATTTGTATATTCTTGCAAAGAGACAGTCCTAATCAATTTATAGAAATACGTGTAAATACGTTAGGAAGAAAATCTTATAATTTAGGTGAATGCTGTCCAGACCTTAAATGTGATTTTAACTTTGCCCCCGTATGCGATTCTGATGGAACAACCCATGCTAACACGTGCGCCTTTCGACAGGCGCAATGTGTACAGTCGAAAAAAGGATACTCCAACATTTCCATACAATACGAGGTAAAATATTATCAATAGATGAATTGACATTTACTGTTTAGGGGCAATGTTGCAATCAGCCGTGTGAAAATGACTACGTTCCAGTTTGTGATGGAAACGTGACACACGAAAATCTATGCCGCTTTCGGTCAGCTCACTCTCTTTTTGTACTTATCATATTTTAGAATAGCCCAATGCGATTCAGAAAGAAGGGGGCTGACTCTATCTTTAGCTTATTCCGGAGAATGTTGTGTGCTGCGAAACGGTGAATGCCAAAGTTCTGGTGAGTTTTCATGATACCGTTTTGGCAAAAATCTCTTCCACAGGAACAGTTTGTGACAGCTTTGGACAGACCCACGCTAGTCTGTGTCAGTTTGAATTGAAACAATGTCTAGTTGAGAAAACAGCCAAGAAATCCATATCTGTCGTTCATAAAGGTACCGCACTTCTCTGTCTAGAAGAAACACTTATTCCAGGTGAATGCTGTTCCATCGAAGCGTGTCATAAAGGAGGATCTTCTGTTTGTGACAATCGTGGAGGTACCCATGCTTCAATGTGCCACTTCCAAAACACACAGTGCATCCACAACAAGATCCACCCTCACAGCTTGATACAGTTTGATTATAACGGTTAGATTTACGTCCTTCATTTTGTTGGAGAATTGGGTTCCTCAACGTAGTGGTTTCCTTCCAGGAAGTTGCTGTTCCAACAATTGTGGAGAAGAGTGGGAGCCTGTTTGCGACCAACATGGCGCTATTTATGAAAATAAGTGTCGATTTCAAAAGAGAGCTTGTGAACTCTCAAGAAGGTTTGCCCCATTCTCTTCGTGTTTATATCTCTTGCAGGAGGTCCGGCTTATTGTTGGAAACACCTTGTACAGAAAGGCGAATTCGGCGATTGGTGCAACGAACCAAAATGACTATTTTCTGATCTCACCAAAGATACGGTACATAAATCATTTATTCTGTTCGTTTTTTAATTATTCTTCTTCAAATCTTTTAGGACTTGTATTTCTTAATTTTGTTTCGAGTACGGTTAAATTGCCTTCAACCTCGTGCAACCGGGTACCAAGGACTCTAAAAGGCTATAGTTTAAGGGCGAGGCAGTTACTCACTTGTTAGCTCTCCGTAGATGAGTGATAGCCATTTGTTTATCGTTACAAACATCAAGGAGAATAGTAGTGATCGCTCGGAGATCAGAATCGTCTAGGTCAATCGCCTGGGATGTCAATAACTCTCTAACTAAAAATAAAATGTCAGCAATAGCATATAGCCAGCTTACTCTGCTTCATATTGACCACGGCTACACTGTTCTTTCCTTCTAAATTATTCTGAGCACTATCTGTTCTTGACAGGGAGCTCATCGCCTGCAACTGGATAACATTGTCTAATGACACGCTCACATTTTGAGGCAAGGATTCCGCCATGGACCGATATTTGACTAGAGTGGATTTAATAGACTCTGACTCCTCATGAGCGGTACTTAGCTGTGCTTTTAGAAACCGATTTTCGGCTAGAAGCGTGTCCAAATCCTCTGTGACCTGAAGCGCATTCATACTGTGTATGCATGTGCCACTGACCCGCCGATTATCCCCGTTCAGCAAGAAACTCATCTCCGAACTTAACCTTTCAACCTTTGCCACAAGATTCTCCCTCTCCTTGACCAATTCCTCTTTGACCCCGAGGACAGTGTGTAGATCAGATTCCATTTGTTTATACTGAATTGATTTCTCTTTTCGTTGGAAACGGCTACCCACCTCTGAATATAACTTCTCATATTTTCCTAGATCCTCGTCATGAGATGATCGGCTGCCCTTTGATATGGATAATAATGATAATCCCGTCCCAGTCTCATTCTGCAATTTCTCGACCTGAACAACTCTGTTGACACGAGGTCCGACTGAACTCACCTCAAACTTCGCTATCTGTTGTCTGAATAGTTTACAGTCTTTTTGGAGTTCTAATTTCTCGGCTTTGAGTTCTTTGCTCTCCAGTCTCGCGGAAAACACCTCTCGTTGCAGGCGTTCTATTTCCTCAGTCAGGTCAATTTTATCATGAGAATAATTGTTCTTTAAATTTTGCTCTATCTGAAAACTCTTTATGTTTTCCTTAACTAAACAGCTTACAGCTTGTAATCTGGATATTTCATGTTCCGCCCTTTCTAAATTCCTCTCATACATACTACATTTGGCCAGAAGATTTTGCTTCTCTTTTTCTGCCACTTCTAGATCTTTTCCCAGTCGGAGAATTGTCTCTGTTTTGGCATCTAATCGAGTTTTCAACTGTTCAATCTTAATCACAATGATTCTACTCCAATCTAACTATAAACTAGTACCTGTTTCCGAAAACTGGCAATTTCTTCGTTTTTATAGCTATCTTGTCGGTCCATTGATATATTGCTGCGAAAATTAGATGCTCACAATGAATGACTGTTTAAATGAGGTCCCATGTGCGAGCAGATGACGTCAGTCGAGACAGAATCGATCCGGCTTGGCAACGCTGTGGCCGGCAATAAGCACTGCTAATAAACGAGGGTGGAAGAAGCTGGTCATAAATTTTTATTTGTCTCTTTTAATACGATTAAAAATCTGTACATACGACGTAACCTAACCAACTACGTACAGTACAACATTTACGATTAATCAGTGAAGACGTTGACCATAGGTCTCAGCTCTCCATGGGTCTTGCGGTTGATGGAGTAGCCTCTGCTAAGCCCCTGTTCGAACATTGCACGGCGTTCGGACAACGGGGTCAGCACAAACTCTTCGTGGACTTCCGGAACTTGGGTATAGACGACTCCCTCTCCGATATGATTGTGTACTGGTTCCTAAAAGATAACAGTTTACAGCCCTTGATTAATACACACCTGGTGGTGAGATGTGACTGTGTGAGTCGTGGTAACTGTAGTGGCAACAGAGGCGGCAGACGGACGCTTCTTGTGGCGTCTGCACTCGCTGCAGTCGCTTTCATCATCCCGAAGAGCTTGCTCAATCTGGAAATGTTTGCTAGTCTGAATTTGGTTTCTGATAACCTTTTGGATGGCCTTGTGCTCTTCGCTATAGGACTGATTTGTGGTGCCGCTAACATTGCTCATCATGGTTGATTTCCTGGCTGCGGGCATAGGGAAGGTTTGAGCAACTGGACTGTTGGGAGACGAGGGAAGGCGAGGTACAGTGATGATGGGAGACATCGGAGGGCGGAAGTCCTTCTGCCCCCATTCACTAACGAAGGCACGGACGCTCTTTACAACCCTGAGAGATTGGTGGTCGGCAGACGTGCTTCGAGCGGCTGCTACTGGAGCAGGAACCACGATGGGCGAAAGTACTGGAACGGCTAAACTGAATTGGTTTAGAAATTAAATGCCGTACTTTGGACATGGTTGTGGTGTTCTTGATTGATAGTCGAAGAGTGGGAACGACGGTGGCTAGACTGAACGGAATAGGCAGACTGTGACTGGTTTCCGACTGTGGTTACGGAAGATTGGGTAACGGTGCGCGGCTTGTGATGCTCCTCAACCTAAACACATGGGTAAAGCATAGTTCTGGCTGACATGTTCATGGTGATGGTGTTCCTGGTGATGTTCTACAATGTTAGGAACAGACGACGAACGGCTGTAGATTTTGATTTCTTCAACATGGTCGGGACGACGGAATTTGGATCCTCCTCCATAACGATTGAGCAATTCTGAGACAGGAAGCTGTTCTTCCTCGACGGAGGTGTGCTAAAGCGGGGTAAGCATTGTAGTTTCTAATGGAAAGCTACCTCATAGTGATGAGACACAATGTGTTCTTGGTGATTCTGATGCTCTTTGTGGTGAGCGTTATGTTCTACCGCGTGGATCTCTTCGTGGTGGTGATGTTCAGCCTCATGATTATGGTGATGGTGTTTGTGCTGCTCTGCGTGTCCGTGCTGTTCTACAAGGCTTTCATGACGGGAGTTATGGTGATTGTGGTGTCCCTTCACTGAAGCCTCGTGCTGATGGTGATGATGCTTGTGGTGCTTTTCATTATTGGCGTGCTTATGCTCTATGACGGCGGCCACGGGGTGAGAATGCTGTTTATGGTGGTGATGATAATGATGATGTACTATAGGCTGGTGCTCCTTGACGGGAACCTCCTGATGGTGCTTATGAGTATGCCCGGTCACCCGGACCTCTTGCGCATCCTTCAACTCACGATGAGGCAGATGAGGTACACTTTGCACCGCAACAGGCGCGGATTCGTAGCGCACTTCCTCATACTTATGTTCAGCGTGGTGACCATGCTTCTGTTCCAGGTGAACTTGATGATCATGGTAGTGTTCCAGGTGAGTATGATGATCGTGGTTGTGTTCCACGTGATGATCATGCTCCTGTTCAATATGAACCGGAGGAGCGGAACTTGTGCGTGTATGGTGGCTAATCTAAAAAATACAGTCAGGGCAAGGCAGTGTGTGCATTTACATAATGAGTTCCGTAGTGCACTTTGACTTCTCCCCCCTGCTCGAATCGGGACTTCAAATCTCTTACAGCTGCAAACAATAGTAATTCAAATTAATGTGAGTGACCTACAGGGTCCGCTGAACACTTCTTCGACTTGGTCATCATGCTTGTGGTAGTGTGTCTCGACCTGCTCCTGATGAGCGCTGTGATCATGGTGATGGTGATGGTGCTGTTGGCTTTGCTTAAATGATAGTGTATCAATATGAAAAAGAAGTGGTTAACCTCGTGTTCATCATGACGCGCCTCTACAACACTAGTGAAGTGGCTCTCGTCTATCCGGCGAAGTCCTTTTTCGTGGTGAGAAACAACTGGCGAAACATGGGCAACAGGAGCGGAAACTTGCTTAACTACGGTTACATGGCGATGCTCCTCGACAACATTGACTGGTCGAAGATCTTCACGGACATGGGGACCAGAAAGATTCGGTACTAGTTCCCTAAATCTGTCTTTACTTTAAGCTATTAAAGCGATCACCTATGAACATGGAGTTCCTGATGATGGTGATGGTGGTGAGAGGAGACATCGCTGTCTGCGTCCTGGAAATGTTCCTGCTGAGGAGGAGCCTTTCTCTGAATGACGGGAGAGTGGAAAAAGGCAGCAGGGACTTCGCTACGTGGCTCAGATTGGACAACACTGGGTGGCTGGTGGAACTGTAAAATTATTTGAGCCCTGCTGATTAAGAGTGTCTACCACTGGTTCTGGCTCGTGATGATGATCGTGGTGGACATCGTGATATTCTACGTGCTCGAAGCCGAATTCGTCATCGCTTTCATGATGACCGACTGCTCCATGTCCAATACGGGAATCGAGGCCGTCATGATGGGTGAAGGTTTTTACGTGCTCGTGAGGAGGTTCCTCGTAGTGTAGAACAACGTGGTCCTCAACATGATGGTGTTGATGTCCGTTGTGTTCCGAGTGCTGCTCATGGTGTTCATGATGATGCTCTACGGCATGCTAGAAAGAAGCCGTTACACTTACAAGAGGTTTCGTACCTTGACATCGTGGCTGTCGAATTCGTACTGAGTAACCTTCATGGTTGTGACGACGTCACTCTCCGTGTCTGACTCAGCCGGAGGAGGTACAGTAGGGGGTGGAGGAGGAACGCCGGTGTGGTGAACAGCAGAAGAGACTTCCGACGGCTATAAATAGCAAAAGTCAACAAGAAAATAAGTAGCCAGCTAGAGTGTAATCTAAATGTTGCCATGCAGAACTTCTACAGCGTTATCTGTCGATATGCGACGTCATTGCAACATGGCATTGCTTTTTCAAGTCAGAACATCTTTTGTCAGAGTGATAAGATGGGCTACTGTCAGCAAGAACGCTTCGTCTATACGTTTTTCAATCAAAAAAGACCGATTGTAACTTCTGTAGGAATCGGTACTTCGAAATGAAGCTGGCAAAAGCAAGCGGCTTATGTTTGATATAGGTATTGAACGGAAAGGACACGTACAGCTCTCTGGTGACGAAGCTTGAATTCTTCAATAAGGGCATCATGGGGATCACTCTTCAGTGGGGCGATAGGGGTTGAGTCATGAGACTCAGTCTAAAATAGAAATGATTCCGGGACTGACACCTCGACACCTTTGAGTGATGAATTTCATGGTGGTGGTGTCCTTCTCCGTGCTCGTGACGATGATGGTGGTGGTGCCCTTCTTCATGTTCGTGGTGGCCGTCGGCCTTCTCAGCAAAGACGTACTTCTCAATAGCCGTGTTCTTGCTGGCCTCAGACCCAGTAAAGGTAGAGGAGCTTGACTTTGCGCTGTTGATGCTTAAAATACAACTCTTATCATTATGAGCGGTTTAAATACCTAATGGTACTTTCTCGGTCGTGTGTATGAGCTACTTGCGAATGATGGGATTCCGGAACAACGGAGCTCTTGTGACTTGCATCGGAATGGCGGGAAGAGATTTTGACAATCACAGGGGCATCGGCAAAGATCTAAAAACTGTTCTCGTTTTCCTGAATGTGCTCTCACTTGAGCCGATTTCTGGGAAACACTGGAATGAACAGAGATCGACGTGGCCGCAGATAAGTGTGTTCCGACAGAAACTACGGACTCGTCGTCATCATGGGCAGCAGTATGTGGTACAGCCCCTTGCCCAATGCCGAAATGCTGCTCTTCGTGTTGTTCGAAATGCTCGTGATGAGTCTCAGGCGGGTTCATCTCAGTGGAACCAAGGGATATTCCATGTCCAACTTCATGCGTCTCCTCCTCTTGATGGTCAATGGTAACCCCGTGCCCAATGCCATGAGACTCTTCCTCGTGGTGGTCGATGGCAAGTCCATGCCCAATGGAATGGGTAACACCCTGTCCAAACTCAGCGTTATGTTCCTCACGATGAACTTGAACTCCTCCGCTAATAACAACCTCATGATGAGATTCGTGATGAACTTCACGATGGCTCTCAACATGGGTCTCAACCTGAATTAGCTATTTTATTGGATAAAAGAAAAACCCACATGGAAGTGAGACTCAGTATGACGTTCATGAGTTTCGGTTTCAACTACCCCACTCCGTTCGATGAAGTCCTGGAACGCGTTCGACACTCGACGGACCTATGTGATTGGGATTATTGGGTACTATTAATTCTAACATTGAAATCAATTTCTCGCTCTTCTTTGGCGATTTCAGTTTGCCCTTCAATGTTGGCAGTTGGCATAACAGAAAAGACTTGGGCAAGCAGATCTGTAAATGAAACTAGATGGCATCAGTGATCTTACCGTCTGTATCCTGTGTCATTTTGGCACTTGCGGATAATCCTGAAAGGGAAGATGTAAGAGGGCACAATTGAGAGTGAGGGTTTGTGAGGCTTATCAGTCAAGAGGCGTGTGTAACGGTGTGCATGAATAGAATAGGGAAATGTGCCACAAAACGGGTCATAAGGTTCAAGTTGTCTGAAAGACAGGTAAATTGATGGTGAGCCTTCATAGGGGAGGATTAACGGGGAGGCAAGTAGCCGCGTAAATGGTGATCTGAGGCTGGTCGCTGCCTATTACGCCGCTGCTGATAAAACCTTGTAGTCCAGCCGATAACACAAGGATCCTTAAGTCACAATCAATAAAAAAAGTGAATTCTTTACAATTTTCTCGTAATTTGTTAATTAGAGAATTCGTGCGATGAAGACCACCCCTATTTTATTGACAGGGGGGCCGTGCTGCCGCTGCCTGCCAGCGAGCGGCCGGTTGATCTGCCATTTCTTGGTCAGGGGCTTTTCATTTTCTCCTGTCATCATGCATCTGATATTCATCTACCTTTTAAAAGCTAAATAACGCGGAGTGTTAGCTGAAACTATGCCACCCGGTAAAAAAGAGAGGCCTGCAGTAATGTAAAAAATGTTATGCCTTTCTGCCATTATCAGTCGGTGTGCAAAGCCACAACAGTCATCTTCGATGGGCTTATCTAACCGAGGCTAAAACCATTTTCTGATCACTAGTCCTTCGAATTGATTTCATTAAGCAAAGATTAAGGTTCGGGCAAAATACAAAGGTACAGTTGCAGCGTTTCAAACATAGACGAAAGGGAAGGAAACGAAATGGAAATTATAAAATTGGCTGGTTCTAATAGAGTGATTGCAATAGACTATCTGGATTTTTTGACACTAATGCAGAGATAGTGTTTTTTTCTACACATGCGGTCAGTTCAATGTTCTAAGGATCCCAATCCTGTGGACCAGCTGATGGCTCGTAAGCGGTTCTGGCTCATATCCGCTGCACAGGATTCTATGTTTGATAGACCATAAAAGTTGATTGACCGGCGGAACTTAAGAAGAGCCGTTGCTCCTTATTCTGTTTCCAGATAGATTTATCGATTAAACATTCACCAAATATATACCCTTAATAACGACAAACCCACTAAATAAGTCAATTTAAGCGTGAATATAACGGTAGCAAACATTTTTAACCTGTTTGCGTTACTTTATCTTTACTTTTCTATTTGTTTGCATTACCATTTTTCCATTTGTAACAGTTTACAAAGTTTATGATAAAATGTGCATATATCGCCGTTCCCATAAAAATGTGGCTCGACCTGAGTTTACTGGGGGCCACGCAGAATCAATTGCGCCTCTTTTTTTTCTAGAAGCCGTCACACAGCCCATTTTCGTAATCCGTTCATTATCCGTAGACCTGGAGAAGACTCTTTAATAATTCTCAGCTGTTTCCACGACATCATTTTGCAAAATTCTACAAGCTTTGGTGTAAACAGTTGATTTCTGGAAACATCTAGCTGGACGAGTTACACCATGGTCAAAATGTCACACAAGTCTATTGCTCGTCTTGTTTCTTAGTCTATATACTAGTTCTTCCTCATTGACGCTAATTACGCTGGGTCAACCTGCGTGGGACGTTATTGATTGATCAGTTTGTCGGACCTCATCAAAGCGAATTTCCCGTTTCTCCTTTGACAATCTTTGCATTCATCTGCTCTAATAATAAAGCTATTATCTCTCTTTTCGTCTGAATATTAACGCAAATTGAGCGCATCCCGCCGTTACCAGGTCACGAAGTTCGTTGTTGTTGGCTCTGCCTGTGATGCGGATAATACCTTCGATTTTTGTTGTCATGGAAATCCAACTGGCCGGCGCAGCCCAGCGGCAAACTTTTTAATTGATTAACCCCCGTAGGCGAATTTCTAACAAAAAAAGGGATACTAAACGCATGATCCTGATGTTTCGATGAAAAACGATTTCCTATTATCTTCCTCTTCCTATACAAAACTACTTTTTACAGAATTTGCTTTATCCTCCTCTATATCTTCTACTCCTTTTTCCTTGATGTCCTCTCATTCCTTTGCTATTTCAGGATCTGAAACACTCAAGATGGGTATCTCATCAGTCAATTCCTAATATTTGAATATCCACATCACTCGTTTAGAAGCTTGTTACATCCGAGGTATTCTATGTCCTATCTGTCTGATGCCTTTCCTTTCTCCAATTCCAAATGAATTTTCCAATGGATCTCTTGACGAACAAGTGCTACTCAAAAAAAAACGGAGACCTTGTAGATAACAGCTCTAAGGGGTGAAAGACCCGCATGACCTCTTTTTACTCATTAGAAAACAATAACACCAATAATCTGCTCTTGGCTCCAATAATGTTTCTTCCATCTAATTAAGCATAACTTTCCCAACTTCAATCTCGAAACCACCCCAGTTTATTTGGTCTACGTGTGTCATTCTTAAATGAAGAGCAGTTTATTCAATTGTCAAACTCTCAGAAAGTTATCAGAGATCCCAATTTTGATGAATTCATAAACCTCAATAAAATATTATTAATCTACTGATGAACGCCTTCGCTCGGGGCGACGTTGTATTCTCCTCGTTGCAGGTCGCTAGCCTCTCCGCCGGCCGCGCTATTTCCCCATGCCGGTCTGGGAGGTCGAACTCTAGCTCGCGCGCACCCTGTACATCATTTACTGTTTTCCCGCCTAAATCACTTCATTTTGGTAATTAATATAAGAGAATGTATTTGAACTTAAAAAACATTGAACCGCCTTATGACTTTTCTACGTTTCGTAATTTGTCGAATCGATTGAGGGCGACTCCGGCAAAAACGCCTCTGGTCATGGCCCAGTCCGAATTCTATATAAAAGTAGTCCTGTATTTTCATAGATCACACTTTACAGACTCTATACTATCGAACGCTATTTGGGAAATCTTTACCTAATGATTGAATTTACAGAATAACCGAGCAAATATCATCAGCTTTATTTCACATTCATAACACCAATGGGCGCAAAGTGAGTTATTTTGGATTCGACATTTACCATAAAATTTGAGATCATTATTTCCGAATCTTGACGACTACTTCGGCAGATCTTATACAGCTAACAAACATATCCCTATATTACCGCTAAATTCCCGTGAATTATTAGATGCCGCAGAGAAATGTACAAAGAGAAAAGAAAAGTATAAACCAAAGTCCCTTTACGACGACGCTCTATGTAAGTTCTTCATTCGTAATTGAAAACAGCAATTCCTGTTACAGTTATAAAATACCCTCATGTTCCTCCACAAAATTTTCATATTACTGGTCGTTTCGCTGATTACCCGTCAGACAAAGATGGTAAGGTCAAGTTACGGCTACACAACATGGATTTCAGTCGAGACTATTACCCACCCTCCCTATGAAGTGCCTGTCCGGAGACAGGTCAAATATCGCCCCAGGACCTTTTATGACGCGGTAGGTAGCCTTAAATTGGTTGTTTAATGATTGCCGTTATAGTGGGACTGTGAGAACGAGGTCGACTTCTTCTACGCCCCCGATTACCGATCAGTCCAAGCCAGCTTCCCAGAACCTATAAAGTTCTATTCAAATGAGTTTAAGCCGTTCTTCGACGCTTGTAGACCGGATCCAAAATGTGTGTTTACAAGGAAAGAGCATAGAATATTCCCGTTTTAGTTTTCTTCCCCCCGGGCAGTGACGTCGACATGCAGATCGACAGGTTGACCAACTCTTACTTTAAAAGTAAGGATCGCTATAAGCCCTACGTGGTGAGAACTTTTAGTCTTAACCACTTCATTCCATTCATTTCAGAAGGATATCGCCATCTATTTTAATCTTGTTGGAAAGATCAAGAAAATGTCCCAGCCTCCAGATTATCTGCTGTTCTACATGCACCACATCGGGCTGCATATTCCTGGCTTCATTGATTGCTACCAGACCGGTACTGTTATTTATAGTCTATCTGTAATATGCCCGTATTTAGAGAGCGGGAAGTATCTGTTATATAACGGATACTTCAACTTTGCTTTCCCTATTATTGGAGAGGGTAAATTCCCGTAAGTTAAAGAATACGAGACAGACTGACGGTGATCATTTTAGAAAATGGACTGTAAAAGAGAGACTGGTTTATTTCTATCTGAGTATCCGGACCTTCCACGAATTGGAATGGAAAATAAACTCCCGCTCTGGCGAGAAGGTATTAGTGCTTTTATTATTATGTTCCCTGTACGTTTATGACTTTTGCATACTGGTAAAAAATGTTAATCTTAAAAATAACGAAAACTTGCAAGTTATCAGACACTTATGTATAAGTATTTTTAGCAATTCTCTCTTCCCCAATTCGAAATAAATGAAAAGAGATCCAAGGAAATGGACGGATTCGGACGAGCTGTCCTGAGCCGGCTTGGATTCCATCGCTACTACAACTTCAGTGTCTACAACGGCGCTCTTCGTCTAAACCTCTACAATGACAACGAGGTTTGTGTTAAATCGCTGATTTACATAAGTTTATACTTCAGCTGGCGTTCATCAAACGATTCAAGGAGTGTATCTTTGTACAAGACAACGAACTGTTTGATGCTGATCGATGTGAGATCTATGTAAACCTCGACTTTGTGGAGTACACTTCTGATCCACGGAAGAAGGTCCTTTCGGTACGGAATCCGCCGAACCTTCATCCTCCTCCTGCTGAGATCCCGTTGGACTATACAAAAATTCCATTAATGTTTGGATCGTGTCTGCATCCTGACGCCGCCAACCATCACAGTCATACACGAGAGGAGGACATTGAGACAGCTGAGACGGCCGCTGCAGCTATCCGTTACGCTTTGAATCCGATCGTTAATGAAGGCTTGATCTCTGAGGACCCCAATGTGTCAGTGGCTCCGGTCCATCACAATTCCTTTTATCGGTCACCGACTAAGTTTATATATAAAGGCATTGCAATGCAAGAGAATATGCTGGTCGACCGAGGCCCGTACAAAGGCATTGGAAGAAAGATTGGACTTCAACAAGCTGGAAGGATGGGATACAGCATCGCCGATCCCAAAACTCACAGAATTGCGACTCCCCCTCCTCACCTGAGGGCAGAGCAGCCGCTAAGATACCGAGTCATTACGCCTCCCACAGGAGTAATCACGACATATCAGGTTGGTAGAATAATCATTTTTTTTAATTTCAATTTAGACAAGCCCACCAATCAGACAGCCTTTCCTGGTTTCTCCCGTGAGACAAACACCAGTTGCTGCTCCTCGAAGGCAGCCTCTTCCTGTAACAAGGACCTTCCTGCTACCACAAATTTCCAAAACGGAGCCGATTCATTTGCCGACGACTCCGTCCACTTCGTCTTCTGCCTCATCTCAAAGAAAATATCCTACGAAACGGGTTGAGTATGGAAGTATTGCCAAGGTATTCACTTTCAGTTTCAAATTAACAATTTATTTAGCCATATAAATATGTCACCAGCGACCCTTCAACTCAGACTTTTATGACCTTCAGTCACCTTGACAAGAGAATCGAACGGCCCAGACCTCCAGATGCACGATTCCAAGTTTACAAACCGGCTGATCAAACTCCCAGGACCGCATTACGAACACAAAAAAATTCTGCCGCGATGCTTGTTGCTCGTGGCTCTGTGCCGGGAAGAATTACACGGGTCGCTCCAGCAAATGTTGCTCCTTCAAGTGTGCCATATCGTTATTTGACCCCCGGTCCGCCGGCAGCTGCATCTTCACCACTTGGAGAACCATTGACTACCCCAACAAAGTCGCTTTCTCCTCTTCAAGCCGTTCCCCTCAAAAATATGCAGGCGCCAAAAGCCGCGCCGGCCGAGATCGATATTCTAGAAGAAGGAACATCAGGCGATGTGGTACGCAAATCCTATTTTATATATCACGCCTTCCAGCACGACGACGGCGACGTGTCGATTCTGGAGGAACGCGTGCAGATAGAAATCGTTGTTGGCACTATGGTAACTGGTAAAAAGGGTCGGGAAAGTGATCCTATGGGAGAGGTAATTTATAACTATTGTAGTATAACTGAAATGTCTCAGATTGGCGACCTCGTTGGCTTATTTGATCAAGCTGAAAACGGCGCGCAGCAGGAGAATACTATTAACGAAGAAGTGGTAAGTCTTATCTCATTGTTCACTATAAATCATTTTAGGAACCGGAAGTCGATACACCAAAGAAAAGGCGTGGTAGACCTAGGAACGAGGACAGATTGCCAGAAATTACCGCTGTTGAGCCTCTGACTGAACAGGAAAAAGAAGAAAGGCGAAAGAACAACAAAACTCGAACCCGCTTCTGCAACAAAGAGCCCGAGTTTACTGGACTACCCAACCCTACTAAAGTGGTAAGTACCATGGGTAGTACTGATAAAATAACAACTTCAGAGAGATCCTGAGAATCCCAAACCTCAAAAGATACCGCTAAGAGTGTACATTGGATTTTTGCGGAACAATGGAGCAACCCCGAGAAGAAAGAGGGTATGATATTCTCAGCATTATTTTAACCAAACTGAAATGGTTTAGGGTCGACCAAGGAAGACATGCTACGCTCGCGGCAGAATAGGAGCACACATAAGCAAGGTAAACAATATTCTTTTAAAAGTCTACCTGCCATCTTCAGCTTGTCGTGGCCCTTCGACAGAAGAGAGGCAATCCCATCCCAACACAGCCAACTCTTCCTGATGATGAAGTCGAGAAATTGGCCGCGGAAGCCCAGAGCCGTAATATTGTTGTTACCTATGGACAGCCCAAGGAAACTAAAAAACGAACTCGTCCAAGCACTCTCAGTCCGTTCTTCTATGCACAGCCCAAGAAGAGAAGGCCGAAAACGGATGTAGGAACAGCCAAGGAACACAAGAAAAAGAAGAAGGGATCGATCCTCATGACTGGAAAGCAGCCACGCATCCGCGCTCCGCGATATGATAGCTGGGATGGACTGTGGCCTGTAAGTCATTCTCTAAATGAGTGTTATGTAATATCTCTAGGTATCCCGCCTCAATGCTCTCAAGGAATGGCTTGCAGAGCCCATTGACTTCGTCGCATTGGATGACTGGCATCTTCCTCCTCCCACTATCAATGATCCATACGACGTAACTTATCCACGAAATTAGTATTTTATAATGAATTTTCAGCCGAATGAACTTTGGAACGCCGCTCCCATCACATGGGCTAAATATGCCAAGGATGTGCTACCTGCACCGGATGATTACATTTGGAAGGACTACGACCCTCTTGCTGAAAAATATCGAAAGGAAGCCGAAGCTGAAGGACTGCCTGTGGAAAAAGATGGCCAGCCTGAAGCAATTGTACCTGAGGAAAGCGCTGACATTACCGACGATGTTCCGGAGCCAGTGCCCTCTATTCACCTTGAAGCAGAAAAGGAAGGAACGGAACCACAATGGGAACTGCCTCCTTTCATGGATTATGCCGATTCATTTGCTGGAGATGAAAATCTTCTGGCAGGAAAAGGACTTGACTTTTCACGGCCAATTGTGAGCACTTATTTAAATGATTTTATTCGGTATGTTTCAGGAAGTCCACAGGGCTGATGTCGTATTTGACCCCGTGGAAAATATTGTAGCTCCGATTGAAAAGGCTGCTGAGGAAGAGAATGCCAAGAATGAAGAGCAACCGACAATTCTTACGGTAATAAAGCAATTTGGCATATACATTTAAATAAAATTTAAGAAGGAGCTTGTCAGTCGACTTCGTCACCCGAAGCAATTACCTTGGCCGGTAAATAATATTACAGTTTTTAGTAACCATCCATCTTTTTAGCTCGCGAAATGGAGACACCGGTTCCACCACGGCAGGATGTTAACCAGAACTGTGAGTTAGCAATATAACATTTAGTTTTTGTTTTCGTTTTAGGAAGTACACAAACGGAAAGAAGTAGTGTCTGGTACTAAAATGGACACCGCTCAAATGCTGAGAGACGTGAAGAGAATCGTGAAGAAGGTCTGTGACAAAATTGTCAAGAAGGAGAATCGTCGGCAAAAAAGAGAAGTCGGTGAAATAGTTGGAGCCCTTATTCGCGCTGTGGAAAACGACGCTGTGATTACCTCGGAGTCTATAGGAAAGGATAGCGAGATCGTCCCAGCACTCGAAAAGGACGCGATTCTTCTGGAGCCTACTGTCCAGGAAGAAACAGTGTTGGCGGAACCACAAGCAGCTGATGACTATTCTGTTGCAATTAACGAGGTGGCCCCGATAGTCTCAGTGCTGGAGAAGGACGCAGTCTACATGGAGCAATCTACTATCCAAGAAGAAGCAGTGGCAGTAGCTGTTGATGAATATTCTGCTATAATTAACGAAGTGCCACCAACAATCTCAGTGCTTGAGAAGGATGCAATGCATCTGGAGCAACCTTCTGTCCAAGAGAAAGCAGCGCTGGCAGAGCTCGAACCAGCTGTTGACTATTCTATTGCAATTGATGAGGTGTCCCCGATAGTCTCGGTGCTGGAGAAAGGCGCGATCCATCTAGAGAAACCTACTGTCCAGGAAGAAACAGTATTGGAGGAGCCACAACCATCCGATGATATTTCCATTAGCGAAGTGTCACCAACAATCACAGTGCTCGAGAAAGACGCAATCCACCTGGAGCATCCTACTATCCAAGAAGAAGCAGTGCCAGAAGCAGTTGATGAATATTCTACTATAATTAACGAAGTGCCACCAACAATCACAGTGCTTGAGAAGGATGCAATGCATCTGGAGCAACCTTCTGTCCAAGAAGAAGCAGCAGTGGAGGAACCGCAAGCAGTTGATGACTATCCTATTGCAATTGACGAGGTGTCACCAACACTCACAGTGCTCGAGAAGGAGCAAAGTACCGTCCAAGAAGAAGCAGTACTGGATGTGGCACAATTCGCTGATGGCTACTCAATATCTGTTGACGAGGTGTCTCCAAAAGATGCCATCCCAGTGGCTGATGAAACAGTAATTCTTGCTGGTCTTGAAGCAGTTGAGCCATCCCTCTTTGAAGACGTCCTTCCTGCCAAGGCAGAGACGTTCCTAGTCCCTGAAAGGGTTGAAGACGTAACGCCTGTCGCGCACAGCGAGTTCAGTTCGTACGATGTTGTTGCACCCGAAAGGGTTGAATCTCCCCTATCCGTCGTAGTTGCCGCATCGACCTCCAAACCAATCGTCGATACTTTACCGCCAATGGAAGAAGATTTCTCTGCCACTATCAGCGACCTACTTCCAAAAGAAGCTATCCTGGCTAATGAATCCGAGGCCCCAGGTACTTTAGAATCTGCGGTTGTACCGATACTTGATATCACAGCCTCGAGTTTCACACCAGAAACCGTTATCGACTCTGGACAACCCACAATTGAAAATGTTTATGTGGCAAAAGACCAAGAAATCACTCCGAGGGAGATTGTGGAGACAGCAGCAGTGGAATCGGATACTCCGGCTATCCCAGAAGAGTTGGAGCCTTCCATCGCTGTACCACTTGTTGCTTCTAAACCAGACAGCTTCACAGACACCTTACAACCGGCAGAAGAACTTCCATTTACTGCAATCGACGCACTCCCATCAAAAGAGGCTGATGAAGCTGATGAATTGGAAACTTCTGCTACTCCGAAAGGAATACTGATTGATTTTGCCGATCCAAACTTAGAGCCAGAGAGCGTCGATGATACATTCGAAATTATTGAAGAGGCCACATTCAGTGTCCAGACTACAAAAGATACTATTATATCAGCTGAGGAATTGGAGATTCCGATTGCTTCAGAAGCAGCTGTGTCAGCACTGGCCGTTCCCTTCTTGGAACCAGAAAGCGTCGTCGTCACTTTACCAAATGAAGAAGTTTTCTCTTCAGCAAGCAGGGAGCAGTCTCCGGATGGTATTGTTGTGGCTGATGAATCCGAACTCCCAACAACTTCGGAAGCCGCCCTGGTTTCTCTCGACGTTCCTGCCAGAGCCTCTACTCCAGATGTTAACGTTGTGGCTGATGAATCCGAACTCCCAACAACTTCGGAAGCCGCCCTGGTTTCTCTCGACGTTCCTGCCAGAGCCTCTACTCCAGATGTTAACGTTGTGGCTGATGAATCCGAACTCCCAACAACTTCGGAAGCCGCCCTGGTTTCTCTCGACGTTCCTGCCAGAGCCTCTACTCCAGATGTTAACGTTGTGGCTGATGAATCCGAACTCCCAACAACTTCGGAAGCCGCCCTGGTTTCTCTCGACGTTCCTGCCAGAGCCTCTACTCCAGATGTTAACGTAGTGGCTGATGAATCGGAAATCCCAGCAATTTCGGAAGCCGCCCTGGTTTCTCTCGACGTTCCTGCCAGAGCCTCTACTCCAGATGTTAACGTAGTGGCTGATGAATCGGAAATCCCAGCAATTTCGGAAGCCGCCCTGGTTTCTCTCGACGTTCCGGCTAGAGCCTCTACTCCAGATTTTAACGTTGTGGCCGACGTCTTACAGTCTCTTATTGAAATGGTCTCTTCTATTGAAGTCTCGCTGCCATCAGATGTTATAGAAGTTGCAGCCGAACCTTTCGCTTTCCTAGAAATATTGGCACCCTCCACTTCAGCACAACCTACATCTTCCACGTCAGAGCCATTCATCGACACCTTACAGCTGGACGAAGAGGCCGATTTTATTGCCATCGAGGAGATGGTTGAAAAGAATGACCCAGAAACCATCAAGGAAGCTGTCGTCTGTTTAAATCCCGTTACCATTCCTATTGAGGAACTCGCATCTGAATTACTTCTGGAAGATGAATCCCCTGCAGTTCCGCCGGCACCGGAGCCTGTTCCGGCAGGTTACAATCCCGACAATATTCTGGCGGCAGCCGCTGAACGGCTTGAGATCATCCCTACCACTTCACATGAATTGAACAAAGCTGTCGAGATTGTGATAAGCAGTGCGTCAAAAGAGGTTGAATTGGAGGAGAAGCTGACTGCCATTACCGAAGATAGAGAAGACAGAAGGACGCTGAAGCTATTGGAAGATGAAACTGAATCTGTTACCTCCACGACGTTCAACAACAATGCCGTTGCAGACAATCTTAGCGAAGAGACGCTCTGTGCAGAACAACCCTTACTGGAAACAAGGAAGAGACGACTATTCAGTGATGATACCGTAAGTTTCTTTTTCCGGCTTATAATTTTCACGTTTACAGGAACATTCGGATGACGCGACGGAAATTTCTCCTAGGAAAAGGATATTCTCCGCGACCGATTCGGTTTGATTCTTGTTTTTACTTTGATGAAACTAAATTATAGTCTACTCCATCGTCGGTTCGTCATTTAGAAGCGCTCCTAGATGCCGAAGCTGAACAAGTGGCGGAGACACTTGAGCAGATCCCGGAGGCAATACCTGGAGAGCAGGTTATTTTCATACGCTTAATTTTTTTTAATAATCTTCATTTTAGCTCGAAACTTCGGCCACCACATCTGCTCCGGTCGTCGACCTAACAACTTCTGAGGAGGTTATTGACTACGACGTGAAGCCACGAGGGCCAATGAGAAAATACCATGATGACCTCTTTGTCACTCCAGCTTATAAGCAACCCGTACCTGAGCGAATCCCCGTTACAGAGAGGCTGCTATCAGGTGCCCTTAATACGGTAAGAGCTGTCCGTTATCATTTTTACCTCTGAAACTTCAGGCTCCCAGCACCTCTATGAGCTCCAACGTGATGAGCCAAACCGTGAGGGCTGACCTCTACTACAACGACGACCAGATGCATCTCGCACGGCCGGTGGAGCGTGGGATGTTCAGAACGGTACATTATTCTACTTACTGCAACATAAAATTGGCCTTTTCCAGGAAATCCCTCCTAATCTGGTGGCAGCTCAGCCTCGCCCAGGTTACCCTCAACCGTATCTTGGCCAGCAAGGAATGATGGGAGGGCCTGCTCAATCTCCCTTCTATTCAATGCAGCAGGGATACCCAATGGCCCCCGGCATGCAAATGCCCGGGATGTCGTATCAAATGCCACCTCAGGTAGGTTCTTCTTAAGTTATCACTGCAGTAGCATGATACTCTGTTGTTCTGCATGCCTTATTTTCTCATTCAGGGCAACGAGGCATATGCGAGGCACCCTCAACAAGTAAACACTTCTCATCAGGCCTGGGTATGTGATCACAATTGTGGTAGTGCAGAAACACTGCATGTTGTACACCACTTTGCTCACCGTTTTCAATTTATGTCTTTTCAGATGTTCCATCAACAGCAACAGACGTATAGACCTTATCAGCAATATCAGCAATATCCGCTGCCCCCTGCTCCAGGAATGCAATACTATCCTCAATCACAACGACAACAACAACATCTTCAATATAATCGCAGCCAACAGTTCATGGCCCCTGGCCCATCAATGCCCATGGTTGCACCGGGCGCTACAATGGTTATGGCTGCTCTCGGAACACCCAGGGCTATGGCTACTCCAGGCACACCAATGCCCATGGCTCCTCCAGGGACCCCTATGGTGATGGCTGGACCAAGTACACCGATGCCTATGACTACACCAGCTACGCCGATGCCCATGATGGCCCCTGCAACACCTATGGCAATGGGGCTCCCACCGACTCCACTACCTGCTACGGCTCCAGGAACTCCCCTGCCGATGACATCTGCAACGCCGTTTGTACCTATGGCTCCTCCAGTTACACCTCAAGTGGAGCAAGTGCGAAACATCTATGCTGACGTTGGAAGGAAGCCTTCGAGGCCGACTACCGCTGCTGGAACCCCTACCGAGGCACCGTTGTCCGTGCCACTGCTAGTAGAACCCTTCTCGGAGACTGTGCAGTCTCCACCCCCGTTGCCGCAAGAGACAATGAGAATGATTGATGAATCAATTGCGGAGATCAGGAGCCAAAAGAACAAAATCTTGAAGGACGACGAATTCCACATAGCTGTCGACATGTCAAAGCTCATCACTGCCCCAGAAAGCGTGGAGAACGTTCGTGTCGAGAACGTGAAGCGGATGACCAGTGGAAAACCTTCTCATTTCAAGTCTCTCCCATCCACTTTGAGAGGCTATTTGGATTACGAGATTTCTGTTGAGGTATGGTTGAAACACTTGCATTGATTGACCATGTGACTTTAGCAACGAAATGTTATGGACAAACTACGGAATCTCATTGCACAGTCGGCTATGTCCCTTGCAAAGGAACCGGTAAGCGTAACCCCCCACCTACTTCAATATATATATTCAGACAAATTGGGAATCATGGGGAGATAGGTTCTCACCGCATCTGATGGTTCACTCTGTCTGTAATATGTATCAGGCACTGCAATACTCCGGTTATCATCGCATTGAATGCACAGCTATGCTAGTGGTATGTTATTCAACCTTATTTCTATTTATTGGAAACGATTTAGGAAACGCTTAAGCTCCGACGAGCACTGGAGATGATCTACGAGGAGCTGGGTAACGAGTATAAGCAGGAGGGTGATATCCTGAAGACAATGCCCAGCAACCAGCCCTCTGCCGCTGTGAGGCCATTCCTCTTGCCGTCTTTATGTGAACAGATAGGAGGAGAGGTATGATTTGTTACTAACCCTTTTCATAAGCAAACGTTTAGTATGTTGCTAAACAAACCATCAAAATGCCGGCCACTCATCAGCTGAACCGATCCAATGAACTCTACGCAGTGACCAGTGACCACTTGACGAGAAATACCAAGACACTGCGTGATTCAATCCGACTCTTCCTCAACAATGTACCGAATAAGGACAATATTCCGGAGGGCGAAGACCGCTGCATCCTCATCAATTGCGCAGTAATCTGTACTGAGAACCTAACCACCACGAGAGGCAGAAGAAAGAAGGACCAGGAGCGTTCTGTAGGATGCCACCAATTCATTATCCTCTCCGAGAAACTGCAATCCACAGAGGGAGACACCACCGTCATCAAAGTGGGTCCGTTCTCGCCTTTACGATTGGAAAATATAACCGATGTGGAAGTTCTCAAGTTATGGAATACCGATGGAAGCAATTGTGGAGCAGAATTGGACATGTCGAAAAGAGACTTTGGATTCATCTACTGTGATAAGCTGTATCCAGCCGGAGAAGACGGACAATACGCCAATTTCATCTGTAATCTACCTTTCTGGGAGGCTCGATTTTCTCAGCCGAAGCAAGTACCTCAAATTGCAGCTGAACAAGAACCCCAGCATCTTGTACCAGAATCCGCAATTGAATTAGCTGCAGTGTATCAACAAGAACCAGAAACGGTGCTTGTTGAAGAGCCGGAGATTGAAACTCTTCAAGAACACCAACCAGGAATAGAAACTGCTGTTCAAGAAGAATGCGTCACAGTTTTTGGTCAAGAATCCGAACCCGTGCTGGAGCAAAGACCTGAGGTCGCAGTTGAGGAAGAGCCTGCGCCAATGCTGGGGCAAGTACTGGCAGCATCAAAACCTCAATCTGTTCTTGAAGAAGAGACTGAACGAGTAGAAGAGCTGCCACCGACAGAATCCGTAATTTCTCAAATAATTCAACAAGAAGCTGAGTACACCTCTCGTCAAGAAAGTGAGCCAGTGCTCGAAGAAGGACCCCAGATCGTATCTGAAGAAGAAGCTGATCTTACACCCGTGGAAGAGGCTGACATTGCTATTCAACTTCAATCTGCGCCAGTACTTGAACAGGATGAAGAGCTAGTGCTGGAAGAGCAGTCTATGCAGGAAATTCAACAAGGAGCATTAGCAGCAGTGGAGCCAGAGTCTGCCCCAACATTTGAAAAAGAACGTGAATCTGCCGTAGAAGAAGAACAAGTGCAAACACTTGAGAAAGATGCTGAACGTACCGCTAAACCATCTCCTGAACATGGAACGATGCAAGAGCAACCACAAGAACTTAAATCGTTATTTGTATGTGAGCCGCTACTTGGGCAAGCACCTGAATTGGAACCGGTACATGTAGCCGAGGAAGAGATGCACGAAGAATCAGTAGCTGCTCTTGAGCAAGCACCTCAGCCAGTAACACCCCGTGTGGATGTGGAAGAGATACAACAAGAATCAGAAGTTGTAGTTGAAAAGCCACAAGAGCTAGCTCAACAGGAGTCAGAACCAGAACCAATGTCCGAGGTTGTGATTGAAAAAGTGGTTGAACAAGCGGAAGTACTGTCTCCAGAACACGAAGAGGAAAGGAAGGGGTGGATTGTTGCTATCAGAGAGACGGATAAACAGGGTCTGATTGCCCCGGGAACCATGGCTTCTGTGAAGAAACCTCTTGGGGTCTCCTTTGAAGACCTAATGGCTGGTACGAGTGAAATGGCCTCACTCTTGTCCTTGCTGCCGCAACCCACCTTGAGTCCTAAAGATATTGCGTGGTCCAACCTTCAAATAAGAGGTATTAGAGCACTTCTTGCAGTTAGTAATCTCCTTTTCAGCTCCCTTATCTGTCGGCTTTCTGTCTCCGGAGGAACTGCGAACACAACATCTCCAAGGAAAACAGATCCTGGAAACGGTCCACCAGTTTCGAGTTTTGGTTGGGAAGTGTATAAACCACTATATGCAACTGGAAAACCATATCAGGGTTGGGAGATAATTTTTTATTTTCCATAGATAATTTCAGCCGACCATCAGCACATTGAATTCACCTATGGGAGTAATCTTTACTGCTCAAAGTTTCTTCACTTCCACTTGGAGATATCATACTCTCTATGGACTCGCTGACTGCGTCAAGAAACTTTGCACTCCTTCTCGTATTGAAAACTGGATTTCACAAGTATGTTCCATAAATAGTAACTCTGACTGAATACTCTTTCAGAATGTTGCGGAAAACGTAATAGATTCACTTGGGAAAATATACAAATTTACTCAACAGAACTTTACAATAAGTGAAGTCGACCAGTACAACGGGTGTGCCCAGCAGCGGCTAGAGTAAGGCATTATTTAAGATATTACTGAAACCTTTTATTTCCAGAAGCATGAAGGGTCAATCCCCTGAAATGATAGCAAACGTCTCTATGGAATCGGCCTTTGCCATAATTTCCAAGGTTTGCGGTTTCAAATTGTTTGAAAAGACCGCCTTTTTAGCTTTACATTTCACCTGACATATTAAATCGGTTCAAGAAACTATTAGCTGACAAAACTCCAGTGGAAATGCACAAATTACGTCCGCAGTTCACGCCGAATTGGAACTGCAACCACAGAGAAAACATCAAGGATGTGAACAACTTGGGCATATCCATTTCTGTCAATCTGAATGACTACGAAATGGAATTCTGTAAATTGACTCTGGTAACTGAGTATTCAGTTTATGTTAAACGATATATTATAGGAAGAACAAGCAAAGGTGTTAGCAGACAAAATAGCTGATACTGATACCAGCCTGGCCCCTTTCCTCAGGGACAAGATACTCGAAAATGTGAAGACAATGAACCCCGTACGTGACTCATTTACTGATTGGCAAAATACAATCTTCAGCTCATCAGAAACACTTGCGTTGACGTGCCTTTGGAAGGAGTAACGCAGTGTGTCAGAGATGCCAGCCTGTACCTTCTCATCCAAGATCAAATGAACTTTTTCCAAGAGCGTGCCGCGAATACTATTCTGCGAACAATCTCCAGGGTACAAACTCGTTTACAAGGGCAACAACATTCTCTTTTAGATGAACATCTTCTATGATTCGATTAAAAACCAGCAAAACATCAGCAGCGTGCCTCGCGAGCAGCTTATATTCGACTTTGACCCTGCTTCATACGGTCCTAAGATCTTCATATACGAGCCTCCGGAAAAACACATTGAGCTGAAGGTCGGAAAGAAAAATAATGGGCACGAGAGAGATGGAGATAGTCCAGAAAAGGATGGTAGAAAGGGTGGAAAGCGGCCTGCACCGGATACCAGCAGCAGTGGCACCGAGGAACCCCTATCAAAAATGCAGAACATTTCGATGGGCCATGGCTTCTGGCAAGCATGCGACTATCAACCTTCGCTGCCATCTATCCGATCCGGACAAGGCTGGGATACAGAGTCTATTGTATCTGGTGATTCTGGTGTAGGAAGTAGTTGCCCGAGCATTACTAGCAGAACATCAGTGAAGAGGAAATATCCAGGCTCGGAGGAAAAGGGAATGAAGACATCCAAAAGTTCTTCCGTATTGGAATCAAGCGTCTCTACGAGTGTCTTCCCGAACATAAGAACGTCGGTAGAGCCTTTGGTACGTCTTACAGCCGCCGAATCCACGCCTGTCTTATTGAAGTACCTAACTGCCCCCCTGGGAGCATCTCCACAATCCGCCACTTCATCCGGTAGCCGAGATTCCTCACAACCACCTAGGAAGCGGTCAACACCTTCTACTTCAAAAAGACCAACGCCGCTAGCTACTCCTAATTCAGCTGCTCTGGACCCCCTTTCCGTGATTATTCCGACTGAGAGAAGGCATTCACAGGTAAGATAGTTCAGCATATCTTACAACTAGCAAATATTCAGATGTTCGACACTTTGCTGGATGTTGCTACCAGGGAGTTCCGGGATTCAAGGAGTGGAAGCGAAGATGTGGAGGTGTTGGACCTTAGTGTCAAGAGAAATCCACCGCAGTCACCTCTTGTTTCCAACCACCCAACTCCTCTGGCTACTCCCACAAGTGTCAGTGTTGATCACCAGACGACTCTTTTGATCCCGCACACCAAGGAAATTGAGAAGAAGAGGCAACAACTTCTGCAACTGCAACAGGAAGCGTACGAGCAACAGACGCTGCAGAGAAAGAACGAGAAGCAGCATTTGGAGCAACCACGGCAACTGCAACGAGAACAACAACCACAAGAAGAGCCGTCACAAGAGAAGCAAAAACAACAGAATCAGCCAGCTGTGCCAAAAACTGTGGAAGCGAGAACAGAGAAACGCCCAGTTAAGGTACTGACTGTACTCGACCTCCCGCCCATAGACGAAGAAGAATTGGAGGCGGACCCAGCTCTCCCGAAAAAGCCCAACACTTTCGAGTTCCACTTTTTCAACAGGAACCGATATACTGTAGAGGTTTGTGACCGTATTTGCCTATTCAAACAAAACCGTATTCAGAAGAACTGGCGTGAACGTAAAGTGATCATCGGAAAGTCTACACGAGCTGGAAGAGGGAAAAGAGCACATTGCCCACCTACTGCAGAAGCAAAACAAGTACATAAAATGTTCCTAACCGGCAAGACAGAACTGAAGCTAATCCTCAAGGTAAAACGAAAAGCGTATGAATAATTAACGAGTAAAATTTAGGGAGCCAAGCTGGACTTTTATGAAATGGAAAAGCAGTATGATTTCGACCATTCCAGTCTTCAAACAACACCGCCAGGCCCCTCTACTGACGTGCTCGTATTGCCGAAAAGTTTCCGCCCAATAAGGTTGGTCATTTCAAATGATTAGTTTACAAATTTTTGCAGTCCACCGACGACATCCCAACACAGCAACACCCTTTTAATTAAGCGTGTAGATGCGATTCTAGCCAGTCCGGAGATAACACAGCAATGCGCTGCAACAACGTCGTCGATACAATTGGTAGAACGGCCGAGGATTGTTACAAAGGCAGCATTGAAAGAACTTCCTCCGCCTCGGGTTGTACAGGCCCTACCATGTGCAGCACCTACTCTTTTCGAAGAGATTGTGGTCGAAGAGGAACCTGAGTTTACGGAAAAAGAACAACGTGTGCATGAACTGCTCCACGTGGAAACCGAGTTTATTGAAGGGGAACCTGAGACTGCCGAACAGGAATATGAAGCGTTCAAAGAACAAAGTTTCATGGTCGATGAGGAGCCCGCAGTACTTGAAGAGGAAGGCACAGTACGAGTTCACGAGGAAGACGAAGTGATGGAGGAGGAATACGAAGAGGAATATGAAGACACTTACGAGCCCGAAGTTATCGTATTGACGGATTCGGAAGACGATGCTCCTAGTTTCTCTGGCTCTTCTTTCATGGATGATGCCCCGACTCCTTCTCCTGACTTTATTGACGTTGTTGGAACATCGCCGCAGCCTGCTTCACCAAAGACTGTATCCAAGGTGAAACTTATCTTTGACGAAGATCTGGAGGATTCCGATGAAGAGTCAGCTGTCGACGTCGTGAATGATGCAGACGAAGGCGTCGAAGTGGATATCGAGATGGACGATGACGAGGAGGAGGAGCTGGGCAGACTGGTCATTGACGAGACATCGCCTCTACCCTCAGCGGAACGTGAGATTTCACACGTGCAGCTGAATTCCGCCCTCAACAAGTTGAAAATACAACTGTTTGCCGAGAAAGAGAAGTCTCCGGGGGCAGAGAGAATACCTGAGCCATCGCCGCTGATTACTGTTGCAACTTCACCTGTGCCCGAATCTGCTCCTGAACCTCGTCGTTATACAGGTTTCCTTGTAGAAGATCTTCTTCGCGACAAATACACCAAAAGAGTTGAAACTAGGTTAGCGATTATTGTACGAAAATATACAAATCATTTCAGGAGGAAGGAGATATGCCACTTCCAAAGACTTCCAAAAATTCCTCTCCAGCCGCCGTTTGTCGATCTCTTCTTGGACAGATTGCGAAGGACAGCTTTCACAGCGGAGTATGAACGAAAACGGTAAATGGTGTAAGAAACAACCAATAACATAGTCTTTCAGTCTGATGGAAATGAATAGCTGTGAACGCGCATTCAAACACCTCCACGAACATTCCGAGCCGAGGCATTCTATGGAGAATTACCCACTACGGAGGTTGGTACTCATTATAATAATTTATCATTTTAATCTTTTTGTTGCAACCTTCATATTTAGGGTGAGATCGGCTGATTCGTTCTTCGGTCGGAATGTGGATGAGCACTTCGGAGAACACTGGGAGTTCGCCGAACAAAGAATGTTTTTGGAAGACTTGGTGAGATCCAACTGCAACTTTACCTACCCATTTTAGAACTTGTACCCATTGGTCACGCAAAATATCCTTGGCACAGTGCTTAGCAGATGCAACTCGCCTGCTTCGATTGCCCCTTGTCATCAAGATGACACGGTAAAGAAAACTGCTTGTTTGGGGAAAGAACATATTTTATAGGTAGAGGAGAGAGCATTTGCATACCGCACGGAAATGTCATATAGCGGAGATGACTTTTATGACAGTTCGGAAGACTTTGACAGAGAAAACAAAGTTATCTTCCCTGAAGAAGATCTTGGCCATCGGGTAAGTGATCATTTCAATTCTTCTAAAGGGGGTTGCTTTTCAGAGGCGTCCTCTTGATGGTAATGAGTCTTTCACGTCAAGTGGGAATGCTGAAACTGCCTCATGGGATGACCAAATCGAGATTCTGTCGCCGGAGGAGAACTCCGAGGTCTCGTCAGTGGCCGATAATCTTGAAACTCAGTCCCAATATGACTATGTGGAATCTCTATCATCGCACAGTGATCTTGAAACTCGATCATTGTGATCGCCCATAACTTCGCCACCATATTTATCTCAAATTCTTTGTACAAACTATTTATATAACCTTTACCCTTTTATGTTTATGTCTTTACCCATTTATGCCGTGTATTTCTCGTTCTCATTCCTTTACCCCAATGTACATTAAACCTTTTGTTGAGTTGACGTACAGAAACAGTTTCTAGTCGCGTCTCTTGCGCACAAACCCGAGTAGTCCTAAAACGAGTCACCCTTCATCATTGTTTCATTTCCAGTCAATCCCTAAACATGTTTGAGCTCTTGCTATGTTCAATTGGGGCATTTTAAATTCAAATAAACTATACTTTCCAATGTATTTTTGAGATCTGCTTAAGGGCAACTGACATACGTCGACTGGGTAGCCATACCAAACAACATTTCCTTCTAATCCGGGCAACAGCTATAAACTGTTTTCCGCTTGATTGGCCACCTTGGCTTGAGTGGTAATGAGCAGCTGTCAGATACAGAAGCTGCTTTCTAGTTTCTGCTTTCGCCGCTACACCTAGTCTATGGATAATGTAAGTCTTTTCTCTAGTCTAGGACATTTTAGTGGCAACAAAATGTGGATCACTGCCAGCATGAGTCCTATTACTATGGGGACGACGACTGCGATAAAAGGACTGCCAGTGTGAGAGAAAAGAAGAGGATGTGCAGTATTAACGTAGCCTTTGTGGTTAGATTCTGTCCATCTGCCTTTATTCAAGATTTTCAGGAACTCAGGAATTATATCCCAACCTTTCCCTTTGAGAAACGGCTCTCTAAAATAGACACCCTCAACTTAGCCATAGCTTACATCCACATGTTGAATGACTTGTTGCAATCTCCTATAGAACCTCACCGATATATAAGGAAGTGTGTGGCTATGGCTAAGAATGGCAATAGTAATGCTCCATGCTGGAGTACTAGCGGTCAGTCTCTCTTGCTTTATATCAAATTGATATTTTCTAGATTTGGTGGCCCGTCTAAGTTGGATCAAATGGCGTCGACTCGGAATGGAACCAGTGGAATGATCTTTATTAACGAGGTTTTATACATATAAGATTGATAATCACGTCATCCTGCTGGCTTCGGTGGCCCGTTTTTGTCTTTAAAAATATTGCCTACAGTTTGAAATAGATCATCTATTTGAAGTGGGTCGCTTGGATTGACACATCTCTCCCCGAAGAGGGCATCCTGAAAATATCTTTATACCATAACAAACTCTTGTTACAAGTTCGTTTGGGTCCGAAGATGGAAGAAACCCCTTCAAGGATGCGATTAAAGTTACCGGGGTCCGAAGGGTCATAACACGTTAGCCCATTACCCAAAAGGTTATTCTGTAAATTAGAAAAAGCTGTTATGAAAGCTTTTCATGGAAATAGATTACCTTTTGAGATTTGTAGCCACACAAACACTGGCAGGAACCATATCGACACTCGGAGAATGCGGGGCATTGTTTGTTACTGTAGCACCTATTCCCTAGTTGCACTTTCTGAAGACATCTGTCCATCGAAGGCACTTCAATGTTGGTATTGCATGTTTTGACACAAGACGGGAACCGCTCCGCCTCTGTCTGAAGTATGTAGTTAACCAGCTTGTGTTGGTTCCTACCGGATTAAACCCTAGCTTGCATTTACACGTTCCCAACTGACAGGTCATAGTGTTTCCTCCCTCACACTAAAATAATGATCAAAACACCTAATTGCCGGGTGTACCTGCTGGTCTATTTGACAGGGATCATCTCTGTGAGCAATAGGAAGACACTGCCCGTTGACGTAGAGAGGTGTTGGGTCTCTACATGGCCGGGGACAACAGAGAGACGATTTCCATCCAGGCTCAGTTACGGTGTAACAGAAATGAGTCAAAGGGCGACATTTCTGGTCGGGAGTTGCCCCGGCATCGCATGACTGACTAAAGATTAGTTTATGTCAAAACTCGAATACGCTAGCAGCTGAGTCATGGCAAATCTCCTCACCTGAGATCTGGTTCTCCATAGGGGCATCGCAGTCGACAACAATGTCCTACGTAGGGGCTGCCATATGTAACACATCTGTATCCCAGTGGGCAACTGTCTGTATTAGCGGCATTCAGAAGCATGTCAACATCGTTGATGAACAATCGCCGACATGTTTGACGGGGATGCATGCCGTCGGGACACACTGATCGGAAATATTGGGTAAAATGAAGATGACTACCTGCATAACAAAAACCTCTCATGACATCTCGAGTTGTCCCCGGAGAACATTGACAAGTTCCTCCGATACAAGCATTGAATGGATCTACACAGTGGCTGTCCTAATTAGAGAATAAATGAAAGGACAAGACGAAACTCATACGTTTTGACAAGCCTGACCATAATGAGCAACACGAGTACACTCAACACCGTAAAGTTGTTGACCAGCGGGGCATGCTGAAAATTACTGGTTGATCTGTTAACCATGAGAGAGTAATCCAAAGTGAACAACTCACGTACTACGCATTCCTCGTTGACAATGCTTCCACCCCAACACTCGCACTTCCCGTCTCTACATAGAAGCGGGGGTTTGCAATCCCTCTGACAGGAGTCGCCAATTTTCGAGGGCGCTGAACTATTTTTTCAGGCGGTGGTGGGATAATGTCCCACCTAGCCTACAGATTTTCTGATGGTCTCCTTCTTTCTGTGTTTCGTCTAGATCAAATTCTTCGAAATTTGTTGGGCATGAGCAGCGGCCGCTCCGACATACTGTATTTATACCATAACATTCTTCATCGAATAAACATTTTGAGCTTATTAATTTTTCTGGAATCAATGAAGGTCGAGAATTCAGAATAGTTATAGCCGATTATTCTATAGAAAAATTTACTTACGTGAACATGGAATATCAAAGGAAAAGGCTATCGAAATCAATACACAGAGGATGTGGATCTCCGCCATGGGGCGTCGCGAAATGGGGCCAGTAGGCGCAATGAGATAGCGGTCGAGCGTCTTGTAACATCCTGCGCGGATAGTCCCACTCCAGTCTTTCTAGAATCTACTCCTTCTCCCTTCTTGTATGTTGTATTCCGCTGTTCCCAATCTCATAGTTCGCCCTTTCCCCAAATCCAACACATTGAATAAGTTTAGTAATATTTATTAAATATTAAGGCCTCTTTATATGAAAAACCAGTGTTTGACGAGAAGGGAGAAACCATAGGGTAACGTAGACCAGACAACGTTTGACGGATGAAAGGCACGGGCAGGCCAAGCACCATATGACGGAAGGCGGACAAGTTCTGCTTATAACTCGGCGGGGTCGTGCTTCTGGAGTTGCTCTCCGTAATCTGTGGCTTGAGATCCGACGAATGTATCATAGTGGGCAATAATTTCATCCTTGGACAGTTTTCCATCCTGCGAAAGTGTTCTTTAAACTGCAAATTAGATCAAACCTTGTCGTCGTCGGCAATTCCAACCAAATGGCGGGCCTCGGCCTCGGCGTGGTCGAAGCCAACGGGCATGATCCAGTCCCTCATTTCTTCCTGGTTAAGTTTACCGTCTCCGTCCTTATCACGGTGCTCCTTGAACATTTCGCGCTCAGAAGCAACCCAGTCGGGTTCCTGAAAACCATTAAAATAGGAAAACAAGGAGGGGTATCTGACCTTTCCATTGAGTTCGGGGTAGTCTTCTGGTCTGTACATGTCTCCGATGTATTCTTCCAGATCCACAACGCCATCCTTGTTCTTGTCGATGTCTTCAACGGTCTCAGCGACAACGATGTCTCTCATGTGGTCGCAGTCTTCTGGGTGCATGAAACATCCGTACTCGACGCGGTCAAGAGCTCCATTGGAATCGTAGTCAGCTACTGCCCACCTAAAAGACGTGATTCAAAGAACTAATAAAAGATGTACCTCTTCTCATCGCGTCTGATCATCTTGCCGTACTCGGGAGAAAGTTCCTGTCCTTCACCGGTTGGGTGTCCGTAAACCATTTCTCTAAACAGAAGCTCAGTATTGCTAAAAGATGAAAATTACCGGTAGTCAGTCCACTTAATCTTGCCATCAACGATTTTCTCAGCTTTGTAGTTCTTCCACGTTCGCTCAACATCGTTATTAACATATCTGAAACAGTTTCATGGAAAAATAAATGAATAAAGCTACACCTCTTCTGCATGAAGTTAATGTGGTCCTTGAGCTCGTTTTCTTCAACGAATCCGTCGGAGTCGGAGTCCATTTTGGGGACCAGCTTGCTGAAAAAGAACCGGTACAGAAAGAACAGAAAAGGAAACGTACGCAAGTTTTTCTTTTGACTTCTCTGGTGTGAGCTCGTCGTATTCCGCGGCGGTGTCTTTGCCAAGGAACTGTTCATGATCGTATTTTGCATCGTGTTCTTTTCCCTGAAAAAAAAAATTGGATTTTCTCTGCTCACGGGAAGATTGTATTCCACTATGACGCTCAACCTAATATCCGATTTCACTTTCAGTTGCGATCGATCCCCATTGGTGATTACCAGACTCTTTTTAGGTCGGGGTCAATTTGACCACGACACAAGGTAGCGGTCTAAAAACGAGCTCTAGGTGCTATCCCAGACTAAGTTTGCAGTGTAATACTTTGCCCGTTGACTAGAAGGAAGCTGCGGCTAGCCGTGCCAGGTGGTCGCCGAAATGTTTGAAAAACAGCTCACCTTCAAGTGAGCGGTGTCCTTTTCAGGATCCGAACTGTGATGAGAAGCCAGGGCAACCCCCACTAGGGCCAAGAATACCAACAACTTCATCTTCAAGTTTTCTGAAAAAGGGATAGTTAGCCCTGATTTGGGTGAGGAAAATGAGGAAGATTACAGCGATTGGATGGGGTCAGCGATGGGAAATAGAGGGGCAGATGGTGTGTAGGCGCATGGCACTGTAAACAATAAACAAAAGGCTCTAAGTATAAAGAGAAGAACAGAATGGGGAAGCTCCGCGACAGAGGCTGAGTTGGCACTGTGCGATCTGTCAATTTCCGAGCTGACAGCCGTCGATTTTGTGCAAACCAATATGGCGATAAGTCGCTCAATAGGTGCTTTGTCTCCACGGTCTACAGACAATTTTTAGAAAACACGAACGCCAAAATGCGTATCAACAGAGAAGTGGTTCGGGGGGACCGATACTTACTATCTCGAATCCCGGGGTCGGTTGGAAAGTATAAATAATGGCGGCTGCGCAGCAGCGAATGGGGGTCACTGAGCGGAGCGAACAGAAGATCCGAGAGAGTGTTTAAGACACTGAGAGTGCAGACATTATGGCCACGTGTACGACAGAACTCTCCAGAACCTCCTGGGTCAGGGGTGTAATAAGGAAAAACTACGAGATGAACCAGATCCAGTTACGGTAAGATGCCTCAAGCGCGAGATAATTGAAATGATAGCCTTGGTAGGCGGCCACATGCAAGTCCTGTGCAAACAAACGCCGTGGCAGCGAAGAACACTTAAGGTGGGGGTTGGCAAGAATGACCCTCGTCTCGTTGAGGCCTGACCTGGCACGGGTGGTCCTTCAATGAGCCTCAAAAGAAAACTAGGCAATTGGTTATAAGTAATAGTGTGGTCGAAAAACGCCAAAACAACTGCAAGTACTTATTTCACAGCTATTCTATAAACCCTGTTGCAACCCGAAAACGAAAGGATCCTTTTATTGTTACCATGAGCTTGATCAGAAACTGAGGGCGCCTGCAATTCATTAGCGCTGCCCAAGAGGTTCAGCTAACCTTACTAGAATCTATAAATATTTCACGTAGTCTGGATATTAAACAATTTTAACCAGCTAGCAAAGGTAATTAATATAGTCATTCTCTATCACAGAGTTCATTCCGGAAAGCCGACAATGGAAATGGAAGATTTTTGCAACGAAAGAAGTTACTACAACAGGTTCAACCGAAAATTCACCAGCATCGTGAAGTAAGAGAGGGAGTACTAAAGGGAAAAAGCATGTGAGTGAGACAAACAAGGTTACAAAGGGAACAGGGAGGCGACTGGATGTCTACCACCAACGGAAGAAGGGGATCTTGGTTTGGACCTTCTGCTGGTAGGCGTTATCCCAGGTGCGATTGGCTTCTTCTACGCGGGATGTTGAAGGGCCGGCAGATTGATCAGCTAAAGGGCGTTTTATCCTTTATAGTTTGTAAAAAATACTTACTTTCATAGCCAGTACGGTCCTCATCAGAAGTGGAAAGTGGTCGATCTGCGCGACGCTTCTTCTGCTTTACTTCAACCATATATTGAGCAGGCATCTAAAGGTCGAGTATTTATCTCTCTGTCACAAATTATACCAGAATAAGCTGATAGGGCGACTTCTTCGAGCGCAGGGCTTCCCGAAGATTAAAGATTTGACCCCTCATGACCGATAGTTGACGTTTGAAGATCTTTTTGTCAAAGCCCTTATCCTTCTGCAAACATTCCTCATCCTTGTCATTTTTCAAAAAAACGCACTTTGAAAACCTGACGCAGTTCTTCGCCAAGATCCCGAACGAAATCAGTGTCATCTAACTTTGGAAGGATGGCGTCAATTGTCTCCTGACTGAATGGCTGACGGGCCTGGGGCAGGAGTGCCCAACCAAATGGGTCTGAAAAGGTTCAATTGTTTAGCCCCTGTTGCAACTCTATTTGTGCCAGCAAACGGCTTTCGTCTGCTCATTTCGCATTCTCATCAATGCAATGCACAGCAGAAAGCCTATTGAGCCAGCCACGTCAAAACCGCAATGGGTTACAGCTTTTGCAGCAGAATAAATGAGAAGTCAAACTGGAAACTTACAGGCTCGCCACTCGTCGGGATGCTTGAAAGGGAAAGCTAATCCGTTATCAATCGCCGCGATGGTAGCCCGAGGGACAGTGACATCTGCCCATTCGACCTCGGCCGGAGCTGGCTCGTCTCCCCGGCTGGAATAGGGCAGTTCTAAACAGAGTATCGGCGATAAGATGGACATCGAGATTACCTTCTGGTCCCGGCTGGGAGCACGATGCAATGTCAATCAGATTTCCCTCGGTTGAAGGAGGCTAAATAAGTTCATTAAAATGCATACCCTCTCCGAACGCAATATGTTTTTAGCCAAAGGAGATGAGCCCGGTGGCATAACAAATGTGGTTTCATTTCGCAGGCCAACTACCCTTCAAAATAAGAAGGGCCTTTTATTGATGACCTGCTGCAGTTCCTCTATCAAGGCTGGACTCTGATCAACAAGTAATAAACCATCGGAATATTTTACCGCTGCCGTTCCCTGACCGCCAACTGGTTTTTTACATGTTTTGCTGCTTGGCGGCCTATACAGAACAGAAGAAGAGAAGTTCCTGGTCTGACTGTTTTCTGTTTTGGAATTCCCCCAACCTCCACTCTTTCCAAATAAATGTTTACCAGGAGCGTCGCATTTCCAGTTTTTTATCGGGTAACTTTAACCAGGGGGACCTATTCCTGCGCTTACTCTCCATTCCATAATTTGCCCTTTTCTCCCTCCTGATTTACCTCTGGTTCTTCGTTTGAGTTCATCGGTACATCAGTCACGTCTGCCTGTTCATACTTGATCAGCCAATTGTCGTTCCCGCGATCTATAAGGGGTACAGGTTGCAAAAACAATGTTTTATTGGTGAAAGCGTCTCGCTGCCTGCCACTGCAACAAACCTGTGTTCCTTATGATGTAATCCAACACAACCATTCTCTCAAACTGTAGTTGAAAGTCCCTTTGTGTGACTGGGGGAGGCGCCTGCTCCGGATACGTTTCCCACGTTCTAAGCCAATGGGATGCATCTTGATATCCGGTGACAAATAATTGGAAGCTTCCTTTCTATAAACAAGCCAATAGCGTCCTTCCATCAAAAATAGGTGTTCCCTTAGTTGTCCGGCCCCAGAACAAAAAAACAGCAAAAACCGCAGCTGAGCAAAATATTGACTGCCCCGCGCCGGAGCCCGTCCATCTCCTTCCATAGGTACGAAAAAGTTTCTATTTTGTATTCGAAATAGCATTGAAATCTGAGCCCGAGTGAAATCTTCGCAGTGTATTAGAGACCCATCCAGCTATGCCTCACGCAATTCGATAGTAATTTTGACCGATGCAGTCATGCCGTAAATATGTTAGAAGTTCGGCCGGCTCGAGATTAACAATCGCCTTGTTTACGCATGGATGCATATCATATTTTGACAACAGGTCTAAACTACTTCATCCCAGATTTGTATCCTTTTTTTGTCGCTTAGACTCTATACGAAATGACCGCTGATCTAAAAATAAGAGAAGCTCGACATCCTAGCTTTTTCCTACAATCTGTCGTGTTTAGTTTACAAGCAGATGCGGAAAGATCTTGCGAACTCGTTAAAACATTAGTGGATTGACGCATCCAGCTGGAACAAGCTTACCTTGGGCGGGAGGCCGATGCGGTGAAACCGTCGTCCCAGGTCGGGGTAGCGGGATTGGATCCTCTCCTTGGTCCTGGCCTTTGCTCTGTCGATTCGTCCATAATAGAATGTCGGGGCAGCCAGTTCCACAACGGCCGTTGTCGGTACCACATTCAATCCGAGTTTCTTATCCACTAACGACGCCCCTGTTTCGGAGAGATATCCCTGAAAAAGAAGCATTGCACCTAATTAATTTTGCATTGGGGGGTCATGTCGTACTCAGTCGTCCTCATTGTTTACGGGCAACCCGGCGCATTTTCTAGCTTGGTCACTCAGAGCCAGAATCGATACGGACTAAAGATGCTGTCCAAAAATTACCCCCGCCCTTCCTTTTAAAGTTCGTCTATCGTTGTTGTAAGGGTATCAGATTACGTCTGTTTTGTTGTGGCCGCGATTAGTTTTTCTGAAGTTTGCCCTTCGAAAGCACATAATTATGGCGCGGACCTCACATAGAACCGGTAAGCGCCCCACGGTTCGCTGAAACTCACAATAGCCATGCGATGCACTCATCAAACAGCCGCCGACACTCTCTTTTCTGGGCTGGTTGCATTTCTCGAGAGATGATGGCAACCGTCAGCGGTTTCCCTCCCTTGCAAATTAGGCGCTACCACTTGTGATGATGGTACTTTGACACCGAATTGTTTGCCTCCTCGAAAGATGACGCTGTTTACGTTAGATGGAAGAAGTTAATGGCAGATTCAACCTTGCCAAAATATATTGCGGATCCACTTCCTCAACCAGTTTTTATATTTATACGTGTATCTCTCTTGCATAACTGCTCAATAATTTACGTCGAAAAGCTTGTCCAGCTGCTTATTGTCTGCCCGTATTTTGAATGGCTACTAGGATGACAAGACTATTGCCTAATTCCCAGAGGGCACATTGCCTGCTCCTCCCATCCCTTTCTCTTCAATTACGCTTTTTGCAGAGGCGACACCGAAAAAAACTGGTGTCGGGCCGCAGTCGCTGTTTGGCACCACCGTTAACCATGTTTTTCACCATGAGCAAGGGCGCTCACAGGGTTCAGCCTTGCATCCCTCGAACTCCCCCAAAAAAGTGCCGTTCTCTCATTATTTTTCCGTCCAAGGTGTCCACTAATAATGGGTCATTAGCTATATAAAAAACGGCCTTTTAATTGTTTGCCGCACAATGAGCAGCTTGTGCGTGGCGCATTTGCATACAATCGCTCATCATTAGAGGATCAAACGCTGCCAGAATCGATGTCGCGCTGCAGCGTCTTCTTCCAAATTCGCGGGTGACTTTTGATCATCCTGTCCCGTTTTGCAAAACTCACGTACGACGCTTTCAAAAAACGGTTTATTCAAAAAACCTGCTTTTTGAGCAGACAAGCACAGGGAAGTTTTTTTGCAATAATCTTAAACATCGATTCGCTTCCTCTTGTCAGTTTTGCGGAGTCGTCTCCAGTTACACGCGCCTTTTGCCAGCTCTGATTGTAAGTCAAACACAAACATCATCGTAATACATTCAAATCCGAATTGATCTCGCGACTTCTTTATCTCCTGCACCCGTATAGAAGTGATACTCTCCATCTGCCGGCATTGAACCTGGTTGTTAGGCAACGGGCCGCCCAATACTGCGGGAGCTCCCGTGTATGGACTCCCGCCTCAAATATACTGCTCGCTTTCAAATTCCCCGAGCGTCATTTCTGACTGCTCCTTTCCCTTAAAAAGACACGATCGGCTCAGATTTGAATGCACCCTTAAACTATCCAACTTCTTTCCTATCTTTCCAGCATGTTAATGTGCTCGGTGGATGTTCTTCTGCTGTGGGGTTAATAGCACAGCCCCCGGGAGAAAACTTGTCGTCAGTGAAAGTCTTCCTGAAGAAGCTCTTCTCAACCCTCCGTCACAAACACTACGCCCATTTTCGCCGCTTTCAGCGGCTAGTACTTGCTCATCACCAAGCCGAGCCTCGTCTCCCTGTGTCCGTGAAGAACTTCTTTCCCCTGGAAAGTGGACGCATATTTCCGGGAGGGTTTCGATTCGTCCTCTTACAGAAAGTGAAGCCGATTCTGTAATCAAGAGTCGCAGCAAGAGTCGCAGCAAGAGCCGTCGCAAAGGTGAATGGATACAGCGTGTCTTGCACATTCTCTATTCTCCCGCATTCATTACGTACCCCTAAGAGCACCCTCACTTTTGACTTAACTCTTATCCCAGCTGGCGCTGACGCTCTGTCATATTGAACTGTTTCTGTTTAGCCAGAACGATGGAGGATCCCGATGATACCCGAAGTACCGGTGATGGGGGTAGCATCCATATTCCGTCTAATGACCCGGCCAAGGAGGCAACTCCTGAGAGTCCCGGTTCCCGTTCGAATTACGGAGAATTTTACTGGTAGGTTGTGTGTTCGCATGCATGTCCCTCTCTCAAAGAAATGTAGCAAAGGAGCTCTAATTTCCATTGGCTTGGCTAACCCAACAATGACTACAAAGCACGATTGCTTTATTTTGTTTACCGCTTCCTCGGCGTTCCAAGCACTATGCCTCTCTTATTGATCTGTATTTGGAGGCCGCGTTATTTATGCGAAATAGCAAATGAAGCTCCATGTAGGGCTATTCATTTGAGAGACTAAAAATGAACTGTTCTATTACCAGCCGGTTGAACTAACCTCCCCGTTTGACTAAACTACAGAAAGTAATTGTGACATGCATGCGAGCTACAGCCTGATGAGGAGGACAGCAGGTTCGAATAATCGTATCAGGCTTCCCATCGGGTGCACCGGGTTAAACGCGTCTAACCACCTGTTTAGGGATGATTATTCCAGGGACACTTCCGGAGAGAACAATTACCACCACACCTCTTCTTTCGACGATGACATTCTTATGGACATTGACAGGGGCGGTGCATCGGCTCGTCTCGATCGAACTCAGGACGATTTGCACAAATTCCGTCAAAGAATCGATAACAATGTTGAGCAGCAGAGAGAATACAGTGAAATGATGCATGCCCTTCAAAACAAGGTCTCTTGCCTCGTAGCAGTAACAACGTGTCAATAACTTTAGGTGCAAGAATACCGTAAACATATTTCTGATTTGGAGGGAAGAATGGTTAATGCCCGCCAGAGACATCTTGATGACCCCTCGACCATGACTTTCCTTGATACTTATGGCGCCACGGGAGGCTTCGGGTAAACCGGGCAATTGACTGCTTAAGATACTAATTGCAGACGGGACGTAGAAATGTGGTCGCCAGCCAGGCAGGGTGACCTCACGATAAATATGCACGGTGGAGGGGGTCATGTCTTGGGAGGTGGTTACCCGGGATATGTTCCTCATTCGAATGTTATCCTTGGAGGAGGAGGAGATGGCAATGCCAATTATGATATGCTTGCTCGCTTGGATGATGAGCGAAGAAGGTTTTGCGAATATAAAGGGCAATATAGGTTCAATTATTTCAGAGCAGAAGACTTCAGAGCACAGTTGGAGAACGAGAGATCAATTAAAGAGAGATTGGAAGATGAAAACGACAGGCTCCGGCGCGAGTTTGACCGTTACGATCGGGAGTACAAGGATCGTGAACGCACTTATCAAAACCAAAACAAGGTAGCTTTTTTTAAAACGGTGTATACGATGTTCCTTAGAACCTTTCACAGTACCTAAGTGATGAGCAGAAGAAAATGATGGACGTCTGGACTGAGTTGCAGAGAGTACGCAAGCAGTTCGCTGACTTGAAGCAGCAAACTCAGGATGATCTGGACAACCAAAGGTTATTTTACAATTAAATCTTGCCGATCCTCATTTTAGATCCGAGTTCAACAAGGTTGTTCGTAATGTTCACAGCATTGGTCGAAATGTTGGTGCTGTACCTGCTTCCGCTAGTGGCGAATCTCTTTATGCTCTTCTCAGCGATGTTCTGGGTGGCCGTGAAGGAACGACTCATAACATTGATACGAAGGTCATTGAAGTAATTCGAAGGATGAAGAGAGAAGGAGGGGAAAGTGACACATCTTTGCTTGAAGAACTGAAGAGAATCCGAGACTCTGCTGGATCTGACGGAGACGCTGAACTTCACAAGGAGCTGATGACAAAATATGAAGAGTCGATTGAAAGAAACATCGAACTTGAGTCCAAGGGGGATGAGAGCCAGAGAAAGATCGCCGATCTCGAGGCTGAACTCCGCCGGATGAAGGAGAAGCTCGCCGATTCCAACAATGTTTTGCGCAAGCTTCATGAGATGACCGAAGACGCTGACAGAAACAGCGATTCTTCAAAGAGAACTCGTTCTTTGTCTCCTGGAAAGGCTCCTCTTCCACCTGCCGAGGCTCTTCGTGCTGTCCGAAATGCTATGCGCAATAAGGACAACGAGATCCAGCAGTTGGAGAGAAAGCTGAAGATCGCGGAAGCTCAAGTGAAGGAGTTCGTTAACAAGTTTGAGAAGGCTGATGAGGCTCGTCTCCGCCTGGACAAGCAGTTGGACGATGCTAAACGTCAAATTGCCAACGAGTGAGTTGTACAATTGAAGGAGATAAGTGTTTTAGACAAAAGATGATTGACGAACTAGAACGAACTAACCGTCGCCTGGAGGACAAGCTCCGTACTTCTGAATCTGAGAGAATTGCTGCTGAAAATGCCAGGAAATTCCTGGAAGAAGAATTGGCAAAACTTCAAGCGTGCGTATTTTTCGTGTTCTTTATAAATGAATTGGTTTAGCAGCTTCCAAAAGAGCTCAAGCGATGATGCTCAGAAGTTGCGTGATCAGATGGACGAGCATACTTCCAATTTGGAGGAAGACTACAAGAACAGGTACATAATATAGAAGTTTCCCATTACACGAGAGTTCAGAATTGATGAGCTCAATCGTCGCGTCGAGAATCTCCAGCGTGAAAATGGAAAGCTGAAGGGAGAGATGAATCCGCTGCGTGATAAGTTCAGAGACATGGAGAACGACTACAACAGCACGTTGCGCAAGTTGGAAGAGAAGGTTTCCGTGTTTCTATATTAAAGTGAATGGCAATATTTTAGGATACGCAGTTGAAATACATCGAAGACCTCCGACGCAACTTGATGAAAGACATTGAAGATTCGAGAACACGCAACGATCAGTTAACTGTTGATAATGAACGGTTGACAACTGAACTGGAGGCAGCTCTGAAGAGTGCCCACCTTGCCGAACAGCAACTCAAAGAGCTCAAGTCTCAACGCGATGACTTCCAGTTCGTTTTAGTTGTTTCGAAAGACTTCCTTTCTTTAGAAAGCAGAAAGATGATCTTTCCCGCCACCTGTTTGAAATTCGCCACAAGTATGAGAGTGAAATTAAAAATAAGTCTGATCTGGTCAAGAGCGGCGCTAGAGACAAGGACGAGCTGGACAAGCTCAAGCAGTCTATTGATGACTTTGAAAGACAGGTAATAGAGAGACAATAGGAGAGTATCAAAGCATTTTCTCCAGGTCATGATCTTGAGAAGACATAACGATGAGCTCGATACGACTATCAAGAACCAGCAAGGCAAGATTGCCCAGTTGGAAAATGATGTTCACACCAAGAACGGCGAAGTTGAGAAACTCAATATTTTGAATTCCCAGCTCCAAAAGGAAAAACAGGATATATTGAAGTATAACAAAAGCTTGATTTAAAATTGGAATAATTTAGCCAAAAGCTTAAAGCCGATGGCAACGTTGAAAAGCTGAAGGAGACAATTAGAAAACTGGAAGTGGAACTCGATAAGTTGAGAAATGAGTTGAAGGTAATAACAATCAACTGTGAGGGAAAGACTGCTTTTTAGGAGATAGAAAGCAGAGAACAACGCGCGAAAGATGCACACAGCCAACAGTTGAACAGGGCTAATTTGCTTACTAAGGAGCTGCAAGATGCTAACAATGAAATCAAGCAGCTGAAAGGCAAACAAGCTGCTGAATTGCAATTATTTTTGCAATTACAGACAGAATCCGCGCCTTGGAAGATGCCATCCAAGATCTGAGAAACAGACGCGCTTCGAGTGGGAAGGGAAGAGGACCCGGTGGTCGTGTCCCCGGAGGTGCTCTTGACGATTCACGCCCATATGGAGGCCCAACTCCAGTTTCACCTTATCCTGGCGGAGCTGGTGGTGCTGGTGCAGGAGAACCCAGCGAACATGACTACGGTTACGGAGGACCTGGTGGAATTGGCGGAGCTGGTGGAGCCGGTGGGGCTGGAGGAGCCGGAGGCCCAGGTGCACCTGGCGCCCCGGGAGCTGCTGGTGCTCCTGGAGGTGGAGCAGAAATTGATATTCCTTGTAAGCTATTAGAGTGGGAAAATTATTGGTTTAGACAACGACGATACTGGACGAGGAGGACCTACACCCTTCGACCAACCCGGTGGCGAAGGAGGAAGAGGCGGCGGTCGGGGATATGATGATCTCTACCATGATGAAATGCTCACTGACATGCGAATTCGTGAGATCAATGACCGATGGAAGATGCGCTTGGAGAAGATCGAAAACGAGAAGGTAACATACATCTCTTATCGTCTGTGCAAAGAAAATTTAAGGAAGATCTCGAAAAGCGAATCAGAGAACTGGAGGATGACCTCGGACAGATTGGACGTGGAAAAGAGCGTGAGGAAGGAGACATTTCCGAGCTCAAGAGAAAACACACCTCTGAGATTGATCGTCTCAAAGGGGAAATAAGTGCACTCCACGATAAGCACCTTAGCGATTTGGAAGATGAGAAGGAACAATATGCTAAGGTAATAAATGCTCCAAATACAGTTTCACCCTGTTTAGTCTATCGATAATCTCAAAGTAATTGAAGACGAGCTTCGGGATAAGATTCATCAATTAGAAAAACAACTGGCTGATTCACTAGCCAGAGAGAATGAACTCGAAAGAGAAAAGAAGGATTACGATGACAAATTGAACAGTTTGTACTCACAGTCTCAGAAACTCAAGGATGATCTGGAAGACCTTCGCAATGAGTCTGAAAAGGTATAATAGCGCAATAATAGAGCACAAATTTTTAGGAAATTCAAAAGTGGAAGAATGATGTCTTTACAACAAGATCAGAGGCAAAGGCTTTGGAAAGCGCCAACGCCGGACTGAAGGCCCAGCTCCAGGCAGCAAACGAGAGAATTGAGACTCTCAACAAGACTGTCACTGACTACAATACCAAGATTAGAGACCGTACGTTTAAGGTGGTAATGGAAATACAAAAGGTTTAGTGAACTCGCAAGTGCGCCGATTGGAGGAGGAACTTCAGGACTCAAAGTCTAACCTTCACCAGAAGGAAATTGACCTCGAGACTACTAGCAATAGGTAAGGGTGATGTGAATCTTGTTATCCAAATGATAGACTACGCACTCTGGAAGAGCAGTATGCTCAGCTTCAACTTGATTCAACCAAGACAAGGAGCGAGCTTGACGCCGCCCTGAGGGAATTGGACATGCTCCGTAGCAGCAACACCAACCTGGAGTCTGATGTAAATCGACTCAGAAACAAGTTGAAGAGTGCTGAAGACCAAATCAAGGAAATGAGAAACACCATTAACCACATTAAGACAGAGGTGCTTTTCTAAACTTATATAAAAGTCCTTTTGCAGAAGGAAAGACTTCAAAATGCTTATCGTGACAAGACGAAGCAATCTGATCACCTGAACCAGATGTCGTCTCAGTTTGAGAGCAAGATGACTAAGTTGAGAAACGAGTTGCAGGACACTTCCGATAAGGTAGAGAGGACAGCAACAATGTACGAATAAGTTTAGCTAATCGCCGCGGATACAGAGCGCAATACTTTGAAGAACGAGCTCCACAAGCTACAGCAAGAACTGAAGTTCGGCATTGAGCAGATGCAACGCAAATCGGATGAATACCACACCACTCTGGACGATCTGGCTCATGCCCATCGGTCGGCTGAAGATGGAAGACTCAATGCTCTTCAAGAACTTGGTATAGTAATTTGTAACGCCAGCAGGAGAAATGTTTAGAGTCCAAGAAGTATGAGACAAACGACTTGTCATCCCGACTGGACAACGCTGAGCAGCGTTTGATCACCCTTCAACAGGAATACATTCGTGCTGATTCTGAGCGTGATGCATTGGCTGATGCTCTGCGCCGCTTCCAAATCTCAGCCAACCGTGTTATTAACTTGAACCGTCTCACTGGTGAAGGAGCCCCAGGCTTCGGATACGGAGGAACAACCATCAATCTCTACGGAGGTGGCCCTGCTGGAACTGGTGCTGGAGCCGGAGTTGGTGCAGGCGGCGGTGGAGCTGGTGATGTACTTGGAGATACCGGATCCATTGGACCGGTACCACCTGAGGATGATCTTCTTGGGCCATCCGGCGGAGGAGAAGTTAACATTCCTTCGTCTGTTCCATTCCCGCCAACTGTCGATTACAGTGGTGCAGGAGGACGCGGTTAGAATATCAAGCTAGTGTTTTCATAATGGATGGTTTAGGTAAACCAGTTAACGTCACTGATAGTTTCGATGTCTCTCAACTGGAGGGCACTTTGCAGCAACTGCTTGCCAGAATCGAGCGACTGGAACTCGAGCGAGTAAGTTATTGGGTAGAAGTGTTCCTAATCTTTGAAACAGAATGAGCTACGCGACGCGTTAAATCGCCTACGTAAAAAGACGAGCGAGTCGCATACGACCATCAATAAAAATGAGACCAAATATAGAACCATTGAGGAGAATCTCAATGATACAGAGGAAGGTACAGTAGAGTACGGGTTCAACGTTATAAGCTTATTACAGAAAAGAGAGCTCTCGAAGCTCGTCTCTCCTCTGCCAAGCAGTTGCTGAGGTCTCAAGAAGAAGCCCTCAAGCAGAGAGACGAAGAACGTCGTCAGATGAAGTCTAAGATGGTTGCAGCCGAACTTCAGGCGAGAGGAAAAGAAGCTCAATTGCGTCATCTTAACGTATGTTATAAGGGCCACTAGCCTAACAGTTCTCGTTTCAGGAGCAGTTGAAGAACCTCCGCACTGATTTGGATAATGCCCACACCGACGTGAGAAGCTATCGTGATAAGGAAGAAACTTGGGATGCCAGCCGGTTCCAATTGGAGAGTAAGCTCCGTGAACACGACAGCGACATCCAGAAGCTTCAACTTCAAATCACCACCGTTGAAAGTGAGAAACAGAGCTTTATGGAGAAGGTGAAGGAGTTGGAAGGCGCTTTACGACTCAGTGAGAGCAAAGTGGCGGATATGAAGGAGGACACTGAGAAGTTACGCCGCGAGCTAAGTAAGGCCGAAAACGCTGAGCAGGATCTCCGCAAGAGTTTGGACCAATACAACAAGACGGGACACGAGTACCAGCTGCTGAAGGATCAGTTGCTGAATGCTCACAATGATCTGAATGCCACGAATACACGCAAGAATCAGCTAGACTCTGAGCTCATTGCATTGAAAAGCGAGCTCCGTGATTATAAGCAGAGACTGCACGATTCTAACAACCGGGTCTCTGATCTTCAAAGACAGCTCCAAGACAGCAACTCTGAAAAGAACAGACTGGAGGATAGAATGCTGGGCATGGAGAAGACCAACAATCAACAGAGACTTGTGGAGAATGACCTGCGCTCTCAACTGGAGACCGCTAAGAATGAGAAGCGCACCTTGGAAAAGGACCTGGAGGATGTCAAACGCCGCTTGGCTCAGCTGGAAAATGACAAGCGCTCCAGCAGTCATCTCCTAGACGGATGGAAGAAGGAGAAGCAGGTTCTGCTCAAGAAAATAGAGATGGCCAGTTGTTATCAGGAATGTTTAATAATAAGTTTTAGTTGGAGAATGAGAAACGCCGTACGGAGAACGCCATCCGCGAGACAGCACTTCACCGTGAGGCTATTGAGAAGTCTTTGAACGCGATGGAACGGGAGAACAAGGAACTGTACAAAAACTGTGCACAATTACAGCAACAGGTTCCCCGTGTTTAGTACTCTACAAGAGCCGTTTTTAGATTGCGCAATTGGAAATGGAAAATGGAAACAGAATTTTGGAATTGACAAATAAGCAGCGTGAAGAGCAAGAAAGACAACTTCATCGTATGCGCCAGGAGAAACTACAGGTTTGGCATTCTGCAATGTAAAAAAAGAAGCTCTTAGATTGAAAAAGTTATTGAGAACAGAGAACGTACTCATCGCAACCGCATCAAGCAGCTGGAGGATCAAATCGGCATCCTCAGAGATCAGCTGGACGCCGAGAGACGGCGACGAAGGTTATTCGCCTTATGATATTAATCCAGTGGTTTTTAGAGATTATGTGGATCGCTCTTTGGTTAATGATATTGGAAGACTCGGTGGAAATGTTCTTGGAATTAGAAGCTATGGAGATAGCAATGTGGACAACCTTCTTCACGGTGGAAGCCGATCCGTCGGGTGAGCACCTCGTTCTTTTTGTGTAAATGTAGAGGATCTTTAGTGGATTTGGAGGGTATGGTCCCCCGAGAAGCACATTCGCTTCTAATCCTCTGACGCCACCTCTTGGAACTTCAACCCCCACTCATCGGGTGAACGACTACCGCACCGGATTTGGCAGTCGCCACGACGACAGCGGTATGGATATCTATATTACCAGCAAAGGCCCCGTATCGCCGATGTACCCTCCCACTAGGATAGCTGTAAATGACAAAGCTGAAATTCGGCTTGGTGGTGGAGCGCCGTCGGATACTGACGAAGAAGTTGTGCTTCTTTAGAATTGTTTAGAGATTTTGGATAGTTACGGGGGTTAGAGTTGTAGTTAAAATAGTGTTAGAAGCTTACTAATCCTTGCTACAGGTTCGCTCTACGGATCGATTCGAGACCGTGATTCGCTCTATGGGGGACGAGGAGACAACGTTAGTCTAAAGGATACTACGGCTAAGGATGAGAAGGACTCGATTGTCGAGATCCCCTATAACCGTGACAGTCCCACTACCTCTCATTATGAAACATTGAAACGTGGCGAGGGAGATCTCTAAATGCTTGGTATGCACTAACCTTTTCCGCCTACTAATCCCATATTTGTGTGTGGAGCCCTGTATTCCCCTCTACCGTACTCTCTTCATTTATATCTTGTTTATATTCAATGCCCTATGCTTTCTCTACCAGTGATTCAGCCCTGGTCCCTTTGTCCCAATGCAGCTTATATCTTAGGTGTTTATAATCTCTTTTTCCAATAAACATTTTGTAAGCAGTCCAGTAAACGGATTTAAATACCCACCTGATTCGGTACGAGGCAACTTCGACCAAAGCAGCAAGGAAGGAATATCTTGTGGAACCATTTGAGCCATTTTGGATTCAGATGGCCATATGGCTCTTCGTTCTTCGGCTTGAACACTCCGATAATCTTCTAAATAAAACAAAAGAGGCAATTAAAACTGACAGATCATACCCCTGCCATATTTTTAACAAAATATGATCCACTTGAACCTTGGACTATTCGTTCTGGAAAGATGCCGTTATGAATGGCTCTAACTGCCTCGTCAATCACGGCACGAAAGTCGGCTCCAGTTGTACTGCCATATTGTTCACCTGCTAAAATAAGAAAATAGTTTGGAAAAAGGACCAATCCCACCTGTGAAACCGTCCTCTTCGTCGCTGGATAGGTGCGCATCATTTTCTAAGCGTCTTCCAATTTCAACTACAGCGGGGTCGTGGGATGAAATAGGTCTATGTAGCAGCGGAGTTCGCTCCATCTGAAATCATTTGGCTCATACAGATGTTACAAGTTGCAGTTGATACAACAGTGGTTCTTTTCTACACTTCCCATTACAAGGGGCTACTTCTAAAAATGGGGTTCTTTTTTGGCTGAAGACAATTGAGATGCAACGCAACTTGGAATATTTCTTGCTTTCTGTATATGCTGTAATATATCAGTGCCTATTGAAAATTTAAGTTTACATTAAAAGCGGCACAGAATGATCTTTGGGAGCGGTCAAAGACATTTTACCTAATCAAGATTAGATAAAGTTCTGTAATTGTCAGGGTAAAGTAGGTTATGTTGCTATTAAATGAATTGTCGAGGAAAAACTTATATGATATAACCCACATTGCGTCCTTTTTTGTTTGATTTGCTAAGTAATCCGACGCTTTCATCATTGAAGTCACAATCACTTTCTAAAGAATCATTCAAAATCTATACGGAAAAGATTTACCAGATGCACAGGATGTTGATGTGTGTCTCATCACGCCTGCTGCCGTTTCATTTTCTGAAAACAGAAGAAATATATTGATTAAATTGGTGGAAAAGCATGTGCATGTTTAGAACAAAGTACATAATTTGAGCAATTTCTCACCTGCATTCCACTGGCTGTGGTGTGTTCCTTCCATAGTCTGCTAGGAGATTAAATGAACTGTTACCGTTTAAAATAGAGGGAATCAAGAATGCAGAAGGGCCCAAAAAAGATCAAACAGACAGAGTGTAAGAGTGATCGATGTAAAAAGAAAGTCTGGCAGGAATCTAGCGGTGATCTCACGTGGAGACGCGATTTTATCTCAAGCGACTATAATTTGAGCGTTGTTTTGGAAAATAACGAAAGAGTCGGTGGAAAATCCATAGAGGAGAAGTTTACAGATAGATAGAGGAGACAATTTCTCGTGACCCTGACGATATCAGCGGAAATCGTACACTAGACTTCCGCTGGCTTTCTGTTTTTCTTTCTACATCAAAGAGTGGCTAATGATTCCTTGAAAGAAGACAAAAAAAACAAAAATTGATCCGAAAAAACAGCTTGTAGCCGTCTTGCCGTCATTCAAATGCCGTTGTCCGTGGTGCTCCATGGACAATTTTTTGTCTCACGTCTGTCGCCGCATGGCTCTGAGCGACGCTGCCCAAAACAAGGACATCAATAACGTGAACATTGATTGTTTTTGTCAATTATTTATATCAAAAAGATAGCCATATGCTTTCTTAATTATTTTCGAATACAATACCAATGGCATGTGATATTTTGCCGGGTGAAAATGTCGATTTACCACGCCAGAACCAAGTTGTTAATTGGTAGATGAATTAAGGCAAAAAAGAATATATTTCGAGTTGAAACTCCGGAATTTCTCATAGTCTATGCAAATTCCTACCCCAATTCAAACAAAGCAGCGTTCTTAACATTACACTCTGCTGCTGTGTGTACTCTCCGAGTGGCCGGTTCCAGGCCATCTCTTCGTTCTCTTTCACAACCTTAGTTCCGTTGAGATGACATCAATAATGACGGTTTAGGGTAACAAAATGGCCGAAGGGCCGTGCACTCGTCTACAGTTTTACCCCTTTGCATACGCACTGAATACCGAGGAATTGACCAACTATTGCTGGTATTGCTTGGCTCCATTGGCAGAATATGGAAAATCGTAAGTTGTTTTTCGCGTTCCTGCTTGGTCATGGATATTGATTTTTGCTGATAATCCTTGTTTGTCTAACGGTTCTTCTTATCGCTCGTGGCTTCCGCTACAGCGAATATTCCCGATCACACGCTGTCTGCTGTCAATATGTTTTTGTTTCAGACGATGTACTGGATGCCAATGTGCACTTTACTGCAATCGAGAATGTCATCTCTTAGGATGGAAGGACCACAAGGTTTATCCGTTTGTTTACCATTTACAAGTATTTAAGGCTGAATGTGCCGCCATCAACAGAACTCACCAACTCCCCGGTATCGAATGCCGCGTCCTGGGAAGAATTGTCATCCGATATAAGGTAGAGCCTATTATTTTACTTTCACTCTATTTTTATAGGATATTTCCAAGAAGAAGGATGTGAAGACTGAAAATTTCTATAAAGACAGAACATCGGAGCGAAGCATCATGGATATTTGGGCCCATTCTGAGGAAATCAAGAAGGACCAACGGGCGATGCAGCGTTTCGAAGGTATGTTGCTGACAATTTCGGACTTAATATTTTCCCATTTTAAGAGATTTACACAGATCTCAGTGCTTTTTACGATGCGCGATACATGCTGCCAAAAGACACGGTCTTTGAGCTCCACTGCAGAAATTATATCAATCGACATGCAATCAGTGATAACGCATACATCAAGGTCCGGGCGTCTGTTTGTTACACAAAACACTGCCGTTTAGGAAATTGGAAAGGGCTTATACCTGGATCTCTGTGCATACGACCACTCTTGCCGCCCCAATACCATTTACACTTGTACCGGATTTGTTGCTACTTTGCGATCTCTGGATGCTTCCAATGACATCAGAAATAGGGAGACCACTCATTATACTTACATTGACTTGATCAAGTTGGCCCCTGTTCTGTGTTTATATGCTATTTCTTTAGTTCTCAGCCCGAAAGGAAGAAACAGCTCAAGGATACGTGGTACTTCGACTGCCAGTGTGACCGGTGTGAAGATACTGAAGATCATAAGCTGACGGGTCTCAGATGCCCTCATTGTCCTGTAGGTTTCGCGGATGTACGGAAATTTCAAACCTATTTATAGAAAGATAAGCCGACTAATCTTTGTATCTTTGGCACTCATGAGTATAAGAATAAGTCGACGGCCGTCATTAATTGTCCTGAGTGCAAGCAGGATATGTCTCGGGTGAGAGGACTGCCCTTCTCGGGATTACATCTTCTTTCAGGAATATGTTTTCGAGGGAATAAACACCATGAAATATATTAACAAGGTCATTACCGACCAGGAAGTGGAGCAGGTGCACTACTTTGTGTTTTCGGATATAGGCTGTTTACAGATGCCGCCGAAGACCAGGATGGAATTTTTGGAGGATCTGTTGGAGCGGGGATTACGCATACTTCCTGAAGTGAATGTGTACCTTTGCATGATCGTTCAGGTACAGTGGCATTTTAACATCCATTCTATTTATACATTTAGAAGATAATCCGCTTGACGGACGTCAATAATCATGCCGAATTATTGCGACTCCACTTACTGTCTGAGCCCTGTGTTAGATACTGCTATCCGGCTAATCACCCGGGTGTCGCTTTCCATCTGAGGTTACTTTGTTCTTTACTGGTTTACAATGCTCAGTTTAGAAGCATTGGTCTCCTTTACAACGGAGTCCGGGATTATGAGAATGCAACCAAATACCTTCTGGAAGCTATTGAAATCCTCCACTTTACGTTGGATGACAATCACCCAATGACCAAGGACACAAACGAGATGCTGAAAGATACTCTTGAAATAAGTACAAGGAATGGACGAAGCGAGACGTCCTCTCCAGTCAAGACGGTAAAATCAACTGTTGCTGTTGTGCCCCCAAAATCCACACAACTGTCTCAAGCGGCTGGGTCCTCCGCCGAGGCCTCCGGCAGCTCCCAGGCGGCTCCCGCTCCGGCTGCAATTGCAAAACAGCCAGAAGAAGAGCAGCCTAAAATACCTGCTGTTGGTTTAAAAAGAAACAGAAAAAGTAACCGTAATGTTTTAGGCTGTTGAAAAGCCGGCAGAGCCCGAGTCGAAAAAACCAAAGGCCGAAAGTGCTAACCCGTCTGGTGCTCCCGAGTCGGATCTGTTCTGCGACCGCGTTGATGATCTTCCCGAGCTCGTTGCATAATCTTAATTTTTATTTCCCGTTGACACACAAGCGTCTTTCTCTTGTAACATTCTTTTGTTAGTTTCTTTCATAGTTTTCAATAAAAAGTTTTGTATTATATCATAAAAACTGATTGGTTAAGTCCACCTACTTATTATGTTATTGTAACAGATTGACAGAAGCAAGGGAGCAATTTAGGATATGAGCAGGTGATGTAATGAGTCAACGTAGTTCCAAAACCTGTTCCACTATTGAGTGAATCACCAGTGCTGATGCAACGCCGAGGCTTAGGTCGACGGGTACTTCCCCAAATCAATCTCCCCAAAGAAGGAGTCCAATCTCCACCGCCAGTTAGAGAAGTTCGACAATCCAAGCATTTAGAAGACGACACAATAAGCCATGTGTGAGTTTTGCTCATTTTCGTCATCCCCGCGATCCAATTAATATATTCAATGGGTGTAATAGGATATTTGTAGGTGCAATCATAGTTGCGAAAAACGAACTACATGAATTGATAATAGGTTACAACAACTATGAGTCAAAGTATGTTGAAACGTTACAACCGATCAGGCTTTACGTGCCCAATATTTCGAAACGCCTAACAACATCTTATCCGCGCTTTTCGGTCGTGAAGTGAAGGTCATGTTCTACGTTGATTTTCTATTTGCGTTATCATAAAACGCACCTGGAAATACGAGCTCCTTCGGACTGATAACACATCTTCAGTAACTACATCAAGATGTACCTGGCCGGGAAGCTGGCCTTCCCCAAGGAGGCAGAAATTACCTTCACTATGGACGATCTAGATGATATTGAACCGCTGGGCACTGGAAGCTTTGGCAATGTGAGAAAAATGGTTCACAGACCCAATGGGAGAGAAATCGCTGTAAAGGTAGGCCTTCTTATGTAAAATCTGCAACATTTACAGAGAGTCCGGATCACAAATAACGGCTTGGATGATGCGGGCATCAACCAGTCAATGAGACGGCTTCGACAAGAAGTCGAGGCGATTAAAGCTGCCAGTGATTGTGACCAGATCGTCCGGTTTTACGGTCTTACATTCCATGAGGTACTTTGTTTCCCCTCCATTTTTGCAACATCTGCACTTCAGGGAGATGCCTGGGTTTGCATGGAACTGATGGATATCTCACTCGAACATCTTTATCAGACGGCGTATCAAGTCGGAGGAGGAAAACAACTCTTCGACGAGACAACATTAGGAGCCGTCGCTATTTCTGTAAGAGAATACACAAGCTCTTTTTATATTTTCTCTCCTCTAGGTCATAAAAGCACTTACCCACATGAAGGATCAGCACCATATCATTCACAGAGACATTAAACCGTCTAATATCCTGTTGAACAGATGTGGAGCTGTTAAGCTTTGTGACTTTGGTATCTGCGGGTATCTCCAAGATTCTGTGGCAGACACGAGGGAAGCTGGATGTCGTCCTTACATGGCCCCTGAAAAACTCAGCCAAACGGCGAGGAGCTATGACATTCGGTCAGATGTGTGGAGTCTTGGAGTGACATTGGTAATCGTATTTGATTAGAGTGTATGATTTCCATTTCCAGATAGAAGTGGCCAACTTTGCCTTTCCCTATCCGGGGTTCAACGATGCTCCAGTTTTCACCCAGCTCCAAATGGTAGTTTTTGAGGATCCACCAATGGTGAAGAATTCGAGTTATACTATCAAGCTGAGGAATTTCACCAACATGTGGTAAGATATCGTCTAATATCTTTAACACACGTGTTTATAGTGTAATCAAAGACTTTAATGAAAGGCCCAGCTTTACGGATCTGAAAAAGTCTCCGTATTATCAATTCTACAACAAAATGGAGAATATCAAGGAAAAGGTAGCTCTCTATGTGCGGGAAATGTTCCCACATCGGGAGCAGATCAAAATAGCCGAACAGTCCTCCTCTCCTGTGTAGAATATTCCTATTTATATGTAAATTTTTGGTGTTTTATATTATTGTAACCTATTGTCCATAGACCAGCATATTTTCGAAACTCCAAGCTGCCAACGCGAAACTCGGCGGACATTTCGCAACATTTCGGTACACGTACCATAACAACCGGCAGCTGTGACTCGTCTTTTGTCGGCTTTTGTTTTGTTCCTAGGTCATGAGAGACACGGACAGATCTTTTGTGTATGGCGCTATTTTCATTTTCCTCCCCAAATTGACCAAATAGTGTCGCCGCATGACTTTCATCCCTCGCATTGTTTTTTCTGTATTGTTCCGATTTACCCTTTCTATTGCTCATCTGTCCGAGTCCTCATTAGCCCAGGTTACCATTCATTGACAGTGTTTGTATTGATCTCACCAAATTGTAGTCATGTCCTTTCCCAGACTGTGATTGTTTTCATCTTGAATTAATAAACACACACAAACAGCGGGTCTAGACACTATAAACCACGAGGAGGCGCTATTTGGTGGCCAATTCAGATCGACATCTTTTATGTTCTCCCCAATATTGGTTCCATTTACATTTTCGTCAAATGCTGCACGGCAGATGCAGACGCGTTCGCCTGTTTGACTTGTTTGTACTTGTAGTTTGTCAAAATATTAGATAGTGGGCGTAGTTCGTCGCAGTCATATGAGAGGACAGTTCCGGTAGGGAACATCCCTATTGTATCAGTTATCATCATTTTGGTGACATTACAGGAAAAGGGCAGGTCTTTTCCTTTTCTCTTACTATAAGCTGCAGCCCCATGAACATTATTTAAATATAAATATGCGGTCCTTTTCTTTCTTTCGTGTAGTACACAAACACCAAAGGCGCATTCTCTCTCACTATAATTTGTAACACCACCCATTATGAATCACAGTTCATATCTGTTCCGTTTAAGTGCTGCCGTCAAATCTTATCTTTGCCGGATGGCCACAGTTCCTATATAAGGCTCTGCTTTAAGCTATTTCTTTCGAAACGAGGCTTCTCCTCTCCGAATTCCCCCGTTTGTTGAATCACTTGATTATTGTTTGGGCGCATTGCTGAACTGCCGCCCACATTCTCAAAAATGCGATTCTTCACAGGGCTGTCATATAAAAACAGCTTCAGAAATGGTTAACGACGGTCTCTTTGTCTTCGCCAACGCCTCCACGTCGATGGATGCCACTTCATTGGCGGAGCCCGTCAAGATCTCTTCCGTCCCCTCCACAACGTTTCTGGCCGTCCTCAACCTTGACATCCTTCTTAATTACATCCTCTTCTTCCTGCTATTTTTCATCATTGTTGTAAGTGCCAGTTCATTTTCATTTCAAAATGGATATTTCAGCTACTTTTTGTCCTCTATTTGGAGATGAAATCCCCAAGTAACAACTCCTACGTTGATCTAGAAAACCAGGGAAATAACGAAATATTGGAAAGGGATAGACAAAAGCGGTAGGGATTAACGAAAAACGAAATAACGAAATAATTATAGACGGGAGGCGATCAACCGAGCAATTCATTCTATCTAGACGACGGCCCATGGAACGTCTCGCCCACTCTCATAAAAGATCTCATCGATTTAGTTATATGCGAAGCATCAATAAACCATTGTGTACTTTTCAACCCTGTCGTTTGTCTTCGCCCCCCAATCACGCAAACAAAAAACATTCCTGTGGTCAGGAGAATGTTTCGGAAAGATTGTCACTACCCTTGTTGACCACGAAGCGGATAGACGAAATAGTAGGTGTGGGGATGAGAGACCGTCTCAAATCCGGTTGAGCGTCCTCTATCCGCCCTTGGTCACTTTTATTCTCAAGTTTCCATTTTGACACATTTGATTCTCCAGTTTCCCCCCAGTGAAATGGTCTATTTTCGGTATGATCGAAAATCTTCGACGTCAGCTGGGAAATGATCTCGACCCACGTCACAACACCGTCAACCATCTCAATCGACTTCTGAAGGGGCAAGACTGGGTGATATTGAAGACAATTTAGCAAACTATTTATAGAATATTGATGCAGCCGTCGAGAAATATTTAGAGTATCTTCAAATTCGAAAATCTCTTGGTTTCGAGGACCCTAAACGAGTAGAAGACTTCTACAAAAAAGATGTATAGCGGTTCCCATCTGTCCTATTTATATTGCAGTCGTGGGAACTGGGACGAAAATTTATTCGACAATCGACGCTTTGTGGCGACTGGGTCAACGAGTTGGATAATGGTATTGTTTTTGCTGAAATGTCCATAGACGATCCCGTGAAGGTAGCTTTTCATTTCTGCGGCAAATATTCGGATTTCAGTTTATGAAGGCGGTCCCAGTCGGCACTTATCTTCGGATTTTCTTTGGATGTTGCGAATATTTTCAAAATTTAGTGTTGGAAAGGGAAGAGCTAACCGGATTGCCCTCCCATGGTTAGTAAACATTCACTATACAGTATTTGTCGTGGTTAGGAATATGCCTGTTTGATATGAAAGATCTGCCCTTCTCCCATTACATCAACATCAGGTCTTCGATCAATCTTTTAATGCAGGTCGAATTGGAGAATTCTATTGTTATGGTAGATTACAGACGAGAGTCCACATTTGGCTGGATTATTATTCAGAGATCTTAAAACAGGTCATTATCATGAATCCACCTAGAATTGTTGCACTTCTGTGGAAGGTAAAGTCGTTTCATTTCTAGTCAAACGATTCAGGTCATCTCTTTTATGCTACCCAAAAAAGTTCACGAACGGTTTCATATTGTGTCCAAGTGTCCCGACGGTCTTATGAAACATGTCAGGTAGCCTAATCACAACTACGACAGAAAATATTTGTTTCCCAGTCTTGAGGCTATTCCTGAAGGCTACGGGGGTAAATATTATGTGCAGAACGGCCAGATGCGTAATGGATGTGAACATGCAGTCTATGCTAAAGATGAGAATTTTAAGGTAATCGCTGTCCAACTTGTTAGGTAGACTGATCTCCCACAGGTTGAAAATCAGCTGTTTTTAAACAAACATGGGATCACCCCAGAATATCGTTCCGTGACAGTGAGGACAGGCGCCGTTGAATCTATAGAAATCAAAACAGAGACGGCGAAGAGATTTCTCTACAGTTTTACTCTTAATGGTGAAGCCAGGATTTGGTTTTCTCAAGGTAAGCACCGCCGTGTTTTACAGAACATCTATTTAGGCGACAACGATCTCACTCCAAGAATTAAACTTGTAACTCCGGTGTTGCCTGAAGAAGGTGAACTTCAGATCGACTCTAACCAGTCTGCCACTCTAAATATTGTGAATCACAGTCTGCTCTTTTCTGTCAAAGTCCGTTACGCCATTGCGCTTATTTCATAAAGTGTTACAAGTCAGAGAAACATTGATAAAGCATCTGTGCCCGTGAGGTTTCATAATATTCGTGTAAAATGGAGTAGCTGAAAGATAAGAGGGGTTGTGACTTGACCAGCGATCAACGGCAGAGAGGTGAATCATGCCCCGGGGCAAGATCTAAGGTCATTCTTTGTTTTGTTTTGCCAACAGTGAAACCGTAACACTCGACTGGTTTTATTACACCTTTCTTTTTAAGATAACGCCACTGTTGAGTCCATCTCGGCTAATGTTAACTCCTCTGCTCTCTTCCGTTTTGCTTTCCGCAGTAAGAGAATTAGTCCCTTCCAAGTCTTATAAGTTTCCATAGGTTGCTTCACGAAGTCCTCAGTTTACGGACATACGGGAAGAGACAGCTTACCATGGGAAGTTCTGCAATTTGACTGTTGTTCACTTTAAGGATCGACATGGAAAAGACGCGGTATGTCAGTGCTAAACAGAAAACATTTTTACTTGAGATATGGGAGGTGCAGGATGTCCATCAATCGCGGAATCCATCAGGGGTTGCCGGCGTTTATGCCATTGTCAGACTCTATAAGGAAGGAGAACTTTATTTTCTATTCAACAAACAATACCGTATTCCCGCTCGAGCCTGGACCTTAGAATTTCCTGGAGGTAAGCTTCCTGTCTATTTTATTGCTTTTAACTATTTCCTTTTAAGGCATTGTTGATAAGAGTGAGACAGTGGTTGAAGCCGGGTTAAGAGAACTCAGGGAGGAGACGGGATATTCCATAGAGGAAGCAGATTTCGTGTAGGTTCTACTACATTTACAAAGAAAAGAGTGATTTCAGCTCAGTGGGGAAGCAAGCCAGCTTTCCGTCAAGGAGTAATGACGTCTTAAAGTATATAGTGTTGTCTGTGAAACACACGAATGATATGACATTGCAAAATGATCTAGAAGGCACAGAGGTATGACTACTATCAAGTGGTTCAACAAGGTCGTACTTCAGGATGTTGAGCCCGTCCTCATAAAAGGATCATCTTTGCTAGATGAGCTAAACACCATAAGCAGAGACGGTGTGGTGGTCTCCGCCAACGTGTACTCCTTTGCAATCGCCTGGTCCATGCAGCTGGGTGATATTTAGTCAAATCTACCGGCTCCCTTTCTGTACATACGTGCCATAAATATTCTAATATTATGTTCTTCGAAAATTTGAATAAATTAGTCGAAGCTAGTACGACAGCTCTTAAGTCATTTTGGATTAAGGTTCTAAGAAATATTTTTGATCACCTACGTGTTCCATTAGCGTTTATCACTAGAGCGGAAACGGCAGCTATCCAATCGGAAGCATGCTCTAATTGCCACCCCACTACGGTAGTTGTGCTAGCTAGGGCCGCCCCCTTAGGTGGCAAAGCTCTAGCTCCTGTTCACCAAATGTATCCGACACTAAGTGAGTTTATGCTAAAATTAAGCAGAATAGAAGACACCAACAGTCAACTGTGTCAGTTGACGAAGGAGTGAAAGCTTCACAATGGTAGGACGGAAACCCCGCTTCCGCACGCTATTTCCTGGCTCGGCGGAAGGAAACGGTCGTTTCCTTTGCTGAATGACGCTAAACACAGCCACTCCAGTTTATGTCAGCCACTGTGGTCAATCACTATGGGCATTAGTCAAGCCGTTTTTGATGGCTCCTCTCCCGCCTGGTGTGCAATATCTTGAGATTGTCTATGCCTCTTTTGGAATAACTAGGGCATTTGGATACTTTAAGACTCTTCACGTCTTGTGACATAGTTCTTCTCCCTTTGTCAACCCTATTAACTACAAGGATTTAAGAGAACAGAAAGCATCTCCTCCTCAGAATTCAGACCAATCTGTTTCATCGGTGGCACCGTATAGTTAACTTTATTAGGCTGTAGATTTGAAAGACTACCCTTCGAAAAAAAGGTCGCTAACCACTGCAAATATACTATTTTTTGTAAACAAACGAACAGTAGTAATCACAGTCCGCCAATAGTTAGGACTTTAGTTAGAGCGGCTTCAGATTTTTAAAAAGACAACTTGATCCTGTCACAAATATCCTACTCTTGACAAGTCGACAAAGCACTTTGTTCCAACTTTCAGATGGATATGACAATCTTTGCAACAGAGCAGGTTGGGACGCATCGTTGTCACAAACGGATGCAAGCCGTCTGAATGCTGGTAAGCCGTATTCCATTTGCCAGAAAGATCTCAACGATTTCTAGTATGTGAAAAAAGGCAGTGTCCAATAACCGTATGTCTCTGTTTGTAAGGGCAAAGCTAGTAATTCGCATGAACAATTTCATTTCGGGATAATTCTTGGCATTGCTTGGTTGCATTCAGCTACCTTAATCGTCCAAGCTTGAGAGAAGCAAATCGATTCATACCGGAAACTGCTGCTTAGGTCACCTGGGAAAGCCTCCTAGAAGCCAGGCGCATTGGCCGAGAAGGGGATCCAATAATCTGGGTACAGGTCAAAAATGCTTTTTCAGGGTTACAATACACCTCTTTGCTTTCCCGACTCCCTCCTCAAGGTAACAATACCCTTGAGCATACACTGTCTTTTTTCAGCCACAGGAACAGGACAAATCCAACTCTGGCAGTTTCTGTTGGAACTTCTTGCCGACGCTAGTGCAAATTCACATTGTATCTCATGGGAAGGCGGTAACGGAGAATTCAAACTGATCGACCCTGATGAAGTTGCCAGGAAGTGGGGAGAGCGGAAAAGGTGCTTGATCTGCCTATTTTCTATTAGGCCTATGATAATATCGATGATACCCCCAAAATTTGCCCCTTCTTATCGGAAATTGTGTCCATTTAATGCGATTTCCCCCTTTTGGATTTTTTCGTATTATGTGAGGGGAAAAAAGAACAACTCTTTACCTATAATCAACTCTTGCGCGAGGCTTATTTACAGTAATTAAGCTGCTTGTCCGGACTGTTTCTTTAAGTACTTTTGCTCCTGTTATAATAACAATAACATTACCTATTCCTTCTCTGGTTAATGTCCTAACAAAAAATATAGGTTTTAAACTGATGTTGTGGTTTTCAGTAAGCCGAACATGAACTATGACAAGTTGAGTCGTGCTCTCCGCTATTACTACGATAAAAACATTATGACGAAGGTTCGTAAGCAGATTTCGACAAATGCAGGTATTTTCAGGTCCATGGAAAACGCTATGCCTATAAGTTTGATTTTCACGGGTTAGCCCAAGCTTGTCAGAGTACGATGGTGAACGGAGGAGATCTCTCGAGCGCTGTACAGTCACTTTCTCCGTATCCAGGAAGTCAGTCCCTTTGAATTCCGTTTTATCGTTTACTTTTCAGTTTCCAAAATATCCCCCACATCATATCATTTGCTCACCAGAAATGATCGACAAAATTCCTCCGCCGTGCCCAATGTAAGCATTTGTTTTTGAAATTTTTGATGGAATGACTGGAACATTTTCATGACGCTTCCATTTCCGATTGGTCATAGTTTCCAGAAATGAGCGAAGGATATTTTTCAGGTGAGCACAACATACTGGACCCCTCAGCCAACTCCCTATATCTACCCAAACGTTGCCTATTACGACGTGAAACCGCACTCTTGATTGTAAAACTGTGTCTTTTGGAATAAAACTGTAACCTTGGTAGCATTTCGAGAGTAAACGACTAATTGACCTTGAATAACCCGCCTGATAAGGAAGAAAAGAGTTGACATGGTCAAAATGCCGCGGGAGACTGCCTGCGTTATCAGTGGGCTGGCCGTCGCCGGTCGTGAGTAATGCAATGCGGGCAACCAGTCTCTCTCTACGCCCCCCGCCACAATGGGCGCTTGCTGCTCTTCCAAGGCGAAACAGGTACCTTATCTTCTATCTTCTTATCTCTCCACGCTGAGCATTCTCAATGGCCTCCCTAGCTCGATTTATTGTCATCAATACCGTGCACTTGATTCTCTCCGCTGTTGATTAGAGATCCTTTCAGCGCCGGGGGTCCAGATTGATTCTCTCATGTCTCTGCCAGAGTTCACACAGCAAAAAGATGTCGGTATCCTCTTTTGTGTGTAGTTCGAATGGCTCCATTCAATAGAGGACTAATTGGGCCACAGGCTATTCAAATGTGCCATGTAGATACTTCCATCCATGCCGCTGTTCAGACGCTTCAAGGCGAGTCTCTTCCTCTTCGTTCTCTCTCGACTGTGATTCGTTTCAATCGAGAAGCCATCTTCTAGAAAATCGACCACCATATTGTTTATTTTTCCTATTTCTGGGCCTTCTCGCGATCGCTTTACAGCGTACCTGAAGCGAAAAAACCATCCTTCTCGGGCGTAAAATTAGGTGCGACAGTCCGCGACTCTCTCCTTTAAGAAGTCCATAAACGGCAATTGTGATGCTGTCAAGTGGAAAAGAGGACGACCTTCTCCTGTCGTTTCTTCTGCGATTATACGTGGCAATGTAACAATCAAAACACGCTTGTCTTCTCTTTAAACAGGACGGAATTTCAAGGCTGGGCAATACTTTCTTGGCATTGGGAGTTTATCGACTAAACTTGGAGAAAATTCCCGCGGAAAAGAAGATATTTTTTCGAATGTCCGACATTCTTGATCCGTGTTGCATCGCTGATTCTCAATTGCATCGGTAAACCTGACGTCTCTCTTCAATTTCGCTCAAGGGCAAACACTTCTGTGTTTGCATCATATCGTGTTTCCAAAGGTCTACCCGTCAAATATTACCTTATGCAGAAAAAGAGTTAAATGTGTCTAATTGTTGCGGATCGAAACTTTTTGCAAGAAGGAGTGGTGAACATAACGGCAGTGCGATAATCTTTACGCAAACACGACTTTTCTCCGTTTGTCCCGAAACACCTTGACAGTAAAAGTGTGGCCGACATCGATTTGGACCGTGTTGTAAAAAACAACGATCGAGGGGGTGAGGGTTACGGATGACTCTGGGGAAGAGCTAATGCATTCATTGCCTAGTCATGACCGCCGCCTCACAGGAAATGAGAAGACAATCATTTGTTTCCAGGAAGATTTCGGGGAGATCAGAGAGGATGACCTAAGAGGGATCTTCAGGGAGTTTGATCTAAATGGAGACGGGTACATCCAGCGTGTTAGTTGTTGTCTCAGCCACAGAGCCCCTTGTCTTTAGGATGAACTCCGAGCTGTGATGCAGAAGATGGGGCAGGCTCCTACGGAAGAGGAGCTCGATGCCATGCTGAATGCGGCGGACGCCGATAAGGACGGAAAAATTGACTTTAAAGGTATTCTATGGAAGAGGCCTTGCTTTACCAGTTATAGAGTTTATGACAATTGCCCGAGCTAATCCCCTCTCCCTCTCCTTAAAAGCCGTCTTCGAAGAGTTGGATGTTGACGGAGATGGACATATTACGCGGTAAACAATCTCAGTTAAATACTTTGAAGGCATCTTCCGAAATCTTTCCTGTTTTTAGAGTCCCATTGAAATAAGCGTAGAACACCATATTCTGACTCTTTTTTAGATCGGAACTGAGAACGGCTTTCCAACGGATGGGACACAGCTTGAGCGACCAGGACATCAAGGCTATCTATAAGCATGTCGACAAGAATAACGACGGAAAAATTAACTTCCAAGGTGAGATCACTGTTCTCTGTATCTCTCGCCACCAAATGTTCTTCCGCGTTCACCGAAGATGTTTTTCGTCGAATCGGTTTACTGCTTGAATTGATGCATGACGTTCCTTTCTTCGGCTGTCAACACCAATCTTTCAGAGTTTTGTACAATGATGACAAGAAAGCGTTGAACACGCCCGACTTCCTTCTCTCTCTACCGTTCTTGCTACTTTGCCCTGCCTTCGATCTATCCCTATGCATATGTACAACAAGTTTATTTATAATCCGTTTCCAAGCTACGTTTTTGTCATTATCTCTGTGATATTGCCAAAGTAAAAGAATTCTTTTCGGGAAATAACTTTATTAACAGTAATAGGAGATCCGGAGAGCACAATTCTTGATAATAAATACATAAGGCCTCGTGGTGGGAATTGTCATGAGCTTGGCGATAGTGGCTAGGCAGAAAGAGCATTAAACTGGCACGGAGGTAGCTTGGAGAAGCTAAGCAAAGGTTTCTCGTACTCTGGCCCCGTAAAGTGGAGCTAACTCTCTCAAAGGAAGTGCATGGCGTTCTTCCCCACTCCTTACAATGTTGTAAGAGGCGATTATAGAAATGATAAAGGCAAACATGTAGAGGCCGGAGCCGATAAAGTGGAGATAGAAGGCCGTGCCGATAGATTGCTGAAACATCGAGTTCATCTTAAACATTTACGGCCACTTTTTTCAACTAATTTTGCTCATGAGCAGTGATCTAATCACCAAACGTTTTTTGAACATTTTAAAGCATAGAGGAAACCCCAGTAAACTCACCTCGTACGTTCCAACAAGTCCTTGTACAAAACGGTGGTCAACCCTATGAGCGGCAAAGAAGAAGATGGCATCACCTATCAAGGAAGTAAATACTAAATAATGAAAATAAATATAGTTATCATTAACCAACATGTAAGTCCAACTAGAATAGCATAAATGACAGAACATCCTCCATTGCAGGAAGCACACATCCCGCAGAAACAGGCGAACGCGGCAAAAAGAAGGGAGAATATCATAAATCCCAGTACTGCCTTGTGCCAACCTGAAATCATCCAGTGCAAGAAGAACGTTACTAGTTACCGAAGAATTGGTGATGTTCACTCTCGCCAGCTGCGCTGTTCTGGTCGATGTCTTCGATATTCTCATCTATCACCTAAAATTAGGGGAAAGTAAAACTATTAAATAAAATGCTACCTGACTTGCGGAATAGTCAAATTTATAGGTACAGTGCATAGGCAAAGAGTCGCTGAACTGTCTCGATAACGAGGCGATTTGCCGTTCTGCCCTTGTGCAATCCAACCATAATCCATGCTGAAAGCATTCCTGTTAACATTTTACAATCTTATTCATACGTGATGCTCAGCTCTGAATTCTCGTATGTCCACAACCTGCCAACTCGGGCTGACAAGACCTGTTGTGCACAGAGCGAAGCCGCAAATAAGCAGTATGAACGAGGTAGCTAGGATACACACCTGTCCGCATCTGCTTTTCTCCTCGTTCATGGAAATCTGGAAGTTAATCTTAAAAAGGATGTTTATACAGAGAAGAATTAGGACATAGAGCAAAGAATTGATCAGGAGGAACGGCGTCCACCAGGGTGGTCGTTCAATACGCATGAAAGGAAAGGGGGTCACGTGGGATGGCTACGAGGAACAAGCCGATTTGGCTAATCTCCGGCTCTGTAACTGGATACAAATTGCTAATCATTCGGTAAAGAGGCAGATTTCAATATTTGGAAAGACTGGAACCAGATGCATTATGGATGGACACTTGTTCTGAATGGGGGAGAGCGTTCAGAGCACACTTAACCTCGGTCGCTCACTCCGGACCAATTGTACCCGAGGTTCCTTTTCTTTTCCAAAATTGGCCACTACCCTCCTCTTTAAAATAACACACACTGTCACAGTCAACAAATATCAAAGGCTAAAAAACCCTTGTGTAAAGTGAAACACATTGATTGGGATCGTTCAACAATGCGATAGATAACTTGTTCTCTGTAAGGAAAACAGCTGAAACAGTCGATAAAACGAAGGTACGGGCGGGACAGCCGACTGACTGGGTCGTGTGGCCTTGCCGGCATTGATCTGATGGTAGCCAGGTGGCACTGGACTCCGCAAATTATTCTGGACGGTCAGGTCGCGCTCACGTAAAAAACCAATTAGACCCGTTTACTTTCCGCAAAGCGTTTGAAAATCCGAATAAAACACCCGGTAGCATATAGACACATGAGTAACCCGGAGCAACGACTGGAACAATTAGTCAACACGGGTCTTAATCAAGTGTTACACGGATATATGGACATCCAGCTTTGGCGATGCTTAGAGGCTGATTAACTGGATCATTAATCCGCAAGGAAAGATACTTTGAAAGAGCCGGATTGGACGAGAGAGAGAGAGAGAGTTGATGTCGGCCGCAGGAAGCAGCAAAAGGTAATGACCGGAAGGGGGTAAGTCTGGATTACTCTGCGGCACAGGTAGGCAGTAATTATTATGACTGTCATGGTCAAATGGGCAGTGCATATAGTAGACGCCGTGAGAACAACAACCTTGAAAGACTTCATTATGACATTTGTACACGAGACCGGAGAGGCAATAATTTAGGCGTTTGTTCTTTTAACATAGTCAGCAGCCCAGGCAGAGTACCTGGCGTCGTTTCTATCGTAGGGAGACATCATAGAAATCCCATCCCACTTCATCATGGTGCGAGAGTACCTGAACAGATGATGCAAGAAAAATGCTCTAGAACCATTTGGGCCAGTCTTGAGGGGCATAACGGCCGAGGTAGCCGTGAGTGACTTTTGTTCCTGGATGGGGATGAGCGTAGAGCATCAGGGCATCGTCATATTTGTATGTTTGTCTTTTCGCTCTACTGAGAAGTGCAGAATGAGCCAGGCAGGCAACTGAAAGCGAAGGTTACGCAGACTTTTTCTCGCTTGCACTCACCAGCTAAGAAAAAGAGAAGAACACGCATCATCTAGGTCGTCGCAGATTAAGACAATGTGACGGAATCCCGAAAAATTCGCAAGACACGCCCCACAAAAGAAAAACGAGTCGCATATTGCATAATCACAATAGAACGAGATACCGATAGCCATCGAGAGGCTCGATTAAACACCTGCAACTGGGCATCAGCTGGCACCGACAACCGATTTGGTGTTTCTTCTGTAGAATGGGGAAGTCAGTTGTGTTAGCTCATTACTGATTGCTGGATGAGCAAATATAAGAAGGTAGCAGTGACGTCCCGGCGCGACAAACCGCTACTTACAGCCCCCGCTAATTCCCGGATCAGCACACTAGATTGTCGCTTTTTTCTATTCTGTTGCATTGTGCCACCAATCTATGGCTTTTTCATAACTCCTGAAATACGAGACCCACGTTCTAGGTTTTCATCAGAGCTCGGGGCTAAAAGATTAATCCGTTCACATGCCGGCCACCATCTCCATAATACACAATCAGCTAGAAGCTGTTATTCTCAGTCTACAGTCAACAGCCCCCTCCAGGATTAGCAGAGATCTTCACGGATTTGTGGGCTCTGTAGTTTGCTGACCCTGTTGAACAGTGATCAGTAATAAGGCACATTAGCAAACCCTCGGCCGTCAGTTTTGGTTCAACTGTATTGATCAGCCTAAATTGACCTCGTTGCTCGAAACACTTGACCGAGAGCGACTGTAAAGCGAACGTTTTTATAGGGATGCCCGCCTTCTTCAGCCCCTTCGTTTTTTTAGCTAGAGTTTCTCTTCTTTGTAATACCTCGCCTTCTTAATGACCCAGGCTACTAGTGAGCATAACAATCAAGGTTTCCAAGAGGTATGTAGGCTTGATATTAATTATGATTCTCCCCAAGACGCCGTGTTTATTGTGCTGTGAGCGGTTTTGCTCCATTTGGCGCACAGGATATTAGCGGGAAGACAACATAATTAATGCACTCGACTGTCATTATTACCGAATATTCCCTGCCTCCAGGTGGCAGCATTCTTCCTCTGTTTTGTCCACTCCAGACTTGATCAGATGATAACGAGTAAATCGACTGGAATCGCAAAGTGTTGCGTATCCGCGCGCTGTTCTAAGTGCACAGTCAACAGCAAACTATCTCTCGCATCGAGAAGTTCGTTTTTATGACCTTACTCAAATACAGATTGCGTTGAGCTGTCGGTCTGTTTCTTCAATTTTTCTGTCTTTCATCTAGAATAAGCACTATTTCCACATCAAGCACCCGCTCCTCTCATTTCTCAGGGGCGTTTCGAATTTCAGTTAGAGGACCACATCTTTGTGCAATTTCCATAGAGTCGCGTGTCCTCAAATTACCAGTTCTGTTTTTTATCAGAGAGGTTTTCTGTTATTCCTTTCAGCCACAACGGGGACATTTGTAAATGACGCAGAACACCTACGTAGAACAGCTGTGCTATAAAAAAACTCAGAGTGAACACCAAAAAGTGTTTAAATATAACGAAAGACCGGCTATCCAAGTGCTTCTACCTTCCGGTTATCACGTCTTATCGTTTTCTGAGAGGTTACTCACTTCCGCTCCCTTTGAAACCTTTCTCTGCTTTCCGTTTTCGGCCAAGTTTTCTCACCAGTGTCTAGACAGTGTTCTTACCCTTCTCCCTCAGTCGTTAGGTGAAGTGAATTGTTCATTTGGTTGCTCTCCTACTCCACTTTTACCCTCCGCTGGTATTTCTTGTGTACCCAGGTTCCGCCAAAAGGCTCCTGGAGCATTTTGACCAAGAACCCCGTAAAGTGTTTCCACGACGTCAGAGGGACTATCTAGTAGACAAGTGTACAAAGCTGTTCACGGGCTCAATAGCGAGCTGCTGGCAAAAAAAGTCCCACATAATGGAACGTCTCTCTCTCTCCCAATTCCAATTTGTCTGTCATCTTCCTTCATCCTTCTACATAGGTACATAATCGTCATTGTTTGTACTATTTCCGCCGGAGGCATGATCCGCGCGTGTGCATTCTGGCGTCCCAATACAATACTTGACCGCCCACGGCCGCCCTCCTGGTTATTGTGCAGATTGGCCATTCGCGGAAGTCGCTAGTCTCTAACTTGAAGGAATGAACAATATACTCCCTCAGGCGACGATTTGTTGTGACCAGGCAGGCCAGAGGATGTCACCTTGATCTCTACTGCCCGAATCCTCTAGCCAGGCAACCCTCTCCATAGATTGCCCATTTTTGCCTCCTCGCCCTCTTTGAGTGTGATTCATATTTACTCCTGTCCTTACTGTTTGCCTGCTTAAATCCCTTTCTAGTACTTAGTCACTGAAACTTTGACTGACTCAACTTGACGGCCAACTTTTTTTGGTTTCCATGCCGCGGCACCCTTTCCATTACACAGCGTGCTGGTAAAGGGGAGCTTCATCAGACTCGGAACTAACAAAAAAACACATATTTATGATAAGAAACGTTGCAATGATAGAGCGATAACAGATGATTGATGACGGATGCTCAGAAGTTGAAAGCGGTCACCCATGTCCGCACTTTGAACTGCTCCTTGTTTGCTTACCATCGAAAATTCAGCCCTTTCTTTCTCCTAACACTCGATATCAGCACTGTTCATACAACGGTTTTTCAGATGCGGAGTCTTCTCTTAGTTTCTTTACTAGTTGGGACTGTCTTAGCCAAGAACCTTGTAAGATTTACTCTTTTCCTTTATAGTATTACGTACATTTCAGTCATTTTTCTGTGATTCATCTAATACCCATTGTCCGACTGGAGCTTGTATTTTGAAGAAATCCGGGGTGAGCTTTCGAGATTCCAGTTATCTTGGGACTTGTTAATTGTTGTGCAATATAAGGATATTCGATCCAGCCGATTTTAATGATAGGTTACATGTCGTCCGTGAGAGCAAGGACAGGGATGAATTGTGCCTGATTACTATTTACGAATACGGCCGAGAGTGTTCTGTAATTATGCGCGCGAGTATTAAGCGGTTGTTGGGAAAGAGAGCGGCCGCCCTCATATCTTCGTTGGAAAAACACGAAAGCACTTTTACTGATATAGCAAGACTCCATAAAACAATTTGGCACCTTTAGACCTGCTTTATCAGCTCCTGTGCAGCCGCAGGACAATGTAACAAGCTCAAGAACTGCCCTTCAGGAGAGGCCGTAAGGAGCATCTCTTTGCTTAAGTTCGTGCGTTTTCAGGATTGCTGTTGTAAAACTTCCCAATGCTATAAAAACGTGAAGTTGGATATTTGCGAAGACGAGGAAGACGAGGAGGATGAGCCGACTACAGTGAAACCTGTGAAGTAAGTGAGGTAGAATGGTAATAATACCGTCTTCTCAGGACCAAGCCTGGAGCCAAGCCGATCGCTCCTCTCTTCAAAAACGCTACAGCCGCTGCCAAAGCTCCCGCTTCCGCGGCTGCCAAGCCTTCTCCCGCTCCTGCGAAAGCCACTCCTGCTCCCAAGCCTGTTGCGCTTCCCAAAAAAGCCGCTGTGAAAACAACAACCACCACCGAGGCGCCAACAACTGAGGCCGAAGAAGAGGAGGAGGAGACAACAACTGTTGACACCGGTTCTGCTGAAGTGGATGATGTGCAAGACTCAAAAGAAGGAGATGAAGATGATGAGGCTACCACACTAGCAGAGGAGGAAGAGGAAGAGACCACCACTGTTGCAACAAGAAGGAAGAGTTCAGAGAAGGTGCTGAAGAAAGCTCCTGAAATTGACGAGTCTACCACTGTTGTAAGTGCCGCCTAAAAGGGCAAATTTCAATATTTGTAGGCTGACGAGGAAGAGGATGCCGACACTACAAAAGCAGAGCCAGAAGAAGATGAATATGGTGACAAGGACGCCAAGTCTGGCGAAAGTGATGATGACTCTGAGGAAGAGGGTACTACTGAAGAACCAGCAACTACAGAGGATCCCGAGACTACTGAGGAACCTGAAACCACTACTGAAGATGACGAGGAGACTGGTAATTCCAGCGAGGAAAAAGACGATGGCACCACGAAAAAGGTATGCAAAAACGCGTGACGTACATAGACATTTTTCTTTCAGCCTGAGCAAACAACAGAAAATGACAGCAACGAGGCTCACCCCGTCGCCAGCACAAAGGATCGTTCTGAAGAAGACCAGGCCGATCCGGACGACTACGACTCTTACCAGCACCCGAAATCTCGTAAGCTTCCGGCTGCCATTCATGCTTCCGCGCCAAAGTCACATTCATCTCTCGAGACTACTACCATGCAGGTAACCACCTCCGCCATCTCCAATAGCAAGGTAGAAGAATCATAAATTTAAACCCATTCGAATCTTTAGTCTAAACAAGAAAAGTCTTCCGGATTCCCTTGGTGGTCAGCCACTCTCCTTGGTCTGCTTGTTGCCTCAGCCGTCTTCTGTGCAGTGGCTCTGTACCTCAAGCGAAGAAAGGACAAAAAAGTTGCCAGCGCCAACAGGAGACGGTCAGAGCCCAAGAAGACAGACAAATTGGTGGACCCTTTGCTCCTGGAAAAACAGGCCGAAATGCAGCCCTAAAACTTCTCACTGTACAATTTCCTTACCGCTTCGCGTAGAGCTTATTGATACTACAGGTTGTGTCCCGCCACTTTTCTCCCTTTTACAAACATCGGATAAATGATCCATGGGTCTGTTTCTCTAGCTTTTCTTCCGCATCTCATAAATTTGTCGACTTAATAAACAGTGGCTTTACAAATCGAGGGCTGGTTGAATAAGGGGCCACCATTATGACGGCTCACCTGGAACTGACATTGTTGACAGTCGCTATTTACTCCCGAGTCTCCATTATAATTGTGCTGACCTTGGTCGTAACAAGCAAACTTCCTTTCATGCCGACTTCCTTGACTGCCACCTGGCTGTCGACACCCCCTGCCCTCCTTTCCCGCATTAATTAAATTTGTTATGGAAGATTAAACGACATTTCACACGCCCATATGAATACCGGCGATGGGTGTAAACATGGCTCCGCACCTCCCAACCTATTATTTAGTCTTTCGCCAGCTGGTCAGCATGACCGTTCAAATATTTGGTTACGGAATATTTCCCACTTTGGCACCTTTAATCTTAAGCTTGAATAATCGATCCCCTTGTTCATGACGTGGTCCGCTGAGTTGTAAAGCTGTCCATGACTGCCATCATTATCCATCCGAGTTCCGGGGAACTGCTCTTTTGCGGGCCTCAAATCGTGGGGTGCGTTCTCCCACCCTGAATCGATAGGGGAGCCGACTTCGCGTTTTCCCCTCTTTGACACTCATCCGATAATGCTCCCCAAGGCATAGTTAATTGCCAAATTTACGACATTCCGGTCTCTCCTTTGCTATTACTTCCTCCTTTTTTGCAGAGCGTAGAGTTTTAGTTATGTTTGAAGAGCACGAGGAGGACAGCTTCCTCAAAAAGGACAAACTGAATGATGGTGAGCCACTCTTTTTTCGATTATTGTCTCATTACAGAAAGTCAGCATAGGCTGGAGTTAAGGATACTCTCAATCGTTGGAGGAATTCTAATTCTGGCGGCGGGGGTGTACGTTGTAGTGAAGACCATGAGGAGCCATGTCAGTTCGAATCTGGTCCATTAATCTAAATTGCCAATTTCAGTCGAGAGCTCATGCCGGTGCCCAACGTAAACAGCAATTCACCGAGCCCATCTGAATAATCCCGATGTGTCACAGGTAGTCAAAACACTATGGGTTCTATTTTTACTTTTTCTGTGATAGTTCTTTTATTAGCAATCCTCGACCTCCAGTTGATCTCCCCTAGTCCTCACTCTGTACAGTTTCCCATCAATTTTGTAGCTACATTCGGACCACTCCTCCTCATCTTTTGTATCTGCCTACAACACAAGGAAATTAAAGAGATATTATGATGTTACCAGCTGTCTCTGTGAGGGAACAAACGTCTTTGACGCTCTCATTCGGGCATTGACATCAGCGCAATGATTTTCAATGGCGACTGAGCCAGGAATCGTCTCCATCAAAGCGTTCCTCTGCTCAGAAAGATCCACGGAATACAGTGCACAACGTTTCCTGTTATCGTCGTAAACAGCAGCCTAAACCGTTAGGAAAGTTCTGAGGGAAGCAAACCCTGCACTGTTCCCTGGCTAAGCATTGTGCTAAACATGGGGTGATACCATTGGCAGAGCTTTCGCTCATTGTTCTGCCTACAACGGTCTTCTGAACATGGAGGATGAACACCTCGTCATTCTGACAGATTTTCTTCGTCTCTGAAAAAGAACTGTTAAATTCTGATGCGATGCCTTACCAGGAACGCAGAACTTCTCCGAATAGATAGTACTGGGATTGGCTAAAAACTTTCCAGGTCCATTTGGCTCCACCTGTATGCTATATAATTCACATCTTTTTGTTTCTGGGTAATAGTTCAGCGACTTGCAATGGAATCTTTTGCCTTCAAATCCCTGAAAATCCTTAATAAGAATATAAATCAAACACCTACTGTATTCTGAGTGCATAGCCGAGCACAGTCTCCTTGTTCTACATCCTCCAAGGTCTGAACAAGATCTTCCGTTTCCTCGCCTTTCTGGATCTCAGTCCCCAGGACAACATAATATCCATTTCGGCACTCAGTTGCTTTCATTCTTTCTGTCTGAGAGACTCCTATGTCACCATCAATCTCTCGCCTAAACAGAAAACTAATACGAAGATGTATTACTCACATTGGTTGCGCTGCTAATGCTCGAGGTTTCTTGTGGGTTCTAAAGCGAAAGTTTTGTTAAACTTAGAAGATTCTCTTACCGTAGTCGGTAATCTCCAGCAGAATTGGAGGCGTATTCATTTTCTCTGTAAATAAAGTTGAAAATTGTAATAGGCAGTTCTCACTTGGCTGGAATGGGATCTTGTGTTCTGAAGTTGGTAATATCGTTGGCATGCTGTCCGATCTGATTAACACTATTGTATGAGTCAGAGATAATTTACCTTGTGACTGCCTAGTTGTATAAAATTCGGATTGCCACCTTTTTTCTCATCAATTGTTCGAGGTTGACCTGGAAAACTGACGTTGTTTGTGAACAAGCACCCCACCTTTGCACTCCTCGTTGTCCATTTTCCTAGTGTACAAGTCTATTTCCAAAGCTGGGTGGATGATGGCCGGAACTTTATAACCGTCGTGGTCAAAAACTAGACAGGTATGCGTCTTGCTATTATAAGTTAAAGACAGGCAGATATTTTCCTAGAAGAGGGCTTTAAACAGCTATTGTTAGAAAAGCGTACCTCCCCTGGCCCGTTCCCACTAGCTAAAATACAGTTCTGCATGCACGTTGGGAGGGACACAAGTTTGAACGTCGCCAGGGGCGAGTAGTTACTTATCGTTCTTTGAGTCTGCTGGTCAAAGCACTGAATATCTAGAAAGAAATGAGAAGAGGACAAAGGAGTACTCACAACTGCCACAAGATACTAAGAAGGGTAGAATGCAAAGGATGAATATTGATTTCATTCCAAGTGAAAAAGGAATCAGGTCGTGGAAGAAACTCGGGCACACCGGGAAGCCGCAGCGAAGGCTTGAGACACTGTTTAATTTCGATTGAACTTCGATTGAACTGCGCGAACTGATGGATACGAAAATTCCAGTCGACGATCTCCGTTTATCCCACTTTTACTTTGTTTCAATACGACGACACTAATCGCGACGACAGACGCATTAATCAACTGGCTAATGGACGATCTTTAAAGGTCTCGCCCGTAGGATCCAAAAGTTTAAAGTGGAGATATTTATTTATTAATAGGATTGACACTAGCAGGGTTCAATTTGAAGATCTTCGCAGTTTTCGCATTCCCTTTGTCTCACTCGTACCTGAAAGATTAATTCGTTGTTTTCCTCCAACCAAAACAGACCCGTTTGCCACTGACTCCAAACTGACAAGAAGACCATTCCTCCCAGTCGGATTCATCCTTCGGTTCAGGTGTACCTGAGAGATTCGATTAAGAAATTGGAACGCAGTTAACTGTATTGGCTAGATATCAATGAGGGAACGGCGCTCGCAGTCAGCTGACAGCCGTTTTCAACAACCATCGTGTCTTCACTTCCCTCGGTGAGATACGAAGGGTCGGAGGTGATACTGGCGTCGTGCAAGATGCACAATCCACGTTTATAGGTGATCGCCTGCAATATTTGATGTCTTGTAAACCTGGAATATCACCTTGCACTTTCTGTGATCAATACAGGCTGCAACACAGGCAACCAGGGAGTTCATACTGGGGTAGTACTGCACAATCCTCTTGTGCACATGCTTGAATGGGTACACAATAAAGGGAGATTCTGCAGAACAGTCCTTTCTAGCTGAAACGTAATGATAATTTCTCCTCAAGAATACGTGCATTTGACACAGAACTTGTCGGCAAAGATGACATTTTTGTTTTCCATAAGCAACGAGGAATGCTCTACCGGATAACTGTTAGGATAAAGTTTGCATTCTTCGTTCACTGGGTCATAATTAACTGAAGTGCAATTTCTCTTGTCACCATTGGATTCCTGAAAGCGTACGTGGAAATCACGACAAACGCCTACAATATTTTGACTGCAGTACATTACACAGCTGCTCTGGTCGACTCCTTTCAGTTTGGCCGGTTTCATGGCCTTCACCATCTGGTAGCCGAAGAGGACAAAGTATCCAACTTTTTCCGGCTTGCGACATTCTATAGAACAAGTTTCCTTCACTTTATGGACTGTACCTGTATTCCGTGTGGGATTTAAAAAAGGAAACAAGACAGCGTCGTCGGGGATGACTTCTTCTTCCTCAAATTCTTCTGCAATATCTGGAGGTAACTGCACTTGTATCCGGGGATCAGTGGGAGGCTGGGTTGTTTCAGCAACTTCCTTGGCAAAGTTTTCTTCAGATTATACAGAAACAACCTTACCTCGGTTACCTCTTGGAGGTTGATAAACTCCGACATTGGAATCACTTCAACTTTAGGTCTTCTATTCGGCACGGCGTACATCCGCGGCGTTTGCTTGTATCCTCTTTTTGGCACTACCGAGTCCTGGCAGATTCCGACGTAGCTGTTTCTTACGAAATAGTCATGACCGCTAGCTGGGACTACTTGTGCTCCTGTCAACGTTTTTCTGACATACAAAAATAGCACTTACCGTTATACTCGCCGTCGTGGCCGTATAACTGACAGGTTGAGAATTCTCGGTGGTAAACAAGAGAAGAGCATCCGTCCTAAAGAAAACGTTAGTCTATAATTTGCAAGAAGAGTTACCCCGACTTTTGGTGAATTGGAAACACAGTAATTTAAACATTCTGAAGGAGAAACTCTAAACAATTCTGCTATTGGCTTGGCATTCGAGACTGCGTGGTCTGCTCTAGTAGAGAAGCAATTATTTTCTGAAACCATCCTGCACCGTTCAATAAAATAACCCACTAAATGACTCAGCCCGAATACGACCAAAGATAAAAAGATGCAGGAGTAAGGAGATTATCATCAGGTGACGCGTACAAGAGTGCGCTGAGATCTGCGCATGGTGACCCAATTGGATTTCGAGAAACTTTGCGCAAGCGATGGATTTACGTGCCAAAGGATTTTAGCCACAGGGAAAGATTTATTCGTATGATGTTCTAGACATTTTTGTATTTTTCTCGAAGCAGATGTCGTAGGCTGTAAAGTAAGTCGGCAAGTACGTCGCAATGTAGTCATAAATGAGAAAGACGCATCGTTCCGTGTCACATCTGGAAAATCTTAGAAGCTCTCTTTGGAGGAACCAACTTCCTTGTGGCTGGCGCCAACTCCTTCCAGTGATAGTCGGGAAGGGTCTGTTCCAGACATGTCGCTGACCAGTCGCGTATAAAATTCCTCTGATAGTCGCTGTGTTTACAAGGGGAACAGGCCTTACATACTGTGGATCAAGGTAACGACGGGAAGAAACTCCCAGTACAATCAAGCAGAGGATCCATGCCATTCTTCTCATTTCTAAAATAGCCATGCGTTAGCCGTGGAAAGTAATCAGCTGGAATGACAAGGACATTTTTCGTTACAAACGACAGGTATGAACTGCCGGCATAACGAATGGCAGAAACGGGGACTGTAAACCGTGGAGGAGAACAAAACGCAATCAGGGCAGACGTGGTTCCAGTAGGACTTCTAAAAAACAAGAGTAGTGTGTGATGCCCGTTCTCAGGTGTTTTTTATGATCAAGAGGGTGTAAAAGAGACTATGGAGTGATTTTTTGTTAGAATGAAAACGCCGATACTTTGAGGGCGTCCACTTGACACTATTGAGGGAAACGGATGAAACTGTTAGTAGCCACAGCCTTTTTAGTCCAATCGTTTCAATTGCTCTCGGAAGTTGTCAATCTTTCTGACAGGGATCTCTTTTCCTGGTTATTTCGGCTCTCTCCATTGTTTTCCAGAGTCTATATTTCACGCAAAGCTCTCTCGTTGTTGTTGTAATGCCGGGAGCGTTTTCTTCAGGCCGCCTACGCGTTTTGATTTCAGACCCTGTTACACTAGGGTCCCCCTCGGCTATATCTTTCCGTTCCCTACGCAGTTTCCCCTGTTACACCGGCGGAGCCATCAAATCGCACCAAGCATTCACTCGCGGTGGCTCCGTGACATGGAGTCGTCTTCCACCCTCGCCTTGTCCAAGCTAGCTTAACAACAACACAGACCCTTCTAATACTTTGTCATCTCCTCTCGTTCTTAGACAAGACACTCTCCTTAGCTTATCTTTTTCTCGATAGTAGGTTAGAATAGTAATTTCAGTTAGCCATGTCTGAGGAAGAAGAAGTATACTCCGACGAGGAGGTAGAGGAGGAAGAAGAGGTCGAGGAAGAGGCCGAGGCCGCCGAGAAGGAAGAAGAAGCCGAGGAAGAGGCTCCCCCTCCAGAGGTTGAGAAGTAAGTCTTTCTTACTCACCATCACATCCCGCGTAACAAACAGAGATGAACAATTTATGCATTATTTTTAGGCCCAAGCCACGTCCCCCGCCCGTTGAGGAGAAGCCACCAGCGGAGATGACTGAAGCCGAAGCAGCTATGCTTGTTAGTCATTCGCTTTAAAAGCATACGAGAGAGTATTTAGGCAGCCAAGAAGCGTCACGAGGAAGAGGAAGCCGCCAAGCTCCTTGACTACGAGCAGCGCCGTGTTCTCGAGAAGGAGAAGATCGAAGAGGAGCTTCGCGAACTCAAGGAGAAGCAGGAGAAACGTCGTTCTGAGCGTGAGGCTGAGGAGCGTGAGTTCGCTGAGCGCCGCCGTCAAGATGAAGAGCGCAGACGCAAGGAAGAGGTTCGAAAATTGCATTGATCATTACTTATAAGTAATCTTAGGAAGACCGCAAGAACCGCGTTGACGCTGAGAAGGCCCGCAAGAACGAGGAAAGATCCCGTCGTCAACAGATGATGGCTGGAGCTTTCTCTGGAGCTGGAACCGGCGTTGGTGGAAAGAACTTCACAATCCAGAAGGGAGAACAGGCTGCTCAGTTTGGAAACCTAGCCCAGGTTTTTACTGGTTCTACTTTTTCACAAACTGCATTCAGGGCACCAAGAAATCCGAGCAAAGCAAGGAACAGATCGAAGAAGCCAAGAAGGCTTTCCTCGCTGCCGTATGCAGAGGTGTTGATGTCTCTGGCCTCCTTCCCAACGATCTGAAGGTAAGCACAGTCTCAGTTTGTGTAATATTGATGCGCTTCAGGAGAAGATCAGACAGCTCCATGCTCGCATTGTCAAGCTGGAGGCCGAAAAGTACGACCTGGAGAAGCGTCACGAACGCCAGGAGTACGACGTAGGGATCTGGGCTTTACCTTCATTATCGGATACCTTTTTAGTTGAAAGAACTGAACGAGAGACAGCGCCAGTTCGCTCGTAACAAGGCTTTGAAGAAGGGTCTCGACCCAGAAGAGGCTGCCGCATCTAGCCACCCTCCCAAGGTCACCACTGCTTCCAAATTCGACCGACAGACCGACAGAAGGTATTTATTTAGCCTTATCCATAGAATCATTTGTCGGCTGTAGATCTTATAAGGATCGCTTCACTATGTTCGAGGCCCCTGTCGTCAAGAAGCCCTTCACCATCGTCCGCGGAACAGCTCGTCCTCCTCCAGAATGGGGACGCAAAGAGAACGAGGAACTCGAGCAGCTCAGGTTATTCTTACCCTTTAAACGTTTGCTCATATCCGCCTTTCAGAAAGAACTTGGAGCCCCCGAAGTACGTGGAACAAGTTAAAGCAGAGGGAGACGCGGCTCGACCACCTGTGGCCCCAGCACCTCTGCAACTTCCCGACAAAGACTTTGATGAGCAAGAACCGGCTGCACCAGCAGAAGAAGAGCCAAGTGCCCAGGAGGTAGAGGTCGCCTAAGCTCTCCTCAAAAACGCTTCTCTCTGTTCATACATTATAGAATAAACTGTTTGTATCTCGCTTCATTCACTTAGGTTGTACTTGTGAAATTAGCAAAGAAGCCTTTGTCGTTATTTAGGTTGTCGGAAGAAAAGACAACGAACAAACGATTCCCAGAAGAGATGAAATCCGGAAGCGGGGGATTATTACTGTTGAATCTGAAATTATATCGTGGTATGTGCCTCTATGGTGTGTCATACGGTTGTGTTAAAAGAGGGTAGCTATCGTCAGGGCCGTCGTAAACTCTGATGAAGTCATCGCGATCCATCTTAATTTCAACGAAGTGAAGGTTTACATGGCGATTCGTTGCTGCTCCCAACCGATATTCACATCTCATATTATTTGGATAGTTCAGTGGATAGTTAGGGCTGGTGATCTGAATAAGTTTGTTCGATTTGTCGGTATTTTTACACTGCCAGGAGCCATCAGCAAACTTTGATTGCATCCAGATGTGATCGGAGCGGTCGTTGTGGTTACTGAAAAGATCTTTTACTCAAATAACTGCGATACTTTGATCTTGACGAATGAATTCAAATTGAGCCGCCCATTTGTCTCCAGTTGCGCATGTAATTCCATTAATGGCCACAAAGATCATTTTCATATAATTCTCTTTTGAATAGTAATAGGTAGTTGGACCGGGAGAATTCCTATTGGTGATACTGTAATATTGGTGTCAAGAAGCAATATAGAGAAACCCACATGGAAAACGGAGTAGTGTCTGTGAAGTAGTTATAAAGCTCAATTTGACTGTCACAATCCAACATTAAAGATGGAAACTTGATTCTCACAACGTATCCCACTGGTGCAATCATCAAATAATCGCATTTGTTAGGTATCGTGAGACCGGGATATCCTGGAGAATAAATCTGAACAAAATTTCATAACTCCTTTGGGAGAATACTGACGGTGTCATTATTATAGTATTGATAAGACCCATCACATTGAACAGGTGAGAGAGTACCACTGGGAGGCGTTGAATGGCAGTAGTCGCCCACGTCTAATTAAAAATAAATAAAAATATTAAGAAGAACTTGCTCTTCTTGCAGACAGATATTAATGACAGGCTACAGTCAGTGTTCATCCATTCTCCCGCATTAACGACATCGTTTTGTAAAGCCATCGCAACACAGTATCCCAAGGCAGTGTTCCTCAGTCCAAAATTTTGATATGTCGAAAGAGAAGTTCCGTCTTCCCAATAGTATTGGCCCGTATTAACATTGGCTTTCAATCCAATTCGAGCATATATTTGAGCCAAGTTTCTCACAGATGAATTATAGGCGAAACTGCGAACGAAGACGTTCTCCTAGCGTAGAAGTAGCTACGGAATGGGTTAACTTACATCATGAGATAAAATGCTTGTGATATAACCGCAGTCCGCTTCACATTCAGCTTCTGCGGAAGGCTCATCTTTGGCTGGGATGACTTTGAAGCACTCGTTATTGTAGAGACTGTACCCGGACGAACAACCATTAACTAGAAATAGATTGATTGTGATTCTAGATTAGGATTGTCATTACCGGAAGTGCCGTCATAGAGACAGGCGTAGCCGAGAGTAATATCAGCACAACCCGCACTGAACCACTGGCCGGTGAACGATCCTGCCGTGGACATATAGACACACTCTCCGATACCTATGCTAGGATAACCTATAAACTTTAGTAGTGCTAAATAAAGTATGCCTACTGCCTACCTAAAGCGAAATTTGTGTAGTCGGCGTCTAGGTAACCATTGCTATTGTCATATTTACAGCTTTGGTAGCTGTTTGCTTCACATTTGAGTCCGATCCAGACCTCCGTCACCTGGGTAGCACCTTGTTGTATCATTGTGTTCATCTAAGAGATCTGCTTTTAGAGATATTGGCAGCACATACAAAGGCATTAGGGATGCTGGCTAGGTATGCTCCATCTTGTGCACAAGCTGTTGCCGCATCGTTTCGTGTTTTTTTCTGATTGAATACCTAAAAAGTATTGTAAGAGGCTTACTGCCTATTCACTTGAAAGCAGTATCCATTCTGATTGTTATAACTGGCAGGGCAGGTAGCATGGACTAAATGGCTGTCAATATTATCTTATTATTGTGATACCTAGAGGGAGCAATGAAAAAACTAGGGCGGGGTGGAGCATGTTTAGATAAATGACTGGGGAAAAGTCGCCTTTTGAATGTGCAACCAACGCCCACTAATCGGCTTTTTTAGATAGGGGCTAGAAGGTGACACAGGGTCTCGGGTAGACTTCTAATCTTTTGAAAAGTGATAAAAGAGAAGATGGTATCCATCCTAGAGTTTATTAGAATTATTAGATGCTATGACACTTTCTTCTGTTAAACCTTGTTCCAGTCCTTTGTTAGAATGTCGAAGTATTCTTGTGAAGAGACTTGTTGGTTAATCTTGTCTCCAAAAACGTTTTTGATAGCGGTGCGGCCTTCCTTAGCTATTATTTTATTGTGTATCTTGAAGAAGGCAGGCAGCGCTAAAAATTCATTACTACAGGAGTATTGTAAAATATGCCTTTATTAAACGCTTCCCATCGGCAGAGAATAACGAGAGGGATCGCATACTCCAAGGAAAGGGAGAGCTAAAAATGGTTAGACGTGCGTTAGAAATATAAAGTTACAGTATTCATCAGAACGAAGGCGTACGGATAATACGTGCTTGTAGTACACTTGGTAGCATCGAATATAAACCCCTTGTCGAATATGATGTCGCCCACCATGTCGTTTATTGTTATAGAAGTATCCAGTAGGACTACGGGTATCAACGCATTCCTCACAACCCTATAACCACCGAGTTACTCAAAAAATTCCTATTAAAACCTCAAATTTTCAGTAAGTTGGAACTTGTGAGACAGACTGCTGTTTGATTTATCGTTAGCCTTGATTCTTCTCATATTCATAAGGAAAAGCACTCCTAACATAACGAGAATAGTCACGGATAACCCCATCATTATATATTCATTGAAGGCTTCGTCTCCAATTGTTATATTTTCTATCCCTTGAAAGTACATCACGGCTCCCTGAATAAATCTCGTGCACCGCCAAAAATAGAAAAATACCGTAAATGCGAATAGCGTGACGAGCAGTAAATAGAATCTAGAGTGCTCATATCTTTTCGAGAATACAGTAGCCACAACACGCTCTGAAAGGTCAAGTTCTTCTTCCCTATTGTTGCGAGCCTACCTATCAAGCAGGATAAAAACAAAGCAGTGATGCCAGAATAAGAGCAATTGACGACATAATCTATTATTGTAACAAAAGCACCCAAGGCTTCCAAACAGTCAGGACTACATCTCTTGAAGGGAAGACCTTCGTCGAAGCCGAATACTAGAAAAATTATCCTTTCTATTGCGACCCCAGCCGCACAGAGTTGGTAGCAGAATATCACTAGTCCGAAGAGGATGCTGAAATGGGTTACCTGTTTCAATAAAAAAAGGCTCTGGGTAATACACATATAACTAAAAGGCTTTAACTTGCCTAAAGAATGGATGAAAACCTTTTCTAATTTTGAAAAGCACGGAAAGCAGTAGTGTATACATGACGAATGATATAATGATGAGAATGGCGAAGTAGATGCTTATCACGTTGGCCACCTCTTCCGGGCACATCTCTGAAAATGAGGATGGGAGAACAGAAGTATCATGACGATGTAGATAGCATAAAACATTGTCTATGACACATAAGCTAAAACGGCGATAATTCGGTATAATTTAGAGAAGAGCAGCTTCTATGATTACGCAGATGCAATATTACCACGCTTCTTAAAACAAGGACAAATATTACTGAGAATGTGTCGATATAGAACGTGGAACTGTTATCCCAATTAATTATAGCGAAATGTAGAGTCACGCACACAACATGTTTGTAATTTTTGTCCTTTACCGTTTCCTGATCTTTTCAAGTAGGCTGCTGCCTGGGATATCTTTCGTGGAAGTAATGTGAAGGGAAAATAGGCACAGGAAGTGAATGATGTGCGAAAAGGGTTGCATGATGTCTGTTCCCGTTTCAAATGAATGATATTCTCAAATCTCTCAGGGAATTAAATTGTTCAAAATCCTTGATTTGAGCCTTGTCAACAAGCTCAAAAATTGATGTCAGGAAATGTTTGTGCAGAATTGTCCTTCCTGGAGCAATAAAAGAAAACAATATTTGCGGCGTAGCCGCGTTTATCACTGTTATTACATTACACGAATAGGCATTAATTTGTGCGATCAAAAGAAAAAAAAATCTCGGTAAGGAAGCAGAACTTTTTAGGGAACAGATGGCAAAGATAATTAAGGTACTGACTTCCTTTCGTGCATCGAGCATAATGTATTCCAGCCTCGATGTTTGAGGGAAAAGTTATTATTACTTTAAAGTAAAGTGGATGAAACTGGGAGCAAGTTTCAGGCGATCGTACGATCTTTGCCTTTTAAAAATAAGAATTATGTTCTTCAAGAAGAAAATAAGCGTAGGCACATTCCTCTCAAAGGGCGTATCGAAGCATAAGCAGAAAGTACCCGCTCTGCCGGAAAAGCTGTTATAAAATGATAAATTTCCCCGAATTCGCCGATAACCGGGAAGAAAAAAACTAACCAGATTAATAGGAAGAAAATAGCGCATATAAGACAACCTAATTGCTTTGTGCTGCAAGAAAAAAGAGGGCGATGCCTGCACCTGGTACTTGCCCTCGTCTGGGGGCTGACATATTCGTTCCTATTCCGTTAACACGTAAAATATGCTCAATAGCGAAGGAGTGACAGCTGCCCGAAAGACGCAGATGCATTGTCTGACTGGAATTCTTCCTATTTTGGGAACAGTCGCTCGTTTGCTCTATGAAAATGGCTGACACATGTGGGGGAGCATTATGCGCAATGGGCTAGAGTATTCTTAAAAGTAAACAACAAGGGCAGTCATATTTTTAACATCAACATAACCGACCCGTACTTTGATAAGCCCGTCGAGAACTGTCCATGGCGTCCACCACACTGCTATTCATCTTCTTCTCTTCGCTCTTCCTACAATCTGATCTATCGAAAGTTATTAAATCGTGTGAAAAAGTTAAGGAATGTGGATCATGTGCCAATGCAACCGATGTCCACGGCGTCAAGTGCGAGTGAGTTTTCTCAGAGGGTACAAAGCTCACGAGAACGCCAGATGGTGCACGGGAACACGACGATGCACCGGCTTGATGTTAAATGTCTGCCCGCTGGAAGATCGCATACCTCATCCTTACAACTGCCCATATACGGTAAACAGGGAGATGTGAGTTCTTCGAAGGTAACAGTCTACTATTGCACTTAGTTATGATGAGAACTTCACCAGGGAAGTTGTCCTTCCCCTGATTGGAGGCGTCAACGCCAAACCTGGAAAACAGCTTAAGCGTCTACTGTCTACTTGTTTTAGAAGAGTGCGGGTAGTCGGTTCTTATGAAGTGTCCTGTGATGAGAGGACAAATCTGGTGAGTGACCCTTCCGATATTGTGTAACACTTTAATCCAGTCCAGTTGTTATGCTTACGTGGTGTATTTCCCATCCCACGCGGCTCTGGCTCTCACCTTTCGAGGGACGAGTAACTTATTTCAAGTAGGATCAGCTGAGTAAATGAACAGGGATTACAGCTAATAGACGAAGTTATATCGTTGTACTTGTACAACAAGGTGCCATATGAGCCGACTGGAGGAGCTGTTGACCATTATTATCTCGCTGCTTTCTATAAGTTGTGGAATTCTGGAATGAAGAAGGACTTTGAAAGAGAGCTGCAACGACGGCCAAATGTGCGGATCTGGGTAGATTTGGTAGAAAGATTGGAAAGAAAGGGGACTGTTCAGTGCTTCGGACATTCGTTAGGAGGAGGACTGGCCTCATTAGCAGCAACACACATTTCCTACATATATGGCAAAAGAAAGAATATAAGGCTGACTACCTTTGGGCAACCAAGGATTGGGAACATTGCTTTTGCCGCCGGGCACGATAAATTGGTTTCTTGATGTAATAGAGACACACATTAATTGCTTCTTGCAGGTACCCTATTCGGTAAGAATTATCAATCGTCTGGACCCCATACCAGCTCTACCGCCAAGGTCTTTCGACTTTGTTGACAGTGACCCTTTGGGGGCTTTTCACCACAAACTCGAGGTAATGACCGGCTCTATTTTCTATTTTCTAATGCTCAGATATGGTATCCCAATGGAATGGGTCCAGGTGCTTTTTACCACGTTGGCAAGAATGCAGACACATTTTCAACCTCCGCTTCCATGGACAGATGGAGGGATCATCTGACTTATTTCGAAGTTCAGCTAGACAAATTCCCACAAATTGGGTGTGCGAAGAAAGGTGTAGGTGGTGATTAGGCCTCTTTTGAATACGAACCACTATGACGAATATCCAGATCTCTGATTTCAGTTGACACATTTTGATTTATATTAAAAGTGAATAGATAACAATGAGTGGTATCTAAAAGCCGTCTATAAACCCGCTGCCTACAGCTCCTTGAACAAGGTCGACAACTCCTCCGAGTTTTTACGCTGCCATTCCAGCGTGGAACGTCCCTTTTCCAATTGATTGCGGAATGATCCGAATGATTTTGCGCTGGGATGTTCTTGGGCGAACGTTTCGAGCAGTTTGATCTGTCGTCTGTTGTTGGGTCGAAGACCATTGGTCAAGGCTGTGGAGATAGTGTACACGTCATCCGACAATCTACAAACGTAAAGATTAACACAATCGAAGCAAATAGGGTTACCTTTCACGAAGTTCTTTCCAATTGTCGAGCAAGAAGTCAGAAATAACAAGGGACCCAACATCAGAGGAGGACAAAGCACAGAGAAAGACTGGAATGTCGTCGCGAGCCAGTTGGGTATCGTTGGAGAGAGAGTTCTTCAGAAGGCGCCTTATGGCAAGGGGATCCCGAGAACATCCGAGGGCTTGGACAAGCCTCTTTCTTTCGCTTGCTACGGGCTACAGAGCAATAAAAGAGATAAAAGCTGACGCGTACCTCATTCCTGGCAAAGTGAATAAAACTATTGAAAATGCCGTCGTCCCCGTAAGCTACAGCATCACAGTACACCAGGGCTCTTAAAGCTGGCGGCACCCTTAAGGATAGGATAATATAGGAAAGGAAGAGAAATCTCACGTCGAGCATTGACTTGAAAAGTTGGAGTCCATGCAAGGTGTGATCAGTTTGTCCTCCGAAAGAGATGCAAACTGCTTCCTGCATTTCTCATGGCTGAGACGGCAGTAAGCTTCCAAGATTGCGACGTCTCTCTTGCTGAATGGAAGCTTTGCAACGTGACCACTTCAGAACTTACATTTTCAAATAGTCGCCTTTGTCCTGGGACGTCAGAGTGTTGAAGTCAGGGATTGCTTTGAACTGCTTCTCGATGCTTTGGAGAATGTATTTCTTAGCTTTCGTCGCCTCTTCGCTGTCGTCCAATCGGTTGTAGATGTTCAAGAGACCGTCCAATGCGACTGCAATTGGAGCATAGGCATCCTCATTCGGCAGGTATTCAGTAACGTTAAACGGGATCTTGTAAGGAATGTCGTTTGCAGCAGCCAGCGCGAACACGTCCGATAGGACACGACCTCGAGCAGAAGCAGAAAGTAGCTGAATATGTCGTTGCAGCAAATCCCTCAATTGGTCTTTACCCCGTGTTCGTGGTTGAAGATCTTCGCGATATCTCCCCAGCTTTCCTCGTCGTAGTTGACGCGGTAGTACCCTTCGGCGTTCCCGTTTATGAGTATGTCATCGGATATGTTCATAGGCAGACGAGCAGCTGCAAAGACACTTTTATGGGGTTAACGGTCTGTGAACCTTCGTGCAGCCATTTCATGTCCTTCACGTCACCGTTGACCCAATAGTTCAGGGGGATGTCCCACTTGTACCAGTAAACCGCATTTCTGAACTTGGACTGCTCGTGGGTGATCTTGTCCAGCTAAACGCGATACATTAGAGTAAGCAGAATAAAACCTTGAATCGGCGCTGAGTGAGTTCCACGTTCTGGGGATCCAGGCGGTAGACGTCCACCACGGGATATCCCATCTGTTGCACCCATTTGTTAGCAAAGTTTGCCACATCAAAGTCGCTATCATCCCAAGCTTTCAACTAAATCTTTCTTATAGATCTTCCAACGACTCCGCTTACACTAGAAGGAACTTCTTTCTGGAGAGATTTCCAGAGATCAGTGTAGCTGCTATTTCCCTTGATTGTTGTAGCGAAGAAGTCCTACAATCTACTCATACATGCTCATGTGCCAGATTACCCTAATTCCCTTTCGGAAAGCATCTCTTCCCATGACGTATTGCACCATTCGGAGGACAGCAGCCCCTTTCTCTTTTGAGACGATGTCATTAATGATAGTTGACTCGTGAACAGTTTCCCTGTCGGCCGTGAGTGGATGGGAAGAAGATTGTGAATCCAAGCTGAGGGCCTTTTCCACAGAATTGACAAGGATATGTTGATTCTGAAGTTTGTTTTCAGAGTCAAGAAATGAGCCTAACAGTTGGATCAGAGGATCCAAAGAAGGAGTCTAAAGCATTTTTCACTACAAAATGTGACATGGCTTCCTCGATCCATTCCGATTTGCTGTCGGTCTCCGGCACAATGTTTCCGATAAACTAAAAGAGGAGTTTTTCTATCACACAGCTTAGAAACCTGTTTGTTGATGAGTTGACTGAGTTCCTGAACAATACGGACTTTGTCGACAACATCGTCGGCACTGGGGTCGTAAAGGATGGATGATTCCGGAACTTGGATCTGTCCAGGCACGCTCTGTCCCACAAGGAGGCCAGGGACAGCAATTATGTCTGGAAGGAGCTAGACCCGCTGTTAACGTTTACACACCTAAGGTTTTTGTCGGAAGCGAGGTATCGTAGAAGTCCTGCAACATATTGGCGATTTTCACTGCCTGTTCCAACGCGAACGCAGTAGAGTTCATGGCATCTGGTCGAGCCCAGACACGAATCTTAAAATTCCGTGAAATAATTGAAGTAAGCTTACCTCGTTATCATTCTTCGCTTCATTCTGTAATTTGTCAAAATTGAAAATGTTCAATGTGGTGCTGCCTGCTGACTCCTTGTCAATCGTTGTTTCAACCCATCCCGGCTCATCGGTCCTGAAAGGAATTGGTGTCTGCTGGGAGCATCGCACACTCTTTGGTTTCTCCGTCGGGGCCGTTGGTTACAGCGATGGTGTCCTTGGGATGGATAACGGACAATTTTAATGGAGCAGCAAAGCGTTCTTCGTCAAAGCTGGGGAACAGTTTTCTGAGACTTCCCGCCAAGGTGAAACCAGTTCTAAACTTATTTTTGTCTATTGATACTGCAAAAAAACAGACGATGTTGTTCCGTCGCTATTTTTATAAGAAGTGAGATACGGGCCGCTAGGAGAATCGGACAGTTTCGATTCGAAGGGGAACTAAAACACTTTTTGTTGCTGATTATATGATTCATACCTGTAAGACAACTTCACCGGGACCAATCTTCTTGTCCAAAGTTAGGGTTATCTTCTCAAGATCGTCGTCTTGCTCAGCCTTCGCAACGTTCACTCCAGCCGAAACAAGTTGTTGTAGAGGCTTGGTTTCTTTAATCTCTTGGATAAGTTCTTGGGAGTTCTAAGTTTGATGAGTACCATGAAACAAATAAAGGAACCATAGTTTCTTCCTCGTCGGGCATTTCGGCAACCTCCTCTGGCCCAGCTGCAGAAGATTCTTCAGTTGAATTCATCGGGGTTTCAGTGTCTCGGCGTCTCAATTTTCTCTGCAAATCAACCTTCTACTTTATTAGATTAAATAACCTTTGGTTCCGTGAGAATCCTGAACTTTCCAGAGGAAGGAAGTACCAGTCCTTTGCCATTGAATACAATTTTATCCGTTTCTTCGAGGATCTCTAGCCTAATCCGAGCGTTTCCTTTAATGGACGAGTTTGCCTTGAGAGGAACCTTCAAACTGATATCATATCTAAACTTAAATTAGTCCCTTCCATCCTCTGCATACCCTAAAGGTTTCACATTCTCAGGCAATTTCATTTGTTCCAACGTAGGGGTAGGGACTTCCTTCTCTGGCGCGTCTTCCTCCAATGGAACATATTCATCCATAGTCCTAAAATTGGAATGTTGCGAACAGTTCCACCAGATATGCCCCATCAACCCTCCCTATTTGACCTTGTTCCTAAACAAAGTAAACACTAAAATTGAAGGAGCACAATGAGAAGACACACATATTTCTTCTTGTCAATGGGGTGTATTTAGCCTTGGATAGACGATTTTCATACTCCTGTCGTGTGAACCAATAAGCACCGAATCCGGCGGCAGCAATGGCTAAGGCAGCTAGAAGTAACAGACAACAGATTGTACAACAAGAGCAGGCTATTTTCTTCGCCTGAACTTTCGTTTTGCGCAAAATTGAAATGGAGCTAACCTTCTTTTTCTCTTTCTTAGGGGCTCTGACCTCTCGGACCTCCTGTCGGACTTGCCTTGCTTCCCCTTCTCGTTCTCTCCTTTCGTTTGTTCCATTTTCTCGCACTACAGTAGATGCTTTTTCGTCTTTATTCAGAGCATTTTTCTCTTCTTTGTTAAGTGAATGAGCAGAATGAGCGGCGCTGACTGTCCCTTCTTTGGGAGGCTGAAATATTAATTACAGATCCGTAAGGAAACTTGGCAAACCCCGTAGATGAAGTCAATGAGTTCACTCCGATCTCCCAAGTCGACTTCAGGCATATTTCCCTGAAAGCTCCTTTGTTGTTCAGCAATGGGACAGGACAGGAAAGGAATACGAAGTGTTGTCCTTCAAGAGAAGGAAATCAAAAATGACTCTGTGATCTCGTCATGATTCCGCCCGCGCAGGGCCATCTTATCAAAGTTAACTGCTTTTTTCGTCAAAAGTAGATCAATAAGGATCTTGGTGGCTGAAAAACTTCCGCCTAGGGTCAAGGGAAAAGGAAACTGCAGCAGTTTTTCGCTTTTAGATTTTGATGTCTTCATCGGGCGACACCAGCAACTCGGTTGCAATGATTTATCGAAGTGGAAGCAATTGATTGACGTTCGAAGAACATTTATGGGGGTTTCTCTGTCGTACGGAGAGGTAGCCGAAGGGAACGCAGGCTAGCTCCGCTTTCTGGGACATCAGAGAGTGCTTGTAAAAACAAGTGATAAAACAGTTACACAGGGGAAGAGAAAGAACCAGTCGACTGCGCTGATTTTGAGTATCCTTGAAATTCTTGTTTATCACATCAAATGAACCCAGAAGAGAACTTGGACAATGGATTTTAAGGATTTTCGTCTTTGGACGACGCTCCCTTTTTTCGGATACCTAGGGTGACGGAATGCAGAGGTAGCAAAGGGAGTGGCAATATTGAGGCGGGAAAGAAACAATATCGCTGTTAAATGAAAAGTGTGATGTGATTATAAGGAGAAAACATCTACCGTCGTACCAGTTCAAACGATCTGAACAGCCCTGTGGAAGGACCAAAGAAATTTATGATAATGTCCTCGGTTTTTTTGAGACTTTTATGGTAGAACACCACATTTCCATGTTTGTCTCGCTAGTAACCGCTGTCACCAATTTCCTCTACTCGCCTTCTAAAAAGATGCAAGGGCTGCAAATACTTAATGGCGGGAGTCTCTTTTCGACCAAGATGAACTCACAACGTAGGAGACCAATTAGAATCTAAGGGGGAATGTGAAAAGGTCTGCGTTGTCGTAAAGGCACTGGTCAAAGCCATGACGATGAGGTCAGATTGCAGAAAATGGCATCGGACGGGGGTAAACACAAGTCAACCGACGAAACTCGTTTGTGTATCACCATTTATCTCTGATAGTGCGACATGAACCATTTTCAAGTGAAATTAACCGATAGTTTAGGTAACAGGATCAAATCTATCTGCTTTCTACATAACTAGTAACAACACACGGATTACAGAGGCTTTCGGGCGTGGAAGAGATTCCAGTTGTGGTTGTCGTCGGCGATGTATTGAAGTTTAGAGTTCCAGCCATTGACGAGAGAGTCGTACTCCTTCTGGGAGAATTTACTCAAGAATTCTTCCTTGTTATTTTCGACACGATCTCTTTCCTCGTAGAGGATTTCTTTAAACCTAGGGGTCAGGTTCTCCGTCACGATATCGGTGAATCCAGCCTTTTCCGCTAACTAAAAACGTTGTTTCCTATGTGCTCGACATTAAGAAAACCTGTCGGATCTGTTTCAAGTTCTTGAGGTAGTATTGTCTCTGAGCAACGTATGTTTTGAACTTCTCGCTGTGCTGTCCTGCTCCAGTACCGTACATCGTGATGAGAACTTGTCCGCCAGGCTTCAGTGCCCTCTACAATATATGGCAACTAACTAAAAGATGAGCAGCTTACATTAATAGCATTGAATAGGGCGCCGGTGTCTTCAATGTGTTGGATGCAGTCCCTGCTGAAGACATAGTCATAGCTGTTTGGCTCGAAGTCGAAGACTACAGCGTCACAAATTGAGTATGTAATCCTAGTATCCCGTTCTTTGTGAACTCTATCCAATGCCACTGCCAACATATTGGAAGAGAGGTCGACTCCATGTACATGTACTCCAAATTCCTATTTCTTTCAATTTTGTTGTTTTGTGGATAACTTACACTAGCAACCTGACGAGCTCCTCCTCCGATCCCTACTCCAATGTCCAGCATCCTCTGGCCAGCACGAAGTCCATTGAACCTCTTGATGATGGCCAAATTCTGACTCCATCCTCCAGGGGAGATGAAGTTCTCTCCGAAGATCCATTCGTATGCTCCAATCCCTTCATCTGTATATTGGGTCTTGTCGAGAAAGTCTCTGTAGGAGTTATTACAACCATTCAACAAGCCCCATACCGGAAAGTCACATTTCCGTCAGTTGTGGCAGGGAACTCTTCCTTGATCAGAGTCCAGAAATAGTCATGCCAATTGAGGTGTCGGTGGATGGATTGCTCCACTTCTTCCGTAGCATAGAAAGCGAAGCCGGTATTCTTCCCACCGTGCTCCGTTCGGAAAACGTCCAAGTAATTTGTCAGACGAGCCACCAATTTGCCATCGTGGGTATGAGCTAAAAGGTCATGCCCGATGATAGATAATTCATCACACCTAGATCCTCGCGTAAGATAAAGACACCGCCAAGTTTGAGAGCGTTTAAAGAAGTCTGTACCAAAGCGTCGAGAGCAGAATGGTTGTTGATGTCCTAAAGATCTATTCTATTATGGTTAGTAACGGACACTCACGTTTCCGAGGATATTGGTCACAATTAATGCGTCCAGACCTGACAGAGATTTGATAGCATCCAGTCCGTGATGAACTGTAACCTGAGCGGCACCACCAAAAGCATCTACTATGGCATCGCTAGACAGTTGTTTGATGTTATATGAAGGAGAACCCACTCGCTCTCTTTGTCACCCTCCTTAGAGACCACTGCCACCGTCCAGATGTTTCGAGTGTGGACAACACGGAACACGGCTCCGGCCAGCTGACGCTCAGCAGATGGCATCTGAAATGACAAAGTTTGCAGATATAGCAAAGGAATAAGTAATAGCAATGCAAGCGTACAAATAAACGAGTGCCAGTGGAATGACCGTGACAGAACTTGCGCAAAATCGGGATGAGCATGGCCAGACAGCGCCGTGCGCCCGTCTGGGGTCAGGCCACCGGTAGCCAGCACAACAATGGTACTCTGACCCTGTGACGGCTACTATCTATTTCCCGAATCGACGAATGATAAGCCAAGTGTGAAAAAATGAATGGCCACAATTGAGAAGAAAAAGTTGGCAATTGTTTCGGACAGAAGCGAAGATTTCGTTGCCGTGTAGAGAGCGGTATCAGCAGATGCCGCCGGTCATGTAAGGAATTGCTAGCACATGGGGTCATGTGGCAGTGGCTTCCTGGGTATCCCGGGCAGTAATTAATCTTTAACGGCCCGCTGATAATACGAAAAAGCGGAAAGGCAACAACGAAACGCATTGTTTAATGTATTTTGAATGGATGATACATCTTCATTCTCGATCCAGAAATAGAAACAATTCTGTTGAATCTTCGATATCAGAAGACTAAATTAAGAAGGGGGCATCTTCAATAGGAAGAAATAGGCACTACCACTCAAATTTGACTACTCAGCGCCTTTAAAGCGTGTAACTCTGAAGGCGGTATTGCGTAATTCCCTGACCAGAGATCAATTTTAGAAAGAGTTTGTTATAGAAACGATACCGACACCTTTATGGGAAGTTTTAGAGCTGTGGTACAGGCTTAAACCCAACAAACATCGGCTCTAGATTGTTTAACAGGCATGTTCTAAGTGGTCAACTATTGCTCTGGCTCATGAGTGTTTTTCAAGGAACTTTCGTTACAAAAGATTACCATGTCCACAATCCCCCTATGAATAACAGCGGTTTCCCCAACGATTTCAGCAATTACGTGTGTTTCCGGTCCTATCAAATCCGATTGGCCTTTCTATAAAACGGGAGTAGGATACCCTATAGTATGCTCTTTCATCTCTCTCGTCTGTCTGTCTTTTTCTACTATTCCATTTAACAACATTGAACGAACAGTTTAGATGCTTTTTGTACTGATTACGCTCATTGCTGTGACCGCGGCGGCCCCTTTGTCGTCTACTCCCGCCACATCGGAAAACGGATGGAGCGTGAGCTTTTTTACTTGTGAACAAAATGAGCGACCACTTTAGGATGTTATCAAGGACGCCAACACTGCTAAAGCAGAATTTGCTGCTCTATCCGAAGACGAACAGAAAGCCATCGGCAGTGTTCTCTCTGTCCTTGCTGATCCTAAGTTGTCTGATACTCAAAAGAAAGACAAGATCAACGCAATGATGAAAGAGGCTCCGGAAGACGCCCAGGTCGAGTTGGCAGAGACAACTTTGTCACGAAGAGAGTTTAGAAAGAGGTCTCCACGATGACCGACAAGTCTCTTCAGTACGCCAACTGGTTCAAAGACAGACTGAAGAAGGAGGATTCTACTGTCCAGACTGTAGGAGAAAAGGTCGCTAGCCTTTTAATGGACATGAAGTTCATCATGTCCTCCGATGACGAGAAGGAGAAGCAGCTCAACGCCATTGCTGGAAACCTTACCGCCGACCAGAAGGCCGCCTTGGAGAAGATTGATGAGGAAAGCACGGTGAGCACGCTCCGAATAGGAAAACAACAACATTTCAGGCCAAGGAAAAGGAACTCGGACTCAACAAAGAATGAGGATACTACAACTGGCAATAAATGTTTATTCTGTTTCCCTATGTATTCGTTGAAGTCCGTGGGGGGATCGGCCATTTACTTACAGACCTAGCGACAAAGAGCACATTTTGAGAGCTAATGGAATCGGGCATTTGCCCCTTGAACAATAAACGGAAGAATGATATTCGTAGCTTTCTGAACCCGATTGAGTTATATGCAAGGTATATTCTTACTCGTTAAAAATGAGATAGATAACGGCGTGGATCCCGTTCATAACAACCCAGACCATCATGGAGAGATAATCCCAAAACATTCCATTCATCGGAATGACCATCCCGAGATAGTTCCAATAGAAAAAACTGAACAGGAAGTAACCGACAACGAACGATATTTGGATGGTTATCCGGAGTTCCCTTTTTGTTAGTTTTGAATTGCTCTAAAAACGGATAACTACAGACGATAATACACTTACAATAAGGCCAATATATAGAAAAATAGCTGCGTATGTAAGGATAGAAGAGATAACAACGACCAGGATAAAGTAGTTGGACACGGCTCGTTGTATTCTGGAAATATCGCCATCGGTTGCAGGTGGACCCCAGTAGAGACCGGTCTAGAACATCTACATGTATTTTCGAATTGGTTCAGTCTCACCATAACGAAGAGGTAGTTATTATCAGGAAAGAGTTTCATAGCAAATGGTATTACAAACGAGAGGTAGCAAAGACTATACCACGCCTAAAGGGCACTCGTGTCCAACAAAAGAGAGAAACTGACCACAACTATATATTTTGATTTGAGCTCTCTGCACCGGTTGAGCATAATTATTGCTAGTCTATTGTAATTGAGAAAGAGGGTGAAGGTCAGCATGCAGAACCACAGTCCGGTCAAAATGGCTCCCAGAAACTGAAACATGCAAACGATTAGAGGTTCGGTACTTTGTGTAAGTACACCCGTTTTCTGGGAACTAGGAAATTTAATTACGGTCAGACGCATGCGGAGACCTACAGTTGTTGATAAGTTTATCGGAAGCAAAGTAATAATATCTGTAAACTCGGTTACCTTGTCAACCCAATAGACTGGCTGTGTTTGCAGAACAACAAGCACACCAGTATAGCAGTGGATAAGAAGCTGGGCTATGTCTGTTATAGCTATATGTGTCATAATAATATAAGCCGAACTTTTTCTGTATTCACGGTCAACGAAAAATATCTGAAGAGATGCGTACAATTGGTCGATGTGAATGGTGCTCACTACTGTGATCGGAGTGTAGAGTAGAAGGAACATTAGGGTGATCGCTATGATTGTTAAGCCGTAGACAACGATGGGTATCATCCTGAAAAGACGACTCTCAAAGGAAGAAGGTACAGGTCCAAAAAGAAACAAAAAGAGGAAGCCTGGATTATCATTAGTCATGTCTATGAGCTAACATCCCGGAATTGAGACAGTTGTGAAACTCGGGAAGTACGTGCTATAAAAGACCCAGAAGAAATGCTACTAATATTCTATAGGAAGTGAGTTTTCATGAAAGCCGCAATTAATCTGACTCGGCAGACTTCATCAGCCAGGAGATCTTGTTGTGAGCAGGACCAGAAGGGAGCGATATGTGACACGATTACCCCCCGTGTCATAAAGGACCTTGTGGAAATGTAATGGCCACGCGCGACTATCACGAAAATGAGAGAAATTTCCGCGTAGAACTATGCTCTTTGTAACGGGTTCTAAGTAATACGAAAATATAATTAGCGGAGAATGCCATTTATTTCTAGAAACCAGGAAGTAAACATTGTTTGTCACTGTTGCAGGTCTTTTTCAGTCTGATATTTCTTGCTCATCTCCGCGCCACTCATTCCTGTCTGTTTAAAATTGTCTTGCCTATTGTTTTCCACATATTTCATTCTGGCTCCCGTGTGTCCATCACAGCGTCTAACACAAAACAGGTGGGACGCTCGTATTTATTTTCTCTCTCACGTCGCGTTGCTAATCCTCCCGCTTCCCAACACATTTCGGTTTGGCTTTTCTCTCTACTTCCTTTTCCTCGTCGGCATTAAATTGTTTCAAATCATTTATTTTAGTTCGAGGTGATGCAGAGGAGTTGGAGTATACGGAAAAGTAAGAAACTGAAGAAGAGCGAGATTTCGACCCCTTCTAATTTTGAGCATAGAATACATGCTGGATATGATCCCAGGACCGGCACTTACACAGGTCTTCCAAAAGTGAGTATTTATTTATTTTCACATGAGAAGGGATCATTTTTCCAGCAATGGCAAACCTTACTTGGTCCTCCACGTACCGTTACCCGACCAAAACCCTTCATCGATCCGTCATGCATCACCCCCGTTGAAATGGCCGAGTTGAAAACAGTTGTACGAGGTCCTAATTCAAGGTAGGCGCTATTTATGCTGTTAGAATTACACCTACCCTATAGAATGAACACACCCTTGCCAACGGTAGCTCGGAGTAACAGTATCCGGAGGACGACAGCTTCCGTTGTACCTGCTCATGATCACAATACGGCAGATATGAGACAGGAGAATCACATGCCACCTCGGCCAGCAGGACAGCCATTCACGGAAGCCAATAATGGAAGGCGTATTCCACAATATCAGACGCTTACTCATGCCAACGGTCACGCCAACGGGAACACTATTTACGAGTCCACCGATGGGGCTCGAAGAAGAGCCAGTATGGACCATTTCAGAAACAACTGCTTGTCACCCGGAAGGATGGAGGTACGCTTCCCTGTTTTTATTTACCGATTTTCTGTTTGCAGACGCCGACAATCCGACAGGACAACAAAACATCCCCGCGTCTACACGACAACGATAGAGATTTTGATAACGTTGTTTGTGGTCATTTCAAAATTAACCTAGTTTTTGCAGTTCTATACCACGCTGCAGAAAATTGTCACTCCAACAGATCCTCGGGGAGATCTCGCTGATTTTAAACAGATAGGAGAGGGGTCTACTGGTCTTGTGTATGCTGCCTACAAGGCGTCGACACGTCAAATTGTGGCCGTTAAAAGAATGAATCTGAAAAATCAGCAGAGAAGGGAATTACTGTTCAATGAGGTTAGCGAGTTTCGATTTGTTTTCATATTGGTAAAGGTTTCCATCCTGAGAGACTACCAGCATCCGAACATAGTGCAAATGTTCTCTTCCCATCTCGTGGGAAACGAACTCTGGGTTGTTATGGAACTCATGGAAGGTGGATCTCTCACGGATATTGTAACACAAACACGGTAATGGATGCTCCTCATTTTCCCGAATTATGCTTTCAGGATGAATGAGCAACAAATCGCGACAGTCTCTCTTCAGGTGCTCAGCGCCTTGAATTTCTTACATGCTCGAAGAATCATCCACAGGCACAATCAGTTTGTGTTCCATTTTATTTTTATTTTAGAGATATAAAGTCGGATTCCATTCTACTAAAGCGTAGCGGCGCTGTAAAGATTTCCGATTTCGGCTTCTGTGGCCAACTGTCAGAGGAGGTCCCCAAAAGACGATCTCTGGTTGGAACACCATATTGGACTGCTGCTGAGGTGAAGTGTTTGTTTTCCTTTTCAACCTAGACTACAGGTTATCGCGCGTGAACCGTACGACACGTTGGCCGATGTCTGGTCATTTGGAATAATGCTGATAGAAATGGTCGAGGGAGAGCCTCCCTATTTCAATGAGCAGCCCTATCTGGCCATGAAGATCATCCGAGATCAGCCGGCTCCAAAGTTCAGCAGTAAAGCTAATGTAAGTTCGTATGTTAAGCATTTGTGTGTCGCTGTGTACTCTGGCAGTGAATCACTGTACTGACGGACCAAATGCCTTTACAAAACAGTGAAGCGATGGAGCCGACGTCATAGAAAGGCTTTTAATTTGTTTGTTTTGGCCTTCCGTGTTGAAAACTATAAAAGCCGATTTAATAACAGCAATTAAAGCTAAAAAAGTAAATGAGAGTTTCCAGGTCTCACCGGAGTTGGAGCAGTTCCTCTCCTGCTGCCTCTCCAAGAACGTCGTCTACCGTTCAACCGCTGCGCAACTAATGCAACATATCTTTATGAAAAAAGCATCTCGACCTGACATTCTTGCCGGCTTGATAGCCCGCTTACACCCCTCTCAACATTAAGCACTTGCCTCTCTTTAGTATATTTAAAGTTCCCGGTGAGCTTTGCCCAAGAATATCTCAACTGAGCCTTTGAATATCTGTGAATGAGCTACGGGTAGCTCGTCCCTATTTAAGTTTGTACATAATGTTCCATATATTCCCCACCGCCAGGACATCTCAATACTTTAACAATATTGATCTGAATTTGCCTTGGACCGTATTACTGTCATACTTGTCAACTACTTAAACCCTGATGCCTTGAACTATACCCCTGATTACTGGTTCCTTTCATAATGAACTTGCTCTTTTCACGTGGACTGAAAATTGGCCGGCTCCCACAATTTATGAACTCAAAACTTCCATCAAGGGTAACCAGGTAGTTTGATCTCTAATCGTCGAACCTACGCACTGCCTTTTATCCACATTTGATGGAGTCCTTTTGATGAAAACCTGAACTTTTCCAGAAATTACTCTGCTATGCATTGCAGATTTCACTTTCGGAGGCAATAAAACAAAAACACACTTCACTCTGAGGCTTGTGCTCTTCTGCAATTTTTGAGGTGACGTGTGGTCAAACGCTAAGGTTTTTCGTCTGCTCGATTAATTTTGGTGAAATGCAAGTAATTACTGCAAAACTTTAACAACGTCGTAAATTGCTGATGACATTCAGCATCTCGCCTCCCTCATCGAAAACGGTTTCCATCTACTGATCTAAGAGGGCCCACGTCATGCCAACATCCCATTACTAGTATTTATGCGCTTTCCCTGTAACACATATCTGCCATGCTATCAGAAGGTGGACGATTTATCACCATCAACAGCCTTTATATAGTCGGTTATGCGGCAGTTAGTCTCTCTCTTTCATCTCGGAAGTTTTCGGCACAGATGCCTTCCGTCGTATTAAAAGATCCTTCTAACGCTTAGACTAGACAGCCAACTTTTTGAGACGTTCCAGCTTAGAGATCGCCCCCGAAACCGGCAATGACATCAGTCAGAGCTAACATCACGGATTGTAGCCGTCTGGGGGCAGGCACGAAGACTTTCAAAGAGGGATTGCCAATAACAGAAAGTGTTTTATCAGGACAATCTTTCACGTTGACTGCTTCCATATTATTTTATATTCTAAAGAATGATGTAATTGAAATAGTGTATTATGTAACCACCTCGCGGGTTACTATACAAAAAGGGGGTGCTTTGAATATACCCAAACAAAAGAAAAATAATAGTCGAAAACAAGCTTTACTCCATCGAGAATGTTTTCCAAGCGAACGCTTTCATTTTGCCTCTATTAGTTTTCCTAAGATACTCCTTGTTTATACACTTCCTTATTGGAGGGGCCCTGTAGCCAGGGAGCATGTCTTCTCAGTGAATTAATTTTTCTGATGAAAGACAATCACGTTCAATTTATGAGCTGCTGTACTGGCCGGTGTGTTACCTATTTATCGCGGGGCCGAGTGGTCTCTTGCAGAAAGTTAACATTTTGTCATCTCTACAATTTGTGCCAACTGCTCCCTTTATGGTCTAGCGCGTAAACTACCTGGAGGCTTTTAGTGAATGAACTCCAGCCACCATTTCATTCTAAAACCAACCATTGCTCTCTCACCTAAATGCTTTTTCAGCAATTTATGATGCCTTTGTTTTAAAGTTCTTATGCTCCCGGGAAAGCTCCAAATATCTATCCGCAAAGACCAACGAGGGTGGTCACTGTCAGTCACACCCTCCCCTCTTCCAATGAATGTCAGAACAACTACATCTGTAAGGGGATCACGACATTTGCCCTTAGCGCCGGCGCTTTGTCGTTCCTTATTTAGAAACAGGGACACGGCTGACAATGTCCCAAACGAGCAATTGTTCGTTCCTTAATTGTGTGGCGAGAAAAACGTCAGTATCAAAGAAACACGCTTTTTCCTATTCTGTTAATTGCCGAAGGAAGTCCTGGGCCCTTCCTCATCTCCTTTGCTCAGCCCTTCGCGTTTTACCTAGAATAAAAAGGAATGACGGTTCTCGTTGCTTATTTCACTTCCCCCTGATCTCCGTGTCCTTTTGGTTTGTTTTCTGTACTCTCTCATATTTATCAAATGTGAGAACCAAGTGATGTGGCGCTATAAATGGCCCGGTTCCAATCGCGGAATATCCCTGCAACCCATTCCGGAAACGGATCTGCAACTGGGTGACGGAGCATATTACTACCAGCTCTGATTATGCACATTAAGAGGTAACGTGTAAATGTCTTCGTGACGATTCTTCATTAACTCGTCTCCGACGAAATAACATTCAGTCTACCATAGTTGAGCGGAGGTGGTTGACTACCTTTTTTCTTTTAATCCGAACATCCGCTTCCATTCTTCTGCAGGTGCCTAAAACAAGGAACGATGGCGTCATAACTTCAGCTCCGCCGGTCTCTCTCATTAGTTCTCAAATCATTTTTATAGTATTACCAGGTGTGTCTCGCGCTGTCTCGACCACCACAATATTCATTACCCAATCCTTCACCTCTTTGCCTGCTGTGTTATGAATATCCTTCGGTTCCTGTTGTCTTTGTTTCAAGGTTCAGTCTCAACTTCTCGGAAATTGGGCTTCTTCTCTTAAAAATGTGCTTATATCGTATTGTGCGTAGCGTCGCTGGGCGATTTCCTACTTTTACTCATCATAAAGGGTATCGGCAAAACAAAAACATGTTTTTATGCGTAGATAGCCAGAGAATTTTCTTTGCGTAGAGAAGCTGGAACAAACCTGGCGTCACGCATTTCCATTTCAGGCAATTATGGTGGTGTTAGACAGCCCTACCCGTTACTTCTTCCTTATTCAAATTACCCTTGATCGCAGGGAAAGCCAATTTCTTAGCCAGCACTCTATACACTCGTGTTGTAACCATAGTCAAAACAAGGGCGGGCGAATGTTTATCTCCTTAGCTCAGCTCTGCCCACTTTGTTCTATTAAAGTCTGACTCCTACAGTACCATAACATGATCGTCCACGAGTTAGTCGTCAATTGATAACTTACTGCAGATGGCAATCAGAAGTGGTAAGTGTGCATAATAGCAAGTCCATAAAATGGGCGTAACCGTCTTGACGTAGCCGCAGAAGTTATCCAGGGTTCCCTCCAGGGCTAACTCAGCTCAGGCACGTCAGAAACATGCCGTTTCAAGATCACTCACGTCCCAAGCGTCTATTACCCGGCTCTTCTCCATCCCACACACTCTCAGCTCCTCCCACCTTCATTACCATCATGGTCACTTGTGATTCAAAATAATTCAATCCTTTTTACCAGGATGTTATTTGTTTCTCCTTCTCCCTTCTTCGCTTATACAGTCAGCCATATTGACCGAAGGGCTTCCAAAGACCCGACACTATATTTCCCAATATCCATTCCAGTACAAGTAGCCGGGGTGAAAAGCTAATTGGATAATCAGATTTCACGGGAAATTTTCACTTCACCCTTTGATCATTTAAAACCACAAAGAGGACTTCTTGCCCAAAACTCAAAGAATAATTCATCGCGTCGTGACCAGAAGCATTACAAAGCTAAAGACGAACAAGTTGAGCCATGCTACGTAACCTCCTCCTCATCCAGTTTATAAGATTAAAATGATTCATATTAAATGAGAATTGCTGCTTGTTGTGAGGAGTTGAGTGATGCGGAGTAGGAGCCGTCTCTTCTGATTCGTCTCAGTCGCCTGCCTGTTATGCCTGCAGGGCATCTACGCAGCTCCTTTGAGGGCATCCACAAACCCACGTAATCTAAAAAGGTGTTCCATCGACTAGATGAGTCATACTCGTTTCGTTGAAGTAGGCCTAGCCCTATTAGCAGGAAGATCATTCCGAACTTCCCATTATTCAGTTTCGTCATCCGCAAATCAACTCATTCGCAGACTTGACATTACATGTGATTGCCTCTCTCCTTCCTATACAACTCTTTTTTTCATCTCGGATCAAGAACCTTTCGTGTCCACAACAACTCTCTTTAGGTATTCGTGATGTGGACGTTGCGGCACATGTTGCTTGCGGCTTTGGTTATTGCCGCTGTTCCTCAAATCTACGCCTTCAGTATCAGGGAACTTGTCAAAGGCGGAAAGCGCGGCGATTCATCCAGTATGTTTCTTGATCAGACTTCTTCCCATAATATATTTCCGCCCATAAATTCCTTTCTTTCAGCACCCTGTCCAACTTGGCACCCCTTTGAATGCCCCTCTGGGGAATGTGTTCCCATTAAGTACCTTTGCGACGGATCTCCGGACTGTTCCGACGAATATGATGAGAATAAGAGCATGTGCACTGCTGCCACTCGCCCCCCTGTCGAGGAGACGGCCGCCTTCCTAAAAGCTCTCATGGGCGCCCATGGCAAAGACTTCTTGGTCAAGGTGTTTGGGCCGAAGGCTAAAGGAGAGCTCAGTGGAATGGGTGGTGTCGACAAGGTGGCTGTTGCCCTCTCCCGTAAGTGTTTTTGTGGATAGAAAATGTCTCTGATTACAGAGTCTCCCACTGCTGACCTTTTCGGACAGGAGATGAAGCTCTCCGAGGAGGAGACAACCCACATGATGATGGTTTTGGAGGGGATTCTTAGTGGCTCCACCGACGAGCTCACTAGCAACGAGGCTGCTGATTTCCGTTTCTTTGTACAGAAGCTTCAAGTAAACTAGCTTTTAGATAAAAACACAAGGTGTTTCAGGAAACGGGCTTCTTCTAAGCCGTCCATACCGTCTCGCAGTCCCACAACGCATGAACGTCGCCCTACGAGTTATTCCAGTAATAAATCGTTGTCCCTGTTGCTCCGACAACTTAGTCTCACACATAACCACGCTCATAAATGTTCAAACAATAGAACTTCTACAGAATCTGGTCTTCTTATCGCGTTCCCAGGCGATAGAAGGTGAATATTTGTTTTGCTCCTCCCTTGACCCAGAGAAACCTTTTGTCCACAAACAGCGATTAGCTTTTTAAAACCTTCCCGCTTTTTTTTTTCAAAAGAACTTTCATATCCTGTGGTGACGGTGATTTGGGTTCGGGGGGGGGGGGGGGTTAATGAGTTAGCTGCTCATTGCTAATATATGCCGAATTAGCGCAGACAGAAAACACTCATCTACAATGAGGTTGGCCTTTCTTCCCAGCAAATGAGCCGACCGACCCTTAACCTTATAGGCTAGACCATGAAGCTTAAAATTAAACATCTGCTCGCCCTTATGAGATCACAACATCTTTTTCCTTACTTGGACAGAACCTTTCGTTAAAGGTTCGAGTGCGCTTTCTTTTCTTTTCCTCTGCGAGTATCGGGCAAATGTCACTCGCTGGAGATCCATGAATGAGAATAGAATTCATGACCTCCGGGTAGTGATGATACCATTAGGTGACTCGTATGTCCAGAGACCCGACACGCTCCTTATAAATTATTCTGATAATTAGCATTGTCCAAAGCAGCCGATGCAGTAACCCGGAGTGGAACGTCAAATTCCTTGGTAGCCGCAGCCTGGAATTGTGTCTTCTCCCGCGACTCCGTTAGAAGTAGGCCAAAACCATTTCACAGGGTGTCAAATTGTCTTGTCGTGTCACTTGTCGTCGTCTTGTGCTATGGACGCCTTCTGCAATTAGCAAATCGAGTTGTGGCCCGGTCATTAGAAGCCGTTCCCGGTCATTTCTGTCCATTCAGGCGCAAATTGAAATATATTCGACACCCAAATGAGCCGCCCGCTGACCGCATACCGACAGCTATCTTATTTTTATATTGGACACAATTGGGTCGGCTAACCTTTGTTCTCACTCACTAAATTGACAAAAAGCAGCGAGCTGTTCAAAATCGTCCAACCCACGTATGCATACTAAAGCGATCTGCCCTTTATAGTTCATACAACAAATATACGGTAGCTGGATCTTCAGAATAAGGCTTGACCATTTTTACGAGAGTTGGTGCCGCTTCCACGGCTCGCGGTTGTTTCCGGTCCTCCAGCTGTCGACCCATTTGCTCGCCTGAAGGAATTAATCCTCGATTCATATCCTAACGGTGATCCGTTTAGCGATGCTCCTTTTATGTTTCACCTACTGCTTAGCTTGGCTTAATCCTTCTTGTTCGAGACACGTTCCACTAGAACTAGCCTGGGTTCCACTTTAATCGGTTCTTACAGCCGTGCGAACGTCATGGCACACTTTTATACAGTAGACAGCTTTATCCTAATCGTGTTTTCTGCAGTAGAGCCGATGCTTCGTCTATTGACCACGTTTTCCGCTAATATCCTTGAAGCTTCTTGTATACTCGAGCCATGCTTTACGCTTCACCAGAACCCACACCTTTTGCGTAAACCCCGTGTTTTGACAAAGTCACTCTTTTAAACCAAACTCCGTTCCCAAATCTCTGACCGTAATTTTACTTTGTTCGCGCCACATTTCCACTTCAATAGTTTCGAATCTTTGCATAATTGCGCTATGATCGCTCTCAGCCGGTTTGAATTCCTCAAGAGTGTTGTCCCCTCAAAAGACCACAGAAAGGGTTGCATCACATGGGAACCATTTGCACAAAGGCGGCAGTCCCTATCGGCGGATGTTACCTGTATCCTCTCCTTACCTTGACAGTTTGTGTAGTCTCTAGAGATTTGAGGAAGATCTCTCATTGTTGGGACTGGGGCTTAATCCCGATTCTGTTTGTAATTATACGGTCTTTAGAGCAGACCGCCGGCTGGCTAATAGACACTGTGGATTAGCACTCCTTCCACACACAGACATATCATAATCCAGCCGGTCGAAGCAAACTATCTTACCAGGAGGACAATAAATTGTGGCCGTGTAACGGCCAGCAATGTTTCCGTGCCAGCAAGGCAGTGCAACCCTGATAATTACTGTAACAGCTGACCCGCGGCGTCTTTGAGGGCTCCCATTTGACACCAGCTCCCGAGGATCGTCTGTCTGCCCTACACGAATATCCCTGCTCTTTTTAATTGTTCGATACCTTCGGGTGAACAACAGGCATTCATTCACAGGGAGCAGGTGTCGTAATTGTAGGGTGCCGTCAATTACAATGATTCTTTCGTATGTAGCACCTTTGTCCGCGCTTCCCATTTGAGCAAAGTTAATCAGGGGGTTCCTGGCTAACCACATTGTTTTTCACCTATCAAGTACTGTAGGGTCGTAAGATGGCAGGTGGCTTATGGGATCCATGAAGGACACTGGGAAGCACAAACGACCATCCCAGCCAAGGGTGAATATCTCTACGCAGCCGAGTAATAAGGAGGCCAAACTAACAGACGATTATCGGCCGATTATCCTCCTCTAAACTTCGCCATGGGAGGTCGTCTTAGTGCTCTTGCTGAATACACAGGTCGCACCTGCTCATCAACACTTTCCTGTAGACGGTCATTAGCTGTGGTGTCAATCCTCACCTGCTGTTCTTCCCTATCAGCCCTTCTGCTGTCCAATTTCCCATCAGATTTCCCAATGACTTGAGTCACAGCTTGAACACTAATTACGATCGGGATGTTAGTGACAGATTGCGGCGCACCCAATTTACCACAAGGGAAATAGGACAAGTTGGTGTTCCAGAACTAGCTCCTCGTTGCCCTTTGACTGCAAGAGCCATCGACCTTGGCAGAGCTGATAATTATACGTCTGCAATGGGCTACAAGTGCGCGCCGCCACTGTCATTTCCTCCTAGTGTTCTGGACCTAATTGGCATAACACACATCTGCCCTCTAGGTAGCCCTTCCTTGTGCCGGTATACCGTATTGCGCAACGGCGGCGCAACCCTTTTCACACCTTGTACAGCCTCCCAGTAGCTACGCTAATGGAATCTTTTGTAGTCGATTGCCAAGTGGATACTGTTCACCCATTACTAATGAGTTACACCCTCTGTGAAGGTATGCATTTACCTACGGTGGGATCTTCGATCATCCCCGACGTTGACGGATAGTTGCCAGTCGGGACTTATATTCGCAGATTGCTAAGATATACGACCACTTCTTACCTGCCACAGTTCCAAACTGCAAAGTTATTTATCCAATTACTTCTTTTTTATTCTCTCCCTTCTATTGGAATAATGTTTTCCTAAAGGATTTCCTTACGCCCAGTTTGCCTTGACCGGAGCAGAGGTTATCTTATAATAACAAGGCTGTTATCTATGCCCAAGTCGTTGGCGGGACTTCAAAACCAGCCGGTGACATTAACATACCTTGGAAAGGTTACTAACAAGTGTTCCGCTCGTCATCCGTAATAATTCGCAGTTCCCATTGGGCTCTCTTAATACCCTTTCTACAGTCTCGGGTACTTGGGTATTAGGCAATCTTAATCCACCGTGTTCTCTTTCCCGTCTTTCGCGGCGTGTCCCTCCTTTGTTATGTTTGAGTAATGTGACAGTCTAAGTTCAATCCTTTCTCTTTGCCGCTGTCTTTTACAGTATCACCGGGTAGGCCTTATTTCTCATGGCGTGTATCACTCTGAGAACTATACGCGCCCCCTTTTTAAACGAACAAAGAAGAGAATACTTTTTCTGTGTCTCACACACGCGAGTCTGATTCAGAGGTGGGGAGACAGTCACCTGGCCAGTTCAAACGGCCATCTGGATGGATACGGAGTGCGCGTAACCCGAACCGCTCATGGTTTATCCCATGTGTTTGTTTATTTTGGCATCGGATTAGCCAGCGTTCGTATGATATGAACCCGACTAGGTGCAAAGACATACTTCCTTATGTAGACACGACCCGATAACCACTAATAAGCATGATCCTTCCTCTTCTAATGAGCATGGTCGAGCCCCTCCTTTCTTTAGAGTCACAGCTCTCTAAAACCTGTTCCCTGGCCTTTTTCTATTCCTTTTTGCCATACGGCGCCTGTCGTTTTTTTAATCCATGCCCGTTAGTCTTCGATGTTTCAATAGGATTGGCACTGTATTTAGCGGATAAGCCCAGTGAGGCATGAAACGTCTTTCACCTGCCACCTGTCGCTTTCTTCTCCTACCGCATTTCTCCAAGGCCTCTCCTAAATTGAACTCCAACTGTTACATATTGTGTTTGCCTTAGTCCCTGGGACACTGTCCATGTGACGGTCGTTCAATTGGGTTAAGAGGCTCTTCCTTTGATCTTCTTTATTTACATGCGCCTCCTTTGCTTGGTCCGTGGAGGTTGCGCAGACAAGCGGATTACCACATTGTAGACTGGCCGCTACGGTCAGCTGCGATTCATGTACCCCAGTAACAGCTCGCCGAAATATTTTCATTTGGTCAGGAACATTTATCTTGACCGCTCAAACAATCTTCACTTCCCATGGCCCGGGGGAGGTGGAAATGGACCCAATCTATCACACCCTCTGTGATGACTTCAAAATTCATCCCCCCACGGCTATCCGAGACCACACAAACTCAGCCCACTGTGGTGCCATCTGCTATAGCACATCTTCGAGATGGAGTAGGATCCGTTTTTCAACAACAGAGACACATGTCAGCCAGTCATTTGCACCTGTGCTCATCCCATTACTTTTTATACAAACGGCCGGAGCAAAGGAACATTCCTAAGTCAATTACCGGTTCGGCCAGCTCCAAAAAACGCGTGTCCAAGAGCCGTCAGCCATATGCCGTCTGTCGGCTGCTTTATGGCCGGCGCTCCCTTCTGAAAGTACTCATTATTGTGTTATGCGAGATGCCCTCAATGACCTCTCCCAAACAGTACACCTGCAACAGTTATTCCTACTGTTGCTCCCCGGATAAGCCCGTTTTATATTTTGCATTATGATGAGCTGCAAATATGTGCGCCTATGCCAGATTGCGTCTTTTCAGAGCCCCTACAAACGATAAATTGAGTTATGCCCACTATTCGACACACACGCCAAAATTGTATTTGTACCAGTCACCAGTGATTCTTTACCACCAGCCATACTAAAGCCACAAATTATGTAGCAAGCTCGTTGGGGTTTGGCATCTTCTCTTCATCGTTTTGCACCAGCTCTAAAACATTTTGAAGGGATGTTTTCTTGCTTTCGTTCCTCTTGATTTAAAGAACAAAAACAGCTGAAATTAAAAAAGCTTCTACGGGTATTTTCCCGGCGGTATCCACTCGAAGCTGTGAGACGTATAGGTGAAGTTTACTAACACCTTGGGATCATATGGTGTCTCCGCGTTGATCCATTAACACCCCAGTTCCCTAAAAGACCTACCCGCACGTATTTATTTGCATATCACAGGTGTTAATCTTTTTGCGTCGGTTTCCCGCCTGTAGTCCCGCCCTTCTCCGCCCTCCCGAACCCATCCTGGTAGGCTAATTGTGGCCCGTGCATCTCGACGCGCTCTTCAGATTATTCCATATCTACTGGTTATATTTCTCAAGTCCATTTGGTCCTAACATCTTTCCCTTTTCTACCTAAGCCCATTGTTCTTCTCCTTTGCTTTTCACAAGGTATGAAAAGGCTCGCCTACTGGAGGAGCCATTACCTCTCCCCCGTAACTCCAGAACCGGCTTCTTGTAATTAACTTTTCCTTTCCAAACGCTGGTCAAGTGTCCTTTTTTGTCAGTGGCTGTCACTTAGGAACAACAAGGATGGGAGGGCGTTTCCCTAATATTGTTAGTGTTTCGCCCGATTTGGCAGACGAATGAGATTTGTGCTCGTTAGGCTTGCGGACAAACGCGTCTTCGATTCCAACTCTTTTACTCGGCCTCTTCAATCAAACGGTTTCGAATTTCAAAGAAAACAACAAAGTCATTTGCTTAGGAATGTCTATTCCAGAGAGCTCTCCATTCCTCGCCGCCACACTACTGCCGCAGCAACAGATCTCACCCATTCTTCTTACATAACTCCGAAGGGGTTATGTCTAATCCAGACCAATTGTCCCTAGCGCCTTCCGCACAATTACCTGGCTGCATTGTGCCGCATCTGGACGACTTTCTCAATTATGCCTATACCACCTGTCACTGTGGGCTTCTATTCTTCCTATGTAAACTATCCTAAGCGACGTGATACCTCTACTAACTCTCTCTTCCTCCCGTTTGATCCGATCTTTATTGGAACAATAACCGTTCTTCTCTCTGCGCTCAAGTTCACAATATTTTTCCCAACAAAGAAAAATAGGTACTGTAGCTCAGGATACATGAAAAGGCGTGCTCTATTCAACTGGCTCTCTCTTAATTTTCTATGTCGGTAGATGGTATCGCTGAAGTAGGTGACAGTCAAACGAGTCAAATGGAGACGGATGACCGCGTTGTTGGCGCCCGATTGACACGATAATTCCGCTCATAATTATGCGTCGTTTCAGCTGAAGGTCTCATTTCTTGGCGATGTTCCGGGTTAACAGCCACCAACACTGAATGCGTTGATTGTCTTCGGATCGGATCAAGGCGTCGGGAGTTGGCCCGATATGGAGTCAATTGGCGTGGTGTGAATGGCGTAATGGGGCGCGGCCCCCGTAGCCTCAAGGTCCAACTCGTAAAACGAAAAATATATGGTAGTGTCGCTAAGGACACAGACCTCTGCTAATTGGTCTACGTTTTAATCTGGCTAGGACGAATCATAAATTCGGAAGTTGGCCCCAGAGTCAAGCGCCCTTTTCCATTGATGCAGCCAGCTACCACCAGCTGCGCCGCAGTTTTTTATGCTCGTCGGGCTTCAAAAGAAACTACGAGGCGTAGCGTTCAAAAATGTCATAATGATCACTTCTACGTGTTTGCTGTAGATCCGCGCACATTCACACCTTTACGACACACACGAACGGCTGCTGGTATCATGACCGCTGTTTACAACTTGTACTGTTATTGTATAATCTCTTACGTCACCCTCGCTCTTCTGTCTACCAGATGGCACCTAGCAGCTTCATTTGCAGGTTCCCATGTTGAGATGAGCTGTGGCTGTCTTTCGTCGCCTCCGGAGTTTGATGTTCCTCCACCGCCAGATGCTTCCCTCGTCTGGCATCTCCTCAGTGACGAACCTTTTGAGAAAGTAGGTTCCCAGGGATTCAAATTCAATTTTTCGTACAGCGTATGCATTTGCATTTCATGATGAATTATCAAAGCAGCCGCGAATTCATTTTGGCTCCCCGGGGATGGCGTGAGAAGAAAAAGCGACCATCTCCCGGGAGGTTTCGTCAAACTCTTGTCATGAATATTAGTGAAAAAGCCGAAGTGGATAATCTTTAAATAGGGAGAGCCCACAAGTGCGACCTCCAAGGGATTATCGCCGAATAAGGCTCGATTGACATGGTAGTGTTTGGCAGAGCACTCAGCCAAGTATGCTAATCGGGCGTTTAGTATGAATGCTCCATAGACAGTGCCATCTGACCCATTTGGGAAGAACAATGCCAGCTTCAAAAACCAAATCTGTTAATTTCAGGCTCCCGACTGTGAATGGGGACCGTTCATCTCGTTCACAGACGTGTCATCCAAAGGTGGACTCAATTTCTCCCCTCGTGCGTTGATTACCGTAGCTGGCATCGCCGTCCTGCTCTTTTTAATTCTGCTCTCGGTCCTGGTTTACAAACTAAGACGGTCAGTTGATTTCTTTTGTTGACTGTTTTGGGGGGAAGCTGCGAGCTCCGAGACCTAGTTAATTATCGGTTAGCAATGAGGTGACAAGTCGATCAGTCACCTCCCGGGCATTATGCATCCCCACAAGTCAAGCTTATGATGGAGATGACCGCAGCTGACCCCGAACTGCTAAATTATTGTTCGAGCCAGGAGATTTAGTGTTTTAGTTGGAGAGGTGATGCCCTAATCATCGGGAAAACAGCTGTCGGTCATCGGATGTCGTAAATCTGAGAATGCCGAGAAGCAGGCCCTAGATCGTAAAAGATCGTATATCCTCATTGGATCCAGAAATGATCGAGAACGGTCGGAGGCTCAGACTGGCAGAGGGCTAACCTCATTATGTCAGACACCGAAATTATCCCGGTCAAAAGGCAATTAGTTCCTGCGTCAGCTGGAAAAGCTTCGAGTGCTACAGGTTTTGAAGTGCCTTGAAGGCATTTCGCCATCGTTACGCAGCAGGGGTCGCGCTTCGTCTTTCCCGTACAAAGGGAAGTGTTGCGTGTCTTTAGGACCCTTCAATGGGGGCCTATTCAGGGAAGACGCTGTCACAGCCACGCACTTCATCAGCAATAATTTCATAAGCGTTTTGAATAGTAAGACTCCTGGTAATGACAGCGCCAGCAGCACAACGGAGATAATGCATTGTACTAGACTGGGGCTATGATTGAATTTCAGGCGAAGCAGCGTCAAAAAGACTAAGACTACGTCGTCGGACGCTATTCTTACTTGCGGGGACAATGTCTGGACGTATAATTCAATGAAGACAACAAACTCCGTAAGCCGAATTCCAGCAATTCCGCAATGGAAGACTTTTTAGAATTCTCAAATCTACGACTGTGGCTCCAACCCCAATGTCAACAGGATCTTCTCTCAGGCTACACCAGCTACCTTAAGGTAAGCCCCATTCTTTTTTGACCTGTCAGCTCTCGTATTTTGTCACACGTCATAAATAACAATAACGACGATATGGTGACCGAAATGCGCCGGCTGGTGGCAGATCGCCGACAGATATTTTCCAATCCATCATTGATCTGCCAGTGACAGTGTTGATCGATTGGGGTTGCGTACCGTTTGCATATCGAAAACTTTGTAGGACAGGGTCATGGATTATCACCTAGGCTACATTTTATACTTTCAGATCGTACGTGACGAACTTCGTCGAGCCTATTCCACTTCGGCATTCTGCCTCTACAACCCTTCGGTTGCATCCAAGAGAGAACAGGGCAGCTTATCACACGGTGGCGCCACCAACCGAACATTACGAGGAGATTCCACCACGTGGTGAGGAGACCACGAGTGTTAGTAAACGTCTCACGGGTTTAGGAACACTTCCGTCTTACTTCCACAGCGTCCCGCCTCCTATCACCAACCCAGCTAACTTTGCAAATGGGAGGCAGTCCATAAGAAAGCCTCCTCCTACATGCAGACCACCACCGCCTCCGCAGAGACATGTCTTTTCGCCCACAGGAAGTGATATCAGTGCAGACCGAGAGCTTCAGGGGTACTTGATATTACCAGCAATCTAAAAATACAACAAATTAAGGTTGCCAGCAGATTCACCTCCTTACAAAAAGTACGAAGAAGGAGGAAGAGAAAGCGGCTACGGGACAGCTCCAAGCAGGCAGTGGAGAAGTTCTCCTGGAAGCGGCGGAAGAGATGAGGAGGGAAGGATCACTCTCTGTCCTGTCACCCACCCGGCCCAGTCGATGACCTACGTGTAATACTGCTCAACGCATTATAGCCAAAACCATACCGGTACCCGAAAACGAGGGAGTTGATCTCCCCTCGGAGGAAGAGTCTGTGATGCTAGTCTGTCTATTTCAGTGTCATTCCAATAAATTTTCATTTCTTTTTTTGACCGCTCTAGACTGATTAACCCTTTGTTTGTCTGGGAGTTTATTATTGCCGACTTCCCAGCGATCACATGAAGGGCTGTCTGCACTATTAGCGTTGTTTTCCGCTGGACGGGCTGCTTCGTGGCTGTCTTATTTTTACTAACTCACTTCTATTTTCATCTTTTCAATCCCTTTAAAATGCTCAGCAAATTCTGTTCTTTCTCTTGCAAAAAGTGTGCCATGAGTTCAGTCGCTTACGTAAATAAGTGTAAAGCATTTTTCTTCGAGCCATCCAAGAGACTATGGGTTTCTCTCACGTGAAGTGGTCTGTGGAAGCGGGAAAGTGTAAGACCACGCGGTTTCTACTTATTCTTTTTTACACTGTCTGGAAGACCATCCAGAAGACCATCCAATTACCTAGTTCTTCCCGTTCTTATCTATTAAGATCGTGGTCTCTATTCCCTATGAACTATGCCTCCATTTGTGGCGACCAGACACAGAGCCATGTGAGTTCCTGGGAGCAACGACTTTTGTTTGCCGTCACACTCATTTTTCGTTATCGTGCCATGCTTTTGTCTCGCGACTTTTCTCACGTGGTATGCAAGACTTTTCCTTCATACTATTCGAGCATTCCATTCGCCCCTTCCCCTTGACCCGGGCGTTCTCTGTTGCGGGACAAGCAGAAGGTGTGAGACAGAGAGAACTTTGCCCAACAGGCTATCTACCGTCCGCTTGTATATTTTGGACTTTATTCCTTCTTTGGTGTTGATTCCCGTTGTCTAAACATGATGCGGCGTCGCTACAGGTACCGCGAAATGAACAATCGTCTTGGAGTCGTTTACCAGCTCACTGAAACTGGCAATGCACGACTCATCTTCACAAAAGACAGGAGATCCTTTAAAGTGGGTTATTTCCTGTTAATTAGGGTTACCTTATAATTAAATAAACTAGTGGCTTGCAGCCTCTATTCTAAGGGTTCCGCCATATGAGCACCGAGAAAGTCATGGTTGCCACATTAATAATGTCAACGCTTTCCTTATGGCACAATTAAACGGAAGTAGATTACAGAGGCATTATCAGTAAATACTCTTAGCAACGAAGAAGTACGCTGTTGAGTCAGTCTATGATCACCCTAAAATCAGTACGCACTCTTATTTGCTGATACCCGACTATTCTGCAAATTTCAGGGTCTGTTTGAAACAAACAGTGGCGGAACGATATCCCTAAATGGAACGACAAAGGAAGATGCTCTTCCCACAACCTCTGATGATAAAGTTATGATGGATGTGTTTATTGGTACGTCACAGTTATGTAAACAAAAATGGCAAACGTTTAGTTGACGGCGAAACGGGCTCTTCTTTTACGGTAGAGAATGTTCCCGCGCAGTTAGGAGAGAAGGCGGTCTCCATCGAGCATCCCGTCATCCAGTTCTCTAGTATAAAACGTCTTATTGGCATCAAGTATCAATCCGGCACATTTGAACTCATTTAATATTTAGAGCGAACGTGGCAATCCAACAATATATGCATTCGGGTTTTGCAATTTCCGATGCGGAGCTTTTCGTCGGGCCTATGAAGGTAGGCTGAGGCTGTTGCCTGGGAATATTCAGTATTCAGATACAACTCTTCGCTAGCCATAAATCGGAGCCCTCCGTTCGAAGAACCTCTTTATGCGAGAATAATCGAAACACTGTTATTCTCGAGCAATCCGATGACTTCCTTGCATAACATTCCCATGGGTCTTTCTAATAAATTATCTCATTGCCTAATTTACAGTTGCAATTATAGCTAGTTCCCATAATCGGTCTATTTCAAGCGTTCCCTAATTTTGTTTCGAAATGACCCGCGTCCGCATCCTTCGCGTCACTCACCCACTGGAATCGATAACGGCACCTGCTTAAATACATCTTCAAAATGTTCTTCGAAATCACGTTTTTCTCCGTAACAAACACCTTCAAATGAACTGTTTTCCGACAATTCCAGTCATATCAGCGCATCCCCGTTCAATAAATCTACTAGTGTCCATTACTTCGGCTTGACGCTCGAGCAGTGTATGCGCAAATCACTCAAACTCACAACTTTTACATTTTTACCGCTTGATACCGTAATTTGAATTGTCGTTCTTTGACCAAAACACGCTGGAACATATACAATAGCCATTCGTCGTTTTTATGATCATCGGTGGGGGTTCTATTACACGGCTATTGTTTTACTTGGCCGTATCAACTGGACCCCGCTGACCCCGTCCCCCTCCTCCCCCAAATTAAATTATTTTTCTTATAGATTTATACGCTTTCCAAAGAAATTATAGTTATTTTGCTTAAAGTTTGTATAATATTGACTAGTCAGTCAAAAGAAAACATATTATAGAATACGTTAGTAAAAATAATTCTTATTCCTCTCTTCTTTATTAAATATTTAATTTAATTTTAAATTGTTAATATGTATAGGTTTAGGGTTAATATGGATGGCGAGACCATTTTTGATAATCCACTGGCTCAGCGGGACAACAGCCCGCCAACACCGGTTGCTCCGCGAAGTCCTGTGACCACTCCTCCGGCGACCATAGGTAGTCTCATTCCACCCACCATAAACATCACATTCAATTCAGATATTGATATCAATGGTTCTTCTAGAGATGACTACAATGACGTCAGCGGCAATGATCATCGAACTGTAGGTTGTTTTCTGTTTTAGTTTTTGCTCTTTGCATTGTTTGATGCGCTATGTTAATATATGGTGGAATTTACGAAGGCTGAGTAAAAAGGAAAGAAAGTTTTGAATAAGCAGTGCAGCCTGTTGTTAGCTGAAGAACTTGGCGTCTCCTTATCAGGCACGTTGAAAATAAATCGATTATTGTCGATTCACATCGGGCAGTCAGCGTTTCCTACATTTCGCCATGGTTTGAATTGATTCAGTAATATTTCCTTTTTTTTCAGCACCGAACTGAAGAAATTAATGTTGACCTTGACAATGAGAGCGCCATCCATGTCGACATCTCCGATGCTCTGTCCGAGAGGGATAAGGTAGGGCTAACTGTAAATTTACCTATCTCTTCTTATTCCAGGTCAAATACACTGTTCATACCCGCACGGGCCTCGCTGGAATGAAGGAGGAAACATCTGTGGTCCGGGAACACGAGGAGTTCATGTGGCTACATGGAGTTCTTGATGAAAACGAAAACTATGCTGGGTTCATTGTAAGTTTTATCTATTGTTTTGAGAGGGCCTCACAATTTTTTTGTAGATACCTCCAGTACCACCAAAGCCAGATTTTGAATCATCACGGGAAAAACTACAAAAACTAGGAGAAGGAGAAGCAACGATGACCAAAGAGGAATTTATAAAAATGAAGCAGGAACTGGAACAGTTGGTCACTTTCATTAATCTTGTCATTTTTCAATCTCAGAGAATATCTTGCTCAGTTTAAGAAGACTGTCGCCATGCATGAGGTCTTCCTCCAACGGATTGCTGCCCATCCGGTCTTCCGTCATGATCAGAACTTTAAGATCTTCCTTCAGTACGAGGACGACGTGAGTTTCAACGTTATCAATTTAACAGCATGTTATTTTTAGCTTTCTGTGCGGGGCAAAAACAAGAAAGAGGTGGTTGAATCATTTTGGAAACGTTTTACACAATCCGCCGACGAGGTTCTCCTTTCTGGACAGGTTAAGGCAATCTAATCTCATTTACCCGAGTGTCTGTTTAGAAAGATGTAGACGATTTTTTCGAAACAGAACGGAGTTATCTTCTGGAGTACAACAGCCACATCAAGGAGGCTGCTACAAAGGCGGAGAGGGTTGTTCGTCTACGAAAAAGTGGGTGTTCTTGTTTACAACCATGGTGCTGAACAGAATCAGTGAAATTCTTCTAATACCCTCGGCAGTAAACACGCTTTTGCCACCTTTGGTCTGTTTTGTACGCCATCGCACGGGACTTATTTTTCTGTAAGGAATGATCCATTCACCCCTCTTCAAACGAATCGATAGGTCCTCTCAAGGTGACCTAAGAAACGCTCGGCCCCTATGCATACATCGCTTTCGCTTTTCACCTCATTAATGAGCGTTCATTGTTATTTTATGCTTTTCATGGTGGAAAGCGGCATTCACCATTCGCTTGCTTTCACTTATTGTGACTTTTAGATGTCTCTGAGACGTACTCCAAGCTGGGAGACAGCTTCGAGAGGATGGCTCGCGGAGAGCCGGATAAGGTCCTCGCCAGGACCCTCGCCCGCACGGCGGATTCGTTGTTCAAGTTGAAAAAAGTTGAAGGACGGTCAGCCAACGACGAGGAATTAAAACTGGCCGATACTCTGATGTACTTTACTCGCGATACCCAAGCAGCCAAGGTATGGTCGCCTCCCAGTTTAGAAATGATATCATTTTGAACTCCACAAAAGACTAAATACGTAAGTCGTTTCTCTCCTGAAGGCCATTGCCATAGCAGAGAAAAACACGAAAACGTATTCTTTGGTCAGTGCTTAGCGCAAACCACTTGTCTACCGCTGGTTTCCGGTTATCGCACGCGCTCCACTGCAACACTAAAATGTCTATCCGGTTATCGTCTTCTCCTAAAATCTCCGGCTCCTTCTATCTTTCTTGGACCGAAAGATCTCTATGCACTAGAGAGAGAGACAGACCGCTGCGCGAGTTCCCTGCTGCTGTCGATCTGTGCATCGATTTCAATGGTTGCGTCCTTATCGCGCTTTTTGCTTCTGTTTGACCAGGCGCTTTCAACAGAATCAGCTGAACCATTGCGTTGTGATCAATATCGTATGTTACAGGATCTCCTGTATCGGCGTATGAGGTGTCTGGCCAACTACGAATCGGCCAACAAAAACCTGGAACGCGCTCGCGGTCGCAACAAGGATATTCCCAAGGTACAACACTTCCCGTTCGGTTTCTTTTATATGAATTATTCAGGCTGAGCAAGAGCAACAGGAAGCATGCAAAAAGTTCGAGGATATAAGTGCCTTGGCCAAAACGGAACTAAAAGACCTCAAGAAACGTCGTGTGCTGGCATTCAAGAAGAACCTCGAGGACCTGGTCGACCTAGAAGTCAAGCATGCTAAGGTGGGTCTTGTCTTGGACAACATTCCCTTTTTCCTGTAATCTTTGCCATGATTTTTACGGCCCATTTAGCCCTAAATGCGAAACTGTATACGTTGATATTTATCTTCAAAGCGATACGTTGCCTCAATTCGGTGTCGTTATTCTTGATCTACTGCATTTTAACGCTCTCCTAACAGTCGAAACGTACTTCAAAAGAGCCTCTTATTTAATGTGTTGATACCGTGTTCCAAACAAGATCTTAAAAAAGCAAAATTATACGTCCACGAACCGAAAACACGGGAAGAGGCGTGTTCGCCTCTTGGGCAATCTTGCAATTTTGCGTCTTTGCAGCGGCTATCTAATCATTTACGAATCTTATTCATAAACTGTCCACCCCATGAGCTGAAGAAGATTTGAGTTGCTACGGGTACTAGGGAATTGCTTTGTCCAGAATTTAATCATCCTGATCTTCCATATTTCAGGCACAGATCCTGATGTTGGACGAGTCATTGACCAAGATCAAAGAGATCTAACATATATGCCATAAGCCGTGTCTGTGATTATATTCTGTCTGGTCTGTATTTTCTGCATCTGGTAGTATTTATTCTTAGCACATCCATTTTTTTAGCCCTTAAAATCCGTGTGTGTGCTGTATTTATTCTCGTTTACTTGGTTTGACGCCGCCTATTGTCATGTAAATGCGATTATGCACCGTCCTCTTTATGCCCCCCATCCTCTTCTTCCGGGCGAACAATTTACCTGTGATTCCAAAATCATTCATAATCAAAATAAAGACTATCACCTTCATAATTATGCTCATTTCGATGGTGTCTTATACACCAGAATATCTTTGCTTCTATTACTTTCTTCCCTTCATGATGGCCCATGCCCTCCCTGCCTTTCCCTCTTTGAGGGGATCAATGCGCTTTTTAACTGCTCTGAAATCGATTTACTGTGCATCAGCTTACGAAATATGGTTCGATGTGCTTACCCGATCGGATCTGCCAAAGCAATAAACAGGCAGTCTTTTACCATGTTCAAGCGGCTAACTCGTAATACCCTTCCAACCCCTGATATAGGCAGCTAGTCGTATTCGTATGTTACAGTTTATTTTTTTTAAAGTATTTCTACTCTTTTTACAGAATGTCGGAAGCTGTGGAATCCAAGGAACCATGGCCAAATACCCGCCAATCTTATGAACTGGGAGAATCTATCGGCATTGGAGCTACCGCTACTGTGTTCAGGGTGAGTCTACCTCCACACATCTTCTAGAGATACCCTCTCAGGCTACCTGCGTTCCTCGTAGTGAGAAGTGTGCCATAAAGTGCATTAATCTGGAGAAGTGTCAGACTTCTGTCGATGAACTCAGCCACGAAATATCGGTTAGTTGTCTTTCCCCTATTTTTGAAAAATTCGTTCAGGCCATGTCACAGTGCAGTCACCCCAATGTCGTCAACTATTTCACTTCTTTCGTCGTTGGCGAGGAGCTTTGGGTTGTGATGCGTCTTCTGAACAGTGGCTCTATGCTGGACATCCTCAAGAGGAAGATCAAAGCTATTGGAAAAGAGCAGGCTATGTATGGAGTCTTGGACGAGAGCACTATCGCCACGGTGCTTCGAGAGGTTCTTCGTGGGCTGGAGTACTTCCACCAGAGCGGACAAATCCATCGTGACATCAAAGCCGGAAACATTCTCCTCAATGACGATGGAACAGTCCAAATTGCTGACTTCGGAGTTTCTGGTTGGTTAGCGGCCTCTGGAGGCGATCTGTCCCGCCAGGTGCATCGGCAGGCAATAACAGTTTTCAATGACATCACTTTCAGAAAGTGCGCCATACATTTGTCGGCACTCCCTGTTGGATGGCCCCCGAAGTTATGGAGCAAGTTCAAGGCTATGACTACAAGGCAGATATCTGGAGTTTGGGAATCCTGGCCATTGAGCTGGCCACTGGAACGGCTCCTTATCACAAGTATCCCCCGATGAAGGTCTTGATGCTAACCCTCCAAAACGATTCGCCCACTTTGGAAACAAACGCTGAGCGAAAAGATCAGTACAAGGCCTATGGAAAGTCTTTCCGCACCCTCATCAAGGATTGCCTGCAGGTATAGTTTAACGTTTCCTTTGAAAAATACTTCTTTTTAGAAAGACCCTACCAAGCGTCCTACTGCTACCGAACTTCTCAAATACTCCTTTTTTAAGAAGTCCAAGGACAAGAAGCACCTCGTTCACACACTGATCGAGAATCTCTCGGCCGTTCCAGTCATATCACATCCAGGCAACCCGACGAAGAAGGTTGCTTCTGGAAAACTTCGCAAAGACAAGGACGGTAATTGGGAGTTCGAATACGATTCTCCCGCCGGGAGCGAATCCAGCGATGAGGAACAGGAAGTGGGTACGGCGACGGCTTCCGCCACTCCGGTAGCCCCTATCAATCCCGGAGATGATGTCACCCTAAACCTGGTAGGTGTATTCCGTATATTTTGCACATATGAAACCACAGGTTCTCCGTGTCAGGAATCAGCAACGTGAGCTGAACGACATCAAGTTTGACTACACACCTTCAACGGATACAGTCGACGGCATTGCCCACGAGCTGGTCAGCGCCGAGCTCATCGACTGCCACGACCTGGTCATTGTCGCCGCCAACCTCCAGAAGCTTATCCAATTGGCCCAACAGGGGAGCGACCGTCGATCAGTGACGTTCGCTCTCAACTCCGGCGTTGCTGCCAACGAGGTATGCCTCCTTTTTGTTTCCTTTCCATCCTCAATATTTCAGGTCCCTGACGAGCGTACGTTGACCGGGTTCGCACAAATCTCGCTTATCGACTGACGTATAATACATCGCTTTTGCCTTGCAATGTACTTTATCCACTCACCTGCCTTGCTGCCCAACAGATCCTTTGTTACTGATCCTAATTAGACGGTTAGTTGTCATGTATATTGGTCACTCGTAAATCTCGCTGTATAACTTTTATGTTGCCTGTAAAGATACTTTTGCTCAAGCAAACCTTTTTGTCAGAATGGGTTTTTGTCAAAAATACATGACTACAAAATTGAAATAAAAATTTTAATAGATCTTCTGGTCATATATTTTCATTTCAACATAAGAAACAAGGAGTCAACAGTATTATCGAGAACCACTTGTTATGGACCCGTTTTTTTGTGGAATAGACCTCATAGATAAACAAAAAAGTCGTCATAGACAACAACTTGATCGCCCCATCCTGATCTTCCTGAAGGGGTCGAAAAACCAATGTGATGTACTGTTGAGAGAAAGTGAGGACACAATTTACAGTAGTATTTATCATCCCGAAGTATCACATATCACAATAGAAATTTCAATTTTTGAATGGAATACACTAAAAATGAGGGAAAGAAAGAAGGAGTCTGAAAGACCAATGTGGTATACGAATTGAGCAGTTGGTTGCACAAAAATAAATAACGTCTAAGGTGTCAGACTACAACGTGTATAGCGAATACTCTCCTTGATTTTACGCGAGGAGCGGAGACCCGTGCCTTGATTTTGAGTCGTTTACTTGCCCGTGTTGGTCACGTAGTGAATCGACTGATACCAGCGGTTTGGCTGGAATCGGTTCCAAAATCCGGGTCCTGTAAGGAAACAGCTCATTAAATTTATAAAAGGGAAATAATACCCTGTTCGCTTGTTCCATCTCCAGGCTTTTGGAAAGCCAACTCTGGTCCGGGAGGAGGGGGAGTCGTCACGGGGAGTGGCTTGAATGTATGCTTCTCAGCTGGGTTGTATCTGACTGCCTTGACCGTTCTGAATCTTGCCCTGTTTCCTATTAGAAATGGATGCTCACGTTTTGACTGGAATTGTGGTTTCTTCAGAAGGTTCTTCTGTCACTTCTGTCGTGATATCTTCGGCTTCTGGGACTTCTTCAGGACCAGGGGTAGGCTGAGCGAGAGTGTAAGGCTTATTAGTGAATAATGAGACTACCTGTTCTAATTCACTCGACACTTCAGCACTTGTAGGCCTGACCGTTGTGGAGGTGGAAGTAATCAGCCTTTGCCAGAAAGGAATATACTTCGGGGTTGGTTTGGCTTTTTGTCCGACGGTGAATCTAAATTTTACTGTTAGCTACCAAAAAGCAGGCAGCATACTTGTCCCAGATGTTGGGCTTGGGGGTTGTGGTTTCCTCAACAATAGGTGCTACAGTTGCCTTTGTGATCTTAGGGCGTGGGGATGCCCTCTTTTTGTTTGCAATCGGTGTGGGCTGCAAATCTTGCGGATACTTGAAAAAAAGGGATAGTGACCACACATAAAGCTAAATGACATAGCAGGGGACAGAGATCAGCAAATAAACGGAAAGCGATAGACAGCGGAATAAGTCATGCCCGTACCTGTTTTGTAGTGGTGGTCGGCTGGGATTCCGCGACTTCTTCCACTTCGGTTGGCTGTTCAGTTGCGGGTACAGGAGATTCAGTTGTGGTGGTCTTTACTTTAGGGCCTCGCGTCAGAAGACGAAGTCGATTGACCTGCAGGGAAACAAAAGAGCATGCTTCGACAAAAAGACGTGCTCCACGGCTTAAGCAGCAAAAGAATAGGGAGGGCCGTAAACCCAAAGAGGTATTGAACAAAGGTATTCTCGTCAAGAACATACCGTCTCCAACAAAACTTTTCTAGCACAACTGGGACGCGGGCATAGAAACAAAGAAGGCGACTTACCTTTGTTGTGCGCTCAGTGGTGGTTTCGTCCTCATCGATAATGGTCGAGTTCAGGATACCGGACTGGGTGTTGCAAATGGCCGTAGCAAAGCATCTAGACAGCATCTGAAGGGACACCGAAGGGTATAAGCAGTCAAAGAGCTGAAACCTGGTGGATGTATGCCTTAGCCTTGTAAGCGTCTTTTCTATATTTAGCGAGGAATGTCTCAAATGTTCCAGACTGTCTACAGTAGGCTGCGTCTGATGCATCCTGACAGCGGAATGACAGCTTTTCCCCTAAGGCAAATATTCGTGTCTGAAAAAGATGCTCACCTCGCTCATGACAATAATTGAAACACATCACTCCGAATCCCAGCTGCTGACAGGCTCCATGACGAGCCTTGTAGATTGAAGCGCACGTTTTTTTGTACTGCGAAAATAAATACATGCATAAAACTAAGGAGCCACCTGGAAGTTACTTCCGACGGGATCTTTAGAGCCGGTTCTCGGGTGAACCCAGGTCTTGTCAAGAGCCTTGATCAACTTGTTCAACCTGTCAACGTCAAGCATTTCATTTCTTCCAGGGCTTTGCTATAATCGGAGGGAATGCTTCAGACTGAAGGACTCACGTTTTGCTTGTTGTTCACAGCTCTGGCCGGAGTCTGAGCTGCACTCTGCCTAGATTTGGTCTGTTCAATGGCACGGTTAACGGCTGCTTGTCGGGATGCTGAAAAAACACTTTAGAGAGCAGTCATTTTCCCCCTCGAGTAGTTTTTTAACCGGCTGTGGTGGTCAGCGGAGGTGAGAAGCCGCGTGCCTCTTAAGAAGATTAACACGAAACGATGCGGCTAGTGAGCACCGCCGGTACCGGAAGATTCGCCGCGCAAAAAGCGGAGATTGCTCCCGTATAAACAGGAGAAACTCTCAATGACAAGTATCCAATTCCAGAAAATCCTCATTTCTCCTTATCAGTAGCGGCGTGACGCTCCTCTCAAGCAGACGCAGTATGAGTCTGTTTGCGGTCAGCGCGCGCGTGTTCGCGACATATGAAACTACGTGTGATGGACAAACAGAAGAAACACATGTGTACAGTGCCGTTCGACAGCGGCTCCTGAACTTCTGCTGGATAACCGCAGAGATCAGAAATTTGTGGAATTTTGCAGGAAACGATCAGTGTTTAGGGCGACTAACACAGAACCTACGTCCCAGACGTGATTAACTCTAAGAAAATCATCGTTTCGGTGTAATTGGACTCATACTGAAAAGACGACGCGAGAATAAAATGGTTCAATGTGCTCCCATTTGATGCCTTACAATGTTTGGATTTGAACTGACCGTTTTTGAACTAACTAGGAGAGCCAGCATTCCCGCTTGTTTTACTTCGAAACACTAAAACGCTTTTTGCAATTTAAAACAGTTAAAACGCTCCCCGAAAAAGCACTTCATGGGCGGTCATTTATTCACCGTGGAAAGCTCAGGTGTTCCCAGAGCAAAGGGTCTTTTTCGGCGTGCGCGGCTCTTGCGGGATCAGCACAAACAAGATCGAAGCCTTCGATGGATAAAGGAGAGATGACCAAACAGTCAAATTGCGCACGTTAGATCATTGATTCGAAGTTTTTTTTTGTTAAAAGGCTAGCTAAAAAAGTTTGAAGCACGTTTCGGAAATCGTTGTGGCGAGAAATCGGACACATGAAAGAATTTGACGAGAAATGCGTTTTGAGATATGGAATTGGGAAGGTAGACACTCACAAAATCTCAGAAAAGAGAACTTCAAAATCAAATGAGATGCTCAAAAGCAGAGCAACAGAACGGGGCGTTACTGGATACGGTAGCGATTGGGAAGAAACAGAGCTGAAGATAGGACTCTGACGTTCTTACCGGCATTAGCAGCTACTCCTCCAATGAGGAGTGCTGGAAGCAGAAGTAGAAGCCTCATGGATTTGGAATACGGTAGTGCCGACGGTGTCCGAGCTGACCTCGCGCCCGCTGGACTGAGTATATAGAAGAGAGGAGGCGGGCTCAAAATCGCGCAAATAGCTCGAGGCAGACGGGCTCGAAATAGTAGACAAAAAGAGGAGAACGAAAGGGAGATAAGGGATAAGGGAGGGTTTGACAGGGAGTCACGATATGAACAAGACTCGGCCAATTGGGACGAGGCTCTTTTGGGACCTGAGACAGCTCGCGAGAAGAGCCTGGTAGTTCAAAATGAAGTTTCGCGCTATTTTCAGAATGTCAACAAGTTTACGTGGCTTATTTTTGGAGTGTGGATCTCGGTATGGCCGGTGTCCGGCATTTGGCTCTAGATAGGGCTACTCAGTGCTGTAGGAGTGCAAGCACTCGCGAGAATTGGTATCTCTCTGAAGTATCCTACAAAACTATTGCATCCTTCGGCCTTTCCCTTTCAGCCTGCTGTTCACTCTTGCTTCTGCTTGCAAGTGGACAAGAAAGACTACTTTCTCCAAATGGGAAAGCGTAAACCTTACGTCTTCTTCCGTTACATCTGCAATTGCAAGCTCCCTGTTTTTCAGCGATCCGATCTCGACGTTTCCTTTTCTGGATCGCACATTTCGTCAGGCTGGGAAAGCACTTCTATAGTCTCAGCCTGAGCAAGTCGCTTCGGGCGCTTATTTTTTGGTCCTCTTGAGCGCGTTCTGGAGAGGAGGCGACACGCGGCCCCCCATGATAGCCAGTGCAACAAACGGATAAGAGATAGCGAGAGGGATCAAACTGTATCTACCGCTACCTCAAGAAAATTCCATTCTCGTGCAGACGTAAACCCGGTTGTTAGATATGGATCTCTGAAATCGTCAACTATCCTCCTCGCCCTTTTGTGCGGCCACGTTTTTGGTTAAAATACCTGTTCTATATTCTACTGATTTAAAACAATGAGTGACTCTGCTTTTAAATATGGAGGACTCTTACTGTTAACCCTACAGCAGGCCAGGTATGGGGGAAACCTTCTTTTTATTGCATCTCGCCTTTGTTCAGCATGCCTTTGATGGCCAGATATACGAGATACCAGACGGAGGACAAGGTCTTCCTAACTACGGTTAATGTATTTATGATGGAGATTATAAAACTAGTCGTGTGCTCGGCTATCATTATATATAACTCTCGCTCCGTTGTGAAGTAAGAGATACCGTCTATATGCTGGGAACCGAATTATCCTTACAGATTTTTTGAAGAATTAAAGTCAGCTGTATACGATAATATGACCGAAACAGCTAAAATCTGCCTTCCGGCGTTGATCTACACTCTTCAAAATAATCTGTACTACATTGCATTGAGTCATTTGGAAGCCACGACTTTTTGTGTGAGTTGGTCTCGACATCACTGTTTGCACCTAAGTTTTCTGGTTATATTTGTTTACGTCGGGCAGAGAGCATTACCATATGCAGCGGGGTTGAAGCATAGAACGTTTCAGATCGCTTATCAGATGAAGATATTCACGACAGCTCTTTTGATGTACGTTGTTTTGGGAAAGAGGCTATCCTATAAACAATGGATTGCTCTGGCCTTGTTGGTTATTGGTATCACTTTTATAGATCATTCCATTCTTAAATTAAGGCGTTATTGATGTCCAGTTGGTTTATTCTCCTCCTGCAGCCAACAACGAAGTGATTCAGCGACCGCTTTTAGGATTTCTCAGTGTCATAACCATGTGTTTTACTTCTGCTTTTGCAGGTCTGCTCAGTCGTCCCTATTTTTATCGCATTTGTAGGTGTCTACCTGGAAAAAGTCTTGAAACAGAGCGAAGTCTCTGTATGGATGCAAAACATTCGGCTGGCTGTTCTCGGACTGCCGATCTCCTTTTTGTCTATGTGGTTCTACGACTGGGAGACGATTCAAAGCCGTGAGTCAGAACACATTCCCAGAACAGCAAACATGTGCAAAAAAGGAGAGCCGACACCTCAAAGAATTGTGCACAAGGGCCGGATGGTTCGGTGTCCGGTCAGGGTGGGCATCCAACTCGGAGGTCTCCTACCGGAATCCAGTCATCGGGGGTCATAGGAACAATGCGCCAAAGTGTACACAAATGTTTTCATGCGCTTCTTGATGTTCGAGGGTTAGAGGGACGAGAACTTTTTTGCCTGCCGAGCCTTGGACTGCCTTCTTTTTATAAATGAGATTTAGAAGGAATGTTCCGTGGTTGGGATTTTCTTGTTATTTGTTTGACGGTGACAAATTCCGTTGGAGGACTTCTTATTTCGATTGTCATCAAGTATGCCGATAACATCCTAAAAGCCTATGCACAGGTAAGCAGTCTTAGGCTGTATTCAAAGCAATCTTTACAGAGTATGGCTATCGTCGGGGCAGCGGTTGGGTCCTGGCTTCTTTTCGACTTCGTTCCAGGTTTCTTCTTCACCCTCGGATCCGGGCTTGTCATTATATCCATAATAATGTACACCCTCTACCCGTACAAGGCCCAGATCACTCCATTCGAGTTCAGCAAGCTAGGAAGCAACAGTAAAAGCGGTCTACTGATGGTAAAGCCCACGAAAGGAATTGCCTTGTGAAGTGAGGACGCAGTCACCGCCTGTCAGTCTGTGTTCCGCTATAGAAAACAACCTCTAATTCTTCAATGTCCACCCGAGAACAGGACTCATCTCTCCAAGATACTGGTTCGCGTTCTCAAAAAGCAGTCTCTTCCTTCCGCAATTGACTATTGCCCTCAAATAGTCACATGCTATACTTCAAAACTTTTTACCTTACCGTTAAAACCTGTCCCGTGTTACTTAATCTGTTGCCTTCCCTTGCTTTCGATAGAGGTCCCCATTTTCACTTATTTATTTTTCTGCTATTTCGCAATCTATTTATTAATATTTGTTAAATATTTGAAGATGAATGAATAATGCCATGAGAACAGTGTCAAAACAATCATATCATCAACAACAATATAACTAACCTGCTTCACAGCCCTTTCACCCCTCTAAACTCGCGCGTTTTTATCTTCTTCGGAGCAGAATGACTTTTGATCTTGTCTGTCTTAAAGTTAAGAGTTTAAAAGAATTTTCTCTGAATAGAACAGTGTTGTACGAAAAGGAAAAAAGAAAGTGAGAGCCTTTCAACTGATCAAGTTGTAATGGCCAACGGCTGGACGCAATCTTACGTACTTTTGCTGCCCCCTAAGCGCATCCATTTATCTAATGAACCGAATTACCTTATATCTTGATGTAAGCGGTTCAATTGAAGTTGAAATATAGAAGGAACTAATAACAATAAAAGTGAAATTGTTTGTATATTCGAGCGCATCTGGTTTGTAATGCGCTGATTCTCGGCCAGTCCTTTAAACCCCTCCCACAATTGCGTACAACTGAGGTCTCTTGACCACTAGTTCACCAGATGGCATATGCTATTGAGCTCAGGGGAAACAGAGATCACCTGGCGGGTAAAGAGGGCAGTACACAAGATTGTTTTGCTCATAAAATTTTAAGACAAAGCTCCGGGTCCAGCACGATCCTACACATAAGCTTCCGGCTTCCGTTTTCTCTTTTCTGCGATCCAAACGCCCTCAACTATCTCACTTTCGATCTCAGGCTTACACTTCAAAGCACCTAGAGACATGAAAATCGCTGCCGTCCTGTTACTGTTTGGTTTGTCTCTCCTGTCTATGACCATAACATCCTGTTTAGTATATACCGTACGATGCCAGGATGACGATCTTCTCACGCAGCTGGCTGCCGATCTGAGAAAAATATTGGAAGACGAACTAGCTCTACCGGTAAAGAGTCAACAGACTGATGAAGAGCTTCAGTCTATCGAAGGCAGTGGCAATTACTACGGAGCCTCCTCGTCCGATCCTATAGGTAAGTGTACACGGTTTCTTCGAAGATTTTTGATGTTCTTTTATAATATCACGTTGAAACGTTTCTTTCTTTCGTTTTTAATGAAAACTGATATTTCTGTAGATGTGAAGAAGACTGCATTGAAAACCATGCCTACCTCTACCGTCACCCCACCAACAACTACAACTACAACCAGGAGAACCACCACGACGACTCCGCAAACCACAACTACCGCTCCGACTACTGATCGTCCTTCAGCAGCCCCTCCTTCGGCTAAACCAACGACAACTAAGCACACAGCCATTCGAGCACAGAAAATTCACCCTCATTCCCATCCCAAGTTACCCAAAATTTGTGTAGCCGAGGCAGAATGTCTGTCTGATGTTGACTGTGGCAGCAAGGTAACGAGCAGGTCGAACTGATATGGAAAAAGTTTCAGGGAAGATGTTTCGGGACCCATCTAGGAAAATGTAACTGCAGGGCTTGTGTGCCAGCGAGAAATTGTTCAGAGGACGTTGACTGTGGAGGACTACGAGGAGCCTGCCATTTGGGCGAGTGTCATTGTGAAAGAGTAAGTTATTCGACAGGAGAATTGAAGAGACCGCCATTTTAGGCATTGTCAACCCATGGGTTCCCTCTGATGGTGGATGCCCTTCTACATTTTTGTGATCAGAAAAGATGTAAAGCGCACGGCAACGAGTGCCACGGACTGCCTTGTCATGTAGGAAATTGTAGATGTACTGGCAAGTAATAAACGTGGTTCTTTTACTATTGATGTGTACCCTCAGCCGGTCAATAGGCACCAGTGATAAGCAATGGCTGCACCCCAAGCGTCTTCTCGTAGCTTTCCTTATGTTTTCGAGGCTTCTGATTTTCCTAGCAATAGTCTGTGCGTCACAGCCTTTTCGTCTGCAAGGAGTGGCCGTTAAAGGCAGATTGTGGTGTGGGGAGGTCCTTTTGCGGAACACAAAGGTTAAAATCTACGATATAGACACCAGTGAGCAGTGGAGTCTTATGATCAACAAAAATAACTTTTAGATCCCGGGGATCCAGACGATCTTTTGGACGAGAAGTACACAGACGCACAGGGCGAGTTCCGACTGGATGGCACGACGAGGGAATTCACCGACATCGACCCCGTCCTCTACATATACCACGACTGTTTAGACGACATTCGGGTGAGATTTCTCTTTCTACCTTTGTTTGACCTTAAGTTTTTTTCAGCCTTGCCAAAAAGAAGTGACATTTACGATACCTAAGCATTACATCCATCATGGGAAGGCCACCAAGTGGTTCGATATAGGCGACGTGAATCTTGAAACAGACTTCCCTGGACAGGATAGAAGTTGTAACCACTAAGTCTTCAAAATATATATTTATTATTATAAAGAGGTGTATCTTCCAAAATGGAAGGATATAATGTAAATAAATGTGTACCACTCGGGGAGATCCACGTGAAACGTTAATACAAATATTCTACAAGTATCTAGGAGTCAAAATAAATCATTTGATGAATAGTATTTTCACAAGATAAAGAACAAGGGAGGAATGCTTTAGAGCATGTGCGAATTCTCATAATGATTTCCGATGATCCTCTTGGAGGGGTCGGGGGAGGCTGTTTGGGATAGCATGCTGTAGCCTTGGTCGTTGATCTCAGGGACCCCTAAATTAGTGTAATTGGCGGCAACCAGGGAGGCCATGCTTACCCCTTTTAAGGTATTTTTCACAAAGCTTTCCGACCACCGCAGCTCCAATGCTGTCTCCGTGGACATTGACTGTAGTTCTGAAATCGGGGAGATAGCGAAGTCGTCAATCAGGGGGATGTACCTGATTCTGTCAAGGAAGAAATCAACGGGCAAGATAAGAATGAAGAGGTTTGAGGGCAGACCAATAGCGATGAGAACCATAATCATTGTGACTATTCCAGCTTGAGGGATTCCGGCAGCCCCAATGCTGGCCAGAGTCGCCGTTAGAGATACAAGGATGACTTCTCCCAAGGATAACGTCTGCCCGACACACTGGGAGATGTAGATGGCAGCCACTGCCTCATACAGAGCAGTGCCATCCATATTGCTGAAACCCTCTTATTATCCATTGTCTCCAGTCCATACATAGTTGCTCCCAATGGAAGCACAAATCGAGCAACACGTGAATCAACCCCGTTCTCCTCAACGCATTTGATGGACAATGGCAATGTAGCCGAGCTGAAACAATGATGATAATGGACTTCTGGTTCAAATAACCTAGAACTTGTAGCGAGGGCGGTTAGTAGAGCCTGAGCCATTCCAGCCACATATTTAATAGGGTTTCGCCTGGCCAACTGGTTCAAAGTTTAGCATTTTTTGCGAAAGCTACTCACAGTAATCATCAAAAGAGGAAGAACAACAAAGCCGTGAATGAACAAGCCCAGCAGGACGGTGATGGTGTATCCCATCAGACGCTGTAACTCCTTCCCGGGGTCTTTCATGGAGACGATTTGGGCAGCGATGAGGAAAGTGACACCAATGGGGGAATACCTAAGAGGGTATGATTGGAGCTAACTCCCTTCTTTACCAGATAACGAGAGAGATCAGCTTCATGCTGACAGCTTCGAGACTTTTGAAAAAGGCTTTTAGAGGATTTCCTTCCTCTCCAATATAGCCAATTGTTATGCCCAGGGCGACGCTGAAGGTGACTAGACCAAGTATGTTCATTCCATCGGAGGTCTGCTTCTCCGGGATCTCAGTAAAGGCTTCTCGGGCCCCTATAAAATTTTGTAAGTTATCCTCGGTTTCTGCTTACCTTCGGTTAGTTTTAAGACAACATCAGGGTCAACAGAGACCGAACCATTGAGGAATTTCATGCAAACTTTGTGAGATCGGAACGTGGCTTCTACCAAATTCTCAGGGAACAGACTCCTAAACGGGATTATCATCAGAATTTGAGTGGATAATACTTGACGAGATCCAAAATGGTATCCATGGCATTGGAGATGCAAGGGGCCTTGCTGTGAGATCCGATGGCATCCTCAATGTTCGTGACCGTCCAAGTTCCCGGTTTAATGATCAGTACTAGAATTATGCCTAAACACTTTTTTGTTGACTCTCCTTCTCGTCTTTCAATTACCCAGAACGACTGCAGCCATCGTTGTCAAAAAATAATACAGAAGTGCTATAACCCCCAGCTTTCCCGCCGTATTCGAATCAACTGAAGCCAGACTTGTGCTAAAATGTTTTGAGAGTAGGGATCAATCGGACTACTGTACATTATGCTGGACATGATAAGCGGAAGGATGAGCATTTTGAGCATTTGAACAAAACAATCTCCAGGGAAGCGAAGGTAGCTCAGATGTCTCTTGCTCCATTTCTCTTTCTCCTAAAAATGAGTTAATTAGTTCACTTGGAGTGCAAAGAGCAGTACACTAGAACTTCGGAGAGAGACGCCAAGGACGATTCCACAGATGACTCCGAATACAGTCAGGAGAAGAAGGATATTCTCCTTGGAGATCCTCGCCATCTAAACATAACAGACATATAGGAAATAATAGAAGTTCCTTGATGTAATTCAATCACCATTCATGTGGAAAAGCCAAAAATTAGGGGTTGCTTCGTTATGTGGGAATTTCGGTTATGGATGACTGAATAAGGAAGTCTCATGGGGGGTTTTCATAAGCGAGATGCAAATAGCGGAAAGACTGTGTGGGCGAGATGCATATTTATTCCAAAAATGTTTAAGACTTGTTCAAAAATTCGACTCGTCGTGTCGAGGATACGATGTACCCACGTATAAAAAGACGTAATGAGCTCTCACCTCGCTGAGGAGTTTTGTGGACAAAAATCACGGCTCCGACGTTGCCACAGAGATGAAAAGGTTCAGGACACTGCAAATAACGCGAATTGAAAGGGGAAGAAGAAGTTACAAGCGGGGAATTGTGACTAAGAGGCTTATGCCTTCCCTATATCCACTTAGGATGTCAAAGAGATTGCGTAAATCCCATCATAATAAACACCCTGAGGCTAGGCAGAGACAATCTGAGAGCAGAGAAGAGGGCAAAAAGCGACGAGATGTTTTTCACGGAAGTCAAGGCAGAGGATAGTCCAGTGGAGGGGTCGAGGGCAAATCCAGACCAGACTGAGGATGGGCAGGGACTCTAGGCTGGGGAAATCCCTTAAATAAGAGGCTAAAAAACTAGTTAGTGGTCGAACGACAACAGACAAAGTACCCGAACATTTCTTGCTTAATTCGGACAAATGGCCGTTGACGTCCAGGGCAGGACCGCGTGATTGTACTCAAGCCGCGAGACATGCTCCTGCCGCTACATTAAGAGAATAAAATACAGCGTCGTAAAAAGCCAAAGGCTCTGTTTAACGGACCAGTTAAAAACATCCTTTGACGGCTTTCGTGAAAATTAGTCATGCAGAATTTTTACCGCTACGAGACTAACTCTCAAAAGACATTGGTCGAATGTGTCATTGAAAGAGACTGGGTGTCTGTTTCTCGCCAAGAGCACTGTCAACAGAAAAGCCCCGACTGCTAATTTGAAATCGTCATAGATAAATATTGCCGACAGGCAAGGGTGTTCAACTTAGAAACCACACCCTGTACAAAGCAAAAAGGGCTAATTCCGGAGGACGTGTTCATTAGTGAAGGAAGTTTGTGGGCAAGACGGAGATGTGGGAGGCGGCCTGGGGCTGACAACTGTCAGTTACAGGTTACCCTTTTCTTCTCAGACATTGTTTAGCAAATAGGGGAATACCTAGGAGATTGGATTCGCTGGAAATTACTTATTAAGCAACTAAGAACCAATGGAGGCTCAGGGCAGGGAAAGGACTTAACAAGGTGAATAAATTTGTCAAAGAATCGGAGAAAGAGCAGTCAAAAGCAAAATGTCAATTGAGCACATTTAATTGCCCCTGTTGAACGTGTTTGTGATTTGAAAAGACCTCATAGTAACAGGAGAATGCCGGCCGGAAGAGCCTTTTGGAGACTTAGCGCCACTGCAGAACCAAATTGAGAGTCCAGGAAGAAGGAGAAGACGAAGGAGATCAACGATTAGATACGGAGGGATTCCCTGTCTCAGGTGTTTTGTAGTTGATCCTGATTTGCTCACTGGGCTGAACTCCTTTCAATGGGAGCAATTTCCTTTCAGTGGTTTCAAGAAAAACAGAGTTATGGGAAATGGTGACAGTTGAAGGGGTCTAATATCAAGCGTAGACATAACTTTGTGGCTGGGAATGGGAATAAATGACGGTAAGAAGGTTATTTTAAATGGATACGGTAAATCCTCGAGGATAAAAGCTCGTTGAAGTTAGCAAGATGAAAGCAAGTCATTCAGAAAAAAGAATGAGACAGAGTCATTTTTGGAAAACAAGGTACGGGCCTTGTCGAATAAGCCACCCCCTTGAAAAGTTGCCAGCTGTTGCATATGCGTATCGTGGTTTTGGCGCCCGAATGACTGCCTGGATATAGAGTGCCGGCAATTTTTGCCGCGTCGAGGTTCATCCAAGCGAAAGGCTGTCCCCATCTCTGAAATTCTCTAAAAAAAGCAAGATTCTTGCGTTGAGGCAGGAGTTTAAAAAACATCTAAGGAGCAAGAACGAGGGACCAAAAGGAATCTGCTCTTTGGTTAAGCGGAAAACTTTGCTGAAGGCTTATTACAGAGTGTGAAGGGTCATGCGCTACTCCTTGCTCAATATCGTGAGATTGCGTGCAGAATAAATAATTAATCCCTCATTTTTGCTGATTGTTCAGCTTCGCCTCTCTTCAGGTTGGTCTTTAGATATTTACCAGAGTCTACGCGTCTGAATGGCTAACGACATTGGTCTTGTTTGCATCCGCAGCAATGATTTGAGACTGTTGTCCATCTTGACACACCAATTACTACAGTATTGTTTGCAACAGCTGCCACGTAATTGACTCTGTCTCAAAAAGGAAAACCCAACATAAGTTATCCTAATGAATGGAGAAATCTAGAAACCAGAAAAGGGAGCAAGATGTGAAGGGGGCGAGAAAAGAGGAATAGGCTCTTCATCCATTCCTTTCTGGGATTTCCTGGTGTGTCACTGGATACTCCGGCTGGTCTTGTCACCATCAAGCCCCGTTGATCCGTATCCTTCATGTTAAGCATTGACTTAAACTATTGTTTTCCAGCAGGAGATAAGACTTCTCTCGAGCGGATTGTCCTCTACTTTAGCTAATTATCCGCAGACTACACTCGGTTGTTCTTTTGGGCTACAATATATCATCACCCTGTGCAAACCTTGGTCTACGTTTATCTTCTCACGAACAATGCGAGGAATGCCGGGACCTAACATCACTCTTGGTCAAGGGGGAAGTAGTTGTGGTTGGGTTACCACTGTCTCAATAAAATAGATATGATTCCACTTCTAATTTTCCCTTTAGGCGCCACTATCTCTTTGTGTGGCTGTTTCTGCGGTTACGCGATAGGATCCAGTGAAAATGCACCCCAGAATTCGGCAGTACAGCATACATAACAGGAAGATGACACCTCCTTTGTTTGTCTTTAGGCTTACAGACATCTGTCCGACTGCAAGTGTTAATGACCCTACTCTCAATTAGTCGCCCTCAATGCTAATGAGCGGATCCACCCTAGAGTCATGTTTTCTTTGCTCTTTTGACAATCGACCCTTGCCTGGATCCAATCTCGAGCCCGCTCAATGGGTTGCGTTCTTTGTTAGAAGCGCTTTATTAAATTTTCCCCTTTGCAATTGAGAGCGCTCTTTGCTACAATAGGCTCGTTTTTCCCACCGACTTTCAACTTTTTCCCACGAACTTTTCTCTCTCCCAACATGTTTCATGGAAAATTGCTTTCAGTGGCATTGCATGATCATTCGTTTTGACATCCCTCACCGTCAAAACAGGCCCAGTTCTTTTTCCTCGGGGATAGGTATTTTGAAATCTCTTTAGATTTAACATGTATACTCGTGTCTTTGAGCAGTAACGAAATTTTCGGGCGTCTTGTTTGAGCCACGCAATTCGTGCTAACCGAACGGCGTTTATCGTCATTTCAGGAAGGACTACCCCTCTTTTGTTGCAATCAAGCTCTCTTGCCCAACAACCTGCCAGTCAATCATCTCTTTACGGGGTTTCACACACGCTTATTACCGTATAAGTCTAACGACTTACGGATCACTGATTAGCTTGCGCTACGTTGGCTTCTGGCTCCGGAAACCTTACGTTTCGCATTATTGCTGCAAAGCCATTTGCCTCAGTTCAAATGAGTCCCTTACAATCGGAGTCTGCACACTTTCATATACAAACACAGATGGCCTCATCCCTTCTTTTAATAAACAGGGTTTGGTATAGCTCCAGGGCTTTAATACCCTCTTAAAAGTGTCTCCAACCTTAATCTCGTTATTTCCTCTCAATTATCTTCGGCGCATTTGTCATTAGATCCAGAAAACGAGGGAATGTTATCCCGATCGAGGTAAACAACATAGGTGACCCGGGCCAGCTGCCTCAGATGTCATTTATTAAAACTGTCGCGCAGTCTGCCGATGGGTCACTCGGCCCTCGACACTTTAAAGCCGCCTCATTATACCACAATCTTGCTACCTTTTGCTATTTCTCTTTTCTTTCTTGAAGATAATCCTTTTCATTTTCTTACGGCGATTTCGGCATTCCCGATTTCCTTTACGGTTTTGTGACGTTCTTGCGCGATGCCAGACCACTGGAAAAAGAGAAAGTGGGTACTGGGTCGCAAAGGACATTCGAGCCTAATTGTTTCCAGCTTATTATCGCGGATAATCGAATAAGTGAAAACTTTCTCCAATGTTCTCTTCCAGATGCGCACCACTTGGGGTCGAAGGGGACAGGCCGTCACCCTAACCTGCGGCGTCGATCCGCCAGAAGATACTAATTACGCGTTAGAATGGAGGAAAAACGAGAAGCTCATATTCAGCGCTTACGGGAGGGAATCAGGACACTCGGCTCCGGTATTACAAGGTACGAAAAGACGATAATTTATTCATACAACAACCCGTAGAATAATAACCGATGCTTTGTACAGAAAATAAAAAAAAATTACAACTAATATTTACACTAACGCGTTGCTGCTCCATCTGTTGTCTACCAGCGCCATTCGGCTTACTCCCGAGTAGCCAAATTTGTTGACGGCCAGAACAGCAATCTGAAACCAGTCGGTCTGCTTAGGAGCGAAAAGCTGTAACCTCATCCGCCGGTCCCGTAATTGTTTTGACTTGAGTTGTTGCACCTGAATTCCACGTTCCCCGCTTTGTTCGGTGGTAGACATGATACAGCTGAAGCCGCTTATTATCGGGAATGATAGACTCCTACCTCAGCCTCAGTGGACGACTCCCATTCGAGAGTAACCGCGTCATTTTCCGAATTCACTTTAAGTGAAGAGACCGCATAGGGCAGATTGCGGGTGCGTTCCTCTTGGCACATAAAGACCTAAATTGATTCAGTGGGGCTAACAGCTGACGATTGTCACCTTATTCATATAGGCAGCACAATCCGAGAAGAAGATGCTATCCAGCATAAAGCGACTGTCACACATCCCTAGGCAGTGGTAGGGGATCTATAATTATCTCCCTATATGGGCATATCAAGCACATACCCTCTTCTTTATACAGCAGGAAACGCTGTTCAGTTCCTGCAGAGTACACTTCATGAGCGTGTTGAACTCATCGAAGCATCGGAACTGCGGGAGGAAGGCTCCTGCAATTTGTTTCTTTCCCTTCTTTTTTCTTTGGCCGTATATCCTCGGCGACTGCGCGATGGCAACATACTTTGACCTCGAACAATGCAGAGAAAAGACCAATTGTCTTTGATTTCACAGACAGAATATACAGAACAAAGAGCTTGGATTACCTGGTTTGACATCCTTCCCTAGTCCTATTCCAGAGCAAACAGACTGGCAGTGTGGTCTAGGCTCAGATTTGGAGCAACATTCCAGAGTTGATTCCGGAGGGGTTTGTGGAACTGATTCCACAAAAGAGAACATTAGGAGTTTTATCTGAAAAGTTGTTCAAGTTCTGCTAAAACCGGCTAAAAAAACCTCGCCGAAGTCGTTCATATCGTCTTCCAAGTGACAGCGGTATACGGTATAATCGGAAAGTTCCAACTTATTGATCTCTAGAGCGGAGACGTAATAGTGCAAGCCATCAATTTTCTGGGAATACGTTGTTATTTTATATCGACCGCCTTCAACTCGTTCATAATTTCCACGCCCCTAAAAATTTTCGTTTTAACTTCGATTACTTTTTACCTTTTTCTCCCAGATTAAAGTTTCCTTTTGCGTGGCTCCCTGTCGAAGATGGCAAGGCAAGGTTACAGTAGTCGCCTCCATTGGAAGTTTTACAGTCTCTGTGAAAACTGGCAAGTTTTGAGAGCGCGTTGAAGTTGAAAATTGAACAAAGGAGGAAGTTTGGGAGAGATCGGTCTGCTCAGTGCCTTGTGCAACGATGTGTACGGTGTACTTCTTCTCTGGGAGCAGATTAGGCACACTGATCGAGGTAGACCTCGTCTCGTGTACCGTCTCTGTATGTCTTCTTCCCGACGTTTCGGTAAATATCACTTTGTACTTGGTGACCAGCGAGGGGTTGCTACTAGGCGGCTTCCATTCAAGATGTACAGTAGTTCCTGTCCTCGATGTTATTTGGACATCAGTTGGAGCCGAGGGCGACTTCTTATATGCAGCTGCGACGCAGGTGTACATCGTCGCCAGGTTGATAACAAGACAGGATTGGAATTTGCTCCAGTTTTCTGTAGATGCTCTGGTCGACCCCTTGCACATTCCAAAACATTCGGAGAGATCTTGTCTATCAGCCGTGTCGTAACAGCAACTTGTAGAATCGCGTCCATCACTTAAACAGTAAGCAATGTCAGGCAGAAATTTTCGGCACGAACGAGATCCTTCAAAGGCCGTGTAACTGGAAAGACTCTATTACGAAACAACGAAGTGATAAGAGAGATATGAAAGCGAGAAAGTAACCAACATTTCTGTATCGCCTGGCGGCTGCCCCGGGTCACAGAGCAGATCCACACAGGTAGCAGCGACGCCTCTGTCTCGACAACATTGCTTCTTAGCCGCAATGACGGAAGTGGTAAATATAAGTAATATGATAACCGCAACTGCCATGTGAAAAGAGTGAGCGCGAAAAATCCGTTGTCTTGCGACTGGTTCAAAGGCGATAGCATCGCGGTGAAAGGTCGCTGGTATCTGCCCCACCCACGCGGACAGTATATCCGGAAAAGAAAGAGCCGCCGATACTTTTTTGTAGTCACAAAACCTGACGGACAACCCAGAAAAAAAGCGGCGACAGCTGCGATACCAAACAAAATGACCTTTACCCCTCGAAAACAGAAGTTACGTTTCTTACAGGGAAGATCGCGCGGGGATCGGGACTGGGATTGACTATCCATGCGGTGACCGGGGAAGATGCTGGGATATACAGCTGTGCTATTACGAAATATGGAAAACAACCAACCAGCCCTCTTTATGGTTCACCTCTACGTCTGGTAGTGAACGGTAGGGTTACGGTGGATTTGGGTGAATCAGAAGATCATTGCAGTGGCCCCTACAATAGTCACCCCTGAGGACAGTTTGATCGAATATGTGAAAGAGGGAGATAACTTCCACGTCGAATGCAAAGTGGACGGATCTCCACCACCAGAAATAAGTTGGACCAAGGTTGGTTACTTGAAAGGAAAAGAAGTCTGTAACACGGAAATTTGTGACGGGAGACACTAGACGCATGGTAAAGAGATCTCGACAGAGATAAAAGATGATTTACGAGATGTCTGGCATTTGCAACGCTCTCGCTTGCTTTAAATAATATGTGAGAAATAACTGTCCGTTTTAGAATGAAAGACTCGTCAGTGCTTCGCCCGTGTTGCATCTTTCAAATGTCACTCTCAAGGACCAAGGAGAATACATCTGTCTGGCGGTCAACATCGAGGGAAGCCAACAGTCAAAGATTGAGTTGAAATTCTCTAGTACGCGATCTTTCACCTTCCTTTATCAGATTTGCACATTTTAGAAGAGATAGCCTTTGACTTTATTCCAAGAAACAAAACAGTGACGGAAGGATCGAATATCTTCTGGCACTGCCACGCCAGCTCCCAGCCGAACACTATTTCCTACTCCTGGACTTTCCAAGATCGTCCAATCAAAACGACTTCAATTGGGCTACGAGCCGAAATCCAAGTTTGCGCATCATTTGTCTGCGAAGGTTTTTGTTTTGAGAACGGCGACCTCTCTTTGAAAGATGTGAGAAAGGATGATCGAGGCTGGTATCGATGTCAGGCGACGAACAATCGAGGAGAACTGTCGGAAACATCGGCATTCCTGGATGTTCACTGTGGGTATTACTTCTGTTAGTTCTAACAATTCACCACGTGTTCGTGGTCAAAAAGAGTTAATTGTGTCATATGTCGGGATGACAGCCGACTCGCAGTTCCTAATGAATGAGGTCAAAAACATGGTTGTAGATTCGGATTGGGTGAAACACGTTTTTTAGATGTCCCAGAACAGTCAAAAAATCACAATCCGGTAGTTTCCATCGGTTCGAGAACGAATGGCAGTGTACTTTGTGGAGTTGAAGCCAATCCTCCGGCGTCATCGTTCACTTGGACAAAGAACGGCCATTTCATCGGCACCTACGAGACGGTACTTGGTATCCTTGTTGTCAAACCACTCCTTTAGATCTCGTATGAAATCAGAGCAGCCAAGGAAACAGACGGAGGCATTTACAGGTGCAAGGCGAGGAATGAAATCGGGGAAGGGGCTGCTGTAGAAACGCATGTTATTGTTGCTGGTAAGTACGCACCTAATATTTTAAATAAGCCGCGTACAGATCCTCCCACCTTTGCCTTGAAGCCTCCTGGTGAAGTACGGGTGAAAGAGGGAGCCACGTTGGATATTCCTTGTGAAGGCTTTGGAGATCCAGTTCCTATTGTCTACTGGATGCATAATCAAGTAGAATTCCTTTGGTCGATATCAAATTAAGATTTTTAGACAAGAATATCTACGTCATTATTGGCCTTTACGGCTGTGTCACATAGAGATCACGGGTTATACGAGTGTGTCGTGTCAAATTCAGTATCATCCATTTCGGCCTCTGTAAATTTGATAGTTGAAGTGGGGGCTTCTACTGCTTTCTGGAATAAGAACTTTCAGAGATCTAGACCACAGCCTGCTAATATTACTGGTATATCCTGCATTGGACCAACAAGTTTGGAAGTGAAATGGACACCAGGTACTGTTTAACTTGTTTCTTACCTCTGATTTTATCCGCTAGGCTTCGACGGCTCCCACTCGCAGACTTTCATTGTACATTATAAAAGCGACGCTCAGTCAGGCATCAAGACCCTAGCCACTTCTAAGGAGTCAGTTGTACTTTCGGACCTTTCACCTTTTGCCACCTATGACATTTTTGTCGAGAGCAGGAACATGAAAGGAAGCTCATTGACCGACACGGTGACTAAATCAGGCAAGTATGCTCTCTTTCCCTTTTTCATGAAATTTAGTTTGCTCAACACTTCAAGCGCCTACTGACGTTCACTTCAATGGGAACGCTGTGGAATGGAGCCCAGTGGAACATGCCCAGTCATACAAGGTCGAGATGAGGGCATCGGGAAGGAACGCTTTCAAAGAACTGGTAACTGTCTCCTTCTATTGTTATGTTTTCCATCCCAGGGAGAAGTACTGAATCCGCAGTATCGTTTCAACGACGAAGTACAGAAGTCCCTAGAGTTGCGAGTTCGGAGTTTGAGACATCCCTACGATCCCAGTCCACCGAGTACCAGTATCCGTGTAGGCCCGATGGGTGAGCTAATTGCAGTCAATGAAGCGGAATATACCCGGTTCAGAGAGCGAGCTACCAGTTACCGCCGCAATTCTGGGCGGAGCTTTTATGTTTGTGTTTTTGCTGATTGTCGGGTTGTGTTGGAGATGGCGGTCAAATAAAACGAAAAGGAAGCGGAGGAAGTCAAGCCCAGAGAAATATACTGTAAAAAGTAGCCAATTCTAAAAGTATGAGACAGAAACCATTTCAGCAGCTCAGTCGACTTCCCAGCCCCAGACGGAAACATTCTACGAACCATCATTAAACTTGTAAGTTCTCTCAAAGTTGCAGATATTAACATAGAAACTAACAGCGCTGCCCACTTAATGGACTCCGATTCTGATATCAGTGAGCGGTTGGTTTGACTAGCCCTCAGTTTACACCGCTTTGTTAGCATTAGAGCGCATGTGATGATTTTCTTTCGTTACGATTTCCGTTACCCATTAACTGCCACGTTTCAGAATAGACGATGGGGATTACAGTGAATGGACCGGAATACATGATACCTCTCAAAGACCACGGCATTTCGAGGCGAGAACCATTTCCTTTCGACAGGAGACCTCTACTTTAGGGCATTCTTGGCATGGAATACGAGACGGGAGACGACCAGTCGGCTGTAGGAGATATGCTGAGGAATAAGTATATCTACGGAGTGGAAGATGTGCCACCTCAACTCATAAACGACCTCCGGATAGAGAAACTCAGGAGGGAATACAAACAGTCACAGCTATAAAGATCTCATTTATTAATCATATTCTGTCAAAGAGGTGATCTTGTTCAAGAGGACAGGAAGTCCCCGGATTATGCCGACAATTGTACAACAGTCAGCTATAAGTGGACGAGGATGACACGTACATAGCTATGACTAACAACAGGTTATTGGTCATTGTTTTTGAGCAAAGGGATAGAAAGAAGTGGAGACTATAAATAGCGGGGGAGGACTAACTACATGTAGGTGAAGTGTACCCCACTGTCATCTCTATCATGTGACAACTTTTCCCCTTCAATGGACGAGGCTGGAGAGGAACAATCTGATGAGTTTTTCGTGCCATCTGATCCTGAAGTGGACTTGTGTTGATAGCCCATGTTGAGCCTACCATCGGCTAGATCTGTATAAATCCTACACTCGGCAGATCTGACGTCTACAGTCAATAGCTCGGTAAGTTCTTTGTGGCTGAGAGACTCTACTGCAGCCATGTCCATTTTCACCTGAAGCACTATTTGGGGTTCCTGGAGACACGTACTCGGAATGGGCAAGTGGTTTCCGCCGGAATATCCGGGTAGTATTTCCTGATGAATGGGTGTTTCACTGCCTCGTGCACATCCATCCGTCCATCAACGTCTACTACACAAAGACGGGAGACCAGGTCGATAGCATCGTAGTCCATCTGTAACAGGGCTCCGTCACAAACCACTCCCGTTAATTCTCTCACCTGTCGATCCCTAACAGGGAGAATTTCCGCCCAGCGCATCTGTTGGTATTCCGATGTTTCGATAAGACGTTTAGTGCGTTCGCATCGAATTTCATCAATCATCTGAAGAAATCAACGTTGCGTAAGAACGGGAAACATGCGAACCGCCTGTGATGGAGTGCCTAACTTGGAGAGGATGATCTTTATCTGTCCGGAGACACTTTTTCCCGGGAAGAGTTCTCTCCGAAGGAACATTTCGGCAAAGATGCAGCCGACAGCCCACATGTCGACGGCAGTGGAGTGTTCTGGTAGAACGTACAGAAGTTCCGGGGCTCTAAAATTAGCCCGTTAGGCGGATAGAGACACTGTTGAAACCTGTACGGCAGGGTGGCCACGTGCTGAGTCATATAGAAACAATGTTCTTCCGCTTCCTCAATATGGTCTTTCATTGCCAACTTGGCCATCCCAAAGTCAGCAATTCGGAGGGTGCAATCACTGTTGATCAGAAGATTGGACGGCTTCAAGTCACGGTGGGCAATTCCAGCCGAGTGTAGGTACTGGAATACTTTTTTGTTCTTGGCTGTAGGCATTTTACGATTGGTTATCACACGTTCAACCGTCTTTTTGATTAGTCATTTATTACCCTCTCTCTTTTTGCGCAACTGGGAGAAGGGTGCGCCGCGCAAACATTACTTACCCGAAGTCCTCGGAGGAGTTGGAAGAGAAAGTGGGCTACCAACTCATCTTCTAATGGATCAGTCGTACCGTGGATGATGTGGTGGAGGCTTCCTTCCATCAATTCCATAACTGAATATAACTTGTTCTCATCAGCGGTAAAAGATGAATTTACCTAGAAAAACGTTGATTCCTAATGGCCCGGGAGTTCGGAATATGTCAGTGAGGGCTACGATATTGGGGTGTTTGATATAACGGAGCACTCTGATTTCCCTCAAAGTGCGCCTTGCCAAAGTCGGAGTTGCGGAGGCGTGACCAATCTTCTTTATGGCAACCTGGGGATGACTCCTTTAACGGTCAGAAAGTAAACATACTGAATGCTTGCTCGTCGTCTCGATGGCTTCGCACACAATGCCAAATGCTCCTGCTCCGATGTTCCGTTGTGGCTCATACCTGCAGGATTCACTCCCGAATTGGAAGTCGTGTTGCAATTGACGCCTAGCTAAGTCATCTAATACTCTGTTGAACCCTGCTTTTGACGGAGCCATCTGGGTTCTGGAAATACTACGATGACGGTCGGGAATACGAGAATAAGAGAAAAGAGAGAATAGTACGCGAACTTTCCAAATGACATATACAAATCGTCGGGGGGGGGGGGGGGGGGAGGAAACAATAGTGATGGCTTGTGAACGGCATAAATCACGGACGCTACTAGCTAAGTGGATTATACCACAGCGGCGACCGGTCATACTTCCATGAGACAGAAACGCGCTGTAGCTTATAGGACTAGAGGCAAATAGACACCGTTTCGGGTCAATTTCGACTGGAGAGATGGACAATCAATTGAGAGAGGTGGGCCAGCTTACATATAAAGGCGATAAGGAACAAGGAAAAACTGACGAGCGCTATCTTATTAGTGAAAAGAGCTGACTCCTCGCCTATTTGTTACTTCCTCCCACGCAGGGACGGGTTGCCCTTTGAAAATAACCGAAATTGGGTTTCAATCAGATTAATCGCCTCAAGTGGTGGTACAAGAGACGGCTGATATGGCATTATTCCCTCGTAAAGTGAAAATTTACGACTGCCATGATCAAAGAATCCTCCTTTGTCAGGGGGTCCCATATAAAACGGGAACAGTAACGATATGGAGCTGCAGAAAAACTCAAAGGTTATCGAGTATTTTCACAAGTTGCCAAATTGACAGGGTGTTCCCTTTATTGTAAAAGACTAGAGAGGGAGCATGCACGATAGGGGGAAACATGCACGATAGCACGATAGGAAGTAGCTGTAAATGCCGGCCAGAGCAAGTGAACCGACGAAAAAGAGATAAAAAGTAAAGACGCAGGTAGACCTTCTACCCGAACACAGAACTGCCATAATTTAGACCATTAGAGAAGCCAAACTCGCTCGGGCTATCAAGAGGAAATGAATCATGTGGGTGTGGACCTCGAGGTCACACAAACATTAAGACTATTCGGATCCTTGCTGCTGCGCCTCTTGAGAAACGACCCGCAGCAGTCTGACTTACCAGGGAGCCAAAAAAAAGGGGATATGAAAGAACGAATGGCGACTTAGAGGTATCGGAGTTGGAAGATAAGGGCTGGCACCGTTAAATAAACCGTAAAGTCTGGTAGAATTCCTTTTATCAAGGAAAGAAACCTACGCCCAGGAAGACAAAGACAAACGTGAATAAGAGGAAGCTTTGATTTCTTTCCCAGTCCTCCCAGGAAATATCATGTGTTCTTGATGTTATATATTTGATTGAATTGCTATCGGTGACAGTGGTTTGAATCATCATTCACGTCCAGGAGGAAACAATCGACCAGGAAAAATAGACTGAAAACATAGTTCCAGGTTGCTTGGAAATACTATATGATTCAGGGGAAGATCCACGGGCACGTCAGCCGAACAAATAGAGAAATGGCAACGAGACTACTACGGCTGACTGTGACACAAGGGGTGCTCATAGAAGGTTACAGTTTGGACTTTTTTCGCAGTCTTAGAAGATCAACAAAGGCGAGGTGCTAATTGGAGATTTATGGGTTCAAGAGACCAACAAAGGGGTAGAGACGGACCCCAGATCACATGTACTTTTTTCGCTGCAATTGGGGATGGCAGAAAAACTGGAAGAAAAGGAGGTCTAGCCGGGGTGTCAAATGACAATAACGAGTTTTTGTTTCTAAACTCAAATAGGACGGAATAGAGGGCCGCGTTGCGTTAGAAACTGATTGAATGGTCTGATTTATTCCAATACTGACTACAGAGAACAGCGGAGACGGCATTTTTTCTATGTGCTATGGAAAATGACGTATTTCGACATGCACATACACAGAGAAAATCAATCATTGCTTTTAACCGTGGATTGAGGTCGCTCAGCAAGCCAGAAATGGGGGAGAAACCGTCGCGGAAGAGGTCTGCCTTCCCCTGACCAGAATACAAGAGGGAACAGAGCACAAAGCGTATTCTTTTCTGATAAAATGCTGTTGGCGGTTTATATCAAGGAGATTATTGCCCCTCTTGTATTTCCGCGGGGCTAGCAGCGAAAGCGAAATAAAAGTCTTGTTTCCCCGGGTGTCGGGCAATTCACGCGAAAGCAGAGAAGAGGCTTGATGTTTGCCTGAACCTGTAATGCTATTTACTACCCATTATTTGTTGGTTGTAACATAGGAAAAGATGAGCAAATTGGATCAGCTGCTGGTTCAGACGCAACAAGAGTATCCGGTCCTACCACTTGTCGCACTTGGAGTGCACGTGTGGTCGGGAACGTTTGATTTTTTATATGCTCATGCTCTAAGTCGTGATAATACTACAGGTTCTGACCAGCCGGGTGTCGGTTAAAAGTATACCGGACTGACCACAGCGACCGGTTTCACTTCAAGGTTATCAAAATATAACGATGTATCTGCCCCTCCCCCCGGGAAGCGATGAGCTGTTGTAATTCAGCTTGTGTGTGTCTGACCTTGGGGGGCATGGCCCCCCACGCTCAAGGACGAGTCCGTCTCTCGTCCTTACCAAATGAGATCTACGCAATCCCACGCAACTGAAGGAATTCCAATAAAATAACAAATTATAGCTGGCTAGAGAAACCGTTTGCGACTAAAAACGATTCCCTACGTGTGACCGTCATAAGCAAAAGCAAAGAGAAACCGCAGCAACTGGATATTCTGGTGGGATCGGGCTGCGAGGAATCGGTTGCGGACACCCCTCTCGAGGCCGAGGTCATTATTTGCTTAGTTGACATGTATAAAAAGTAGTCCATTGAGCCCACGGTGCACTACCATTATGGAACTACGCCAAACAACGTGCTGCTCAAGCCGGTACGCGCATTACCGTAATTTCCGGTGCTATTGTTATTCCTTGGGGGAGCATAACTGTCAATATGGAAAAACACCCGCGGGAACAAGTTGGATTAGGCAAAAAGTCAATAGAAAAGAATAATGCTTACTAACAAAAACACGGTGACCAGCCCAGATGGGAATCTGCATGGTGGATAGTCTCTTCGGGGTTGAATAATGCAGTCTGCACTGAATAGATGCACTGGGTAAGTTTTGTTTAAAAAAGACTACATGGTTACGGGAAACTGTACGCGAAAACGTGAAAGTGGTATATAATTGCATAGCAATGGAGACAGAAGGCATGAAGGTCGAATAGGCCGGACGAAAGAAAGTAAAATGCACGAGGAAGTGAGGGGGGAGGGAATTAGGTCGTTGAATTTGCAACTATTGGAAGACCAAGACTACAGACGAAAGCGAGTGTCATACAGTTTGGTCGGGCCTTTTTTTCTTAAGACTCACATTTTTACGTGAAAGAGTGAGGTGCAAAGCTTTGGACAGACAACAGGACATTTCGTGTGCGGAAAGTGGATTAGCATGTGCGCGAGTCTGGCCAGCACATCGAGCAAACGAGGATTCAGACGCCATTAGAGACGATGAGCAAATAGCTTATTTAGCGTGTAAAAAAATTCCTGGTCAAATTGATTAAAATTAATTGAGTCGTGGCACATCCGCTTAGTGGGGTACGGTTTTTCCGACGGTACGCATGAGATGAGTGGAAGCAGAGGACGGGAGAGGTTGTGTAGAACTGGTTCATTGAATGGAGGGACGCACCCACGGAGGCTAGTAATCAAACAGCGAATGAATGCGAACGGTGAGGAAAGAAAAGCTATTTGCCTCTAGTCTTAGCTTCCTGCGTAGAAACTACCGTTGGTTATTTAAATATACTCTTTTACTTACTGTGGTCACCTTAGAGAAAAATAAGAAAGGTCGGCAGGGAAAGTATTTGAGAAGCGAAGAAAGCACAAAGACTTCTGTGCCAGAGAAGCGTCAGGAGACATGCAGATTATTGGCTTACTCTGGGGGGAATCAGAAACAATAAACCGTGATAATAGTAACACGGATTAGCACCACGGCTGGAATGGAACAAAAAGAGCGTAGTGGAGGGAACAGATACCCAGCAGTGGCAACGTGGATGCGGACTGAGAAGCGGCACTTTTTCATAAAACAAGCCTGCGCAGAAAAAGTAACCGGAAAGCAATCAGACATGAAAGTGAAACCAGCACCTGCCAGCGAAGGTGTGAGACATTACTCCAGATGGACCAAGGCTAGGTGCCATAGGTAAACGTATGCGTTTTTTGTAAACGGAAGGGTAGTGATAAGATTCGGATTGTGTACTGATGCCTCTACTCTTGCTGAGTAAATAATGAAAAGACCGGGAACGAGCAAAATAGGTTCCGCGAGATTATCTTTGTTCTAATGAGATCGGCTGAGATTGGGGTGGAAGAGTTCCTAAGAACTACTTATATTACTTTACTACTGCATATGAAGTGGAGCACAATTGTGGAATTTCTGGGCGCAAATGAAATCAAGACAGAAGTATGTCTGCAATGTGGATATTTGAACAAAATGTTGCTCATCTCCTTTCCTATTTCGAACTTTTTAACCCAAACGTGGCGTATTGACACAGCATCCCCGAAAGTTTATTTCCTTCTGGAAAGATGTTTTGATTCTCCGTAAAATCATCTATTCCGGCTACCACATGTGATGTTCCATGAGAGTTGGGCAGCCACTCGGCTTCACCAGATGGTCCCCGTCCTAAAACATATGCCCTCCGTAGCTCATAAATACCAAGTTCTGCTAAACCTTTTGTTCTTCAAAAAATTTTGAAATGCCTGCTTTCACGTGTTGTTCTTTCCAACTATCGTGTTTCTAAAACAAGCAGATGCTCCTTATCCAGTGACCAAAAGATAGGCTTGGCGTCACCAACTCCCTCGCCGAACAGCTGGTCCTTTCCTCAGTCGGATGCTCACCCCATGTCCCGGCTTTTTGTTCCGCCTATCAACAACTGTTAATCCAAATGCAACATTTTAGCTCTATTCTTTTGATCCATGGTATAAGAGACATTCACCAGCATGGGTTTTGTATTAGTGGTTTTCGCCCTCCTTATTCCCAGTTCTCAAGCTGTAGATGCAATTAGTCATAGCTATGAGGTAGGCGGGCCTTCCCTTATATCTGTCCTTCTTCAGAATATAACCTGTGACTCATTTGTCGGACAGGAGTGGCTAAATTCGACATATGAGATTGATATTGCCAGCTTCTCCAACTTCTGGACTGGCACTTCTCACTGGTTCAACACATTTCGTAAACACATCTTGGCTGCGAGTATGACTAGACAAGAAACAGTATCTCTCTTTAGATTTCACCTTCCCCATTCTGGTTGCAACAAATTGGAATGAGACCGAATGGACGCCTGACCCTAAAAGTGGAAAAGTTCAACGAACACTTGAATACGACATTGATCCAAAGTCGGCATTTATAGAAACAAGTCACGTTATAGAAACTCAGGTATATCTAATGCCGGTATATGGTTTATTTTCTTTAGGTTGTACTGACTAAAGATGGCTCGTCGTTAGTGTTGTTGCGTACCTTGACCAACAGTGGATTCCCACTTGCCGATTCTTTTCGAGTCGAAGTAAGACCCCTCTCAGGTTTCAGTCTATTTCGGTTTAGTTTCTTCTCTGTGCGAAGACCTTTGAAGATGGAGTTGAAGCTAACGTCCGTGGTCAAATTGTTGCCAACAATCCATTATACTGGCTGGTCAAATGTATGTTACCGCTTTATCTGACCCACTTCTCTTTTAGCAACTGTTGAAGAAGGTGTCTTTCGCGGGGCTAAAGAATACTATGAGATTTTTGATCACTCACTCAATGCTTGGATCAACGAGCAAAAGGGTAAGGTGTCCGCTGTATCCACTTTCACAAATTATTTAGAATATTCTCGAAGAAATACTTTACAACCAAAATATACGAATATACCTGATTCCAATGGCTATGACAGCTCCACAAACGGTACAAGAAATGAGTTTGGGAAGCCTATGAAGTTTCAGACTGGACGACAACAGAAGATCTAGAATTTACTACTTTAATATCTCGAGATGGAAATAATTTTGGAGGTAACCGTCATCTTTCCCAAATAATACATTTATCAGGTTATGACGTGCTTACTTATTTTGTGGTCGCCGGCGTTGCCGTCCTTTTGGTTATTTTGACTATCATCGTACATCGTCAGAAGGAATGAGCAGCCCCTTACATTCAATTCACTTTATTGTTTTTACATGTAATTATATCATTCCCCTTCTTACCACTAAACATACATATCCACTCTTTTATGACAATGTTTATTAATTTTTCTGTTTGTTGGTCCACTTCTAGTTTGTTGTACATTGGCCAGGAGCTAAAGTTGTTTATTTGGTGAATAAGAAAAACTACCTCTGTTACAAACATAAGGCCCGAACTGGGTGCAGCTGGTATTAACCCACTGTCCCCGTTTGACCGTTTTACCGGCCACGGTGGTATCCGCTACAGCGACGGCAACGCAATTACCCAGGGAGGGTCTCACAAATGCTAGAAAAGCTTGGGCTATAATTGAAATCCTTTACCGAAATTGGAAAAATCAGTGTTTGGATTGAACGCCTTTCCATTTGTCCATGTGTAGACATCGTTGGCTAGAGTCAGGCCGATTTTGGCTAGTGGGTTCTGATTGTCGCACTCCCAGCACAAACCAGCAACCATTCTGTCGTTCTCCTGTAATTCTTTGCTCCTAATTAGAAATAAAGGATCAGACCTCCTTAGTTGGAATATAAGCCAGTTCTCCGCACTCTTTAGTGCATTCAACATGCCCTTCATCGAACGTCTTCAAGCCATAAACAGCATTATAACAGTATGTTGACCCTTTGGTGTACCCGTAGCAATCAGCTGCTAGAATGCAACAAACTTTTCAAAAAAGCTTTCGCCCACTTCCGCTGTCTGGAATCTCGCAGACAAATGGCTTGGTGGTGTCACATTTGTCAAAGTTCCACTGTCCATTGGCCAGCATGTAAACACACGAGGCATCGGGTGATCCGGAGTTGGCTGATACTTAACACTATTTTAATCTGTAAGGACTAACCAGCAAAATTACTGTAGCTAGAACCGGTGTACGGGCTGCCATTATCCCAAGCGCAATTTGAAGAACTGCTGGAAGGGCATACAAGACCGATCCAAGCTGGAGCGTCGGAAGTAATCCCATGGACTATGTTATTTGCCTAAAAAACTTAACGCAGCAATACATGGCCATACGAAGGCGTTTTGTGCACTAGCAATATGGCCTCCTTCACCAGCACACTTCTGAGCAGCGTGTTTGAAAGTCTGCGTACCGCGGTAGTACTGAAAGCCATGGAGTAAGACATGGTCGCTTTCTCACCCGATAACAGTATCCATTTGATCCAGCTGTGTAGTACTGAGGACAGCTAGCAGAGACTAAACCCGCTAAAGAGAGGATGCAAAATACGGCGAGACGGGACATGTCTGCTTTGTGATTATCTAATTATCAGCAACCTCTCTTATCTTTTAGAAACCGGAGAGACCTTCGTGCAAATGCCGCCCGGAACTCGTCTCAGACGAATTGCAAAAATAGATAACAATAATATAACAGTATAAATAAAACAGTAAAATAATTCTGAACGAAAACGCTGGCCTTTGGGGTTGCCAATTTTTAAAGCTGCAGCCGGGGAGATCTGAACAATTGTCTCTTAAAGGAACAGTCAGGGCTTTCAGGCTTTATTGAATTTTCTATAATAGTTTTCACCTTCATATTATTAATAGTCATAGTTTGTGCCGTTCGCAAGCTCGCTTCTTGCTGAAAGAGAGGGCCCTAGAATAAACAATGTTTTAGAACTTATAGCTGTGATTACCCGTTTTAAATTGTAGATTAATAGCACTTGTGTTTGATCCTTTGTATATGAAAATTAATGTGTTTGACTCGCTTAACGAATTCGTCGGGTAGTTTTTGCAATACCTGAAATGGGTTCGTATAAGGCAGTGTTTATAAGTGCACCTGGCACCGGACTGGACAAGGTTCTCTCTGTATTTAACTTCTAAGTACTCAGACGAGCATGGATTGTGGTTTTTAAAAGTCATATTTCCTAATTGGAAGAACACGGTTTGACCAGCAGGTGCCTGGAGTATTCAGTTATTACGGCGATGTAGCAATGAAACCTTGACAAGGTAGTAACAAGTCTTCTTTCCAGTCATCGTTACTGTTTGAAAGTCTTCAGTAGAAGAAAATGAGTGCTGCCCGCAGTCATCTGTTGATGTCGCAACTCCATTACAGAAGAGACCTCCTAAACCATCAGGGCATCGACACTGTTCGCATTTCTGTAAAATATTTAGAGCAGTCGGCTTCGTACTTTCGGATCGGTGTATCCCCCATTCAAACAGTTCATCTGACGTGGACAGCTAGCTAAAAATTCTTCGAACTTTGAAAGGTCAACAGCTTACCATTACAATATGCAAAATTGATACGTTTCACATCGGCAAAAGAAGGTCTTCCCCGCTGGCCAATAGTTTGCTAAAAATGATCATATGGCCTAAAATAGGATAGATATACCTGGTAGTTGTCATCCGTAGTTTCTATGGTCCTTTTGCCTCTCTTATTGAAGCTCTAAAGATTCACCATATAAAAATAATAGCATCGCCAAACCGATTGGTCGTAGTGCATCACCGATCCGTAGTCGTATCCTACGCCGAAATCCACCATCATTTTTATTCTTTGTCTTGAGAATTGCCCCAAATACGACGACTGGATGTTGTCAACCAAAATATCGATGTAGTTATCCCGGTCATAGCGAGACTGTTCATGGTAAAGTCCCAGAGCATGACCTATATCTTTTCAGAGGGATTCAATACCAAAGTACCAATTTCATGAGTCACCGTTCCCAGGCTGGTACAACCTGTTCCGATAGAAACTTGTTGAGGACGATTTCCGTTTCTTCCAATGAATGAATAACACCTGAATCATAGTTATCTCTCCTGTAAAACATACCCAGCACCGCGAATAAATTCTAAGGCATTTTTCTGGGTAGGGTAGGTTAATTCCCTTGTAAATGTCAGACAGGTATCTGCTTCCCACCTATCGATACCCTTTAAAACTGCCTGTTCGTCCACTAAACAGCGAATATGTGTTGTATAAGAATCGATCACCTCCTGTGTCTGTATTGATGTAAAAAGGAATGGGAAAGGTTGCCCATCTCAAATTTAAGTTTCTTGTAACCGACCTCTTCTTTCTTTTGAAACTCGTCCTATTTAATTGGGAGGCAAGTGTAGCGTAAGCATTACTAAAGATATCAGAAGAACTACGCGTCAGTTACTTTATAATCTCTTCAAGTTGTTCGTCCGTCAGAATGATATCTCCCTCGAAAAGATACGGCAGCTGGTCAGGCGCAGGAGACGACACGTCCGCGGCCATCAAAGGGAATATTTCCAAGAGGGCTTCCTATTATTTCTACAAACTAGAACAGAAATAAAATAGACCTACGTTTTCTATTTCTCTGTCTTCTTTCGTTTGGCTTTTCACATCAAATATCTGTTTTTGGATATCCCCAAGTTGTTGAAGATTCGGGCCGAGTTCTCGAAGATCTGGGGATGACGACTGACTATCATTACTTGGATTACATATACCCGGCTGAATAGATTATTTACAGTTCAGAAAAGTACCTACTGTTGCACCCCAAAGTAGAATACTGGCAACTGCCGAGAAATGCATTCGAACTGACAGAAAGTCCATATCTGTACAGGAAAACAAACGAGGGCAAAACTAGGAAATGACGGTAATCCATCCCGGCAAATCCAAGCGACGCCGAGGAATTATTTTTATGAGGAAACTTTGGTCAATGTTTTCGAACTTCACATTTTTTTGACGCAATATTCTACCCTCGTATATACACGAGGGTATCCAAAAATTAGTCAACTGGGGTCTCATAGGAGGCCCAGGATTGAAATATAGGATTTCAGCTTTCGCTTCTCGTGGCGGACAGGTCGGGCGGCCCAGCTGCCGAGTTTCTACGGGTGCGGCGGGTTTGCCTAAACTGCGCTATTTTCTCACATCGCTTGCCGTTTGTTGCGGATTATAGCGACCCCATTCTTCCGGCCAACGTTTTCTATTGTTTGTTCTTTATCGCCCTCGAGATAGCTATATTCATGGCTCGTTGCCTAAGGAGTGTTCTTTTTATCCAATAGTCTACTTACCCATTCTCTCTATGTTTATCCATTCCAGCCCCATATTCTTCGTACTACTGAATACACACCACCCCCACTGGGACAATTGGATGAGATATCTCAATCCATGTCACTTACGAGCTGTGGGCTATAAAAATGACCCTCCTTTGGTTCAATTCAACGATTACTGTTGGAATTTGGCGTGCCCTATGCCAGGAAATGCTGTAGCCAATTTCATAGAATCCTTAGTATATCTTTCTAGGTCGATTACTTCAACATAGCTTTACAACTGATGAACTGTAGTGGAGAAGTGATACAACTAGACGTCGGGTCGGAAGACGTTTTCGATTACGTATCGTTTTCCAAGTGAAGTAACTCTTGTTTGCAGTTAGTAAACGGAAGTGCTGATATCTCAATTCTACCTCTTCGCCAGACTATTCAACGAATGGAAAAGGCCGATTTCACGTTACCATTGTCATATTTGTACTACGGATATCTTATCAAAGAGATACCTCAAATTGAAGTGGAGGACTATATCTTTGCCTCTTTTGCTCCGTCGGTGAGGGCCATGTATTGCTAATATCCTGCTCAGGTGCTGGTCCTTCTTGTCGTTACAGCTCTTTTGGTTGGAGTACTTGTCTACGTCTTCTCAGTTTTGATGAAGAGGAACAATGGCAACATGGCCGATTGGTTTTTCTTTAGCGCTCAAGGTAATGTAGTCGTCCTCTCTCTCACCCATCAAATCAGCATTGGTTGGCCAGTTCAACTGCTCTATAAAGGCGCCGGTTGCCGCCCAACTGCTTATAGGGTTTTGGTTGTTTTTCTGTTTAATTGTGGATCACAATTTCCAAGCCAAGCTCAAAAGTTTTCTCACCCTATCCCATACGAGAGGAACAATCTTCACCACAATGGATGGCATGATTGATGCTATCCTAAGCGAGGTGAAGCAGCGTGGGCCTCTCTATTTGGATAGTTGCAGGGCTGGACGCTTGTACTGCAAGAAAGAGGATTCTCCCCTGATAACTACTGCACTCCCGAGCAGTGTCAAAGGTTACAGACTATTCCGAAAAACAAGTGACCTTATTGTAATATTACAGCTCAATTTCTTCAGAATAACCACGGTGACAACTGACGATGACTTCTTGGATACTGTCTCCAAGGAGAAGCACGTCGGCTTCATCGCCTACACTTTCGATGTCACTCAGTAAAACAATCTTTCGAAGACAAACTCGAAAATTTAGATATCCCATTACGTACATGGACGTCAAAAGAAGCTTACTCTTTGTAAGGGACACAGAATCTGTGCCCGAATTCCTCGCCTACGTTGTGAGAAAGTTGGTCGTCATATTATAAGCAATTTAACGTATCAGAAACTTTCGCGGGCTGAGAGAAGCGTTCAATGAAGCCGTCTGTATGTCATCCTCAGCGTAAAATCTTCCCGATCGGCATTCTTATTCTTTCAGCTTTGTCGCTAGCCGCGGACTGTATACAGCAGAATATACTCAATATAACAATAATCCAAATGGAAATCTGAAAGGAGGGATCACCGTGTTGAAACTACAACACCTAATTGCCCTGTACAGGATTTCTGGAGAATTAGCACTTGGCGCTTTGATACTTCTAGGCCTCGGCAAGCCCCCCTTTCTTTTTTAAAAGATTCAATGTTTCAGAGTTGGTCTATTTTCGATTTGGAATCATGGCGATACACAAGATGCGGCACTTGCTTCCTGTCCGCTTTACTCATGTCCTTCATATCAACAAGATGTCAAAGAAAAACACATACTTTATCAGGTCAAATACAATTGTTTTGCCACCCAGGCGGACTCTAAGTCCAGTAAAACAAACATACGCCAAGTTTTATACATGTTAAATAAAGATATGTACAGCTACGCGTTGAAGGAGACAGTCAGTGCGGGGTTGCTGTTTGACTTGATCTTCCGATATTTCTGCCGGTGGGAGACAAAAAGAAACAAAATGAGCAGAAGAAGGCTGATTATGACCGCAAGCTCTACAGCTAAACCACCCGGCGGTTAGGAAATAAAGTTGCATTACCTGCTACGATATCCCAAGCAAACGACGGCTCTTTTTCCATTGGAATAGTTCGCGAGATCGGTGATTAAGCGACTTTTATAAAAATAGACGAGACCAATGTTTAGAGAAGTCTGCTGGACAGTTGTCCCATAACACAAAGTGCAGCCAACAGTCCGGCTGGCACCAGTTTAAGTGAGGAAAAACACGATGCCTGCACGTGAGAAGGTCAAAGATTTCTCTGGGGACACGCGGTTTGGGAAAATGGGAAAGAGGAGAAAGAAGTTGCTAATCAACTATTTATATTATGCCTACAATAATTAGAGCTCTCCTTTGCCGGGCTTGGTCAACCGCAATCCGGGAAGGATGGTTTTCTTCAGCTTTTCTACTCCTACTCTAGATGGAATTGTCTCCAACCAAAACTTTGCTGCCTGGAATATGGACAATTCACGTTGTTCATTGCGTCAACCCACATCCTTCCTAAAAAATTTGCTTGATTGTTCGGGTTTTGGAGCAACGATTAGATGTAAGTCCTTCTCGCCTTCAGTTGCCGATTTCCAGGTAATTGTTGTTGTCGACGGATTTCTAGAGAAAGTTTATTATTTAAACAGAACGGGTTAAAGTACCCGGTCTTAATAAAGGAGATGAATGTACTGAGAAGGACTTCCTTGAATTCCTCGTCAATTGGGCGCAAGGGAACATCCGCGAGGCCGTAGAAATCCATCAGAAAAGGAAGCTCGTCTCCGTGTAGGGTACCTAAGAAGAGGTGCAGATTCATACGCTGCTCACCATTGGCAATGGATGCCGGATTTAAAAACTTGGACCGTGTGTGCTTCATAACGTAGAAGTACGTCTCCCATCCGAGTTTGATCTTTTGCTGTGCTTCTTGGTAAACGGGAATGGTGAATTGCAAATCACTCAGGAGCTAAAGAGGCTTATTAGTTTCTATGTTTTCCGTCTTACGTCACAATATGCTTGCAGGGGGAAATAATTCGAGGAATACGAGGATGTGCTATAGAACTCTGACGCCAAGTCTTTTATAATTCTATGATCTTCTCCATAGTCGCTTTCAGGTATAACTGAAGCGAGGTACAATTGACTCTACCGTCTTACTCGCATCAATAAATGCCTTCAATTCTGTTTTAGAGTAGCCAGCTCGTTTGTCTTCTGGGATATAAAGTCCGGTGAGACCATCCATTTGAACGGCTGAAAGCAAACGTTCCTACTTTAGGTAATCCATTACTGAACAGTGTTGATTCGTCATCTGTAATTCCTTGAATCGTTTTCATTTTTGGTACGTTCTCCAAAAGGACGTCTACAGGCTCGGGAAAGAAGTCTCCGTCAAAGTGAGGATGCAGATTGATAAACTCCAGACGAGGGCTGCGCGTTACCTAAAATATAGGATTTGTTCACTTCTGACATTATCTATACGAGAGGGTCCATTCCAGAGAAGAAATCTTCGATGGACACAGTTTTGAGACATGATTTCAATGTTGCCTTATTGTTAAAGTCACAATTTACGGCCTCACTCAGCTCAGAAGTTACTATAAATAGAAGATTAACTGTAGTGGGTATTGTTTACATTTGATAACGCTTTCGCCATAAGCCCACTGGGAGAAGAGTGAGCCGGACATCTGTATAGCCTGCGAAAAGTACTCTGGGAATAAGGTTTAAAATGAATTGATAGAGACATACTGTTGGAATGAGGAGAAATGATCATTGCGGTTACACTGGCTGATCCAGCGGACTGTCCAGAGATTGTAATCCTTTCAGCATCTCCACCGAATGAGGGGGCAACCTAAGGAACTTCTTAGCGAATTTACTTTCTTCTTAGCTTCTTAGTGAACTTCTTAAGGTTACAAGCTTACCTCTTTAGTGAATTTCAACGCCAAAGCTTGATCCCAAAGCCCAAGGTTTCCAGGCAGGGAAGCATCTCCATTAGTCAAAAAACCTGTAACAAGGTTTTTGCCTGTCCATTAGGAAAAGTAAATTACCCAAAAATCCTAGACGGTACTGAATGAAAACATAGATAATGTTTCCTTTGGCGACAAAGTTCTCCGTTGGATGCTTATAACCAGACATGTGAGCATCTCCCACTCCGAATCCTCCCCCATGAATGAATACCAGGACAGGCAACTTCTCCCTGCTTCTCTTTTTTGGGGTAATAACATTAATTGACAGGCAGTCTTCGCCATATGTTACGTTTTGCTCAGACTCCCTGTGGTAAACATAGCAACTCGGCCCATAATCGGTGGCCGGTAATTCGTGGGTCCATTTATCCACAATTTCCGGTTTCTACGACGAAAATACGTACTAGCTGAAGCAGAAAATAAAACCTCAAATCTCAGTTCTCCTACTGGCGGCTTAGCATACGGAATTCCCAGAAAAACTTCTACTTCTTTCTCGGAAAAGGTGGTGTGGTCAAAACCACGAACTGGGCCATAGGGCGTGTTTACTACGGCGGTCGAAACCACGGCCACCAGGGTCAATAAATACAATTTCATCGAAGCTTCTAAAAGATTTATGAAGAACACTTTGAGGTGAAAGTCATAAGACAGCAATAAGAACATTCATAGGGCAAGGTGTGCGGTCGGCAGATAAGTTTTCCGATAAGTAGACCGAACGATTACGAAATATTACACACACTGAGTTAAGGGACTCGCATCAGAGATCAAACATTTATTTGAAGTAAGTTACTTCCTGTTCAGACAATCGATGGATTGTCCCGAAAATCTGCCGCTTAGTTCAATGACTCCCGCATAGAAGACGTTGGAATACATGGAGTTGGTTGAGATGTACTGCTGCGGAATATTGATTGCTAGTTTTTGATAGCATAACTGAAAAGAATAGAGTAAGACAGATGGCAAGTAATCCTACCCCGTTGTAATTGCATTTATGATAGAAATTCAGCTTTGGTGCGATGGTGGTAATGGAGTTCTCAGTTCCCTGGACATAGTATCCACCAGTCGCGTTGGTCTGCTCTTCATCCAAGAAATGATCAAGATAGACTGAAGGTTATTTTGATGTTGCTCTCAGGAAGAGCAATTACACGTGTTAACATCGTAGAGCTTGACTTTGACGTCGGTGGCCGGTGCTCCATTGCAAGTCAGCCATCCGGTGGCGGCAATCGTCTGGGAACCGCCAAAATAGTTGAATAAGCCGGAGGAGAGAGGTAGAAGCGAGAGCAGAATCAGCAACATCTCTAAGCTGGCGGAATTTGAAAACTTCCTCCTTATATCTGCCAGACTTTGACTCATACTCCGGTTTGCCATTCATTCCCGCTTTACTTACTGTTTCATTTATTTACCGAGTCAAGGATCATCGACGACTACATACCAGACGTTTACCCGACTAAAGTTATGGGCTACGTGTCTGATTGAGGAATGTTGTTAGCGGCCAGGGGAGGCTCATTGTCTGTTCCAAACAATGCGAACATCTGGTCCATTTCGTGACCATCGGCACTTTATTATTTCAAATCCTCGTTCTCATCGTAAAAACTTTGCTCTGATGACTCATAGGGTAAACACGTCTGAGTAAAGTTAAGCGATGGTGTGCCCCTTGGTAAATTGAAATTGTTTAACCCTTTCTAATAAAATATAATAGCTGGAGATTGAATGGTGATCTTGGAGTTGCCTGTGCATTGTAGTTGTGAAGAACTAAGCTGCCCCTTTTCATGTTAAAGTGCGAAATGGTCCCTAAACAAGGAAATATTTTTGAAGTTGCACTGTACTCAACATAGAAATGCACTAGTGTACGATATCTACGTCAAACCGGCCTATAGACATAAACAATCGCTATAATAATTTTATAATAAAAGGCCTATGGAATGGGATAAATAGAGCCCTTACTTGGGATGCTAACACACCCATTATGTCTAGTGCAAAAACATGGCAATGAGTAGGAAGAGAATTTTCAAGCTTATTCATCCGCGAAATGTTGCCGTTTTTGAAGCCAAATGGTCAAGTGAATACTCCTCATTCCACTTGATAAACATTGAATCTTCTCGGTTTCCCGTCAGGCGCTGTCAGCTTTCGTTGATGACTTCAATTGTTCCCACTGGGAGCGACGACACTAAGTCTTCCGTTGTTCTTTTATGTTCTTTCGTTAAACTTTCTGCCCCTGAAACGGCCTATTTTATGTAGCTGGAAGTCTAGGATAGTCAGAGGTGGGGGCCAACTACCTCTTCTTGTAGTAACCCTGGTACCCGTTATTATCGTCACACTAGATCCGTAGGATCTCATGACAGAGAAGCTTAGGCGTGCGAACTCCATTCAGGGTGACTCTGCTCCGGTTTCAACTTTGCGCGGACCTTGGATAAGGACAGAAAACGAAGCGATCACTTCCTCCCAGACTTTCTGTTCAACCTTTTCATGACCTTTTCGATTTTGGACAACAACAATTTGCTATTCTTAGTTAGGACTTCATTCACAATGCTCTTCTCCCCAAGGTTCAACTTAATCAAAGGGAATGGGCAGGCAGTCTAGGTCTTTTTTATTCAGCTTCAATAGGATTTCGCATAAAAATGGGCCCTCATGGTTGTTTATCTGCGTGGCTCCTTAATAGTTTTGTCCGCCCTTTACTTATTCTTCAAATTCCTGTCTCTAAACTCATCATAACACAACAAATCGACACAATATGCACATATATTACATTATCCCTAACTGTTTACTTGAGCGGCTTCCATTTTCCTATCTAGGCGGGCTGTGTCCAGCTTATTTAGTAGACAGGATTGCCCCAAAGGGACGCGCCCTGATCCGCATCGTGAGAAACACCTATTTTCAGTAGGACAAATTGTTTTCATGATGAAGTCACCCGTCTTCGTCGTTTAAAAGGGGGTGGGTAAGGGGGCCAGCTTTGAAAAGGCGCAAAAGAACAGCAGTGTTAGGAAATGAGTCTCTAATTGACCTGGTTATGCCTCGCCCCACTATCTTCTACTCGTGGTTAATCTCCTCTCCAGCCCTCCTCAGGCGTTCATAACGGTTTTATGAGATCTATCCATTTTAGATTACCCTGGAAGTTTTATGTCCATCACTGACTACCCATCCATATGGGCCAGTCCGAACCGACCAAGAGCTGGCAGGTCAGTTCGTTGTTTTGTTTTTCTGTTTAGTTTTTCTGCTAAAGTGAAGGTTCAAGTAATTAATTAGTGCGTCTTGAGGATAAGGTCCAAGCGGAATGTTCTTTCTCTTTGCCACTAATTTTGCGTCTTTTGGGTGAAATAGCTTTCAAACTGAAACGACCAACGACCTCCTCCAAGGTGGCCCTAACCCATCCGGCATGTCTGGAGAGGCAACTTCATTTCACTAGAAAAGAAGATGCTAGGGCATTTCACATGATCATATCCAATAATAAGCGCTTGATATTTTTGAACCGTTGAATTACACACTTTTCAAATTTGTTTATGACATCGCCGGGATCTGCTGACTGATCTGACCAGGTGACTTTGAAAATTGAAATATTGACCTCCGGGAGATGCTTCAAAAATGTGCTCAGATAGCATGAAACCATTTAAATGGCTCATTGGAACCCTTTTACGCTGCTTTCGGGCAATGAACGCATCCATTGCCGGCTTGAGACGTTGAATTAAAGACACTGCCATCTCTTGCCTCGTTCCAGACACCCAGTCCGCATACATCCAAACAAGCAACAAATAAACAAGGCGTAGAGAGGAAAGGGTGTGCTTTTGTCCTTTTTACGGTATGGAGGTATAAAATGGTTAAGAAGGACCAAAATTCATATGGGAGGGGGTAAGACGAACGGGGTAAATAAGTGGTCACTTCATCGGTCGTCCAATTTCATTTCCCATTCAATGCTAATAATATTGAGGTCGGCTAGAACGTGTGGTCAGCGGCTGGCAGGAAGATGCAACGGCTACTAGCCGTGTAATTTTGTCATCCATCACAAGTTTTCGTGTCCAGCCAGTGCCACCTGACCTCTGGTTAGCTGTTCCCTCTTTGAGATTCACTGAAAACACTCCCCCACCTCTTGTTCGAAACTTATCACCAACTGGTTTCCTCATTTTTTTAAATATTTATCCCCGGCTGCTCTTATTTTTTGATTCTTTTGTGTTTAGACAGTCGGGTGGACTTCCCAAAGACTACAGTTGGGCCCGCGAAACAATATTACTCAGTTGGTGTTTAGTAATAAATCTAATAAACAGTGGCATGCTCTCCGTCGCGTTCCTTCTCTTATCTCTAAGAGTGTTCTTTCTCTTTTGCCTCATATTTGTCACAAACCCAACCGCTCTTCTGTGAAAAGGGCATCCCCTCGCTTAAAATTCCCAATTGGCTGGCCCAGAAAAATCCAAGCTGGACTCTATCTGTTTACTTTCTCACGCTACTTGCTGAGAGGTGTTTCAATTTCCAGACAAGTTAAAGACACGCTCGTCTGAAGAAAAAAAAGACAAACAAACATTGCCATCCTTTAAAAAAAACAGGAATCAAATCAATCTTTCAGCGCTTCAAGCGCGATGACTCTGTCTGTACCAGAATGTGCGGAATTGAACCGAGCGAAGATGGCCAGCAAGAGGAAAATGAGCTTAGGAAGTGCTCCGTTGCTCAACGGAAATGGAGTCACCCAGAGGAGCCCCCCGCCAAGGAGGACGAGTATTGCAGGTTAGTTGCAGCTGCCAGTTGACCTTTTAATGGGGGAACAAATAGTCAGTCCCCTTGTCCTTGTATCCCAATTGTGCAAACTACTAGAGCTAGCAAAAGACAAAGACTTATGACATACTAAGTTAATTATAAATCTACTCAATTGTGTTGATGAGTTCGTTGACAGGAAATTGGCCTACGTTTTTCCTCGTTAAATGGCATATTTTGCTCTATTTTTGCCTCCTATTGCCAGTTATTTATTTTCATAATTACGGTACTTCATCCTCCGTCTGTTTATTCTAACCGAACCCCTTGTATGTTGGAATGCCCGGCACCTTTAACCTCATTTGTTAGTTTTTTCCTCCTTCAATTTCCTAATGTCAAAAAAGGACAGCAAACACCGTTTTTGGGTGCTCACTTCAGCCCGGCAATGTTATTTGATCGCGAATCCACCCCTCTTTTACGCCTAGAGACCTGGAAGGAACACCCGCCCAAAAGAGGCTTAACCCCAGTTTAGCACCCTGGCTGTGACGGGGCGGTCTACTCTTAAACGTCAAGCTGCTGCCAATTCCCACCTAATCCTGTGCATGGCCACGGGAAGAGTCCGCTGTGCAACTACTACTGTCGTGGGAAATCAGCTTCGTGTTACAGATGCTTTCTCCGAAAGTATTCGTACCTTGGCGAGCACTGCTCGTCGCAACTCTAGCCCCCTGTCAAGAAAGTCTACGAAGAAGTTAAAAAAGAGCCGGCTAGTCAGTAAAAATGGCATGTGCAACGTGTACAACAAGAATGTTCCCCAACGAGATCGACAGTATCTTCGGTGAGTGTGTGTACCACTTGATTAATTTATTCACTCTCCGTCTAGAGAGGTTTAAAAAAGTTTGGGGCACTCTGTCGGAGCTTGTTTAAGCATACCTACAAGGCAAATCTCAGCTTCGGGAAGCAACATTATTATATTAAACTGTTGTTGCATTTTTTCTCGTAAGCAGGCCAGAAAACTGCCCTCAATTTATTGAATGGATCCGGCTGTAAGCGTCCTCCTGCTACAAATTGAGCGCAATATTTGGTTATCCTCGTGAGCTAAGCGGTCTCGTAATCATATCGTTACGCGTATAGTGAAAAAAGAATATGCACTTTAAACGAAGTTTCCTCTTTCAGAGACATCTTCACCACATTAATAGACGTAAAATGGAGGTACATGCTCTCCATATTTGGGATAGTGTTTGCACTGAGGTAATAAAAGGATGGCATATTGATTAGACATTTATTAATTAGTTGGAGTACGTTTGCAACAGCCTACTACACAATTGCCGTGGTACATGGTGACCTCCTCTCCGATGGTGCCGTCAAACATGTCAATCATACCCACTGTGTCGTCAACCTCGACTCCTTTTATTCCTCCTTTCTTTTCGCTGTAGAAACACATCATACTATTGGATACGGGCATAGGTAGGAATTGTTCTTATGAAAAGAAATAGAGATAATTCAGGTATATTACTACGGAATGTCCACTTGCGGGTCTCACTGTCTGCTTACAAGCCGTTACGGGACTACTTATTCAGAGTTTTATGGTCGGATTAGTTTTTGCGAAATTAGCTCGAGCCAAGAAACGAGCGGAAACTATCATCTTTAGGTAGGTGGGCTTAATTTCTCTGCAGATGTTTGCTTCAGTGAGAAGGGGGTCATCTGCCTTCGGGATGGAATGTTGTGTCTCCTCTGCAGGATAGGTGACATGAGGAACACTCATTTAGTGGAAGCTCATGTACGTCTGCAGTTCATTTCCGAAAGAGAGACGCTCGAAGGCGAAGTAAGAAGAAAAAGTGACAGGATAAGAAGTTTATAGGTCGAGCCACTCCATCAACACGAAATGAAAGTAGGAACGGGAGTCATCGACGACGACAGGCTCTTCTTGGTTCGAACTCTGTGAACTGTTCTAAAGGACTTTTTAGATTTGGCCAGTGACAATTGTTCATGTCATAAACGAGCACAGCCCCTTGTATGAGTATACGGCTAATACCCTCGTCAGCGGTCAGTTTGAAATTGTCGTAATATTGGAAGGAATCGTCGAGTCCACTGGGATGACTGTGCAAGCAAAGACAAGTTACCTTCCTTGTGAAATAAACTGGGGGCAGAGGTTGGTTTCCTATCGTACCAAAAATACAAATATTCTAGATTTCGAAAGCTGGTAACATATCAACGTGGCTTCAGTAACTATGTGGTTGATTACGATGTTTTCAACGCGACATACACCGTGAAGACACCGACGTGGAGTGCTAAAGAACACTATGTTAGGAACCTCGACGTTAGCAAAGTAACTGTAAAACAAGAATATTCTCTTCAGGCGAAAGAGTTCTTCTGTGTGACAGATGCCAACGAAATAAAAGTAGAAGACAACCGGTCGTGGGAGTCGTCTCCCATACCGTCGCCTTCTCCTTTTAGCAATCCCTCAAGTCCTCTGCCTCTAGCTCATCCATATCTCAAAGCAAATAGTAAATCTACGGAGGTAGGGGATTTTTAAATTAATTTAAGAGTATTTGTGTTTCAGGAAACAGCCTTGCTCGGTCCTCCTCCGACTATCGTGGTACAATGCCCCTCTACGTGTAATTCTCCTTCACATCCCAATAGGCGTTTCAACCAGATGGATCGTTCAGCGTAGGTGGCGGCGCGTCCCTCATACAGTTTTTAATTTCAGCAGCAGTGGCGAGCCGTCCACCCGTCCAAGCACTGCCCTATCTGATCTAATAGAAGAAAGCAGCGAACATGAATCTCCGACAAGATGCGAAAGCAAAGTCATACATAACTTATCATTCTGATCTCCTTTCAACCGTTTTTAATTATTCCTGATATACAAAAGAGGGTTATACTGGTATTCGAGCTCTTTCAATAGCGATAATAACCAGTGACGTCGTACGGTGGTCTCTTCACTCAATGTACAATATTGACAAATGAAATATTCATTCTGAGATCACATTATGGATAGGCGAAGGAACGTTCGGGGAGCGCACGAGGTGCGATCATTTTACGAAAAGCATTTCTGTCATGGGGCAGAAGGCAAGTGACAGGGCTGCATGATTTCCTGTTAACTTTTAACAAAAGGTGACCCACCTGAAGTAACAGTTACGAGCCCCGAAAGAACGTAGACGAGCTTTTTGGGAGGTATTCTCGTCTGTGAGATAGAACCCGCGAACTTCAACAGAAACAATGTTGAAGTTGTTATAAATGACTATATAAAAATCTGTACCTGGTGTACCTCAAAATGAAAAGCACGAGAGAAAAGGCTACGGAAACCCTCATCGTTCCGATTGAAAACAGAAATGAGTTCATTTGTCTTACCGTTATTGTTATCGGGCACATGAAGGATACCGGGGGACAGCCGAATAACTACTTTGACAGCAGTCTAATTGGCTAATTTGCTTAACTTAGCAAAGCTAACCATGTACCGAACACATTATGTCGTTTATGCGATGGTTTCTAAGGAAAATCTGACGTGGTTCAGAGAAATTTAAGAAAATGCCGGTAATTCACGACAAAGACATATCATGTGCCTTTCTTCAAAAAGGTTTCAAAAGTAGCGCTCATCTACGGATAAAGCTTAGGCGCTCAGTGGTAACAGCTTCATAGCCGCCCAGGCAACGTGTTTTTTACAGTTTTTTGATCAATACGTGTAGGACTACAAAAGACCAGACTTCAACAGCCGCCTATTCTTCCTCCCGACCCAGTGAAGTCGTTTGAACACCATGACACCTTGTCCCGAAACTATTGAAAAGTAAAATCCGCGGTGATTACGAGTGTCATGAGAACCTGTCTATATCGTCGCGTTCAGCACCTTCAGCGCTGTCATCCCTGTTATTTGTGTTGTAGTTCGACAAATGAAATTGCCCACTTCTTCTTTCAGTATCATCCCACCCATTCTCATGTGTCGTTTTGCAGATGGCCTCTCCTCTGACAAATCGTTTCCGCTATGTTCTACTGGTATTGTGTTTCCTCTGCTTGACGAGTATTGCTGCTAATTACATAATCATGCATTTCACTTTTATTTGCATGGATTTGGATCTCACCGGCGGGTACGAGACAGAAAATGGGGTATTCAGAAGATTTTCGTGATGTCTCATCTCCATTTAGACAATTGTCAGCAGATACAGTTACAGTCCTCCAGAGAAAAGTGCCATAATTTGGGCGGTGGCTACCGGGACCGTGATTGGCACTCCTCCTATCAACTATCTGTATATTCGGTTCGGCGCCAAGTGAGATTTCTCTAGGTGGATCAGACGCCCTTTTCAGATGGCCGTTCTTTATTGCGGGATGGATCTCCGCCGTTGCCACTGCTATGAGTCCCCTTGCTGCTTATGCTGGAATCCATTTTCTACTGGTTGCTCGCTTTATTCAGGTGAATTGTCTATTTCTATTTGAACTGATGTTTAGGGGCTTGCTTACGCTGCAGATTTTGCCACAATAGGGATGATGTGCGTTCGTTGGGCACCTCTCAAGCAAACGGGGTTCTTCATCGCCACTTTGACGTCATTCTCATCCGTGGCCGTTTCCGTCGCTAATCCTCTCACGGGCGGGGTAAAAGGTTCAAAATGTACTCGATAATGAGAGGCTCAGCTCTGTAGTTCCGCGTTGGGCTGGAAATCTTCCTATTATTTTCATGCCGGATTTGGGGCGATTATGTTCAGTTTGTGGGCACTTTTGTACAAAGATGATCCTCATCTTCACACTTCTGTTTCCAGTCACGAACTGAGGGTAATCCAGAAGGGGAAGACAAAGGCACACATTGAGAGGACGTGCTTCGTTCCTTACATGGTAGAAGATGGCAGGCAGATAATGAGGCTCGTTTAGGAAATCATCAAAACACCTGTCATCTTGGTAGTATGGGCAAATGCTCTAGCAGAACTGACCTCACTTACTCTGTTGCTAACATACGCACCTATTTATTTTCACAATGTTCTCAATTACAACATTTCGGAGACAGGTATCCCTACTTTTAAAGCGCTACGGTGTCTGTGTGTCCGTGCGTTGACATGTCGAGATTTCAGAGATCATCTGCGGGAAGTCTGTGAACGCGCGGTGTGAGAGGTCGCGGGTTCGATCCCCGCCACAGTCAAACATTTTTGCTTTTTTGTTTTACTGTATTACGACAGCCGAAGGCTGCCGCAGGCTGCCTGGTCCACATTGAAGGCCCATACAATTTCTAGGCTTTCTTGTGGCTCTAACGGCTGCTATCCACATCCCGGTGCGGATACTTTTCGGCCTTTTTAGCGACTATTTCACGTAAGACACTTATGTTTATGTTTACCTCGATCAGATGTGTGTCGGAATATTGGAAGATGCGGATATGTAATGGAATAGCCGTTGGCTGTGCTGGTATATTTTGCCTTCTCATTGGAATCACACCGCCAGTCAACCCAGACTTGATTATTTTCTATGTTACCATGTTCTATTTCTGCTTGAGCTTGAATCCCGGAGGATTCTACAAGTGTGCAACATTTGTCTCGAGGTTTGTCATTGCCTTCTTTCACGTTCCCAAAATGGTCATTCAGACAATACGCGCACTTTGTTTTGTCAACGATTCAGTTTATGAAATGCGTGGCCCTTTTCATCGCACCTGCGATTGTAGCTATTTTTGTCAAAAACGAGCACAGCTTTGACGACTGGAAATGGGTATTCATATTGAATGGAGGATTGCTGCTTTTTGTGAGTTCTATGAAGGCTTCTAGTAGACTAATTTCCTCAGATGAACATCCTTTTTTTTATCGCTGCTACTGATCAACCAGCGAAGTTTACGGAGATTGAGAATCCAGAGAAGATACCTGCAGAAGAAGTCGATATGGAAAGTTCAGTAACAAAGGTTGAGATAAAGTAAATTTTTAATGTTGAACAACTCCGACGGAGCCCAATTTCTTTGCGATAGAGTCATAGACTTGTTGCACGGAGGGGTCCTCTTGGAGATCCCTGATCACCTGATCGTAGTCCTAAATCTTTGTTTGGATTGGCTAAAACATGTCCACCTCCAGGTTATCTCTCAAGGTTTTCTCGAAGTAGTCATACATGAACGGGTCAATAATTGGATGGGCTTTGAGCTGCTCTTCAATCTGGCCAAAGGTGTAGCGGTCTCCATTGATAACCATGTCTTCCACTCCATCCAAGGCGGTGTCTAAAATATCGATGTACTCAGTTTTAACGGCTGCTCACGAGCTTTCATTGAGGCTGCTGTTCTGGCGTCCAAAATCGATGAATTCTGCAATCTCCTCATAAAACAGCAAGGAAACACAATACCTTTCTGACGGCTTGGAGGAACTGATCACAAGTCCGTACAGGGTCGAAGGTTCCTTGAGCATTGATAACCTTGTGAGCCTATATTTAAAGTAAAGACAAACTACCGGGGCCCACCAAATCCATGACCATTCTATCCTTTCTGCAGTCGTCAATGAACGTAACGTTTGACGCGCTCTTCAGTTTCTTTATGGCGCCAAACTCCAGCAGATTAACAGCTTCGGCGGTCTGACGGAAACGGTTGGCGACGTTCAGCAAATGAGCCACAAGAATTTGGACAAGATCCTAAACTATCTCTTCTTTGAGTAGAATCTTCTATTTGCCTGAGCTTGAGCTGCCGAACCGAGCAAGATCCATTGTCGGGAAAGAAGCACGGGAAGGGAGTAGGTAGCGGTGTTTTCGACCAACGTCCACAAGGCAATAGGGTCGATGGCACCAGGATACTGTTTGCGGAAGCTGTTGAAGTTGTCTATCGCCTTCTAAAATGAGCTGCTTCCCAAACTTCTGAAGAATACCTTAAAGTAACCCGGTTGGTTGACATCATCTGTGACTCCATACTTCTCCAAGATGGCCTTGTCAACCTCAACCTTGGGGAGTCTGAATAGTTCCGCTAAAACGGAAAACATTTTCATACGTGAGAGCGGTCGCTGTCGTAACCGTTATGAGAAGCAGCCACATAATATGTTTCGCGCTTTGGCCCTTTTCCCTTTTTATGCATTCCTTATGTTTTGTCTTCGTGGACGCCGCGGGAAGGGGTGACGGCTAACCTTTCTCTCGAATATTGGACACAAGAAATTACCGTTTCCAAGGAATAACTTGGCAGACTGTACTACGAATCAAGAGGTCCAGTTCCTTTCGTTAGGAGACGTCGCATGCTGAAGGCATTTCTGTCGCTGATCTCACATCAGCACATGAAACTATGACGACTAGGAGCGAACAGACTCTTTAACAGATATCTGAAGTGATTTATTCTTTGGACTAATGGACTGTAAACAGAAACAACTGCCTATCAAACTAAGCTGTGCCCAGCCTCAAAAACCGAGTAGATAAGCTTTGGGTCGGGTTCGATGAGCTTCTTGGTGAACATGCTCTTCACACTGCGAGTCATTTTATAGTCTCCGTTGGTGAGACCGTCCAGAACACTAAGATTTACAAACTAGTCAGAAAAGAAATTGGTTACCAGCGCATTGCCTGTTCGTTTGGCTCCGGGAATCGCATCCAAAGCTCGTCATAACTGGTCAGGTTGGCAACATCCTTCAAACAGGATAGCAATAAATCATGTGCGATTTTCTAAATTCCTTTACTTGGATTCCATTCAGCTCACCTCGTCATTAGCATAGAATGGCCCAACAGTTACACGGTTGACAATTTGTGGGCGAATGCAAACGAAGCCGACAACGTTTCCTACTTTATCAACGGCCACCTGAAAATGTGTTTGCAATAGGGCCCCTTCATACTTTGGAGGTGGCGTAATCACCAGTAAGCCACTTATGTAAATACTTGGTCCGTTGACGTTTGCAAATGGATTGATCATATGTGATAACGCGTGTAAAATCAATGCCTTCCACGTCCTGAACTGTTTTATTTGCTCAAGGAGAACCCAATACCGATATTTGTGAATCTGAAATAAGCTCCTTATCCAGTTGAAATACCGTCGGGTGGGCTTTGGCAAACGCGTTGAAGTAGACGGGATAGTGGTTGAAGCCAAACCGTTTGTCGTAGAAGTTTACCATAGCCAAAGCTGAAATTGGAGTTGTTGCCGGAATGATCCCGACTCACCTGAGTTCAGATTTACATTTTTGCCTTGTGTTTTCTTCATGCATCTTTTGAATAGCTCCAAGCCAAGGCCTATTCCTCTGTGGGAGTGTTTGGTGTAGAAACTTCCAATGTAATAGAGGTCGTCGTCCGGATTGCCATCTGGTGAGCGGTCCATTGTCAAGGAGATGGAGCCAACAGGTTCGTTGGTGTCTGAAGCAGAACATGGACAGCACGATGTATTGCCTACTTGAGTCAAACGCTACAATAAACAAGAAGTAGTCCTGGGTAGACGACCAGATGTCAAATTCTCCTTTCATTCGGGTCCATTGTTCGGTTCGTACAATCTATGGAACAAGATAGCTTTTTATAAACTCCGTACCTCGGCTACAATCTCGTCACAGTACCGTTGTCCGGGATTTTCGACAAAGACGAGGTCCTCCGTAACAACCACAACCATTTCCGATAGCTGAAATGTGTCTGATATCACGGATATCGTAAGCAACGTATTTATATCCGCCGGGAACGGGATCCACGTGACTGCAATTCGTTGCTTCGTTTCCTTTTTCGTTGAAGGGTGTGAAAAGCATATCAAACGGTGTATTTCTGTGGCATGATGACATAAAGAGCAAGGTGTAAACAAGTGGCTCCACATGGGTCCTAATAAGGCCCACGACGACCGAAAGACATTATGACGCAGCCGAGACATCAGCTGCTTTTGAACCGCTGCTCTTGCACCGCATTGTGTCCGAATCTCTCAATGATTGCGCAACTTTATCCTAAGCTTGGCTACGAAGATCTCAATCTGATGAATGAATGAAAATGAAATAGAGAATGTCAAATGTCAAATGTGGTGTTTTCAACAAGAGCTGGTTACTTTTCATGTTTTCAGGCGTACTTTCGCCACATCCTCCAATGATCCGTATTATGTGATTCAACCGGTCGTATCGTTGACTACAAATCCAAAAGAATATAGCTTGCTCCTGACGCAGTTATCTTTATGCGTAGCTTGTTCCGCGTGGGTGCTTCTGTACCCGATGTTGGGGAGTGTAACGCCCGGGTAGTGATTTCTGCTCAATCGCCACAGTAAAATTTCATTGAAAGAGAATTCCCGCATTTCAAGTATGTTCAGCAGATGCGAACGATGTACTTCCTGCTAGCGGTCTTGTGGCTACATGAGAACATCGAATTGACGCGGTCGTACTTGTAAGTCAGCGTGCGAGGGCAAACCTTCTGAAACTTCATCGTTGTCCGTAAGAAGCAGAATTTCACTTTGAAAACGCCGGGGAAATTGTAAGCCCAGTTCTTGACGTTACAGGCCTTGGGGTTGTCGAACATTCCACTGCAGCAGTACGAGGGGTTTTCGTAGACATTGCAAGCAGAATTGCAGGCTACGACCTCGTCATCCAAGCTTACCTGCAACTGGGAAGGACAGAACATTTCTACGTCCTGAGTGCAGCCGCCTGCATACTCGCACCTCTCGTCTGAAAGCGTTGTAAAGAATAATTTCCCATGAACTGATGGGATTCAAAGGTATTACCGTCGCTTCTTTCTTTAATGGAGTAAGGGTAGATAGATATGTTGGAATTGAAACCATCGAGGACGGATACGTAATATCTATCGGGACCAATCTCGTCAAAGATGAAGCGAGCCTTGGTATGTGGGACTTCCCCTTCTCTTCCAGCACATTCAAGGAAGTTCTTAAATGTGATTCAGACCATCAGTTCGGGCAATCTACCCCACAGGTGCCAGTATCACAATTCATATACTTGTCGCAGTTTGTTCTTATCCAAATGGTTCCGTTCCAAGTCGAGGGCACTTCCAACACTTGCGATTCTCCTAAAGACCTTGCATTAGTAGTTATCCCTACTATAACCTGGTTCCAGTTTGAATCCACCATTAGAAGGGATTCTGGTGTCGCCGAGAGTGCCAGGCCATACAGGATCGGGGCAACGGTTTCTTACCTACAGTGATGCGTATAACCTTTAAGTTTAACTCACTTCAATGATAGCCACGGAATATGGCATCTCCGCCATAACGACACTGTATAAGGGAAGTAAAAGGAAGAGGAAACGGCCCATTTACTGAAATATTTAAAATTTAAATAAAACAAGGAGAGAACGTTGCGTGCAGCTCAGGAGTTTCATTGGCTACCGTAATCCTGCTCTGGCGATGCTCATCCACTTTTTGCCGGTCTTGCAACATTGGTGAGGCCATAGCTCAGCTTTTTTGGTGGACAGCGATTGATTGAAGAGAGAGTAGCGGTTTCTTGAAGGTCTGTGGAGTCATCTGAACCGTAGAGCAAGGCATATACCTGTTGTTATGTTGAGCATTGAACACAACACATTAGATCTAGCTGAAATATTATCAAGTTAACGAGCTCGAAGTGATCAAACACCGCCACTTGTTACATCTGATCAGTCTAGCTTGATCCCGATACCCTCGTGCTCTTTTGTTCCTAATTCATTGGAAATAATTTATCACTCGAGAAAGTAATGCACAATACATAGTACTGGATGTGGATGTGAGGGGAATGTATGATTCCAGATAACCGAATAGACCTCGTGCGTGATATGACTCTGAGACAAGTAATAGTTTTGCTTTTATACTTCTTCTGGTCTTGGTTGGAAGTCGTTTTCCAAACTTCTGCCGTCGTCCGTGTTATTGAGATTGGAATACGTCATAGAGGGGAAGGCCGGTGCTCCATTTCGCGCTGTCTTGAATAACTTTTGAATGTGACCTTTAGAGTAGAGCACAAAAATAGTGGCAGCGAGGCCGGTCATTATAAGAAGTACGGAAAGGGCCTGCAAGATAACGATAAAGATGTTCACTAGCCACAAATACCTTAATTCCTCTCCACATGGGTTTATCCTTTTTCAACTGGGGGCAGACATCGGATGGTTGCACTTTCGTGAAGTGGGATCCTTTGAAATTTTGAGGGTATGCGCATCTGGGGTGTGGATTGTCATGTGTATAATAACCCACTTTGGTAAGGGACTTTCGAAGACGAAGTCATAGATGGGAGTGCCGAGGAGGAAGGCCGTCTCGCATGAACAATTCAGAGGATTGCCGCCGAGGACCAACGTGTTAACCTGTAAAAGTGTACAAATTGACGTGTAAAAAACGAACTTCATCAAAGTAGAGCATATCTTCCGAAATTGTTGAGATGTTACAGTAAGAAATGTCCAGCTTCTTCAGTCCCATCACTTTATACTCACTTCCCGAAGACTGGCCAAAAGCATCATAATGAATTTCGTAAAGTTTTGAGCTATTTGACAAGTGCACCTCCTAAAATTGAAGTATTAATGGGATACGCCAGAGTGTAAGCACCTCTAAGCTGGTCAGTCCGCAGAAAGCCTTCTCTTGGATGTTGTACAAATAGGGCATTTGCTCCATGTAAATAACCTTGAGCAATGTATGCTCCTAAAAAATGTTAAAATGGACATAACAGAGACGAGCATACGTGGAAGCTTGAGGAGTGAATTTCGGGAATGTCCGTCTCGCTGAGGTCCAAGTAGTGCAATTTGGTTAACTCCTTGATGGCCAAAGGTACATCGACGAAGGGATTCTTCCTCATTGAAAGTTTCTGCAGACCACTACAACAATTGCTCCAAATAAAAAATAAACCCAAATGCTTACGAGAGATTGTCAAAAACGTCGTTAGCCAGTTTGGTCGTTAGCTCACAGTTGTCCAAACTGAGTTCCTCCAGCTTGTCTAGGCCTTCGAACGTTTCCTTCCTAAACCCGAGTCTTTCTACGTGGGAGGAGATGATTCACTTTATGGTGATTTTGTTGCCATCGAGGATGAGTTTTTTGAGGTTCTTTAGGGATTTGAAGATGCCGTTGGGAAGAGATGTAAACTTGTTGAACTTGAGGTCAAGCGTATGCAGTCCCGAAAGACCTTTCAACATTTCCCTGTGTATAATAATCTAATAAATATAAGAGCGAAAAACTAACGGTGTCAACTTTGACAGACTGTTATTTCCCAAATGGAGTTTCGCGAGATTTTCCAATTCTTCAAATGCACCAGCTTCTATCTTAGAGATTTTGTTGTGGGTGAGGTCGAGTTTCTTTATTTCTTTCTCTTTGCCGGGTAGAATTTGACCCTTAACCCGTAGGTTATACAAAATAAAATTTGACAGTAACCTTCTTGACCATAGTAATCATATTCCTTCTGAAATCGGCTGTCTCCGCCTTGAACTTTGGATTCTTCGTCATGACAACCAAGTTGAGAGTTTCCAGTCTGTCCTCTTCTTGTTCCTGAATTACTCTTCGACTTTCAAAATCGATGCTGATCCCACCCTGTGGCAATCTACTTCGTTTTCACTGCAAATGCAGATGTTATCGTCTCCTGTGCAGATCACGTCCGGATCGTCAGTGTTCTTGGGCTTCGGCTGTCTGCCGGTCTTCTTTTTGGTATCTTCCTCTTCTTCCTATAAGTTACAGAACAGTAAAACGGTGATTGTTAATAGCTACAATACCAGACAAGGGGACGGTTGGGTAAAGACATAGAGCATACCATTTTCTCACATTCGGCAACCCCTTCGACATGACTGCAAAAGGTCTGCTTGATTTCCTCTTGGCGGATTGCTGTCTCCTGGGAAAGGAATATGAACAAAGGGAAAGGATTGATCGTGTTTTGACATTGGAAGTACTGCCTGACACATTAACATACCTCCTCCTCTTCCTCTTCCTCCTGAGTTTTGGTCTTCTTCTTGGCCGCGGGCTTCTTCACTGTTCGTCTATCTTGCACAGGCTCTTCCTCCTCGTCATCGTCTGTCGATAATTCCTGAAGAACTGGATGAATTCCACCTGTTTGACAAACCTTAGAATCTAGAGGTGGCAGATCATCTTTGTCCTTGTCGGCTGTACTAGTACTCGCATCTTTTTTGCCGGATGACTTTCTGTTTTCATAGGCAGATACAAAAGATATTGCAAAAATAAGCAAGAAGATCACCCAAACCCGCATAATCTGAAGGAAATTTATTGATAAGCTGATAAGGGAATATAGGCAAAGAGAGGGGTCGCTAGGGGCAGTGATTCACCCTCAGCTGCGTGAATGGCTTCTTTACTGCCCGAAACGCTGGCGTGCTATAATAGCTATTGGCACTTGGGTCGCCTGGGAGAATGCATTTGTTTTGACCTTGTCAGCAATCCAATAACTTTTTCGAACTAGCCCCCCTGTTAATCAATAGCTAATACGCAATTTGTTGACAGCAAAAAGTCAGTAAGAGAAAAAGTTGTTTGTATGGGATGCAGGCGCTGGGGCTAACGTAAATAGAGTTCAACCCAGAGATTAAACAAATTGATTTTTGCACTTAAATGTTAATAACTGTTGAAGAGAACAGATGTGTCCCAGAGGGTGCTTCTTGAAAACAAGAAGATAAGGGCCGTTAAAGGAGAGTCGATAAGGCAACAGTCCTCGACGATTGACACCCGTCATGAGGACACCGTGGCATGTCCGAACTCCTTCAGATATCGTCATGTTAATGACACAACAATGGCTTCAATAATGCGCTTACATATCCATCTTTTGGGAGCAAATCCAATACGTTGCTAGGAAACGAGGCAAAAATAACGAGATTATAGTCAAAAATGACGTATTGGAGTAAGTGGCTCCAAATCTCTTAAAAGTATGTTGCATAGACAGGAGTGTGCAAAGTGTGTGGAAAAAGAGTGCGGACAGAACACGAGAGGTAGGCGGTATCTCGAGATACGGATTGAAAACATACAGAACTTTGATATGATAAAAATTTATTGACATTTCTAAAATGAGGAATCAGAAAACCCGTAGAAAGCACCACACATTATAATTTCATCCGTATGATCAAGAAATAAGAACATTTTCAAATATTCGTTTAAAAAACATTTGGGCTTGAGTCGGAAATTTGTACTCGATTGTTGCTTTAGCCCATCCAACCGTCTTCAAATCTAGTGGAAATTTCTAAATTCCATATTTTTTTAAAGAAATATTTTCTCTAAAGCCTACGTCAAATGTTACAGCTCTAAACCGGGTGTTGCGGTTCTTCTGGGCCCAATATTCTTCGTTGGCCATTCGGGAGATACTAGCCACGGATCTGGATTTGAAATCAAGTGGACTCGTCTCTGCATTATTGATCAGATCTAGTAGCGAAGGGGTGAAACAAAATACCACATGTTCCGCCTAAAACACAATCCCGAAATGTAAAATTGTTGCCATTCTCACTTTTCTCAGCGCTTCCACAGCGGATTGTTCTATGTTTTCATCGCTAACAACGTCCCCTACGAGATAAACCGGCTTATTGGTTGTGTTGTATTTAGGATGTCTGTAAAATACATGAAAAGTCGGGATAGAGCATACACAAGATGCTGTAGTAGATGATCGACATTCCTCTCTTCCCTTTTGCCGGAACAGTAGCTGACCACAAGAATAGAGCCGCTTTCCATTAGTCGGGGAACATGTTTACTCGAGACAATGGCCGTGGATGCAGCCGAGTAGTCCAGCGGTAGTGAGGGCTTTTCTAGGACTGGAAAAAAGTGTATGTGGGTTAAAAAGGAAATACCTTTGAAGAGTTTTTCTTCCATGTAAAGACCGTAAAGGGTGTAAAGAGTGTCTATTCTTCTTACTTCAACCAGCGCCTTTATTAATTTGTTCAGTGGCATATTGGAGCACTTAACCATAACCCCTCTCGTGTACCCGTATACGTTGAACAATCCCTGTAAATCAATGGAAATTAAAATTCAAACGAAATCTACCTCGATAGAATCCATATTCAATCCTAATTTCGCTGCTACACTCTGCCAGTTGAGCATTGTTCCTACCTCCTCCAAGTTTAAATGATTTTCCAGACGTTCCAGAGCGTCCACTGTCAAATCATGTATTCTAAATATGGGTTCTAATTTGTAAAATGTTAAACTTACAGAATTCTATCGGAAATATTAAAGTGAAGATCCTTTTCCTTTAATGGTTGATAACGGGAAGCAAAAGCTAATTTCTGGAAAACAAAAGTAATAGGTCATCTTACAATACAACCTTGGCGTCGACGTATTCCTGAATAGGGGTGGGAAGATCTTCATTTTCCGTTTCTTCTAAATCGATAGTGAGTTCTGCTGTAAGCAGACTGAAATCGGTTGACATCCCCTGAAGTGCTACCATAGTTATAGGAAACTCGTTTAACTAACATTGTAAGGTGCTCCTCTCAAACAATTAGTCAGTAGAAAGACTGAATAAACTCTTTATTATTATAATTAATACATAGAGTTGCACATTGATGTGTTTTGACACAATGATATTCGAGGAGACATGTAAAGCATCACAGGGCTGCACCAATGCATGTATAAAGCTTGGTATCACATTCAGGTAAAAGATCGGGGTTTGAACTAATGATTTTTGGAGTGGAGAAGGGGCTGAAATTGATTTTCTTAACCAAATTTTGAAATTTCTAACCTCTTGAACGTTATCATTATTATTAGCGCTGTCTTCGCTCTCGGGAGTTTCTGCAATCGGATCTATGGTTGGCGACTTGCAACATGGCTGAATATTCTAATATTAAATGAAAATGAAAGAAAAACACCGAAGTAAAGAGAGGCTGCAACGTTAATGAATGGATGGCGGCGTTGTGGAATAGCGCCCGAATTTTGGGGGCCGCTTGGTCAAAGGCAGCGGCACTGCAGAACTCTACCTATAAATCAATAGAGCGTGTTATTAGGTCAGCTGTGAATACCTTTGCGGCGGCCAGGTGCCGATTGGATACCAGTGTCCACACTCGAACCTCTTCAACCAATGCAACCCCTTGGATCTGAAGTATACTACTGAAGAGCGTGTAACTAGGGAATAGTACCTTTTTAATATCCCTCTTGAGCAAGTCGAAGTTTACAAAAGCTGGGGGCTTTCCGAGGAGGATGGCTGATGTCTCCTTAACCAGTCGATAAGCAGAGAAACTGATGAGCGAAACCAATATCATACTGTAAAGATTAAAATTTAAAAAACGGATACGCATACCTCAAGCAAGGATCCATATAGATGGTTACCTTCTCAAAAGAAGTAGGTGCCCAAAGAGCTACAGCAGCGGTGATGACAACAAAGACGGAGCCGATGGCGTCCGACACAATGTGAAGGAATACTCCTCTCATGTTCAAATTTTCATTCTCTACAAACTGGGATAAAGTTAAATGTTCAATAACACATACCTTTCATCTTCTTTCTAAATGCTGCTGCGGCGTCCTCATCCGAATACTCCTCTTGAGGTATTGCATCGTTTAAATTCACCATTTTGAGGGCCAAATGCTAAAAATAAAGGAGTAATGGGATGATTATGAATGAATGTTTATAAGAAAATCGCTACCCATTCCAGGTTACATGCAAATGTGTGAAACCAACACCAATTTAGCGGTGTAGTTCAGAGGGGGGCAGTGCTATGCTATGGGGTTAGCTGTGTTTTAAAATAAACATCTCTTACTTGCTTGGAGCCGCTGGTAATCATCATTGACAGCTTAAAAATTAACCTTTACCTCCTCGTCATCGGTAAACACAAGTCGGGACTTACATTGTGGGACACTTCATTACTGATATGACTCAGGGATCGGGTCGTTTTCTTCGGATGGTCATGATCGTCGACAAGCTCCAGCTCCTCTTCATTTTCTTTGTGTTTATGCTCGCTGTCACTGTGTTTATGGTCTGTATCCTTCTATAAATAGTCAAACTAAAAAAAAAGGAGCAATCCGCACCTTATGGTCGTGAGAATGCCCGTGTCCACCTCCACCTCCACCACCGTGTGAATGTCCATGGCCTCCGTGGAATAGTCCGATGCCTACCACGTTGATCAGAAGTCCGATAACGCCAACAATCAATACCTAAAAGAGACCTGTGAATGAATGCCTCCCTTCCAACCTGTAGAGGATGAGACATCTTGTTTGGGTGAATAATCCTTCCCACTGACTCCACCGAGATCATAAAGCACATCGTGAGGAGAAAGGTTCCATTGACCAGCGCTCCCAAAACTTCTGCTCGTACCCATCCGAAGCCATTATTTTTAGACTTCCTTTTGGAGATCTGTAAGAGCAAAGTATCCTGTGATTTCAAATTGGGTATAAACGCTTAGTCAGATGCGAAACGCAAATATAAAAAGGTGAGCAATCGTCAACATTTGCCAAACTGCGAATAGACGGTTATCTGTGACTATCAGAACCAGACGAAAGTGTTCCCCTCCGCAATAAAATGTACCCTGAGACAGATGAGAGCCACGCAGAGGGCCATCACATCCGATAGCATGTGATAAGAGTCGGCTAGAAGGGCAATGGATCGGTTGACGAACCCCACCGTCAGCTCGATCACGAAGAAAATAAAGGTCAAGATTATCATGAACAGTACTTTTCGAGAGTTTGTCCTGAAAAGAAATACGAAAATAGGCAAGAATGTGTCCCTACTCGTGTTGGTCTTCTGCGGTGTGAGAGTGTTCTTCGCACTCGGCCTCTATCCTAGCCATCAACCTCTTCTCGGCCGCTTCATTTCCGTGTTTTCCACATCCTTCGATGGATGGCTTCTCGTTTTTTGGCGTGGGAGACGAGGATGTGCTTGGATGTTCCGCCATCTGAAACAGAAAATGCCTGGAGTTAAATAGAGATGGTCGTAAAGTTTTTAGACAAAGGCTAGCAAAAAAGATCGTTAAATTACAAAAAATACGGAAAGAAAGTTATCAGATAAGAAGCAGGAAAAAATGTTCGATGGCGGTCTGCTGTACAGATAGCCGTTTCATGAGATGACGAAAGGCGAGGACACCGCGAGGGCACACTTTGTTTGCGATCGTGGGAACCCTGTCATTCGGTTGATTTCGGTTGGCCCGACACTTTTGCGCACCAAAGAGAGACAATCGAATTTTTTGTTGCCATGCATAAAAAGACCATTGTGATAAGAGTTGAGAAGGCGATAAGCTGGAACGAAGAGGACAGAAAAGAAAACAAATTTTAGTTTCAAGGGAGAAAGCGTCGGCGATAAAAGATTACTGGGCAAATAGATAGGCGCCAATTTTAGGGAATAGCAGGCTGTCTGGTGAGAAGAAGCCGTCTAAAAAAGCAAGCGATGTTTCTAGTGAACCAAACTCGTGCGTGCAGTACCCAAAAATCCTTACATCAATTTTTCCAACGACGACCGCGTGTGGCGAAGTCAGCAAAATGAATAGAACTTCCAAAGAAGGAGTTCAGGGCATCTGCTAAGCACCGGTATGAATAAACATTGCCAATATCCACAATGTTACTCATACCAAAGAGAAATAATGCCAGTTGACGCGGGGTCTCTCTATTGTACTGATCCTTCGTTGCAAGACCTAGTATTTGGCAGAGGGCGGCCACAGTAGAGGCCGCTTTCTTTTCGGGATACCTGAAAAGGTGCTGACCTTTAATTAAAACTACTATCTTATTATAAGGAAAATCTGCGACAATCAATGCAGGGGTGATCGAATGCAACTTGATAAAGGAACTACATGAATTATCGCATCGACCAATAGAAGAACTTTTGTTAATATGATGCTAAAGATACATAAAATCCCTTATTTTTAATTAATTAAGCAAAAATTAAAATACATATAATCTGTGGGTATAAAAAAGGTATATAAACCGAAGTAATGAGAAAACAATAAGTCTCTAATCATCAGAGTAGCACCACCACAAGACACTAGCTCGTTCTCAAAGAACTGATGATCAAAAGCAATGAAATGAACTGGAATTGGAGGAATTATTTAAAACAAGCAAGGTAAGAATGCATTTTTTAGGAGAACAGCAAGAAAAGCCAATTGAGTAACCACTCGAAGTGCCCCGGAGGTTGTAACGCGATACAGCCGATACAGCCTCATTACCTACAGCCATGATTCCTGCTGTCCTACTCTGTCTTATTCACCAGTCCCTCGCACAAGACAATAACAGTATCATAATATTCAATACAAGCGATATAATCAATCAAGTAAATGAGGGTAAGCTATCTCTGGATGGCATTAGTAACGAGTTTAGCAATTAATCTGACTCAGCCTATAGTTTCTAGCAGTAAGAATGTTGGATACCAGCCGTATCAAGTAAGAAACTCATTTCTATCCAAAGGGACAACATTTTCAGCATTCACTAAATAAGAAGATCCCCGAAAGCGCGCTGAGGAACAAGAATTTGAACGTAATGGTTCCTGCAATCGAACCGCCCTATGTGATGTTTCGCTTATTTGCCCATGGGTTACGTTTTCAGGTAAACTATGTCAATTTTTCGGATGCTGCTCCCACCGACATGGGATATGGGCCTGGAGTGGTTATTGAAATATTAAAAGAAATTGCGGAAATGTTGAATTTGACATATACAGTGGGTTGTGTGTATCTGTCTATTTCTTCTGATACTCAGATTATCAACGAAACGCAGTCGTACGCTCAAAAGGAGAACGGCACCTGGAACAAAGCCTTCTCCGAGCTAGTTCACAAGGTTGGCATCGCAGTACTTGCATAACATTTCAAGGACATCGACATAATTGCCGGTGCTGCTATAATGGACTACAGCCGCAGTCTGATCTCCGATCTCACGTATCCCTTCAAATATGAAATGACTGGCATGCTCATAAGGTCCCCAGACAAATACGAGGACCGAACCATGCTTATTGTCACGGCTCCCTTCAAGTGGCAGGTCCGATATCCATAGTCTCCCTATGATTAAGTCATTCAGGTGTGGGTAACAACTGCGGGGGCCATCATTGTTTCCGCCGGAGTGCTTTTACTTATCAGTAGGGTTGTTCAAGTTGTGTACGGAGAGCTTACCTACGGGTACGGGGAATGCATCTGGATATTTTACTCGATATTTGTGCAACAAGGTGTTTGTAATTTAAAATGAGTTGCTCATCGTTTAGGATTGTTCAACCAGCCAAAGTCATGGAGCTGTCGAGTCCTCATAGCGTTGTGGTGGTTAGCTAGCATTACTCTCATGGCCACGTTCACTGGCAGCCTTGTAGCTTTGTTCGCTGTAGAAAAAATGGCTCTCCCCTTTCAAGGTACAGTTCGGCGCTGATTACATACCTTCACAGATATTGACGGGCTGGTTGCTGTAGTGAAACAAGGAAAGTATAAACTGCTTATGGATGGAAATTCAAGAACGAGAACGGAAATGATCGCAGTAAGTTGGCCAAAGTTATCAGTTATCAGAGTAAAGAATTCAGAGGTCGGATCTTCCCGTCTACAAACAGCTGTGGTACGAGATCTCCGTGAACAATAAGGTTCTGTATGTGAACGGCTACGCCAATGGTAAATCCTTGAAGAAGGCTATAAACGAAATTCATTCAGCCATTGATATTCTCCATAATAATACAGGATACGTTCTTCTTGGACCGTGGGAAACATTAAAATACTACGCGTACGTTGACTGTCATTTCTATCTTCTTGCGGATGGGATTCTACCGGCATATCTTTCTATCCCCTTACAGCTCAACTCACGCTACTCAACATTCTTCTCTTCAAGGCAAAACAGCTAACATCTCCTAAAGACCAGCGTTTAGAATAAGAGGAATGGACGAACGCGGCTTCATTATAAAATGGATGAACGACTATAACAACTATGTCTATTCTCAGCGCTGGAACGTGTGCAATACAACAACCCCGAGAACTTTGGGATATCTCGATTTGAAGAGGGCACAGGGAGCTTTTTGGATATTACTCGGCGGGTTGGCACTAGCTGCTGTTCTGTTGTTTGCTGAATTGGGGATCCGATGGCTTGTTGTTCAGGTGAAAATGCCCGAACTGCTCTGTAGGGCTTCTTCAGATTGGAAGTTGGTGGTTCCTGTCACCTATAACTAAAGAGACTCGTTCTGATGATTCTCCGGGTTCAAGTACTTGTACTTCGAGCCAGAATATCTCTGAAGGCAGCTCCACTAGAGAGCAGGAAGAGGACAGCACCTCGTTATCTGTTAGAAGAAGAAACCCGCACCGACGGACACCCAGCCCTGCACCCACGTATGATTTCATTGAAATTGAGGTGTGATTGTTCAATAGACAAGGTGACTCTGACCCGTACTTCATACTTGTTGTTGTGACTCGAGCAACATCGTTTATCTCCTAGCGAGCCCAGTTTAAGACCCACATACCACCTGTTATCACATGTTTTGGCCTGTTCCTCTCGATAACAATCCCATATTGATCTATTTATTTGTAATCACTTACATACTACACATTTATTGCTATGAATGACATCCTACTCTATTAAAAGTTTAGAAATGCGTTCTCTTCTTCTACTTTTCACATTTTTGACAGCAACAGTAGCGTTTCGCGCACAGTCAGTAGCGGTTAACGGCAAGCTGCTCTGTGGAAACGAACCAGCAACCGACATACTCGTTAAACTCATCGATCAGGACGCAGGCAAGTAGCTATCAACGCTCATTGGTATTTACTTTTAGGATCTGGTCCGGATCCCGATGACCACATTGCCCAGACCTACACCACAGCCTCCGGCGAATTCTTCCTGTCGGGCTCTACCGAAGAAATTAGTATAATTGACCCCGAAGTGCGGATATATCACACCTGTAACAATCGAGGCAGGGTAAGCGTTAAAATTAGGTATCGCGTTGTACCGGTTTTCTTCAGCCGTGTCAAAGGAAGTGGAGAATTCGAGTTCCCAACAAATACATATCCGACGGGGTCGAACCCAAGCTGACCATGAACCTCGGAGAGTTGAACTTGGAGGTTAGTTTGCTCAACAAGCTATAAACGATCCTTATTTCTTCAGGTAGAGCTGGAAAATGAAGCAAAAGACTGCAACTAGAGTGTTTACTTAATAAATATGGCTCATTCCATCCTGTAAATTCATTTATGGCCATTTCCATTCAAATTCTTTCCATTTTCTTGTGTAACTCTTTTAATTCATTTCTAGATGCGAAAATTATTGATATTCTTGGCCTGTGTTCTTCTGTCAGCGGCTAGCCCGGCTAAAATAGGAGAAGGACAACAAAGCTACAGAGTGACTCTTTTCTTTTTTAACTAGTATGCCTCCGGCGTCCTTTGGACGCGTTAGCATTAAAAACGTGACAGTCGAAAAAGACAGACAGAGATCTGCCTATTATTAGGGTAGGATTAAAAGTTGAAATTAAGGTGAAAGGCAAATTTCTTTGTGGCATCAAACCGGCTAGGGACGTTGAAGTCAAGTTAGTAGATGACGATTTCGGTCCCGATCAGGATGACGTCCTCGACTCCAAATTGACAAACGCCGAAGGTTTCTTTGAGGTGAAAGGAACTACCCGGGAACTGACAACTATCGACGTCCACTTGAAAATTTATCACGACTGCAATGATGGAGTGACTGTAAGTGGATCGGCCTCCAGTTAGCTAACCTTATTTCAGCCTTGCCAACGACGCTGGAACTTCGAGCTCCCCAACACCTATATCGGCAAAGGTAGGCGGGTTCTGGTCGGTTAGAAATTAGAAGTTTAGGACTCGAGTCGAACAAAGTTTTGGATATCGGCACGTGGAATTTGGAGGCACTACTTCCTGGTGAATCTCGTGATTGCAAACATTAAAAGCCATTTGAAATGTCTTTTGCTTTTTCGCTGTGACTGTCGAATTTTTTTCGAGTAATGCATTTTTTGAAGGACAACAATGGAAAGAGCCAGAACAATAGACAACTTTGATATCCGACGACACCCTTAGTTTCCCTTTCCATGGGGCAATCTGCTTTGGCTTTCTTTTTCCCTGACTTGACCCACATTCATCCTTTACTTTGGTGACCGCCGATTTTGCATTACGAAAACTTTTCTTTACAAATGGTTTAATCGGACCGCGGACAATAAACCAAAGTTTGAAAAAAAAGACAAATGGGCTCGCCGTGTTCGAAGAGATTCGTAGATGGTAATCACCGGAAGGATAAGCGACAGCAACGCGCATTCAATCAGATTTGGATAAGAAGTGGAGGGCTATAATGCAGTGAGGACATTTTGTGCTGTGTACTTCGATTTGAAACACTTGTTTTTATAGAAGATCGAGGGCAGTGATCAGTAGAGAAGCTGGATCTTATGGATAAGCATCTGGGAGCGGTTCCAGGCGACCCCATTTCAAGTAGCGCCTCCTTCGCGTTTCCCTTTCATTCCGTAACCCCCTTTTTCTACGTGCAACATTCCCTTTCACTCGGGATCGTTTTTGATACTTTCTCCTCTATTTCACTTTCGCTCTGCCTTTTTCCTCTTTTACTCTGCTCCTTTCTCCGGCCATAAGCTGTATGAGAATAAACAAGTACACCTTGATTTCACTTGTTTTTTTTTTTAATTTGAAAACGAGGTTAAGACTTAATAGTGTCTAATCAAGACAGGAGTTGGCATTTCTTAATGGCCTGACCTTTTCGTTCTGTGCGCATACTCTCCCAAAAAACTGCGAGTCATTTCTTTATCCTCAAGCGAGTATCACTAGAAACCCTGCACGGTATCCTCCCGTTTGTGGTGTTTACCCAGCCGGCATGTTTGTTTACAAATTTTCTTTTAAGGCCCGGGTCAGACAGTGAAAGCTGCCAAAAGATGATCCTGGCATCGCCGATGGTCATCCCCTCAGGCATGAAAGCGTGTATTCTCGTACGGAGAACGTGTTGTACGCGTCCGGGTCGGACCGGTTGCAGGTCCTCGGTCGACCCCAATTTCGCCTCAAGCAGCCTCCCCGCTGACCTTCTTCCTTTCACTCACATAATCTCGACGCATGCCTCCTTTCCCTCTCAACGAACTTCTTCTGCAACATTTTTACCTCAACTGTAATCCCTCTTATTCACCCAAAACTTTCTATCTCGAGAGTCGTATTAGACAGAAAATTTCGATTCCCATGCCATCGCTTCCTCCGTGAAAGGAATTTTTTTACGAAGAGCCGTTTTTTGGTCCCAGGTGTGGCTGTTACCTACCTTCCGTACCGAGTAGCAACATGTTTTCGGCCAGACATGCCCCACTGTACAACCTATCCTTTTGCAGCTGTAGCCTTCTTTTGCAAGCAGTTTTAGCTGTTCATATGATAACTTAAACCTTCCCTCCCTACTCCCTTAAAATGAAGTCATACGTATTTTCGCAGGATAACGTTTGATAAGAGCGTAAAATCAGAGATGCGAAACAACATTGCTAGTGACCCTTGCGTGTTAGCACAGCGATTCTGAATATTTTGTAGTTTGCCTCTCTTTGGATATCAGCAGCTGTAGTCTACCGCTTGTAGAAAAAGTCTCAATATATCGCGATAAAGTGCAGACTACAAAAAAGAAGCCGTTCTTGCTCAGGGTCCCGGTTTCTTTCGACAGTCTTCCCGTAACGGTTAGATGGCCAAGTGCACCAGTTACAGTCAAAACATCAAATCAAGAACCTCTCCGATGCACAATATTTGTTTGCTTTTTGATGGGGAGTCCGAGTGCGCTAAGTGGCATTGCCAGCGGTTGTTTGAACACCTTCCGGTCAGTTGGGATGTCGTCACCGACGGCTGTCTCGGCACATGCGCGTTGCAGGTGCGCGAGCCGGCTATTTGTTTGTGTTACGTAAGATTTCTCTTCCGCTGACCGACTGTGGCACTCCTGCTGCTGTTCATTCTGGCTGCGTGATTCACACGTAAAGTACGCAACGCAGTCTACTCCCGTTCCAGCATCTCATCAGCAAAATAGGGTGTGTCTTTTTGTATCCTTAACTCTGCCCTGCTACCGTACCCCCGGATCAGCTAACAGTAATCCCTTGCTAATACTGCCATCTAAAATATTAGAATTTGAATATTTCAAAATATTGTAGGTCAGATCTTTCATGATTCACTTAAAACCCATTCATTGTTGTACAACTCGTAATTTGGCTTCTTCGTCGTCCGCGTTGCGGCGACCTCCCAGCACGAAATACAATGCACGCATTGAATCAGCGTATCCCGTACAAATTTCAATAGTGACGTCTGGTCAGTAGGCATTGTTCTGACCAGTCTTCTGTAACATCGTTGCCCTTTTCAAACTTCCTTCTCCAGAGTCAGTTGTAGCGCGATTTTCTCCTCTCGGGTCAGTTCAAATACAAACAAACTCGCATGCTTACTTTTATGGGAGGACGCAAAACAATGTCTTCGTCTCCTTTACCTCTATAATATTTCTCCACTTACGTAGATGTAGGTCCATTGCCACTGATAGTGCCAGTCTAAAAATGTACAGGAGAAAACAATGGGCAACCATGGGCCCTTTCCTGCACTTCTTGTCCTGCTTCCTTGCAAATTCTGTCAGCTTCTGTTCCTTTGACACTCAGTCTTGTGGTCTTTCTTCGGCCGAGCCCAGCCATTATCTTGTTTTACGTCATAAGCTCTGGTTTATTGGCCCATCATTTTATCGGCGTTGACTTGCAATTGACTTATCTTTTGTCAACTTTGAGTATGCTAGATGGTTTTTCTCGTTTTCAGAGAGATCTGTTTCATGGGTAATAAGAAGCGGGACTGAAAGTGAGTGGTAGCTGTACAGTACTCCCCATAAAATGAATGATGTTATGCAATGCGGCAAGGAGTTCGACTGGAACCCTGTGCCGCAGCACAGAGCTAATCCATCGGATTTTGTTCAAGTCAAATCAGAGTTTATTGTTGACGACGATGGATACTGCGTCGACAAGGTACAGTATCCATTTCTCTTTTCTCTTCTGTCCGTTGTCTTTCTGTCCCGAGTTTTTGTAACCTGTTCGTCAGCGTCTGGTCCGTTTTCCTCACTGCTCACGTTGGTCCACGGTCATATGACTTAGCCGCTGCTATCGCGTCGACGCGCTTAGTGGTAAAATTTTGAGATAATAACTTTTTACAAGCTCTTATCGCTAAAAGAGGCTGTTCAACACGTTAGTGCCGCCAAACTTTTATCGGCATCCAGTCAGTGACCGCTGGGTTATTGTTTCACCATGTTGATGTGCGTGCGGCCGTTCGACCATCACCTTCTCCAGGCACCTCCATCCTACTCGCCTAAGATGAAGACTGTCCCCATTGCGTCGAGTGAGGACGTGGCTGCCTCCCTGCAGACAGCTTTCTGCCGTAAGCCTATGCAAAAGGTATCGTATTCAAAACTTGTCGCTATTCTCTTTTTCTCACCATTGCCCTCAGTTGACCGTATTCTTGCGCCTGTAGTGGTCATTCAGCGAAAGTAATGACGACCGGTTTATGCTTTCTTCTGCGCTTGAATCTAATCGTTCTTTCTCCTCTGCCACCCTGGGATAACCGCGGGCTAAGCTGATCCGCTCGGCGATTGTCATTGTAAGGAAAACCGGTCTTAAGAAAAGGCGCCGGGGTTAACATCTTCCTTTATCCTAGAAGGGAAAATAGAAGGGATAAAACGACTACTGTAGTTATTAGTTATGTTTCATAAAGAGGTTTTTCAGCAGTCGGATGTCATGTTTCACCAGCTACGCGACGACCCCATCAAGTCTGAAATGAACGAAAGTGAGTGGATATTCGAGAGAAAACAAGATAGTTTCCTGAAAAAGCTGCGCCGGCGGACCAGTCTGGTTCCCGAGACGCTTACTAATTACTGGTGTTCGCTCCTGTCTTCCTTACCAGTGAAAATGAAACAAATTTCAGACGTTTTCTATCAGCCCCACTTCCCACAGCAGGGCCCTGAACAGGGCCACAACGACATGAACATGCAATGTCAGAATAACTCCAACGATGGCCAAATGGACATCTACAGGGATCTCATCCTGAGACATCTGATCCAGGACATCAGCACCACCTGCGCTAAGCTGGGACTGCCAACCGGTAAGTGGGGAGGAGCTATTTATTAACCGTGAATTGGCGGTATGCGCTGTTGTTCTTAGTAGCCGGAAGTGACGCGTCTACAATAAACACCAGAGCAAAACACTGACTCTTCTGAGAAAACAACGCTAATCTAGCTTATTTTAGATCCTTACAACTGGAGTCCGGAGCATGGATCCCGCTGGATCAGGGAGATGTGTCAGCAGTTTAACCTGTGCATCCCTCCTCAGATATTTTTATCAGGGAGAGTTCTTCTGGGGATGTCCCAGAAGGATTTTGAAGCCCTGAGCCCTGAGGGAGGAGACACTCTCTTCGCCCAGCTTCAGCTCTGGAAGACAGGTAGAAGCTATTTTCTCTATTCTATAACAAAGTGTGCAGCTTTCGAATCCTACCAACCCCAACATTGCTCTGCCGGTCAAGGTGGTCCAATGACTGCGACCGAACCCCCAATGCCACGGAACAATTGGATCGACAGTCAGAACAACTGTGAGAACATCAAGAGGTCTCCCTCCGAGTATCCCCCACAGCAGTTCACACCGGATATGCAGAACATGCACTACTACAACAATGGTTCGTTTCAAAAGCTGCGGTTTATAGTAACCCAACTTTAGGAAACTTCACGCCCTCCGCCGCCGACCACCCTTCTTTCTTCAACAATGATGTCCTCCTCTCTCCCAGCAACAGCGACATGAGCAGCAACTCCAGCATGCATGACGGTTAGTCACGCCACGGATTGTGACGGAATATCCACTCTTTAGGAAATGAAGAAGATTGCCTAGACATGCAGTTGAACATGCTCCAAATGCAACGTCCGGGAGGAATGGGATTTGGGACGCCGATGATGAATGGATCCATAGGGTACGAAGAGAGAGCACAAAACATAAACCAGCTTGTTTTAGAATGGGCTCTCCGTCAAGCGAAGAACGCCCGTCACCCTTCCCCCGCCATTCTGGAACAGTCCACCTCTGGCATTTCATTCGAGAACTTCTCGACCATCCCAAACAGTATGGGTCATGTGTCCGTTGGGTCGATCGTGAAGAAGGTGAGTCACAAAAAGACAGTAACCTCTTATCTCCATGGTTCAGGCACTTTCAAGATCGAGAGCTCACACCATCTTGCTCGTTTTTGGGGACAGAGAAAAAATCGTTCTCAAATGAACTACGACAAATTGTCAAGAAGTCTTAGACAATACTACAAGAAAGGTAGAGAGGAAGGCAGTGAGCAGAGAGTGAATGACAACTTTAGGAATCATCCAGAAACCGGAGAAGAAACAACGTCTGGTGTACAAGTTCTTGCCTCCCTACAACCTCTAGGACTTGGACCAGACGGTTGAGCCCCTTGCTTAAACTTGCCGAAAATGATATCTTTCTCGTACATCAGCTTTCTCTGATGTTTCACCAAACTCGGCAGGGTTGAGAGTCCATGTGGATCTCCCTTGCCGCGTTTGACGAGCCCCTGTATGCTTTTCGCTGTCAGCTTCTGGCTATCCTGTCGGTCTGTAATGGCCTCTTTCCCTATATCGATAGATATACTTCATGTACTGTTCGTTATAGAACATACTGCCTTATATTAATCACTTAGTTAGCCAACCGGTATTAATCACGTTCCTGTATCTATTCCACTCCCCCTTCTCCTGCTCTCTCATATTCCCTTTGTATATTCTAATATAATATTCACCGTGTGCGGACTCTTCGGTTAAAAACAAAACGAAAACTAATAATCATTCCGTGGCCGGTCATGCCGAGTTAGTTTCAATCCGTTGTATTCTATGTGCAATCTTCTATTTCGGTTCGTTATTTTTACTTTTTTTTTGTGTGTGCAATACTGTGCAATATGTTCTGTGTAATATGATACATGTTGCAATAATATTTACGTCCCCATTAATAAATATTCAATCTGTTTGTAACACCTCTGCTCCTATTTACCACTGTATCCCAAGTCTTCTTAACCCACTCAATCCGGATGCAAAAATCTGCTTTCTCAACCAAAGGCCGTGTAATCTTATAACACCCGCATTGCGTCTATTCGGTCAATTTTATCTCTTCTTGTACTCTGACCACTGAACATAATGGGCCCTGGAATCGAACTTTTCGGAGTTGAGATGTCCTGTTTCTATGCATAATCCTCTTATTTTTTTATGTTAAAGTCAAAGTAGTTGATAAAAGTCGCGTGTGGGACCTGCTGGTCTTCCGAGACCCAAAGTGTCCTACGTAAGAGCTGATAGTGTTATCTCCCCGTTTTTCTCGGCTCCGAGTGGGTAGGAAAAGCCGAAAGGGGGCCCGTCGTAGATCACAAGAAGGAGGAATCAACCCAGGATTCTTTTCGGCTTTCTAAAGCACTGGGAAAGGGCTCAATCCCCGGAAGAACGTAGAGATATCCGCTATAAGACGTCTGTTTTCAAGATCTATAAAAGTGCAGAAAACATTCTTTATACCAGAAATCAACCAAAATGTAACTAGAGATGGGAAACCAATTTTTACAAGCAGATCAGATTGGCTTGGTTTCGACTGGGTTCAGATAATCATTGGCTCTGGTGTAGTGGGAAATGTCCAGGACATCTAGAACATCAGCACTGCTTGACGCCATCTAAATGAAGACATTCACGGCTGTTTGTCATATGTCATTACCTCGTCACCAATGGAGTCGCCCATTCTGTAATCTTTGCTACTCTGAAAAGGAGGAAATAACCCTGGCCAAAGGTTAAGCTCACCGCAATGTAAGCGATCGAACCGTCCGGGTTGTAGACGGACCTTGTGTCTCCCTCGTACTGTTCTTTCTTGGAAAACCCACGCTTCAGACGGATACGGCGATTACCGAACCAATTAGACACCTGAAACTCAATTCGTGTAGGTTGTTTTCCGAGTCTTTTGTATTTTCAGTTAGATTTGTACCCATGTAAGACAGAAAAGGCTGCCGACATAAAAATAACTGGGATGTATGGAATAACGAGTGCTGAAGAACAGTTAATGCCTGTTCTTGTTATTTTTAGCTATGTGGAATGTCCGCTCACTGATGAGAACTGCCTTTTTCGACATATGCTCCGTTAAATTACCTGTTGTACTGTGATATCACATTCTGCGGCCAAAGCTTCCTTTTCGTCTTCCGTGGGGTATTTGCTACTTTCAAAGAACATCTGAAGCCGGTCAATGGCATCCTTACTGAAGTTTCTTCTCCTCTTCCTGAACTGACATCATGGTCAGAGACCAGAAGCCCTTTTACCTGGCATCATTAACTTGGTTCATCATCACCATAATGCTATTTGTTGCAACTTCCTTTGTCTCATTTCTGATACGATCATGAGAGTATTTTAGCGTAGCAGCGGCCCGATCAAGGTCCTGCATTTCATTTTTCAGTTTTTAAAGAAGTTGTTACTGCTTACCAACTGGTCTATCGGCCGAAATTTCATCTGCTCGTCGAGAACGTCCTTCATTTTCTTTTGCTGCGTCTCCATGTTCTGTGAGTTTGGCAAATCATCTCAAGCGTGCCAAATTATCTAACCTCTTCAGCGTACGCCAAGTTTTTCTCAAGTCTTGTCTTCAATTGCTTCATTTTATAATGATAGCGTCTTTCCATTTCTATCATTTCCTCATCCCTCCTTTCATCCTCCGATAGGTGAAGGTTGGGATTCTCCAAATTTGACTTCTAAACCAAAGGCGTAGCAGATCTTTTGTAGAAGAGGCTTACCAAAATGTCACTCATTCCGTAGACGATGTTAGGCGGAAAGAACAATGTAGGGTCCAAATTGGCACCTAGTTTTAGAGTAGTTAACAGTTTTAATGGTGAGACTTACGAATAGTTTCCTTCCTCTCTATCAGTACGTCTCGAAGAGCCATGCTAAAGTTGTTCATGTTGATGCTCGAGCTGTAAAGTACATTTTTGTAGATTTTGACTGTGGCTACTCACTAGACACTGTTCATATACTCCGCATCCGGCTGTTTCCGTGTTTCCTCCAACAATCGGCTCATAAGCTGGTCGAAAGACATGTTTGGTGGAGGGAAAGGAATATCAGCAGATCAATGGCTAGGGCGAGGCGAATCGGCTACTGTAAACGTGAGAATAGCGAGCAAACAGTGAGCTACGACTGTCACCCTGAGTGACAAGGTAGTACCGCAAATATCCCGGATACGGGTGGTAGAATATCTCAAATCTAGAAATTGGTTGGATGGCCCCCCGCTTCATGTATGCTTCCTAGTTTCATTCAAAAAAGAGCGTGAGGTGACCTTCTCTATTGTAATCGCATTATGCATTTCTGTGAAATTAGCAGTTTCACGCTTCCTCTTCCTGGTCAACGCATGGCGTCTGAGTAGCAAATCACGCTAGCAACAACAGGCTAGTCATATTCTTTTGATTGTTTCTAACTAAACTGGTAACATTTTTTTGCCATAGCTAACTGAACTCTAGGCCGACTCTTTGTAGTCCCGGCAGTTAAAACGGATTACTTGTGTGTTCCAAAATGTGCATAAGATGCATCTAACGAAATATTCATTGTAGCAGGTGGAACGGCTAACCTATATGATATCTGGACATCAGTTGCAGTTCAGAAACTATAATGGATGTTGGGGGAAATTGGAAAGCGCCATTTAAAGTCGCTTTCGTAAGTAAGGGTAGTTAAAAACAGGTGGCTTTTGACCTACCGGGTGTTGAATAAATTTGAATGATAGTTATTTATAATGGAAACAGTAAAACTGGGCGAGTTCGGTTGGCAAGAACTATTGAAAGAAATAAAGACAGTCGAAGGGTATTGATCAGCTCAGATAAGTTTTTTTGTTCCGATAATGTTGCCTTTCTGGTTTATGGTTCCGGGGAAGTCTGGCCACTGAACTTGTATTTCCTGGGCACATGAGGAAACAATTCTCATTGTGGAAGAATGGAATTTGCCCCAAATTATCAGCTTAAGCAGGAGATACAGATACCACAAGTTTTTGCAAACAACCCGATTACGTCAGCTTTGAAAGAATTCGCGCATGCTCGGAGCACATTTTTCCGTTTTTTTTATTGGGATTATTATCCGTAATCCGCTATTCTTATTTACAAGGATTATCCACTTAAGTGCTTCGTAAACGTTACTGGTCTCGAGCTATATACGCTTTCCAAAGAACAATCTCTGCTTCTCCTTGAGATTCAACAAAATATCCGCTTACTTCAGAAGACCACTAGTTGAATTGCAACGCCTCGTTGTGTTTTGTTATACTCAGTTAGGCAGTTGACTTTTACCCTGCAGTCCCCATTGTTTCAAAAATAGAATATTCAACTGGACTTGTTTAAATGCCATACCATATCACAGCTGCAAACACGGTAATTGCTCCTGTCTCTCATAAAGGTCATGTATGCCCCCTCCACAAGCAGGTGCACCAACCTCGGCCCATGATCTGCATTTCAAGAAAAATAGTGTAGGCATATTTGAATTACTGGTTAAATGCGTATAATGTTTCGACACAACCCGCAAATTAGGTTATACTACGTACCTACTGTTATGATATATTCCAAGAAGAAAAAGTGACCCATTTGTCGGAGGCGGTAGTCAATTGTAGTCATTCAGAAAATAAACATTATTATCTGGAAAGGCTTCATATTGCTACAGTATATATCTGCTTTTCTTTCCCTGTTTCGTAACGTAACATCTTGAAAACGGATATTTATTTCGCTTGCAACTGTTCGCAGACGTCCATTATTCATCGAAAGCTCTTTTCCCATATTCCAAAACATTCCTGATTTCATTAATCTACCGTATGTCCCTGATAATATTCCACGAAGATCTTCTTGTTCTGGTTCGTCATCAATGACATAAAATTAGGAGAAAAAGAGATATCCTCCCCGGTCTGCTATATTGTAGCGTAAAGTTCATTCACGAAAAATCGAGGTCATCCTTTTGAATCTTCAATTAGGTGTTTTGATTGCGTATGCTGCACTTTTCCTTCATCACCACCATTGAAACGTTTTTCAGAAAAACATCCATCATTAGGGAATTTTTCACAAGGTGTTCACAGGATGATATTTAAAAACGCACATCCCCCATTTATTTAACTTGACTTCAAACTTTTCACCTCTATTAGGTATGCGATGCAAAATGCATCCACATGAATATTTCAAAGAATACCTGACTTACACTTCCCAAAAAAGATGTGTGGAAGAAGGCGAAAGAGTTGAAACGTAGGAGATCATTGACTTTCCCCATTAACTCGCTTAGTGTAGTCATTCATTTGGTTTGACCTTTATTGACTTTATTGAATTCGTCTATCCATGTTGAAATCAGCGAATATTTGATTTGGTTCCAACGAATTTGACCTACTTTTTACTAGCTACCGATTGTCTCCCTGAAGCAGGTGAACAGCTGTGTCGCCCAGAAGATCAAAGTTTTCTTTACATGGGAGATCACAGGACACTCCCTGAAAGGAGTAATTCTGTTTTGAAAAGGAATAATTGTAATCCATGTCAGTTGCAAGCCTTAATCCTTTTCTGCGAATGCTGTTAGATGCCAAATAGGCTCCAAATTCCCCTGTTTACAAAGAATAAGTAGCAACTTCCACTACAAAAATGCCGATAGCAAATGAGCATGTGTTCTGCAATAAAACCGCGACCGGAACATTGCTAACTGACGAAATTTTTTCTTTTACAAAAATCAAATCAGACCATATGACCCCGGTTAATTGTTTCGAAGTGAACCTTCGAGTTACTTAAATTTAATAGACTAATCAAATTATGCCGACAGAAATATCGCTAGCGAATGATTTTGCACTTTAGTCTAATGCTCAGACGCTTATTTCGAAAAATTCAATCGCACTGGTGGGTGAAAAACAACGAAGGCGTTTAATCGTGGTTTTTGACTACAGTAGGATATGTTGAAAAAGTGTAATCCCGAAAGAGCGAGAGATTTTTGGAGTATGGTACAGCCACTACTTCCTTCGTACGAGCTCCCGGCCTAGACGAATTTGTATGGTTAAAATAAGCAACGGGGGCAAAGGCAGACCATTTTTTCTCGAAAGATAGCATCACCGCAGATGATCTAATTGAGAGTATCTTTTCCTTTTTCCACCTCTGAAAAAGACCATCAAAGTGAAGCAATGACGCGTTCATGGTTAAAAATTGCTACCGACTATTACTATAAGCAATGTTTTGCTCACTTTGGTTATTTCCTTCATGCTGACCCCCGCGGCTGTTCTTTGTCTTTTTCCATTATCCTCCTTCATTTGTCTGGTGTCGTCAGTTTTGATGGCGGGAAGCGGCCACAGGAGATGAGCTTGGACATGCTCGTGGGCTTTGTTGTGACGTCAAATTTGTGTAGGGTGGTCGGCTACAACACTGGTCTTTTGGCACGGTTGTTAACCATCCTTCCTTTGTGACGTGATGACCATAAATTATTCTTATTAAAATTAATATGAAGATCGCACTGCTCACTGTGAAACTTGGTTTTTATCCCGTTCTCCCCCGGTCCGCTGCGCATAACAGACATAATTACTTCATCTCTCTCTTTTTACAAGTTCACTGAAACAGCTGCTTTCTACGAAAAGCGTATCCTTCGCAAATTCGGTCTACAAACGTGATCGGCACACCGGAAAGCTGTCTAGCGTCATTTTAAATTATTTATTTTCGCGAACGGGAAAGGAATATCTCTTGATTATCATCACATAATCACTCAACCGTTCCTACTGTCGCAGTATTCTGGGCGTGGCTTTCGAATTACCATAGAACGTCACAGGTCCCCGCCCCTCTGCACCACCCCTCTTTGAAGGGGGAGGAGATAATCCATTAGACCTGCTCCTTCCAGTGGTTCCTTGCTTCCAACCTCTAAATCTTCCACTTCCGTATTCCAGTAAATTTTGCAGAGATGCTCTTCCACAGCATGCTCGGCATTCTTTTTTCTACAGTTATTGGCTATGCCCAGGGGGCTATGAGATTAGAACCAGATGCGATAAGGGGAGAGGCTGTAAGTGTGCTTCCTCGACACTCTGTAACCAGTCATTTTTAAAGGTTAAACAGCTCACCGACGAGCAGGCAGACGTAGTATTGGCGGATAAACACCCTGGAAGAATCTTACACCCGTTTGGAGAAAGCAACTCTGGTGACGTCGTCCTCTTCGACCCGTTTCGAGGTATCTATTCCTAAAAGTCTCGACCCAATGGCCATTTTAGACCAATGTCGTACGGAAGACGACTCAGAGTACAGACTTAGCTGTCCGGGACAACATACAAATCTGAGAGTCCATCGAAATCCCATCTGTATAACAGAAGAACAGCTTTGCGATAACGAAAGGGACTGTCCTGGTGGAGAGGATGAAAACCCCTACGCTTGTCAGTTCCACAGTCTGGTATGTTTCCGTTCCTTCCCTAATTACACGTAGAGCGGCTCTAAAGAGATATTTCGCCCGACTGATGACAGATATCCATTTGTGGTGTTTGTAGGATTTGACATGATCCGACAGTCAAAAGATTAGCTTCTAGTTTCAACTGGGGTTATGAAAGATGCAACTCTGATTTATAGCCATTTTCAGAAACGACACCAAGGAATGGCAGTAGAACGCGAGCTGACGGATATCGAGAGCCTGCGTACAGATTTGGCACTATTGAGGCAGTCTTTTATGAGGAAAAAAGCGCGAGGAGTCCGTCGCCATCGCAGACTCCACGGTCACAAGAAACACCGTAAGCAACAGTCCTCCACTGTTCCGACCTCATTTTAATAGCTACCTTAATAGCCTTATTCGTAGTTTTAGTAGGGTGCTTTACGGTTGTTGGTTATCACTTTCTAATTTTATCATCTTTGCTTTCAACTCCTTACTACTCCTCACAAATGTGATGTGCTTTAGGTTTCAGTACCGCTTTTTGTATATTCACAGTATATCCCAAACTAACTGTTTTCTCTTAAACTAAGGGCAGGTATAATAATAATATTAATAGTAATTTATTGTGATCTCGTTTCCGTTGTTAACTGTTTTTAATAAATCTGACATCTTTTCAAGACTCTCAGCTGATTTTTCGTGGGGTCCAAGTGACACATTTTTTTAATAAACAGATTATCTCTCATAGTCTCTTCCTATCGCTTCTTATCCGCGAATAACGTCTTTCTACAGTCAGGAATTTTTTGTGGATCACAGATGTTTTTGAAAAGGAAAACACTGTGTTGTGTTCTGGATTTAATGTACACTTTCTAAGGGATCCGGCACAATCCAAAGTTTAAGCACAGCAAGGCATTTGCATTCTAGTCAAGAATCATCAAACGGCTAATAAAATCTAATAATATTCCTTCGAGAATTAACAAAAAAACAGAGGTTCCTCATTATTTAAGGAAGCCGTTAATGTTAATGCACACGAAGTACAAGTAGCAGTATAAAAATTCTTGTTATCCCATATTGCAGGGAAGCATCACGAGGGCTAGAACCAGACATGTGGAGCTTCTACCTTTTGCTGGGGGCTACACAACTGTTTGGACCACCGGCCGTATTTACGGCACCCCTTCGGTTACAGTTAACGATCATAAGCATGTCCTGAAACTGCCAAGCTTCTCGGAAAGAGGTTTAGCCATGGTTTAGCCTGCTTACATCAATTTCAATTGCCGCTGCAAGTGGCCCTCCTACGTGAACATCTCAATCTGTTTTTGTAGGACTGACCTAGCAGAGGTTGTATACAAGATGAGGAACCTTCGCGTGTAAAGTGGTAGAGCTATTTTGGTTTTCACTCTTTGTGCATCTCACGGTCTACTGTAGTTGACCTAGACGGCTCACCAGAGGTGGTTCTAAAAGGGTGGAGAGGGTAGCAAAGAGATGAAAGTCGGGTTAATTCATGCGAATTGAGCATTCAAAGATGAGGCGTTTCTTGAAAAATGACCGAACTCCCACCTATTAAAGAATTAAGAATTACCGTTGCTTATTACGGGACGTTCACCACTGGAATATTCAATGATATTAAGCGTCCTCCGATCTCATTCTCACCCAAACGGTCAGCCCTTGAAATGGCGAAGCCCGTCAAAAAGGTCGGGCTGTTTTTTCCGATGTTTATTGAGGATAATCCACATTTGTCTAATCCTTCCATTATTTCGACCACAAATAAATATGAGCGGGATGTTTCCACTGCGAAAGTATGGGAAGTTCTTTAGAATTATCTTCTACGTCTCGTGTTTTAAGTGATCAGCTCGTTTTGAAGACGATTAAACCATGTAAATCGCACACAACATGATCAGGACCCTTCCGGTTGAACGATTTGAGATCATCATATTTCGAGCATGCTTTGTGAGCAGCTGCAAAGCCTGCCAATTCAAGGAAGGAAGAAGTCTATAGTTCGACTGGATAAAAAGAACAAACAATTTAAATAACTGTCGATTAGTTCTGGTGAACTTATGAGAATGTCCTGACCAGTTGATGTTAATTTAGACTCGATAGATCGGTTCATATCTGTGTACTGATCCTTCCTGCTTAGATCTTTTGATCCACCATTCTGCACTTGCTCTTTTTTTCCTTTCCTATTTCGCCCACGCTGTCACTAATAGTATTAATTTAGAGGTTTTTTTGACACCAGGCCTTAACGCGGTCACGCTTTTCTAATGTTCTGGATAATCGGGTAAAAACAAAACAGATGATTCGCCCCCCTCTCCTTAGTCTAGGGAAGAACTTTTTGAATGTAGCCCGATTTGCAGGAGCAGTCAGCTGTGTTTCCGGTTAACGTTGGACTCTCAGGCCAGGAGGGCGCACTTCCCGCCCAACACCAGAATAACCCGCTCATTAACAGTTTTTTGTCCTTTGATTCAGGGTGTCGAAATAAACAGTTCAACCTCCGTCCAACAGTTTGTCACAGTTCAGGCCCGGATCGGATTTCTGTGTAAATAAGACGCCTCTCGAGAAGCAGTGTTTATAAAGGGAGAGGCGCATCCTGCTTCAAAACACCGATTTTTCAAGAGCCGGCGAAACCGCGTCTAATGGGCCACTTTTGTTCGCTAGAGCACCTGTGCTCCCACCCTCCTTATCATTTTTTAACAATCCGGTTCAAGATCATGCAGGCGCCTGAAATAGATAAAACCGAAATCGCCTGTGACGTTCAAAAAGTAGAAACATTGTACAGTTCGCGCTGATCTTTTTGTGGCCACAGTAGCAATACGTCAAACGCGACGGAATGACGTCGATCTGTACGACTGTGAATCATTTTTCTTATTTTGAGGGGGTTTCCTTGAGGCCCCGGTCCCCGAGGGTGCATCTCTCTCAGTCGGCAAATAACGGGTATTGATCGCAATCGCCAGGGGAAGGCTCACCCCGCTGAAATATCACCGCGATCGCTTCCAGTTCTTTGGCCCCACCAGCTGGTTGCCAACTTACTGGCGTCTCTTTTTCCTCCTGGCCATATGACCGCTTCCCTTGTCCACTTTTCCTTCTGACAGCGATTAAACTACGCATGCGGCCAGTCACCCACAGCAATCCCATTACTTCGTTGTTTTTAAGAACCATCACGAACCCCGCCGCGGCCAGTCAGTGTTATGATCTAACTCGCGAGGGAGATAGTTTCAGCTGGGTTGCTAAGCAAACAGTCTCAGTTCCATCAAATTTTGTCTTATCTGCCGCTTTCTTTAGGAGGGCAAGCACAAAGGCCCTCGCGCTTTTAATGGCAAAAAGCATGTGGACACTGGCTGGCATAGATCACAGAATGCCTTCGCGCCAGACAATCTACTGTTTTACACCTTCCAAGTTAAAATACTGATTGATGATGATAGATGAAAAATTGTGAAACTATTGTCTTGTGATAGCTTGTCCTCGAATTATTGAAATTCCACTGTAGGAATGACCGTGTCACTAAACGAAAAGCCCTCATTAAGAAGGGGACAACCATTTCCGTGGGCTTCCCGCCTTCCGTTTTATCGGGCAAAGTTATAGTTTCATTTTTTTCTTATCACTTCCTGTCGAGTCCAATTTGACGGCTGTTTCGGGGCACCTTTAAACATTTCCTCAAATCGATTGACTTGTTTCTATTGTGTGTTTCTGGGATGATCAAACCGAAATGACCTATTAGTGTGATTGAGTACTGCCCTGGCGTAAGAATCACTATAATCGATAGCGGAGTGAAGAGGCGTTTTCATTTCGGCAGACACACGCGCCTCGTGATTTCAATAATTTCCATTTTGTAAATATCCCAAGGGGAGAGGGCGTCATTATGCTCTCCAATGTTCTTTATCGCCGCCTTAAAATGGCTCCAGCTTGTCCCAACTGCACGTACTGCCCTCTTATATGCCTTAATAAAGGGGGTTTGAGCGGCCCTGTTCTTAAAATGTTGTTTTTAGCTCCCCAGCACTCGTATAAACGGCGTCAGAGCGAGAGGTCTCATCTATTCAGGCGTATAAAAGCAATGACGTAAATTGTTAGATCATAACTGAGTAAGGGAGCCTCTGGTCTGGAGTGCATACAGTTGTTTGTGGTCGTGGAACAGGCTGCGTTGGTTAGGGCGGGCAGCATTGGCCGCGAGTGATTCATAGCCCGCACGACCTTCTCTTACTATCGACGAACTTGTGGCCGCTACAGGTGCTAATTCACCCTAAAATGTCTTTAACCTTGAAGTCTCCTTCCTCATTACCTCTACTTCCTTACAACGTTGACTTTTTCCATAAATATCCTAGTTGTTTGTTCTCACGACCACTTCAAGTGTGTTTATAGGAATAGATGACCGGCCAGTGACCCATATGATCGGATCGATAATTAGATTGAGTCTTGTGCTCATAGTGTGCCATGCTGACATCCATAGTAAAGATTTCATCCTTCCTCAACCGGAAACAGAGGTTAGTCACGCATTCCAGTATGAAGATTCCTCATTTTCCAGATCATCGCTATCGACAGCAGTAATCTTGGAAGCTTGGCGGTAGCAACGAAGGATAATGTGTATATTTATACTCAACCGGCGGCATATTCCTCTACTCAAGGTTTGTCCCTTTCCTATTTTTAACCTAGCGCATTTAGGCAGTCTGTTGGGTAAGATTCGCCTTCCTACACCGGTCGTAAAGAAGACGGGCCTCTTGGAATTTAAATTATTGAGCAAACAGCAACTATTCTACTGCGATTCTTCAAGTTGCCGGTAGGTAGTTACAACTATTTTTGACTAAACTTTTCAGATTTTGTACTTCAAGCCATCGAAACTCATCTTGCTCAGATTATGTTATTAAAATTGAGAATGAAATTCCGCAAGAGATAACGTCGTTAGCAGTTACCCGAGCAGATGATAAGATCTATGTTCGGGTTGTTGGGAAAATCGGAAAGAGTATGGAAAGAGCAGCGATCATGGCCTTTGATCTCCAAGATACCGGGTAATATTTATTTCTTTATTGTACCATTTTATTCGTTGTTCAGTAAAAACGATGAGATGCAATATGCCCTGGATGCTCCGTTCATTAGCCGGCAGGTCACTGTTACTGGATTTTCTCGGCAAAGTCATGCATTTTTCGTTGGATCCTCCACTCAGCCAAATGAACCGATAATAACAGCCAGGCTAGGAGATGAGAATATTTCTTTCGTAAAGATTTCGAGGTAGGCTATTTGCCCCGGTCCTTTTCACTTTCATGTGGAGTTTCGATCATTTTTCTATCGGTTATTCTTATTAACCATTCCAGAGTGTGCACAGCAGATAAAACAAAGGGATTGGAATCTCGAATCGACTTGGCTCTCAGCTGTCCGGGTGTCAACTGTATGTTTTCTCAAGCTATCATGAATGTCGTATTTCCAGATGAATCAGCATTTGCTGTTTCCGCTCATTACAACAGCCAACTGGATCAACTGCTGGTTCTTTTTGGAGTACATGTGAGTTCAGGCTACGCCCGGTTTAATAACGGGAGATATAGGGAAATGACATTCATCACGTGTGCAAGTACGACATGAAGGAAGTAAATAATCACATGGACCAAATATGGAACACTTGTCAAGATGTAACTCTGATGGACGTAAGCAGGGTAAGACTGTACAAATTGAAATTAATAAGAAGACTAGGATTGTGAAGGGTCGTTTGGTGAACTGAAGCCTCATTGCTACTATATCACTCACGGAGCTGATGGGTACGCCACAACAAATTGTATTAAGTTCGGGAGGGTATGTCTCTAGATTTTAGAAAGAACTTCTATCTATAGGGTGAAGAAAAGCTTCCCAATTGTGAACTACACCGGACAGATTCCACGGGGTATCATTATGGCTGGCTCGAGAGTTATCTCCCCTTCAACGGATCCACGGTCGCAAGGTTCATAACTGGTTAACTTTCTTGTATCACCTCCTTTAGACTGAAAGTGCCCCAAAGTTATCCATGGAAGCTGCTTCCCGGAAGTAAATTCGACACGGACACGAATGCCATCTTCCTCGCCACATCCACTGATAAACCCGGCAATATCCTCCGAGTGAGAGTCTTGGTTGGTCCTTTGCATAGTTTCTTTGTAGATACGACTGGATAAAAATATGCCGTCTGCCGGCTACAGCCCAATAGTCTGGGCGGCGACATCCACTCCTGCAAATCAGAGATCCATTGCTGGATCATCGTTGGGGGAAGTACTTTACGTCGTTAATCAGACAAGAGTAGGAATTCTTTCTTTAATTTCATAGATCAGCTACAGGTGACAAGTGTCTACATCTCCTGCGCGGATCTTTATAATACATGTGAATCTTTGATGGATGGTGGATGGCAGGATCGGTTGTCATGTCTCTGGTGCCCCGACGAAGGCAGAAATCAAGTGATTGCCGCGTCGGAAGTGAAGTCCTGTCAAAAACCGCTGCAGACCATTTGTCCACCTGTGTTAGACCATGTTTGTTTATTTTTCACGCGTTCTAGTTGTTGTTTTTTTTAGGCAAACAGAGATCAAAATCATTCGGAATGGCAGGTCTTTGGGTTAAATCTGCAAAGGCTGGAAGATAGCGTCGTGTACGTTTGTGATCGACCATGTACTGTCAACAGAGCGATATCTACAGACACAAAGTAGGCGTCCCTATTGACCTACTGTTAATTCCACAGGTTACACTGTTTCCTGACTGACGGATCGGAGCAGGACTCCAATTGCGAGGTGCGGGTGGAGGGATCCTTGGAAAACCACAAGCAGTTCTCAATCCGTGCTAGCAAAAATACAAATAGTGTCGGTTCGAATACAGAGCCGATCTCGATAGCGTCGACAAGTGGAAACAAAGGGTCCAAGTGAGAGTCAAATGGTTTCTTTTTTATTTCCCTCTGTGCAGGATATGGAAAGCCATCGTTGCCGTGATTGCCGTAGTTGCCATTTTCCTTGCCATTGTCGGCATCGTTTGGTTTGTTAGAAAGAGAATGATGGTAGAAACAATTCAAAATATCTTCCAAGGTAAATATTTTAGGGCAACCCGGATAAACAACATGACGATAACGGTTCGAGAATCGGTTTGTCTTCTTCCCCACATACGTTCCTACGTTAGTTCTGCTTCCATTCTTTGTTGGAGACACCCGCTTTCTAGCCTTTATCCCCTCTTGTTCTGTTAATGCTAGACTAGTTCTGTCCTATGTCCTTCAGTTTTAACGGGCTTACCGCCTTGATTTTCTCAGTTCCAGAGGCCGCTGACCGAAGAAGAAGCAACTCATACGTATCCCCGGAAACTATTCGCATGGAATCCATCAATATCTACGAGCAACTTTTCAAGTAAGAACTAAAAAGAGATAAATTTACTATTTACATTTAGTGAAATCGATGAAAGGATCAAAATTCCTGTAGACAGAATTCGGCTGGAATGCCCGATAGGCAAAGGACATTACGGGGTGGTCAACCGGGCGTCTTATATAGCTCAGGACGGCAGTCAAATGAAGGTGGCTTGTAAAATGATCAAGGACAACTTGGCAGGAGTCAAGGAGTTCCTGGACGAAGGTAAGTCGCCTTTGAATGAGACCAGATTGTTGGCCTTGCCCGAGCAACCTATGCAAACTGAATGTTCAGGATTGATCATGAGCAACTTCATCCACCCACGGCTCCTAAAGCTCATTGGTATTGCTTTCACAGACGAGAAGTGCCCCATAATCGTCACGGAGTTTATGGTCAACGGTGACTTGGTCACGTACCTGAGGAACAAGGAAAATGTAAGCCCAATTACATACTTCTCACAATTTGAGAATTTCAGTCTCCCACTCTTAGAGTCCTCCTAAACTTTGCAATACAAATAGCGGAAGGCATGGAATATCTACACCATTGTAATTTCATCCACCGTGATCTCGCTGCTCGCAACTGCATGTATGCGTCGCATATTCTTTTCTCATTTCTCTTTCAGGCTTGACAACATGCTTCAAATCAAAATTGCTGATTTCGGACTCTGTCGAGAGTGCAATGAAGATAACATGTACGAGCCGACTATGAAGAAGAGGGACCTTCCTCTGCGGTGGATGTCCTTTGAAGCGTTGCGGTCAGAAAAGGTTAGATCTTGTTTTCATCCCCTTGAATATTACTCAATTTCAGTTCACCTTTAAAGGAGATGTATGGGCTTATGGCGTGGTTCTTTGGGAACTTATGACCCGTGGAATGATACCTTACGGCTCACTCAAGTCAATTGGCTTACTCGAATTTTTAAGCCGTGGTGACCGACTCGGAATTCCTCCATATTGTCCTTTACAACTGTATGGCCTAATTCGAACACGTATGAGTCATCCCCTAGGTACGAACACATCATGCTTCCCTGCTGGTGCGAAGATCCGGACGAAAGGCCTACGTTCTCGGAGTTAGTCGAATGGGTAAAAGAACTGGTAACCTCAATGGAGAGGAGTCAAAATCCGCAATTGTATACACATTATGAACGAGTGAGACACTTTATGTATTATTGCAAACTGGTACAGGTTTCGACAACGACGCCGACCACTTCTGGAAGTAACGGATTCACCAATGGAACTGTGCTCCACTGACAGCCAAAGAGTCCACTTCAATCACACAATACGAGTATCTCCTGTGACAAACTGATAGTCCAATTCTAGTCCTCATGTTCATACTTCTATCGGGTATACAAATTTTGTATCTAGACATCTCACAGGTCCACTATATTGCCAAAATTTCTACTATATTTCCCAGCAATGCTTTCAACATAACACTTTGTTCAGCACCATGTTCATTGATAACTTATTCATGGTGTGATAAATATTATTATGCTAGACAGTTCCGGGAGTGGCGCCTCCTTGCGATTCGATGCGTTCCATTTCTTGTCTTATCCGGGGGATTATATTCGGGCTGACTTTGTGTATCGTAGGAGCCACCGCATCTAGAAAACTTCTTTTTATTTCTGATCCAAGTGGCAAACAAACCGATGAAAGTCCTCCACGGATTATTATCAGCAGTGGCTGCCCTGGATTCGTCAGCCACTGATTCTAAGGCACTGAGAGCTGCTGAAAAACCTATCCATAGACGGATTGCAAAAGGCTCTAACCGTTGAAATAGTCACTAGCTTGGTTGCTCATTTCTGTGAAGTTCAGGGGCTTAGACTTCAAATGGTTCAGAAGAGGTGTCACCACTTCAAATGGTCCTGAGGATTCTTCCTTGAGCGGTTTCCTCTGCGTGGGTAGGTTTTGTTGATACCATACTGACTCCTAAAAAGTGCATTTGCTATCATAACAGACATAATGTATGCTTCCCTTCCGCGGAAATTAAAAATTACGAAAGAAGCGCGTAGTTCCGCCGGTACAATTTCCGTACATACATTTCTCACCTCTGCTCCATCCATCCAATTGATATTGATCTTGAAGGGGGACGGGGTAGCACCATCGAGGTTCCCGGGACTTCGTGGAAAATCGTTAGACATTATTGGAGGAATCAAGGTTGGAAAAGAGGTCACGTCCATGAAAGGTGAAATCATCGGATTGGAAGGAGCGCTTCCAGCCTCCTTGTTGTTATGGTACCATGGGATGAACTTGTCTCCTCCTGGCGAAGACGACACGGAAAATTGGAACTTCATCGGCGACTGTTGACCATTAGGGGCCGAAGGAGATCCCGCTATGAAAACGGCAGTCTCGGGAATGGGCCTCGCTCCTGCGAGAGGCGAAGCAGACGGAGTTGGAGTTGCGGAAGTAGGCAGCTTGTGAGGCGGAACAATAGTAATCTTACTTGCGGCAGGAGGAGAAACGGTCGTGGGAATGGTAAAAGTAAACCGTGTGGTTGCCACCCTGCTGGAAGAGAGCGGTGCTCCAGGCAAGATGGGTATGCTGGACATGTTCGCCGTCTTCATAGGAGTAAAGAGCTTAGAAAAGGTCCTTGTGCGTGTCTTTGATGTCTGTGCCTCTTTCCTGCTGACACCGTTATGTTTCGAATAGCCCTCTGGGTAAACGGTTATGTACGACGTGCTGTAGTAGTAGGGAGTGGTCTTCTTTCTTACTTCGTGGTATTGTATTGAGGGTGTTGAGGTCGAAGGAAAAGTTGTCGTTTTGGGAGTGGTCGTTGTCGTTTTAATAATAGGAGGTTTCGTGGATCCTTTGAGAGTATAGGAGCATTGGACAGGGAATTCTCGATTGGTTATAACCTTAACAGGCCCTGGTATGAATCTCGTAGAACCTTACCTGCTGCATTTGACCATAAAACTGAGCTGCTTCCTCTCCGCAGACCTTCTCAATCTTCAAGTAACAGCAAGCAGCCACTTCACTGATGTCCACTTTGGTATTGCACACTTGATCATCCCCACATTTTGATCTGCACTCCGTTTAGAATGACTTTTCTTTAATGGAACTTACCTGCACGAGTGTAACTTCTGTAACATGAGGCTTTCCGGTTTATCACATTTTGAATCCATGGGAAGTTTTAAAATGGATTGGATGCATGTGCTCGATTTTAAGAAGATCTTCTGTCTCTAGTATGTCATGTATTACAATTTCACCTGCCTTACCTGAAGTGAAAACGGCGCGCAGAGGTAGCTGTGTAGACGTTTTCCTTTGTCTAACATGTTCCGTTGAGCTTTCGTGCCACAGGAGGTTAGTCTTTGGGAAAAGCAAGGGAATACACGTTCATATGCTCTAAAAAATGCTTCCTTGCTGTAATAAAGTAGTGTTACCTGCACGTGTGAATCAGTTTAGCTTCGGTTGTAATGTTATATATTACGTGTACAATATTCGTATCGAAGAGCACTTTCTGAGTATTTAACTGAACAACACACGGCATAAATTCCTTAGTGGCACAGCTGCCATAGACATCTCAATATTGTTTAAAACCTAAGCATTGAGACGGACTTACCTTTAACAAAAATAATGACTAAAATTCCCGCCCATGGCAACATCGGCGAACGAGGTGGCAGCTATGTCCAAATACGAAATGAGAACCTGTGCACAGTGCTCGGACTCGATGAAAGACGGCAATTGATGGTGGTCAGCGCTGCAGGCTAAGCAAACAAAAACCTAGGTGTCACTTCCGAGCGAGAAATAAGAAAGCAATGACCGGTCCAATTGATCATAAGAAGCTTGGCAAAAAATCTAATGAGAGCTACGTCAGATGATGTTTGGCGAGCCTTTTCCATGAGAGAATTATACCAAAAATAGGAGCTTGAGCGGCGAACCTCACGACTGATCAGTGCACAAATTTCACCCTTCTTGAGATCATTCGCAAACAAAAGTTCAAGCTTATCGTGGGTTCAATCCTTCCTTTCTTACGTACTTTGCCAATTGTCAAGTCAATTTCCTTTTCCTTCGCGCACCTTTCAAAGCCCAGAGGGCTCTCCCAAATTATCCATTGCCAGGTGCTGTCATAAAAGCAAAAAGCTTGTGAAAACCGCCGCCTTTTAAGCCTTAATTACCTTAGAAAGATCAAACAGCATTTGGAAATAGGTAGTGCGTGAGTGCGATTTTTACCTCTCCAGGAAGGTTGGTTACAATATCTGATAGCATTACAAGTAAGGCTTCACAAGGGCAAATGCGGAAATTACAGTAGGAAGAAGTGGGAATTGCAAGATGAACTATGTGCTTCAGGGAACGGGTCACTTTCACGCGTAGTGCACTATAAACAGCCAATCGAAACAAGTCATACACGCCGGAAGCGGTAGGCAAATAACGGCACCGTTGACCCCTAGACACGGTTTGCCCGGTAAAGTCACCAACAGCGGCTCACCTTACCCTCTGCTAAGAAGGTATGCCCACAAGAAAAAATATAACTTCATTATGAGATCTTTCACTAGGAAATGTTTGATACCGGTTCTTACGAATAAGTTGTTCTTATGACACATTGCTTGATACAATACCCACGAAAATGAGGAGAGACTGCTCCGCAGAGCAATTTGATCACAATAAGACGGCTACTTCTTGGCCATGCCGCAGCTCAGAACGTTTCTGAAGGCTCGTCGAAACCGCTGGTCAAAGATGGTGTAGATCAGAGGGTTTAATGAAGAATTCACGCTAAATTTAGAGCTTAGCCAGGTCAGGTTATCGTAACTTACTATCCTAACCAAGTTGCAAGGAACATTGGAAGCATTCCGAGACATCCCTGCGGCTCGTTTTTGACGATGGAACACACCGAATTGAAGAGATGGAGGATAAAGAAAGGAAGCCAGCAAAATAGGAAAACAGCTGAAGGAGATAATTATTACAGTAGGAAAGGAAGAACAACCTAAAACAACAGCTAGTGTCACTGTCGCCTTGTGTTCCCTTCTCATCTGCTTCGAGGCCTTCTTCATCATCTGACGGTTAGGCCTCGTTTTCCAGCCGGTCACCCTGAACTCCATTCATTACGCAATATAATGATGAGATTTACTTATTCCAAAGTTGATCTTTACATATTTTCACGGAGTCCGTAAAGGTGCAATCATCGGGGTTTAAGAAGTCAACAAAGCTTTTGGTTTTAGGTGGAACAGACTTGTGGATCTGAAATGGCAAGTACTTACAGTTGGGAAATCGACTACCTTGGCCACGTCGTCCATGGTATGTACATGAAGAAGGCTTGATCTCGGTGGCAAGGAGAATACATCTGTCACCTTCCTTTTAATAGACCCATTCCGGAAGCCATCCGAGAATAACTGCTTTTGGATGACGCGTCGTGGTTCACTCAACTATAAAATTTTTGATTATACTTTATTCCATCAGTGTTTTACTCTCATAGATTGGGAGATTCTCCGTTCCGGATGATGGATAATAGGCACGGAATTCGACAGGACCCTCTCGCCCGGGGTCTTGATGGACAGATCCTCCTTTGAGCTCTTCTCGCTATTTGCACCGCTGTCGATGAACGGAAACAATTCCTCCAAGTCATCGCCGAACGACCTGGAACTGTATCTCCCTCAAAAATAGCACTTTAAATTGCATTTTCGAATAGCCACTTTCTTTTTCTAAAGTGTTCTGTTCTGCTTGAGCGCTTTGTTGTGTCCCAGGCTGCAGATTGGACATCCACCAGTTGCTTCAACTAATTCAATTGCGCGTTCAATAGAGGTCCCCATACTGTGTGTCCTTTTATACAGACTAAACGCGGAAGGTCCGTGACGCTGTTACCCCCGCAATGGACATTCTGTGTGCTCTTCCGCCCGGCGAAGACTCGAAGAAACAAAAGTTACCTTGTTAGGGCATCTTCCGACGTGACTACTGGCTTCTCTTCTTTATAGGGATCTTCCATAAAACTCCTCCTCGGGGAGGTCTTATGCTTCACTGAAAGATTCTCATCTGCCGAGGATCAGCTGATTCCTTACAATTCCCATTCATCAGCACCATAACTGGAAGAGACTCCGACTCGACTATGATCTTCTTCTCGAGAACAGTGGTTGGACCAAAATTGAGCTCGATGGGCATCGGAGTCATCGAAGAAATGTCGTCGGAGGAGTCGGAAACCGTTGGAAATGAGGATGTCTGAAAGAGTTCCCTGTTTCTTGTTGGTTGCTTGCTGTTTCCAACGGGTTAATCGGCCCCCGTCGATCCTAATGTCATATCAGCTAACACGTACACCAAACTTTAGCGTGAATCACATTAAACACTAAGAGCAGCCCGACCACCCAGACGTGATTTCGACATGGCCAATCCAATAAGCCATTGAATTTAAGTTGTTTTCTACAAAATCTTCCTGTCACAGCCATTGATTGTTTGCATTTTCCCTCGACACCTTACAATTATAGAGAGAATTCTATTTTCATGAGACTGCAACTGACAACATTCCGCAAATACGGCATCTGCCAGTGACAACCATACGGCTGTGCTTACCTCGAATAGATAATCGAAATTGTCGGGAAGAAAGTAAACAACTGACCTGATAGCTATTCTCCAGGAGGATTTGATCCGCCTTGTTTTTGAAATGCTTCCCCATTTGGCGGGCGAAACTGGCCCCTCCGAGAAGGGCACTGCTGATCTTCAATAATTAGCTACTAGGAGAACTAGGCTAATAGAACCTTGACATTTTCGTGCTGCTTGTTGGATGCGTGGCGCATGCTTCTAGCCCTCTCTCGTGCTCGTAGTCTTTTGAAGACAACTGTGTACAGGCAAATCATGGTGGTAGACGGGATGAAGAAGGAGAAGACCGACGACACGGCGTTAAACCACGGGTTGCCCAGTTCGCATTGCTGTAAAACACCATTAATCTTGTAGATCTGCCAAGACATGCTCGTGTCTCTTTTTTCTTTCCGGGGACTTTGCGCGCTTCCATATCTCTGCTTTGTTTTTTTATTTTGACTCGTTTATCTCTTCACATTTCCGCGATGAAGAGAGCAAAGACCATAAAGATTTGGGCCGGGGGAGTTTTTAAAAACTGACTAGCTAGTCTCCTATGCATTTCTTAAATGAAGTAATTACGTGGCTGCTCTCTATACGCAAACTTCCTTGTCGCCTGCGTGTGCATATTGGAGCTGCCACGAGGCGGTCACTAGCACCCCGGGGAATTCCTGGGTAATTGTAATGGGCGAAGACATCCCGAGGTAATCTGAGGAGCAAGGAAATCCCTGATTGTCTCCAAGATAAATGCTTATGGTCTTTTGCGCGCATGTTGCTCCCTGCCCCCTTGTTAAAAATGAGTTCGAGGGAGGCGAAAGGTAAAGAATGAGCCTGGGCTCATGAATTTATCTGACGGCACTCATATACCCGTGAAACAAGGAATTTTTAGCACTTCTCTCTCACACGTAAGTCCAACCTCGTTTTCCATGGGATTGACGCCGAAAAGAAGTGGGGTTCCAACAATGATTGATACTCCCCAAACAATGCAAAGCGAGGTGACCGCCCTCCGGTTGTTCGTTCCTACTTGTGCATATGAAATTGGATGGGAAATGGCCATATATCTGGAATATTTTGGGGATTTACGGCAGCCCGGACATGAAATACCTGTCAAGAGATATGGCCAGAAGATTGAGAATAGAGGCCGTCGAGCAGATGACGTCGCATGCCAGATAGAGATGACAAAGAAAGTGCCCAATTTGCCATTTGAATCCGTTCCACTAAAAAGCACAAAGATGAGTCTAATAAAATTAGAGGCAACCTCGTAGTAGACACCAAAGGACATCACAAACAGAGCAACCTAAAAATGGAAGATTACGATCATTTAGAGCATTTCTTCGTTCTCTCCTAATAACCCGGCGTCGTAACGTCACGTTTATTGTCAAATTCTACCTTGAAAGTCATTTGGACATCAGAATTCAAAAACGCGTATCCCGCTGAACTTGAGGACAAAGGGGATCTCGAGTTGCCTTATTTGTGGTCAAATTGAACAGAAGTCAAAAATTGTTAAAATTACTTTACCAAGAAGAACGACACATCTTTCCCTATTGAAGTGAAGAGATCAAAAGGGTTAGGGTAAATCCCCCCTATATTCGGATCCAGCTGGGGGCGCGTTTTGTCAGTCTGACTTCTTTCAATATGCATTTCCATAGCAGTAAGTTGTTCTTTTGGTGCTGTTTCAAGATGGCTGGAACTGAACACGTGCAGCTCCCCGGGGAAAAAAGAAGGACCCCATTCCAGGTCTGCCCCTATTTTGGAATCTTCCTTCCCGCTTAGCTGACGGATTCGAAGGAAGAATTCGGCTCACCATCAAATCTGAGACAGCCAGGCTAACAATCAGCATATTGGTGACGGTCTGGAGGACCCGATCTTGAAATACAGCTAATATGACTAGGAAATTTCCAAAAACGGCCAAGGTAGGCACCAGTGGCAGCAGAACTCCTGCCGCCACCCTCCATAATACTATCATTCGAGTCTCTGAAACTTCCCCTTTTACGAAGAACAAACATAAGATATAGGAGACTAGGGCAGGCGGATGTGCCAATTATGAAATCCGATCATCTTGCTTTCTATTTAAAACGTTCGGATTTATGAACAACGGGGCATAAAGGCTGGCTCGTTGCCGCCAAAGGCGACTTTAATTGACATGACTGTTTTTTTTCTTTCAAACAAAACGAACTCCGGAAATCAACTGCGCGAAGTGGGGAAATTGAAAGGTCCGGGGAGCGGCGAGGTCTCTATTTCAAAGGAGGAAGAACACGGTAATTTATTCGTGCGGTAAATGGAAGAGTGGAAAGTCCAAGATGTTCCCTACTTTCATGTTCTACTGATAGCGTCTAATTTGAAAGAGGCTGTTTCAATGTCGTAGTGGTTAACGGACTTACGAGATCATGCCTAACGATCAGTTTTACTATCATCGCCAGTGTAACTCCCAGCCCAGGGGATCGTTAATCATCTGCTGTTTTTACAAAAACATTAATAGAAGATGAGCTGGCGAAGAAAAACACAAAACAGGAATCAGGAAATTGTTTTAGTCTAATATGGTTGCTTTCGTAAAGATTATAGAATAAGACGCGAAGCCGCCACCGCGAGGATTACGAGGGCTCCACGGGGTATCCTATAGCTCAGACGACCTTGTTTGCAGCTTGACACCTTGTCTACATGTTATTCTTACTGAAAAGAGAAAGTAGAAGAATAATTGGGATGGACAAAATCTGTTTCCGAATGTGAACAATACGTTGTAGGTCCGGTGGTGGGATGGGCGGGGCTGCTCCACCCCCGTTTGTTCGTGCGCGAACACTGGAAAGATTTTAGAAAAGAAGACAAAAACGGAGAACAGAAAATTAGGTGGTAGGCAACGTATAATTTTCAGCGGATGGCGTGAATGAGCCTAAAAAATTGCACGGAGGAAGATGCCTATAACCAGCTTAAATCTGGTCTGCTACACGGGGAAATAGCTTTCTGGTGATCCAGAAGAGAGTGGGTGAAAAACAAGAAGATAGAACTTACGTCTTGCACAAGAGTACAATCGTGCACTTAGGATCTCGCCTACTGTACATTTAATGGTGGATGTTATTCGATTTGGGTGTAAAATTAGAGACTAACATGTTACGGGGGTAAATGAGGAAGTAGAGTCACTTCTCATCGCTAAAAAGGACGAAAAGGATTACGCACTTTGGGAACAGCTTGACGTATGTGTCCGCTCTAAAGGCCCATTTCTCAAACTTTGACTTCAAATGGGGTGAAATTCATGAAAACCGTCGTATCCAAGGATCCTGACATGGAAACGCATTTAGAGAAAAGATTTACAACCTCCAAAAAAAGTGCCAGCGTTAATTGGAATTGGTAAAAAGTGTGTGAGACCAGCTTTATTGGCACAGGAAAAGAGCAACATCAACAAGGGTTGTATACATAAACAAGGGCCTCTCAGACGGAGGAAGCCTCTTCCGAGAGTGTCAGCCTGCAGGTCACAGCTGAGTCTCGGAGACTGCTTGGCGCTTCGTCTTCTTCTACCCTGAACGTTGTTTTCTTTGCATAATCTTTGGATCCACCTCGGAGAGCCACCTCGGTAGTACTTAATCGTTGTCTGCTCACATTGATTTAAGGGCGACTGGTGGTTCATCTCAATCTCTCCGTTTTCATTAGTCCTATATTTTTTTCAAAATGAATCACAGCGACTGTACCTCGTAAGGAAGGTAAAGCATTTTGTCCCAGCAGTTGTTGCCTTGTCTTCGCTGCCGACATCAACCAGCACCAAGGAGTATCTAGAATATTGAATTTTGCCATAGATCCTCTCCAATCTTTACCTTTTCCCTCCATGGTAAGTTCCTTGTGCTTGTGCCACAAAGAGCCGCTTTGAAGTGAAGAGCTGCCTGACAGTCAGCCGGAACTGCTCCGACATGGAGCAGTAGATTGTAAACTGGATGGGCGAGATCATCACAATCAGAATGTTCCTGTAAATCTCCTTTCCTCACTTTCTATTTACTCCTCGTCTTCACTCTCGTCTACACCAATCAACAACACGAGGAAGAAGACATCGTACGACAATCAAGAAGAGCAAAACTCTTGATTGAGGGTCAATTAGGAAGTCCCTGCTGCCGCAATTGTTCTTACATGAATGTAACCCTTGAGATTTCTTAAATGGCTAACGCGCGCCCCCGCCACAATGTTATGTGCACCCAATGCTCAAGTTTGACCCTCATCAGGGATGAAAAATAGCCATCAATTTCAAAGCATGCAACATCGAGGGCTCCTTTTTTTCGGAATATTCTTTGGAACAAGCCTTACCTAATAATCAAAGACTTGTTCAAAACGGAAATGATCTCAGGTTCCAAAGGCACGAAACCCATGGCCAGGGCAAATTGCACTCCATGAAGCACGGCGGCAGGTATCTGCAAGTATAATGATTAATTAATAAAGGCCATCAAATAAGGTTAAATAATCTAATTAACGGCTGGTTGAATATAACTATGTGACGATGAGAGTGTAGGACGCAATTAGCCCCGGATTTGTCATTAAAGCGGCGCAGCTGTTGAGATTCATAGGTAATAACGTTGTTAGTCTTGAGACAGGAAGTACCTCAATAAGAAGAAAGGAGGAACAAATGACAGCCAGCATCCTATTCGTGGCATAGAAGGTCCTTCTGCCGGGGGCATTATCACTCCTGGAGAGATAATTCGCCTATGCACATGTAGTCTTTACCCTCGGCTCGGCTTCCTAGAATTCTCTACCGCGGCCCATGACTTCTTTCGGATCTCGGCCTTTTTCAAGGTCTTTGCCAGTTTGCATGTGAATATCAGAAGAAGGATACACGGTAAGCCATGTAGAATGGCCCGCATCCAGATACGAACGGAATAGACGATATCTTCTCCCAGAGTCTGGATCAGGTGCATAGTAAAGGCATCACTTACCCTGACCCATGGAGCAATAGAAGAGTAGCATTCGTCACGATGGGTGAAATGATTATGATGGGCAAAACGCTTTTGCGTGGCGAGTTCGGGTAGCACGGTGACAAATGAGGCCTAAAAGACAAAGAGTTCTTTCCAGGGTGTACTTTGAGCGCGTGTGGATTCAAAGACTATTGTGTCCGCAGTTCAAAGAAGAAAAAGAAGGTTTTTGAAAGACCTTTCTTCAGAGGATTATTTGATTTTAATATGCGGGCATAACTGGGCGATCGTTGAGTCGCTAAAGAGCATGACTGCTAATGTTCATAAAGGGGCTTCTCTGCAGCTTACGTTTCCACTTACCCCAATAATCCCGAAGATGGTGAGCTTGGTGGCCGTTGGGGTACAGACTTGGTAGATCTGGTCAGGGGAGCACACGTAGATGTATCGCTGGACGGCGAGGAAGACGGCCAGCCAAATGGCGGCCGTATGAAAAGCAGATGGAAGCAATTCAAAAAAATATCCATATGCATGACACCAGAAAGCAGAGAGACCGCGTACTGCAATAATCCTTGCATTATTCCACAATCCAATGGCCTTACCGACGTCTACTTGATAGCCTTTAAGTGTATAATAATAGACAACCCAGGGCACGGAACAACAGCCTGAAAGGACAAATTCCTAAATGGATAATCCCCGACCTGTAAGGAGATCAGTGACCGCCATAGAAAGAAGCACAGCGTTTGTGGGAGTACGCAGATGTTTTTGAGAAAGAACAATTATGATAAACGTGTTGGTAAATGTCGTAATGGCGACTAAAGCCGGCATGGCGTACCCGTAGAGAGGTAGAGACCAGTCCTGCAATAAAAGTTAAGATATATGGCACAAACTTTTACCAAAGGGGAATGGGAAGAAAAGTTAAGGAGATATGTGTTTTCGTCCTGCATTAGACCGTCCATGCTCACAGTTCCTGGCGTAACCTGGGCTTGATATCCCTTAATAATAGGATTGAAGACAAGTGAGGAAGTGGGGTACCGTTTCATTTGAGCTAAACATATAGACGAGATTCTTCGAATGCCAACAGCCTGAAACGAACACCTTTCTGTAGCAATTGGCTCTATCAAAAATATGACAACTCTTTCTGTATATTGAGCCAATAAAGGCCAGGAGCAGGAAGGATCATTAGGAAATGGACTGAGAACAGGAGGCAGTCGCCCTGTTTCAAATATTATGACGATAGGGTAAAAATTCTCAGGATGGCAATTTTTGGAGGAAATAATTAGATGTGGGTGCGAGAGAAATCTGGGAAGAGCGGATCAAATCCACAGACATCAAAAAAAGAGAAACACGAGATGTTGGCTTCGCTGGAGTTCCGCCAAAATACTTATTTCCGAAGCAAACTATGTCTAACTGTAGTAAAGTGGAGGCAAATATGGTGCTAATTTCCCAATTTGAAAATAAATTAGGTGTGGGTCCAATAAAACAACCTTTCGGGTTAAACGGTTGACACTGCGAAGGTCACACATGCAAAATGCACTGCCTTCTGAATAGATGATAAGGTCGTTGAGAAGATTTGAAGGTTAATTTCTATTCCTTGATCTTTCCCGATCCCAAAATGAAATTATGCAAACAAATATACAAGGAAAAAAAGAAGATGAGGTTGTTGAAATGAGTTCTTTTGGGCCGTTTCCGATTCAAAGGACTTACTTTTATGGGATCGGAGATTTGTGGCGAGAGCAATGGATATTAAGTAAAACAAGGGAGCGCGAAAGAAGGCAAAAATCGGGATAGGCTCGTCCCGCACAAATGATGTCAAATTGTTCTTCACAGATTAGCAGAGATACGCCTTCCTGTTTTTTGACAGCAAATTTTAATCAAATTCCGACAAAAAGCCGGCTAACGTAGAGATTAATATCAGAACTTTTTGCTCCTCCTGGTTAATTGTTTGTTTTGTTTTTCAGGCTCATAAATAAAATATTCCTCGTGGGATGCATTGAGCATACAACTTGCTCTTGTTTATTGGCTAAGGTTACAAACTCTTTCAACCTTTTCGGGATGTTAATGACCTAACTGGGAAATCGCCTTCGGCTATATCAACTTTCTCGGTCTGAACCTTTTTAGACTGGGTGGACTCCCACCTCGGTCATCCAGGATCGTCGCTCTGTCAAAACATACCAATTAGAGGCTTTCGAGAGAATAGATAAGTCCCTTTAGTGAATCAAGGATAATTAGAGAACATCAGCGACCAATTATGCAGGTACTACGTCTGCTGCGCACTGTTATAGCAAACCAGGAGCCGTTTCTGTAGATCTACTGCTTAATTTCTTTTAAAAACGCTGTAGAAAGTAATAAAATGCTAAGAAAGCTACTAGCAGTTTCTATGTTTTGATTTTACACCGAGTAAAGGTTTACGGCTTGTTTTGAGCCGCTTGATTTGCGTCGTGTTATTCCAGCGTTAACAGTGATTAGCTGAATGGGGAAGTGCGCAATCCTTTGTCGCCTTGATCAGCGATTCGTGTTTTGTTCGCTGTGAATGTGCCAATTAAACATAGGAGGTCTTTTTTTGTCTCTGGCTCCTTGAAAAATATAGAAATACAGCTTCACACACCGTAATTTCCAGTTGATTGAATTCGGCCAATGATAACATGCGTAGCACACAACATAACCTGGTCCTATCGAATATTCTGGGAGTATAGCTTCGACGCCTGGTTTCTTCCCTTTATCAGTATTATTCTACTCTATATTTATGTCCTGTACGTGTTATTTTGCGCTAGATCAAAAAAGTTCAAATCCGCTTATTTCATTATTTTCATAACTACAGGTGGGTCGTGTATGACATTAACATGATCACATTTAGGGATAATTGATGTGATTAACGCCATAGCCACGGAGTATATAAGATTTTCACAACGTGTTGGAATGGGTAAGTGATCAAAATGTGGCTGCATGATAGATTTTAGGGCCCTGTTTTGGGTGGCTCCTTCAAATGACTACTGCCATCACTGGGTCGAACTTCATTATGCACCTTACGGGTAATCTGCTCATGACCCTTTTCCAGTTTACTGCTGTATGGTTGCCTGTCATCCACTTTAGGGTATAGTGGCCTATTTTAGAAATAAAAGAAAGAGACGTATTTTAGCTGTGGAGTCGCAGAAATCTGATAATAATGCTCCTATTGCTGATACTCTTACCTACAGTAATCTATTCTCATCTACTTTTTACGGAGTTTGATTTCTATCAAGATGTACGGGGAGTCTGTATATACACGGGGAGATTTGAGTCAATCTGGGTAGGATTGTAAAAATGACAAATTGGATACCAGCAATTGCAGATAACAAGAATTCTGGATTGCACTTATACTATTCTACAGTCAATATTTTGTACGGGAATGTCACTGGCGACCGTTGTGGGAATAAGGATAAAGACAGCAGAGCACTTTCAGAAAACTATTCCCGAAAAGGTTAGGTCTGTTTAAAGTCATTATGGAAATTCTTAGGGGCTGGTGATGGTTGAGCTGCTGAATGCTCTGTTTGGGATATTCGAAACAACCTACAGTATAATATCAGTATTCGACATAAATACTGATAACAATAGATTTTTACAGTTTATACAACACCAGGTAGAGCAGAGACAAATGGAAGGGGTGTAACAATTATTACAGTTTGTTAGCTACTTTTTCCTGATGATAACGCTCAACGCTTTCACTCTCATATTGCTCAGTGGGAATGTGCGAAAAGAGATCATAAGGAGGTGGACATGTAACAATAATCAAGTGGTGCCCTTCGCATCAACTTCGAGACTATTCGACAACCGGTCAAGGCTCTAATAAACAGTTTTGTCCCAGGGTCAGGACACATTTATATTGGGAAGGGAGTGGAAACGGATGAAAACGGCCATGCTATAGACTTTATTCCCAGATTTCATTTTGCCAGTCACGAGGGAGACGGAAATTATTGCTTTGTGAGGGAGAGAGGACTCGCTTTACCTAGCAATCACCGGCGGATCAACAACACAGAACAAGCGTCCGTACTGAATGCTGTTTTTCCTGATGCTTTAGCATTTGATGAATGAATGAGATTGGTATTTCTCTATTGTGTCCTGTGACAGAATTAACGGTAGCGGGAAGAGTAGAAGCGGCATGTAAAGGACCTTGAGGTCTCAGAGGGAACCAAAGACGGGACAACAACTGCGAAGTAGTTTTTGTCTGCTCTTTTGAGACACATGATTTCGAGGTGGTCAATGAGCCAACATGACTCATTAGTTTGTCTGAAAAACGATCCTTCGTGCTTGAGCCGTACTAGAGAGAGACGGGCTAGTCGATACCAGACGGGATAGTTGCATAAAAACAAGAGAAAAGGCTCGCAGCTTTATCTTGATTTTTAATGAAAGGGGCGGGTAGTTGCTGGGATACCTAATGGGCTTTAGACAACGAGTCTCGCGCTTCATTTAAGGTATCATAAATTTCGGGCCTAGTTCGAAAGTTTGGAGGATCCTAAAACACCCGAAGATGTGAAATATGCTAGTTGTCCATAGGCCCAAATTAACCTGGCCAGCCGGCTGTCAGTTCTTATTTATTCTGAGACCCACTCCAAGTTAAACTACCACATTAACTCAGGTCTATTCCCAAGTAAAAGGGCGAACATTTTGATTTCTAGCCTGTGTGTTTAATCGACAGCTCGAATCTCCCTGATCCTGACAGTGTCATTATTTGCGGTCGCCGACTCTATCAGCCTTCGATCATGCCCCAATATCCTTATGGTTAGCTTTTTCTGCTCTTACTGGTTTAACTATATGGTGATTTGCTTAGATAGTCGACTCCTTAGCACACTCTTTTTGGTTTTGTTTCTAAAGATTCATCTCTTTTTGTAGTTCTCATAACATGCTAGCTCTCCGACTAACTATTTTAAGGCTCTTCTTAAGTTCAGGCAGAAATCACAATTCAGAGATTCACCAAAGTGCTCTTCTTAGAAAGCGACTAGTTCAAGGAGGGTTGATGAAAAGGGAAAGCACGGATAGACACTACCTCAAGTAAGTTTTATGGGTTCAGACATGGAACTAATAGGGTTCATCGAAAGTGTGTCTAATCATTTCCAAGCAGAGCCAAGTCGAAATAAGATGAGAATTCCAGTGCACTTGATTGTGAAGAGCGCAGGCGGTTTGCCCATTCAGGCTCCCTCAGTTGGAAAAAGTTTAAAGGAACTCTGAGGGACCCGGGGAACATACTGTAGATTTTCGCTTTTTTTCCGAAGCCCGGGAAAACGCATTCCTGATCTGCGCGTTTGGTTATATTTTTATTTTTTCCGTTAATTTCAATAAGACAACAATTTGTTATGGCTAATTAATATAAATCACGTCAAAGAATACCAAAACAAGGCCAAAAACGCAGGCGCGTTCAAAATTCAAACGCGCGCCAAAGGCGAAAGAACGCTTGTGAGCACAGTCGTGGCGGGACCCTTGCGCTCAAGCCGAGGTCCCTCAGAGTTCCTTTAACAGAGAAAATAAATTAGAGGAAATGTGAATCAGTAACGGAAGTGTCTCATTCTTTATAAACAAACCCCAATTAATAGTTTGCTTTCAATCCACTTCGCGAACGCTATAGGTTATTTTAAGCAGAAAGAATAAGAAGGAAACACACAAACGTCATCAATTAGGAAGCAGAAGAATCGTTAAGATACTTATGGACTACTTTCAGGAATCCAACAATCTATGTGGCCCAGTCAATGGGATCACTGAACAGGGCAGAGCAACGCGACACCAGCCACGATGTGAAGCTGCGCACTAAGAAGTTAAACCCAGCCTGTGCGAGGTTGTTGTCCAGCAGTGAGATGATATTTTACGGGGTAAGTGTGAAACATACTGAGCTTATGCCGTGATCGAAAGGTGGGTGGGCGAGCCACAGGGGAGATTACTCCCACAAAAAAGGAGAGTCAAAGAGGAAATTGAGTGGCTGTCCCGGGGTAATCAGCCACTGGCTGATGAAAAAGAAGAACATATAACAGACTGACCAAGGGGGGCCTGGGTCGAATCAGAAAACATGTGTTCTCCACACTTCTTCAGCGCGACAAGATGAAAAAAAGCATAATCGCATTCGCAACGGACTTATTCACATTTCCTAGTGCGGAAGGAAAAGGTGCAATATGCCGAGATTTGGCGGTCGCCATAATTTGTAGGAGGCTAGAAGGAGACCACAAAGGATCGTACTGCCACTTCCTCACATATATTACCGCATTATAAATGAGCCATACACACCTGCCTAATCTAATGAAGAAGACCAAACATTGACCATTGAAAATGATGCTTTGCAAAAATGTGCGACTGGATTCAATTGACTTTGGGTCGTAAAACTACGACAAGACGTTGTGCTGAGAGAAATCAACGAAAGAAAGAAGCTGGGGATATTACCCTTGTCAAACCAGGGCTTAAATATTCTATCACTGATTAATTTCTTGACCTGGGCAAGATGTCGGCATCCGAGGAGGCCAGAAGACTTTTTAATAAACCGTAGAAAATAAATCCGTCTAGTTTGCCGTCTGGCACGCCCACAGCTTCACCAAATTGTAGATAAAAAAGTTAATGAAAAGGCAATCAACACGTTAATTGAATTCACCAGCAACCAAAGGCCTTTTTTGATGAAAGACAAACATTTATTATTGAATTTGACCTTAAATAGCAACTTCCTCGTCTCTCTTTACAGTATGATAATCAGTTGAATGCACGCACATTTGTTTCTGATTCCTTCTGGTGATTTACTACTGCAGCTTGGACGGCAGGGGACAACTGCCCCCTGCGTGTAAAATTCGTGGCCACCGAGCACTTGAACGTCATTTATCAATACTGAAAATCCATGCTTCACTTTTCGATCACCCTTTCACATGTTTAACTGGTGTCATCAATCCTCGAACTAGTTTATCCCCATCTTTCCTTTTTACAGCGAATTAGGGGAACACTGTTCACTCTTTTGCCCTTCTTCAAATCTTCTGTCTTCCTCCAAAATATCATGAATACGTAGCGCTACCCCCAACTGACCACTTAAATCAGAACGTATAGTTTTTGCCTCCTTTGCGCTTTCAGCCGCCATCTGCCGTCCGCTGTTGTCACCTCATATCCTTTCACGAGCCTCCGTACCTTCTGTTCCCGCGACATAACCAGCTTTTTTCCAGTAAATGTTAAGCTTTCGCTCTGATATGGCTCATTTATTTAAATCATTAGTAGAAGCAGTAATATTTCGGTGTAGACTGACGTGGATTGAAGCTCTTGGGTGCAATTCAAACAGCGGGATAACGTGAAAGATGGCGCATCAGCAAACAGTGCCACTTTGATTGTCCTCCCGTTCAACTTTGTCTCATCACTGTTTTGAGCATTTGGGGCACCTTAGAACAACTGTCGCCCTGATCAGTTTACCAATACCGGAAGTCTTAGTTTTCCCGTTTGGCTTTTTTCCGTGTCTTCTAGGCTATCCTCTTTCTACTTTTTCTGTACTCTATTAAACTGGGAGTCTTTAGTATTTATATCACGGGTCAACTCTTCATCATCATCAACAATGTTCGACATATTCAGATCTAAACATTCCGAAGAGGCTAAACCAGTAAGTCTTTCAATCTCACCCTTTTCTCATCATGGCAGCTCTCTTTTAACTAGTAATTACTAAGGGGTCGGATCTCTATGTAATGCAGCTCAATGTTTCAAGTCTGTTTTCTTGTCGGTGATTGATTACAGCCTGACTGCCAAGTTTGCGTGGGATGTCGCAGGTCAGAGGTCTCTTCTTCAAAGTGAGACAGGTCAAAATGTGCCGTCTTGAGTAAATTTCGGTTCTAACAGATATCCGATGTCACTGGTTGACACCGAGCATTGACAGAGCGTAGGAGATGCGATGATAGATCGACAAACACGACATTGACAATCAAAATATTTCAGAGTAGCGAGTCCGTTGCTTCCACCAGCAGTCAAATGTGGCTGACCAAGAAAAAACACTTCCGCGAGACAGAAGAATGGAGGAAGAAGAAAGAGAGAATAATCAAGAAGATGCGAGCACTGTCGAAGATCAACCTGGCTCTCGTCCTCACCCGAATGCCGGTTTGTTTTAATTTCCGTAGAAAAAAGTGCATTACAATGGGGAAGGGGTGGAGATGATATGTGGTTATTACGACACTTGAAAAATGATGAGACTGGATCAACAACTGTGCCCAGAACCAATGTTTGTGTTCTCTTGAATCCCAGGCTTTCTCTCTTCCCACCTGCCGCTACTTTTTCTGCAACAAAGGCTCGCAACTCGATAGTCCGTCAGTTACACCTATCCCAATGGACAACTTTTACTAAAAGATCTGTTCTCTTCTTTCTTAAACTTCTTATCTCCTCATAAAAACACAACATCATGGTCTCGGAAGACTCTTCATTCGACCCTGATGAGGTAAGTGCAAGACAAGGAGGCCGGCTCGGGAATAGTCTGTGTAAAACAGTCATTTCCTCTGTGCTCTTTATCATGAACTGTAAAGAGCACAGAGTCTAGAGAACAGTACACTATAGTAAAGATGATAAACATCTGTTCTCAACCATGTTTTCTGAGTTTTAAAAATCATCGCAGCATCTGGGTAGGCACATGCTGCCGAATGTTCTCTTTTGCCAGCTGACTCCTCGACTGGCACCCAAAAGACATCGGCTCGAAGTAGCTCTTTCCTCACCCACCAGGCGCTTTGATTGCCGCTTTTATTCTCTAAACATTCGAAATGGGTACCGAACAACTTCTTGACATGGCGCGGCGTGTTACTATGCACGATGCGGACGGCGAGCTAAAGGCAAAGTTAGACACGGTGGAAGGGTATATCGACGACGAGTCCCCGCCAGCGAAACAAAGAAGGAACAATGTAAGAGATCATATTTTTTACCTTCTATGACGTTCAAATACCAAGCATTCCAGACGATTGAGAAACTTCCGGATAAGGTCCTCCTCCACATGTTCTCTTATCTCCCGCCCCAGCAGGTAGTTCCACGCAATTTATCAACTGATAACTTTGTAGATACTTCAAACGGGAACAGTTTGTAAAAGATGGAGATCTATAGCTAATAATCCAACGTTGTGGAAATTTGTGTCATTCAGACCGAACTTGGGGGGTATTCCGGTGAGTCATTCTTCTTGACCGATGATACTAACAATTTAATAGACCTCTCAATAATACTCCGATGTAAGTTATCGTTGTGTTGTCACTTGTTTTGTAAAATTGTTTATGATACGTTACTTATAACAAAATTCAGGTGCGAGGAACCCATGTGGATCACATTCCACAATTGATCGGGAGCTTATTCACCGAGCTGAGAATTGTGGAGCTGGCTACCGATCTCATCAATCCGAGTGTGCTCCACGAGCTTGCTGCCAGATGCCCGAAACTACAGCATCTTACGCTAGGTATACAACGTCGTTTTCTTGCAAAAACCCTTTTATTAGATTTTTCAACAGCAATGCAACTCCATGATTTTACGGATCTACAGAGCTTTCCTTCCCGCCTAATCTCGCTTACAATTTGTCTTTCGGAAAATATTTTCTTAGAAGGCTTTTTGAGGAAAGTCTACACATTTATTTCCTCCGTGGAAGCTCTGCATATCATAGGTAGGTGTTGATAACAAACGCTGCCCCGAGGAAGAAGTGTAAGCTCGAGTGTCACCCGAGACATGTTACACTACACGTTGGCATCTAAAAAGTGGCTATTCAGGAACATATGAAAAGGTGGAAGACGAAGAGGAAGAGGTCTACGAGACGGTCAACGTCTTCAAATTAAAGCAGTATCTGCCGAATTTAAGAGTTGTCAACCTCTGGGGAGTGAGTGACTCCGCGTTCTTTTCTAAAAGTATTTTAGGTTCCATTTATCACGGATGAGCATGTCGATGCCATTTCTTCCAACTGTGCTCATCTCGAATGTTTATGTGTTAACTACTGCCCCAAGGTAAATCTATTCTATGACAAACGTAAGGGTCTTTGTAGGTAACTGGGGCCTGTCTGAAATTGGTACTTCAAAGGTGCAAGAAGTTAAAGTCTCTCTTCCTGGCCAACACCAGTAGGCGCTCACTATCTAACTTTTTGTTTCTTGTTACAGACCTTGATAACGCCATTGTGAAGACTATCGACTGGGACAAGACGAGACTCGAAGAGTTAGATATCAAGGTAGTTCGCAAAGATCACTGCCGGTAGACAGAATTACAGGGAACAGAATTGTCTTCTGATTCACTTATCTTTATCTTGTCGCGGTTGCCTCATCTGCGCTGGCTGGATGCGGGATTCTTGGAAAATATGACAGATCAAGTTTGTGACTAAATAAACTCGAGCCAGACATATCCTAGGTGCTGGAAGCGTGGGTGAATACTGGGACGATCAACAATTTGCAATATTTGGCATTGGATACATGTGACTCTTTGAATGAGACAGCTCTGACCGAATTCATTATGCGCCACGGTCACCAACTGTATGGCCTTCTCCTCGGCGGACACCATAAACTGCTCGAGTATTTCTGGATGAATATGATTCCTCAGCTCAGGAATATAAGGTGAACCTTCTTCTATCTTTACACTTGCCCCTTTCAGAGTGCTGGTTATGGGTATCGCGGAAGACTGTTGCCCGAAGGTTGTTGCCAAGATTCACGTAGATCAGTTTGTCGACTGTATAGCTCAAAACTGTCCGAGGTTAGCACGGCTAGAAATTAGATGGGATGATGATACATTACGCTTCTCCGATAAATCCAGGTAACGGGTTAGTCCACACTTATTATGGGGGTTCAGTAAATTCATCGATGTTCTGCGAATGAAATGTCTCAAGCTTCATTCTATTGTTCTCAGTGATGGTCAATATTATGAATTGGTCCGGTCGAACTTTGAGCGAGCTGATAGGATGTCGGTCGTTAGGTAATTCACTTCTCTTGACTGGCAATGACTGGGACAATTTTAGAACGACTGAAATGTGCCGCACGGGAATCCTGCATACATCTCGGTTTTACAATCAGCTATTATTCAATTAGCGTTGATCCGCTGTACCATTCCTTTAATAAAGGATTTTAATGTCTTGTTATCCTTCGAGAGAATCACGAGTTCATCGAACAGCTAATATAACCCTTGCACAGTACCGCCTCTTATCTTTTACGAACGTTTTATGGCTTTTGAGGAACAAGGGTTGGGTGGAGCGTTTCAAAGAAATGCGGATATATACTTTGACTTCTGTTATTGTCGTTTGGAAAGTTGGGATACAGGCAGATATGGGTGCAGGAGCTCAATCGACAAATGATAGCCTGTTAACACTCCTCTAAAATTCCTGCCAGAGAAGTTTTATCAGTCTCTAGCCACGCAAGAATCCGAACCATGTGACTGTGTGAAAACTTTGCTTTCGTCACATTTCCGTAAACCACCGCCTCCGGCTCCTTATCACTTACTATAAAAGAGGGAGTCGTCGTAGCCAGAATTATCTCCCTGGTCAGAAAGTCAACCAGATTATTTTCCTCTATAGCATATAATAACAGCGGTCTTATTTTTCAAAATCATACTCCCTCCTTTGCTCTAATGTCACACTTCCATTTCAGAATGCGTGTCCTCGTTTCTCTTGCCCTTCTTGTCGCCGTCAGCTCTGCCTTCGTGGTAGTCAACAACGCCAATCTGTTGGAATGTGAGATGTGCGAGATTGCCGTCCGGACAATCGCCCCAACTTTGGGAAAGGACACCGAGGGAGTTGAACATGTAGGTGCCCTCTTCTACTAATTATATGGCCATTTCTAGATTTTCATCAAGGAGTGTGAGAAGGTGATTCCTGGAAAAATTGGAGAGAAAGAGTGTACAAACTATGCCAACAAGGAATTCCAAAATATCATCAACGAGCTCGAGAGCGGAACAGCCCCCAAGGATGTCTGCACCAAGCTTCACACCTGCTAAATATTAAAATACATGGATTCTCTCACTATTAAACATATCAAAGCATTAGCAACGTGTTTCTTGTTTTTTGATGACCAGAGTCCAGGTGCCAAACGCTATTGTTCCTCTACTTGTTAATTGAAGATTGAAGATCGGAATCGAGTCAAGGCAGTACTGTACTTTTGTCTTTCCCCGTGGAACCGTTTATGGGAGTTTTGCCAGTTGTTCGCTTTCTCCGGTTACAATCTTCTCGTCTCAACTTTCTCTCGGTCCTGGTTCCACTTAAGTTGGTAAATTGATTAGCACCGAGTGGAATAGACGAGAGACCATGAAGCTAAACATAAGGCAAGTGTTCCTCCTGCTTTTATCAGTGCCAGACCACAATCATCCCTCCGAAAAGAACACGATAATCCAAGCTGTAGAGTAAATGTTTATGAGCCCACGATAAAAAAAGCCATACTGCGGACATCACTGATGACAACTACACTGCTGATGCTATCGGACCACGCCACCTCCAAGCGAGCTTTAACCAAATCTGCCCACCGGCTATTAGGCCATCTCGCGCCACCCTACCCGCCCATAGCTGGTTTTGCACTTCACAGAACCGTCGCTTCCATTTAACCCCTGCCAATGTTCGTTTTTCCCTCCATATTCGCTATTTTCCACCGCTGACCCAGCTGAGAGTTGTACTTTACAACACCTCAACTACACGGCCGCGACCTTTCAAAACTCACGCTGCCTTGCTTTTCAGTGCAAGGTCCTTTTATTTTGCTGTCTTATTTAAGCTGGAGCTATTTCCAGCTGTTTGTGAAGAAGAGGCAGCACTTGCCACTGTTTAAAAATACAAGCCCATGCAATTTAATCGATTTTTTGTAGACAAAGGTGAAAAGTCAACAGACAGGTTGTACTCCTCCACGCACGTGGATGTAAATGTGTCCGAATGCTAATCCCCTTTCCGAACATCAAAAAGAACCATATACCAATATATTTTTTGATCTTTTATTTTTTTCAAATGAGCAAATTTCAGAATGGGTGCCGAAATTAATGGCAACGAGCATAAAATTGCTGATAAAGCTGCCGTGTCATTTTACAAGCCTCCTTCTAACTTGGACACTGCTGAGACAAGGCTGAAACAGCTGATCGAGCAGAAGTACAATGTAAATCTGGGTAATCATTTTTGTTTCTCTATCACAAATATTTTTCAGCTGACTATCGTGCCCTCCACCGCTGGAGTTGCGACAACTACGCGGAATTCTGGGCGACCTTTGCAGATTTCATTGGCTTCGATTACGATCGCGTTGCAGATGTTGGTTTTTACTCTTGTTTACTGCTTTTCATCATGCTTTCTATGAAATTATTTCGTTCTTCCAGGCTCAGCCCATTGATACATCTAAGACCATCGCCGAGTTCCCGCGTTGGTTTGAGAACTCCAAATTGAACTATGCGGAAAAGATCATCACAAATGGATCAATCGATGATGTCGCTTTTATCAACGCCAGTAAGTGCGAGATTCTATCTTAAAAATAATTTATTGAAGGATCTCTCGACGATATTGTGCAATACTCATATAAAGATCTGAGGCACGACGTCTACTCCCTAGCTACGTCTCTTAGAAACTTCGGTTTGTTATCCTTCTTTTAATTTTATTTGTTATTATTCCAGGAGTAAAAGTGGGCGATGTTATCTGCGGGTTCCTTCCAAATATCTATGAAACCGCTGTGGCAATGTATGCAACTGCCGCCGTCGGGGCGACTTGGTGTTCAGCCTCCGTCGATTTCGGACCTAATGGCGTACTGGATCGATTCCGTCAGGTAATTTTTCCTCTATTATGCCTTTATCTTTATCTCTAGGTTAATCCAAAGGTTCTCTTTGCCGTTGAAGCTGTCACGTATAAAGGAAAGCGGTTCGATCTCAGCGACAAGCTCAACCAAATTGTGTCCGGTATACAGACGCCTCTACTTTGCTTATATTCATGTTTAGGACTACCTTCCCTAGAAAAAATTATTCTTAAAAATAATTTAAAAACGAATATCGATATGGCTACGTACGTCAGTCGGGATAAGTGGACTTTATGGAAAGATTTTGTTCAACCTTATGAGGAAGATCCTGTTAACTTCAAATTTGAACAGGTAACAGATCAATATGATTGTTTATTCCTTTTTTGGTCAGGTTCCTTTCAATCACCCGCTATTTGTTATGTTCTCTAGTGGAACCACCGGAGTTCCCAAAGGAATTGTTCATACCGTAGGAGTGAGCTCGTTTTGTGTCTTCGTATAATTTGCAATACAGGGTACCTATCTGAAACATGCTGAGGAACATCTGATCCAGGCGGACTCTCGAGCCAACGACAGGATATTGTTCTACACCACGTGCGGATGGATGATGTGGAACTGGTAACCACTGTATCTTTTAAATTCCTATCATTTGAATAGGTTGATGAGTTTCACAATGTGCGGGGGAAGCATTGTCTTGTACGACGAAAGCCCGTTGGAACCGGATCAGCATATTCTCCCAAAGCTTGCCGCAAAGACAAAAAGTACTATGATTGGAATGGGAGCCAAACTTTATGACGAGTACACTAAAATGGATGTCGATTTTAGTAAGTGAAATCGAGCGTATCATTTATTGTTTAAATTTAGATTCCCTCTATGATCTCAGCAATCTTCGGATGGTCTATTCCACGGGCTCACCCCTCAAGCCGTCTGCCTTCGAATTTATCAACAGATGCCTGGCTCCCGGAGTAAGTTGCCATGTATTGCTATTCCACATCTATTTAGCAAGTTATCGGTTCGATTTCGGGCGGCACTGATATTATCGGCTGCTTTATGGGGTGCACTCTTTCCCTCCCTGTTTATCCAGGAGAATGTCAGTGTCTCTACCTTGGATTAGATATTCACGCTTATAACGAAAACGGTAGGCGATGTTTTTCATGTCAAAGTGCAAAAATTTCAGGAGAATCAGTGCTAGACGAGCAGGGTGAACTAGTTTGTATTGTTCCCTTCCCATCGATGCCGTCCCATTTTGTTAACGATCCCGATAAGTCGAAATACAAAAAAGCCTATTTTGAAAGGTAAGAACTTTTAGACCTTCTTATTCATTGATTATAATCTACAGGTTTGACGGAATCTGGGCTCATGGAGATTTCTGTCAAATCAATAAGGAGACTGGCGGAGTCGTGATGTTGGGAAGAAGCGATGCCACGCTGAATCGTGGAGGAGTTCGAATAGGAACAGCGGAAATTTACTCCGTGGTGGAGACGTTCCCCGAGATCGAGGATTGCATTGTCGCTGGTCAGAACATGTAGGTTCCTTTCTCATTTATGGCTTCCCTGTCGGCCGGAGTGACTGATAAGACATGTTCAGACCGAAGGAAGAAGACGAACACATTATCCTCTTTGTCAAAATGGCTAAGGAGTCAAATCTAACAGATGAGCTCAAGAAGAAGCTTGCCGTTGCCATTCGCAATATGATGTCTCCTCGGCATGTTCCTAATGCCGTCTACACCGTTCCCGACATTCCTGCAAGTCTTGATTTATTCATTTACTGTTCTTTTTTTACAGTATACGAACTCCGGAAAGAAGGTGGAAATGGCAGTCAAGCAGATAATCAATGGCTATCCGGTGCAGAAGGCTTCCTCCCTGCGGAACCCTGACTCCTTAGATTGTTACGTACAATTCCGTCTTAATCCAAACTAACGGCCTTACCTCAGCATTATATCAGACTTCTATATCAAACTTCTATAATCAAAAAAGTTTAATGGGTATTTGTTACGCATTCTCATCGATTGAGGCTGTTTTCACTTAATTTGTTATCCTTTAATAAAGCAGGCGCAAGGTAGTATCTTTATTTATGTAACTATACGGTGTTCTGCTTCTGAAATGGCGGATTATGAGATATACAAAAGGGTTGAGACCAAAGATAAGTGCTGCAAATGAGGGAAATGCGCGTGCCTAGCAATGCTGTCAAACAATGTTAACAACAATTCTATGAGGGTGCTGGCAAGAGGTAATCGTGGTAGATGAAACCTGAATTATTTTAAAGGGGGGTGTATACTCGGTTGGAGATATGGGTTCGAGACCATGAAAGAGCCCTGAGACGGTAATGACAGCTACGATACATCTGAAACTCTCGAGTGGACCACTGCTTTACTTGTCCTTCTCCTCGTCGTCCTCGTCGATGAAAGGGATCTGGCACCGGTTTATTGGAGGACTTGGAATGCCTTGGTTGAAGCTGCAACCGTTTGTTTATCCAAAACCCAGTGCAAACAATTTTCATTTATTGATCAAGAGAAAAAAAAACGTGTTTCCAAGATTTGCAGCGGCGCTTTTTTTGCTCTTTTGCTATTTGACTTTGTCCTTATGCTCGGGAGAGAGTAGTCATCAAAATACGCACAAATAATTGCGTGTTCCGACCAAAATAATGTGACCCAGCTTACAGGAAAAGTAAACAGATGAGGTAAGCCCATGTTCGAGGTAGTTTTTCTCTCTCTCGAATTGTGCGCAATGCGCAGTTTTTAAAAAAAAACCTGTGCGACTTATTGTGTCACACTTGCAATAGTAAGTGTCCGTTCCAAGGACTACTTGTTCACTTGAACATTCTAAGGGAAGAAAAAACTAAGGTAACGGGTATTTTTTACCTGCAGTCGGTTGACAATCCCAGCAGTTTCAACGTCCTAATAAAAGCCTCCAAATTCACAACCGAAAAACCAGCTTTGATGGACATTTCATCATTGATACAGACGCTGGCATACTGGTTGACGGAGTTCATCCTAAATCGGTTACTTGCGTACGAGAATAATACCCATGAATCATACCTATTTGCATGGCTAGCCCACCAGACGTCGTTCCTCGTGATTCCCCAGGATTTGCAAGTTTCCGCATTCGTGAGATCGTAGTACGTGGCGAAGTGCATATCCTTAATACGGCTGATGCGTATGACTCGGGAGGATCTGCGCTGAAAACGGAAAGATGACAACGACTATGATTGATGCTGACCACGTGGACGAGATGAATGTCCTCTATTCGAAACTCTATGCGTGGATTGAACTCATAATAGAATTTAATATAGATACTGCCATCCGACGTGACTGCTACAAAAGGATCTTCATAGACTGACAAAATGTCAGCGAACGACAGGGAATCACGAGACGTCGACGCTATGTCGCTACCTGAAACAGCTACTTGACTAGAGAGGAATAAAGATTAGTCCTACTAATTGGCGAAGGAGACGACTGCTGGCTATGAGTGGCACTATGTGTGGCGCTGCTATTCGAGATGTTTACTGAGTTGCTGCTTTTCTCATCTAAAACGTTTCAAGGTCCATTTCAGAGTTTTGGGCAAACCTTCACGATTAGAATCTCTTTCCCGACGACGAAAACTAAAAGCTCGTCGGAGAATGTTCATAACGGTCTTATAACGAATCCCCTGATGACTACCGGAGCTATCAAAGCTAGTATTCATTGCATTATCACCTGAAACGGGGATAATTGGTAGGAGAGACTTTTAAAGGAAACACGAAAGGGAGAGTTGGAAGAGGAAACGTGAGGAAAGAGAGATATTTGATAGAGGGCAAGCATATATGGAGGGAAGACAAGAATATAAGAAGATCGGCATGCTTTTCGGAAAATGACTTGGTGTTTTGGAAACAGATTCACTGGGATCAGCCAAGATTTTCTACCGACGTGAGCTGGATTACACCTGGCCAGTCAAGAAGTCTAGAGAGAAATTTATCACAAAATTTAACCAACTTCCCGCGAGACTGTACGGAGCGATCATTCGTTATCGGCAAACACACAACGAGATTGATGACGCTATGATTCTGCGATAATCAATTACGAGTGAGACAAAAAAAGTGACATTTGTACGGGAAATGCAATTTTGACTGGGAGTTCTTATGAAAAAAGGCGGAATGAGTGGAAATCATGTTATACGCTATTGACGCCACGCTGCCTACGCGGGCAATATCCAAACAAGAGATTATGTGGGAGATGAAGAAAACTGCCCCCTCCCGAGAAATAAATAGAAAATGTTGCCAGGTGCAACAGTCCAATGAGACCGTGAACACAGGAAAGAGCCGAGGAGTGAGTGCTTCAGCCGATTGTTGACGACAAACATTGTGCACCGGCGCTAAATCTGACCTTTCTATTTGATTTCTCAATCGGTGACACAATGCGTCCGGATTAGAAACCGTTTTTATTGGCAGCTTTGAGTGTTTGTTTTTCTTTCAAGCAAATTAGAGCGGGAATTGATGAGAGCTCAAAAAACAAATTGTCAGTCAATAGCGGGCAGATCAAGCGGGGGTAAAGGTTTCTGGGGCGTGGTCGTTCGCAACAAAAGAATAAACATCGGCATTGAAGTAGCACCAAGCAAACGAAAAGTACAAATAACTGTTGGAATTCACTGCGGGATCATTGATTTATGCGCGGGAAGATAATGTGGCCTTGAATAAAAGTAAAAGGAAGCAAAAAGGGAGGAAAAGGGAGGGAAGAACACCCATATCGCGAGGGAATCGCATCAATGGTGTTCACACCATAAAAACACGACTTTATGCCGCTATGACGACTCTTTTGGAGGTCACTCACAGAATATAGCCAATCTCCCATATAATAATGCGAGGTGTCACACAAAACGAGGGGAAGGGTATAGCGAAGGCCAGAAACTATATGCCAAACAGGAAATCATTCAAAAGAAGCTCCAGTGGTACGAGATGTTACGTGTCAACTGTTACAGATCCCTGTTATCTGCCCCTTGAGGCGGATAACCATATGCGGGTGAAACGCCACATTAGCATGTTTTTGAGAAACGTCTAGAAATGGGGAGGGACGCGTACCAAAAGGGTCAGCCATGTGTTTTTTTCTGTGCGAGATCGTTTTAGGCAGAAGATTAATCGAATTCAAATCTGCCAAGCCAATTAAAATCACGTAACCCTATTCGATCTCAAGAAACATCTGCCCCATGGCAAACAATTGAGAAAAAGATCTGTCCCATTCCCTTTCGAATGGACGACGTAAAAAATGGAAGAGCGGCCGGATAACCCAGAAAAACGGAGAGGACAAAGGAGCTGGGAGAATGAGATTGAGCGGGAAGGTACGGATATCTGTCCTTTGGAGTGAGACAAAATGGTACGGTTCCACTCGGTGCAGGACAAAGAAAAACGGCTGGGAACGTAGATTTTTCTAGGTTCAAATTGTTATAATTACGGCAGAGGTAGGGGAATGTTGTTTGCCCCCCTTCTGCCCAAGAATTCAGAATGTATAGTGCAAAGAAGACAATGTCTTCTGTGTACTGTCGAAAAGTTGCGAAAAGAGAGATGAAAGGGCACTGAATGAAACAGGTGTTTATACAGGAGACGTACAGAAAGGCAGCCTTTTTTCAGCTGCTTGTGAATAGTTCGTTTTTTACAACAAAAAATGAGCTGAAAGGAAACAAACGAAGTAAAAGGAAACGGGGCCGAAAAGACCTTGAAATGACGGAAAGGGTATCGAAACCGAGGCGATGGCTATATGGTTAAACGGTAGGGGTTGTTCCAGAAGAAGCAGCGGAATCGATGATAAGCCAAATAGTTGCAAAGGAGGTTGGCAGATAAGAAACTTCGAACCTTTTCCAAGCGGCGAAGAGACAAAGAATACTCGATCATACAGCAACGAATTACACCCGAGGTCATTTATTTTCCGGGTGGGCTGGTCAGAATGAACCGGGGGGATAATTGAGATAAGCGTTTGTCAAAAGTGCAAATGGCCTGCATAGTTTAACGGGGATGCGCGAATGCAACACGCATCACATGGCATGGTATTTATTGATTGGACGGGGCGGGGTGAGGTTAGCGACATTGTGGACCAAGAGGCAGAGACCGGTTCGGACAAAAGATGCCAGATAGAGGCGAGATAAACGCGTCGGCATGCCATCTGTGTCTTCATTCAGGGACACCTTTTCTGTTATTTTGAAAATCACATAGAAAGTCGTCAGAAAGAGTATTAGGCGGCGACTTAACGGAGGATTTAACCGACTGCCCTGGTCAGGAAGATAAGGAAGCCACGAAAATAGATTACCACAGCTGAATCCATTACAATTAGGATCTGATTGTGTTACAGGCTCTGAGGTCAACTGCGTTATTTGCGTGGTCAATCCGAGCCACTGTAAACTGGTGAGAAATCTCTAATCTCATCGCGATGACGAGAAATAATCAGAGAGGCATGAAAAACAGCAGATTTGATGGTCAAGATGTTTGGATTCTCGAGTTCACCTTGGAAGGGAAGCTTAGTCAGAGCCATATGTTGACATAAGGGGGTTCTGCCCTTTCCCTAAGCATTTCACATCCTAATCTTTGGTGCGCCTTGGAGAACAGTCACAGCTATCACCTATTTCTGTCTATACTGACAACAAACTACATTTGCAGTGAATCATGATAGAATGCAAACGGGCGCATCTAGATGTGAAGAAATGACCTTGCTTTGAAACCCTGAGAATATGGAGGATATAGGAAAACATGACGTGATATGGCAAAGGACAGCCGGTGATTCCGACCTTCAAATTACTTTAGCGCAACTAACGGAGAAGGTCAAGGCTGACTATGAGGAAACCGCACAAACTCCTTATAACCACAATGAAAGAAGCTCAGCATACGCATTTCTGATGAATAAAACATACTCAGTCATGTGATTACTTCGGATCATCTGCTTCTTTGAATGGCGTGAATTCTGTGCTGAAATATGATGAGGGGGCTGCAGTTGCACAAAAGGACCCGGATGAGTCGAACCGAAAGACCACTTCAGGTAGTGCAGAGGAAGCCGCAATTGTCAAAGTACGCTTTATTCAAAAACAATTTCAATATCGCCAGATATCCGGGCTCCTTTCTTCAGTTGTAAATAATGCGAAAGCTAAAATCATGTAGTTCCCCGGGTGAGGTGACTCACCTTGTTTGCTACCTGCTTCATCAAGACACTGTTTATGTTATTGTGTTGGATCATTACCTTGACCTAAAAAGTCTATCGTATTCGCGTTGGGTTATCTAGGAAATGTATCTATTTTCGTCGACAACGCGGAAATCTGTTATTGCAAAAAAAAAAATTCGGGCAGGTCGCTTCAAAGGCGATACCTTTCTTTAGATAAAACGAAATTTACGGGACCCCAAACTACCATGGATGTTTGTATCTTTGATGCAAAGATCTTTGCAGAGGAATTGGGCGACAGGTCATTGAATACTGGGATTTAAATAGGTGTATCACTCTTTTTACCTCAACAGCAAATTCTCCATTTTTCGATGGTTCCGTTTTATGTCTTCTGAAAGCAACGGCGCTTCCAATTGTAACATAACGATATCCCATAAAATCATACGAGTTCCCGTACTCTTCTAACTGCGTGGATTTCGCGAGATACTGGAATGTCCCCAATATAATCGTCGGCAATAATCCTTACGCTAACGGTGACATCTTCATTCCTCAACGGCGGCAACTGAAGAATGCCAAAAGCATGGGCCAACTAAACAAATTATCATGCAACACGCGAAAGCAATCTTACTCCTTCCTTGATGTCCAATTCCGCGTTGTCTAGAGCACTATCCGGATCAACGGCTTGATCCCCTACTCCACACATTGGCTCACAGTATGTCCATGAGATTGGAGGTGCTGTTTTGAAACTGAGAACTGTGTTCCTGGAAAATGGAGACAGCAGTCGCGGTACCTAAATTCTCATATTTTTTTATATTAATTACAGCATACGCCAGGAAATGGCAGAGCCGATTCTTTAACCATGAAAAGATTTTTCATCGGTGGGAATGAAGGCAAAGGTGCAGGTTTCCACATGTCAAAGAAGCTTTGGAAGGTCTTGGCGAGTTTCTCTGGAGGAAGAGGCCGCATGTCGCTACAAATACAATGTCTCCAAGTATGTGTCATTACCGAAGTAGCGCTGGTTTTGCTAGCGGTGGCTTTGCCATTGGTGGCTTTAAAACAACCAGACTGCCGCGTTCCATAGTAGTGGTCATCTTCGGCATTTCTATATTCGTCAAAGACAGACTGATGTCGTCTAAATTTTGACAATTACGAAGGAGTTAGCAAGAGATCTTACCATAGTAATCTGCATTCATCGGCGCTGGAGGAGTGAGAGTCGTCGTGGTAGTGAAGAGTACCATGCGTGGACGTACTGGATCTGAACCACTCATTAGCAATCATCCAAGAAACTAACTAGTGCTTATGAAAGGAGCGCATGCTCTCACCAGAGGAAGAAGGAGGAACCACCCGAGCTGAAGGAACATGGCGTCTGACCCTCTTTACCACAATAGGAAGATCAGCGGCATGGAATTATTGTGACCGCCCCAGGAGCACAAAGCTTTATGACCGGTCAGGCTGCTAAGTGTAGGAACCGTACTGTTGACGGTTACAAGGCTTTATGTCACTGCCTGGAAGGCATCCCCTACTCGTCATCCCGTATTATTGGGATTACTACTCGTTTGTTCTTGGCATCTCGCAGTCTTTAGACTTCCAAGAAGTAGACTGCGAAAGATGCCATGACGCTCAGAGCAAAAACCAAAGGACCACTTCCAGGCGCATCATTTAGTCTCAGCTGCTCCCTCGGAAGCCTAAAATGAATTAACTCTTCAATTATGAAATCAATTTTGGTAGCTAAGATGCTTCCGGATTTATTAGACGTTGAACGACGCATTCACATTACACCTGCTATTTCAACGAGGCGGGGCAAAGCTCGAGCAACCTAACAGAAGAAATATCTATTTCTGATGTTGCTAAAAGTATTCAAGAGATTCGAGGTATACGACGTATCGTTAGTGCATTTCGGGGCTGCTTCACTTTCTCGAAAGGAGAACTCAATATACGGTTAGGAGAGAGAGAACGACCCTTATCTTTTGAACATTTGAACTGTGTTTATGTTTCAACCCTTTACTCTCCCTTACAGTAGTTTTGGGTATTGCTGGGAAACGAAAGCAAGGGCATCTATCATATTTTTAGCTACCGAAAGTAACGGAAGTTTGGAGGATTTCTGACGGAAAGGGGTTACTACATATTTATTCCAGGAACACCACACCCGTCTTTACTGTTTTATGTCGTGGTAATCCTTTCAGATCCCGAAAATCCTGGACTTTGCGGCTCCGCATGCGAGTAGTATATTTCATAGTGAGACCCTTGTTCCCGAAAAATGTCTATGCTTTTAGAAACGGGCATGCTGACGTCTACAATTCACATAGATTGCAATCAGTTGTCATTTCTGTTTTACCCAGGTTGAAAGGTTTTTAAAGATCTTTTCATCAAATGAATACATTCACCAATGGTTTTTTCTCTCTCGAGAAGACTGGAAGTTTGTGTTTTGACCGGCCTTCTGAATATTTTATCATATAGAAAAATATGTGTGTTTTGTTTGCAGGAAATACGCAGGACATTACACTGAGCGATTAATGAGTCTCGGCCGGAGGACGACGAAATGTTGCATAGTAAAATCTAGGCAATTGTCTCCCTCACCGTCCCTGTTTATATCTACGTGTGCATACCTATATTAATACAAGAGACCCTGACAACAATTTTTAAATAGTACTTCCCGGTGAGAATTAATTTGCACGCTGATAATTGCAAATGAAATTGACGGGAAAGAATATCATGCAAAAAACGCCGTTCTCTGTTTTGCGAACAGTGCCCTTATAATTACTACAATACATTAAAAAGTGATGAAAAAATAAATTTGTCTATTTTTAATATTTATTTATTTCCTGCAATAAAGCAGCTGTGTACCAGGATGGGAATGCTGTACTTTGTTAGTTCCGGGGGAGACAGCCGCGTTGTGTGCGTGCCCCTTCCTCTCTCGTTTCTCTACGCTCTCTACGCCGATGTTCTCTCGTCTCCGCCACCCAACCAACCCGGCAGTGCAAGTGGATGCGTCTCCTACCATCCCCACCAATCTGTCTCGTACATCGATTCATTAAAGAGAGCGTGAAAAACTATCCCAAAGTGGAGATGTCCTTACTTTTTGCAGAAGTTCGTCTCCCCTGGCCAGTGTACTATCCCCCTATACTTGTCGAAGCTCTAATTGACCCAAATCCTGTTTGCTCTGCCTATAACCCCCAGCTCTCACCTCTTCACTCCCTTTTCTCTGGCCTCCTGCCCTCAACCCCCCTTTAATCCCGACCACACTACCCTTTGCTCCCCCTCTGCACCCTGATAATTACAATTCCCGCTAATTACCTCCCGGAGCGAGTAATTTCCTGATGACGGTCATACCTTGTAGTGAGTGTTTCGACCTTCGCCAGTGTTCAAATATGTTGTCTAACGTGGAAGACGCAGCTGCGCAAGTATTCCTTCCCCGCCAAATAGCTCATAGTCTCGTAGTACGACTTCTTGTCCTCGTAGACTTATGCGTTTAAATCCAGCAGAACTGAGCTGATCCCTGCTTATTTCCAGGCAATGGGAGTCTCCTTCATGGAAAAGACATCCTTTTCAGTCCGGTTGATCTACTTTTCTTGTTTGCCACATACATACAGAGGAACCCTCTTCCCACAATATTTTCTGCTTCCACTTCCAATACCTCGATACAATTCACACCATTGTAGGGCTATTCACTCTTTTCCATTTGTTATAGCCAAGATTTTCTCCAGACTAAACACAAACCTGTCTGTGCGTCTCATGCGAAAATCTAAAATTCTATTGCTTCCTTAGGACACTCGGAGAAACTTCTTTCGAAATAGGCGAACCGGGAAATTGGGCAATTTACTACTCTTTATTACCTCAGTGATCCGGGAGCTACAATGAGAAGCCCCGTTTGAGATATCTCTCGGTCTCTTCCTAGTTTCGCTTTCCTCCGTATTCCTCGTCACGATTACATGTTCTTTTATGGCAATAGACACCATTTGCCCAAATTGTTTGCATTTATTGAATTTTTCAGACCTGTGTATACTTTGTGAAATTGGTCAGTCGAATTTTGCTGCTTATCGTTTCGACTCTTTGATTTTATAAAGATTAGAAAAAGTTGTGATAATAAAAGAAAATTGAATTATAAACAACAGTAATGACTTTTATCGATTGAGCCCTAAACGACGATTAAAGTTGGTTCGTGCTTTTCGGAAGTTGTAACTTGCCACGTGCCTATGAGCAGAGGGTAAACTGCTGACGGGGGCTACTCCGAGTGATCCCCGCTTATTAGCCCCGATCACCCTGTCAGCGAGACTTAGTTCCTTCATACAACAAAAGTACTGTCTTGTTCTGGGCTGGGATTTTAGCTTATCAGAAAATCAATGCAGTGTCAAAATGCTCTTGGCACTGAAAATAACCATGTCCTGGTTGAGACCTTTTCAGTCTCGTTCGCCTTTTCAATTTCTTGGTGACTATCTTTAGTAGGATTAGTTATGTATTCATTGCCTTCTCGCTGATTCTCGCGCCGTTTCTCGGGCTATAAAAACCGGATTCTAGCGTACATTAGGGAAGTACAAAGAACTCTAGACAAAACTGAAACAGAAGCCAGCTGTTATTAAACCATAGTCATTCCCTTCCATTCTCCCTTTCACTTTTAATGTTTTTATATGAAACAGTCCGTTTTCAGGGAAGTGTCCAGCATTTCTCCAACAACATTACTCGCTAGATAGTCGAACGATCATGAGAAGCTGACGATTGTTATGCCCAACCATAGTGAGTTCCTCTCTTATTTCCTCTAGCTGACAGATTAGAACTTTCCCGTTACTGCAAATTTGATATCTGCAATTAGTATTAATCCAGACGCAATTTTTAATACCCTGTTTACTTCCTCGTGGAATATGTCTGATCAAAGTTACACTTCGAGCGCAGCCAAGGTCATACCCTTGTCTCTTCCTTATTTCGAAGCTGCAAATCAATTGCCGACTTCCTGTGTAACATCAACATGGAAGCTTCAAAAGTGCAGCAGCACATTTGGCCCCTGCCCAATCTTTGCTCCCCCCTCAATGCCCTGGAGGCGGAAAAGCTTCGCCTCTCTCGATTCACATGACTAAAAAAAGGAGCTTAGACGTAGATTGAATGGCAGACAAAGTACTTCCTTACAGAAGACTTGCAGCATGAATGCAGATTAGTCTGGGATTATTCTTTGTGGGATTATCTCATCACCATCATCAGAAGTACTTCGTAGAACCTGGGCAGTCATATACGGGGAATCAGCTGAAAGAATGTGTTCAAATGGCATTAGCGAAGAGAAAAAACCTTATCATTCGATTAGGAGGAAGTTCACGAAAGGGAAACCCAAATAAGTTTCACCTAAACTATGGTTCCGTCACGTTTTCTTAACAACAGGTGGTAGTCAAATATTCATGTTAAATGGAGTAGTTTGACGGCTGGGCCAGAGTGAAGTTATTGTCCGAAAATAGGAAAGAGACATACCGATGGGTACTGTTTACCAGTGCAACTGTACTAAAACAGTGATCACTAATTGTAAAAGATATCAGACGGGAAAATACATGAGACAGAATAATCAGTAGACTATTTATCGGAAAAACGGAGACAGTGTATTTCGGGCGAGGCCGAAAGGAAGTACCCAAACGCGCCTGCTGAGCAAAAGTGCACAATTGGAGTGCTTTTCTTAGTAGGCTACATAGCAAGTGCCCTGGCCCCGAGAGTCTCAGTTAGACCCCTCGGCTACATTTTCTGTGCGTTCACTTCCTGGATTGCGTGGCTGCCCCGCCTCTCCGCTGCCACTACTCCCCTCCTGCCAGCGCGCTATGATTCTCTCTCCCGTGTCTATGGTTCTTTATCATCACGATATCTTACCAAAGGGAAAGAGTGAGTATTTCCTCCTTTTATCTCAACTATTCTTTTCCCCAGAGGGGCTTATCATAATTTATTGAGACCGACAATTGCCGTTGCAGCGGCTTCCGCTTCTCAGACAAGGCATATTTTGTTTATGAATCTTCCAAAAGAATCAATATTTCGCCAAAATTACAGCCAAACTTGTTACCCCCTTCACATTCTCATGCTTCCCTGGAAGCAAGCGTCCGCGGGAAATGTATATGAGGGCATTAATTCATTGCGGAACTGCAGTTAGACGGCCAAGAGTCTCGTTTCGCTCGGGCTATTCCACTCAACTTCTCTCGTAGAACCTGAAAATGATGTTTTAAAAAGAATGGTTGTACCCAAATTTAACTACGCGTTTGTTTGCGCGGGAACGAAAGACCTGTGCGAAAACCAGGCGCATGGCAGGGACAAGGCGACTTCAAGTGGCCGCTAGCTGACAAAGAGATTGAGACCAAAGGAACTCTAAAAAAATCAAAATGTTTCAGAAAGAGAGAAAATCCCCGAAGGGACGCTGTGTGTAGTGTGCCAAGATCTGGCCAGTGGAATTCATTATTCGGTACGGGAAGAGGAAGCCGCCCTTTTAATTAAGATAATTCCAGGTTCCGAGTTGCAATGGCTGCAAGACATTTTTCCGAAGAGCACTTGTTGTGAGTTTTTGTTTCTTCTTCAATTTTTTTTGCAATTCATAAGCTTTTCTCAGCCGCCATCCTCCATATTTCAACACTCTCAGTAGTAGCCGCATAAAATCACTTCCGCCCTCTTTGTTGCTTCTTGCCTTTTGCCTGATCTTTTGCATTATTAAGATTTCATACAGCCTCAGTGCCTTTGTTGGATTACTTTTCCGGGTAAACGGCTTTGTACTTCGGATAGCAACATGCATGCCGTGCGCAATGAGATGGATTAGCAGACGTTCCTTGTGTCCAATATCAAAGAGATCAGGGGGCTAGACGTGGTGGGAAGTAATTAGTCCAGCTTCCTTCATCAGAACGCGATTCTCCCTCCTCAATTTCCCCCAACCATAAAATCACGTCAGCTTCTTACGACCATTCCCACTACCAGTAGCTTCAAGGCCACCCAGCTACTTTGACAGCATTTTTGTTTCCGAGTGCTGGGACGGCGAGAGTGCACTCGGCCAGTCCATGGGTCGCGCAGCTGAATAGGCGCCTAGAGACATTGATTGCTTCAATAACACAAAGAATACTAAACTATCCCCCATTGGATTGGTCTGGGGCAGCTGATGCCCCGACCCGAACCCGGAAGAGTCTAACAAGCAGGAGGGTAGCCGAAACAAACAGCACTTTACGCCATTTGTCCCCAGATTAAAAGCAGCTCCATTCAGCTTTCAGAAACTGAAAAGAGTTTAGCAAAAGTCTCGTTTTCAGAACAAGCAGACCTTCACATGCCAATTCTCGGGCGATTGTGTTGTCGGCAAGTGTGAGTTTGTTTATCCATACCAAAGCCTCATTGCCTGAGACTTCCTCCTACTCACGTACAAAGTCACTTCCCTGGTTAATCAGTAGCCATTTTATGCATGGCCAACGAGGCTTCGTAGATGCGACAAAAAGGCGTCTCGTCACTGACGTCTCGTGAAGGAAGGCAATATGGCGCGCTCGATTCTGCGCAAGAAAAAAAACATGTGACTCTTTGGGGACCTTTGTACTTCCTCAATTTTCAGCCGTCCGATGTGTCTGCCGCAGCTGCCGACTAAAGAAATGCTTCGATATGGGCATGGATCCAAAAGGTTCGTCTCGCTAAACCTAATTTGGATTGAGCGAAGGATTCTGGGAATAAGTATGCGGAAGCGCGTCTCGTTTTCTTCAAGCGTGTGAAGATGTGGACAGCGTCTCTCTATATAACTAAAATCTAATTAGTGGTAAACAAAAAAAGTTCAGTTTCCTTTTCTATGATCAATGGGAGTGTCTGAAATCTGATTAGCGCAATGAGCGTTTTATTGCCACGACGCCGAGACCTGCCTCAAACTTCCCGGATTCTGTAATTGACTTCCGTTTGCAGGGGAAATAGAAACGTAGGAAGGCGCCCTTCTCTAGGGGAATTCCATTTTAAATCTGGGCAAAAAGTAAAACTCGCGTTGGCCTCACTTGGCGGAAACATTCTAGTACGTGTTTTCCAATTGGCTGCTTGTTTACCGCGACTCTATATATTGTGTGTGTGTGTGTGTTCCATAGCCGTTGCTATTTCTAGATAGAGAACAGGGGCTCGAGACAACGTGCTAAATAAAGGCCCCGTCTCCTACACGTACCACGCATCATCTTTGCGTGCAAAAGACAGCATGACTCATAGTTCATCAATCCCAGATCAATTTAGAGGAAAACGCGTCGGGTCGAGTCTTTTCGAGGTGAAAGGTCAAAAAAATGTTTTGATAGTTGTTTTCGTACGTTGTTTTCTGCCGCTGTCGGAGTTCCTCCTCACAATCCTTTGCATGTTGTTTTTGTTGACAGCATAGGGAAGCTTCAGACTTTCCCTAGCAAATTAAAAAAAGGCTTTGCATTGGATGGCGAGGAGGTCTGAAAGACGTGCACCTCAGCAAACAAGCTAAAAGCAAAACAAACGAAACAAAGTTTTTACGGAAGCCTCTGATCTTTTTTGCCGACCCCCACCCAAAAATTGATAACAGTATCAAAGTTGTTGTTTTCAGCCATCCAGCATGATAGGGACAAAATTCGGTACACAAAGGCCCTCAAGAAAAAGAAAGAAGAAGAGCGGCGACTGAGGGAAAAGGTGGAATTCCAACTGAAGGAAGAAGTCCAGAGCCCCCAGAGTCAGGGGTCAGTCCGATCCGATCTCTACATCAATACCTCCACTCCATCCTCGAGCACCATGCTCGTATTTGGAGAATTTGATACCTCTATTTTTGACAATGCCCAAGATACTCAACGAGTTCGTATTCAATCGGTCGCGGAGTCAATTTCCGTTTTAGGAATCCCTCCAAGATGTGAAAGTACTAGTCGAAGAGTTGATAAAACTGGAGGATAAGATGCTGTCAGTGAGGAAGGCCTGCCGGTTCGATCCCCAGTCCTCCGCCACCAGTTGCATGTATAATAAGTAAGCATTCCTTTTATTTATTAACAGTTCGTGCCTTTAGATGCTTATTAAAGGACGTAGCGTGGATGGAGACTAACTCCAAAGGCCAAGAAATAAAACGGTTTCCTATGGAGTGCACCCACCAGAACCTAAGGCTGTGGTTTGTGCGAGACCTTTCACTCATGATGGAATGGGGAAAGTGCCTCCCCATAATGGAACGGTTGCTACTTAACGATAAGGTGTGTTTTGCCACTCCGAGGGACAGACGTAAGATAATAAAAAGTTCGCAAAATACGTGACAGTTGCGGCTCGATGAAACTTTTGTTTGAGGACGACAGCAAACATCCCCCCGTTGAACTACACGTTCTTTTTTGCATGGAAAGAGGGGAGATATGTGGGGCCAGAAACACTCTAGTCCCATAAATAGAGATCATTCCCCGATTTTCAGCTGGCACTAATGAAGGCGTTTGCACCCGTATTTCCGCTTCTTCAATTGGCCTTTTACACTTCCAGCAATGACGAAATGACAATAAGTGAGGACCCCGTTACATCACATTTAATCGCGTGGCTTTTTTAGAATTGGAGCCCGGAGTGGAAGCACAAACAACAACAATAGATAGACTAAATTATCCGGATGGGTCATTCATTGATAAATTCAACACTATCCACAATACGTAAGTCTGGAAGAACCACAGTAAGAGAAGTTCTATTTTTAGAGAGGAGATGTGCAACATCTTGATTGAGGGATGCTATAAACTAATGAGGCGGCTACAAATACGACAAGACCACATTGTCCTCTATAAAATGCTCCTGTTTCATAACCCTGGTAAGATCTTTCTTTTGAATTAGCTTTACCCTCGATACTTTAGATGCGGACGGGCTCTCGACAACGGGGAAGAAGACCATCGAAATAGAAAGGACGCGGCTATTGAGCCAACTATTTTTATATCTCAGCAGCGAGCGGGGGAAGGGCTCCGCCATGCTATACTCTAACCTTCTTATGATGACGGCTACTTTGAATGTAAGTTGCTCCCGGCTAATCCTTATGATGTGTATTCTTCAGCGATGTGCATCCTTCGTGCGGAGGGCCTTCGATATCAACCACATTTTCGATAGAACCAACGACCTCATCGATCAGTTAATCATCGTCGGGTTGTGATTAATCCATACGGGACGCCATATTCTCGTGTTGTACATTCTTGCTACCGCCTCCGTCAATAGCCAGATGCCACTGTTAACAGAAACCGTAGATGTCTAGATAAATTCCCTTCCCACCACTGACCATAACCGGGTGTAGAGAGAACCTTACCTCAAAACTATACAGTTAGTACGGAGCTCCCCGGGGTAATCCCTCCTACGGTATAGTTCCTCAGCAGCTAGGCCAGTTCACCCCTCGATCTCTGGATTTGCCGCAGTTTTTTATCGGTGACTTATTTACTTCTTTCATTGTTTTTTCTCTCCCGTTTTTATGCTGATCCCGTAATTCCGTCGGGGCAAGTATTGCGTGTCATCTCATACTATATTGTTTACTACTTCATAAATTTCATAAATTTCTATTATTGAATATAATAATAAAATGTTCAAATTTGATTCGGATGATTCCTATTCCCCGGTTTTAGTTTGTGATCATTTATAATGCGGACCATCAAAGGTGTCGCTTGACTGTAAACAAGATTTTTCTACAATCTGATGGCCTCGGCAGTGTTTAGATACATCTTCCCGCCAAACATGGTGCTGCTTATACTTGTAACCCGTACTCGGCCGATGACAAAGTATCGGCATGTGACATGTAAACAGTCAAATTTCTCGGGAAATGAGATCTGATAGTCAGATAACTGCACACCTATAAAAGATGAGACCGCCCTCCGACTCCTGATGTTTGCTTCTAGTATTTTTTGTTTATCTAGACCTCCACTTCCACTTTCTTATGCTACGGTATGCAAGTCCTACTGAAGTCTTGCTCCCTCTTACCTGAATGCTGATAAGTTTTCGCGCCTCTTCGGTTGACATGAGTGATGAGAATACAGCGAAACGTGAGTGATGTGCATAGCTGATCGAACCATCTTTGGCGGGAAACCGTTTCAAGTAGTTTGTGATTTGGCAGAACAGCTATGTTTGACTGTATTACGTCTGCTTAGTCATCGCCCACAGTTGTAAAATGTGTTGTCGAAAAACAAGTTGATCAGCCTACGGAGGTGATCACAAATAAAAGAATTGGAACGGAGATACGCATAATACAGATTCATGCAAATACGTTTCTAAACATGTGATGTTATTTTCCGTCTAGGAGCTGCAACTCAGTTTTAGTTGAAAAGGCATACAAATCCTAGGGACCATGTTTAAAACTCGACTGCCCCTTCAAAAAAGAGGGTATGCTGCACTTGCTGTCTCCATAGATCGTCTAATGGTTCTGGATTCTTCTTCCCAGAAAAATTGGCCCAAACACCTGTGTACCAGCCGAATTCAGTACGATAAGATCAAACTTGGCCAGTGGCGGTGATCCCATCTATGCGCACAAATCCCCGCCCCCCGCTTTGTAGTCCATTTTCACTGCCGTGTTACTCGGATCCTCCTTTTAACCCGATACCCTACCAAGATAATTTTGTTGTTCAGACACTATGGCCACCATCGCCCGCCTCGTCGAATCTACTCTTTCTGGAAAGACCTTAGCCGGCTGTTTCGTCCCCGAGAACAATAACGAGGGATTCACTGATGCCGCTGGTCTTACTACCGTTACTCTTGTCAACGAAACAAATGATGTCATTGCCTTTGGGGCTGCTGTTCCTTATACAAAAACTGCGGTATTCCTTTACCTGACCAGGAAAAGTAATACAAAAGCTTCAGATCTACTGTAGCGTTGATACTGTAGCAGATAAATATAAGGATCACACCGTCTGGATTGAAGAGGTCGTCGACAAGGAGAGCAAGTCTAGCAGAGTCTTCAAGGTTAGCATATTATATAACTAACAATATTTGAGCTCTAGACCACCAAGGATGTCCCTCACCGTGTTAAGCCCGACTATCACAATCAGTTCGAAGCCGTATTCTCCTATTCTGAGGGAAAGTCAGTTTTCGGTTTCTTCACTAGATACCATCTTTATTGCAGACCCGCTTTCGAGCATGTTTTCGAGAAGTTGGTAGACAGTACCATCGGATTGAAGCAGATGGGTACGGAGAAAAATCTGACGGTGGACATCACAGCCGAAAGCGAATGGTAGTCGAATTTCACTTGGAGGCTAACGAAAGTTTAGTGAACTTGCTAGTTCTGTCGCAATGTGGAGAGACACAGCCGGGGCAATTGTCAGCGACCGCAACCGCTACCACATCTGCGAGGTTAACAGGTAGGAAGCCCGGTCAATCTGTCTAATGGGATCCCAGATATGAGCTCCTTGCCTTGGACAACGAGAAGTCCTCCGTTGAGCTGGAAAAACTTAACGACGAGAACCTTCTAGACCTGCTCGATTACGACGCCGATGTTTCCGTATTCGACAGGGAGAAACACGTTACCGCCATGATAAAAACGTCCGGAGTGAGTTTCGCAGAAGTTTCTTTATCATACTAAAATATCTAGGCATTCGGTTTCGTGGCAAGAAGAAACAACCAGGTCACCGGATACGGTCTGGCGCTGAGGAACAGAGTTCTCCAATGTTACGGGGAGGACGAAGAGACCATTAAGTAGGCGTTCACATTTTCTGTATTTGCCTCAATATCTATAGGCAACTCCTGGCCACGATAGCTGCAGAGATCATGAGCTCTGAGGTCAGCCTCTGTATCCGAGAAGACAGTTTCCCCCTGATGACCCAGCTCCTTCAAAACGCCGTGAACTCTTCTCGTGTCGTCCGCCTGCACACCCGCACCCATCCCAACGGAATCAAGTGGAGCAAAGTGGCCTGCCCCAATATGGGCCTGCATCTTTTCTAACTTATTCCGTGTCCTGTTACCCTACATATCTTATTTACTCTCTGTAACAAACTGGTTTAATAAATGGTGAATATTATGCGCTGGGGGAAAACGAGCACAAGCCGGTTTAGTGGAATCAATCCTCTGTTAACAACCCATATGACCTCGAACGAACGAAACTTTGCTCTTATTATTTTTACCGATCAGAAACAATTTTATAATATAGAACGGGCCAGATGGAGAATAATATTAACCGGGATCGGTTTACAAATCAAGTGCACGTGATGATTTGAGGAGAAGGATTGCTCGTATTGAAAAGTATACTGGCAATGAAAGACTGCCGTGACGCGATGCTTAGGAGGGGAAGAGAATACACCGGATCTACAGGACATAATGACATGATATTCTGTTAAGGCAGGAGAAGACGGCGCTTTGCGCTTTGAACCAAAAAATCTAGCGAAAGGCTATGGTTGAGAACCATTCGAGTTTTACAAGAAAAGGGAGAACAAGAGGGCAATGAAAGGGGCAACAATGTTGGCGGAGTTGAACTTGTCGGGGTTGGGCCTCTCTTCCCATCCCTCGGTCATCATTCTTCCGACATTTTCCCAAGTTCCATTATGCGCATGTGGTGGCTCAATTCCAAGAATATTCAGGACACACTAAAAAAAGCTATACTCGAGGAAAATTTGATAAACTCACTTGATAGACATCGACGAGATCTATAGGAGGGAAGCTCTCCCCGGCCTTGAAAGCGGGTCCACGAGCGAGGAAAACCCCTCTCATGTTGGCATTGTCGGGTTCCCAGCCACTAGTCATTTTCAGTTCCTTCTGCATATTTGAAGGAGCAGGAATGGACGGCAATTCTCTCTGAAAAAAGCGATCAAATACAGATCTAAAAGAAAATTACCGTAATGATGCTAGCTCCAGGCTTTGTTACCAAGACAACTCCGCTCATAAATCTTGAATTCTTCCAGTTGAGTTCTTCGGGGATCTCCGACATTTTGTAGACCTTCACCAGGGGTGTGTCGGTGTCTTCGTAATCACCCATAGGGGCCCATTGGTCGCATATTCTCAATTCGAAGTGAATCTAAAGATACTCGGCTGACTAGCTACAAGAAGGCCTACGTTTCCTTCCTCCTCGGGATCTGTGAAGACCATCAACATGGAGTGGGCGTTTACAACCTTCTTGACCTTGGAATAGTCAGAAAGGCATTCCTCCAAATAGAACTGCTCCTCGTCTTCAAGAGACTGCATACCATGCGGGGACATGACAATTAGATTGGTCGAACTGCCCAAATTATTCTCCTCGATTTGTCGCTAAACTGGTAGTTCAAATGGTTTGGGGGAGCAAGAACACCTGGATGTCATGGATGAACGTATCAATTTTACCCAGAGCACGAGCAACTTCGTCGGATTTCTGACCGTATTGCTTCTGGGCCTCTTCTAGTTCACCATATCTGACCAAGAATAGCTGAAACCAGATTATTATTAAAAAATAGAACCCGTTTTATACCTGCTGCTTATGGGACTGATACATGCTGATCGTGCTGATCATCTCAGAGAAGTGATCGCCTAACCTGTCGGTTTGGCCAGGTGCCCCCAAATCCATTCTTCTCTTTGGGGGGACTTGCACAACCAGGTCATAATAAGGTCTCTAAACCAGGTTGCATTAAAAATAAAAGACTTACGTGACAGTGGGCGAACCAGTAACAATAAATGTTAACGTGCTGTTTTCCAGCGGTGTACCAGAAAGGAGCCGGGCGTCCGTCCCACCAGATATCCTCCGTGTCGTTCACACCCGTCCCTCGTTCAAAGGTCATGCCGGACTTTTCGTCCCACATGTAATCCGCTGTGAAACCGTGATTTTCTGTGTGAAGACCTTTGAAAAAGCGCTAATTAAAAATCAATGAAAACTGTACCGGTGACCAAAGTCAAATAGTTGGGCCATGACTGGGTGGGGAAGCTGGACTTGACGTATTCCGCTTGGATGCCGTGCTCCTGCAGCTCTTTGATACCTGCAAACCCCTCTGTTAGAATAACGGATTATCTACTTGCCTATGGAAGTCTCTGGCCTAGAATTATTAAGGAGAGAAGCACTGTAGCCGTCAACTAAGATGAAGATGATATTCTGCCCGGCGGGTTCCCGTGCTGCTACCAATAAAGGCAGCAACAGCAGTAGGTACCAAGTCATACTGAAAGTTAAATAGTTAAGTTAAAAACTTAGTTAATGACATCAGAAGGACAAGACGGGTGTACACGTGAGAATGGCTGGTGTTGCCCTTCTAAGGAACAATGAGGAGGGGTCGCGGTGAGTAAGATGTTCTCGTATTGTCTGGATGTCCCACAGTGTTTGAAAGAGAACAGAACCGCCAAAATTCGAGAGAAAGGCATAAATACTTTTGGTTAACGGGAATCAAATGAAACAATCTCACTCACAGGAGGAAGCGGGTTTTTCGGCTTTTGTTCCAGGATGCCAGACGATGTTATAAGTTAATGACAAACAAGTATGCTTGTCAACAGCTACAAGCGTAGATCAATCACAACGGAGGCCTGTTCTAGTGGAGGCGAATAGACGAAAAGGAGTGATCGCATCATGGCATTTGACCTATCACCAGTTAACAGCTGCGCGCAACATTTTGTCGCCCCGGAGACTCTAACTAGTGCTGTTAAATGGCTACACCAAAACTGGCTACTGGTACTACCAATAAATTACAAAAAGTTAGCATAATTACCATTTCCTAGAGGGGTGCACCTTCTTTAAACCTAATGCCTGTCATTTTCGCCGCATCACCAGGATCTATAAATGCGAAAAGTGTAATTTCTGCGGTTTTAAAGCCCGTAATTTAGTCTAATCTGTTTCTTCACAGGCAGTCAGCACGCGTTACACATGTTCTCGTGTAGTGGACATCGTTACGTATCAAGTTCTCACGCTGACATCCGTCGAGACAAGTATGACAACATAGAAGAGGGATAGCAACAGTGATTGTTGGAGATGTTAGGACCGTACAGTGAGGAACAGAAAAACAGTCGATGGGAGCAGAAGAGTAACCACCCAAGCTGACGAAGATTTTACACAAGTTACTGAATTAAAACTCGGCTTCGAATAGCAGAAGGGCTGATTGGCAAGGTACGAGAGAGCCCGAGGTTTTATGAGCGGCCGCATGGAGAAGTTAGTCGAACCTCAGAACAATTGTGCTTTTGTTGGTTGTAAAGCTTGCTCCTCGAGTTGTGGAAATAGTGAAAAGAGGCGGAACTACAATTAGACATGTGTAAGGCGGGCCAACTTGGGGGAAGATGCAAATGGTCACACCTGGTATGACTGGGCCGAACTCGGAGAAGGATCGGGACGAGTGAAGAGTAGACATGATTACGCAATGCTGATTCTCTTCTCTCTTAATTGCATTAGGCCATAGCATATGGGAACGAAACAATCCCTTACGGCACGCAATGGTCTTTCGAGGCATTGTGCCGCTTCCTGGCAGTTTCGAATAATGACCATGTCAGGAATTTATGGGGTTTCTTTTTCTTGGGGAAGTTAAACAAATTGTGAAGTAAAGAATCGAGAAGTAAATCTGCTGTTGGAAGGTTATGGACTCTCGGGTGATTAGGCATACCCCCGCTAAAACATCTGGATCTCAACAATCTTTTTTCTAAAAACTAAACTAATCTCATGGAACATTTGTTCGCCCATGGCCTCTGGGAAGAAGAAGAAGAAGAAGAAGAACAATTGCAAATGCCTAGTGCAGCTGGTATTAGCGGGGGAAATCCGAGTAGACTCGATGCACACAAACACCCCGTTTTTTAGCATCTCTTTTTTATGTTTTGATTAGTGAACGCCCCGGGGATATTTTAGTTTGTCACATTTGTCGCCTTTGGTGTTTCAAGCGTTCCTAGTAAGATGCGGGATAAGACGTATCCCAGAAGATAGAGGGAAAGGAAGCCCAGAGAAAGGAGTGGCAAAAGTACGCGGTCCTTTTATATCTCGCGTAAGTCTAGACAATAAACATTATGAAATACTGCTCGATGCAAACGGGGAAAGCGACTCGCCTTGACGTGAGCCGTGTTGTTTATCACGAAGAAAACAACAGTATTGTAGAAAGATGCGGACGTTGTTTTATAGTTGATGAGCTTAGAAAATATATTCCTCTCAGACTACAATAACCAATAATATCCCAAGACCAGCTGGCAGATGTCCAAGAACGCGATGGCACTTGTTTGCGCAAAAGAGGCGAAAATTCCTTACACCGCGTGGGTGGCAACTGACGAAGGAAATAGAGCTCAGCAGTGACAGTTGCGATGCATCTTAATGTAGAGCCAGAACAAGTGGACAATCCAAATAAACTAACCGGTCAATTCCACTTTGGGAAAAGAAACGCGGCCCGAATTCTGTTTTTGCCGGCCAGCTGGTGAGTTCACGCTCTGCTGAAACATATGCGGGAGAGGGAGCATAAAATAGCTAGGAGATACCTATTGATAGCCGGTGTGAGCCAGGGATTACCCCAAACGCGACAATGGAGGACACCCAAGGGGGGTGAGGCCTTCAGGGTCAGCTAGCGCAATGCTAATTGAACTTTTTTTTCTTTCGTGCCAACCGGTAAGGCGAGCAGTTAAAGGCGTTCGGGAAAGGTAGAGAGGAACACAAAAAATTAAAATAATGGGTGACACTTTAGTGAATTTGTATGGTGAGTCTGGTGGCGCCAACGGCTATGCCACCTGACACATAGACATGCATTGATCTCACTGCCACAAAAACCGAAGCAAATGGCAATCACAGCGCTAGCTGAAGGCACTCTGCTCAGCTGCTTTTTTCTGTTGGAATTCTGGCGTCCAGTGGAAAAGACCGAATGATATATTGCGGCTATTTACCTTGTTCTCCACACCTGGTAGAACAAAACAGAATACTAATCTGCCATTGATAGGTAACGACCGACCTGGCCTCATAAAATGTTGTGCATCTCATTTTATATGCAATTCAAACGGTCGCCGCCACACCTTCTGTCCTCCCAAAGAGCCATGTTGACAACTATGACAGGAATAAGGGATGCCTAGAGTTTATTAGCATTGTAACCGGTGGGGTGAGGTATGCGATATTTACCAAACTGTACATTTATTACTGGGATTCATGGGAGAGTCAAGGGGACAATTGAAGGCACTGGCGAATTCCGGTTGGTTTGCCAGGACGATGTTAACCCTGTATTTAGGAGGAGAATGGGTCTCCGTGGCTAGATCGCTCAGAAGACTGAAGGGCCTCTGGTTACTGCACCACGTCTAAACCATTCATGAGAGGAAACAATCTCAGTGTTTACCATTGCATACGACATGAAGAAGATCTGCTCCGAGGAATATTGCTCTAATCCCACCAGGGATGTTGTCTTGTTCATATTTAAAGCGCTCTGAAACACTATGCTAAGTATTCGGTAATGGAACTTACTCGAACGACGATTCTCATCCCTCCATTGTCTGCGATATTCTCTCCAAGAGTCCGGGACCCGTCAATCCTTACCCCGTTCAATACTTCAGTGCTACCGTATTCGTCCTCAATGCACTGTTTCTTCTTGTCAAACTCATCCCTTGTCTCGGGATTCCACCATTCAACTCTATTTCCAAACGCGTCATAATAAGAACCTTTAACGAATAGAGATTGAGGCGGGAGATGTCTTACCTTCGTTGTCGAATGCATGGGTGATCTCATGTCCAATAACCATTCCAATTCCTGCAAAATTCAACAGCTCCGGCCAAGAGGGATTATAGTAGGGTTCGCGCAGGATACCAGCCAGAACAGCTGTAAGCTGTAGGTTTTTTAACAAAAGGATTAGTAGATCACCGATTTGATTCTGACTGGGATCGTAAAACGCGTTGGTTTCAATTGGCATGGCCTCGAACGTGTCTCTCTTGTTGAATTTCCCCAGCGTTTTTAGGTTCAAGTAAAATAGATTCCTCTCAAGAGCCTCACAAATGGTGTAATAGTTAGCCTCCATGTTGTAATTGACCTGGATTTGTATCTATTAGATTGAAAGAGTCCCAACCAGTGCGTAATTCTCTTTGATTTTCTCCGGTGAAATAAAGTAAGGGTCGTATCCAATGAAAGGTTTGATAGCGTGGGCCTTCTCTCTAGCCTTGCTCTTGGTCGCCTCGTCCATCCAAGTATTCTCTTCCAGGAGAGACAAGAAGTTCGCTCTGACAATATCGACCATGGTCATCACTTTTGCCACTGCAATGAATTAAAACATTCCCCAGTTTATTAGCTGGTGCCGTACCCGAAGTTTTGTCAAAATACTTCTCGACCCAAATAGCGGACAGTACATCCGCAAACTTGCCCACGGTTGCTTTCAAGCACGCCTCCTTGTTGCCCGTTGCAGTAGTCCCGTACAGTTGTTTGTTGTACTTCTAAATAACCGGTCAACCATCCAATATGCATTGCCTTACCTCTACAATGCTGTTATATTTGTGATCAAAGAAGGGAGCATATCGAAAGATGACCTTCCATTCCAAGTAGTCAATAAACCATCTGGGTGGCATTCGGGTGACCATTTCCTCAATCTTGAAGATGACGTAGGCATCCCGAAGACTGACGAATTTACGAGGTAGGCTGGGCACGAGATCGGGTGGAAATATTGCAGAAAAGTATCGGAGCCAGTCGACCTATTAGTATAAATAAGTAGAAGAACTGGGCGCATACACTGGGAAGCTGGGCAGTCAGCTCGACGAGAGGGATGCTCACCGCACCCGGTTGGGACTTCGCTTCTTCGATTATCTGAAATTATTGCTGCTGGTTTACAGAGTAAAAAAACCTTGGCCAAATTGCGATCAACTGTGAAAAAGTGTTCGACTTTGTGCCATATTCCTTGAGGAGAATAATTCAACACGTCCTTTCTTTGATCATCTACTGCCAAGAGAGAGAGCAACTCAAAGAGGGATCTGCGGGTGGCCACGTACTCTTCCGCATAAGCCGGGTCAAAGTATGAAGCATAGGACAGGGTAGTCTCAGCGGGAGAGATCTGCGGTTACTGTAAAAATGAAGTAGCCCCAACTGACAGTAATTATGTTAGTGGTCGAGTTTAACTCGTCTGGTGCTACATAGACATTGTATACCGCCACCTCGGGAGCCATCTCTATCAGCCAGTCCGTCAGATACAGTATATTCCGTCTCATCCACCTAGAGCTTCGATTTTAAAAGGCGAACGTCTCGGTACCTGAGCTTGGCAAGCATTGCATTGACTCCTTCATTCGACGTGTTGTTGAAATTCTCTATGCACTTCAAATAATAGATTTTGGCTAACGCTTGCTCCCTGTCACTGTCAAGGCTGAGATTTTCCATTTCAACTAGAGAAAGTGACTTCCAATTGACAAAGAATGATACCTTTCAGCTCTTCCAAGATACGGTCACCCATGTCACCCATTTGGTTTATGTCTCTCTTGGTTTCTGGAATGGGGTGCTCCTTGATCCACCCATCGCAGACGTAGGAATAGAAATCGTCACATGGATTCAATGATTTGTTAATGGAAGAGACCAGCTCTGGATGCTCGAAAGTGATATTCTCTAAAAGGCTTCTTGTGAAATTCCTGTGGTATTCGCCACCCTATGTCACAATAGGAGTAACACATGGTAAAGGGTAGAGCTACGTCATACTTTTTTGTGCACCACATGTGTCATACTCTCTCTCCCTCTGGGAACGCAATTTGAACTCACGCGTTCCACATAGAGTATGGTGTTGATCTGGTTTCAAAAATATGCGTCACCTGGATGATCATCCGCCTGTTGGAGAATATTCACCGCGGCAGGCTCTTGAGCTGTAAGAAGGAGGAAGTGTGGGAAGATGAGCAAGATGAGCTGAGCTAGGGTACCCATCTGTTGGCTGGGCCACCCTAACGCCGGCTGACTGAGCTGAAAACTGCCGAAGTGGATGGTTGATGGTCAAAAAAAGAGGAGCACACGGGGGAAGAGCCCGATGACAGTAGACAGTCATGATGAATTGACCTATGACCACATCTGTGGGAGGGGAGGGATTGGGTAATGAACATGCCAGTAGGGAAAGGGGAGTGAAAGGTTGAGTCAGATCTCGATCGCTGGTAGATTATCCTAACAGAATAGAACTGCATACCGGTTGGGGGCGAACGGAACAATTGATACAAAATACCGTCGGTCCCGAAATCTGTTATTTCAGATTAGACTGAGAAAAAACTCTTAAAATATCATATGAACTTCGGGTTAAAAGGGGCACTGCCCCTACTTACGTAGTCTTTATCCGATTATTCTGTCCTTTTTCACGTCAGACATGTCCTTGACTTTTTGCATACACTGACAGTTACAAATAAGGAAATAGACTCTTTTGCAAGGTGGATAAACTGGAAAAAATGGAAGACGGTGGACCTCAGCTGGGTTGTTGCCCTGAATTGCCGTACAAAACGAGCAGATGCAATATGTTGAATGGATGTAGGGAACAGCTTGCTGCCTTTTTATATTTATTTTATCCCCGAAGCCTATCATTTAGTTTTCGAAATACATACATGATATGCTTATTTCATTTCTCCAAAAGGGGGATTGGCAGGGTGCCTGGTACGCCCTTGCTAACATGTTGGAAATCTGCTCGGCATGGTGTTGCAAGCTGCTTTGCCGGTCGGACGATAGACATGATCATGTCCGTGTCGCAAGAATGACGAATTGATTGTTATGGGAGAAAAAGACGAAGCTCTTCACTACTACCTTGTGAACAGGGTGGGATTAGATGATAGCTTCGATGAAGGATTAGACACTGTTGATCTTAAAGATATTAAACTAGCAACTAGTCAAGTACATTACGGCATGTTTGTATTTAAAATAATTCCTTCGTTTATTGGTTAAATTGAGAGGGCAACAACCGCGACCACGGCGCCATTCGGTCTATAGGCAACAGGGGTCTGCAGTCTTTTGTCGCCGAAAATTCGTCGATTATCTTCCAACTTTTATGGCTTCTGATCCCCATCGGTTATCCGAATTGTGAATTAACAGAGAAATACAAGTTTAACAGTCCAAAGCTTGGACAGCTCTACCGTTTACACTTGTTATTGCACAAAATTTGGACAATGATGTGATAATTCATAAGAATCAGTTCTCCATTTACTCAATATCATTCGTTGGTAACACCTTGAGAAAATTCACATAATAGTGTTTGTAGTTACAGTAGGGGCTACGATTATCCTGTGTTTGCGTACTGCAATAACTGCGGGACGTCGGGCGTATTCGCCTGAAATTCAAACGATTTGGCTTCGATTCTAACGGTTTTTTTTTCTTTTTAAACGAATAAAACAACAAAAAACAATTTAGTAAAGTTTTCTTAAATAATTTTAACAGATATAAGAATAGATCAACTTTTTTAACGCCCTAGGTATCCAATGGTAACGTAACCTATAAAATGCCCACCATTTGCAAAACCAAATATGCCATTCTTTTCTATTTGTTTCTTTCCTGTATTCATTTTTTAAGAAATTCACAAATTCGCTTTTATTTCTCCCATTGATTTTTGACTGCGCTTTCCGGATCTCAAGCGAATCTAACGCTAAAATGACATTTAAATCGGTTTACCCTCCTCTTTTATATTTAAATATTTATGTCTTTATATTATGTTTTTTTTTTCAGGTATGAGACCGAAGAGGCTTTCAAAAGCAGCCGAGGCTTCCACTTCTCAAATTGAAAGAACGCCAACTCCTTCGAAGCTGGGAAAGCGAGAAAGACAGCCCAGGAAGATTTTTAGCCCCTCTGCTTATGATGAACGTCGTATTATAAAAGAAGAGCCGGTTTCCCCAGAAACAAGCAGAGCGCCGTCACTCAACAGAGCTTCTCAAAACAATGTAAGACTTATTGAATTTCTCGGCGATTAAACGATCGCTGAGAAAAGAAAAGAAACGAAACATTGGATCTTACTGACACCCACATTATAGATATCCGAGCAACGGAGCACTGGCCCTTCTTCTTCTAAAGAAACTCCTAAGACAGCACCACGGCCGTCGAGCCAGGTACACCCTTTGCTAGCGTATTATAAACATTTTATGTCAGAACCAAACAAAGCCGAGAGAAGGCAGTGATGAAATACAAGTGGTGGCAGTGAAGACAGGACGTGTGCGTCAATCAAAGGGCGGAGAATGGGTAACTTGTCTTTCCCGTTTTATGCTTTGACGTATCCCGCTTACAGAGCTCTCCTTTTGTTAATTCGCCTCAAATTCATGTGGAAGCGCCGCCAAAGATTCCTGAAAGGGAAATAGACAAGGAAATTGAAAACGTGGTTAGAGAACCTTCTCCAGAAATTTTTGTATGTGTGGCTGAAAAAGCTAATGTGTCCAAAGTTTAGACTCCATCACTTGCTGAGCGTGTTAAACGTCATTCCGCTGCAAAAGCGAATGCCAACATGCAGAAAGCAGTGGAGGTTCGTCGTGTATTCCTGTCTACCCTATAGAATACACCAAAATATGCTCATTATTAAGGTACAGCCGGCAAAAACGAAGAGTCCTGCTAACTCTTCGAAGAAGAAGGAAACCCCACCCAAGAAAGGTCAACCGCTGCCATCACCTGGAAGTACCAACTCCGAAGTACAGGAAGCACCTAAGGTGTCAGAAAAGACTCCCACTGTTTGTTTTCTAATAGATTTTTCGTAATATTCATTTAGGCTAAAGCAGCGCCCAAGGCGGCTTCTCCTTCGGTCCAGGTCGACGCGGAGGTAACTCTCGTAAGAAAAGAAGCAGCAAAAGAAAAGCAAAAAGCTGTCGAAAAAACATCAAAGGAGGTGAATATTCAGTCTCCTTGTCAATAGCAATCAACTTACAGACGTCGAAAATTGATGTTGGAATCACGGCTGCTATAAAGCCAGGACCTATCCAACAATCTGCCAACGCAGTATCCAGGGCTCCTCCAAGTCAGGGGTTTCCTAAATTTCTTCAATCAACAGCAAGCAAGGTAAATGATATTATTTCAGTAAATACGAATTGTGTTAACAGAAAATAAGCAAAGGGACTCCGAAGACGGCACAACAGAAGGCCCTTCAGACTCCGGTGTCCAGAAACAGTCAAAAGCCTGCTACCGCTGTTCCGCCTTCACAGGGGGAAAACAAGCAACCAAAGGTCTCAATATCATAAGTATTTTAAAACAGATTTAGGCCATCAAATCCCTCCCCGTAGCGAAGAAATCTTTGACGCAATCGTCAACTGCATCCAACTCGGCGCCACCCGTGGAGACATTCAAAAAGACGGTCGAGGTAATTTCTTCATATGATCAGAGAATCTTTTGCAATATAGATCGAGCAGCAGGAAAAGCTATCTACAAAAACTGATCAAGTTCTGGTTAAAAATGTTCAGGAGAAGCAGCAAACTCAGAGCAATCAGGTAGGATATCGCCGATTGCTTGTCATTGATAGGTTCAGGCTAAGAAATTGACAGAAGTCTCAAAAGATGCTGTGGAAAAGACGTTGGAAGCAGATAAGCCCAACCAAACTACAATGACGTCAGCCAGCGGTACGACATTACCACTGGTAAGAGGATTTTAATTGCTTTTTGTTAAAAAATACATGGATAGGAAACAGCTTCCGAAGTAAACACCCCGTCTAAAACTACACTACTGCCGAAGAAAACAGAGGCGTTTATTAGCACCTCGAGCAGGACGATGGATTTCACGAAACTCACTCAGATTAAAGCTAGCAAACGGGCTGCTGCAGTGAAGGCAAGAGCAGTTTTGAATGAAGAGCCAGCCCAAGCTCCTTCGTGTAGTACCGCGCAGTTAACCGCCCCTCTGATCAAGGATATAAAACAAGAACCAATCGACGATGATGAGGAATGCTCGCCGATAAAGGGGCTGTTCGAGTACAAGGAGCCGGAAGAGACTCTCCCCAGTCTGAAGTTCACTATTTCTTTGAAAGGGACGCCCTCCATACATGCCACATCTCGGAGAAGACGTCGAGAACTTCTTCCCAAGATGTCTACGCAAGAGGAAAGGGGGAGTGATGAAGATGGCGGAGTTGAGACAATCGGGTTGGAGGAGGAGCACATCGAAGCAAAAGAAAAAAAGAAGACTGGCAGAGTCAGAGGAAAAGACGGCAGATGGGAGACCAAAGCGAAAGAACGACCGAAGATTTTGCCAACCTTCCCTACGCCGGCAAAGCTTCCCATAACTACGGTTTGCTTTGTTGATTTTACGTATTAAGAATACTTTCAGCCCCCGAAAAAAGAAGCGACACCAGCTAAGGCAGGCGCTCCTGAACCACTCACTCTCCAAAAGGACGGCTCCTTGGGAGATGATGTCAGTTTGAGCCAATTTTACAGTACAACAGTTTCCAGTCGTCACAATGTTCCGCTTCTCCTGAGCTCGGTGGTTCAGGACTGGGGTTCACGTACGCGAAGTCAAAATTTAATTACGATGTTGAAAAGAAAGAAGAGTCGAAAGAAAGCACCCCGGCGGTGAATTATACTCGTAGACTACGACCAAGGAAGAAGGTTGCTTTGTAGATGATCGGGATTATTACGGTGTTTTCAGACGACTGATCGTACTCAGAGTAGCGATTCCATTGACTCCAACAAAGATCTCAATTCGAAGTCTTTGGAAAGCTCCAAACTCACCAATTCAATGCCATATATTCCACGCCCGCCTCTACCTAAACCGCCATTGGTACACTTTTTCACTTGTGTTTAAATTACTGATTTCAGCAAGCGTGGTTTAAAGGAGCTGTGGACGATCTACCGGAACATTTGGACGTCAGCGAGCTTCCCTTTTCTATGGAGAAGAAGAAATGCGAAGAGGCTGCTCGTTTGGCTATCCGAACAGCGCTCTTGGCAAAAACGGGAAGACCAGATAGCAGATCGGAGTCTCCTACATCTGTGAGTTGAATATTTCCTAGATACCGAGGCAAGACTTATTCAAGGCAATGCTTATATTTAGATTTCGGGTAAATGGGTGAGACCTACTATTGAGGAAGGAGGACATTTCCAAGTAAAAGACTTTCTCCCTGTCCAGGCGGAGCTGCCTCAATTGCTGCCGAAACAATTAGCAGAACTGGAGGAAGATCGAGATGTGGTATGCACTGAGAATTTTAATCCTCATTTAATTCCTTCAAGCCGATGTGGCCCACTCCTCCTGATAATTTCGAGCTTTATGAGGATCAAGTAGCAAAGTATCTTCGGATGTCGCAGAAGAAAAAAGTGCTCATAGATGAGGTACGTTCAGTTATTGCATTAATTTCAGACATCATAACTTTAGGCCCTGCGTTTTCTTCACGCATCTTGTGGGCATAACGTCGTACAAGCTTGTAAAACATTGAAAGACAAAAATGTAGAACTACTGAAAATGCGCTACCCGCCCCCAGTGACCAGTGACGATGAAGAAGTGTTCTGCTTGATGTACATGGGCTACGGGAAACATTTTGATAAATATGTGAAAAGGGTAAGCGATAGTTTCTCTTTGTTTGCCCTATTGACAATTTCAGTTCCCTGATTATTCCGTGGCGGATATAGTCAAATACTACTATGACACGAAGAAGCGGTTCAAATACAAAAAGTTGCTCCAAAATATATCGGTTGATGAGACGCATTTGGAACTATTTAGGCGGTATAATTTAGTCATTTTCGCTAGCAATAACAGTTTTAGTGACAGGGATGTAAAGAACTTCTATAGTGGCCAGTGTCACCTCTGTAAGAAGTCCGACAAATATCTTGTCAACAAGGATGACTGGTTCATTTGCCGAATATGTCGCTTCTTCCAAAATGAGGTGTCCAATATTCCGCGGAAGTCGAAGGATGAATGTGCTTATTATCCCCAGTACCATCAGTACATAGAGGATCACACAGAGCTCCGTCTTACCGAATTCTGTAAGTTTATCCAGTCTTTGCTCATTATCTCAAAATTAAGACGGGGTGGAAGATTTCGATCAAGACTTTATGGTTCGAGATCTAAAAAAACCTACGCGAGACGAAGTAGAAGCGATGGTGGCTGAGGAGCAGGAACGCCTTAAAAATATGGGCATTACTACTAAGAAGTGAGTATGCCGGGTGATTTAAAACATTCTAAAAGGTTGAAAACGAACAACTCCAAACTTGGCGAAGATTTCTACCAGCAACTGTCTCCATTCTACAGAGAAAAAGCTTCACTATCACAAGAAGATGAAATTGAGTAAGACAATGTATTTTTTAAGCGTTTCCAATTGAATTTAGAGCTTTGGACGAGAAGCTGATTCCGATGAAGAGAAATGGCAGGCGAATCAATCTCCGTGACATGATGCGGAACCTACACAAGGAAACAATCAAGTAAAAACGACCATGTTTAGAATATACTCGACTATTTATAGACCATTTGTCATTCCGAAGAAACTACGCATTCCAAAAGAAAAGATTACAGAGGAGTTTACGGAAAAGGATTACTATTTCACTATGCAAGGTGAACCTGACAAACTGTAGCCATAAGAATACCCTGTTTAGCTTTAATTCGGTATGGACTGAACTTTGAACTAGCCGCGGAAGTGGTGGGGAACAAAACACCCGCTGCCGTCGAGGCCTTCTACAATCAGAGCAAAGTGGCCATCGACAAGGTGTTTAATAGTAGTCAATGGTCCATTTTAATGTTTAGGTTCTGGCAAAGAACAAACCACATCCCGCGAAAAAGACGACGGCGTATGCTAAAATGCTTAGCGGAAAAAATCCGCACTTGAAAGAAACCATCTCCAAGAAGTACGAGGTCAAGATTTAATCATAATCACAATGATCTTCGGTTTAAATTCGGTGTAACATTCCCGTGTACATACTGGTATTTTATTTCCCTATGTAGTTATGTAGTCTACGCTATCTATTTAATAAAGGAACTGTTTATAAAAGAAGCCTCAACGGGTCAAATTAAGGTTGGATTCCGTCTCAGATTTTGATCTGAGGAAACAGCAATACCACAGTTTTAGCATGCCTTGTAGGAGACTGCCTTATCGCCAAAATTGCATTGGTTGAAGTTGTTTTGAGAGGTGCAGCTTCCTGGGATCCCCACACCGACCTGAACAAAAGTGAACGTTTGTTTAGTAAGATGTACTCACCGAAATGCAAGCTCCATCGCAAGCATTTCCGTCACATAGGCGGATACATCCCTCGTGCGCCTTCGCCGACAACAGATTCTCTCTCAGCATAACAGGAAGCAACGAGCAGTTTCCAGTAACCTCGACATTATGGTTGGTTCCTTCATAATTTTGAAGAGTGTAGAGATCAACCCTGTGGGCGATGACGAAAGAAACGAGAAATAGGAAAGAGAGCTTCCACATGGTGTTAGATACTGCCAGTATTTTGCAGTTTCATTTATACCCCAACAGTTTACACATTTCCCTCAACTGCAAAGAAGCAGGTGTCATAAGATCATTTAAGAATTTGGTTCCTGGATATATGAAACGATTTCTATTGGCAAGGAGCAGATGACCAATACTAAACATGGCTTGTCGCTTTCAAAGTGGCTCCGATTTACAGGGTCGCTTTCGCTTTCGCTTTTTCCAATAAGATCTCTATGCTGTTCTTTTTTCCATGTTGTAGGCCATCAGGCTCACATTTTTGTATAGAAATACATAAATTGTGGTTACAGTAGAGTTTATCGTTATTACAACTTGCGTACTCCCTTTTTCATATGACGATTACGTATTTCAAATAGTTTTCTATTTATCATATAGTGTTTGCTTGAATATTGTATAAAATTCAGGCGCGATCGCCACAAATATTCAGGTATGTGTCCGGCCCATTGTATTTGTCATATTTGGCTTCCCATGATCTATTCCCCTCGAGAATCACTGTTTTTATTCAATTTGTCTACCAATAAATATGTTGTTACGCAGATTGTTCGTCGTTATAACTAGTATAGCTAACAATTATTTTATGCATTCCATTACAGGAACTAAACGCTTCTACATATCGATTTAGAAAATGTTGATCCCCATCTGCGGGGAGAGGCTTCCCGTAAGACTCGATTGCACCGTTATTTCGGCAAAAGGCCTCCCAATCATGAACAAAGTAAACTAGTCATTTTCAACATATCGATTTTTCCAGTCTATAAATTCAACAGACGCCTTCGTAGAGATAAGGTTCGGAGAAGACACCATGAAGACAGAGGTTTGCCTCATTGACTGACTTAATTTCGTTTGTTTAGGTTGTGACGAGTCTGAATCCTACTTGGGATTGTGCCGATGTGTTTACATTTGACTGCGACGAGAAACTTCTCTGCACAGATTTGTTAGAGTTTCGGTAAGCGATCATTATGTCTCGGCATGTACTGCCTACTTCCAGGGTAATGGACCACGATACCTATTCAGCCAATGATCCCATTGGTCGGATATATCTAGATTGCAATATTTTAGTTGAAAAGATGAGGACGAGGGAATTTCAAGAGTTGGAAGAACAATTTACAATGCCCATTTACGATACTCTCAACGGTAGGCACCCATACTATCCCCTTTATTATGTTCTTTAGGTATGAGGGGAGAGCTTACTTTCAAACTAGCAATACGCCTGCTAATAAAATACGACTACAAAAACTACGTCCAAATTCTTTCAGGTTTGTATCCTTTCGCTTCTTATTTTTCTTATAGGCTCGCAAATTCCGGGAAGCTTCAAGTTGGTTGAAATGGTCGGGTTTCTTTCCGATGTCAAGATCCAAAAGGATCCAGATTATGAGTGGTTTGATAAGTAAATCTATCTTTTTCATTATTTTGGCCACTTTCTTTAGAATTCGGTCACCTCGACAAACGAATGAAGCAAGGCAGTCGGCTATCAGAGACCTCATGCGAGTCGGAGCTGTCTGTTTAGCGAATAAGGCAGACAAACATCAGGCAAATCTAATCTTAGGGTAGGCTCGTATATTATGCTCTAACAATATTTAGATATTCGGAACATATCGATATAGAGGGCTCTTCGACCGATTTTATCACCCTACGAGCATATGGAACAGCAATGAAAGTTGTTCCAATGAGCATGGTTATTCCTTTGACGGATACTGCTCATTTCCCTCTGCTAAGTATTGGATGGATACCACATGCAAAGTAGGCGATTGTTATTGTTTATTATTATTGATCTTTGTAGGCAAATTGGCATTGGTTCCCTCATTTCGACTCGGACTATCAGAGTCTTAGAAGATGTCGAAGAGGCGGAGTCTCAAAGGAAAACATGGTGGAAGGAACTTCGGACAGAACTGCACCAACAGTGCACATCTCTCGGATGCGACCTGATCATCGCATACGCAGAACATGTGGCAATCCACGATGGGGTGATTCTTCTTGGATGTAGCGGGACGGCAGTGCTCACTGGAAAGCATCAGGCGACGTTTTACCTCTCTGGTCCCAGAGGTTCTTCAACGGAATCAGATACCGGTAACGCTAAAGAACTGGCGAAAGCAAAAAAGGTTTGTTTTTATTGGGATTTTATAAAACTAAAACTTTAGCAATCCCTGCAGAATAGGAGCAGAGGCGATACCGTTACGCAAAAAGCGACATGTGCTCATTTCCACACATCGTTGTTGGAAGGCAAGACAAGTTTTGCTGTAAAAACTCAGAAGTGCAATGCTTGCAAGTATGGTTTCTTTTTTTTAAATTTTACAATTGTGATTCAGGCGCGGAGAAGTGATGGATTTCCTTGTAAGCACGGCTCCGTCTCCGTCACACAACTGTTATCAGGGACCACGTAATCATATACAGGTTGACTAGGTCTCGTTTCGCGTTACATCGTTCTTATTAAGGTCTCTGTGACAAAAAGGTTGACCAGCAACTCTCAGGATACAGACGAGTATGCCCATGAATTGAGCAATGTAGGCAAATGCCTTGCCTTGAGTTTCATATGTTATAGGTTTTGCCATTTTCCGACCACGAGCTCTTCCACGGATTAATAAATGAAATGAGGGGTATTAACTCTCACGCGAACGCCGTCTTTGACTGCCGCTTCACCTACTCCATCTCCGACGACCTCTTAATCTGCGTCTTGACTGGGGTCATAGTACGCCTGCAATGCATGGGGGTACGTTGTTTTCCCCTATCGCCCTAACCAGCTACAGAAAGAAGAAGGCGCTTCTCCTCTGCTGACGAATGTTCTTGGCTTTACTAGTCTACAAAGGTACAACGATGCTAGACGATTCTCCTGGGGCACCGTAAGAGAAGCCATTCGCTTCAGACAACCATCGATGGCGAATGTGACCTTAAAGATCCTCATGATCAAGTGAGTTTTTATAAGATAAGGTATTAGACTGGTTTTTCAGATCTCCTGTATTGGAAACAACTGATGAGAATAGTAATAGTAAAGGTCGATTGCGACTGAACACAATTGTCGAACGGTTCAAGAAGAAGAGTCAAGAAAAGGATTACATGACCCGTTTTGCTGCCGAGCGGCAGATCAGTATAAGTATTGGAGTTGTCGAGCCCAACGCAGCTGGCAATGCCAACGCGGTAAGCGTCTTTTCCATCTGTTTATGCTCCGTAGATCTCCGGTATTCACTTCTCTTCTACTTTAAATTCTCTGATTATGAACCGTGATACGGCGGAGAGCTGTTCTGTTATAGGAAGATGGAGCGATGTCTTTGTCAGGTGGCTTTAATTGTAGATGACAGTATAGCTAAGTTTCAGGGAAGATCTAAACAACACCGTGAAGGACGCCGCCTCCTTAGACATCTTTGTGATGACCGCCTTGGAAGAACGCATAGCGCAGGTTGTCTCGTTCACCAGTACATCTTATGAATATTTCTAGATCCGAGCTGCGACTTCTCTTACTGGGAGTCAATGTTCCATTTCAAACCTTAAAATCGACTGCCCTCAGTTTACAATATCTAAAGAACATGCTCATATGATAATCTACCTTAGCTGTGATATTTATTCTGTTGAATTTTAACTTGTTTCTTTTTCTCAAGCTCAGCTTTAATGCCGGACCTCTTTTGAATTTAGTCATTCCGTTGTGATCCACCGTTACAGGGTTGTCTGCTATAATTCCTTATATAAAATGTCTTTCGCTTTCTCTTTTTTGATACGCGAAGGTTATCCTGAATAGATTTCTCTTTATATTTATTCAATTCTTACTCTAGTTTTAGGTATGTTAAAATTAAGCAGAGCTCTAGGGAAGTCGTCAAAGAATTTATTTGAAATCCACGAGTACGACAAGGATTTGCCTCAGAAGTTAAGGGATACATTCCTGAAACTTGAGAGAACCGGTGATCTCACATTTAGGTAAGAGTTCACCTATCCTTACTCACAAAACCACGTAGATCTACTAATTTATTAAAGGGAAGGGAATCTCTGCCCTACATTTATGGAGGGCATGTTGTTGCTCAGGCATTGAAGGCGGGATGTGAGACGGTTACAAATAGGGAGCCACACTCTTTTCATAGTTATTTTATAAAAGCAGGTAGTGTTATTCTCACCTAAATGCTACGGGTTGTAGGAAGCGTGGAGGAACCCGTTGACTACGAAGTGGAAGTCATCCGGGATGGACAGAGTTTTTCAACAAGGAGAGTGTTAGCAAAACAAAATAAGACACTCTTATATTCGATGGATGTCTCATTTAACGTAGGTCTGAACTGGACCCCACAGTATCCTTTGATCAGATTGGAGAGAACGATTCAATAGTGCACGCCCCGAAGGTTACAATACCATCCGTTGGACCAGATGGGTTGAAGTCAGCACGACAGCTGATGTTCGAAGCGTGAGTTACAAAATTGGTTGAATTCTTTCCGTTTTCAGTTTAGAGAAAGATAAGAAACTTCATAAAGCAGCTCAGATATTCCTGGCATACAGATTAGCCCAGTTCCCTCCCACATTTCACGGGTTGTTTGAGGTTTGAAACTGTTAATGGCCCTAAACGATATGATCAGATGCGGCCTGTAAATCAACAAATATATGAAATGCATCCCGAGAAACCATTACAAGAAGCGGACTTCACACTCTGGGTTAAACCACAACTTCCCATAGGTGGGTATGGCCTTCTTATTTCACAGTCCTTCAGGAGACGACGAAGCTCTCCAAAGATATTTTGCTGCTTATTTGTCGGACGGCTCTTTGGTTGAGACTGCTATTCTTCCCCACATGAGTAAAGGTTACGTTCCCGATCAGGTAGAAAAGTTTGAAATATACTTACTCTTGTCCTAGATCTTTTCTTTGGATCACTGTTTGTGGTTCCACCGAACGAAGTTCAGTATGGATGATTGGATGTTATGGGAACAGAAGAGTGATTTGGCCGGTACATATTCTTGTTCTACACATGTCAGTAACAACGTTTAGGAAGTGCTAGGACAATTACACGAGGTAGACTGTTCACTAAAGACGGGCAACTGATTATGACTGCGATGCAAGAAGGGCTTGCCAGAGCAAAGGTCTTTCCGGTATACGACTAATATCACATGCGACTAACACAACATTCACATATCAATCCACCTACTCCGGGAATAAATGTTTTTGGCAACGATGTTCATTTCATTGAATACATGTTTGGTCTCATGGTTTTGAGTCACCGGGGTCTCCCATATAAACGAAGAAGGCAGAAACAATGGTCGAGAAGGATGTCTCCTTTTTGGGTGCTGATTGTTCTTCCTCTGGCCTTTACCGTCCATGTCCATATTCAACTACATCTGAAATGTGAAAGAATGTATACCACCGAGACGCACGTATTCCTGATGGAAGAGGACGGAGGTCATGACAGTAAGTTGTAGACAGAATTCCCATAGCGAAGAATAAGGTATAGACTTCCTCAAAATATTCGACCCCGACGACGTTCTCGCCCGAGGCAATGTTACCTACAACAAGGAGACGGAAGTACTAGGAGACGACGACGAGATCGGCGACTTGGAACCCTATCTCTTCATCTTGAACAGATGTACTGAGGTATGTAGCATTCGCGTCAATTGACAAAGCAATAACATAGACAACCAAAGACTTCCGAATCGACATGCCGCGGGCCACGTACCGAAAGAACTACTACCAGATCAACGTCGATCTGGACAAGCACGAGGCCACCGTTGCCGGGCCTTCCAATACCCCCATGAACAAGCTAGGATAAATAGTTCATATGTTGGCAAAAATGATATAATCTGCTTTGAAAGAATCACAGAAATGAAAGTCATAGGGTGCTAATATCACGGTTTGTTGTTGTTGTGGGCCTCGTCGGCAGCATTCATAATAGCATCTTGACGAATGATATGGGCTACAATTCCGGGACTTAGGTAGTTTATTCTGGCGTCCCACTGAAAAGCTCACTGTGATATAATACGATCGGTGGATAAGTTTACTAAAGCAGAAGGAGACGCGGCTTGTTGAGACGTGTGGCTGTTGACACTGCAAGGTCCACAATATAATATAGTGATAATATTTAAGACTGTTGTCTAGGTGAATCGTCAAGGTGCAATCGAAAACATACCTGGGTAACTGGGAGGAATTCTCGAGACTCATATCACGCATGTCGAGACGGGGAATTCTGAAAGGTCTCATTATAAACAAAAAGGCCGGTAAACCCTGTAGGTCGGCTGGGAGACTGAGCGGGTGCTTGAATCTCTTCCAGCTCTGCTGCTCTTTGGTTTACTTGAGGATCCCCAATGGCAACTTCCCTCAAACCGGCCAGTTTCGTCCTCAGGGCAGCATTGTCCCTTCTAAGTTTTCTATTGATAGCATTGTCTTTTTCTTACCGTAAGTTCTCAATAACATCCTCCATCTGACGGATCTCTATCTCCATGCTTATCTGCTGCTTCTCGTAGGCGTTTCTCATCCTTGTCCACTCGTCCCGTTCCTCTTGTATTCTCCTTCTTTCTTCTTCTAGATCGGTTATCTCCCCAGAAAGCTGTTCTTTTTGAAGTTCCCGGAGATTGTGCTCATCTTGCATTTCGTTTCTCTCCTGTTCCAGTTGATTTCGCCTTAGCTCCACTTCTTCCAGCTGCTTTGTTACACTCTCCTCCTTCTTGTCCATTTCACTTTTTAAAGTTTCATACTTCTTCCGGAATTCTTCCGCCTCCGTTCTTTTCTGCTCAAACTTCTGCTGTAGTTCTTTTGTGGCTGCTCCGACTTGTTGTCTGAGCAATCCATTTTCCTGTATCCTATCCATTATCCTGTTCACTTCCGCAGTGCTCACTCTCCCCTTCTCCACTAAAAGACAATTATTGTTGTTAGAAAACCAGAATTTCTTACACTTTGGTCCTTCTGTAGTCTTTAGTCTCTTTTTCGTTTCATTCAAGTTTGTCGAGAGCTCTTTTATCTTTGCCTTCAGTTCTTTATTCTGTTCCACGTGAGCTTTGGCCAGTCTGAACGTGAAATAGTGGCTGCTTCTCAGAAGACCATAAATCTGTGATCTTTCGCCATTGTTAACATTGCTCATAATTTACAACAGCAAAACGTGAACGTAATCTAATCAAGCTGATTGAGCTAAATATACGGGCGAGACAAGCCACGGGAGGGGAAAAAACGTACTCGATTTTCCTTTTGTGCTTTTCCAACCATTCTTCGGGTACTTGTCGAGATAATTGAGATGATCGTCCGTTCAATTTGGGAGCATCCTCGTCACTTCCTTCCTCCAATTCACCTGGGTAGTCGTCGTCGCTACCGCTCTCCCCCATCTCGTTGCCGTTTGTCATCTTTCTCTCCAGCTGCCTATAATTTTCATGTCAAATGATTCGAAATATGCACCTTATTCGTTTCGCCTGTGCGTTTATAATGTGCTGGTTCTCGAAACGCTGCTTTTCCAGGGATGTTAGAGTGACGGCTAAATGAGTATCATTGAGCTCGGCCGGTTGGAACTGAAAGGGAAGGGTTTAATGAAGTCCGGAAGCGTACTCTGCCAGCCATGATACTTTGTAGATGGGCCTCTCGACGCTCAGACTCCCTTGTCACCCTATTCAGTTGAGTGTTGAGAACCTTATTCTTCTGGTTCAGCTCGGCGATTTGCTATAAACCATTGATGTGCATCCAAACAACTTACCTTTTTAGCCGCTAAAAGTTGATCCCTCACATCGTACAGTTTCTCACTATTCTCATTCCTACCGTAGGTGTTCCTCCGAGAAAAAACACTCCTCGGGCCAAGGGTAAACGACGACATATACGGGTTCAATTGTCCATTTGAGAGGGCTAAACAAATCGTTTTTGCATTCAACACTATTGCCACTAATTGCTGGAGGGACACGCAACAACAAGTACTTTTTTCCATAAAAACATAGCTAAAGAAAAAAGGGAATACTTTTCCGAAGAATATTAAATATGCCTGGGCTGGGGGGCATCACTCATGGATATTTCATGCTTGAAAATTTAGGCGTTCTATTGTGAAAGGAACGGATGTTGTTTGTTTGAAGCAGAAAAATTCAAAGTTAACCTGAAGTTGAAGGAAGATCAACGATACTCTTGCTCAGGTCTCGTAGCGACCTCTGCCTTGATCTGGAGTGTGATTTCTCGTCTGAGACGGGAGGCAGCACACCCTTCCCTAAAGCATAAATGGATGGAACTTCCTTGTTATAAGCTAGAGGCTAAATGAATGAAAATAAACCTTGTCTACCAAGCGACTTAGAGCGCTTGGACATAACGGAAGGTCAACAGGTGCAAACTGTGACGGTGAGCCGGCGTCTAATGAGCGAGCGTGGGTGAATGGCGGGAGAATCGCTGCCAGGCAACCGAAGGCAGCACCGAGGCACCGCGTTATCAGGGAATGTGGCTCTAATTGTGACCAATTACGCGCTTCATGGAATTCAAAAACATTTTTTGAAGTAAAGTAATAGCCAAGCTAGTTGAGATGATATAGTGCCGACGGGAGGATTATGCGGGTTTCCAAGACGTCAACATTCCAAATTGGATAATTATCATCATAGCAACAAGGGATTAAAGAGTGCAGGTGTGTGTGCTACGCTACGATTAGAGTAGGCAGTAATTAAATTTATTATGTTTAAAGGGAAACCCGTACGATACGAACAGAACAAGAAGAAACAGTTTCTGTATCACAGTTCTGGGCGATTGGACAACTTTGGCCACCGGTTTGCGTGATATTATGACTATGCAGTTGAAAATCGGTACATAAGGAAGGCTTCGATTCAGATGACGGTTTCGGACTGAGGAGCAGCGTAGAGTGTCGGCTCGGCTTTGGAACAATCAATTACAATCCGGGTTGTCCTGCACTACCGAGTAAACAAATTGAGAGCCCTTACCTCTGAGGTGGAGGGGAATTGATGGCAATTTCATGGTTATACTGTGGGGGCGGTGAATTGCTTGCTGATCGTCGTAGTATTCCATTGTTCGAATAGGGCGGTGGAGCTGTGCTAAAATACTTTATTGTTACGTATGTGATATCTATTACCTGTTGGCAACTGTCTGACTGTGATCGTAAGAAGGGGGCGGCGGAGCCAGTCGAGTTGGAGGACCAAAAGGGTCCGGGCTGATGATGGGTCGAGGAATTGTAAACGGAACTGAAAATTTTCTGACTTTCATGCTACCCGATGTCTAGACAAGTTCTTTTCAGAATTTTATTTTCTTTGGAATAAGTAGGTGTAGTGTTTTTCCGTTGCTAGCCCTTTCCAAGACACGCTAATGATCTGTTTATTTCAACACCTCGAGGTGACAAACACAATCTTAGATCCCCTTTAGCACTGTGTAACTAATTGACTGTAGCTCTTATTGTATTTCTGTAATTGGAACCGCGATAATTGGGAATAACCCGCAGATAATGGCGAAGAAGAGCCAGGCGTGCTGACAGATGGTACGAATGGTCGTTATCCAAGGTCACAGTGCCACTAAAGAAACGATTCTACCGTAAACACTCTGGTCTCAATCATAGGCAAATAATATATTCTAATATTAGAATTCCCCGAATGGTCGCTTCTTGCGTCAGGGGATGTGTCTAATTATCGTGTTTGTGTCGGTAGCGGTAATCAAAGACGAGGTTGCGCAACTAGGCAGGTGCCTTTTTGGGACGGCCACTAGGGAGGAACAGCTTATACCATTGTGCAACTTGTGTTCCCAACCAACACACTGCCGGCTGTACTTCAAAAGGAACTCTAACATACCAATGACTATGTTATCCAAGGGAAAGCTTCTTGTCTCCCAAGATACAGTCAGCTGTTACTCCCGCCCGTGACTATAAACAGTTTGGTGATTTAATACCCAGGCGTGAACCTATTATATTACATGGATAGTGGCGGTAGCTTTTGAGCGGCGGCAGCTGGCGACTCTCGGAGGTCATCTCATTTTGTAGCGCATCTGGTCAATCTGAGACGTACTCAAACAGGCGCACTGTGCACAATCAAAAGGTCCATTGTCACCAGCCAGATGTATTTCTGTTGCAAGAGATTCATTCTCTTGACTGGTGCAGCTACTGAAGGATTATCGGCTGATGCATGACTGTCAGGACAGAGGAATTCAGTCACCCAGGGGATTCCTTTGGGGATTTCATTAGCCATATGCGTTTCTTGTCTAGGTCATATGCAAATTTTGTTGGAAGCATCTGCGATGTTTAATATATGGCGCTAGATGACACATGCTTGCGAGACCCTCACGTACCGAAAGCAATACCATAAGACGCGGCTCAGCTGGGAGGACAATCAGCTTGACAACGTCATATTGTCGGAAATAATTTTATAATTAACATTTGCAGTGTAGGCGATGAATAATTCACTACCAGGGATAGGCGCCCGTTCTTCCGCTGTCTCTCCATAGAAAGATTCATAATGTCAGACCCCTTCCGATGTGGGAAAATGACTCACCATCTATCCGGGGAGGCCGGAAGGAAGGAGAGAACGACGAATCAAATGCGTAGGACCTCAGCAGTACACTGGTGTTTGGGGGTGGCAGGATAACTGGCTCGAAACTGGCGCTGATCAACTTCCAGCCCATGACGGCAAGGAGTAGCACAGCCCCTCCAATGACTAAAGAATGTTGTTGAGGGAAAGAAGTGATGGGAACCCACTTCCTATTGTAACCTTTAAGAAGGGGGTAGTCATAGTGACCATGGTGAGAAGTAGACCGATACCGGCGATCGCTGCGGAAGTCACAGTCACGAGGATTATTTTAGCAAAGATCTCACACCTGGCATTGGCTTTCTCGAGATCTTCTGGTTCCATAGACCGCATCGCCCTGAAGAACATCAGATTAAGGGGGAAGTCACCCCTTGGGCAGTGCATAGGTATGAATATGATAATACAGAAGGAGGGTGCAAATGGCAGACTGCCAGTAGAGAGCGGGTAATGGGAGGAGCGAGGCAGATGGGCTAAGATATCCCGATTAGACGAACACCCGCTGCCACAATTATGCAATTGAAGACAAGCACACTAGGCTGGCACGAGCAGTCAAACACTTTTTTTAGATTACCTATGAGGTGCGAGGTTGTGGAGGTGTTTTTAATGAAGACGCGGAACTTTTCGGAAGAAGGAAGCCTTAACTAAAACAAAACAATATATGTCCATCGTAAAAGTCGAGCGACTGCCCGCCCGAGAACGCGAATTCTGAGTAATAGAAACTAGAAGGCGCAACATGGACAAACGCGGGAGGAAGCGACACATGGCAGTGTCATTGGATAAATGTCTTCCGTTGAATATCACTCTGTTGCAATCTCTCTCAACTAGACAACTTTTCACTTCTAAAGAGAAAGAAAGGCGTAAATGAGAGTGGGGGAGGGGTTACCGTAGATCTTAATTGCAAACCCTTTCCCACGAGCAACTAAATGACTCCTACAATAAAAGGAAATGTTCTTTCCGATTGTAAAGATTCCGTTCACAGAATGATTATTTTAAAAGTAGTACGAGATCATACGTTTTACCAAGGTACACGGATACGGTATCGAAAGGTTTCCTGAAGGAAAGCCAATTCAGTGAGAGCTTCCATAGTAGCAATATGGGCACATTATAGAGGAATGGTCAGTTTGGCTCAAATTGAAGGAACTGAGCCGTCCACCGAAAGCTTCTCACATATTCATAGTAATTGTGCCAATGCGTCGATGCAACATGTGGTCTGCTACGCTGAGGCTGAGAAATTGTTTTGGCATTGCTAATAATCAAAGGAAGCGAGGGGTTTATGGGAGAATAAGTCCCACTTAAGAAGACTGCCAAGTGAAGGCAATGTGAATCCCATGCTGGACCAACCGTTCTACTGGTTCCATAATTAACACGCCTTGCCGTTCCCACGTTTCCATACGAACTTTTATTTTCAATTGGGGCGATGGGAAATCTGAGGGAAACTTCGTGTGGGTTGATCCGGGTCGAAGCCTCTTATTCAGCAGAGCTGCAACGTAATTAAGCTAATAGCAGGCATCCTATTCTGACTAAATTCTGCTTCTGATCTGCATAGATTACGAGGAATGATAAATGAATTCCTATTGGAGACTTTCCGCCATTGTTATTCTTTTCCAGAGAATAAATGGAAACGCAACCCCTGCCTTCCTCAATACGAATCCCTGCCCTTGTTTCCTGGTGACCGCTTTTGTTGATTCACGTCGTCTTGTTGCAGAAAACGGCATGTTGACGTCGTCCTTTTTCATATCTAACATTAATTCGTGACCTATTGATCGCCCAACTCCTCATGTTTTTAAAGGAAAACGTCTTCGGACTAGGTAAATGTTCTGTGCTTGTTTTCACCTCTAATACCATAAACAAGCACGAGATCCTCCGCACACATCCTTGTATCGACTGACAGGGACAGCCTGCCCATCACGTTTCTTTCACATGAATTAAACTTTTTCTCGGAGAAACTGTGTTTACAGCTACTTCCTCATCCACTGCCTTTATATTACTCCGTGTTCCACCACACCCCAGAAATCAATAGCAAAGAGCTGAGCTTACTCTACCAGATGACGTCGTGTTTCTAACTATGCCTTAGATAAATCCTAGTTTTCTCCAGTTCTCTTTCCTCCTTAGCCTAACATCATAACAACCTCTACAAAAAGTCTACAAGCCCCCCTTGGGCACAATAATCTCTTACACCCTGATTATTATTCTACGAACCAGCCAGACGAGTATTTTTTGTTTTTCACTTGGAGAGGCCCTGCCTATTTCCCCCAGAATTTGTCTCCGCCACTCTTCTATCTATCCTAGTAGCAATTTTATGAGTTTCACTTATCATCATGCGCTCTTTTGCTTGTTGAACCCCACACCTTGACATCCAACTCAATAGTCTTCTATCCACAGGGTTATGCTGACATCAGGCGTGAGAAAAAGGGCTGCAAGGCTTATAACGGGGTCTCGCAACCATGGGTTTCGATACTTTTAACGCCTGCTAAGACCAAGTGCCTTGTATGAATGACTCCGTTATCAGCTCGTGACGCAGAGCGGCACCTCTTCTTCGAGCCCACCATGGGCCTTTTTGGTGATTCTTTAAAGTCTCGTAGACTCGAGTACACTCACTTCGCTTTTTTGCTGTCGGAAGTGTGTTCTTTCTCCTTTTCCGTGTTTTTCTCTCGAAACGGCTCATCATTTACTCAATCATATCTTACCAATCCGATGAGCTCAGTACACCCAGCCCCTCTGCTTTTGGCAATATGGACGTGACCAGGTTACACAAAGACAAGGGAACCAGACCCGCCATTGTCCGAATGGTTATTTAAAACTTTCTTGGTCTTTCTTTGTTTTGCCCCATTATTAATCAAAAATCTTGACGTTTGAATTCAGAAGCACTTGCGTCTGAAACATTTTACGGCAAATGCCCAGCGCGTGAGATCGCCAGTGACAGGTTCCGCCTCAGCTATGCAAACACCACGCTTTTCCCCCTAATCCATATCTACTACAATGGCTTCATGTTGACCTTTAATAAATGGAACAAATCCTGTTTTTTTTGGGATCACTGACCAATTTCTTCCATCTCACTTCATATTGTTGTTCATTCTATGGGACTATTTTTCCTTACCATGCCGATCTCTGTAGCTTCTGGGTTAAGTCATTACAATACATATCATCCCCTCCAAATAAGTCACTACAAACCCGAACTTCATGTCACTTGATCACGTTTCTGTGCCATAATCGGCTTAATTATCTTAATCTCGACCAGTAGGTGATGATTCCCCTCTGTAAGCAGCTTAAGCAATTCACCCGGCCCTGTTTCTGATGTACAGTTGCTGTGCATTCACAGCCGATAACGTCCCCTAATCAATTTCATAATTCACAATTCGACCAACCTCATCAATAGACAGTTTTTATAAGGAAGGCAGTGTTACGTTATTTGGATCCACATCCATTCAGAACCGGTTTTTCGATACTTGAGTGGTCATTGTGTAAAATCAGGCAAACCCAACACCACCATTCCTGGCACAACCTTGAATAAACTTAAGTTTACTCTCGCCTTTTACCGTAACACTTCCTTGTTCCTTTTTAAAGGTAAAATGCCCCAGACGGAGCCCTCTGTTTTCCGATAATCTGAGCTAGTCCCCACTAATCCTTTTATCAGTCTTGTATCTCGAGCTACTGCATTTTTGTTCTCCTTATCGGCCCGGTTGTTGCCATTCTACATGACAATCTCTTCAGGACCTATGCGGGTTTCTCTCATAACTTCCAATGTCGGCTCGCTGTTTGAAAATGACCACCGACTACACACATCCTGGATCAACGCAATTGTAGACGAGGTTCACATGAAAAAGGCAGATATTGTTGTTCTTCACACACAAGAAACCGGTGGGAAAGAGTTAGTTCCTTTTTAACATTCTAGACGAGCGTCTTCAGCTTTGAACACTGCTGGACTCAAGTAGAGCCGTTGTTTACCAAATTTGTAGAACAGTTACCTGAATATGCCTGTCAGAAAATCTACGTGGATCTCGACTGGCAGAAATTTGACTGGTTTACGGTAATCGGTCTCGTGTTCTTTTTCCAGGGGTACCTTCAGGCTCTCGGGCAAGTGGTACTAATAAAGAAGAATCTCAATATAACCCAGTTTAACTTCGATGAAGGAAAGTACTTCCCGATAAAGGAAGGACTCGAAATAGTCACAAATGCCGTAAACGAGCATCCCTATGTCGTCAACAAGAAATTCCCGAAAACATTCAGAAACGGCCGATGGGGGCGGAAGGGATATCTGCATACAAAATTTAAAATAAATGGAAGGTAGTCCCACTTTCTCTTTTTCCACAACCGTTTTCAGGCTTTTCGATTTTGTAAATGTCCACCTGTTCCACGATGAATCAAATATCGCGTTGGTCCACGAGGTTACAAATCGGAGAGTCACTGATATCGATGATTATAGAATCCCACGCTGTACAGTGAGCACCGTGCCAGAGCATTGAATTATGTTATTGAACAAGTAAAGGAAGGGGAAAACGGGTGCGTCCCGCACGTGTTTATCTTCGGAGATTTCAATTTCCGGCTGCACCTTCCCTCATTTTTAGAGGTAGCCATACTTGATCAGAGTCATAAAATGTACAGAAAATTACATTGAAATCAGTGAGGCATAATTTGGAGGAGGAAGCGATGCTTCCGCACCATGCCTCTATAGCTAATGGACTGGAAGCACAGACCTTATCCCCACCGGATCCTATCAGAAGGAGTTTGTCAGCAATTGAGTTCCGCGATGAAGGCCGAGCACACGAGTTGGACAATGGGTAAAGTGGGCGTTAGTTCCACTCAATTGCTTCGTTCAGATGTATTCTCCGAATAGAAAAGAAAAAGTTCGAGTATTTCCAACACAAGCAACTTCTGAACTCGTGGAAAGAATACCAACCAGATGATAAAGAGATGGAGCTATTCAAGGAGAACCTTAACGAGTTCCCCGTTGAATTCCCTCCCACGTAAGTGTTTTATCCCTAGGTTCAAGATACAAATCCAGGTATCCCTGGTCAGAAGACCCAGAAACTCACGAAAGCCTTATGACGACCAGGGCGCCGGCGTGGTGTGACCGCGTCCTAATGAACAAAGATGCATACGAGGTGGCCTCCCTGGGCTCTCCCGACTACACTGCAATTGGCCCCAAAGTCTGTATGGGTGATCATAAGGTAAACGCGTACCTCTCATTTGATCAAATAATTCTTCTAGCCGGTCTCCCTGAGCTTTGACTGCTAGCAAACATCGTAAAACAAATGAATCCCTCTTTCATCACTATAAAACGAGCTTTCTCCGTCTCGATGCACCTCCCTCATCTACATAATCATTCCCTTGGAGTTCTATCATCTCCCCCCAAACCGAGTACGGTTCCGTTGTTGTTCTGCTATTGAATTCGTCTAGGGTACACGTGTCAACGAGATTATCTTTACTGTTTCAAATGTTTTATTGGCTAAATATAAAATAAACAAAATTCTATTTATATTCTGTCACCAAAAAGCGAGAATTATTATTTTACATTTTTTTGATTATCAGCTAGATTGCTGCTTGAACGGGGGTAAGTTAGTCGGCCATTGAATGGAATTACTGTTGGATAGCCAGCTGTGGCAATGGGGCCTCAACAGTCAGGACACCGTCCGTCGAGAGAGTCGACATGATCTTTTCGGGGTCAGTTCCGCGGGGGAGAAGGAATTCCTATAAAAAGTTTATCATGTTCGGTTCACGGAATGGTTCACAATCATTTTAACAGCGTGATTATTCAACTTTATGACCAAATCTCGGTAAAAATAGAGCAGACTGACCTGGTTGTACTCTCTGAAGACGGTTCGCTGAGGAGTCTTCTCCTCGTGTTTGGCGTGGACCAGAAGTCTGTTGTCAATGGTCTTCACGGTGACCTCTTCTGGCTTGTACTGAGCGACGTCAAATCTTCAAAGAAGCAATATGTCAAAGTCAGGGTCATTATTACCTGAGTCGGAGAGTCTTTCCATCACTCTCGTCACGAATCAAAGGGCTCTTGAGGTTGTCCATGTAGGGGTCATAGGTGGGACGAGTTGCCATCAAATCTCCACCTGAAAGGTTGCATTGACAGTTGATGGAATTATTCAAAAGACGTTGCGTGGGCAACGGACAGAACACGAAAGAGGATGGCTCTCCTAAGGCGTTCCATGCCAAAAACACTTCCGATGTCAGAGAACGAATTTGACAGCGCAATTTACATTGATTGCTCCTATGCAAAGTCTTTGTTTTCCTAGTATTAAGTTTCAATTTTTCGAATAAAAATGATGTGCGCGGAGAGATTAGGCAGTCATAAACATGTGACCCGGCTTCTCTTTACTAGGGCCTAGCTTTTCGTTTGACAATTCTCCTTGATATATGCGTGTGAATGTTTTCATGTGGATCCATGGGCTAGATGTCATTTGAAGCACACTCTTGGGAAGTATATCTTTCCACAATTACCCTCAAAACAACGACGGCGGGCACTGCCAAGCGTAGAAAAGAGTAAACTCACCCCGAATAGAGGTATGGGAAGGTGGGGCTCCGAAGCCCTCGTTACGGCTGGACTCGTGATGAGAGCTATGAGAATAGCTCTGGTTCGAAATGGGCTGGTGGTATGGAGAACGGCGTCCTGCAATCGTCCCACATAATTAGATCTAATCGAATTAGGTATTCCGTCGAGGGTTATCCACATAAAGTCTCCATATTGTCCGGGGAAGCGACTAAAGAACCAGAAGGAAGCTCAAAAGGAAGGCGAAGAATGTGTTTTCGGCAGGACCCCCTCTGCGCAATATTGAGCAGTTCCGAACACATTCAAAAGAGCATTATATAATCGTCAACAAAAACTTTAAGCGTCTCTTTCATAACGCCCTTTCTCATGTTTTTACCTTTTTTTTTGTTTCTCAAGTGTTTCCCCTGAGCGCGTATGCGGTTCCAATAGAAATTAATTCAACCCAATTAAAAGTTCCGCCATCTGCCGGATGAGCTCTATTTGATGGGTGTTATAACAAATGGTCAGCCATTTCAGCTGATGATCCACATGTGCTTTACAGCACGCCGCATACAGCTGAGACAGAGACAGGCGCCATTGAGGAAGGTGGCAAAAACTAGGTCGATCTCCCCCGTCCCAACAAACATACCCTCGAAATCTTCGCGAAGACGATGCATTTCATCTTCAACGCGTCGCATCTCGGACTCGAAGCGGTCTCTCATATTGCTGAAGTCGTTGTCAACAGCAGTGCCCTGTCCACGATTCACGTCAATTCTGCGTTCCATGTTCTTCTGCAACTAATTGTTTGGAGTGTTGGGGTTGTCTAAACAAGGAAGTCGTAAAAGGTAGAAAGAGGGAGACGTGTTTCGAGAAAAACAGTACAGACGCCTTATCGAAGAGAGCAGACGGGACCGCCTGAAACGCAATCTACTGACTAAGTCCTTTTTTTTATTCTTACACCTCCATACGAAACATGGCCAGACAATGAGTTGGAATGCGGTGATGTGGCCGCGTTGATGGAAAATTCTTTGCTTTTTTGCATATTACTGCACTGGGGGAGGACAAGGAAACAGTTGGTCAAGTTTTTTCGGTAACCAGTCAGCTAGAAGAGCAGCAAGTAACAGGCAAAAGACGTATGGGCGTGAGTGTTTGGCTAAGACAAAGAATATGTTGATTCTTGCGGCGACTGCTGAGTAAGAACATGTAATTGTACGAATCTCCTGTAGGGTGAAATTATAGATTTTCTAGTGCCGACAACTGAAAAACTCTGTGCCGCTCTTGAGTTGTTTGCTTTTTGGATATTGTGTTCTTAGACAACTGGAAGCTTTGGTGAAATGGCAGCACACTAAATTCGAGGAAAAGAGCAAACACTGTGCAAAGATTTTGGCAGGATACTTTCTTCAAAGCAGTTGGAAAGGTTCTTTGAGAAATATCTGAAGCAGTTAAAACTGCTTAGAACTGGGTGCAACAAATGTTTGTGGCTCGGTGTTTGTTTGCGAAGGTTCAAACAGCTGCTTCTGCCGTTGAGGCTATAAAAAATACTGAACTACACACGGTCAGAGCAACCAAAGGTTCAACCTGGTTGCTCCTTTGGAGTGACCCGGTCTGCTAAAGCCATCAAAAATTCTATCAAAGCAGAGGAAGTTTGCCCAGAGAGCAAAGAGAGAGAGCCGCTATAAGCGGTGTCTTCCATGATCGCTTGATACAACCGCATAGGCAAACAAAATCTGGACTGCCATGGGTGGGAGGGTCAGTGAAAGAATCGCTCCGCATGTGTAAGCAATTTAATTATGTGCTTAACATTGGTAAGGGTCCAGATGTTAAAATAGAGGAGCTAATAATAAGCAAGGGGAGAACACACAGAGAGAAACGGACAAATTTTGAAACAAGGCAACAGGTGCGTACAAAGGCGGAGGTGTGAGTTGGACTCTGGAATGTTCGCCCCGCGGAATTGTCAACACTCGGATAAATCGATAGGCAATGATTATTTACGGTTGGAGAGATGAGTTTGATGGTTAGGAACGGTTCGACGAATCCGTGGAGAAGGGGGAGAAGCCCCCAAGAGAGTGTACACCTTAAGGAGAGGTGAAAGAACGCCGCAAGAGGTAGCGAGCGTGATAAAGCGAGAGATACGACACGGCTGTCACCCACGCACACAAATCAGTAAACAGCCCTGGGCTGACCCGAGCTATCCGAGAGAAACCGGTTTGCCAATAAGTTCCGTCTCTCTTCGGGGGTACGGAGAAACTTTTTGCTGTCGGAGGGCGCTACTTCCTTTCTCATTCAAATCCGACCGCGTTTTGTCTGGTGCAGAGGGCGCCCGCCACAAGGTCATACGCTCGGTACGTGTTTCCCAATATTTTACTTTTGCGATGACCGGTAATGACTACAACATTGCCGTTGCAATAAAACGCGGCATTAGCGCTGGGCCAGTCGGAGAAAAGAGGAACAAGTGTTCATTCAGGGTGGAGTTAAATCTGTTTGTACAGTAGGAATGTTGATGACATAATGTTGCGCTTCGCCGTCGATGTTGTCACCTTTTGCCCACAATCTATACGACAAATTGACTTTCTCTCGATCCATTCCATTGTTAGCCGTTACCACGGGAAATATAATACCCCATCCCACGATGGATGTTCATGTGACACTTGTGGATATAGCTCATAATATTTATTCAACATCCTCGTTATCCCAGGTCAAAATGAGGTGTCGAAGTGAGGAATCCAGCTATGCAGGCGGATATGAAGATGGTGAAAATTACTAGACAGAGACGGTCCAGAGCCATGGCTGCATACTTCCACTCATCCTAAAGAGACACCTGACAAGTTCGAGGCAACAGTACCTGCTTCTCCTTATTCCTCTCCTGTTTCTCCAACCGTCTGTTCACAAACTTCAACTTCTCGTGAATACAGTTATAATAATTCACCACAGTCATGGTGTACTCACAATAAGCAGTAGTCTCTGAAATCTTTTGTAGAGTTCAGTTCATGTTGGTCTTACTCTTCTTCTCCGTATCCATAATGCAACGTTTGATATACTTCTCCAACTGAACATTCCTTTTCGCCTTGATCGGATTCTTCTTCAACTTCAACGTCGGCTTCAGTATACCGTCTCCAACCTTTCTGGCCAAGTTAAGATGTTCCGTAGGGATACTGCAAGACTTGACACCATTTCCAGGTATCTTCAAAGAACTACCTATACATCTTCTTGAGAAGAGGCCGTGGTTTAGCCGGAGGTGGATACGTTTCAGCACTGTCAACAGAACGAAAATAAAAGTCGGGGGAGCTTGGGCAGCACTGAAGATAATTTGTGCCTTTCGCTGATCCACTGACCTCGTATTCTGTCTCTTCAATGTTTTCGATAAACGATTCGTCGTCCCTCTCCAACGAAGTCATCTTCCGTTTAGTATAAGCAACACCGGGTCGCTTCATCAACAGTAGCCACGGGACCCAGATGATAAACAATTTGTAAAACTGGTTTGATTGGTATGAATATTGTGTCAACTAACAATATGTGGCATTTTAGTATTTGAAGCTTGTCGATAACGGAAGTTGAGCACCGTTATAGTGAAAGCTGTCGAAATACTTACAATGAGCGTCAATGTGGAGAAGAACATTCCTAAAATGTTGCCTTGCTCACACGAATTCGGATAAATAACCTAAAAGGGGCACAGACTCTGAAGTTGGCGGTGTCATGTCGCTGACGATAGTTATAAAGAAACAAACTGACAGCAGGATGGTTGTTTCTGTAAGAAAAGTACGCTCCCAATATGTACGACTTACGGTAACCAATCTTCTCGCTCATATCGTGAGCTGGGAGACAGAATCCCATAAGTGTCATCACGCAGACAAGGAGAGAAGGTAAGACAACGTTAAATAAGTAGAATATTGTTCTCCGTCTAAAAGACAATCACAGGCCTTTCGAAAGGCATACCTAAGATGTATATAAAATGTAACAGTTGAGTATGGCTCAGGACAGCATGGATTGTAGATAACTTCTCTTACTGCAGGTGTGCCAAGAAGTTGCCACTCTCCACTGGGAGTGTACGTCGAGAGATCCATTTGTGGCTCTGAATTTTTTAGTTTGAACGGTCTCTAGCGTAAAGTTGCCTTCTCCTTCCTCCATAATAATGTGTAAGTCTAAAGCATGTCCATGGTACGTCCAAGAACTGAACTAAAACAGTATCTATCAAACAAAATACGTTAACACGTGCCTTGAGATAGCATGTCTGCTCATCAAAAGGGAAATATGTTATGTCCATCTTACAACTGGCCAAGAATATTCCAGGCGGGACCCAATTAACCTCTCCTGTATGGTAGACGACTTCATTTGATTTGAAAGTTGAGTCAAAATCTTCGTTTGCACTGAAACTATCTAGCCCCGCTTTATTGAAACTTACCTGTTATAAAGAAGGACGTCCGGCCTCCAGATCTGGTTCTCTCCTCCGGCAAACCGAATACTCTGAATTCCCTCGTACTTGTTTGGGTCCCAGGATAATCTGTAATCCATCCAAATCTAAAGCGAAATTTTTAAATAAAAGAGAAAGCTTAGCTTACAAATTTCAACCAAGCATTCAGTTCAATAATCTGGTTCTTTCCGTCAAGATTAACAATCTGTTGGAGGAAAACCTTCATCTCTACACGAAGAGCCTCTGTTTGGTTGCGTACTGGTCTTACTAATTTGGAGTAGCTGTTCAGGATATCCCTGTACTGACTACCGGTAAGTATCGACAAATAAACGTCACTTGTATAATTGATACTCTCCTTTGCTGCCAAGAGTGATTGATGGTAATATGAAAAGAAGAAACACGGCTGGGGACAACATTTGTAAGATCCGGTGGATCGACGGCCAGTCTCTCGTTCCTTTATTTGCCAAGATCAGTGTCACCGAATCAACTCATCGACTACATTTATTGACCAGCCACCGCCGACAAAACTGCCAATCTTTACTACCAAATCTATTAAATTAACATTTTACAGTTCGTCCAAATGGGGAACTTCGCGGGTGCAACCGTAAGAGGACAATGACAGTTTGGAGGAAATCTTGGACAGGCTCTTGTTCACGGCATCAGCGGAGACTCCGCCAATGATCTCGGCAAATTCGGAGGGGCTCACAATGGAACCGGCAGTCAGGTATTGGACAGCTCCGTCAACGGCGAGGTTGGCGGAATTTTCACCAGCAGTTAGGACCTAATATTTAAATAGACATAAAATGTATCTTATTAAAGTTGAATACCTTGAGAGCAGCAGTGCGACGAGCAGCAGCTACGGTGGCGTCGTCAGCCTTAGCGTTCTTCACAGTGTTGGCAACAGATTTAACCAGCTTAAAAACTATATACTTCTTTTTTATTGCATTCCCTACCTGCCCGATCTTGGCATGTTCAGCAAAGAAGACAACTCCGACCAAACCAGCATCCGAGCTGTGGGCATTGACGGGTTCTCCAGTCTCAACTCCGGCCTTCTGGGCAAGCTTAGCGAGAAGCTACAAGAAATATAAAAGAAATAAAAAGAGCTATACCTCGGCAGCGACGTATTCAACGGCGACTTCTTTAATGTTGCTCAGAGCAGCTCCTTCACCACCGATGGCGACAACGGTATTAGGTCCTCCAGCATCGATACGAATTTCTCCTCCATAATACTTGCTGGGCTCGACAGTACCAGCCTTTCCTTCAGGGAAACGGAACTAAATAAAGCAAACTAATTGTTTTGAAGAGACTTACTCCTTCGGCTGTTTGAACCAGGGAATTATGATCGACATTGATTCCAACAACGACAGCATTGCCAGAGCGGAAATGCTTCTCCTAAATTGGGACAGTCCATCGGAAACTAAATTACAAACCTTGAATTCGGCGACCTTCTTCAGAATGGATCCCTTGTTGTATGAGCTGTCCACAAAATTCGAATTTCCCAGGTTTCCGTTGCGGAAAGCGGCGCGGTGGAGGTTGTCAATTGTTGTAACTCTCTTGCAGCCGTAGGTGGCATCTCCAGGAGCATTATTGGCCGGCTGGAAACGTTCTTACTGATAAATTGATTAATGAATCGCAAACCTCAACAATATCCCATGGCTCGCATTTGGGGTTAGCCAATTCTCCCGCTAGTGAGGCAGTAAAGATGGCATTGTCACGATTGCCAGCAACCTTCACGGCGAAGACGTCTCTTGTAGAGGAAGTTGACTGAAAAGTGGGCACAGTAAATAGTAAAAAAAATTGGAATTAATATGTTTTTAGAGCTTACGATTTGTCCTCCTGCCTGGACGGTGTTCCAGAGGAGTTTATCTCCGGTGAAATCCTGGGAACTGGCTCCGATGGCGTTTCTTAGAACATGGACTACTCCGTGATTGTCAGCTGTTTCATAACGGGATCCAGCTCGGAATGCCACGACAATCTGTGACGCAGCACCTAAATAAATTTAATTTACACAAATTGAATAAAAATACCGTGCTGGTCGATGGTAGCAACAGTGAGTCCGTTAGATAAGGTGGTCACGGACTCGGTTGCGGACTTGACGGCAGCTGCCGATGCGGCCCTCTTCTAAAGAAATGAAAATAAAGTTGAAAAAATAATTAAATGCTCACCGAAATTGTGGAAAGATGTCGGCTCAGCATCCTTGCCTTGATTTAACCTTAAAACGAATATACATTCAAAGAAATAGAAATTGTAGGCAGGCGAAGAAAAAATTAATAGCGAAAATTAAGAGTAACAAAAATGCCGCCATTAATTTCATATTCACTAGTACAGAAAATAAATTGGAGAAGTTTTACAGACTTATTTTAAAGGAAAGGGAGATTTGCCGTCTAGCAGAGAACAGAAAAGTGGCCGCCTGCTTGCCGCTAGAGCACGTTTGTTACTGGGAACTCCATAGAAAAACTTATAAATATAAGAGTTTTTGAAAAGAAGGCATTTTTTAAAAAGAAAATCATAATTAGGAATAAAGTGAAATGATTTTCACGACCCAACAATGAGAAATTGACTGATGTTAATAGAATATACGTTAGTGGAAGCGGCAACACTAAGATTTCTTTGTTACCTTAGGGATAACGTTGATCTACTGGGCTGAAGACTTCCCTGATCCCAGGAAATACCAAAGTTGGTTAATTCCTAGTAAGTCTATAGAATCGGATTGCCGCTCCTACAATGAATAGTTAAACCAGATCCAGAAAACTTAACAATCTAAGAATCATTCACAAATTCTTCACATTATGTTAGGACTCAATGTGACACTGACTATCAAAATTAAAAAGAGAGCTTGTTGACTGGAAGAGCCCCAAATAAAAGGGCCCTTATTATTGTTAGGCCCTCATTGAATTTCTTACGGCGACCACGTTTGTTATGTTTGTCATTATAGCGGGTCTCTCCTTAACTTTTTCTCGCTTTTTGACGATAATGGGAGTATGACGGTCAAGGCTATTGTTTATCCACCACGCAGTTGCATTCTCTCTTTGAACTCCAAAATTAGAATTTGCGCCCTCATGTCTTTTGCTCACCAGATGACGCGATTGAATTTTTTGAATTGCTTTACGGGGCCAACTGAATACTAAATCTATGTTTTCGGGAGGCGTGCCATCGTTACTGCTCTACAGAGGGGGAGGTCTTCAATTAGCTGCCACGAAACACACCTGTTTGCCTTTGTGCAATCCAATGCGACGCCGTTGGAGAGAGCCTTAAACGGGAGAAGCACACGTCTGGGACCCGGTCCTCTCCCACTCGTAAGCCTCTTATGTTTCCTGTTTCAAACTTTGACCCCCGGCTTCCTTTCCTATTAGTGGGAAAGCCACCTGCGCAGACACAATGGAAGCCATCGTCTTAGGCGTTGTTATGGGCGGCTCGGCTGCTTTTATTCAGGTGCCGTTCAATTGTCCATCCACACCGGCAGTCTAGTCGCTAAGCGATGTGAACTAAAGAAGCCCCCTTTTATGAGTTTCTTCCTATTTTGCTCCTAGCCGCTCTATGAACTCATTATACGTCCGCCCATTCAGTCCTATGAAGTACGCCTTTTACAGCTTCGTTTTGAGATTTGAAGGAAAAAGCTGAAGTCACACTTTTTCATCCTCTCTTATCTCTTTGCCTACATTTATAAAGACGAGGAAAGCGGAGGAGAGTTAGGAGTAAGACGACCTCTCCTCTCTGAAGGTCATGGCGAACTGCTCTTCATCTTCTCGTTGCACTCACCATTTCTAATAAGCTTCTTCTTTTCGCTCAAAGAAAATTAGTTAATCATACGTTGCTTAATAGACTAGTAGATTTTCTTCGAAAGTGCATTTAAGAAGGAACAGGATGTTACGACTGCATCTAATGAATAGAAGGAGAACAAAATAGGAGCATTTCTTGGATACGGGGCTTCATAATCCGACAAAAATTAAATGGAAGTCTTCTTCAACTTTCCTTCTTTTACGTGGTCCGTCTCTTAATTCAGCATTGTTCAATAGCAAACTGGTAGAAAAGGCGGAAGGGGGTAGACCATCGGGTGGAAGATCTCCCAGGCTTCACAGAGCTTTATTTCGCGTTTCTTCCCAGTTGACCCCGCCCTTCCCTGGCGCAGCAGTCTTTTTGGCTACTTCATGTGTGGCTCAGACTTTATCCATTCTTTTGACTCCTTCAGTCGACTTCCCACGTACCTTCAGTTTCCCATCTTTTGAATCATTTTTGATCATGTTGGCTTCCTTTCGAATTGTTCTCTTTGGGCGAAAAAAATCTCCATCTCAGTGGGCACATTGTGAGCCGAATGCGGCTTTTGAATAACTCTATAGTTCTTCTCAAGCGTGTTCGATTATTTAGATAGTGGTATGTCGGAAGTGCGACGATTTGGCATTAACGGGCCCAGTCTCCGGAAGTCGTGCTCTTTGCCCCCAGTTTCTGGCCCAGTCATATGTTGGTCAGGATTATACGATTTCCTCAATTAATTAATTAGGTTTCCGTTCCAGTTATTATAATGCCTAATATGTAGATAGAATTACCTCTGATGTGGCGAGTAGCCACTCTCCCTGTGGCCCTGTTTGGAATGGCATTGTCTTTCACCTGCCATATGAGGTACCGCCTCTCACTTTTCAATTGTTCTCCTTTTATTGACATTTTTCTAACATTCTCCCACGTCTTCTTGGATTTCCCTTTCAAAAATGTCTTTCTGCCTATTGCACACCCTATCGTGTTACTTTCAATTCTCTTTTCGGCAACTTTCAATATCATACCTGAACTTTCCCACCTGTTCTGAGATTTCTTTACTTTTTCAGCCGTTTGCCCTTTTTTCGCTATAATAAACGACAAAAAAGTAACTTTCAGATCGACTTGCGAAGCCGACACCTCGTCGCAAGAGGTAAGTGGCTAGACCCTCTTCCTATTCCATAATTTTGCCATTCTTGCGTCATTGTTCAAAACTAAAGTTGACACACCAGAGGCACCCACGGCTCATATGACAAGAAAATTTAGCTCTAAAAAATGTGTCATATCTTCTAAAATTAGATGTAGCAGACTTGGAAGCCATTTTCGAGTTTATCTGATTCATAAGCTCTAAATTAAAGCTTTTTCCTTGAAATTGACATCTTTAAAGTATTAACTTTATTAACTTACCATTCTTCCCGACCCGAACATAATTGCCCGTTTCAGAAAAGTTGCATGCAACGGTAGCCAATCCACGGCTGCGGACATACATGTGCTGCTGCTGTCCCAACATACATCGTCACCAGATACACTTAATTAGGTTAGTTTCTTTGTTAATTTGTATGAAAAATAGAGTAGACCACGACAGACCCCCGTTCCCGTTATTGCCTTGATTAGTTGCTCTCGCAAAATAAAAAATAACTCAGATTCTGGCGCAGATGATTTTACTGTTATTCCATAAGATAAAATTCCTTGAGGGCCTGGGGCGTTAGGCGTGAGTCTTGCTTCAGAGATTGAATTGTTGCCTTGTTTCCGGCAAAGGACTGAATCGCAACTGCCACAAGTGGCTTTGAGGAACACTGCTTGCACTGCGCATTCCGTCATTTCCGCAGTTGATTGTGACGCTTCTTGAATTGCGTTACGTTGTGGCACAGACGGTGATTCTTCTTCTTTAATCCAGCGCAAATCAGTTGACAATGTGGCCAGAAAAGAAAGTCCGCCAAAAGTGTAATTCAGTTGGACCCTTGAAGTAGAGAAACAAGACAGTTTTCAGCTATGGTTGCGTCTCTTTCTTTCTAATTGCTACGGGTATGGTCTTCACAGTCTTTGCCATCTTCCAAAAGGACTCGCAGATCGGAAAGGTCAGTTCAATCTGTGTCTTCTCCTTGTTTCTTCTTGTAAATTACTCCATAGTAGAATAGTGCGTAGAGCCTCAATCGAGTCGTCTTTCGTGACTGCCGCTCGTTATTTCAAAGGGCAAACATCAGCTGAGAATTGCCTCAATCTGTAGCTAAGAGAGATTTCTTTCAGGTGTGGTTGGCGGGTCCAACAACAATGGTGGTTGGGCTGGTGCTTTGTGGAAAGGTAAGCCCTTTCATTTTATTTCTGTTCACACTTTAGGTTATTATTGACTGGGGCCCTGCTATGATGCATGCGAGGGAGGGATCTATAGATTCGAGATTAATGGATCATGTAGGAAGCTATTAACATTATCTTAAACAGGCATGATTTTAGATGAATAGAAACGGCCCACATATTCCTCGATTGAGTACGAACGAGATTCCACTGAGAGCAAATATGCAATATAAATTCGAACACGAGCCGAAATGTAACGGAACGACGAAGTTACCATACATACCTGGCTATGTAGGGAACGGTCGAGCTATCTCGCCTATCAACGGCCCGGTCCGACAACATCGGCAGGTCCAATACGCCAGAGCAAGCCAAGACATGTACCAAGATAGCCAGTCCTGCCTCATCTATTCGCAGTATGATCCCAACCTCACTAATATTAACGTAGGTCCAAGGTAGCTTTGTGTACACTCGTCATTTCTGTTCTGTTTCCATTTGTACAGCACAAGCACCTGACCTTTAGTTTTTCACCTAGACAACAATTTATTCACGACGTATTCTAGGGTATCCCGAGTGTGAATAGATCCATAGGCAGTCCAGCTCATACTTCGCACCCCACCTCACGCCATTCCAGTACAACTACAGCCAACTCCCCCAATTCCTCTGCAGAGGTAGAGCCGTTTCTTTTATTAATAATCCAGCCGTGAAGAACTGTGAATGTACAAAGTACGGTTCTATACGAAGGGGTGGTGGCACCCCCTTCCAAGGCGAATCATTCGTGCTCAACGAGAGAAGTTATCTCATCTAAAATGTCACTCTCAGCCGCTGTGATAATGAAACGGGCTCTTACAGTGACCAAACTGAGGAATTTATCCGCTTCCTTGGTTGACTGGCCCTTTCAAGCATTCCCTGTGATACTGTAAATGTCGAATTATATAGCCATACACAAAGTTAATTAACAGAGTTTATTATTATTGCTCATTAAAATAAAGCTTTCCATCCACCCGTTACTTTGACACAAACATAATTCGGTTTTCGCTGACAAAGAGAATCCCTCTTTTTCCTGTTCCAACTTGTGCTACCCTGGCTACCGTGTAAGGAAGCTCTTCGCAAACCTAGAGAGAAATTTACTCTAGAAATAGCGACGGGATGCTTACACTATAAAATGGGAAGTAGACGGTGAGGTCTGCTGGCGGAAAGCCAACAAGAAGATCCCATTCTTCAGTCGGAATTGAGTTGAGCAATTGCCTGGCAACAATTTCCGAGGAAATGTCCACATACGTAAAAAGGTCTAGGAAATCTATAACTGACGTGTTGTTCCAAAAGTTCTGAAGTTCAAATTCCATAATGGCTACATATGGTGCCCACAAAAAGTAACGACTGAAGAGAAGAAATCGGAACTGGATCAGTGAAACCGATGTGCATTTCATGAACATTTTGAAAAAGAAGCGGGTGAGTGATAGGATGTAAGCCAAGGAAGAAGTCGAACTGACATCGTCGAGCCGTCTGAAATGTTCTGTTATGGGTTCGGGGTGTCTTCTTGCTGTACCGTAATCTGTGAAAGACTTAAAAGTCTTTGATCGTAGGGCTCTTTGTCGTTGCTAACTCTTATTGTTATCGGATTGATCTCCCTCAAAATAGGGATGACGGCATCCATTGGCAAGTCGTGGAAGAAGATGGGGCTAGTATCCAGATTGTAGTACTTGATGAACTCCAAAACTTCTGGACCAACAGGTCTTCGCTAAGGGAAAAAATGGGAAAAGCTGAAGTACATTACCAGAGTTATTGTCTTGGGTCGGATGCCAATCAACGCACTTTTGACCAAATGGTCGTTGTTCCAGTCAGCAAAGGGAATCTTCTTCTTCCGATAAATATCAATTTGCTAGACTTTAACATCACATAAAGTTGTGCCTTATTACCATACCCTGGTGGTGATCTGGATTTGGTAAGAACCAAATAGCCGAACTCTGATAAATGACTTGTTATCATTGACAAAACTAAATAGTTTTCTGTTAAGTCTTCGGACTTTTGGAAATGTTCTTTGATCCGTCTGAGCTACCCAATAAATTAAAATAGAATTGGCCTTACTTTATTTATAATCCCCAAAAGCAGAGAAGAAGGAAGCGAAGTAATTGGAACCATGGCAGAAAGTACAAAAAGAGACGGACGATTTCAGAAAGGCGGAGATAAGGGTCTTTATTGATAACCGAATCCAATGGAATAATATTCGGAGCACAGTCCAAAAGTATAAGGGAGACAATTTATCATACGATCTTCTGATCACCACACCCGTTATTATAACTCAAATTGGATATTTGTGAGCCCTCCCTCATAATGCATGAGTGACATTAATTTCCGCCCCAAATACAATTATTTGTAGCATCGACAAGACAGCTGCTTCTCAAGATTCTTGTTGATTGCGCAATCCCATTCTAGAATGTTGCTCCTACCCTTCTTTTCCTTATTTCTTATCTATAAATACTCATTCGCTTTACAATGTTATGCAGCAGGTAGGGAATTCCGATTTATACAAACTTCTCTTGCAGCTTATCCAAAAGCAACGGATTTGCCGAAAAATTGGGATTCAGCAGAATGTGAAAGTGCACAATGCTTAATGTACATATCCGTGTTACACTCCTTATAAGGAATTACAGGTTGAGGAAACAGAATAACACCCTCTCCCTCGCCGGAGTCATATACGCATGTGACTACGAGAATAAATGTTTTGTAAGTTTGTTATGTTCCAAGAAAACCGAGCTGTTTACAGAATTCTATAAATAAGACTGCGACCACAATTGACGGATTCTTGCTTTCCTGTTGTGGATCAGATTTGTGCAATTCTCGGACGACAAGACCATCTGCTTATCTATTTTTGATTATTTTATCGGTCATACTAAGCTGATTTGTATTCACAATATAAACTAATTATGTCAACTAATTGACACCGTATTTCTCGATGAGCTGCTCGACAAGTTGCACGTATTGGGTTTTGGCATCCTCCTGTCCGACTCCTTTCTTGTCAGTCCAAGCATCCCACTTGGCCTTCCCCTTCATGTCAAGCATGCCTGGACGACTCGTGCTGTTGTCCCCGACTGTCCCCTGCAAAAAGATATTTCCATTTCCATGAAATGGCAGTACCTGTTTGTAGAGGGCATAGAGACTGAGCAACTCGGGGTTGCCAGGGGATCCCTTCAAGTTCTTCACTTTATCGGCTGCCTCGTCGAAGGAAAGAGTCATGTCTGCAAGACGAGTCATCAAAAACGAAAGAAGAAAAAGAATATCGATGTGAAGGAAAGGACACGCAGGCAGAACGGGGCAAAGACAGAAAAGCATCTTTCACTATCAGTCTTTCTTTGCAGGCAACAACAGTTGATAACTGGTAACGGCGTCAACGTTCTATGATCTGTGTTTCAAAATTTGGTCTTAAACTCTCGGTCATAAAACTATCCAGAATAATTTATTAGTTAGCGCTGACAATAAAAAAGAAAATCACTCGAAGAAAAACAAAAGGAAGATGGCTGAAACGACGAAAATGCCTAAAATGGAAACAATAGCCACGCCTCTCGTCGTAACCCCACCTAGACGACCAGCACTTTTCGGAGTCGTGGTTTCATTACCCGTAAAGTAATAATTAATCAAGCCGCCAGTGGAAGGAGACGTCGTGCTTTGACTGGAAAACCTAAAGTTTGTTCCATAGATGGAGCAGTTGTTTCCGCCTGACGGGAATCTAAACGATAATTTGCCGATAGGCTCCGTCTTCCTTACATGCACGTCTGTGGCCCGTTTATTCCGGTCGTGTTCACAACGATTGTTGTGGCGGCGTCACTAGCCATGTATGTCAATGTAAGCGTCAAAGGACTATCTACATTTCTCACCAATTTCAGTTTTTCTGCGGCCTACCTGATTGAAAGTAGAGGCTAATATCTTGGTTGGGGTCGGGGAAGGGATAGTTGGCCGATTTGAAGAATCCCATGAGATCAGCCCTTGCTTGTAATGTTCCTAAACAACCGTCCTAGCCGGAACGGCTTTACCCCCGTTTTTGCCCTGCGGGTGTAAAGTCACCCCAACGGGTGTAACGTCACCCCGACGGATGTACAAAATGTTTCTTGGTGAGGTCTGAGCCCTGGAACGTTTTAATTTTGACGGAATCGCCGACTAAGGCCTCCAGAAGGGTAAAACAAAGGTTATTCATAAGTGAACAGACACCCCCTTGCTAAAACGCGTGAATAAGCTCTGTTTTCTTGTATCTGTTATGTGAATTGTTTATTGTCGTGTAAAAGGCAATCTCAAATGATCAGATTGTCAGAGGAATGCCCAAGTGCGGTAGAAATCCTATCTACAGACAATTTCCCATTACATTTACCGTTTCTATATTATGGCTCTTATTACTCAGACTATCGGTAAGAACAAGCCTAGATTTTGAAGCATTCTCCCTATCATAACGAACATTGATACTCAATTTGAACCATGCTTCTAGAGGATAATTTGCCGTTAGCGTAGCGGAGACAGACGTAGTCTCGAAATAATTGTCTGTAGATAGGATTTCTACCGCACTTGGGCATTCCTCTGACAATCTGATCATTTGAGATTGCCTTTTACACGACAATAAACAATTCACATAACAGATACAAGAAAACAGAGCTTATTCACGCGTTTTAGCAAGGGGGTGTCTGTTCACTTGTGAATAACCTTTGTTTTACCCTTCTGGAGGCCTTAGTCGGCGATTCCGTCAAAATTAAAACGTTCCAGGGCTCAGACCTCACCAAGAAACATTTTGTACATCCGTCGGGGTGACGTTACACCCGTTGGGGTGACTTTACACCCGCAGGGCAAAAACGGGGGTAACGTCACCCGGCCGTCCTAGCCCAGCATCGGCTCACCTGGGGCGTGTGGGTCTGAGTAGAAGCTGACGGTACCCTTATCCAGGTAGAAAGTTTTCAGTTTCCCGGGAATCCATTGGGGCATCGCGTTGTCAGCAGTGGCGTAAACTCTACACCGAACACTTTATCCATTCCCTTGCCCTACCCATAAGTTGACAGTAGCTGACTCTCCGCAACGGGGACTCCTCCTGCGTACACAGAAAAGTTTGTATTAGCATTCTGAAGTACTGCTAATATATTCCAACAGTCATCTTACGGTAAGTATATATGAGAGCAGTGTGTCAAAACTGTTGTCATTCTGGTACAACATAACTGCCGCCGTTCCATTTATAGCGTCAACCACAAACCTCCCATCGGGTCCCAAATTGTCGTAATAAATAAACTTTAGCTGCGCATAGTTTTGCACATCTGCAATGCTGCTTATTCTGGGCACGAAGAGCTTATACCTGACCAGGCGCTGACTGAAATGGCCCCCGAGTCAAAAGTTTCAGGTTGGGCGAAATAGACCACTGTAACTGGGCTGTCTACTTTCAATGGTATGTTTTCGTTTATTTGGTTGTACAAGCTGAAGAGTGTTGTGTCGACGATCTCCCTATTCTTACCAAGCAATAGGAGGTGCGGTCGGTGCTATTCCCTGGTATACAAACGCCCCCGTCAGCTTATTATCGGAATCCAGTTTCCCAAAAGACGCAGTGGAGATTGCCAGCTGAATCAGGCGTTATCAATCCATAAAATTAGAAAATGAATCACCGAGTCTCCATCTCCTGAAGTGAATGTTTGTGCTCCTTGAAATAAGTCATACGTGCCGACAATGTTAGGCTGCTGTCCTTTCGTTACAGTGGTAGTCTTCCGATTAGCAAAGCTCACATCACGGAGAGACCAGGTGAGGTGGAACGACCCCAAAGAGGTAGCAGTGCTCGTGATGGTGATAGTGAAAGGAACTGGCCCCACAACAACCATGTTGCTTGTTGCATTTAGAAAACTGAAAAGGTTAGAATAATGACTGCAATAAAATCTCACTCGATGTTGATGTAGTTATTCGAGCCGGTTATACTGTCGCCATTGTCCGGATCTGCATTTACCGTCAGCTGGGCAAACTGCTTATCGGGTACATTAATCTGAATGGGTGTACAACAAAATGTGAGAATCTCACTTGAAGTTTACAGGTTACATTAGGCCCGTACAAGTAGTCCTTGCCGGAGGGGAAAGCATTGTTTATTCCTGTATAATTAAGGACGGGATCTGTTGGGCATTCTAAAGAGAAGAACGAATTATCTGTAAATGGCCCTACTCCAATAAGCTCGAACAAAGAGTGTAGAAGCAAGGAATATGACGCACTTCATTGGTGCACAGGGCCATGGAAGTGTACGCTGTTTGAATTGTGATAAGGCGCCTTCCTCGAATAGTCATAGTTAACCCCAAAGTTTGCAAACTTTAGATACCAGGAAGTGCTTGCCGTCATCAGACGGCTTCTATGATGGGCACTAGAAAAATATTAACTTTATGGTCACTATGTAATTAGGCAAAGACTAGAAGCCGCTGATGCTCCAACTTTACTGCTCTGTGTAAAAATGTTGTTCCCCTTTGAACGGGTTTATTGAAGAGTTTCTTTAAGAAAAATCTTTAAGCCAGAACTCTTATCATCACTGTTATCGCAGAAGTAGTAGCTTAGGATATAAAGAAAAAGGCACACCCTCTAAATTCTTATCATCTCCCGTCCTGGTCCAACAATTCCACCGCGAATTCATCTTTCGGAATCCTAGTTATAATTTCCAGGATGAGGTACACTCTCCTCCTTGTTCTCTTGGGCTTGGCCTCTGCCGCCGTCATCCAGCACAAACTCACATGGAGACCCACTCTGAGGATGCAGCTCGCCAAAGCTGGAGAGTTGGAGCAATACCTCAAGTACATGGAAGAGTCCCGTGTCCATAAGCTCTCGTCCCTGGCGCAGCCTGTAAGCTTCCAGACTAAACGAACTAGGGCCCTTTAGGTTTTGGACTACGGAGATTATGAGTATGTTGCCAACATGACCGTCGGAACTCCAGACCAGCCTTTTGTCATCATTCTCGATACTGGATCAGCCAACTTCTGGGTGCCCGGGACAAACTGTGACGCTTCCTGCACTAACCACAACATTTACGATACCACCAAGTCTTCCACCTTTGTCCAAAACGGAACATCGTTTACTATTCAGTACGGTTTGGGTAATGCCAAGGGAGTCTTGCAACAGGACACTGTCCGAGTAAGTCACGCTGTCCAACAGTCCTACTTGCTCAGATTGGAGGAATTGGTGAGCCACAGCTGGTGATCCCCAAGACTACCTTTGGAGTAGCAACGCATATCTCCAAGGATTGGAAGACAGTATGACAATTGCCAGCAACACGAACTGTTTTTAAGGATCCCGCTGATGGAATTTTGGGACTTGCATTCACAACTCTTGCTGTCGATTATGTCACTCCCCCACTTATCAACGCTATCAACCAAGGACTGCTCGACCAGCCTCTGTTCACAGGTTGGCACTGCGAACCTCGATCTTAGCCAATTTTACAGTCTGGCTCGAGCACAAGGGTGTCCTCAACGCGGCCTCTGGAGGCGTCTTCACCTACGGAGCCATTGACACCACAAACTGTGGATCACTGATCGCCTACGAGCCGCTCTCTTCTGCCACATATTATCAGTTCAAAGTGGGAACAGCTAGTCTCCTCAGAAAGCCCGCCTTTAGATCAAAGGATTCGGACTCGGAACCTACTCCAACACCCAAGCCACTGATGGTATCTCCGACACCGGCACTTCCTTCATCGGAGGACCAAAATCTGTCACTGACGGGCTTGCCAAGGCCGCCGGAGCTACTGTAAGTTCCACGTTTGAGAGGATTATCTTCGTTTCAGTACAAGCTCCTCGCACAATCTTACTACATTGACTGTGCCGCCAAGCCCGCTCCCCTCACAGTTGTAATCGGTGCCAACACCTACTCCATTGACCCCGTCAACTTGATTGTCGATGTGAGTTACTCCTGTTATTCGAAAGAGAGAAATTTTAGGATGGAACTAACACCAACACCTGCCTCTTCGCCGTGTTCCCCTTCAACAACGGAGGCTTCGGTCCAGCTTGGATCCTCGGAGATCCCTTCATCCGTATGTTAGGAGGCAGACGCTTGTGTAACTCTTTTACCAGGCCAGTATTGCAACATCTACGACATTGGACGTCAACGTATGGGTTTCGCTCCTTCTCTCCAAAAGTAGATTACCGAATAAAATATTATTCTACCTGCCGGACATAGTTGTTCTCTGTTCTTTCTCCTTCAGATCTTCCGTTTTTCTATTTCCTCATAACAGTGATGCTTAATAGTTGTTCGATCTGTAAGCTTTGTAATGTCTCAGAAGGGATGAGATGTCCGAGGGCGGCGGAGGCTTTTCGATATAGAAAAATAAAGTTTAATCATTCCTGCTCTAGGCACGATACCTTTTATTCTGTTTTCTAATCCGCTGGGAATACCGACATTTTTACTATTTAATTTCAGATGAACTGGCGGGTTCATTTCATTTGGGCGGTGTTAGCATTAGCCTTACATTGTAGGTTTATTCCTATTACACATTATCACTGATTTTAGCTATACCGGCTAACGCCCAGCAAGTGAAATGCCTTCCCAATCAGCCTGAATGTTGCGATAGCAATGTGTTTTGTACCTTCTGGTCCCAAAGAGGCGAGTGTAACAGGAATCCCAATTGGATGTTGCTCAATTGCCAGGTATGTCGCATTGGAAGACAGGGTATTTTGTAGATTTCTTGCAACGCCTGCAGCAGACCTGGGCTAGTTCAACAACCTGTAACGCCGGCTCCCAGGCCTACGTTTGCTCCTCGACCTGTTATCCCCGCTCCGATTCAAACACGTACATTTTAGTTATCAATCATCTTACGTTTTTAGCCCGCCGGGATCCCAGTGCTCCAGAAGGATGCTCTGTTGTCCAGCCCATGGAAGTCTTCTTTGCCCCCGTCTTGAACATTGGTGCATTCCAAACAAGCTTCGCTAGAACTGGTTGTGGTGCTCCTACCCAACTGAGAGACTGTAACCGCAACCTTTGCTACCACAAAAAGTTCCGGAGCTTGGACGGCATGTGTAACAACCTTCAGAATCCTCTTCAGGTAATATTTGCAGTTTGGCAAAGTTATATAAATTCCTAGGGTGCTGCCTTCACCGGAAGTTCCCGCTTTCTTTCGAGCCAGTACGATGACGGATTCAATGCCGTTGTTTGTAAATCATCTTCACGCCATTCTCTTACTATCGTTTTCAGCATCTTTGAAGCGAAACCGCCCTAATCCACGTCAAATTTCTGTCAGCCTTCTTTCCACTCCCCAGACACTTCCACTCAATTGCAGCAGCTTGCTCATGCAATGGGCCCAGGTTTTCTTTTCTAAAGTGTTATACTTTTTTAGTTCCTTGCCCACGACATGACCCAAAACGCCTTGGCTGGACCGTGCACATGTAGAGGTGGACCTGGATGTGCCAACATGCCTGCTGCTGTCGGTGATCCAATGTGAGTCATTCGTGTTACATTTCAGAATAGTTTTCAGGAGACTGCAATGCACGGGTTATTCGAGGTCGATCCCATTATGTGGTACCGGAGTTAACGGAAGGCCTCGTGAGCAGATGAACCAGAATTCGGCCTTCATTGATGGAAGCGCTGTGTACGGATCTGACTTCTCCACCTCCCGCAGTCTTCGTTCTGGTTCCCTTCTTCGGTTCGTGGTAAGCTGTCTTCGTTGCCATCCTTATTCCTCTTTTATAGGGTGACTTCAACCGACAAATGATTCCTGCTACTAGCAACGTCGTCTTAGGAGGAGACGCACGAGCTGGCATCTTTGCTGGTCTCCATGCCCTTCAGACCTACTTCTTGCGTTTCCACAACACCGTTGCTACCGAGCTGAGCAGGCTGAACCCTCGCTGGAACCAAGATCGAGTTTTCGAGGAGGCGAGAAAGATTGTTGGAGCCGCCATTCAAGTAGTGCCTCCAGTAACTTCGCTCACATTTTTAGGTGATCACCTATCAAGAGTTCCTTGGCACCTTCCTGGGGTCGTCCGTCGGTAGACTTGGAGGATATTCTGGATACAAGGCAAATGTCGATGCTTCCATCTTGAACGAGTTCTCCGGAGCGGCATTCCGCCTGCACGGTTTGATCGAGAACACCTTCTCCATGAGAGATGCTGCCTACCGTCGTGTGGGAACACTCACTTTTGGACAAGGAATCAGTCAGAACGTCGGCCTCGTGGCCAGCAGCATGGACTTCATCACACGGTAGAATCCATTTTCAATTTTTATCATTAGTTCAGGGGCTTGGTCTCCACACCTGCGAGAAGCCCTCAGCGCCTTGCCAACACCGTCGCTGACAGCTTCTTCAACCTGGCCACTGTGACGACCCAGCGTGGCCGCGATCACGGCTTCCAAACCTACAACGCCTATCGCCGGATGTGTGGGCAGGAGGCTATTTCAAGCTTTGACAACGTAGGATGTACTCTTGCACATATACAAAGAAAATGATTTAGTGGCCTGACTTGACGGATCGCGCTGTTATCGACAGGGTAAAACAGCTGTATCCCGGCGGAGTGGACACTGTAGGCTCAATGTTATAATCCAAAATTTGGTATTTGTTTTTCAGCTCGACCTGTATGTTGGAGGACTTCTGGAACGGCCTCAAGGAGGAGCCGTCGTGGGACCAACGTTCACCTGCATCATTTCGGAACAGTTCAAGCGCTCGAGGGACGGCGACCGTTTCTTCTTCGAGAATCCTGAGACCTTCACCAACGAGCAGCGCATCGCTTTGAGGAGAGTCACCGTTTCCTGGATTATTTGCGCCCACTCTGATAGGTACCCCCACAGATCAACATCTCCCTCAAAATAGCATTTTAGCGTGACCTCCATCACTCGCACGGGTTTCATTGCTGACGCGGGAATCGCTGCCGTTCCTTGCAAATCTCTTCAGAGTCTGGACCTGACCCCCTGGCGCGAGTAAACAAGAATAATGAATGTTTATGTATTGTTTTATGTACAGAACATTGTTAGCCCAATAAGAAGTATGTAGTCTAAGACCATCAACCAGTTAAACACCTTGAAATAGTTTCAGCTTTCAAAAATTCCCCCTTTCTCACCGTCACTGTAATGAAACGGGGGCGAAGGATGGCGTGAGCAAATTGGTCTGGGTCCTTAGTCACAATACTGACATACCAGGATTCCATTGCTGCCGAAAAGATCAGAAGTATAAGGCAGACGACATAGATCAGTAGAAGCTAAAAATGCAGTATTGGGCCAAAAGATGAACGACACCTTCGCTTTGCCTAGCCTTTCCATTACCGTCAATTCATTGCACAAGTTGGACGAAAAGATTTTAAGAGCAATCACCCAGGTGAAAATAAGAATAACGAGGATAACCGTTTGCCATCCATATCCCTAAACATTTGAAATAACTAGATACCGAACTCTTACGTCATAAATAATCTGGAAAGCGAGATTTGTTCCGTGCCAGATGACAGAACAGGCGAAAAGAGCGGCAAAGCCGAAACACTAGGGGACGAGTAAATTACTTATCAGTAAGAACAGTTACCACTTGAAACAGATTCAAAACACCGTGAAGTGTCCGGAGAAAGTGAAAGTTCATAGTTGAGCGGGCGCTGACTGGCACTCTCTGGCGTATTTAATCGGCAGGATTGAGGGAACAGACCCTATCACAAACAGTGGCGCTCTCGTCTCTAACAAAGAGCATATTATAAGCTGCTTAATATCAAAGGAGAGAGGATGATGGATTGTCGGAATTAAGTGGACAGTGAAATTCCAACCGGGACGGAAAACAAAATGGAAAAGTATGACAAAACCAACTACAGCTCTTAGTATGCACATTTTTATAAAGTTCCTCATTGAACAAACAGAAAGGATGACAACACTAACATCAATGCTCGTTTATTACCCAGGAATTAGACAATTGGTTCCTTCGGAGGGAGGGCAGGGGCCTCGACCTCATGAGGGGTGTTGGGAGGAGAGCCGGGGTTGGAGTCGAGCATGGGCGACTGGTCTCCTTTCCCACGGCGAAGGTTGAGGTGAGGGAAGAGCATCGGCCACATCCGGGCGGTTTCAGGCTCAATTCGATCCTTCTCACATCGAAGCTCTTCCATTTCCTGCAATAGAAGTAGTATCAGGAAATGTGTTAAACGGTACCTTGTCGGTATTCTTGAACAAATAGTTGGCAAAGTCGGCAGCTGCACGGCGGCCATTGTGGCATTCGATGAAGTAGAGAGTCAGGAATCCGTCTGGAATGACAGTATAAGAGACAGACTCTGGAACATACCAAGCCCAATGACTTCAGAGAAGATGGCAATTTCACTTCTTCCGAGGACGGGTTTTTTCGCGCGGCTCAGCCAACTTTGCAGCTTGTAATGACGGTTTCCACAAGTGAAAATGCTGTAGATGAAGTGGACAATATTCAAAGACGCGGCAATGAGGACGAAGAAGAGCCAGATCCTAAAGATTCCTTTGCCCCCAATTAAAAAGAGCAGACCATTCGACGAAGAACAGCTTCTCGTTGACGTAGTTCATTCCAAGAAGGCACTGAATCGTCGCGTTTCGTGGATTGGCCATGTTTCGGATGGTGAAGTCACACATTGTAACACGGGGGAAGTTGACAGAATCAACCCAGGGCGTTCCAGTGACCAGAGCGCTGATTCCCTTAAAATGGCAGTTTGATTACAAGAATATATAATGAAAAGCACCTGTAGGGACCAGAAGAAGTCGGTGTTGTCGAGGTAGTCTGCAACTTGGGTGATAGCAAGTGACACAATAGCCAGGTTCAGCAGCTTCACCATGAAATAGCGCAAGGTGAGAACGGAAGGCCTCGAGCCGTGCAGCCTGAAGATGCTTCACTTCTTATATTCCTGCTCGTCTCACATTTTAGAGAAATGCCCTTTGGGAGCGACTTCACGAGCTTCCTGGATACTCTGCAAGACGGTAAGCGCGGCTTTGCCCACAGCTTTCTCCTTCTCTTCCCCTTCCAACTTCCTGAAGGTTTTGGTCTCCTGGACAATAGTCGTCACGTCCATATCTGAAAACATACATATACAGAAGTTCTGTCAGTTTGTACCGTAGTTCTTGTACCATTTCCTCCAAAGGTAAGAAGGTGAATAGAAGACCATCGCCTGGACGACGAAGTACAAAGCCAGCCATTGGTAGTAGTTCACGCGAGTGTACTAAAATTGTGTCTATAAAATTGAAGGTAACAACTTGCCCTGTCACGATCAAAAGAAACATCCGTATCTTCCGTGGGGACGACGTAGGTGTTCTGGATGTAGCAGTAGTCAAGAGCAAATTTGGCCTTGCCATCCTTGAATTCGGAAGGAACCCAGCAGGTCATCGGAGTGCCGATAAGCATAAAATTTTTCATTAAATTAATATAAACGGTAGACTGCTTACTGCTTTCCGACGATGATCCCAGACGAGATCACGCAGAGCATGGCAGAAGCGAAGTTGATGAGACGGTCGACGCCATCTCCGACGAACTTCTGCTTGAAGAGCTTGATAGCATCTTCAAGGAAGGGGAGATGTAGCATGCGTGGCTGAAAGACGCTACTTCAAGGCAAAAGAGAGAACGTCTTTTGAGGGAAGGAAAGGGAAAGCGCAAGGAGCGGCAGCTAAAAAGGCCTCGAAAGCGAGGAGTGAAAGGCGGATCGCCATATAACCGTCCTACACAGACACTGAATCAACTTGGCGAGATTGCGCGTAAGTGTTTTGACCCACGCATTACTCATTTGTCTTTCTATTAATACATAATAGAAGATCTTCGACTGCATCGAGGGAAAGATCATAAGAGTTGTTTTTAATTGTATTTGGCTCTAATCCGTAAGCCAACCAACAGCCATTACTGTCGGAGCTACAGCCTTCTGTTTTTCGCCGCCACTGTACATTCCTTCTGTTCATTTCCACTGCAACCACAAGTACAGGAGCTATTTGTCAGGGCAGATTATTGTTATTGGAATTGCGGCACCTAGCAACCCGTTGCCGCAAGGAGTAATTTCGACATGACTGCCTTCTCCTGCTGCACTTTTATCGGCTCAAGTTTATCGCGTTTATGCTGCTTTTCAGTAGACGCTGAAGACAAAGGTTGCCGTTATCTTTAGCTCTCCTTCTTACATAATATTTCAGAGTCTGACGACGAAAATGAAGAAAACGGTATGATCGATCCGCCGAGACCTCTCAAATTTTGGATCCTGAGCTGGTTGTGTTAATTTGGTGCAGTTTAATGGAAATCAATGAACGGGAAGTGTGTTTGAGGAAATTCAGTTTATTATTAAATACACAGTGTTGACAATAAAATAAGGTCATATGTTGTGCTCTTCGAAGGACTGAGATTCGCCGGTTTTAAATGTGGCATAGATACCAGGCACTGAAACCGTCTGATTAGTTCAATCAGTCAAATATTCTACGTTTTTCCCTGACGATTGGCTCTTCAACTTCTCCTGTTCTCCCCAGAAGCCAATAAGTTTCCATCACACCTTTTCCCTTGATTATGACTTCCCCTCTGAGTTCGGTAACATATCCTCCGACTATTTTTGTTAGCATAGCATTCGCAGTGGTACTGATGTGAATCATTCCAGCTGAAATTTTTCTTTTAGAGGAACCAGTGGGTGGCATCACGTTTTCCATTAGATTCCATCCTACTCGCCGTGTTGACCGTGTCACCGAAGAGGCAATAGCGGGGCATAGTCAGCCCGACAACCCCCGCCACCACGGGCCCTGAAATAACCAGGCTTCCGGTATTAAACTCGACCCACCACAGTGTATCCCGATCCTGATGTTTATCTGTTCATTCGGGAGATGAGGGATCTTGAATAGAGCAACGGATCTGATCAAGGCAATGGACATGTTGGCCATCCTCTTCGCATGGGCATTGCCTATCCTCTCGGGAAGCCCCGAAGCACAGAGGTAGCCGTCCCCAATTGTTTCGACTTTATAAACACCATGCTCCTCGATTATGGCGTCAAACGTTGTGTAGAGAGAGTTCAACAAATTGACCACCTGTACACTTTTTAAACTAGCAACTGAATGGAGGAACCTGTAACGGTGTTGATTTGCTAGCTAGAACAGTAAAGGAAACAACGTCAGAAAAGAATATACTGACAGATTCATACATCTCCGGAGGAACCGCTTGCCCGGCCTTGAGGAGCTCTGCTACTTGACTACAACATCATTTGTCAAAATGGAAGAAAGGGTGCCTACGGTGGTAACAGTCTGCTGAGAAGGACATCGCTCTTCTTGCGTTCTTCATCCAGCTGTGACAACCTCGCCGCTACTTGCTCTTCCAGATTACTCGCGTAGTTTTCAAGAGAACCCATGAGATGGTCCATCAAATTGAAGTTTCTATAAATAGATGACGTATGATGTTGCCAAACTTATTCTGGTTCATTCCCTTCAGCATATTTCGGACTTGAGAGGCGTTCGGTCTTTCAGCGGGAGTTTCATCCCAGCATCTGTCAATTAGAGGAAGCTGAACACGTTGTTCTGGTCTCCGGGGCACCTACCATTCCTGGACTAAGTTCCATAGACTCGGGAACTTCTATTTTTGGTCTGTAAGGAGGCTTCATCCCTCTCTTGATCTTATACAGAATATCTGGAAATCCGTGATAGCTCGTCTGGTTGTTGTTCTCACCTTCGGCGTCTTTATTCCTCGATCGTAGATCATACGCCGATTTTTTCGTAATAAGTTCACTAGAGATTATAGCAAAAGAGTAGATGTCGCCTGGTGGTGATCCGGGGCTATTGCCTCGTAGGACTTCAGGAGCTGTCCAAAGTTTATCTGATCAACAACAAAAATAATATGATACTACGGTGGTGGGCGTACCTTCCATAATCTCGTGAACTTGAAGGCAGTGCAGCCCAAAATAAGAGAGTTTCACTTGGAATCTGTCGTCTACTAAACATGTTTCGGACGACATCCTCCCGTGGTAGACAAAGATGCTGCTGTGTAGAAAGTGAAGTCCCTAAGCACAAAACTGCCAGTATACTTTCAGTTACCTCGATTATGTCGACCAGCATTGAATACACGAAATAGAAGTCCATTTCGAAAGTTGTCGAGTTGATTACATCCATCAGACTGCCTCTGCCGCAACTCCTACAACCAGCTTTTTGCCAGTTTGCCCACCAATTATACCTCCAAAAATAGAGAACCTCTGGTCCATCGGTAGCTATTCCAATGAACTTGTTGAGCTTCTCCTGGTTCAGTGCACGAAGCTGGAAGAACTGTGAGGAAGTCTCCAAAGTACCTTACCAGCCGAAGTTCCTTCTTATTTTCACTGTTGAGCTGATTTAGAAGCCCTACTTTTAAACCAACAACTGTCTCATTCTAAATCTGAAATGGTATGCATATATTTTAAAGAACACCTGGAAGACGAAGAACTCGAATCTTCTTCTGTCTCGGACACTTTTTCCTGTTCTGATGGTCGAGGCATACGTCGACATCGAAGCAAAACTATGTTCTTGCTTTTTCGTTTTGGGTTTTTGCAGAGACGTGAAGTTGACTTGCCACAGAGAATTTTCCTTTTCTTCAGCCATGTGTCGTGACCTGATTTCAATACCGTGTTTAGTAAAAGAACACTACCGTATTGTATAGGTAAACGCAGTAATTACCAACAGGAGAGCAGCGGCAAAAAGACAGACAGCCGCTATAATATAGATCCCATACTGTTCCCATGTTCCTGGTGGACACTGGAAAGATGTTCACTTTCCAGCTGCGAATGTAGTACGTACCAGTTCATATTGAAAGCCACATCTGGGTACATCTAGTGGTGGCTTTCCACCATAGTTCACCCAAATATTACTTTCCAGGCCGAAGAAGGTGATATTCTGAATAGCTACTGTAACCAACACGTGCGTGGCGATACCGCGGCAATATCGTCAATAATCAAAGTTGCATATATTTCAGGCAATTGTGAAGCATTCTGTCCAACAAAATAAAATGTAGGTCTTCTCTGTCCCACTTCATTGATGTAGGCGGTTTCCGTGATACCTGATCATTTGTTAGCAATGCCTGTGGGATCCCACCTGTGAATTGAAAAGGAGCAGCCTCGGCAACAAAGAGACCGTCTCTGTATCTTGTCCTGTCCTTAGCTATTGTTTTGTTTATGGCAATGGCGTAAGTTAGGACAGCATCGTACAATTGATAGGCGTAGAGACTTGCCTAAAACTGCTGTTCTTCTATACATTACTGGCGTTTAACCAAGGTGGCGTTGGGTTTCATACAGGTGCTGTTACAATTGATCGGCTCGTCATCCATTTTTGCAAAGACTTGGGGAGAAAACTGTCGAAGAGCATCATTTACTCCGGGTGTCTAAAAGAAATGGCCCTCTTGTAACGGAATAGACAAACATCTTGCAGTGAGAAGAGTCGTTGTGAAGCCTTTTTGACCCGATCATCATTGCCATCGATATTTCCTGTACTCCACATGAAACTTTCCCCTTGTCCATTTGGAGTAGCTAAAGTTTTGACTATAACGGTTCTGTAAGGGGAGCCAACAGAAACTGAGCGCCCTTGTATCCATAGAGATGTAGAAGTACTCGGACGTGGTCATATTGACATCATCAGCCGCTAACATGAACGGTCTTTTCCACTCATAAGACATGCAAATAACAAAAACTAAAAATATGTTCGCAACTTTAGCACGTTCGCTACTTCTAGCATAGTCCCGAGCTTGACGTAACGTCGCCTTGATAACTTCTGGATCGGTAGACCTGATTTCTGCTTGGTATGCTTGGTTAATGTCCTCGTCATCGATGGCACTCAGGGCGCTCTGTAATTTTTATTTTCGGAGGCAATTCAACCTACGGGGAAGTCATTGGACATGGTGTTACATTTCTTCACGAGACCCACATTCGAATATAGGAAAGCATATTGGTCCCAATTGAATCTCCTCATCAAACGATAAAAGCCAATTGCAATACTGTAATTCTTCTTATTCATTATGTAGTGGTAACTGACCTGTAGGTGTTGGCTGCAGTGACATAAGTTGTTGGATAGCGAGTAGAATCCAGTAAATCGGAATAGGTTCCGCTTCCCCAAGTTACGACTGGCACATTATAGTTTTTAGCCAGCGTGCCAATAATCATACTAGCTAAAACATGGTTACCTCATAGATTAAAAGAAATTACGTTGGCTGCATTGTGGGCCAATGATGGCATCTGCACTTTGTACTTTTAGCACCTCTACGCCAATAGCTGACGCAAGTCCTTCTGCACACTGGTCAAAAAATACAGAAAAGCTGTAAGGGCCGAGTAACTTTAGTAGCCAATCCCCGATACTTCAATTTAAAATCAGGAGGCAATATTTGATTTTGTTCAACGTAATCCTTAGCCAGGAGAGCGGCTCCTCCAAGTCCCTCGAAGTCATTAAAATAGTCTCCTCTGTTACGAGATAATATCAAAGCTACATTTAGTGCTAAAGCGTAGGTATACTAAAGATTTGGTTGAAAACTATAGGAGAAAGTACCAATTGGATGAGGGGGACGAGATGCACGAGCATGTCTGAGAGTCTAGGAAGCCCACCAGGGATTTCCGCCTTCATTATTACAGTATATAAGCGGATTTACAGATCAATGAAAACATTCATATAAAGTGTCATATGAGGAGAAATAAATGAGGCTCTTGTCTCAATTCTGATCATCCTGTGCGGTGACGAAATAGCCAATGACTTGGAGTCGGATGATATTGGTTTCAGTGTACGATTGTTGGGTGATGTCGAAATCCAGTACTACTTTGTATCCACCAGGGCTACTGTAGACGTCGTCCAAGATGGAACCAGCATTACGGGTGGTGGCAACGGCTATGAGACCAATCTGTTCGGGATTACTGATAGAGTCGTAGATCAATTTGCCAGCACTGAGATCGTTGTAGTTTTTGGGCCCTTTCAAAGCTGCTCTGAAGATCTGTTTTTATTACTTGCAACTGTAATTGCATACGTTGCTGCTTTCTTAAACTTTCGCGAAATGGCGATTGTATTTGAGATGTTGGCGGCCTTTTGCATCGGGTATCGGTGGACCCACGCATCACAGGTGAACTTTGGAAGACGTTGAACAGTAGATACAGATGGATGGTAATGTCTGTTCAGAAGGCCATCACAAAACTTAGTCGTCAAGTAAAAGAATCTTAAGTCAAATGGAATATCGCGTGGGAAAGGTCTCACTTCGGCTTTAGGTCTTCCGTATCAGTGTCAAATATGAACATGTTCAGGTGGGAAGGATGAGGCACTGCATTCAGGTTTTGAAGCTCATTAACTTGTTCTTCCTGAAGGAATTATGAAAAACGACGTTAGAGTGCTTACATCAAAGAGAGTGTCAAACTCGAAGCCTTCCTTTTCTCTCCACTTGTTGACATCCTTCGCAGCTTCGAGCACATTTCCATAGCTTGTAGACAGCTTCTCTGTTAACGCTTTCATTTGTGAGTTGCTCTCAGGCACGGTAATGTTTTGCAAAGAGTTTTGAGCTGTCCAAGCAATGGTCTAAAACCGAGATTGTATCTTGAGAAGGGGCCTACGAGAAGAATCGCATTGTTTCTGAAGATATGGTAGAAATTAAGAAACGTCCCATCAGTGTATTTGTTTTCCTTCAAGGCAGATCTTACTAGGTTCTTCTCCGAGAGCAGTTTCACAATGGACTGAAGATTCTTTTCCTGCTATTCAATAAGACATTCTAACCTCAAATAGAGTCTGCGGCGAGTACTTCAAATGTTTAAAAAGGTCTTCCTTCTGCAGTTCCGAATTTTGTGAAAAGAGCTCCAACGTCCTTCTCTCAATCTCTTCGTATTGACGAGAATACTGAAATTTGAAGATGACTGCGGCAAACTAACCTACATTCTGATAAGCGTCCACCAGCCCGGTATCAGGAATGCTGTCAACAATTGCCGCTAATCTTTCCTTCCGCAAAATGTTATCCAACTGGAGGTCCCGTAAATTTTCTCGTAAATAGCCCTTGGCCAGAGCAGCTGCTTCATATGTTGCTGATTTCTTTAGATAAGCAGCTGCCAGTTTTTGAAATTCCGCTCCATTTTTACCCTTATCGGCCGTTTGAACGGCTTCCATCATTTTTAGTTTCTCCACGGGGCTCGGGCGCACACGGTCATCCTGAAACCCTCGTTTCTTGGCACTCTACTCATTTTACCTTGATGGTGTTTGCTGTAATTTTTACCACTTTGTCCAAATTAGCTAGAAATGATCCTCTGACGTAAGCCTTCAGTTTTGGAAGGTCCGCTTAAGAAATTTTATGACTGCGGTGAGATATTCACTCACAAGAGTCGTAGTCTGCGGACACTAGGCCAATTAAACACAAGCAAACGAGGATTATCATCCGAAAAAGAGTGAATATGATCATAAGATAAGGGGAATCGGGTCAGGTCGACAGATGCTGGGACAAGGAACATATGACATGTGCCAAAGGCCGGGCTATCACATTAAACTCCTAGAATTTCATTCACTCTTGAGATGCACGCAATATCCACACCGTGTTCCCACACAGATTTAATTTCACGACGAAATATGAAATGTTGAAGGGAAGGATCCTTTTTTAGAAGCAGAACAGATGATCTTTCTGGGACAAAGTCATCCCCCCTTGCTTGCTCAATGGAAGCTGAAGAGAAATTGAATTATAGGTTGCAGCAGGGAACATCGCAACTGTTTCCGACAGGAAGAGGAAAACATATATTCGTTCATTAAACACTGTTTCCCTGGCGTTATTCTTTCCATTCCCTCGTTAAACATTTTCGCATATTCCGGAGCATTCGGCGTGTCTTCCGCAAGGACCTGCATGTGAAATGGTTATTGATTCAACGGTGGAGTCGGCGGCCGTTCGCACCTTCTCTACATCTATTAATCTTATTTGTCTTCCGCAAAAACCACTCTGTTTCACCCACCGCAGAAACCTTGATATATTGGAAAAGCCAACCGTTGCGTCTGTTCGATTTCCAGCTGACAAGCTGTCACTTCCTATGGCTTTCAAGAATTCTTATCATACTTTTTCTTTCCCGTGTGTTGCTTCAACTCCTTCTCTCCCTTTTCCTTCGTTCTTAATTTTGATTTTGAGATGTTTCACATGTTGTTACAATTATTATTAACACTCCCGGTTGCTTCGCTAGCGTTAAAAGCAGAATTTTCTAAAAAGGAAAACGCCACATATCCCAATCTCTGTGAGTTATAAGTTATAAGAAGTTCAGAAATGTTTGTTTGCAGTTCCAAGTGATGTTCCCACGTTGGAAGAATTCTTTTACTCTTTTTATGAAGGAGATTTTGAGTTCGACGGGGAAAAAGTAAACATTAATGACGCCTTGATAACGATGCGATCGATGGTGCAAAATATGGAGAAGAACATATTGGTCGCCAAAGGGCATCTCCACAAAATGGAATTGATGGAAGAGCTCGTCAGTCTCATAATTGAATATGAAAGAAGTTTAAAAGAAGAGAAATTGGCCCAGAAGATATACATCAGCAAAATGAGTGATCTCCTTTTTCTTGTGGCCACTTTCGACTCTGCTAATCTAATAGAAAAACTCGAGTTGTTCTATATTCTGGCAGACAGCCACCCAATCTTCGATAAAGTTGTCCAAGCTGCTATCGATGTGGCATGCGAATATAAGTATATGGCGAAATATCTTCCTACAGTATCAGTGAGGGTATGATTTGGCAAAAAAGGAAATAAAGGCCCCTTTAGGTAGAGTCGGCGTACTTGCTTGCACTGCGAGTGACCATGGTTGTTGACGACCGCACCGCCATAAAGAGGCTCTATGCCAGAGTGGGTTATCAAAACGGTAGACTAACTCCATTCCTATTCAGATGGACGAGGTTCTCGCTATCTTCACTGACAAAGACCACGAAGATATGGATATGCTCATCCAGAAGATGCTCAAAAACAAGGAAGCACTCAAATTTGCGGTGTCAGTAGATATTTTGGAGGAGCTGCGTGAATTGCTCAAATATTGATACTCTTCATATTGATCTTCACACTTTTACGAGTCTCCGGGTTAGTTTATATTCGGGTCAAAGCTCACCCAGTGATCCTATCGAACTCTGTAACCGGTACCCTTCCCCGCGAAGTAAAGCTGTCAAAAATAAGGTATTACAATATAACTTTTTAATGTCATAAATCTTACTCGTAACCAAATACAGGAGGCACCTGAATGAGTGAATTTTCCAATAAGTGAAATTGTCTTTTTCTCATTTCTCCTTTTTCGATTCTTTTTCTTTTTTCGATTTTGATTGCTCTGCAGCAGGTTTTCTCGAAAATAGTTTACGAACAAAAGTGAAGAGTAGATATAAAGGAATAGCTAACAACAAGAGGAGTACCCCAATGAAGTCGACATTCAACTGGGAGAAGAGGCACCGACAACGCTCGGAAGAGAAGAACGTGGCGGCATGATGTTTCCCCACATGCTCAATGTAGTGAAGGGCAGTACTGAACGGGGTGGAAGCACGCGCTTTGAACTCTTTTGACATATCCTTGGCGTTCGTTTTGTATTTCGGAGTATCCAACGCCGATCTCATTGCCTTCAGGAGAGTTGCTTCAGACAGAGCTTGTTTCTCCACAACTAGTCCGAGCCCCTGAATTGTGACCATGAAACTCTATTGCTGCTCACAATACCTTGTGGGCGGCTTTATGAAGATTGTGACGGTTGCTGCCATACAGGGGGATGCCAACAACAGGAACTCCGTAGGCAACAGCTTCCATTAAAGACGACATTCCTCCGTTGGTTACCAACAGTTTGCAGTCCTTGTGAGCTGAACACTCTCTATTACCCCTATTCGTGTAAAATCGCACCTAGAAGATCGTTTTGGGGAATGAAGGCCGTCAGATTGATATGACTAGGGACAGATCCCTCTTCGATTCCAGGAAGTTTCATGTTGGGCCCGATACGCCAGTAGATGCGATATTGAGTTAATTTGGAAAGGGCGCCAAGAATAGCCTTTGCCTAAGTCCAAAATACCACCTGATTATGTGCCCAAAAACCTGCGAGGGTGTCATCGAAGCGCTGTTTGCTTGTGTGCCAAGGCTGACTACAATTAATCCAGACTCGGCCGATCCAATGGATGTGTTCCATGGCTAAATATTAAAGGGGATAAAAAGCAATAACGACTAACTGAGAACAAGGGCTTAGGATGATCGAGATGCAATCCACCGACTGGAATTACATGGGGCGGCAGAGCTCGGGGATATTCCAACAGGGGGTCGGTATTTACAAAGAAAAGGGCACTCTGCTGCTTTAGTTGGTTGACATTGGGAAACACCGGGAACCTGAATGGCCTCTATGAAAACAATTTCGATATAGAGACCTCTTCTTGATAGTATAGTCCCCAGCCCACATCTTGGTAATGGGTCCGTCCAGATTCTTGTACCGTTGGGAAAGGAGGCCAGGAATTATGGGGAGCCCGCTTTGAACCAGGTATTCTTGCAAGTAGCACAGCCCATTTCTTACTCTCTTCCACCCGAACTGAAATCTTTACTTTTGCATCGCAGCTGTCATATTATTTTTGCGGCTTTTCCCGGCGAACTAGGCAATATTACATAGTTATTGCTTACATCTGGCAATAGACAGTGCGACGATGGCTGGTTTAAATCGAGCGGAACTCCTGCAGCCACAAGGGTCTCATCGGTCAGGCCTAACAACTTTCTTATTCAAAGTAAATGCAAGATCTCACCTTCTAAGTCGAAGTAGATAGTCGGAATACCTAGCACGTGGTTGATAGCCAGCTGGCAGGGGTTTCCCGAATAGACAATACCTACATCCAAGGTTTCCTTCTTCAGAGTATCCATGAGATTGGAATTTAAAATCTGACAGAACAACATGCAGAGAACAAGGCTTCTCTACCTTATAACAGCTGGCATTGTGGGCAACCCAGTAGGGCCTTTCGAATTCGTCTAGCTCATAAGATTGCTTCCAGGGAACAACATCTCCGGCCTTCTCCAATGGCTCGTAGAGATTTCTGTAAAAACGATGAGATACAGATTAACAGTGCCTTACTTGGGAAGAAGATTCTTCAAAGTCTTTTCTTTGACCAAGTGTAATTTAGGTTTAACAAGTCTGGGCTCCTCAGGGATTAAGATGGGTTTGACAGTTATGACATTATGATGCCGAAGAGCTAACTGCTGTGCCAAGAACTCAAATGTACTCCTCTCAAACTGGTTCGAACCGATGAGATAGAGGAGAACATTGAGGGACAGCACGGATTGCAACAACGAAAAGAAGAACAATATCCGCATCCTGGAAAGCAGGTCATTGTAAAAAGTTGTCAGGTGCCGGAGAGATGAAATTACAAAGGAAGTACACGGCGCATGAGGGAAAGCTCGCAAGGAGGGGGTGGACGAACGGCACGCCAAGACTTAATGTCCGCCGCCACGAGAGTGTCCCCCACTGGCACGACAAACAGAATTGTTTGGTGAGGATTGACAGAGAGGCCCGGGTCACTGTGCTCAAATACTCGGAGACTGTCAGTGAGCGGCGTTTTCTGAAATGCCGTTGCTATTTCGTAGGTTCTCCTTGCAATCGGTGTGACGTTTTGTTATCTTTTCCTTGTCTGTGTTTTGACGTAACAAGTGGCAATTTATTCCAATTCTGATTAAAAATAGCAGTCAGGACATGAGAACATCTGGAAATAGCATCAATCAGTTGAAAAGAACTTGATTGACGCGGTGTCAGTTGTTTGACACCAAAATCTTGGTCTCTGCAGAGCAAAAATTTCATGCACTTTATCGTGGTGTAGTTATACATTACAAAAAAAACTCGGGTTCAAAATGGTCGAACTGGTCTCTTGGTCAAGTATTCGTTCATCTCCGGGATGGATGTGACTTTATCAACCAGGGCAGCAACCTAAGTTGTACTATTTAATATGTCTAAGAGGTAAAGTATCAAGGGAAAGCCATCAGTAACATGGAGCTGCACTGATCTGACGGTCGACACGTACTCGGTGATTATTATGTCAATGAAAGTGAGATCTCCCTCGGAAAGATATCCTGTCTTGCTTCTTTCCAGATATTTCGTCAAAAAGCCGAAGAACCGCTCCTTTTCTGGCATATACTTCTTGTAGAGCTCGTTCATCTTCTCCTGAGACTCCGGGGCGATCAAAGCCGCCATGTAATATGGAATCTGAGCAGACCAGAAATCCTTAAACTGGTCTACAAGGGAATCGACTACGGCTTCTTCGACGTCTGTTTTTCCAGCGAGTCCTAAATCACAGCTCTTATCGAAGTTTCTCGTGAAATCATACCCGCCTTCTTTGCAAGGAAACGCGCAATAGTGGTGGATTGAGGGATTTGCACACCATCAACCTCGAGAACAGGAACTTTCTCGAAAGGGAAGTCTGAAATTAATCCTTTGTACGAACACTGTACCTTTTTTCTTTTGTTCCCATTGGTCGCGGGGGATCCTGATATCCTCGTAGGGAATCTTCCCCAAGTGGCAGATGATGCGAGACATTTCGGCTAAGCCGCGGGTGTCAAAGTAGTAGAGCTTGTAGGAAGGCATCCTGATCGGAAGTCGGTAGCAGTGATAAGTAACGCAAAAGAGCAGGGAACAGGCCTCATTGTCATCAAAAAAACGTCATGTTTTTGGCTAACCGCTGGGGGGCCATGCTAAGACCACCAGATGTTCTTTGGTTTATGTTATCATTAAGGAAGATCTATGTATATTCTGGAATGGATCTACGAATAGTGTTCTGCTGGCCTGTCTTCATCTTTGTGCCAAGAATAGTAGTCGGCTGGTCACGAGCAAAAGTGAGCAACATCAATTAACAAGCTTTTATTGAGGACATGATGGGCATTGTTGTTCAACAGTCAAAATAACAGAAAATGAATGCATAGAGCAGGGGCAATGGTCATGATGGAGCGGTACGATGATATAATCCTTCTTTGTGTTTTTCACTTCCTGTTGAACCGAAATCGTCGGCCAGTTCCACACAGCTTCCACCTACACCGTTTAACCCTTGATGAGTCTGAAACATTTTCTTAATCTGGTTGGAACGAGACTAATTTGGAGACTTTTCTAGTTAAGAAGTGGCCTCGTTCATTGCGTCATCACTTTTATTGGCAACACAGAAAATCTGCTCACCTGCGACTACAAGGGGTTCATCCTCGGGGTAGACAACACCCGTTCGAAGTAGCAGGTTGTAAATAAAACCATTCTCGTCCACCACTGTTGCCTGTAAGTGGGCAGATAAAATTATGACTAAAATGTGATGGTGTTCATACATGTCTTTATATGTGGGGGTGGACATTAATCCAAATCCCGTTTAACCTTCTTAGAAGTGATTCTATCGTCAAAACATGAAAAAAAAACAGCGGCTCCAATGAATAAATTATGCGTCTTGATCTCATAACTGTTCACCGTGTTCGTAAACTCAATGTGGTGTACTTTTAATAAAATACGAAACGAGTCGGCGGCAAAGAAAAAAAATGAGTGGTTTATCTACGCAGTGTTAATAGCAGAACAAGGGGAGGTATGTCCGCTGAAGTATTAGGAGAAGACTATAATTGTAGAACTAACCTGAGTGATACAAGCAAAGGCGACGACCCAAATGAACAGCAATCGCATGGTGGACGATTGTACCTAGAATGACTCGTCTGAGTAGGTGGAGGATTCGTTGGGAGTAAGTGGCTTCGTGAGCGTGGTCAGTGCACAACTCCCTAAATGACGAATCTCAGTCGTTTTTGGTAAAAATAAGCAGAAGATCAACTAGGGGAGAAGTACAGGAAGATGTGTGCCTCCACTAACATCTATGGGTAAAAACAACCATTTAAGGAGATATTTGATACCTGAGGCTATTTAAAGAAGGATAATGGTAGGCTAGACATCGCTTGTGAGGAAATGTACGAAATACAAGAAATCAAGTGAGTTTTTGCAGAGTCCACTTCCATCAAATCCCCAAAAATAGATGAAATCCCATAAAATAGCCCTAGCCGTGGGAGAAAAATTAAATCTGGGAAGAAAGGTGAGCTGTCTCGGGAGGGCTCTTTATACTATGAGGGGATTATCAAATTATTGCAGTTCTTCTTTCCCGTGATAAATAAACAAGCACATCAGGAGGAGGATGAGACATGACTATCCGAGACAGTGGACACCATAGGTCTCGCCTTAGTTCCTGATCCAAAACAGCTTTTTTCTTCCTTTGTATAAACGTTAAATAGAAGCAAAATCAGAGATTAGAATACAAGATTTCAACAATGATGTTTGTTTTTCGAAATCCTTCCTCGGCATCATCCTGACGATCTTTGGGGTTGTCTAGAAGCCGTTGGCTTTTAAAGGAGGCTACTCAGAGATCTAGCGAGATTACTGTTAGACATTAGAACGCACATTATTAAACTACGGAAGCCGCGGTTTGCAAAACAACATGTCATTGGTTAGAGAACATATTCCTGCAGCCGGGGTTACCTTTATGAGACAAGGACGGGGATAACAGAAGAAGAAAGACCAAAAGACAATGGCAGCTAACATCTGTGCTTGAAATGAATAGTAAATAAAAAGGTAATAGCGACTCCGATAAAATGTTTTATTCATAGAAGGAAAATGTAATTCCCGGTGGGTGGTGGTAATATATAGTGCATTTTTTTTTCTTTGAAATTGTCGTAATACACAATTACCAGCATTGAAGAAGTCCAAAGGTTTTCACAAAGAGACTGATAAACAACGTCAAAGACGAGTGGGAGAGGGGTTGCCCCATAACACGGTTCTTGGAGACAACTGGGCGACTTCTCAATTGAGGTCGGCCGTTTCAATGGTTCTCATTTGAGCTGGTTGCCCACTTTTTCTGAGAATGTGCCCATTAACTCAAAAGGGAATTAGGTTCGGAAAAAACAGACTAGTTCATCTTTTAATTTCATAGCCGACTAAAGGAAAATGTAGCCGAAGAACAGAAGAGGTTGATGTGAAAATACAAATTCATTGAGCAACTGGTAAGGTCAAGTGAAAGCTGAAAAGAAGATCACATCAAAGGACGTGGTTCATCGTGATCTTGGGAGTATCTGATGACTCGTATTGTACCGTTCCTCCAACCGTAGGTCGAGCCGGGGCAGGATGTTCATGGGGCCCTATCTGAAACCCGAATATTTGAAAGCTTGGGGGCCTTTTGGTGAAAAGAAACCCTGTTTAGGAAGTCCCCGGAAAGCTATTATTGTCTAGGTATTTACTGCCTGTTCCCGAAATTGTGGCATAGATACGCCAAGGAGATACGGTTACAATTTCACCAAGGTAGCAGAACGGTGTCTTCTCAATAATATGTTTTAGTGTTCGTTAAAAGAATTTCGGCTGCCCCCATGTCTTTGTCGAATCTCCACCAAAGACTAACGGAATCGCCAAAGTCGTTCCAAAGTGCAAAGACGAAATAGAATAAAAGGCTAAACTAGTTATAGTGGCTAGACGTAAGTATGGCTATCATCAGAAATAAAGTTAATCTGAAGGTGCCAACGGGACCCGCCACGTAATGGCCCGCCGACAAATTAAGAAGGACAGCCAGTATGACAGAGACGGGGAATTCCGGTCAAAAGTTCTTTGCGATCCTCGTTTTCGACCATTGTTTTTCAGCTCATTTGTCATGGCCAGAGAGCAAACTAACCCAAGAGATGGACGGCTGGATTCCAAAGTTTTTTGCAACGACGTCTGCCGCAGCGTATTCATCCCAAACGGCCGTATTGGCCACGGTTCCCATTATTCTTCCTGAAAAATACTGCTTACTTGAAAGAACTAATGGGCCAATGGAGAGGGGAAAGGTGCTAAAAACTTCTTTAATGGTGGAAGAGGGCATGAATGAAGTATTAGGGGTCCGGGCGCATGGCTTTGTGCTTCCTTCAGCTGATGGCTCCAGTTCATTACCTTCCCAGTTTCTGCTAAGCGTCCATCAAACCGTCGTTCTAATTCCTACTAAAGCCCCCACCACAAGACACGAAGAAGTCTTATATCGATTGTAGTCCTTGTTTTCTCAAATGGCTCCGGTGTTCCGGCGAACGGTGTTATCCCCAAACGGCTTGACAAAAATTTGAGCCTTGACCAGTTTATGCTGTCTTGTAAACTGATTTAGGCCCCAGTAAACTGCCACAAAGGCATCTCTGCATTTTTCATGGCATCTACTCCATTCTTCCGGCAGTTCTCCTTGACTGGGGGAGTAAACAAACGCCTTCTTCAGAATCTTACCCCTTTTAATTGCTCAGGTGTGGCGTGGGTTTCAGTAAAGGGCCCCTCGTACTTCTCAAGGATACCGACCAATATTAATGCCATTCCCACATAATTAAGCAGCTTCCAATCTTTCGGCTTTAAGATTGGCACACATTAAAACTTACCGTCTGTAGTCCGCAGAGGCCTGCTCTTTCCAGCCGCTTTAGGACGCTCGTTCTTCTTCTTCTCGGGGAAGTCGAACCTTAAAATAACTCCTAACTGTGACATTTTTGTATAGAGACGTACTTTTTGCTTTCGTCGTCCATTCCCCAGCTGTCGATGGACATTGACTGAAAATTATTGTCATATGAGATGCCCGCATGTGCAAGCACCTTCACCCTAATCTTTTTCCCTCAGTAGGGCTACAAAATCTAATCACGAAATTGAAAGATTTTTCTACGACTTGTGCCAGTTTGAAGAAAATTTATCGCTTCAACTACTCGCACTTTTCTTGATTACTGTGGTGCAATCACCATCGTACTGGGACCAATTGCACTCTTCATCTGGCTTTCAATTTCTAAGCTTCTCTCAAATTTATTTTTCGTAGCCAAGGAGATTCCCGGGTTTCGCTATACGTGAAAACTCATTTCAACCCTAGAACCCCTTTTTGAATATCAGCTTATGCCATTTCTCTTGATGATTTATGATTCGCAGCTCCATTCGTACAGTTGTCTCCCTGTCTCAACGATATGATTACCACTTCCTTATAAAGGGTTCCAGTCTCAAACATCTCTTTGTCGGCGGCGTTAAAGCCCCTCCAGCCTATTCCATCTATGTTGTTCTGGTTTCCAGTTAATTAAAGTCGTTTCCCCCGCGGGTCAACTTCCACCCTTGGTCCCTGTTCCTACCTTGCTATTATTGTCCACAGGCAGTAGTTGTAGTGGTGGTGGAGGACGTGCTGCTGCCTTCTTGACATGAACTTCCTCCTTTTCTGGTACGCCTAAAATGATGACCTTGGGACTACACTTGCAACTTGGAGGAAGTATTTCCGATCGCAATAAACATTCCATTCAGAACATGAGAGTAGCAAATTCAATTAGGTGATCTGTCGATCCGCGCCACTATGAGCTAATCATGAGCCTGTCCCAGGAGAGTTCCACAGTCATCAAAACCCGCCCGGCTTGCCATCATAGTCTATAAAACTCTCCACCCTCAAAAACGTAAACTCTGCTCGTCCTCTTCCCTGATTATAAATTGTTGGGACGAAGGACTATCTCTTTGATGCTAGTCATCGCCCGGCTAATTATAACAAAGACCGGTCACACTAGTCCTTGCTCATTTTCAGCAATATCTTCCAGTGTGTCAATTAACGCACATCTACACGTCCTCTTTGACGGGTGCAACTAATTTCAGTTGCGGGTCTTGGTTAAGGCCATTCCTAGAAATGGGTCTCTTCCTATTCTTGTACAGCCACAGAGACTGATTGCTTGTAATTTGTCTAGACTAATGCGTCAAATGTAAGGCAATTGTTTGAGTTGGATAGCCTGCTCGAGAGGCTCTCGGTGACACTCGTTCACTCCACTTGCGCTGCCCAGGACCATGCCACTTCTTGACAATTGGTCCCCAAAAATTAATTATTCCAATCTTCTCCCTCCCGCTCTCTCCATTTCTCTCTCTTTACGATCTCACCTTTGCTTTCCATTTCCAGAGGACGAGGTGATTCTAAGGCGTCCGCCGTGGCGCCGCGCGCAATATCAGCAGTCCTGAACAACTTACAAGTTTATGGAATTTTGGCTGCATCATGACCGTCACTACCACCGTCCTCAAGCCAAACGAACTACTGCGGTGAGTGCTTTGCCTTCCCACCTTTCTGCTTGTTCTTGTGGACTGCTCTGCGTCTCCTCGTCCTTGAAATAAACAGCCTTTGGGAAGTTGTAAGTAGATAATGTTGGCCGGCCACAAGAATTGTAGTAGACAAACAAAATAAACCATCCCACGAGGACAAGCAGCAATCCAGCCGCAAATATTAATGCTAAATGGGAGCAAAGGTTGCCAGCAATAAACAATCTACCTATAATCCACCAGCGGCTTTGAGAGTCCTCCGACAACTGCTTTTGAGCTGGAAATGGGGGTTACGATTGGTGTCGGTGAACTTACAAAGTAGCCGGGAGAATGGATAATGAAGAGTAGCCGAGATGTGGGAGGTGGATAAGAGAGATAAGTCCTCCGCTATAACCTAAAAGGAGATTAAGAGAAGAAGAAGAAAGAGTCCCTTACATTTCCTAAGATGGGCTCTCCATTGAAATAGGTCGCGAAAGTGATCCACGTCTCTTCCTGTAGTTCTTCTACTCGCTCTATCTGAACAGACCAATTTCCGCATGTACTAGTGCATATTTCAGCAGAACCCATTGACCTAATGTGTGATAATGATCCCCCCAGGAGTTCTACATTCTGGCTACTGTCCATAGTGCATGTGTCTTTTTCAACGCGCAACAATTGATGGTCGCTGCGGTCTCCGGGGTGCCGTTTCTTTCCTGAGCAGTTCATCTGTCTTCCCTAGTGCGCCACATGAAATATCACCGTTCTCCAAATCATCTTTCCTAATGGCTCGCGCTCTCTCGCTCTTCTTCCCGGCTGGGGGAGGTCTTTCTATGAATGGCTCCGTTCTCCCGACCTTCCCGTCAAAATGGGTGACTTCATCCCTCACCCCGGCTGTCTAATAAGCCATATAGTTTCCTTCTCGTCGAGTTGACCCCTTCAATGCCGGATGTGTCGACGGAAGCTAACATGGCATGTTTACCGGCTACGCCACTTATGCCGGATGATTCATTATTCATCCAGTAGGCTTCAGTTTCCCATACTCCCATGCGATATTTTAACTGAGTATTACATCGCCTCTTCAGTGAATCGCATTACCTAAACTGGGTAAACTCTCTTTTGCGGATGTTGCTTGGTTTTTTTTTGCAAATTTGATTCATTTGGGAGAGGCCACAGTGAGAATGTCCGCTTAGGGAGGCGTCACCTTCGAAACGGCGCAGGTTGGGGCATGCCGGCGGGGTTTACCTGGGAACCAGGACCCACTCAAGGTATCCGTTGGTCTACTCGTGGCCTACATCGATTTAGGGAGTAGGAACCCTCGTCTGCTTCTCCGCAATTCGCGTACACTCTCCACCCGATTCGCAATACTAGCTAGCGTTCCAGCGCTGTCCCTTCTTCAGTAAATTACAACTCTAACCACGCACTTCAAATTTATGTTTTGCCCTTTCAATCTGTCCGAACATCCGCCAAGTTATTTCAAAAATGGCGGGTTGCTATGCTTTTTTTCTCTGTTGCATCCAATTAGATCGCAACATAGCGCAAATTCCCACGAGGGAGCCGAAGGGTTTGCGTCTTATTCCTTCCCGTGCGTACCTGCGTGGTGATGTTGTTGGCCCAAGATGGGTTTGTAGGTGTTTGAGGCTTTTGTTTGAAATGTTTTGCCGCTGCCGCATTTAACGCATCTCCAACCACAGCAGCGAGACGTTGTGCGAGATCATCCACTTCGGTTACATGGCGCGTTGCCAACTCTATAATTGGATAAACACTACCAAGAAAAATTCTTCTAGTTCTTGAAAAATGTGCACGTGGGCTGTTTTTCTCAGAAGTTCTGCAACCTGGCTATGCGCTGATCTTTTTTCCTCGAACTCAAAGGCATATTTTTAGCCTTCTTTGCCTGGTTCGTCGTACTTTTGACACACGCAAACTAAAGTTTGGCTTGCAATACAACACCTACCCATTTGCACAGTGTATTTTGAAGATATTCGTTTATCGGGTTCATCCTTCTCCAACTTGCTCTCCTCTAGTTCAGTAGGGTTTGTGAGATTTCCTGGAAAAAACCAATTGGGGGTCATTTCTGTCGAGGTGCTCAAAATTTGTTTGCTCAGCGTTTGCTTAGATCGGTCTCATCCTTTCCGGATGTCATAACTAATGGAGAGTCTAAATGTTCGAACTCCCCCTAAAACACTTTTCCCCTTTTTATCAGGTGATAGATGATCTAGAACGAAAACGCGCAGCTGAAATTTTAAGAACGGTAATGTGGTCGTGTAACCTAGCAATGGTTGTGGCGCGACACGGCGGACCATTGTATGACACAATAGAGATCTTGACAAGCTCCGCGGACAGTTAGTAGCCGCTTCCCGTGCCTCAAACCATGATCCCAATGCAATGAGAACTAAGAAAGCTGGCGTACTCTACGACGATTGGCTGCCCATCGTCATACACTCCACTAGAGTAAGTATTTAAGTCTTCAGAGACGTCTCCTCTTCTCCTTTACTCTTTGTACTTTTTGGTATGGAATACACAGAAAAAGGGGTGTACCTGTAGTGATTGGTTGTCCAAAGGACAGCTGACAGAATAAAAGAGCGAGAGGAAACCGCATAGTGCGAGTCTCGAGTATCCGCTGCGTTTCCATGGAAGCGGCATCCACCAGCTGCCTAGCCTATCTTGTCATTGCTTTTTGATAAAACGTGTCACACTCGGCTAGTCATCAATAAGTAGCCCCATAATCGGGATGTTCAATTTCTTTCATCTCGCCGGATGTCGTGCTCTAATGACCCCTTTTATCTTCTTGCATTCGGAAATTTTTATTCACATAATTGCATGGTGTATCTGAAAATAGTCAACCCGGCAATTAAGCCTCTCCCTCTCTCTCTTTTGCTTCTGCTACTGCTGTTTTTATATTCCATGGGTCAGAACAGATCATATAACCGGCTAGGTGAATCCGTACCCGAAGCGTTGCGGTAATTAGACTGACAAATTGCACGACAAATTTACATAGTCTATCACTCTTCAGAGTGCGCAATAGCATTGTTCGAGCGGTCTCGAATAATCAGCAGTCGCCACGCATGCGAATCTTCGTCTAGTGGCAATTCAGTTTTAACTGCTTCTGCTCCATGTTAGAATTGCTTCCGAAAGCAGCCCTACCACGCAGTTATTGCCTGGTAATATAGCTCACAATCTCGCTCATTTTCTTGTCTTCTTTTTACCCTAAATAATAATAGACCAGACAGATAGAGTAGACATTATGTGCTGCCGAGCGCGATCTGTCACGTTTTGTTCTTCCTGTTTGCAATGCTCTCCAGATCAGTCGATTTCTTCGTTGACTTTTATTCTCTTTTTTAGGATCTCTTCTCACATTTCAAAATAGAACCAGAAAGAAACAATTTGACACACTTGGAAGGTTCAATTTATTCCTAGAAAACAGCCACCGCTTACATGCCGTTTGTGAATGAATCACTTCTGGGCTCCGTCGGCTATTGTTCTAGGAGCACTTAGTGCCTTCTTGCTCCTACATTATTGCTTTTCTTCCTCGCCTATTTATTATACCTCCGAGTTGAAGCGGTCTTTTTCCGATATTCAAGTCGATTTGAGAAGGAATTAGAGGCATTACATGGATATAGCCGGAGATTTAGGCATTTTTACGCTAAATTGCGTCATATATTCCCAGGCGGCAAGCCTTTTTGGTCGGCTCGTTTCCGGCGACCCAGAGGGCATCTGTTTATGAAATATACATCGCTGCGAAGGACTGGATACGTAATCGTCGCCCCTCAAATATTTGCATTTGAAACTTGCCGATAATTAGGACTCGTAGGAGATGTATCGATTCCTGGCTAAAGCGCAGGATAGCAACTGCCAAAAACAGCAACAGATTACCGCATCCGGCACTTAAAGCCTTTCCAGAATCCATATTGACAAGCTCATTGTTACGTGTATTTTCCCGTAGCGTACGGATGGGTGATTCGATTTGCTCCGTGTGGATATGCGTCGTCGCCGAATTGGTCGCCACGTTCAATTGTCTTTTTAGCCATTTTCTATAAAAACTTTCTCAATTTTGGATAGAAAACCCAGCTCCAAGGGAATAAGGTCGATCTCCAGTTGTGCTGTTTTTTACCCGATTGGCATAATGAAGCGTACTCGCCACAATACTTAGTATCCATTCTTCCCATACTTTGTTATGTCAGTCTGCTTAGATCCTATCGTTTATTTACGCTGCCTTACCTTGATTCTCTATCGTTTTCTTCCTCCTTGCCGCCTTAAATAGTTTACGGGACCATTGAGACACGCACTCGGTATATATTAGGACGCGATTTGCGCGTCTTCTTCATTGGTTTATAGACAGGCTTCCTCATGTCGCCAGTTTGCTGCCCTTTATATTGATCTTCTGTGGGTGGTCTCCACTCTTCCGGAATTCATAAACTCATATTTTTGACGTTTCTCTGCTGCTTAGCACGGGGCTTCTCTTTTTTTGGCCCTCGAAAATCAACAAAACAAAATAATTATCTTCTGATCCATCACAGGATTTCCTTACAATCCTCCCCAATATCCGGAAATGAAGAAACGAAGCGACGAGTCTCTCTCTCGTCCTCTTTTTCTTGCAATAGGGCGCTTGATGTCTCCTGATAAAGGCGAGTTTTGATGTCTGGCTCCCTTTTTGAAACTTTACGTGCTGCCCAGTCCAGCATGTCTATTCGGCCATGATGTTCTAATTGTATTTCTTATTGCAAAACCGACGAACCGTGTGCAGTGGGCAAGCACCTCACTTCCGTCCTACCCCTACTGACTGGTCCTTTCCCCCTTTCTGATCTCAAATGCAGCGGCTGTCAGCCAGCTCCCATCCCTCTTGTGGAATCTTTTGAGCATCATTGTCAATGAATGGCTGCGTGTAATATGGATAGCTGCACTTCAGCTACTACTCTATTTAACGGCAGTTCCAAGGACTAACTGGCCTTTTTTCCCCCGTCTCTCAAAGCGCGACACCTGCGTTCCTTCCGAAGAGATAGATGTTCTGATAAGTGGAAGCTTCGGATTTACGGACCCTTTCTAAAAAGATAAGGAGTTGTCCCTTGACTGCTTGACATTCACAAAGTCCACCGGATTAGTTATTTTGCCAATTTGCCTCAGGATTCCTCCTAGACGATGTTTTTAATGATTGTCAGAAGATACCCGGTCTTTGTCTGTAGAGATAATTAGAGCAGCAGCTGGTTCTCACGGCGTCATCGATCCTCCCCGTAGCTGCTGACTGCCTAGGGAGAATAATCTTTACTTAGTCCTAAGCGACACAGTCTCTTCCTTGTCTCCTTCTCTTTTCAAGTGCAATGCCAACGGCAACGTAATCAAATTGCATACACAGATCACTGAACGTGCGCATCTCTCATACTTTTGACTCAGCTCAGAAAATCCGCTCCCCCAAATCCTTTGTGTCAAACTAGGCGGTTGTTCCTTCGATTATCTCTGTCTGTTTTTGAGGAAGGATAAAGATTAGCAAGGCTCGGAGCAATTTAGTTCCCTACAAAGAACTCTCTCTTTCTGATATTATGTCTTTAAATGTCTATAAACTTAATAGTCTTGTTTTCTTGGATGTGAAATACGCTTTTTATCGTCAGTTGTGGTTGCAACTTGATGCTATAAATAAGCCCCCGCTCGAAGTCCTTACCTATGACCTGTCTATTCCGGGGATATATGCCCCGGGGGACAAAGACCTTTCTCTATGACGTAGGGATCGTTGAAAGCATTAAGTTTGAGGAATTACTCCACGACCTTTTCCACCTCTGCACATTCTCATTAGAGATATATCGTAAACGGGAACAAGTTGACTTTTCATTTGTTCCAGTGCTTCTGCACTTGCCAATTGCCAGCCTTGTAAACTGATAGTCTCGTTTCTTCCTCGTTCTTTACAGACGTTTCTAACACCTGAAGTCGGGTTGCAACTCCCCTCCTGAGTATTACACCTAGCACATGATTTTTGCGGAAAGATTCCACTTGTTCTCGTTGTAATTCTGCTCAATTCGTAGCGCTCTCCTGTCACTTCCGTCTCGGTCTACCTTCATAAATTATGATCATCCCCCTGATCATCCCCCTTTAGACCGTAAATTCTCCCTTGCGTGATAGTCATTTTTCCGAGCATGAGTGTGTTGATATCCCCGATCTTATTGAAGCCGGCCAATGCGTTGTGGATTAGAGGTCCGTATATCCGGTTACCCTATGCCGCTTAGCCAATAATTCGTGGCGTACCTTCTACAAATTATATACATCTGCTCGCATCCGGAAGGCATTCTTAGGTCCAAGTTGAGGACAGCTTCATCCCTCACCCACACCTGCGTCTCTCTCATGTCAGTGTTGCCAGTTGCTGTTTTCTGCTGTTGCTCCTCTGGTGGGTCAGTGGACACCTGCTGTCCAAGGCAGAAATTTCACGGCTCCTTGGGCATTACCCTATTCCTTTTCACCATAATGCTGCGTTAAAGCGGCTCGCTGTCCCACTGCTACAATTGTTTTTCTTACTTGTGCTCTATCTTTCCTATAGTCGTTTCTTCCCCATTTTCTCCGTTTTCAAGCAATTCCGGAACTTTCTGCATAAAGCGGCTGCTTATTTTTCTCCTTCTCTACCCGAAACCACTAACATCCTGGCGAAAAAAATGACAGGTATTCATAAGCTGTGTAAAGTTCAGTTCGGTGACAAGAGGATCTGACCACATGCCGCCGACAAGGCTCTTCCAAGCGGCGAGCAGTCGCTCACGCAATAAATCTCACTAAATACCCTCTTGCTAACATAATAGTTATTTATTTTACGTCGCCCGATGCCGTGTCATCTGCTCGATAGATAATCTACCTGCTTCCTTTGGTGCCATCGTTGGGGCTATGCTTTTTCTGGTTTTGAAAGCTCCACAAAAAAGCATATTGGCGTGTTGACCATATCCGGGATAGACCACTGAAATTTTTATAAGCAGCCCCTACCCACGACTCATGATAGTAGAATGATTGCCCGGCCTCGTCCCTACTTCATAGTGGTGAGTTGGAACGCCAAAAATAGCTCGCGACGACCTTTTAGTTACCGTAGCTCCCCCCAATTACTGCGAAACGCTTGTTATACTCAGATTTGGCTTATGAGAGTCCTGCTAATGAGACTAATCGCTAGAAATGCGAGCGGTGCGTCAAACGAGAAGTTAGTGCTAGGTTGTTGGCGCTGTCTGTGAGTATCATAGTACCTCACCCCCAAAGAATGCAGAAATGGCTGGTGTCCTTGGTTCTATGCCTCCGCCACTCTCTCGAAGGCTTCTCCGCTCTATGGTAAGTTGGCCTAATCTTTTGGAACGATCTGTTTACCGTAGGAAGACAAAACTTTGAAGACCCCTCGTTTCTTTCCCTTCTACGAGGCGTTTTAAAGATGCCAAGTTTCACAACAACTTGTTGGGAGATCCCCGGCTTAGACGATCAGACGCATTCAAATTCTTGTCCCAAAATATTTAGGGAAACGCAAGGCAGCGTATATATCGTCAGCCTATCAACATAAAACCTCGAAGTTACGGCCATTTCCTTTGATCTCAGCTAAGCTTTTTGCATGCCAGCCGCGCCTATAGAGATCCTTTGATGAACACCTATTACAACCGCGCCCGGTAGGCACAACATAAATTTTGGGTCACTGGCACCACCTCGCCTCGTTCGTCGTCATTTTGTTTATCGGGTTAAGCATATAGCTATCAATACATCATTATTTCTTGCCTAAAAAAGTCAGACAACCCTTCTCAAACAACCGTACTTTGTTACTTAACGACTTGACTGACACCTTCCGTGAATAAGCATAATTGCCACCAATTACCACGCGGCTAGCAGGCTCTGACTCTTTTCTGTGAAAGAGCTGCTTCTCCTCTGCATATAATTCCTATTTTCTTCCCAGCCAGTCAAAATGAAACGAATGGTAAGCAACATTAGTCAAATGCTAAGGGCCTAGGTCAGAAGAGCGGCATTTTTGGGCACTGACAAATTTACCTCTGTTCACGAATCCAGTCTGAAAGCTCTTCCGCCGTTCTGAAAATCACATTTCTCGTGTTCTCACATTGAAAGACAAGATAAAATTGAGTTTCGAGTGGTGCTTTTAGAACGGCTAAGAAGAGAGTAGGGGGTACTTCGCTACTCTCAAGTCTCCAACTAACACAGTTAGTGACACGCCCCGGGCATCTTTCAATTTGGGCAGTCCATGTGGACTTGTGATTGCCGTGGTCGGCTCTTGTTAGGGCAGCCATCATCCGCCGACAATCACATTTCACGACTCACTTACATATTGCACAGAACTACCACTTGGGGCTCTTCGTCTCGAGACCCATACCGAATTTCTCTTTTGTTCTAGTAAAAGAGCACTTTTCCCAAGAAGCAATCTTCTTCTCTCTGCGCAGAAAGCTGGCATTCGTAATTTATTCAGTATCACTGCATTGCATTATAAAGTAGAGCTGCACGATTATCACGCGAATACCTTTCCTCATCATTTTCTACTTCTCTTTCTGCCTATTTTTTATCTGTTTACCATTTTAACTTCTCATTTTCAGCACACTAACCTCAAGAAATGCGAGCGTCTGAACCACGTTCCACGCTATCCGGTGCATCCTTCAAGCGCAGCTCCACACGATACTAAGTTTTCCAAGACATATCTCAACAAGGACAGAAAGGTCGGTTTTCCATGGATTACTGTCATTTTTCTGAAGTGTCTAATGCGGTTAAGTAGAACTACTCGGTGATGCGTGAGTTTTTCGCGTGTTGCCCTGCGAATACTGAAATTGCTCTCATCTCCGAGTCTTGAGCAATCGAGACGCTCTAACACCTCTCCTCTCCTCCTACTGTAGCTACGCGTGTTAATTGGCTCAATCGTATTCTAGCTGTCACCTTCGTAGCTTTTTAGAGAAAGCCTCACCAATATTCTTCCCTTCCTCTCAAAATATCTGTTCGCGATTAACCTAATGCCCCCCACCCGACCCGATTACTCCGTTTACCAGTGCAGGTGTCTCCCGCTCACGGTCTATTTTTACAGAACTTTCTTTCATTGGGGAAGATATCAAAATCGCACGACAGAGCGTACAGGTTACATACAGGACAGGAGCCGTCGGTTGGTGGCGCACCACCCATCCCCCACTCTAAAACAATCCATGACAATCTTTTGCCTACTACTAGCTTACTAAACATCACCACACGACTGCCGTTATTTTGCACCGCCAAAACAAAAGAAGACAAACGGTTCTTTTCAGTTTCTTTCGGCCGGTATGTTATTATACTACCTGGCAGCGATCTTCAAGGGATTACATCCCAGAGTAGACGATGATTTTGTCGACAAATTAAACTATCATTACACGTCTGCTATTATATTTGCCTTCGCAATTATTGTGTCTGCTAAGCAATACGTAGGTAAGTAAACGAGCCCGGCAGAGACAGACCAATGGCTTTGTCCTTTTAGGCTATCCTATTCAATGTTGGGTGCCTGCCCAATTCACCGACGCATGGGAACAGTATACAGAGAATTATTGCTGGGTGGAAAATACCTACTACCTGCCATTGACGAGTGCTTTTCCTCTCGAATATGGAGATAGAAGGTATGAAAAGTGACACCCCGTCACAATTAGGTTTCAGGGCGCGACAAATTAGTTATTATCAATGGGTTCCGTTCGTGTTAGCCCTAGAAGCACTATGTTTTTATATTCCCTGTATAATGTGGCGAGGACTACTACATTGGCATTCAGGTTCGTCTCTTTTTTACTTGGGGAGGGTCGGCTTCCTTCGCCCTCTCCCGGGAACCCCGCGCAGGAGTCAAAGTGCCACTGAATCACGTAATAAATGCTGCTGAATAGCTCGAATTTGTGCCTGTTTTGACTCCATTCCAAATCGATGTCTCTACTCAAAGGCCACTAACTAGCTCTTCCATAGTAAAGAAGGGGGATCAGTCGCGCTTCCTCCTCTGACTTCTGCTCTTCTTCGCCTTAATTGTACACAAACTGGGGGCGGCGGAAGTGGAGAAAAGACAACGAATGACCTCGAGACTTCCAGGCATTAATGTGCAATCCTTGACACAAATGGCTTGCGATGCTCGAATGATGGATGCTGATGCTCGGGCAGCCACAGTTCAGACGATAGCAGGACATATGGAAGACGCATTGGAAATTCAACGAGAGGTGGTGATATCGGAAAGGCGACGGAGGCAACAACTTATTTCAGGTCACAGACGTCTCGGGGTTATGTGTCTCAAAAAGATGGGGTAATTATGTCACCTGTTTATATGTTTTTATCAAGATGTTATATTTAGGGAACGTGGTTTTACAGGTATCCATATCAATTGGCTCACCCTCTAACCATCCTTCAGGTGTTCATATTGAACAGCTTCTTAGGAACTGACAACCTTTTCTATGGTTTTCACATTCTAAGGGATCTCCTCAATGGAAAAGAATGGGAAGTCAGCGGCAATTTTCCAAGAGTCACCATGTGTGACTTCGAGGTAATTTAGAGACAAACAGAAATATCTCGGGGTTTAGGTACGGGTCCTGGGAAACGTGCACCATCATACCGTCCAATGCGTGTTGATGATCAACATGTTCAACGAAAAAATATTTCTATTTTTATGGTAACGCTCCTAGAGGTACTATAACAACATCTTATTTAGGTTTTGGTATTTTATGGTATCTCTAGTCTCATTGATATCAATGTTCCACTGGCTGTTGATATCGTTCCTACCGGGACAGGTAACCGAACTATTGAACCCCAATAGAGAACTCATTCCAGCATATGAAATTTATTAGGAAATATTTGAGAGCAACAGACCTGGCCACAGACAGGCAGTCGGTCAAGAAGTTCGTCCACAAGTTTCTCGGTTTCGACGGGGTAGTTTCATCAGTCGGGAGATAAAAACCATCCTTTAGGTGTTTTGTATGCGTATGATATCCGCCCACGCAGGCGATATCATGGCTACCGAGTTGATAGTAGCCCTGTGGCACAACTTCAACGACCGCGTTCGGAAGGTAAGTCTCCCCCCAAAAGCGGTTGACGCCCCCAGAGCATCTTGGTTGCTCTAATAGTGGCTCTCTTGGAACGCATGTTTCTGATGCGTCTAATTTTCCAATTTAATGCAAAACAGTTTCGCTAATTTGAGATTTTTGTCGATTACCTTTTCGATTAATTGAAGCTGCAAGCGGCACGCGGTTCATGCGAGGCTGACAAATCTATCCGCTTTGATTATTTGCTCTGTGGGGATTGTTAAATTTGAATGCCGGGGAGTGATCTACCTTGTTTCTAGTACTCACAAGATGTGGGAGTCGAAAGCTGAAGGTGAAGACGCCCTCCGTTCGCTTTGTCTAACACTATCCGTTGTCCGGTTCTGTTTGCGCATGATTTGTGGCATAATGGCTTCCTCACTCGAACTATCCCCTTTCTTTTCCATTTTCCTTATTTTAATCTATCATATATATTTTGTTATACGTACAGTTGGAGTGGTGAGGTAACAGAACAAAGGCAGATCACGCCCCAAATTCCAGCTTGCCAGCTCTTCTAACCTATTTAAGTTGTTTAGGCACTCTTGTCCTGCCGAAAGATTTGCTTCTAGATTAGTTTCAGGGGACAGGGGTGCCTTGACTTTAGTTAGTCCAAGACTAGCGATGTTTGTCGGGCACGGCCACTAAGTTCTGCTTTGAACATAGCAATCCCTGTGTGTAGTAACTTTATACAGACCTGTACCGGGTAGAAATATTCCCTTTTAGAGTCCCATCGAGATGTTTGAAGGCGGTGTCAGTCAGTCTCCCAGTAAGCTTGACGCCAACTTCAAAACATGGCTTCTCGGCCAAACGAGGTAGGCGAGCTGTTGTGAGATAGCTTTTAACGGAAGCGGAGAGTTTGCATGGGAGACTAACCTCGTTTTCATTTTCTTTTTTTACCTTTTTAGAGTGTTCGAAAGATTTCATTATTCATTTTGTAACGATTGAAAACAAGGAAACGCTTTGTAATGAGAGCTGTCTCGCTACCGGGTCGCCGCTACCAGCTGCTGCTGTCGTGTGCGTGTGTTGGTGTGAAGTGGTGCTTTCAGGGCCGGCACGGCAAACGGAGGCGCTCCACGCTAAAGGCTGTTCTTACAGAGCGAAGCCGGCCTTCGACGGTTCCAACCCGACCAGGAGTAAAAAGCGTCGAAAATCTGACGGCTACTTCACCTTCGTCTAACCTCCTCCGGGCTGCACAATGTGTCATACCTTTTCGCTTTAGGGTTTTCACATCAAATATATCTAATTTCATCCAATATGCTTTATTCTTCTCCCTCCGCTTGCCATCACCCTTACGAGTTCATTTCAATGAAGTGGACTATTAACCCAGTCCCCCTACCCCGTGCCAAGTAATGCTGCCCTAACCTTTTCCCTTATCTCTCCCGGCAGTTGTCTTTCACGATGCATCTAGTCTCGTGTTGAATGTCTTTGCGTGGCCTATCCTACGGGTTCAGAGTTTATTTGAATATCTTTATCAAAGCCATGTGTTTCCCGAAATTCTTATTTGCACTCTTTTGTTTTGTGGGTATCAGCCACCGACGGTGATTATTCCAAAATTGTCCTCTCTAGCAATATCGCCTTACTGCCATGATTATCTCAGCCCCCTTTCTGGTGCTGTAAAACAAAAAGACCCGTAAATGCTTTCAACATTTTCTAAGAAAATGCCCATATTATTTCCTCTCTTCTCCCCTCACTCTCACAACGTCACAATTTTCACTTTCATAAAACTAATCAGAGACCGTATGCTTTCCATAGGAATTATCTCCGTCATGCCAATATATTTGCTTGCTGTCGTGTCATTTTTTCACAATGAATCCGATAAATATAATCTTTATTTTACATAGACGACAATCAAACAGGCAGGATTGTAGTACAATATATAAACAGTCTTTGACAAGTGGACTAAGTTTCGCAAGAGCTTCACGAAGAAGTGTTCGTCTTCCATTAACCAAGGCACTGTGCACTACCAACTGCGGTAGTAACTATATTACCATTGATGTCCGGTCCCGTGAAAGTCCATTCTCCAGCTTCGTTACAGACCACTGAACTGACAGCCGGCTGCAATTTCGAGATTAACCATTTTAATGCTAAAGACTTACATCTCCGGCGCCTACCTGCCCAATATCCATTCCTGTTGGTGAAAGAGGGTATGAAGACTGATTCCATTGATAGATAGAGGGGTACATATCAGATCCAACGTTGAACATCCGGTACCAGCTTGTGGAGGGAAAGGGGGAGACGACTCCAGGAGAAACGAAGAAAGCTAACGCCGAGGTGGGAGAGTGTCTATTCATTGGGTCCGGGTCAGGATCCAACATTACAATAGCAGGATCACAGTTAGTACACGCTGAAATAAAGGGCATGGGTGAGACTTCTCAGTCATAGGTAGTCTTCTTTTTATCCCCCTAGAGCGCTTCGCTCTTCTCATTCCTGTGTTACAAACAAACTGTAAATTCTCTACGCAAAGAGGCCTATCACGCTAGACTCTCTCTCTCTCTCTCGGTCAAAGGCTAGAAGTTGATGTGGATCTTCAAAGGAACTTCTAGCGTGGGCATACTAGAGATCAGCGACTTTTGACTTACAGGTCTCTGTCTTCTTTTCGCAGAGAGCAATAGAACAAGTGTCTCCGGAAGATCAAGCTCCGAATATTTGCCCGGGCGAATCATCGCTGTGTCTCATAAGCGCAAAACCTTTTTAAATGAATGCTTTGAGCAACAATTCGCTTTTATATGGGGAAACGCAATTAAATCAAAAATGCTTTTTAATGAATGGTATAGAACGGCAAAAACAGAGGGTTAGGTAGATTTCGGAGAGGTATTGCCCATAGTGAAAGCTAAACGCGCAGTCTGCGTTAGACCATGAATCCACAGTAACCCAATGACATTCAGCGAGAAGGAGGAATAAGTTGGAGCCCCCCTCGCTTCTGACACATTGTGGCACTTACAGGCAGTTGTAGTTGTAGTTGTCGTCGTCGTCGTAGAAGTTGTACTTGTTGTAGAATCTGTGCTAGTTGTTGTTGAAGTGGTCGTAGTGTCTGCATTGGTTGTGGTTAATGTAATTGTGGTCGTGGGAGTCGCTGTCGTGACGCTAGAATCCGTAGTAGTAAGGGTTACAGTAGTATTCGAGGTTCGAGCACATCAATTGACGAGGCTGACTACAATCGTCAACACAAGGAACATCAGGTAAGGGCGCGTGATGTTCTTTTGACCAAAAGTGGAGTCGAGGATGACATTTGCGGATCGCTTAAATAAGCTTGACCACGCTACTCTATCCCCCCTCCTCTCGTACATCGTCACACTTGTCACTTGCATAAGGCTAATAATATACTCTTTATTGTACAAAATCAAAATAGACAGGATTAGTAAAAGAACTGAACAGAATCTGTCAGATGGACGCGAATGAGTTTCACGAGAGCCTGAATTTGCTTCGAAGCTAGCTCTTTGTGAACATAGCCATCAAAGACAGCGGTAACGGTGATTTCAGGCGGTAGCAACGGGGCAGGTTGAGAATTGAGCAGACTCTTTAAAGCGGACCCTCTTGAAAGATTTTTGTGACCGCTCAACTAAAATTTAAATTAAAGTTCTCTATAGGATAAACGGGCACTTTATAAATGGTATAACTCCTCGTAGAAGCGCCGATAACATCCAAACAATGAGTGGGAGCAGGGGAGGTATACATCCAATTAGGGAGATCTTTCTTAATTTCATCTGAACAGAAATGATAGGACATAATCAATTACCAACCTGTTTCAAAAGAGAGCTCGAGGTTCTTCTCGATATCCACTAGGCAGTAACCCAGCATGTTGAGTTTATAGTCAACTGGCCGTAGGTACAGGTTATATTTCAACTCGGCCTCGCTCAAAACTGAAGTACTTATTTGATTAGAAATTATATTCTCCTAACTCTTCGAGTGCTCGACTATGAGCTTCTCAGTATAAGGTTTTATTATCCGTTTCATAGAGTCGATGAACAACGGCAATTTGTAAGTCGCAGCGTCCTTCCTTGCCAGATTTGATAGCTCATTCAAGAGGGACAAAATCTGTTTCCTCCAAAGAGCCAGCTGCACGTCTGTCTTCATGGGAATTTCCTAAAAGGAGTTCAAGTCTAGTGGCCTTTTGACGACAATACCTGCGTCTGCTTTCCATTGTTGTTTTTGAGAGAAAACGTTGAAGAAACTAAGGGGAAGGAGGAAAGAGCCGATTTCAGGGAAAACAGGGAGAACCTCTTGGTGAACTTCTCCGGAGTCTTTGGTTCAAGGAGCTTGCCCAAATCAAGCGACAGTTTTGTCCACAGGCCCTAAAGAGACGGTTACACATTGCCTATAATCTCATTACTTTGAAGAACTGAGCACTTCGGAGAGGGTTCCGAAGAAATGGATAATCGCTGTTCTCTTTGCTATCCGTGACAAACCCCTGCAGATGGCTGGTTAGTTCGTTGACACTTTCGGTAAGTTCACTGAGGACCCTGAACGCGGTAAATAACCGGTGGAAAGCGGCTTTACCTTTCAAGTTCAGATGTTGTGTGAAGTTGCTCTATTTGCATAAGGATCAAGACAACCAGCCGTATAAATCGGTCAGCCTTCGTCGTATGGAGGCAGACTAGGGTCAAGTTGTTGGCCATATTGTATCTTATAACATTTACATAAAACGGTACTACGCTTCTCGTCGATCGAAGCCATGCCTATAACGACCCATTGTTTCTACCTTCCTTTCTTTGCTTACTTGTGTTATTTCGGGGTCTTTCAACTTGATCGGGTGCGATGCGAGCTGAGAAATGAGTCCTTGTAAATCTTTCACATCCAGATGCCTTGCCAGGGGCTTATCGTTTCCCGCCGAATGAGTTGATAGTAGAACACTTTTATCACAAAGGAGCAGGCATCTGACGTAGGGAATGTCCTTTAGTCGGGGGTTTTTTACCTATTGTTCCCGAGAAATAGCTGAAGTTGGGTACAAATTGATTTCACTAATGGGAGCAACTTTTGCGTAGATGCTCGGTGGAACACTGTCCTTCTGATGTCAATGGCCTCTACAAGTCATAGTTGTTGTAGCTTCAGACGTATCTTCTCACCGTTGAAGGGCCTTTCCCCATTGATCTGTTTCGTAATTGTAGCCGTGACATTCTCTTTCGCTTGTTTCAAGCTTCCGTATTCATTCTCGAGAACGTCTAGCAAGGGACCCAAATTCAGCTCCAAGTTTCTCTTATAATCCTCAATGAGCCGTTTGCTTTCGTTTATTCTGCAAAGGACTGTTCTTCGAAGTTCACTCTGTTCCCTTACCCCCCAATATGTATTATTAGGCATCCGTTGGGTAAGCTTTTGAAGCAAACTCGACTGCCCGCGATAGTTATGTCCGCTATCGGGTCGCCTAAGGCAGTTGTTCCCCTGTATAAAGATATCATTGGTAGGAACAAATGTGACACCTAAAAGTAGACAAACGTCATTTCCTGGATCACAAGGGGGTAGATAAGAAGACGGGAAGAGGAAAACATACCTCCTCTAAAGAGTATCGTACACTGTTCAGACGCTTGGTTCGTTTTCTAGAAGATTCTTTACGAGGTTCGATCAGATCCATAACAATTCCACTGGAAGTGAAAATAGCAAGGGGAAGTAGGTGTAAAGTTACCTAGAGGTTGAGGCTAACTCCAGCGGTTGTCGGATCTCTAGCTCTACCCGTTGTATTAGATACGCTTTAAAGAGCTCGTCTCCGTCGAGAAGGAGAACTCTATTCTTGCCAGATACTAAAATAAATCCTAACATCTGAAACTGTACGATGTTTGTGAATAGTACACGGCTCACCTTTGCTTTTCCTTCTCGTTTTCTGAGGGTAGAAGAAGAAAATCATGTGTTCCTGAAAAGAACACCAAGTTTTGAAAGCACAGTTTGCTTCAGGAGCCGCACTACAGGCCGGGCGAAAACGAAACTGATAAGGCTGGTATCGATCATAACAAGCATACTAGAATGTAGGTGACCCTCCGAGATAATCTTAATTAAAAGGTCAAAGGATAGAACGCGTTTAATTATCGATCTATTGAATGAAATTGAGAACAAAGCGAAATTTCAACTTGTCCTCCACTGAACAAAGAAACGGTTACCTAGGATAATTAGTCGCAGTTCATAAAACACCGAAATGATAAACTTTCCGCTTCTCCATATTCTCATCTCCTTTGATCTCCCGCAATTTCACACTTCATTTCTCCCAGCTATTCGCATTGAACTTTGCAAAAAAAGATTCATTCGCGTGCGAATGACAGGCACCGCCATTATGAGAAAGACATCTAGACGATTACGGTTAACTGTAAATGCAGTAGCTATCAACTTCTTTCTGGGTTCTTTGACTGCGCCGGACTTTTATGATCCGCCACGGCCTTTAGGAAGGCAACTTACTATTTTCCGTCTTACGGGATCTGCGGTAGGCTAAAGCTTTTGCCATTATTTATGATTTCTAACCCGTACTTTCTCTCTCTCTTCTTAAATCAGAAACCTTTTGACCATAAGGAAGAAAGAGGGCCCGGTCCTAATTATATTTTCAACAAAAAAACTAATAGGATAACCTCACATAATCGAAATAAGTATTCCTACAAATAACGTAAAATCCAATTTTCCCATAAGAACATGTGATAGTCTGCAGTTTTCCTTTGCTGAAACTGACCGGCGACTAGACTCAGGGAGCCAGCCAGCTGACCGAAGGGTTACCCACCCGGCTAACATTCAGTTCCAGGTGTCCTGTTGTTTATCGAGTTAAGATAGTTAAGTTTTTAAAGTGGGAGCAGCCTTATTTTCTGTTTACAAACAATTATTACCCCATTGAAAAGCGCCCAGCGTTCTATAGTCCTAAATATGTACCCAATTAAAGTATTATTAGCCCAGAACGTCACTAGAACAGCGCCTATTTATAAGGAAATATTGGTAGCATCTTCCATAATTCCTTTATAGAAATGACGCATCTTAGCTGGGCGAGAGACCGTCTCAGTTTTACATCTGGCATAAACACGTAAATCCCTCCAGAGAAAAACAATATCCACATTGCGCAATCCTCAACCATGGAATGGTTTTCCTACTAGGCGCCCTGCGGTTTTTCGGTTATAAACTGCTCCAAACGTAACCCGATCCTGGCACTGTTCCTATAGTTTATGTTTATTTATACATCGGGCAATTGTGTATTCATGCGCAAAGGTAAGAGGGGGCATCTGTATAACCTTTCCTAATACATCAATCGGTCGCTGTAATTGGACTCAGTACAAGGCAGCGGCGGGCGTCCTGTATGTAATCCTTATGGAAGAAAAGCCCATAAATTAAGGAATTTCTCAACTGGCTCTTCCAGAATGACCCACGCAAGGGAAAGTACATCTTTCTCTCTAGTATCACCCTTATCTCTAACACATTAAGCATTTTCTTTTAGCGGTAAACTTTCATGAAATCTTCACCATTTAACCCCTACTGCCGCCTTGTTGTCCTATTCTCAATTTCCCCCGAACAGTTCGGTGCAAGCCACCCGACGCCAAAAAAACGCGCCGACATAACACGTGTCCTGCAGCTGGCCATCTAAAAATGTGAAAAACTCGACTATGCAACGTTTCTTTGAGACTGTAGCCTTCGAGTCAACTGATGTCATTTTTTCAGAACAAGGTGATTCCTAGAACACGGAAACATTCATATTTGAATCCTATTAGCTCAGAGCAAATCATGATATCATTTGTAGATTGAATACACCTGTTCTGAATATTTAAACACAGACATTGGGGAAAAGTACGTCTCATCATATTTAGGGATAGAGGGCGAGAGCAATGTTTTCATGACCTGAGATCGCTCTTTGTAGAACTCTACCAAAAATATTATTTCTTAAGGGCTCGACTATTCTGGCTTCTGAATTTTGCACATATATGTTACTTTCATCATGTGGCCGATCCTCAGCATGTTGTGTGTTGATGAGGTCGGCAAGCGTAGTCGCACGGGCTGTTCCTGTCAATCACCATATCAATATTTAAACTACAACTTGTCAAAAATTCCCGCTCTCTTCTATCTTCCGATTATACGGTAGTCGGGACCCTATAGCTAGTGGCCTTTTTTGTTTTCTCTTTCTTCCGGGTACATGCTTTTCTCCCCCTCATCTTCCCCAACCTTGGACTGTGCTCCTACCCTTCTTCCGTACTTGTCACACAACAAGGTAAAATAGTCTGACCGAGTACAATAGAGTCAGGTGGATATACAGGAAGAGACAATTGTTTTGATTTTGCCCTCGGAGCATATTAGCACCTTCTTCACAGGAAAGTGACATCGATACAAATAGCTTTGATGGTAATCCGGGGTCAGAGTGACTGATCCTCCTCCTGGCATCTGTATCATGGAATTATGTGCTAATTGTTTCCGCAGAGCTCCTATTTTGTATCCTCGAAAGAGTATTCTCTACTGTATGCCCCGCCCCACCTCACGTCAGATCCATTGGCCCGTCCCGCCTCCAAACAGCAGTCTATCTCCTCGATCTCACAGTTTCTTCGTTTAGGACTCCTCGAGAAGAATGGCCAAGTTCTCTATTAAAGAGCTCTGCCCCCACTTGGAAGGAGACAAGTTGGACGAGAGTAACGGTGAGTTCAATGCTTGTTTTCCTCATTTCGCCGCCCAAAACATCTTTCGCCATATTCCAAAATCTTTGGTAGCAAACACGCTTTTTACAACCAAAACCATCATCTGATCATATAATTTGAATAGCCTGCTCCAAATCGAAATAATTATCAGCACCGGTGATTTTTGAACACGTTTGTCCCCTCATTTTCTCCAATACTCGCCTAAATGACAATCTGCCGGTCCTCCTAAACTCACTTTTTAAAGTCTGCTCTTCTAGGCTTCTATAGTGTACAGGCTATTTAATAGACCTTTTTGCTCACAGTAGCCGGCTAGTCTCTGCCACATTATCACATTGTATAATTAGCGCGCCTCTTTTTTACAGCATCCCGCTACCCAGTATTATTAGCTGTGAATACCACCACTAAATTCTCCCCTTTGCAGTTTCCGATGAGCTCAGGACTCCACCGCCCCTCCTGATTGCTGAAACCCCGTCGCCCTCAGGAAAAACCGTCAGCGAAGAGGAGGACGAAGGTATCGAAGAAGGAAGATCAGAAAGCGGAGAGAGTAAGGTGAGTGCCAGTGACGCTAATTCATATCTGCTGAAATATTAATAGTGCACGTTGGAGGCCATTTGATATTAGTTGCAAAATCACCTGTTTGTTTTATTTGACCACAATGATGATATTCCAGACATCTGGCTCCCCATTGTCTGAGGGAGATAAGAAAGTGTCTCATCAGAAGCCACCGTACTCCTACAACGCTCTTATTATGCTGGCGATCAAGAACAGTAAGGATCAGCGCCTGACCCTCAACGGGATCTACGAGTACATCATGACCAACTACCCGTTTTACAAGGAGAACAAACAGGTAAAGGAAAAGGAAATAAAATGGCATAGTGCGGTGAAACAACGGTTCTGTTTTAGGGTTGGCAAAACTCCATCCGTCATAATCTCTCCCTCAACAAGTGCTTTGTCAAAGTTCCTCGAGCCTTCGATGATCCTGGAAAAGGTTAAACTCTTTTAGAAACAGGGGAAACATAATCTTTATAGGAAGCTACTGGATGCTGGATCGCAACAGTGCCGATGAGGTCTTTATTGGTGGATCCACCGGAAAGTTGAGAAGGCGTCCTAGCAGCTTCTCCCGTCAGAAAATAGAGCAGTACAGGCACTTCAACCAGGCGACAAACATCTTCCCCTCCTATTTTCAGCTTCCGGTTGGTTTTAGTTTCTCCTTGCATGCCGTAGTAAAATCCTTGTGCCATTCTGAGACAAAAGGGGTGACATCGCCACGTTGATAATCTTTTTTTCCCAGATGGCCATGATCTCTGCTCATACTAACCAACTCTCTCCCATGAGGCCTATTCCGATCAACCACAGTGCTTATCCTCCTCCAATGGATATCTTTGCCCAGTTGCAGTTGGTTCAAGCGCAAGGAGAGCTCTTCAGGAAATTGTAGGCAGTATAAACTTGACCATCTCAAGCTGGAGACCCGTCGATCTCCCTCCCAGCTGAATTTCACTTGTTCATTCTGTATATTTTTTTCGCCGATCCCAGTACTCCTTCGGGTTTAACTAGTGTACCCATTCCATTGCAACACCGCTCCTTTACCCGCCTTTTTTTACGTTTTTCCATAATTTCCAAGTAGATGTCATAATATGATATAGTCTGCAATAAATATATTGTGCTAGCAGCAGGTCAGATAAAAAGACATCCTCACTACCGCTTATCCTCTAATCGGGCCACGCAACTCTTTGCGACAATTACCGTATCGGATTCACTACACCTGTTTACCTTTGCGGTGCGTTTGACAGGAGCTGACCGCGCATCTAGTCAAATAGAGTTGTTCTAAATAACAACGGTAGGGTTACAAGCTGCTTGAAGTGTACAGTTTGACTCCACCAGTGTATTGGCGCGACTCAATGGCGGCTGTAACAGTAGCAGGGATTAGAGGTGTGCTTTTGTGGCGACAGAAGGGACGGCGGCCCGTATAGAGTTACTTTGGAAGGTTTCCGGTGTAAAGACCTTTTGATGACCGACACAGGCGGATGATTGGCAGCGTACGCACAAGACAGGTGGCAGCGCACCTCCAGTACCAAGACAGATCGCTAGCCGTGCAGGAGCAATCAAAGCGGAAGTGTCTTCTCGACAAATAAAGAAATACTCAGTTCATGTCGGTTCCTTTACCAGAGATGGCAACCTTCAACAGATGCAGAAGATTCTTCGTTTACTCTTCTTTGGCGCCTTCAGTTCACAAACGCCTTGCCTGTTTACAAGTCATGTTTAGCATTCCGGACATTCCCGAAGCTTTGTTATAAAATTGTTGATCCTTCCAAGGATTAATTGGGTGACACCACGGACAAGCGTTGAGCTATTCATGTTGTACCGTGTCAAGCAGTGGACAGCTGTATGTTAGGTAATGTGAAAAGGTGTGAGGGGATTACATGTACATCATTTGTCGGAACTGCATCACCTGGCCTATTCTTGTCGTTTATGTTGGTGGAAAGGGAAGTACGAAAAACAGCTGCACTCTTATGTTGTTGCCGTTGAGGTTGTTATTGTACTGAACCTTTTCGTTGGCAACAATCTCGATAAGGGGGGCTAAACAGCTGCTCCAAAGAAGGATTTTAGGGCTTGAAAATTCAAATTATTGTCTCAATTACCTGCTTCATGTTGCCTTTGAAATATTAAGCCGACTGCTGATATTTTAAGAGTTCCCGCTTTCACAGACACTTTTATAGTCAGTCTGCTGGATCATGTGGCTTCTAATACGTAAAACATAGTGTTTATTTCCGTATCAGATCACCTGCCGTGAGAGTTTTTTGTTCCCAGACAGGATTAGACTCTATGCAGTCATGTTAATCTGTCAGTGATTGTTCTTGGTTGCTTGGCTCCTGGCGGACAAAAGAGGGAAGTGTTAGGGAGCTGACATAGTTAATCTCATCTACCTAAACGAGGGCACATCCGGCGACCGGGAACCGCTAATTATGTTAAGATTATCCGTGGGAGCCGGACTGTCGGACGGTCCCAGATGCTCTAAACAGCGGACAAACAACTGCTTGGTACTTCTGGGCTCATAGTGTGAAGATTCGTCCTCACATTGGATTACAGGGGCGGCAAAGAGCAGGGCATATTGACAATTAGGATGAGAGGTTGCTATGAAAAGGGTGTCAATCGCCCGCTGCTTCCAAAGAGAGCCGCGAGAAGGTGATAACCATCGCGCACTTTGAATCCGCGAAGAGGTTGCCTCAAGCATCTCACACCTCTGCCGCATATCATGGCAGAGGGATGCCACAGCCACGCAAAGAGGAACCAATGAAGCGATCAAGTGTAACAATAAGAAAAAGGTGCAAATCAAGGCCCGAGGAAGCTATCCCCCGCTGACAACCACATTCTTCATTTTCAAATCGACCTGATTTCTCTTGCTTGTATACTCCCACGGATGAAACAGATGCACCAGTCATAAAAGTCATAATCGAGCAGCAACCCTAACCACCCACTTCCTGTCTTTGACTCTCGACACCTTAAAGATAATGCCTAATTGCGCAACAGGCGGCAGCTCATAAATCGCTGTGTGTCGGTAACGGTCATAAAGGTATAGGTAGTGTCTGTCCGCCAGTTGCCACTCACCGCCAAACAGCTCAGGTCGGTGGAAACCGAACCCGCTGTGTGTGTGGCATGGGAGTTGCAACACAACTGCAATAGAAGGAGCAACTAAAAGGGGGCCATGTAGGAAGTCGAATAATCTATTCTAGGAGAAACAATAGTTCATTTGAAGACGTTATAACGACACGCGGACATTACCTGGTACTCTATTTCAAATAACAGAATGTTTTTCGGTAGCATCCTCAAGCTCCAGTAAGCACCGTAAAAGGAAATGAAAACTTCAAACCTCGGTTAGATAAAGACACCGAAAACATTATTCTTTCTTACGTTCATGGTTGTGAAAACAGTGGCGTTTTTAAAGTTCTTCACTCTCAAAACACAGGCGGCGACAGAGTAAGACGCGGAACTCAGCTGTCACCGCTTTCTGACATCTGTTGTTTTCTTGCATCAATTTAGAATAACAATACCAGTGTCTCTTTATCCCTGACACTTTAGTCAAGTCGACTAATGCCAACGTCCTCCTTTATGAGTTATGGCTCGTCTTTGTGGCTTACATCTGTGCCTCATAGTTATCCAAGCAACTTCCCGCCGCTTGACTCTTCCTTACCTTCCGACGTATTATTTTCAGCAATGTCAGGAGAGAGGATTTACATCGACAGGGAGGGTATGAGACGGGCCATGGGGGAATATTATGCCGAACCGTTGCCCGTTCCTGAGGAGAGTCTGCAAAACGAGGTCAGTCTCTCATTGACGTGGGAATATTCCCGGCTACTCCTAGATTCCGGCTAAAACTTCCAAAGTGTAGACAAAAGCTTTGTTTCAGCACATGCCGGGTCTTCAAATTGGCCTACTAGTATTCGCAACTGTGACCATGGCCCTGTATATTTTAATAATTGCTCTGATACTTTTGAACACTAAAAGAAAAGCAGTATTCAGGGGATCTTTCTTCCGCCTTGTAGTGTCTTACGTAATGTTTCTATAGTAACTCATGAGAACATGGGCGTTCAGTTCATCGCTGATTTCATTTTCTTTTTGGAGTTTAACATATTCTTTCGTCTGAGAAAGTACGGCTACTTCAACTGGGCTCTAGAACCCGGAACAGGTTTATACGACGTCTTGCCAGCTGTCAGCAATTCGTTTCACTACTACATAAAGTTGGTAATTTATCTGGGGCAGGTCTTATTTGCTACAAACCGGCTGTCCTCAGCAATCATCATTATGAAATACGAGCAAGTAGGTCAAGTAATCTATATTGTTAGACAGAGTGCTTCAGTATTGGACCAGCAAACTCATCTGGGCTTGCCGAGTAGGACAGTTCACCTTGCCTCTTCTGGCTATCCTGCCGCTCTGTCCTCTAGTGAACAACAGTTTCTGGGCAAAATACGTACAGTACCCTGACCAAAGGACTCTTCGACTTGAAACCGATAGTGTATCGACAGCTGTAAGTCACTCTTACTAATCAGAGGAAGAACTCCAGATAATTGCTTATGTCGATGCCGGATGCTCTGCTGCTGCGAACGTTATCTGCTTCGGAATGTACCTTGCAACACTCATCCTCCTTCGAAAGGAATATGATAACCACACAACAAAAGTGGGTACTTTTCCCTTACCTCGAACTTGTCGTTGCAGCAATCAGTTCGAAATATGGAAATACGTCTGTTGGGAGCATCACTGCTGATGTTTACAGTTCTCACTTTGAACACCGTTGTACAAGTGCTGACAATCATTGCAAATTTTGGAGAGGTGGAGGGAGTCATGTTTGTCAATGACATTTCGTAAGCGTGTTTCGCAACGGGAGAAAGAGTACCCATCTTTAGCTATCCCGTTGTTGACTTTATGTATTCCTGCCAGCCCTGGGCTCTTTTGCTTACCTCGTCTGTTGTTCGGAACAGGATAAAAGAATTGGTTACTTCAAGAGAAAGGTAAAGACCGAATTGTTATTAACCAAGTACCTTCCAGCAGTTCCCCTTCGGAGATAACAGCTGCAAAGAGCGTTTCTCATCATCAATAAAGTTCAGCCGAAGAGGTCAATCTTCATAACTACTTGTATTCGAATGGTAGCTTATCAAATTGATAAGCAATAGACAAAGTTCCCTGACCCAAAGAGAATTGAAACGATGTGATAATTATGCGCAACACATGAATCTATGTTCAAATCTGCCCTGTTCCCTCTCAACCGCCCTTTTTCGTATATATTGCGAAGTTCCGTGTGTTACTAATAGCAGTTGCAGCAGCAGGTCAAATGTAGAAGACGAAAATAATCGTCGTAGGGAATAAACGCTGCGCCTTTGTTGTGTTTGTTTTGAACACGTACAAAATAACACGACTGTGACTCAGGGTCGCGCTGATGAAAGCTTTTGTGCTAATGTCTGATGTGTCAGTCTTTTTGTCCTTCGTGACATACAGTAGGCTCTCATGCCCTTCAAAAACAGTTTTAATAAGAATGTACAGTTGCGGTTAGTTCAGTTGTTTACTCGTAGACGGAGAGTGATCCGAACAAAAAAATGCAATCTGGATGTGACAATCGCGTTGAGGCCGGCAATTTATTGGTCTCCATAGAAGAGGACTGTCGCTCTTTGTCCCCTCAATGCCTCGCCAGTAACCAAGCAAATCTCCTTAGGTAGAAATGGGGAAGAGTGCTTCAAGCAATCGGGCCTAATGTTTGTTTTATGGCTGAGGGGAGCTATCCGGGGCCGTCTGACGATATTCATACTTCGGGGAATAACTTTTAGTAGCAGATGCACTAGCTGCTAGATAATGAGCCCTTGTTTGATATAATGAAATGGGTAATTTACTCAATTTACTCTGAGCTTTGGAGTCAGCAGCCATTTCTACTATAATGGTTTATTTGATACAATGACCTTCTGAACAGCAAGCTATGAATATATCCTTCAACCATAAACAGAGTCCTCGCTAATAGGGTTATGTGCTTCATATCCGGAAGTGTTTCCCCCCGAAGGCAATGTGTAAACATTGCTTTTTTGATCCAAACTATTCCATTTCTATAACAAAGACAGCTTTCTATGTTTCATAGGCCTGGTCTTTTTTTCCAGGGAAATAATCTGTGTCTAAGCTTTTTTGCCGTTTTCGAAGGAGTGTGTCATGCTGTTGCTATGGACGCTGCTTTTGTTTCCTAATGAAATGGACCTCTTAATGTGCCCATAATATATCCGGGAGTTGCAGAGCTTCCCTCGAAGGACCAAATGATTTGTGGACTACTGTTACCACATACCATGTTGGTCTTTCAGGGGTGTGACTATGCGTGGGAGAATGGGAGAGGAGGCAGGGTAGGACCGGAAAGAGTTGTTGCCAACCGATGTCCTTCTTCTCGGCAGGGAGTGACGGTTTTGTGTAGACGGAGGGGGAGACCCCGCGCAAAATTCACCAAGGGCACCACAGGCTGTGAACGGAGAGTCTAAGTGAATGTAGAGAGGGCGTGGTTTCGGCCGAGTTGCCAGATCAATGCATTGGAACGGCGCCATAAAGCAGAAAACTCCTTCTACACAAACAATAGAGAAACGCATGCAATATATGCTAAGCAAATATCAAAGAAGCAGATGTGCGAACGACAGACTCGGTTTGAATCGAAAAGTCAACAGTTGCGTCATCGCGGCATTTTACCGGCAATACTTTGGGCGCGAGGCCCTGCTCTTCAAAAGTTGAATTTGCAGCAGCCTCAGCAGTCGGCAGACGCTTTACAGTGAGGCCCCACCTAGAAGTAATTAAAATATAAACTCTCGTCGCGTCGAGTGAAATTGATGTGCCATTTAAGGATTCGTTTTTGCTGGTTGAAGGACGTACGCGAAGGTCACCTTGAAAAGCGAAGACTTGCCTATTTATCTCGCAATGTCATTGTTCAGCCCCTAAACACTAGCACAACGATAACGACATGGACTTGGCCGCATGACATTTGAAAAAATTACGGGCTGTACGATTTTGCATGAGAACTGTTCGCAACTTTTTGTTTCGTAAGTCTGCGAAGATGAACTGGCGCCAGGTGGCCAGAAAAAACACCGCCATTACCCAAGGCCTGGCCTTGCAGGTGCAGTTAAAAAAGAGAGTGCACCCGGCAATTTCATCTCGATCCACGATGTTTGACATACGTCAATGTCAAATGGGATATGCCAAATCATGGGAAAAGAGATTACTCCTCGTCACGGATTTGCATACACTAAACAGCTAGAAATATGGCATCCCCGAAAAGAAATGGGTAGATAGCGCTCGCTCTATTCAGCAGACGAACGGCTGCTTTTGAAATTCCCGCACAAAACCCTTTTCGAGGAAAAGTTGAGAGTAACCAGTTCAATCATCCAGGATTCTGTCTGTTGAAAGCAATGTTTGATTTGTTCCCGGAATTGAATTTTGTCCATTGTGCGTTGGATTTATGACAAGGTGAGATGTATTAGTGTTGGTATTGCTATTTTCGCTGTATACGGGAATAGGTCGACCTTGTCATAAATAACTACGCACATTCTCATAACAAATCTGCAGAGGTTAACAAACATTTCTGGCATCTACCCAGATAATATTTATCTCTTTCTCTGAAATAATATATTTAGTTCTATTTGGCATCGTTGGCATTTGTGGAATGAAGAGGCATCTCTTACACGTGGGCCACTTTTTGCAATCCCAGCACTTTTTCCGCGACTCCGACGTAATATACGGTCTGGGCAATTCCAAAGAGCGGTGCCATTACCAACATACGGCAAGCGGCTCCTTTGAACAAGGCCTTTGGCCCCTCGAGTTTGAGGATCTGTCTGCAAAGCAACCAATGTCAGAGACGACAACTCTAGACACTCACAGGAAAGCATCCGGGATGCTCTTGTACTTAATCTCGTTGGCTCCCTTGGTCACAGTCTGCATTCGGGTCTTAATGACTGAAAACAGCGGTATGTGATATAAATACCGATTACCATCTAGAGGAGTGACGGCGAAGGATGAAGCGGCCCCGGAGACGAGACCTGATACGAACGAACACCAAAACACAGCATCACCACTTCCGTCGGCCTTTCTCGGTCCCTGGAATCGGGTGTAATGTCAAACTTCAAGATGAATACAAACCAGAGAATCGAGGTGAGCAAACAGAGGGAAATACATCATAGAGAACGTTACATCACGGGCGAACGTGGAACCCAAACCGCGGTAAAATCCTTTGAAGCCTTCGTTCTTGAATATTTTGCCGATTAGCTCGAGGGCTGTCATCTTCTTCTGCCCAGGTTCTAAAACGGTATTGGCTCTGTTAGAGAGCTGCCTTACGCAAAGTTCTTCCCTGATCCTGCATCTGAATTTTCAATAGCTCCATAGGTGTTGTGACGGAGATCTGAAACATTCCAGCCAATCCTCCGGCAATCATACCACGTCCCGCCGAGAGAGATCTACAACATGCAGTGCCTGACCACGGATCACCTACTTCTCTCCCTCTTTCCTCAGTTTGTGTCTGAAGACGTCATTGGCGACGAGCTTTATGGCCTTTTCTGGAGTAATCAGGATGATGTTAATAGCCGATCCAGAGTAAAGAGCTTTGACCTTGGAAAACGTAGAAGCTCCACCGGAGTGCCAAGTCTTCTTTGCACAATCTAATCTAAAAGATTACATTTATGTCTGATCCGTTCTTATGACTAGATGCGGGTGACTCTACAAATTTGGCAGATTAGACCGAATCAGCACCCATTTTTTATATATCTGTAATAGCTCATTTTTCCGCTTCCATCTGCTTCTTTTTTGTTGCGCCATCTGCGAAGAAACGCAGCTGCGCCTATAGCCAATGATAAACTGCGCACGGCTTCTTCCTGCCGTTTGTTGAAAACCCCGGTTAAAAAGGATAATATGGGTGACTTACATTCCTTTATACTGAGCTTCTCCATTGGGTCCGATCCTCTGGTTCTGGAGTCTAGTTTTAACCAGATCAATCGGAAATACGCAAGTGACTCCTACAATACCCGCGAAACCTCCATTGAGGACTTTTGGAAGGTACCTTGAAGATTACGTTAAACATAAGAAGAGTAGGTGACTTACGAGAATTGTTTTTGGTCGCCTCCCATCCTGATTTACCAGTTCTAACCTGCAATAGAGAGATAAAATCAATAAGAAAAGATTGAGCAGATATGGCCGAGTGTGAAACACGAAGAATATAGCTCAATTCTAGAAATGAAAAGAATTTAATACCATAAGAACCCGTGAAAAGGAAGAACACTGTAAGTATCACAATAAAGTAGGACAGTCAGATAAATAACTAATATAAATTAAAGGTCTAACAACGAGAGACTAATGTACACGTATGGAACTGTCTAGAAGTGATATTTTGTCATTAAAATTGGGGGCCGGAGTGATTTTGACTGGCTTCTTTGACTCGAATAAGCTGAGAACAGCCAGAATAATACTATTGACAATACTGCTGGTTGCAAAGACTCCGCCGACAATTGCACACAGACGGAGGAGCAGAAGAAGGATGGCACTAAAAATGTACTGATTGGTTAGAGTAAGGACCTGGGTAAACGAGGAAGCACTCGGGGGTAGCAGCTGATCCGGGGAAAACGATCACAAACCTCGCAGCATTCGCACCCCCGGCCCACGTGGTTCGCTACCCAGTTGCGAGAGCTTAGAGTTCAGATTGGAAGTTTATCGTATGAGAAAAATCATTGATTGACAGCGTCCGACTAACAGCCCAACGAAAGATGTTTGAACGCGTTAACTGTGGAGAGTAGGCTGACGGGTGTGAAAATAAACACAGAGTGAAACAGTGACGGTGGGGGGTTTCCCCATTTTAAAGACCGGGGAAGCAATACTGCCGAAGTTTAAGGACATCAAAAAACAGGACGTTCTTCTCAACCATTTGAATCGATTGTCGAACCGCGGTGTTTACAAACAACTTTTGACAAAGTTCTTCGAGCTGTATTGTGTTTTGGTTGGAAAGTGGTGAGAATGAAGTAGATTAACATTGTCGAAAGTTGGAAGCTTCAGGGAATAAAACAGCTTATAGGCCGTGGGAGTTTACTTTAGAAATACTGGAAGATCGAGAACAAATTACGCGTTATGCAGTGAGAGAGAAACTGAGAAAGGTACAGCTAGAGAAGAACATCCTTAGTTTATTTTGGTGGTAACGGTCTCCCCGAAAACCAGCTATTTAAAGTCCCTGTTTCGCCGTGCCTGTCGAATATAATTTAAATTGCTTACTGCTCTCTTTGTCGGACTTCAATAACCGTAGCCGAAAACTCGTACTCAAATAGAATACCACCATGGCTGTGCTCTCCTTCATTCAACTTCTTCTTCTAGAATAGAAACTTTAAAAAAAAGTAATGAGGCAAACCAAGAATGTAGTTGAATACTGGTAGGCCATGGTGTATCCGCCGAAAAGGCCGGTATATATCTTTGTAGGTACCACTTTTATGAAATATCGGTAGATATCCTGACCTAAATATTTAAATCAGCTTCTTTTTTATTGGAAATTACCGCTCTCAGATATTTGCTCGGCTCCTGACAGAGGAGCTACCAATCCGCTTATGCGGGGTCCAAAATTGAATTTTTCAATTCGATGAGAAATATTTCCTTCTATAAATTTAAAGACAAAGTCAATAGCGGCTAAAATGGGCCTACTCTGTGGCACTCCTCCCATATGTGCAAATATTCCATCAGCGCCACCTCCAATAGAGACGATAATCTTCTCTTCCTTCCCTTTACGTACTGGAAATTTGCCATGTACTCGACAAGCTGTTCCTAAAAGCAAAAATCTATGAAAGTTCTAGAAAAACGGACTAACCTTCGTCTATCCCATTGTTAGAAACCAGTTGGAACATTCCCATTCCATTTCCTATCATGAAAACCTAAACATATTTATGAACGGTATTAGTAAATACCCACTATCTGCCCTTGGTGTGAATTCTCTTTCCCTTTCTTATTCGTCTTCCGTTCCTTCTGGATATGCGCAGCCTCTTCCTTCTGCTTTTCATCAGCAAGGTGTTCCAGGGTTTCTTCCACATCACTGTCGATGAATTGCAACTGAAATTATACATTTGCAACAAGACGAGATTAGACGGTCGATAGGACCTATAGTGGAGACCGTTTATTGTCCGATAAGAAAGGTCAAAAAGTAAGAGATTGCCTACTTCCTCTAATCCGTGGAGTCCTCCGTCGTTTAACTGGGCGTGGGCATGTCGAAGAATTGTCCAGTACAATTGTTCCTCGTCAGTGAATTCAAACCTACAAAATAAAATTTTATTAGGAGACTACAACGAACTAACCTTGTAGGATCTTTCTTGATATTCTCTTGTAACGGAGAAAACAGTCCGCCAGATGCATCCAAGGAGGAAGAAGCCGTCAGACTGTTACAGGGAGTGGCCACTACCATGTCTATGGACAGCGTGGGGTTTCTAAACAAAATGTATGGAAAATGGACAATCGGCAACAGACCCATATAGATCCGTGTCCACATCGAACCGATAGTCAAAGTGTCGACGACCGAAAAAGTACTCGTTCACTTCCCCAATCACCAATATTGTTATAAATACGAAGCAAACAAATGAAACTGAAAAAGGTAAAATTAAAAACCGAATTCTTAGTAACTCACTGAGTCCGGAGGAAATGTTCTTCTCTTCTTTGACGTTGTCTACGACTTTTTCGAAAATATCAAGATCTTCTACGATTTTCTGGATCCCTCCCTTTCGTCGCCGAAGTCCACTGGAGTCGGTTTCCATCCCAAAGTGTAGAAAATATAAAAGGAGCAAGAATTCTGGCTTCAATAGTCGACTTGGCAAAGTGCCAAGGTTCCAGGACAGCGTCTCTCCGGGACCTGGTCTCGCTCAGACCTTTATGACAGATGTGGTCTATCCGTGGTTTGCATACTTGTTACAGGGATCAACATAAAATATACACGATATTTTAGCAAATATACATGAGAAAACGTTCAATAGATGAAGTAGCAGAGTCTAGGGCACTCCAATATTGTCCGGAGGTGATAAAATTACATATTTTGTTATTCCCTTTTTTAAACAAAAAACAGTAATTTGCTTAAACTTTATTTTCAAGAAGTAGACACTAGAAGCTTCCAAACATATCTTACTAAATAAGAGCAACGTTGGTTTTTCCTTTCGAAATGCGTGCAATGTACCTGCTTTGTTCTTTAGAAGAACCAACACATTCGGTGGTTGCTCTATTTTATTCGTACTAGATTGGACAACGGCAGTTTAAAATAAATGAAAGTGAAAAACTGCTGACCAAAAAAAAATACAAAAGTTGTACTTACGAGGAGGTATGAGGTGTCATCCTATGGCGCTTTTCCTCTAGGTCACGGCGCTACTATTAGGATCTTCAGGCGAATGGTAGAACCGTAGAAGACCGTTGGTCAAAGAAACCTGTAAACTTTTGGCCTAATCTCGTCGGGCTAGTTGGTCTGGCTTGCCCCATTTTCAGTCTTCAAGCTGCGGCCATGGTGGATGATCGGTTTTTCTTTGGCTCCGACTTTAATTGTTTTAACGATGGATTCTTCTGACGACCAAGCACGCTGCGACTATGACGACACTTTGACGATAAAGGATGGAAGAAATTGGAGGATGACTATCACGGCGATACATCTACGACAACGGATGGAGAAGCTGGATTCTTCGATATGATGGCCCATCCACGATGCAGACGTAGTAGGAAGATCTGTGGCGGCACTTCCAGAACAAGGGATGATTTCAGAGCAGAAACCGAGAGAACACGTGACCAGTCGACGAACAGCAAGGAATGGAGGAACTTGGAAATTTTCTCTGCGACGACAAGTGATGGTGAAGTTCACGAAATCCTCAATGATGACATTACTACGACAACGGATGTGACAGTCGGAGGAATCTTTTGTAATTAGCACCTAAAAGCCAATAAATCTTGTATTATGTTAATATCTACAGAATACATTTATTTCCACAGCCGTATAACAACTTATCTATCGTGTTCCTATCTGTACTCGGCCCCTCGAAGGGAATTGTACAAGCGCCCCGAGCAATGTCTTCACTCCGCTTAGCCCAACCCGTTATTTGCTGGCATTAGCGTGTTGGTATAATCATCCATCCGTAATATAGATGTGGTTAATTTGGGTAGGTGTCATTCATAAATTGTTGCTGCCAGTTTGTGTTTTATGAAGATATCCCAGACCAACATTCTGAGAAACGTCCATCCTAAAGTAAATGTTTGTAATGGGAGCGTATGAGAGGACCCATATTGACATCAGAGGTGGAAGTATTACATTTGATCAGTACGAAAACTTGTTGACTATTTGGTAGCCTTAGGAGTCTTAGATGTGGTGCAGCGTAGTTCTTAATTGCTTTTCGAACGATCCAAGCTCATTGAGACTTCTCCCCTTTTCACAAAACGTTGCCACTCATCTTGCCCCCAAAATTCAAAAACGTCGATGTATGGCAGAATAAATAGCGCGATGAGGGATTATTCCCCTCTGAATAGTTCTTCGCCCGCTATTTTCCCTGTAAGCTATAGAAGCTGCTTCTTCCCGTTTGCTGGCCCCTTTCCAAAAGTAATCTCTACTGGAAAGGTTTCTTGCGATTGTGATTCAGATAAAATAAATAGAGAAAAGGCCGGCCCAATTTAGAGTGTGAAAAGGCTCTGGAGGGCAAGTTGCCAGTAATTGCGAGTGCATTGGTCACAAGCTGTGTTATCTAAATAGACCCGCATCTAGAATTGGCTAATTCCTATCATAACCCGTTGTACCCCAGTTCCTCCTTCTCTGACGCATTTTTGCGCTGCTGCTGTTCCTCAGACGTAGACTTGTAGACGAAATGGCAACAATTAACCAAAAGGATTCCGATCGCACGACAAATGACTCCCCAAGATCGAACTCCCGAGCGGACAGCCGCGGTTTAAGTAATCCCGAAATGCCCCCCGTGTCATTGTACCCCATCTATCGTCAGCCACTTGTTTTCACAGCTTTTCACATATTTCTAACCCAGGGCATATGTCAGTCGCGAGCAATACGTGTGGGTAGACTCGCCCTCTCTTTACCTTTCCACCACACAGAAACTCGTCTCTTCTCAAATCTAATCCGTCTTTTTATTCGGATCCTCATCGTAAAAGGGGCACAGGAAGCCGTCGTCTTGGTGTGGTTAATGACATACGGTAGGGCAGAGCCTAGGAGGAAGAAAGGATAGGGAGTAGGCTCCAATTAGAGGAGCCATGCAGACGCCATAGTGAAGCAATTATCCTCAGTAGTCGTCGAAACACACAAGCAAGGCATCCTTATCCCTCTTATACTTACACATTCTGTCCAGACTGTATCCTGTGTTTGAGGTTTTTACGAGCCACCAGGGCGCCCCAAACTTCTTCTAATGAACGGGGTCGTTTGAGCCTCTTTACAATCCGCTGATGAGCCCGGGGCTAACAAACACGGAACTCTTTTTGTGTTTTGAAGTGAAGATGCCACTCCAGGAAATTTGAATTGTCAGCCCGTGACACTGACTCGGTTTACAACTCCAACTCGCCGTATATTCTGGTTTCTTTCCTTCGAAATGACTTCTTATCCGACAATTTTATTCTTTTGTTCCCCGGTGAACCTTTTGACACTTGTTTGCATCACCTGACAGGACCAGCGTCTCAATTAGTTAAAATAAAGTCCTAACATCGTTGTAATCTGCTGGCTGTTTATATTTAGCTACGGATCCTTTATTTCGCCTGTGACCTCAATTAGGTCTATTTAGTCGCCGAATAAAACTAATAAATGAGGGGGCTGTTGATAGCTTCATCTTCTCCTTTCTTATTTGTCACTTGTCACACAAAGTGATAATATTATGTTCAGTTTTCCACAGCATCAGCTGTCGAATGAAATTTAACGCGAGAGCTTCCAATGGCCGGCGATCCTACCCCGTCCTCAATGAATTATCTTTTTGTCTACGTTTTTTGACAGGCCGTCATGTGAGGCTTTTAGCATCTTTGACTTAAGTATTTTCACATTCCTCCACCATAACAAAAATGAGCACTTAACCGGGATAATTGCTCCTTTTTTTCGAGACTACCATTACCATACGGACTAAGACAAAGTACAACATCCATCCGGTAGTCTCCGCCTATCAGTAGTCAGACTCCACAGAGGAAAACTCCTTGAAGGATGTCACGCAACCACGCATATTCTACTGGGTCCATGTCAGTTTAAACCTCGCATTTGTCTTCGTATGTGAAATTTAATGTCACACCATGGGGAGTACTTTGAAGCCTTAACCCAATATATGGACAAGGGTTGTCAACAATTTGACCAATGAGTAGACTCCGTATTCCTCTACTGCTAAATAATAATTCGACACAAATGTCCATGATAGGGTTGTTGTTCAGCCCCTGTAGAATTTCCCCAATTTGCAAACCTTTGGAGCGTAAACGTCTTTCTCAATCAAAAGCTCTCCCCCATGATATTTCACATACGATTCCATTCGTTGTTTTCTTTCTTTCAAAAGATCGAAATGTAAGAGCAACCGTAATTTCCTGTTTTCTCCGAGTCACGTCTTCTTTGTCCGCGCCTACTGAGAAATTTCACTCTAAATATAATTATGAATACCAGCCTCTAGCGAGAAAGCCACAACTGAAATAGAAAACAACTATTTACCTGAGCCTTAGAACACAGCCCAAATGAATATTGTTGTTTCATCCTGGCCAGTAGCCGTGGATCTATTGTTAGTTATGGACTACGTTGACATTTGCTCCCTTGATACCAGAGGGTTATCCTTCCCCTATCTTGCTCAATTAAATCTTGTCTATGGGTCCTACCACGTGAAGCCTGAGAAGTCCCAAAATAGTACTGCTTCTATATTTATTTGCTAGTCATAATAGCCCCTCCTCCACACTTTCCACAAGTACTGCTACTTAGTAATTTTTTTCACAAGCCTCTTTTCCTAAAAAGGGCACTCTTATTGGTCTTCGCTAAGTAGGTGACCCTCTCCCAGATAGGCAAGTGCGCTCATTCGAGCAGCGCAATTGCTTATAACAAGACAATGTGGATTTATTCGTCATTGGCAGGGGGAACCCACGCTGGTTTTCAGTTTTTGGATCCAGACCCGGAAAATCAAAAGCACAATAAGGTGCAAATAGCAAATCAGGCTCAATTTAAAGAGGAAGAGAGTATCTGCGACGCCAGAAGTTCTTTTTATAGTCTCATGTAGTTATGTAAACGTGGTAGACGCGGAGTTCCGGTAAACCTAATATAATCTGCCCACCTTCCACGGAGCGTTCCACGTTTCTCGTTGTCACTCTTCTCTTTCTCGTTGTCATTCTTCTCTCTTAATTGTATGTCGTTTCCTGTTCTTTTTAAAGTAAACCACCCGTTTAAACCCTTTGCTAAGCTGTCTAATCTGGTAAAAACAACGGATTTTTATGGAAGACGGATGACAAAACGGTCATTCTCTAGCTATCTGGATTCTCACATGATTCCCTCCAAGGCTAACTTGATTACGGGCGAGTATCTCTGCGGAGAGCCTGGACAAATCTGGCACTCTATCAACCATCTAACACGTGTACTTATAAGCATTTATACTATAAATAGAAGCGTCTTTTGTTGTGTGCTGATGCTCGGAAAGGTGCTCAGGGAGGATCACTTTCTGTCACTTTCCCGAGACAACACCATTCCTTATTCAGTTTGGCTCCTCGAACGCTTCTTCATTGTGCCGGGCCCAGTTCGAAAACCACTACTCTTAAGAACTTATTAGTTATGCCCTTCTTGTTACAGCAAAGCTATTTTTGGCCAGCTTAAATGAAATATTTCTCGCGGCGTGTCCCTGTGTTTTCTTTGGTTCTTGCTTTTTTTCAGCCTTGGCGGTCCATAAAGCCCCCCCCCCCCTAAGATATCTACTATGTCTTTTCCGCTTTTCAACAGCGCTAACAGAGTCCTAATGGGCTCGCGCCATTTTCAATAGTGCCGATGCAATGCAAAGGACTCACTTCGACTTCAGGAACCTGTGATAATTTTATTTCCATTCTTTCGGCTTAAAAATTAACGTAGAGCCCCGTTCGAACAATAGATCATCGCCCCCAGGACACCAATGTGTTTGAGAATACTTAATCAATCGGATGTTGCCCTCATTCATCACCTTGCTGTACGCAACATTGGCCTTTTCTCTACAGCAAGTTCCTTAAACAAAGCGATATAACATCCTCATTAGTTGACATTCTTCCACAACATGCGCGATAAGCCTTTATCGTTGTTATCTTCTTAGAGGGTACCAAGAAAAGATCCAAAATCCCCTCTGCCCCGCCCAGGAGGGACGGCCCCCTGCCCGCATGATAACAGTAGACAACACGAAAAGGAAGTATCATATAATTTAGCCGTTGTTTGTTTGAACTTAGGCAGCCAAATTGGGGCAGTAGGCTGCCTACTTTGTCCAATTTGGACAACTCTTCAGCTGATCATACACCGGTTAAATTGCATAACCTCCTCAATTGGAGCTGTGAAGAGTATCCTCCCATTGTGGTTCGGTCTTCCCCCGTTATCCCTTCTATAATAATGGTTTCCACTTGAGTTCTGCGAAGTATGTCCGTTTTTTCTTCTCTATATTCGTCTAGAGGAAACACTTTTTGAGGAACGCTTTCCAAACCATGGAAAGCGATCAAAGCTTACGCCTGTCCCTCTCCCTCTAAACCCCCTTAACACTTTCATTGTCTATTATTTCTGCGGCGTGGGTTGATTGCCACTCAAGTTTTCTCACCTCGCGTGGGGTAAGGTCCCAATAAGTCTAAAGATTGGAAAAACGTTAAAATCAGTTAGATTCTTCTACTCAGTCCGGGCGCAAAATTGAATTGTTTATGGCGCGCATACCGCCACAACTCAAATGTGACTCGTCAAACTTCTTCTAGCTGAAATATAATTTGTTGCTGATGAAGGATTGTTTCTATAGTCCCACTGGGCACCACTTGGTCATGTGGTTCCTCACACTTGAAGATGTTTCGAGCCCTCTGCGCGCTTGTTAGACCTAATTGCGCTATTTCGCCTCTGTATTTTATTCATTGTCCTCACGTTTCTACTTATTTCTCCTGTGATTGATACCTCCACTTGAAAGTCACCCTCTCCCTAAAAATCTCGTCATAATGTTTACTTGGCGCAGAACACCTAGATGGAGGCAATTATCACTCATTTGTATAATTCTTGAGGGTGCGAAGATAAATGGCTTAAAAGCTAAACAAATATGCGAATAATTACGCGGTTCAGTAGTGTCTGCAATTGCTAGAGTCCGTCAGTCGCAGCCGTGTAATCCTTAAATGATTGCACTAAACCTCATCGCTTAGTCCGAGTCTCTGTCCGTCCTTTCTTAGAAAGTCCAGAAAAAGCCGTCTTTATTGCCTAACAATATGCTGAATACGGCAACTTGACCATGCATGATTCGGAAGTATAATTCCTTGCAAGGACGTGGTTTAGGTCCAGGCGGAGGCGTTCTTGAACTCGTTCCTAAGGCTCGCCATGCATCAACATGGCGCGGTAATTCCCAGTCATTGCTCATCTTCTTCCGTCCAGCTTAGGCGTTGGCTAACTGTTGTGGTCACGGGAAGTTGACTTCTTCATCCTTTCTTCCTTTTCGTTTAAAACCAAAAATAAACTACAATCATCGGGCGAGGCTGTTCGAATGCTCGTTAATACACGTCTTTCGCAGAAAAATGTTTTCTACGTGCTGTGTCTCAAGGCCCCAATTCTATCTCTGTGTTTTGTCTTCTTGCTCGGCTTTGGGGATTGGTGATAGCTGCGCAACCGACAAACACTTGCCAAATTTTGAACTAGCAGCGCAGGTGGCCTTGTAATAAAGCAGATTCTAAATTGGGCCCATGCGCAAGGGACTGCCGTTTGTGGTCTCCTCCTGGGACCTCTAAACGGGGAGTCGAAGTGTGCTCCACCATTGGACTCCCACGCCCGCTTTAACTATTTGCTCCTCCTCACTATATTTCCCTAGAATATGATCTACTCCCTATATTTGAGTGAGCCCCTCTATTCCATTAATTTATCTCTTTCTATAGCCGGCATCTGCCCTCACGTTGTTCTCATCAAGAGTTATTAGCTTTATTCTAGGCGAGAACATTGGCCTCTTTAGATCTTAGAACCTTTTCTTAGCATTCACCCACCGGGAAATGCGCTTGCTTTAATGACTTCACTTCCTGCATATTGTATCCTCAACCCTGACGGTGTATTTTAGAGAATGTCCATAATTAAAGCGGAGTACCAGACGTGTTATCAGTTGCAACAACAACTTCCTACCCAAAATTCAAGGTAACTCTATTATCTTCCTGGGCAGCCCAATTTCCTCTTTTCAGTGGCTGCTCCACTCATTTTGACAAATCACTTTGTTGGTTAGGAGCAGAGGCGGGAGAAACAGCCCGGCGACTATGCCCTTTCACCTATTGTCCAACGGTTCCTGGATGCGAGAGCATAGCTGGTAAGAGATGTGTTGAGAGCTATGCTTCTTCTTGTTGTTGCCAAAGCGGCTATTGTTCGACACGGACGATCCTTTGTGGAACGCATGTGGGATTTTAGTCCTCCAAAATTCAAAACTGCTCCCGCAGGGATTGGCGGGACGAGTTATGTTGGGTACATTCGGCACATCTCATCCTTCTTCCGGGTACTAACTGGGGGGATCACTTTTTTCTGTCTGTGGCTCAACTTGTCAATTTCGATGTTCATTGCAGAAAGACACATGGTATCGCGTGTCTGCGACGGGAGAGGCTACTGGGCCGAGTCCGATTATTCCCAGTGCATTACAGTAGTCAAGGACTACTCCCAATGCATACAAGGATATTGCCGAGTGGTAGCCAGCTTGATCGGTTGAAAACAAAATGTTTCTAGTGTCCCGATGTGCTGAGAGACTATGTCATCTATGTATCTCTCTGTCTTTCAATCATCTCAGTGGCTGTGCTGGTTGCTGCCATTCTGTTGTTTTCAATCTACGACTCGCTCCAGGTACACCTATTAAAGTACAGTACTTAAAAAGGGGTTAAAGTGTCGGCGACTGTCCATACACAAGAACCTAGCCACGGCCTTCGTCTTTCGATTCTCTGTGCTCGCCTTGTGGACAATCGCCCAAACGAATAACATATTCCAAGACTGTTCCACGTACCATCCGCAACCGTTGTGGCATTTCGTTAGTTCTTTTAAGTTTAGGTTCAGTAAGGATATTCAGGAATGGATATGTAAGGCCATACTGTGGTGTGTGATCTACTTCCAAGTGGCTTCGGTCATGTGGATGCTTATTGAAGGAGCGTACCTCTACAGTCGGTTTACAATTCTAGCTATGAGACACAACGACGCGCCCTGGTTCCTCTACATGCTTTGTGGATGGGGTAAGAAGATTCGCTTTCAGCATAACAATGAGTACAGGTGTTCCATTTGTGGTTGTCATGTGCTGGACAGTAGTTCACGAGTACAAGTCACGGGAGAGTCATTCCTTCTGTTGGGTACCCTACGCCCAAGGAAACCATCTTTGGATCCTGGCTGGAACTATGGGATTTGCTCTGATCGTAAGCAAGATATTTAATATGAGGTCATTTCATTTTTAGATGAACTTAATCTTCCTGTTGGGAATCGTCGTCATCTTGGTGCAGAAGCTTAGAACAGAAAACTCTGCCGAATCGAAGAAAATATGGTACACTTGACACTTGCGAAGCTAATCTTGTTCATTTCAGGAGGACAATAAAGGCCACCTTACTGCTTGTCCCCCTTCTAGGAGTGTCAAATATTCCCCTCTTCTACGAACCAGATCAACCAAGTGCTGTTTACATGCTCGGATCTGCCATTCTTCAGCATTCACAGGTACCTCTTACCGGGAATTGTCATCACATCACTTCCTAGGGTATTTTCATCGCCGTGTTATACTGTTTCTGCAACAGTGAAATACAAGGAGCCGTCAAGCGTTCCCTAAGGAAATGCCCTATTGAGTGCCCCTTCAGCTTTCTAAGTTTCCTAAAGTGAGTTCTCCGCCGTTCAACTGTACTATCGATTCCAGACCTAAACATCGTTTCGAAACAGAAAGGACATATGTGCCGGAAAGCAGAATCATCAACTCAAAACATGGCGTCCCTATGGAGGAGCTGAATAAAGTACAGCCGGATGGGCCGACTCCTTCGACGGGATCGACGGTAAGTACATCTGCCGCTTAGCCCCTAAGCAGAACAAAAACAACCCCCGTCATATTAGCTTATGCCCCTATTTTTGGATGTCCTCCCGTTAATGACCCAGGATAGAGCTTGCTATCGTCTAACCCATCTGCCTTCTGATTTTTGATGATGTGTCAGCTCAATGTGACATAATCTTTGATGTTGCAGGGTCCCGTCGGGAATCTGAATGGCACTTCCACTGTCATTGTAGCTCAGGATGAATAATACGCTCTAACAGACAGCTACGTATCTCTGTGTCATGCAGTTATCACAGTGCACGTTTTAATTTGCCGGTATATTTTGTGATAAACCCTTTCCTTTAATCTATCCAAAATGCTATTTTTCCAATTCAAAGAATTATTATCTCATCCTGATCTCTGTGACTCTAAATAAATCGTTTTTTTTTGTTATTTTGCTATCGTTCATTCAGCCACTAAGATTAATTACAACGGCATCAACATCATTACGTTTTTACATGGTGTTCTAAGAGGACACTATTGCTGGGTATGTTCGGGCATTGGATACATCTGGCAGTAAGGTTGCTGTGGAGGCGGTAGCTGTGGGCATGCGAAATACTGTGGCTGGGATGGAGGAGGCTCATACGCGTAGGTATTCTCATAGTACGGCTGCATTGAATACGAGCCGGGCTGGTCTGTCTTACACTTCTCCTGAAAGTCCTGTTGAATATTTTTCACTTTACAAGGGAAGGATATATGCTCGGCATCACTTTTTCAAACTTCTTTAATGCCATCTTGTAGAGAATTTTCTGGCGATCAACACATATTCTTTCGATTTTGCCCAAATGAGGTTTTAGTGGAGGAAAATGCAAAAATAAGATTCTAAGCCGTTTTAGGGATTGTCTATTTTTTAAAATTTCGCCGTCACGAATACTCCCAGTATTCTCCTTTCCAACATGACTGTGAGTGTTACAGAGGAATCGAACGGTGTCAATCGCCCCCAAAAAATTGCGAAAATGATGTTGATCCATGGAAGGATCGAACCCAAAAAGGAAAAAAGACAAAGGTTTTGTAGCGGAGAGCACTATCCTCTCCGCCACCGCTTCACATTTTTAGGTAAAGGATAAAAAATAGACAATCCCTAAAACGGCTTTAGCATTAGAATCTTATTTTTGCATTTTCCTCTACTAAAACATCACTTGGGCAAAATCGAAAGAATATGTCTTGGTCGCCATAAAATTCTCTACAAGATGGCATCAAAAAAGTTGGAAAAAGTGATGCCGAGCATATATCCTTCCTTTGTTAGCGAGAAAACCAATGATCAAAACTGGAAGCAATTTCAAGGGGTTTCTCGTCACTATCTTTAAATTGGTCCTTAGAGGGTCAAAGTTCAAAATAAGTATCGAGAACCCCTTATGCGAAGAACGCAGTCAATATAGGGGCTGGGTGTGACAGCTGTATCTTTTCGCAGTACACACATTCAACGAGATCAAGGGAAGTTACCAGAAAATAAGCAATAGTTTTAGTGTGAGGGGCTTGTTGAAATGAAGCAAGAAAGAAAGCGCCTCAACCTACCTTGTCTCGCATCTCCTTCCGACGCCATTTGGCTCTCCTGTTTTGGAACCACACCTGAAACAATCCATTTGAAACTTGTAGCCGATACAGTTTATCATCATCTGACAGCCACGTTTCCGGCAGTAAAACGGCCACCGACAACATCTGGCTCATATACCGTAGCCTGAGCACATGTTAAAGTTTCGCATTTCAGTAGCAACGAACAGAAAAAAAACCAAAGTAATAGTACTGTCTATCGCTCTTTGTTTCGTTATAAGCGAGAGATTTATAGGGGGAGAACCACATCTTCCTACACAAGGAGCGCTACAAACTAAAGGCGGTACCGATATATACACCGAACTATGAAACACAAAACGCAAAGCGCATATTCTTCAATTACTGTGTCTTACCGTTATTCTGTCTTCTGGGAGATCCAACATCCTAGCCATCTCGCGTTTGGCTGCCTGATCAGGGTAGTGAGACTCTTGAAAGGATTCCTCTAAGAAGACGGATTGCGCTTCTGTGAAATTTGTTCGAAACCTCCTTTTCACATTAGATGGATCTGAATACAACCGACATAAAATGACAGACATAAAACGACGAAAGGGGCAACAATTGATATAAAACGAACCGTTTTCGGGATCCTTAGAAGAGGGATGTTGCCAGCCGCCGCTCGCCATAGCCATCTGGTTCAGGTTATGGTAGGCGAGGGGGCTTCCACTCTCGAGTCACAAATCACAGGACAGCCATCGATCACCCACGCTTACTACAAGTACCCTAAATTCAAATCAATTCCTCTGAATTGCAAAACCTTTCTTGGATTTCGCAAGAGATTTCGGTAATCCAGGGCTCTTCAATACCGATGCAATTGGCTTAAGAATATCTAAAACAGCAAACATAAAAAAAAGCAGACTTTTGTGTGGAGGTGTTATCATAGTCGTTTTGTTGCATTCCTGTTAGAAGCATAGTCACATCCTTCGAGTTGTTGGGGTAAGATGGCAGAGACTGAAGAAACAACCTTCCTTTGCGACTGCAGCTGGACAACTGACTAGAAAATACCCGGCTCTTTTCAGCTGACCAAATATGATCAGTTCAAACATAAGAACATTTTTGGTTGCCAGTATCTCAGATATCTGAATATCCTGCAAAATGCGACAACCATTATTGTGCAAAATGGGTGAAGCGCTACAAAATGACACCCGCAATGCTTCTTACAACATTTCTGTTTTTGGCCTTTTTTCGTTTACCATTGTTGTTTTGTTTTATAATACGTGTACTGGAGCATTGTATAGTAAATTATAATTGCAATGGACGGCAGAAGTAAGAGGCCTTTCGATTTTCAAGTTAGCGGTGAAGCAACGTGGTTTGGAATAGTAACACCAAAATTTCAAGCCCTATTTATGTTTCAAGTGAACCAACAAAACGTTATTTACTAAATAAATACCTTGCCACACTTTTAACAGCTCTTTATTTACAGCTGTGTCGATCTTTAGATGCGGCAGTTGCAGATGTACGGCGGGGAAACACGATACTCGCTGTATTCAGGAAGGTTATTCATTACAAAAGAGGAAGACGTTGAATAAATGATGAAAAGCTTAAATGAGTTGATAGTTCAAAAGAGATTTACTCCTCACCATGACCTGCCGGATAGGGTCATAGATACCATGGCTTCAGTCTTTGGCACCAAGACGAAATATGACACGGCCCTGCGGTCATTTGCCTCTCTTCTCAGGTGCCTTTCAACAGTCACGCCACGTGTGTACGTCTTCTCATATTGATATCTATAGGCCCGGCTGCCTTCAGTAGGTGATATTCCCTCGAAAGGTGTCCTTAAAGGGCGAATACTAAATTGTTGGAAGCTGCGTATTCGTAAATTAAGCGAAAAGAATGCCGAAAGGATTTGGAACGCCATTGTTCTAACGTGGCCTTAGCCTTGGAGGGGGTGCGTTGCTATTTCATGCATATCTAACGGCCACGCGAGCATCTTTTCCCTACTAATCTATCATTTTAGAAAGCTACTTATTTGGTACGTAATCATTTCGGCAGTCAACGGTGTCTTTAAGGCGTCTATTAACCTCTGCAGCTGGCGCCTCCGTTCCTAGATATCCTGGCCTTCCGTTCTCTATTACTGACCCGAGTGAACGACCCAACCCCTCGTTTCTTCTCAAAAAAGAGCTTTTCCATTTAAATCACAAAGACGAGATCCCCTCTAATGTCGTATCTTTTGGCTAGTATTGACATTGATGTGTCTCTACTGCGGCCAACCAGCTTCTTTCTCCTCTTCCATTCTGTCCATTACCGGTGCTTAATTGTATTTTGCGCAGTTGTCTCGCATCCTATAATTCGAGAGGGTTGCACTGGAAAGCTATTCCAATTTGTACCTTCCTTAGTTTCAGCCTCTTGGATATCAACTTCCGATCAGTACGACAGTCGTCCTCCTGCTTCTTGACAGCCTCCCCCGTAAGTGATTTTATGGGCTCATTGCAGAACAGCTCCCGAACCCCGTCGGGTGTCGTCCCCTCTCGGAAGGGTGTTGGTTCTTTGCTTGTACTTCCATGCATCTTGTTTTTCATTACCCGTCCTGCTTGCATGCCTTTTCCTGCTTTTGTCAAGGAGCCCACACCGGTTACCCATTTAATGGTTCTCCGCGTACCCAAAGAGAGTATCTTCAACCTGCAAACGTTGCTAACTTTCTCAACAAGAAACGCTCAAATTTCAATGACTAATGAGCAGTTGACAGCTTTCTTTTAGAAAAACGTGGCTCTTCGTTTTGTTCTGGCAGTTTGGTCGCGCTTACATCTCAAATTTCGTGTTGTAAATTCTCTCCGTTCCCTCGGGCAGACACTATTAGGAATTCCCACAGTGTACCTTCCAGGTAATTCTATCCTTATAGCACAATTAGTAATTCATAATGCCGAATGGGGCAGATGACCCTCAAATGTCAACCGACTACCTTTTTCGGTGCCTTCTCTTCCCTCATACCCACTATTCCCACGGATATTCAAACATAGATTTATAAGCCTCACATCGGCCTGCTTATAATAGGCGGAATCCAATTCTGAGTCCACGCTTTTGCTCTCTATTCGGTCCGACAGACCCAGTTCGCCAAGTTCAGACGGGAGAGCGGCCAGAGAGGGCTTTCCCCTTTGAAGAGGTCGAAGTGCTCAACAGTTTTTTCGGCTTCAGTGTCTTCGGCTTTCCCATGGTTGCGCTGCTTAGCCATCGGGCCCCGTTTCAAGTGCGTTTTGAGTAATGGCTGCATAACCGGCGCACACCCGTGTTCTCTTAATTATGGAAGGAAAGATTAGACCCGACCTCCGCGCGGAAGTGCCGTCATGTTATGAGTTGACCACAAAGACTTCTTCAATTTATTGGTTTCCGAATTGTCACACCTTGCCCTTCCGCATGTTTCCTTGGATTTGCAGCTGCTAATAAAATGGTTAGTGGCTTGGATCCATTAGAGGTTGACTCACAAGACTCATTCTATTTTGAAACGACCCTGAGGATGCGCTTTCTCTATTAGGAGATACCGTACCCTAGAATCAACATCAGCTAGCCTTGTTTCTTGTCCGGCGTCGCAATGAGTAAAGGGTAGTGTGCTGCTTTCATTTTTTTAAAGATTCTATCTCTCTCCAAGCCAGTCATGACTCTACAGGCTTTTGTTTCTCTTTCCAATCTTTGCGTTTGAATTATCTTTAAAACGTCCGAAACCTCATAGTAAAGTGTTAAAAATATAACCACATGTAGAAAAAGCTGACATTAGACAGACGGCTGAACGTCGCCGCTGTACGACATTTAGTCTTCTCTGCCAAGTGCTCATAAATTGTTGTAGTTATCAAGAACTAAATCTGTCCAGCTTCACTCTCTTTTTGTCTATGCGCTAGAGTGTAAATCATACACACACCCGCTGCTTTTATGAGGTGAGGACGCTTGGTGAACAACTCCACCGTTGACGTAGTCCCGCTGCTATCCCCATACTGCAGTTCCATATAGCCACCATCTTTTTTGAAGCTGTCAACGAGCTTCTGCCATCCGTCAATGAACACAAATTGCATCTACCACTTGACCCATGCATCATAACACAGTTCAGGCGTTCACTACGTCTGAAGTTATTTTGGAACTAATGCGTGGTTCGCTGAATACTACTTGCGAACGCTGCCTTTTGATGAGTTGCATAATTGATATTTATTCGATCATTAGAACTTTTAAAGATTTCATAGCAATTCAAAAATACCAATTTTTCGCCGCTATCCTCGTTGTATTTTTAGCTATCTACTTTTCTACAACAAGTTCTCTAGAAATTTTCGATTTCAACTGAAGTTTTATATTTCAACTCCTTTTCAACTGACCGCGGTGACCATCCTTTTCGTTATTTCCAGTTATGCTAGAGCAAAATCTAAGAATATGCTAAACTATTAGTTTACGTTTGAAGTACGGCCCATCCTTTCACCAGTTAATATTGAACATACTTAATCCAAGCCGACCTATAAGTTAAGCTAGAAAAGAAAAGTTCACAAAAATAGTAGAGAGGCGTAGTTCCAGTCCTTTTACTCGTCCTTCTCATGAACCCCAAAACAAATAGGCAATTTGGCAAGGCGTGGTAGTTTGAATGATGTTCCATCCCCATCCGAGAGAGAGAGCAAGACAAAACGGAAAATGACAGATTCAGCCACACGCCTTCATTGTCCACTAAAATCACTGGCTTGTCCTGTTTAATTGAGAGGAAGCCTCTTAATCAAGCAGCACCGTCTTATCTCCCTTCCCTTCGATTCATTTCCTCTATAGATTCAAGTGAACGCTAGCAAATCTACTCTGCCACTTTAAAAGACTTCACGTTCAATTTACGTTTACCTCAACCCTCTTTTTTGTTCGTAAGTTATTTCCTGATTTTCAGGGCGAGTCCAACGGCCCGTGGCGCCTCACTTCTACTAAGGTAAGTCTATTTGCCCATTTATAACAATTATCTTGCTTCTGGGAGAAAGAACCCCTCGTGATCTTAAAGACAGATAACATAGAGAAACTCAGAAGCAAGGTAATTTGCATGTGCATGGATGTTACGAAAAGACAAGGCATACGGATTTTTAGACGACGGGGAAAGACATGTTTACGCTAAAGTGTTATATGTCCAAATAATATCCTGTTTAATAATTTCGTATAGAGTCCGACAGCTCAGACAACAGAGAAGGTCCCCTTCAAAATGAGGCCTGATTATCTAGTTGCTATGTCATTTGGCTTGAAATGAATAGCAACGGGGTATGTTTACCGTATGAGATACCCGCCATCATAAACCATGCATACATCTCAAGATGTCTGTTTTTTCACCTGGAGCCTACGTAGTTCATTCTATAACAGGAGACGATAAATCCCGACACGAACCAGCTGTTGCTATTCATATCAAATACTTTTATTAACCACCCTTCTCCCTTGAGACACCGCCTTGGATATGCCAATTCTGCCCAGGTAGACCACTTTTAAGAGCTGATTAGAAGATCCCGCGGGCCCAGTCGCCTCTGCAGGCTTTGTTGAGAATGCGCATTTTAGATGAAGCCCTGGCGCAGTTATTTTCAACTTTAACTTAGTTTGACCAAATATTGTGTTAATCCAAAACCTTTTACTTCCTCAGAAAAATTGTTTTTAAGCAGGGAAAGTGTTATTGCAATAGGTGCACCGGTCATGGGAATGCAAATCTCACCTTCATCTGCTTAATGTATGCAAGTAATTACTGAAACAGCACTCGAAGGAGTTAGGGCATCTCGCTAACCAACAATCATGGATATTTCTTTCGGGTGGCCGTTGGAGGACAGTGTAATGAGTAGATCTATGAGTAAGAAGTATAAATCCAGGATGAAATGATCATATCGGGGACAGGAGGCGACGCTTTACATGACAGTTGGCCTCTAATCTGAACAAGGGATGCCTCCCCAGGGTATAGACGCTTCGGAACAATGCTCTATTGCCATTATTCAAGAGACACTCATATTTGTCAAAATGAACACTTGTCCCTACGCAAAAAGTTTGTGTACACGTGAATATTTTTCCTCCTCTACTACTCGCTCGTTTTCCGGGATCACTTCAGCCATTTCACGCTTCGGTTACTCTTATTTTCTCCTCTTTTGTAATTATGCAGCGCTCGGACCTCTCTCTCTCCGTCTCACTTCTCTTTATATCGGCAACTTTCTATTCGTTCTTTGTCCGTCTAAAAAGTGCTGCCTCTGCCCGCTGATTGAATACTTTCAATGAAGTGTGGCACACGAGAGACGAGGCCGAGACGAGGCGAGATCCTATCTCAGGATTTGTAATTCACCTTCTCCTGGGAAATTATATTTTTTATTATGCAATCATTGGCCAAGTCAGGTCCAACCTCCCCTCCAGCCTTTTATTTATGATACCCGACCCGGATTGTATTTGTACTCTTTTTAGTCAACAAAAGTGATACTGAATATCAATTTCCGAGAACCACTGCCCCTTCCATAGCATTCAAAACGTAACGACTTCCTCTCCAATTTCCTCTTTCGATAAACCCAAGACTCCGAAGTACGGTTTTCGCCCTCCTTCCATAATAAACCACTATTGATTCGAATGTAGACGTCTCCGCTTCTTCATTTCCCAGTAATCCGCTCTTTGATTACAATTTTTGTTTTCCTAATACCTGTGCATCGAAAACTTTGGGTGCGTCTCACCTTTTGCTTAGAATTAGGACAAATTATATAGGACTTTCTCACGAGAATATCACACGCCCTTATCTCATTTTGCCCCACATTAATCTGAGCGCAACTGTGGCTCGTCTTCTCCCCTAAACGTCTGTTAATTTAATGTAATTATATAACAGAAAGGCTCCGCTGCCATTCGGCTCTGTTTACTGGTAAATGACCATTATATTTTAAACCCAATTTCCGGAAGTTTGTCACTGAGCCAAGCTTGTTCGCCTTTATCCAATAGAGCTCTTTCAACGCAGTCGGGTAGGCAATACCTTTTCCCCCAGCAAAACATTCGCCTCGTTCCCCAAGGCAATTTTCTTTTACTTGTAATTCTTTCAATTTGATGAGCAACTCAATCCACCCCGCCCAATTTTCGTCAAGAGAAAGTCTTTCCCAAATAAGTCAACTTAGACTGAGCATTGGTGCTGATTGCGAGGAAATGGCTATAAACATCTATGGCATTGCTTCCCCTCTCCGCCTCTCTTCAGATCCATTCCTCCTGTTTTTTTTCCTCTTGACTAATTATAAACAATAGAACAACTAGACTTTTATGGGCAAAATTTGTAATGACGTTATTTTTTGGAACCTTTCTGTTTTGCAGATAAGCGCTCTGTTTTCCGCCTGATTTAGGATCCTATTCACGGCAGGGTAGAGCTGATTTCACCTGGGAACGACAACCAATAACCAAAAAGGAATCACATATCCGAGTGGGAAAGTGTCACTTTACCCATTTGTGGTCGCCTCCTCCTGCACTTTGTTCGCTTTTATTCGCCTGAATGGTCGCTCTTTTAAATATTCACGTCCTTGTTATTAGTTTAGTAATTTTCTAATTATCAGATATCCTGTCTTTCATGAATGGCATCAGGGGAACAGACATCTCTGTTGCGTTCAGTCGGTCTGATTTATTCGCCCCCTGGCGAGAAAGCCCCGCCCCTCCTCCTTCAAACTCGAATTCCCAGCCCTGCTGACTGTTTATTATTGCCTACAGTTTTTTTATTCATTAAAGTCATAATTCCTTGACTCATCCTTACTCTTGCTCATCAAAAAGTCATGAAACGACCTTCAGATGCTTCGCTAGTGGGCCCATGGTCCCCTATGTCCCTGTCGTCGAGCACCTCAGCACAGTTCCCCCCGACAAAGACCAAGTGTCAGATTCCAACAACCCAGTCTCTTGCTGTCCTTAACAACAACCATCTGGGAGGACCACTACCTCCCGCACCCCCGCCGGCGCCTCTCGATTCCGCCAAGGAGTCTGTGCCGTTTACGAACGGTGGTCCCAAATATCGAGGCGCTTCCGTACCGGTGCCCGATTCTCGAAGACGTCTTTATAGAGAGCCCGGATACTCATTCCAGCTTCCGGTGTATGGGGTAAGTCCTTTTGAAATGCGGTTTCTCCCAGCCGAATGTATGTGCCCAATAGCATCTAATGCGCATTAGGAAAATGTGTGTGCGTGGTAAAGGTGCGCTTTGATTGGCTCTTCAAGACCCGGCGGATCTTCCGCGAAATCAGTAACAACGAGTTGAGTGAAGCAATTACGTGAAATTGATGCACATGCACAAAGGTAACCCTAGCCGAGTCGCGCTGGCTATGCTCTTCTCTTTTATTGAGCTCACTCTGCGTGTGACCCTGAAGACCCTGAAGTCCACGTCCAAAAACTCGTAACCTTATTGTGGGTGTGTGGTAATTTCAAAAGGCCTCACATCCCGTCGCCAAGGAGCCAGCCAGATAATGGGCTATTTGAACCGGCTTTACCGAGAACTGCATGGGAAATGGGCCATCCATGAGAGAGGGAGCCCTCACTCACCATTCCTAAACGTCAGCGTCAAAAGTCAAAACTATGGGGTGTCAGAAACTTGTCAAGTTGCGGTGAGCAAGTGTGACTAGGTGGGCAGACAGATTGGCCCACTGCTCAAAGCGCCTCAACTTTTTATCTCTATTGCTAAAATGTTCGGACTCTTTGCCCAGATCCAGATGTCCATCACGGCCACCCTTTCCCTCGTTAGCTCCGTTCCTCATTGGACAATATGCATGAATTTCTGTTGCCTTTTTGATGCTTTCAACAAAAGCACCGGAAATCAAAGAAGATCCTCTTTCATAGGCAATTAGCTAAGTCGAGAAATGCGACCTCCCTTTGCAAATACAGCTGCTTAGACTGTGAAGCGGACTATCTGTCACTTTTAGAGGTATATCCCGTGCTACTAAATTATTAGCCTGGCTGTCAGTGACGCGTATTTCGACTGCCGTTGCGTGTAACCTAGCCGAGGGAAACTTCCTGCCGAAAAGGGGAAGTCAAGCTCATTACGTGTTAATCCATCTGCAATTTTCCTTCTTTAGACAGAAGGAGCCGCAAGCCAGTCGTAGACATTATTTACATAATTAGTGTTCACGCTCTCAGGGAGAGAATGGCTTACACGACGGGCGGGAATGAGAGAAAAGTAAAGGCATCGCAAAAACAAGGTTTTGAAAATTTCATTGCCTCTGGGGAAAATGCTGTATATAACACGCGAGGGGGACTAGTGTCACGATGCCGTAAATCAGTGATAGTGCCTTAGCCAAAGGAGTGAGGCCATTTTCGAACGACGGCCTGACCGGGGGAGGAGGGAATCACCCCCTCGGGAAAAGGTTATAAAAATGTCGAATTAGGGTGTCATGTCAAACAGCTTGTGTTCTTGGAATGTTGGCATCGAGAGACACGGGAGCCTTGAGGATATTCGCTTCAAATTTTGCACTTGGACTTTTTGTAACCCGAGCGGTTATTTGTTTGGATTTCATTGACGCAGACAACGGATTGGTAGGTTAAAGCGAGAATCATCAAGGAATAATTGACTCTTTTGACCTGAGGTTATTCCAATTGCGCAAGACAAAAAACCGCGGCAACAAGAAACTGCTATATTTTCTAAGTTTTTAATCTTCTGTCTCAAGGGAATCTCAGCAGATGTCCGGGGGCAAACAGACTTTGACCAATCTATTAGGTTACACCCTTTCGTAGAGTGTGGAAAGGTGTGGTCCTTGGCTCTAACCCAGTTCACACGTTGATAGCATTTGGGACTTCAAACTCTCCCTTCGGTACCATTCAATTTCTCAATAAAAGCGGATATGATTATTCTTTATGGATGCGACGAATTACGTTGAGATGAAGTACGCGAATTGCATCCACCTCCTCCGACTTCTTATTCTCCTCTTCCCGTTTCAATCCTACTTGCCATAAACAACGACTCTCAAAGCGATAAACTGCAAGCATAGCGTAAGAGAATGTAAGGAAGTTTAGAACAGTCTTCCACACAAGTCAATTAGCTCTCCCAAGGCAGATTTCATTACGATGGAACACACGATCGAGTGCTTCTGCTCCTTTTTTGTCGCCCGCTTGCACCGAGTCCCATTTCCTTTAGCTAGCTGGGCATAGCTCACCTGCTCTCTACTTCCATGATCCTTTGACACCACCCCAAAATCTTGGCTTTTAGTTGTATGCTTGACCCCTTTTGGTTACGTCTGCTCAGTTGCTGCTCTGTATACGCGCCACTGCATCTCAATGCCGATAGATTGTTCTTTTCGGCAACACTTGAGATTTTATCTATTCTAGTAGTTCCGACTGGTCATCGCTGGTCCGGTGAAGTCTAGTGAGAAAAACATGTAACATTTAGTAATTCCGTTTTGAGTTTGACTTTTTATGCACCACTTCTCGGATAGGGTGTCGGCTGTCAGAAGAAATCACGTCAGCACTAAATGCAAGGGCAGGCTTTACTACTTTCCCACTTGAACCTCCGCGCGCAGTCTCATCTCCGGTTCTATTTTTCTTATATATTTACAAGTTTTGAGAACGATCGTTTCACATCTTTGCCAACAAAGACTCTCTTGTGTCTCCCAAAAGAGCCATTAATCTGACCTCAAAAACGAGCAGGCCAACAAAATCGGGTGTCTCGGGTCCGTGTCTTCCGCTTTTCTAGGTGGCAGCTGCTGTCCGGCAATCAACCCGTTGACAAAGTTTTAGGCAGCCGTTCGTCTATGTCATCTTTTTGTTGTGAGCTACTGACACCTGAACACCGAGGGACTTTTGCAGATAATTAAGGGGTTAGCAACCTAGCACAAAGTGGAGGCCGACGTAAACAGCTCCATGAATTTTATACCTTCTGGGTTCAGGGTATAATAAGCAGAACAGAGAAAACAAAGGGGTGGGAATGGGACTAGTTGATCTTCTTAGTTTTGTTTCGTTCGTTTGTTTTTCGCTATAGGACAACGTAAGCACCTTTTAAACAAAATTGGAAGGAGAAAAAAGAACTGGGGCTGCCCCTTGCTCTCCAAAGTCAGGCTAGAATCACAGGGACAATAGTAATTGCGCGACTTCAACAATGTAGGCTGCCAGCAATTTAGTAGTTCAAAGTGGCTAACTTGGCAAATTCGGCACACCTTTCCTCGTGCAGGATGCCATGTGGACGCTAGACTCGGCTTCCGAGTCGCAGGATCAGGATCCACCAGACTCAGAGTCCGAATCGGTAAGCGCTTTCTTCGACTGCCGTACGTGTAACTAATTTGGTCTTTTAGAAGAATTGGGAGAATTCATCTAGAGATAGTTGTTGTCGTGATAGTTTCTTTGTGACTGGTCCGTCCGTAATTAGGCACCCATCTTTGACTAGGCACATTCACAACGGCGGTAAGTGTATTCAAATCTGGGCTCTAGTTCTGGCTTCCCGATTTGCATTCGTTTGGCCCAGCTCCTCAGGCTCTCAGCTCGCCCCCACTGCTCCCACCTATCCTTCTAAAAGTTCTTTGAGAGCTATCGGATAGCCCTCGGCTGAGAGAGAGAAGATCCTTAAGTGTATGTTGCCAAATGAAGTTTTCGAATGTCATTATCACCAGCAGCGCGTTCTTTTGGCAAAGAACTGCTCGATTCGGGACAAGAGCCATTGGACACAAAAGAAATTCATTTGCAATCCCAAGAGAGGCAAACTTTGAGATTTATTGTGAGAAAGAGCGTAGTGTGTTGTTTCCACTCTACTCCCTACCCTTCCTGGGATGACCCCCTTCTCCCCCTTCCTATCCCAGAGGGGCATCGTTGCCTCACTGACCATTTGTACGTAATACTATACATATGACACAATGGGGCACATCTGCGTCGGGATGTGTCTCTTTCCCAGGAAGCTCCATTTTTAGAGACTGGTATAGCTTTTGAATAGGTCAAGTAAGGTCGTACGGGGCAGGGGTCAGTGGATTTGACGAATTTTGACAAGGTGCGACGCATGTTGTGGCATACACACACCTGGGTAGCATGCCACGCGGCAACAACCAATGGCATCGTGCCATTTTGTCAACTATGTGAAGCAACTGCCTGCAGGTGCTGACAGCTTTTCATTTCCTTTATTCCCTTTCTGATGAGACTTCCTCCCATGGACCAATTGAATAGTAGGAAAAGTAAAATTCCTCAAGTGAGGCTATTTGTAACCTTTTAGACACTGAGCAGACAGACAACTTTTAGGGAGTCAGCATAATCAGCGATCGTGACAGAATATTAATGCAACTTTCTCTCGAGATGACTTCTCAAAACAAACCGATAGCCTGTGCGAGAGTGTTTTTCTTGCGTATAATTCTTCTTGCCGGAATCAAAGGACAATTATAATGGGCCCGCTATAAAGTGCGTTAATCCTTGGCTTGCTCCTTCAATAATCGTCAGTCAATTAGCAAAAGGCGGATTCTTTTCGGTTTTTCAAGTGGTTTCACACACACGTGGCCCTCTTTTGCTACCTTCTCCTCCTTAAGGCCTCTCCTTTCCCTTCTTCTCCTAACTACAAATCTTTAGAATGGAATAAACAAAGTTCAATGAAAAGTAGGCCGTTTCAAACCACCAGCCAATGTTTAAGCCAGCGAAGGTGAGAATTGGGTAGCCGGTCATCGAATAGACTCCAAAATATCTGTTGTAACAGACATAATGGCTTCAACATGTGCTTTCATTGCTCTCATTAACATTGAATTTACGACTTCAAGAGAGCCCGGCTCTCCATGAGATCCAGTTCTAGGGACCGAAACAATTAATCTATTTTGAAAAATATAAAAATCCGTCTGCCTTGTGTTGTGTTGTGGTGTTGTGTATGTTTTGTTCATGCTTCTGTGGACAGAGGGAAGTGATTATCGCGGCTGGATTAATTCTCCCGGGGTTACCCCTATATTTTTGATGTCATGAATTGGATGACACCTTTTTTGAGGTGGGAATCGATGCGCTATCAGTGTGCAGGAGGCTCTCAAACGTGTTACAATCCGCGCACCTTTTCTGCTATAACCAGCGCAGGCCCCGCCCATTGCGGCGCTTGCCTTCTTTAACTGCTCGCGCTCACGCTAATTTGATCTACTGCGACTTATCTGAGCTCAACATGCGGCAACTGCGACCTACCTGACCACGGGATGCGATGCATGGCAATGCTGCGTGGCATCGCTTTGCAGGTCGACTCGCCAAGTATAAGGCAAGTTGCTCTTCCTTTTATGTCGAGAGGGAGTCGAGGTCCTTATCCTCTAATCTCAATTCAATTAACCTGAGTGCGTAAAGAGTCAAAAAGACAATATGTGTCGCGTTGTTGAGCAACACAACAACCTGGTCAATTTCCCATGGTCGGCTTTCAATTACGTCTGCCTATCTTGATTCATTATATCTGTAACGGATGCCGGAATTCCTTGAGATTTCATCATTTAATTAGATTGACTACACTTTGAGGTTGGTATCGTTGTCGTTTCTTTTCGTTCCCACCACTTTCCAAGTACTTCCCAAAGAAAAACAAACGCTTAATGGTTTCCTATTGCAAAAAGTTCGAGCACCTGAGACGGGGCTCGTAGTCCTTTCTTTGACTCTCGGGGCCATCCGCGTTGTTCAGACGAAAATATTTCTCCCTTTTCATAAAAAATTTAAAGCTTCGTGGAGTCCCTCCTGTCGTGAATTCTTTTCGAGACAAACTAGATAAACGTTGTGGCGGCTTCAGCCGCGAAGCAGTTCCGTACGGGAAGCGTTTAGAAGAACTGCTGTGAGATAAATAGTATCCGTCTTCTATAACGAGGAACTACTTTGCGGGTGATCTTCCCGTCTGCCGAGCTACCGTCAAAATTATGCGTTGATTTCCAATAATTGCTAGCTGGATACGCGACAGGGGAACATTTGAGCAGATATACGAGGGACCATCCAAATTAGCCGGCCTCGGGGGTAGAACCCCGACTTGGTCACCTGCCCCTCGGTTAAATATTTATTGAAGCGAGACTTGACTCAACGGCAATTGTTGCTATTAACTTGGACAGATTGCGCGTTTGCGAAGATTGCTTTCCTGCAATTCCATTAAAACAACTGGGAATGAGTGAGCCCCTTTTTTAGTTGAGCCACTCAATGGTACAAACCTCAAAGAGACTACAATCCTTAATAGAAAGGCACGGTCGTTTCCTCATGTCTTTATCCTCTCTCTCATCTCCGGGCATCCTACGTCAAATCAGAAAAAGAAACGATACCCCAATCAGCAGGTGATTCTTATAACAAACGACCATCATGTAGACTGCAAGTGCAACCATTTTCCCATCTTTCCTTCTGTCGTTTTTGAGAATAATAAGGGGGATTTGACATACTAAAAGTGAAGTAACCTTTTCTAAAAACTGCATTTCCCTCTCGATTTGATGACTTTTAAAAGCACAAGCTTGAACCTCTTCATAAACAGTCGCTAAGCAGGCAAAGATAATCTTTAAATACGTTATCGTTCAAAGGGAAGCCGTTCAGGCCAAATAAGTCGGCTAAAAATGCATGGAACAAAAAGAGCTCTCTCTCTCTCTCGACACCAAACAAGTCCAGACACTTGCTATGTTTTGTACTGAGGAGAATTGGGATACTAACTACTTCAAACATCAGGTTTCGCGCTAATTTGATCCCATGAAGAGTTTATTTGCATGAATAAATATGAGAACGTGGGAATCATTCGGGGAAATAATAAAGAAAACAAGGATAACATAGAGATGGTCCCCCGTAAAATCTTGTAGCTGCGCAAAATTTTAATGCACTTTGCGCATGCACTCTCCTAGCGCTTACTTATGCAACGCGGCAATAACGAGTGCCTCTTCCTTGGTGCCATCATCCCGACAGCCGGTCGTGTTCTTCTCTTATAATTTGTCCTCCAGTTGCAGTCTTCCATATCGCCGGAAGACCATAGGGTCACAACCGTGCCGACATCCAGCGATAGTCCTCCCTCTGTCGCAAAAGTCTTGGTATTGCATGATTCGACGCCCTATGAGCCGTGTGTGGATGGCTTGCGCTTCATCGACAGTTCCATTAGCTCCGGCTCCAATTCTACAGACGGATGTATGCCCAGCGTCGAGCCTGAGCCACCGCTTCTCTCGCGGCTAGTTGGAGTGCCACCACCTCCTCCGCCTAGAGCCCCGACTACTTCTCTTCTTCTACGCAGACCACCACCTAAAACTCCTCCCAAGAAGCCGCCTCCTAAACCTGATACACGCAACAAGTACAGCGAGAGTCCAAATAAGGAAAAACAGGCACTGTTTAAATTTCGGGGAACATTGGGTACATACAGGGCATATCTCGCCTTATGATCCATCTAATGTTGTTTTTTTCAGCGCAGCCCATTAGAGAAGGCAAGGCACCTCGACAATCTTCCTTCCTATCAGGTGAGCGACATCTTTTTAGTCTCCCCCCGGGGCCCAAGATTCCTTTTCGACAGCAGACGTTAACCGTCTAAATCAAATATTATGATGAGGCTGGCCACAATTCCATTTGCGAGACACATTTGCTGCCCCCACTTGGGTGGCATAATGGAAGTCGACGGGCAATCCTTAGAGACAATTCGATGCAAAGGAAATGAATAGAATCTAATTAGAAAAATGACGTAAGCACGCCTTGAAGATAATAAACAGTTAGCGTCGCCTTTGTCATAAAGAAAAAGAATTCCATTACCAAAAAATAATACTGCCCAGCTTATGGGAAGCTCAAAACTGTGACATCACCAAATTTTTGTTTTGCTTGCTGCAAAGTTGTTTCGCGTGTTGAAATTTTTTGAAAACCTGTCACGCACAGAGCTGGCTTTCAAAATTTTAGTATCATTCCCATTTTCTTGGGCGGCCATCTTCCTTTTCTTATTTAAATCTGCCCTGTTCTTCTCTCGTAATCGAAAAGGAATTAAAGAAAAGAATTGGACCGTGATTGCCAGAACACGAACCTTGCAATGGGATACCTTGATTAGAGTAAACAAACTCTGTCTATCCTCGATTGACTCGTCTACGTTTTCGACTATTAGATCACACCCAATTAGCTATTACTTCATGAGAATTCCTTCCTTCGCGACGATGAACAGCACCTTCAGAGGGCAGAATTAGACTGAAGTGCGGGGCTAGACAAAATTAAGTGCTCTCTAATCTTTGGGATTAAAGGGACCTCCTTAACATTTTGTCCATTTTGGAGACTTCTTCCCTTCTATTTCCTGGATGGAGATCTATCTTCTCGCGCGCATAATGTCATTTGCCGTGATCAGTGGAACGCCAGCGCTGAGTCGACCCCAATAGAGCCTCCTAGTACATTACCCCTCGCAACTTTCTCTCGCCCTTCTCTTAATTTTTGCCCTACTGTTTTGATACTTCTACTATTTGCGCGGTTAATTTGGTCAGCTATTCCGGAACATGTACCGGAAATGATACCGCCGGAGTGGGCTAGATGCTTCACACACGACAGGCAAATACAAAGTACATTCATAAGGTAAGCCCCGTCGACTTCCCGCCAGAGATGATTATAAGAACTTGATATTGAAATTGGAGGGGGATAGACAAGTTACACATTCATAGGCAATTACCATCTTTTCAGGCGCAGAAACTACTTGACGGTTCACATCAGCTTCGCATCGACTCTCACCACGTGGGTGCACCAGGCCACGGAGCAGGTGGTATTCTTCTATTTGTCTATGAAGAGATATAATTGAAACCTTAGGTCACGGACATAAGAAGGAGTTTGGTCCTGCCATGATATTATATTATTTGGCATCCGCCTTTCGCGCTCTCTACCCGCGTCTGGATGATGACTTCGTGGACAAGCTCAATTATTACTATACGACAACTATCCGTAACCTACTCTTTTCTCCCTTTACCTGCCTTCTCTTTAGTCGCGTCTTTCGCTCTCCTGGTATCGGCTAAGCAATATGTGGGATTCCCCATCCAATGTTGGGTGCCAGCCACATTCACAGATGCTATGGAGCAGTATACAGAGAACTACTGCTGGGTACAGAATACCTACTGGGTCCCCATGCAGGTGAGATCCTCGTCTTCTAAACTAATAGTGTCAATCTTCAGGAGGATATTCCTAGGGAAATATATTCTAGAAGAAATCGTCAAATAGGATACTATCAATGGGTTCCCTTTATTTTAGCCATCGAAGCGCTGTTATTTTATGTCCCTTGTATATTATGGAGAGGACTACTGTATTGGCACAGCGGTAAGTCGTCGCTTTCCTTCTAGTCATGCCTCCCTTTACAGGAATAAACCTACAAGGTCTTGTCCAAATGGCATGTGACGCCAGATTAATGGACGCCGAAGTCAAGACGAGGACCGTCTACACAATGGCTCGCCACATGCAGGACGAAGTCACGGTTTGTCCTTTGCTGTCTTCAAATATGTCTTTAGTTGACGAATGTCGATAGAAACGGTCACTCGAGGACGTGTTTCTCGAGTATGCAATTCGGTACCAGCTGTGGGAGGCATTGCGGTTGCTACGTGACCATGTTGTACATTGGGATAAAGGTATTGTCAGCCCATATCCTCGCCCATCTGTTCAGGTTCTCTACTCAGCAAATGTCCTTCTCCAATTCTTTCTCCTAAATCATTTGTTAGGATCTAATGATCTAGCTTATGGATTCTCATTGCTCAAGGATCTCATGCACGAGATTGAGTGGGAACAGACTGGCATGTTCCCAAGAGTGACGCTCTGTGATTTCGAGGTCCGTTCTTTTGTTTGCATCTAAAAGAAACCGCGCTTCAGGTCCGAGTCTTGGGTAATATTCACCGACACACGGTGCAATGTGTACTGATGATAAATATGTTTAATGAGAAGATATTCTTATTTTTATGGTGAGCGATGCCCTGCCTATCAATACAAAATATCCTTCAGGTTTTGGTTTTTGACAGTGGGGGTCATAACAGTGTTCAACACCTGCTACTGGATCCTAATCATGTTCATCCCCAGCCAGGTAGACGGAACCCCTTCCCGCGAAATACGCGACTGTTTACAGGGAATGGCATTCGTCCGCAAATATCTTCGAGTGCTGCAAGATCACCCAGCGAAACCCATTGCTGACGATGTTACACTTAGGAAGTTTACCAATAGTTTCCTAAGGAAAGACGGTTCGAATTGGTACGAGACGGGAATAAGAAGGAAGTTTAGGAGTCTTCATGATGAGGATGATCTCCACACATGCTGGCGAACTGATGACCTCGGAGCTGATTCTCTCCCTTTGGCAGGACTTCAACAATGTGGATCGAGCGCCGACACAGTTCTGGGACCAGGAGCATGGCCAGGGAACCCTCGACTAACCCACCCGTCTTTGTGTTATCTACTTCATCTAATGTGCCAATCAAAGTAGGCTGCCAAATATTATCCGCTATCAAATCCGGGCTTTCCACAAGGATTAGGTACACATTCCTGTGGTCCTTATATGTTATTGTATTGCTTGATCTCATTTTCTTGCCTAGTCCTCCAAAATGTTCTCATGTTTTTGGTGCCATTTCTAGTCCTTTCAGAGCTTTACCAATTGATCTTGTTCTTCTACGAGTTCATCATACTAGCCGTGTCAAAAATAGCTCGATTCATCCATTTCATATTTTGATAAAGCTCTCTCTCTCTCTCTGCCAAAACTCCTCCAGCTCATTCCCTCCTTCTCTTTTCTTAGGCTTTTGACATTTGCTTCACGTGTCATACTCGATTAATATTGGAAAAACCTCCTTCTCTTTCCTTCCACCCGTTGGGTTTGAGCCACTATCAAATTGCTTTTATTTTGTGTAACATCAGAGATGTTTATGACTTCATGATATAAATTGGAACTTGTTTACAGTTCGCTGTTAGATGAGTAGCGGTTAAAACCCGTGGCTAATAGGACGATAAACAACATGTTGACTTCCAACTTGGGAGTGTTCTTAAAGCCAAAACTATCGTACGATCAAATCAGTCATCAACTGCCTAGCCATGCGTCTGGTCCTTCTCTTCACTATTTTCGCCTTGACATTAGCCGGAGGCCCCCAAGTGTTGAAATGGAAGCTGTCCACCTCTTCTGCTAGCATTGGAGACGGAACAGGCACAGGACAGGTATGCCCGTCAAGTAACAAGTTGATCCCCATTTTCAGTGGGGAGCCGGTCCGTATAACGCTGGGATGCAGCCAGTAGGTGGGATGCAGCCAGTAGGTGGGATGCAGCAAGCCGGTGGAGTAGTTGTTGATCCAGGAATGGTGAACACAGGTGCCGGTGGTATTATTCAATAAGTAATTTTGTTCTTTCAAATTTCTATACTTTATCTGTTATGAAACGTCACAGTATTTCACAATGTGTTTATGATGATGTGATGTATAAATTGTGATTCTTTGTGGTTTGTTGCCTCCGTTCAGGTTACAGACAGGATTCGGCGAAGGGGGCGTTTTTGGATACATAAACAGCTCCGGTAGATTTAAGAATAGACCGATCTACAGGAATACCCCAGTCGGCATGATGAGATATCTTCTTGCTTTCGTTTCCCTGTCCTGTCTAATTCTCACTGCATTTGCCGCTCCCCACGTAGTCTACTGGAAAGGCTACAAGTTCTCGTCCGAGTCAGTAGACGACTTGGCAAGGAAAATGGTATTTCTTTAAACTTGATCGTGTATAAAGAGTTTTAGTGGAGACATCCTGAACGGTACTATTCCGGACTTCAACCATGGAATGGATACTCCGGATACAATAGCTACGGCGCCTACCCATACAACTACGCTTATGGAAAATAAAAGTAAAATTTGTCTCGATGCTTTTGTGTAATAAAAGATCTTAATTATTGACGGTGTAGGATATGTACGAAAGACGATCTCGTCCGCTATGCGAGTCCTAGTTTGAAGTGCCCGCTGTTTAGCGGCTAGCGTAGTCCGTTGGACTCTCGCCAAGACCTGGTGTAAACTATCAATCGCTGTTAATTATGGGCCGCTCCATCCGCCAACTGTCTTTTCCGTTACTTCAAATGTTTTCCATTTTTCTTTTGTAGTCCAGCGTCCTCTTTCGCTATATTTTAAACCTTTTCAATGGTGAAAATCAGCGTTGACGGCACTATTTTGTTTGTAAACAACTGTATTTCGTTAAATACCGGCCTAAAATGCTTTCTTCTTATGTCTGTCCTCTCGCTTTCAAAAGCTTCGTCTTCCCAATCGCGTCAAATATCTTCCTTAGGGAATTTCGACTATGGTTTCCCCCTAAACAACAATGGACATTCCTGCAACTTCTTCGCCAATCGGTTCGTTTATCCTAATCTCGTTTCAATCAGATTTTCTCTTCAGGCCCCCCTCCTCCTATCGAAATCTTAAGTTGTGCAGACTGTGGAGCAGACAGTCCACAATGGGCATCCATTAACAAGGGGGTTCTGATATGCAACGACTGTTGCATGGTGCACAGGAGCCTTGGTTAGTCTGACGTTTGTCTTTTTCACTTCTCTCTAGGCCGACATATCTCCCACGTACGATCACTGAAGAAAGGATTATGGGATTCTTACCAGCTTCAGTTGGTCAACGTTCTCCATCGGTAAGTATCGATTTTATAAAATTAATAATGGTGTTTTGTTCAGAATGGGATCAAACCGAATTTGGGAACATGCTTTTCTTGATCCGTCCTCGTCCGGTCACAAAAAGTTGAAGAAACCAACGGCGAAGTATGTTTCTTACCCATGTTGTTTAACAATACATGATTCAGCGACCCCGTTCTCCCAACAAAAGAGACATTTATTAAGGCCAAGTATATGGACTTGGCGTTCACCATGAGACCGAGTAAAGATGACTCCGTCAACCAAGATGATTTGAATAAACAGCTCTGGGCTAGTGTCAGGTCGGCTCACGTGGACACCGCGCTCAGGTTTAATATTATCTTGACACCTCTTGAACACCTTTGCTTTTAGATTGATTGCAATGGGAGCGGACCCCAACTACCGTGATCCCGACACTGGAAATACACCTTTGCATATTGCTGCCAAAGAAAATCAATCCCTGCAGGCCGAGCTTTTGTGTATATACGGTGCAGACCCAACAACGACAAATCATCAAAACCTTACTCCGTCACAATTGGCTAAGCATGAGTCATATGTATGTTTATGCTTACTCTATATTATTAGGATTTCTTTTTTAGTCAGATCTTTCATACCGCCTCGAAGAGATTCAATTCGAGGTTACCAACCGTCTTTCAATGTTTCTCTGTGGGAGGAAGCCGGAACACAAAGTAACAATTGGCTGTGGCTATTTTAATGGACGTTTAGGGCAAAGACCACTTTCTCATACCCGAAATGGCTGCCCATATTGAGGGCCATCGCTCCATCAAGAAACAACTCCAGGCTACCGCCGACCACCAGTTCGAAAAGCTGGCGCAGGACGTATACGATGAAGTGGGTTTAAAAGAGAACATCCTATTGTGTACGGTTATTAAGGCGGACCGGCGGCAGACCCAAGCCTCTTGGCTGGCGACGACACAAGGACGAACGATCCTTTCTGGTAGCGATCAATACGTAGCCGTCTTTCTACCGCTGAATCCGAAATTCTCAGCAACGAGAAATCAACTGCGACAGAAATTGGCCAAATATGACGACAGAGAATTTGCCATTCTGGTTATCGACGTTTTGAAGGTTTGATCTTTGCTCTATATTTTCTCGCATTACAATGTAGGAATCCAAAAGAAGATTCTTGGGTGAACCGTTGCCAGAAGAACCAGCGGAAGGCATGGATACTTCTGGACAATACAATATGCTGCGACCAAATCATTTGCGCGATTCCAATCGAGACTACGATGACGTGCCCGACTCCTTCTCCAGGGAAAACGGTCGCGGAAGCGGGATAACTAGGTGTGCAAACAATTTATTTTCTACGTGTGAATTTTTAGATCTTCTGGGCCGAAAACGAGATCAACGGACTCAATGGAGGCTGGATTAGATCAGCGCAATACCCTCGATGATATCTTGGAGCTAAAAGAGCGGATGGATGACAGTGAGGGGAAGATAAAGACACTCACCACCACCAGTCAGAAAATATTGCAGTGGGAATCCATTGTTATCTATTTTTAAGCGTTAACATTTAGAATCGTGTCTCAAGTTCAGAATACTATGGAGCATCTTCGAGCAGATAATGCTAGTCTTAAAACAGAAGTGTTCAAATTGAATGAACAACTGGCATTGGCAAGGAGACAGCCCTCTCCAGCGGCAATCGCCCCTTCTACAGAAAGAGCTTCTTCACTGGCTCCTGAAAAGGAACGCACATCCCTGCCTGCTTTTGGAAGGACCTCCGGTAACATAATATGAATATTTTGGCAAGTTACTGTTTAGTTCCCGCCGATGCCATGAAGGTCAGAGCAGCTCGAAGACATGGAAGTCTTACGAATGCGCAGACCATCCCCCTTTCTAAGTCGACCGGCTCGGCAAGAACAAGCATGGATCAGACGCTGGACATGGTGGAGACCAGGGATACTCCAGTCGCCAGACCGAGAGACCATTCTCGTGAAAAGAAGCACTACGAGAGACCTATGCTTGAAGGTGACTATGCTACAGTCTCCCCTCCGCCGGTGAAAATACAAGATGTTTTCAGCGAGACAGGTATTACCAATGCAATAGGGATTACTTATGACGCGATAGTGACTTCAGAATTCCCCGATTGTTTGGTTCGTGAGACAGAAAGATTGACGGGTGCTATACGTGATCTTCTCCAGGATGCTCAAAAGAACAATCTTGTCGGACGGGCAGCTGACCATGCTCATAAAGTCTGTTTACTTCCGTCGATATAAAACAACCGTTCTGTTGCAGATAGCCTCATTGATCAACCAGATAATTCTACTGATACCTCAAGATATCCGCCAAGGGAAAGTCGAGTCCACAATAGCTCATTTGAAAGATGCTACAATGGTTTGTTGCTGCCCATTCCCGTTTTAATCTGCCCCTTTAGGTACTTAGTGCCAAATGTAATGCCCCAGCCCTCCACACAGAGGATACCTGCCATGCTGCCTACAGTGTTGCTCAAGGAGCCAAAATGTTGCTCATGATTTTCCATAACAGTTAATTTATTTATTGTTTATATTGTTGCCACATAATATGCATTTGAATATTTGCATAGAATATCCCACTGGTTATGATGGTGCTGTTGACAAGCAATATTGGATGTGTGGTTATCGAAGCAATATATAAAGTATTTATTATTGAGATTCAATGTACATGACCCTTATTTGTTTTCGGAGGTAATATGACGAAGAGCTTGTAGCTCCGCCGCGTTCTTCATCTGACTGATCGATGGGTTTCTTCGTCGTTTGTCTCGGATGAGAATAACGGCGGAGTTGATTATGGCAAAGAGGACAGCCATCGCCCCCGCAATAGTAGCCAGGACAAAGGCCGCCCTAGGCGTTCCGTAGGCACTCACAACGGAGCCTAAAACCACTGATCATATGGTCGTGGTCCTTTCTTACCGGAAATTCTAATTCCTGCAAAGGCTGCTACTCCGTTAATAAGATTCGTGTACCCGAGTGCAGAGGGAAGCTGAGATGGACCCACAATGGCCAATAAAAACGGAGCTAAAGTGGCGTGGAACATTCCTGCAACGAAGTTATCTACGTCACTCGACAACCTTACCCATTCCCATACCGGAGAAGAAGTTCTGAGCTCGGAAGGCCCATACATTGTAACAGTAGAGGGCAGAGAAGAGACTGACTTGTGCTATTGCATAGTTGAAAATCATAATGATAGCAATGTGGACTTTGACCTTCCACATAAGAAGTGTCAGTAGGGCACGACCAGCAATTGAAGCTATTCCCTGATAACTGTAGACGTGTTCCGGTCTGGAAGACAAGATGGTCAAATTGTTCCAAGGGTAGCTTACCCTTCGATGTCCTCGTATCTCATCAGCCCCAGGATATTAGAAACATAGATAATCACAACCATTGATGCACAGAAGGATGCCAAGACATGCAAGAGGAAGTCACAGTGCTTCCACACCTAAAGTATTCCAAACTTAAAGGTGCATACTGGCTGTACCGTAATTCCTAAGAGGTCCGCACAGGTATGTTGTCTCGATGAAGGTTTTCTCGTTATGCACAAGGCCATCATGAAACAAATGATGTACATCCCCGACATGGCCTGCCATACTGCTTTCCAGGACAACTGAAAGGACCGGTTTGTATTTTACGGGGTCAAGGTACTTCTTTAATGTGCCGCCATTAAGTTAATAAACTTTTGTTCATAGGCGTGATAAGATGCAGTAAAAGCAGCCCACCGCTGAGATAAGAGGCATGATGATCCTTGGGAGGACAAAAATCCCTATTCCCGGACCGATGGATATAAAAGCCATGACGAAGTTCCGGCTCTCGTTGAAATATTCACACATTACAGAAATTATTGAGTTCCTCATCAGAGCACACCCCATTCCTAAAATTCTGTTTTGTTTATGAAGAAGGCGTACGAACCTATCAGAAGACCATAAAAATAGAGGGAGACGATACTCCCGGCGAAGGAGCCAAGTACGAACCCAGAAAAGCACAACGCCGAGCCTGTTGCGATGCATATTCTGGCCCCAACTAAATGGTATATGAAGGCGGCCAGAGGTCCTGAAAATGTTTGTTTATAAGGGGAATACACTGTAGTTCACCGGCCATCAGACTGGTCGCCGAGGGAGCTACAATAGCAGCGGTGTCTGCCTGCGTTTTAGTGCAATTGTACTCCGTTATGATGAACGGAACAAACACATTCATTACCTAAAATGATACTTTATTGAAATGGGGAGCGCGCTTACTTGTCTAACACCAGTTTCAGAGAATAATATAAAGAATCCGAATATAGCCATCCAGTAGTAACGAGCTTCACTGGGCTTGGGTGGCTCCTTGGCGTCTTCAGCCGTTTTGGGAGTGATCATCGTCGCCGGACCAAAGGGTACAACAGCGGGAGAAAGGTGTTAAAGAGCTTCAGCGGAAAGGGAGTTATCTACAAAGATAACATTCGTCTTTTTACAGGTGATTCACTTGACTGGTGTGAAAATGAAATACTGAATGAGCCTCGAAGGCTTAGACAAGAGAAAAATAAACATCATGACACCAGATCACAAGAGAAGGAAAGGCGCTAAGCCGTGAAGAATTAGATACTCGTGTGGCTCCTGTTATCAGCTGCTGATGGCTTTTGTCTGCCCTTTGGATGAAAAGAGCACGAGCACAAAGTTGGCGATAACCGCAGATACTGATCTGTTTTTCTGAGAGATTCTTGATAACATAAGCTGTAGAAAAAGATTATCATTTTATTCGCAACATTGAAGACAATGGTTTGGCTCGAAACATAATCAGTGCCTTCTCCATGATTGACGTGATGATGCCGATCAGAAGACCAAAGGCAAGTAGGGCAAAGAGCCCTTGCACGTGTGCTGATCCGAGAGAAGACGAGTTGCTCTCCGTTGTCTCGCAACTACTGAAAGAAGCCCGTGAAAAATGAGCGAAGCAACAAACTCTTGACTCTTCTGCCACCATGTCTCTTTCATTTCCATAATTATTCCCTTTTCATGCATGTCCAAGATCTGCCGTGTCAGTTTCTCTCTCCATTTTGAACCTTAATCACTTCCAGAAAGTAACAATCTCTAACCCTTTGGAAGAGCTATACTATAGCCATTCGAACCAAGAACAACGTTGCCTACTCTGGTCAAATTACAATTTTTAGTCACCTGATATTCTAATGTGGCAGATTCCATCAGATAGACGTATCTAAAATTGCAACAGTCACATGCCAGTCCTCCCCCTCACTTCTCTTCTAACGCTCTTTTTACCCCGTCTTTGTTGCTTAAGACGAGAGCAGACGGTTCCCTGCTAATCATTCTGTGATAGAGCTGTTGAAATATGTCTATGCGTGAATTTTTGAAGAAAGACAGCGTTGACCCGCGTTGCATCGCGCCAAATGAATACTCCGTTTGGTTGGCTAACTCTTCAAAGCTCTGGAAATTGTTTAATTAGCAACATACGCTGACCTACATTAAATGGCATAGACTTTCTGTCGACCGTGAGAACAGCTGCAAAATTGGCAGTATATTGAGAGATGAGAACTAAAGTGAAAGACCACCAGAGAGCTGATACAAATCTAGAAATATGTCAGAATGTTTCGAAACCCTGTACCGTGCTGCCATAGACTGACAGTTATACCCGGACCCGGCTCGTAGTAGGATACATATCAAATACCAAAGAGAATTGCTGAGATTGAACTCGTTTACGGTTTCATTAGGGGATAAGGCGGCTACTAGAACTACCAAAAGAGTCGTCACTACAGTCGATATGGCAGAAAAAGTCCAGACACTGAAAAAAATAGAATGAAACCCGACTCTTACCTAGCAGATAGCGGCCAAAGAAAGCTCGTGAGAGATGCTGTAGAAGCTGGTTTCGGTTGCCTCATAAGCATTGATATTCCCAATTGTAGAAATGGATCCGTAAAGTCTATGACCTCTAGTCTACCAGCGGTCACTGTCATCGGAGCAACAGCCATATCCGCTTCCTGTGAGCATATTTCTTGGAAAAAAGCAAGCTTACCCCTCTGAGGATCTCTCCCACCATTCCATCCCAGTCTTTATTGTTACTCAGTTTTTCTCCATATCGTCCGTCTTTTACAATATTTATCTGGTACTGGAACTTGAGAGAATATGCCAATCGTGATATCAGATCTATGCAAAATCCTTCGTACGCTACCTGAAATTTGGAATTAAAGCGAACGTTGAGGGGAGTGAAAATATTCGAAAACTCGGAAATCGAAAACGAAGTCAGAAGATATCTGGCTTATCTTCTCTCCGCTTCCGGATTTACGGTCCAGATGTCGGAAGTCGGTAACCGGAACATCCTCCAACCCTTATTACGATCTCACCTTGCCGTTTGGAAGTATTTTCTTGATAATATAGGGAGCTTCTTCAATCGTCGTCACTCTGAGAAGGTTTTGCTGAAATCGTTTTATAGGTGCTCGGGGGATGCGGCCGTTACTATTCGCATCTGATTAATGTAGTGGTCGTGAGTACCTTCGACAGTTCTCGAGTTCATGTTCAGCTGTTTATTGCCCGATTCGTCTGTTGACCACTTACCAGTCTAAAAAACTCAACTTTACTCCAATCGCCTGTTTACTATAAAGGCCTGTCCCCGAAATCCCAATTCCCAAAGCTGTATGACACTGGAGCTTCTTTTCCCTCCTGAATCAAATTGTACGGGGCCCATCAATCCGTTGAACGGCTGAATCTTTTAGATTGATGTTTATTAGTCAAGTTACCTTTACTTGTCGGCGACGCACTTCGCGGGTCCTAGTCACTCCACATCCATCTGGCTTTCCGGCGGTCTTGCCAAGCTGGCAGGCAAGGAGAATCCCGTCGTAAAGCAAGGCAAAGTCCTTCTGGAAAGTGCAAATCAGACCGAAGTCCAGTGTTCTCGGAATTATAACAGTTAATCTGATTTCCTTTGTAAACATATTCCCCGATAAGAACCGAAATCACAAGTTTCGGGTTTGAGGAGAATTGTCGGGAGTTTTTCTTTCTATTAAACATACAAATGACGTAAGATCGTCCGGATTTCGAGCAACCCAGGTTTTCAAGAGTGACTTGGCCGGCTTCAATTCCTTTTCAGAGGTGCCTAGACTACCGTCATATGCAGACGTTAGGGAGATTCTCATGTTGTTATGGGTAAACTGCTCAAAACTCTTTGTGAGATCGTCCTAAAAGACAAAGAAAACGTTTAGTTATGGCGACTTACCAGACTGAGTAACAGAAACCAGTTATGGATGTTAATCATTCCCAGTTTCAGAGCGGCATTCAGCAATCCAAGAGTATGTTTAGGGTTCAAGTCCACCACCACCTTATTTATCCCCCGCCAGCAAATCCTCCTGAAAACCGTTGAAGGCTGCCTAACAAGGGTCTTACAAGTCACATATTTGCCTCATATCCAGGGCTGCTTTCAGGAGACCTTCGTCCGAAGTGTCTTTTATTTTCAATAGAGCTGGTGGATTGTACGACTTCATAAAAGCAGGAAGAAGTTTCAAAGGGGCTAAATTAATCGTTTTCGGGGAAGAGGTGATAGTGTCACTGTGGCTATCGTGGTATAGAAGTAGGAAGTAATTCCACTCCCATGAGAGCAGCACGAGATGGTTCAACATAAGTTTCTGGTCAAACGAGGGGAATATACTGAAGGAGACGTTGGATCTAAATGGCTACTTATGTTTAAGTTGTAATCTGCGCCCCATGAATTTAAAACACGGGAACCCATACTTTACAAAAAACGAGCTCAGTGTGATTGCTGTATGAGATTTATTCAGTTACCAGCGAGCCTTCGGCAGCCTACGGCTGTCGTAACTCGGCAACTTATCCGCTTCGACCTGTGGCGACCTTTCCGCTCTTCTGCCGACGACCGCCTGCGGCGGCCCCCGGGATTAAGAAATTTTGTTATCCCTTTACCGTCGGACACTTTCCCATCGGACAAACAAACAAACAAACAAACAGACAGACAGACAAACACCATAGCGCTTTAATAGTAAGGGATAAAGAATCCGGTACAATAATGGAGAGAATGGATTTTATTCAGGAAACGGAATTGATGGATCTGTTTTTATCCAGCGATCAACCGAAGGTTTGGTGTCGTTGGTGGATCTCCAAGATATAACGCCGGTGCTGGCTATTCCCTCGACCTCTTCGGTGATGTTTTGGATTCGAAAAATATTAGTGGAGACCCGTAATGTTAAAAGTCTCTTGTGTCTGTGTAAAAAAAACAATATACTAATCATTTCATATAAATCCTCACCTCCTCCATATTTCTGCATCTGACCAACCCAGAGTAATAGCCCAGCTGTTCTGTATCACTTTCTGGATTATAATTCCTGTATTCACAGTGCAGAAATCCTCCGGTTTGAGAGGAAACCCAGCGACCGGTCCAGGTACGATCCAAGCGGTTGACCTTATTATGTGATGTCTTAGATAATGATAACTCACTTGCAACAGAAGACCTTCTTACAGATAGGAAGACAGGAATCTCCAAAATCCAATCCAACCAAAGGAGTAAACGAAAATGGTCTATAGCGGCTGCTGGCCGACCGTTCTTGGCTCCAGTCAGAAGAGCAATGCCCCCGACATACCGGAGCAGTCCCATACCAAGTACAACCACAAGCCATGCGCGATTTGTTGTAGAAGGGTAAGTTCTGTGCGTCGAGCGAGGTAAATCCTTAAAAAAAAGTTTAATGTGGTTTCCTTTGCTCGTTGCCTATTATCCCTTCGAGTCTCGGATTGGCGAAGGCAGAGACGTAAGAGGAGAACAGAACAATAGTCAGGAGAAAACGAGTAGGACCAAGCATGGCAGAAGAATGGCAAACTTGCGATTTCTCTTATTCGCTTCTGGAGATACGGTTCTGCTTGATTAGGCGTTGTGAGCACATTTCCTTCATCGAAGAATTCCTGGAGATATCTTCTTTCTTTTGCACAGAAACATCGTTTCCAATAGAAACTTTATGTGAAGTAAATGAACCGAATAAAATGGAAACAGAAAATAGTAATGAAAACAGAAAACACGAAGCAGTAAAAGTTGCTAGAGGAAAATTGTCTCATCGCACTTCACAAAAGGCTTCCCAAGAAAAAAGGTACAAATAAAGTCAAGTAAATGTTAGAAAAAACACGAAGATGGAACAACGCGCAACGTTTACTCCGCCTGCTTATTCTCCTTGACATACCTCATAGGGTTCTCCCCCAGCTCTTCTTGATAAAGGTTGATATGCAGAAGACCCAGCTCATTCGAAATAACGTCAATGATCCTTCCAGAAAAAGTATCTCTTGGCCCTATCAGGACAGTAACTCCCCTTTGAATTGCTTTGCAAACTGGAGACAATTAAAGACTTCTATTAAGCTGACCTTTATCTCTAGTTTTCATAGGCTCTTTTGGATATACTTCAATGTAATAGTATTCTTCGAAATCACACAGACTTGATATGTGCGCTGATCTGAGAGCCTCATCCAACAGTTTTGAAGAAGTTGGAGCGTTGTAGTTGAAAGCAATTCCTTAAATCGAGATGACAAGAACATTGTTTTAGGGCACGGGTCTAGAAACAGTCGCACTAATTCTCTTCAAATAGATACTCCTGCATGAGAAATAAAGATCAAATAAATGTACCTAATTTCCATGAGAAAATTTTGGCCACCATCGAAGAGTAGAAAACCAGTATTAGCATCCAGGAACGAACTGAGACAGGCGGCGTAAGCATCTTGCCTAATTTCTAAATTGCCGGAGACATGAGCTCTAACTCAGAGCGACAAAGATTTCTCCGTTATATTGAAATGATGAATCGTTCCCAGATTTTGAAGCGAAGGATATTTTTATTTACATTTTTCATTGATATTTGTTCCAATTCATAAACACGCTTATTCCTATCATAATTTAATCTTGCCGGAAACTTTATGCTTCAAATTTCCTCATTTTCTTAAGTTTGCAGGGTTAAGTGACACCAGACAACATTATCTGTCAGTTTAGTACGTTTCACCCATTCCAGCCATTCTAATTGTTCAGAAGTGTAAACGTGGACTAAAACCACGGCTAGACCGGGTTCTGTCGCGACAAATACATCTATGGTTCATGGGCGGCCTCTGCGTTACTGACAATGCCTTTTAATTTTGTTATTTCTAATGCTGCTTATGATTTAACCAGAAAGGCCTGGATCGTGTTATTTATTGACATACACACGTCTCTTTACCGCTGCAATAATGCAAAAGATCTCTAAGAATTCTCTCATTCCTTTAAAACAAATAATTGAAAAAGATCAATCATTTTCTTTTCGTTAGCTTGCATCTTTCTCTATAATTTATACTTTTTAAATATCGTCTTACTTATTGTCTAATTTTAGAGGGTAAGATGGCTACCCGTAAGATGAACTTCTTCGAGAAGCAGGCCAACATGTGGGGTGCCATTTACAGGCATCAGGCCGCCCAATTCCCTCGTCGCTTGGCTATCTTGAAGGTATGTATTTAATTTCTTTTTATGTACACAGACAAGATAAATATAAAATATAAATATTCACAATGTTTTAGGCGGTTGCCAAGCACGAACTTGCTCCTCCCAGGACCAGCGACTGGCCCGCCATCAAGGGAGAATGGAAAAAGCTGACCACATACATCACCAACAAGCAGTACACTTCTCTCACCGTTAGGGTATGTTCCCAGCTTTCTTACTGTTAAAAATCGCTTTTTCTTTATTTATTGATTTGTTTTAGGAGGGAATGGTCTATAGCGCTGTTGCCCTCGAAGTTATTTTCTGGTTCTTCATCGGAGAAATGATCGGCCGTCGTTACATTGTCGGATATTTGGTAAGATTTTAATATACAGTTTCATTTTGACAGATTGATGATAATAACAATGCGAAAAAGCAAGAAAGCATATATTCATATAAGAATTTGGCATAGTTATTCGCATACCGTGAACAACTGCCTAACAACAGCGTAACTTTGCTAATATGAAGAAGGCTGTCCTTGATAATATTTCTACAGCTCGCTAATATATTTTTTAATATACTTTGGTATTGCAGGTTCCTTCTGACTTCGTTTCCAAGGCTACTATCAAGGCTGCAAAGAACCAGGTGCCCGAGGATAAGACTTCTTTCTAGAGGCTGTAGAATAAAGTGTTGTGTAGTTTACAAAAAAGACCGATTGTTATTTTTAAAGATAATATAAACAATTCTGGATTCATCTACCCATTATTTGCATCCAATTTGATTGTGACTGCCAGTTGTATGCGCGACGTTAGGCGACAGGGAGTGCCTCCATATACAAAATGAAAAAGGCAGACTTTAACATTTACGGTAATTTTGGAGAATTCATTTTTTGTGTACAGGCAATTCGTCACTCTGTTTAAACTTATAGAAAGTCTTTCACACGGATCCACCTGCCGCTTAAAGTTACAAGGTCCGAAAAAAAACTATTTCAATCAGTTTTGGCGATTATTTTGTTCTTGAAATTATCCTTAATCTTTATTACAAAAAACATTTACAGTCTAGAAACATATAAGTGAATCGAAACAATTTCATTTTTACTAAAAGAAAGCCTGGAATGGTCGGAATATCACGTGCAAATAATAATCATTTTTGTGCCGTAAGCGGCCTGACTATACATATACATTGTCTAATCTACAATAAAATTCTATGGAAAGAGTGAATTTAAAGGGGACAAATACGTTATGGAACATGGAGACAGGAAAGTTGGCTAGAGCCTAAGGAGATCCTTAGTTTATTCAGCAGCAGAAGCTGCGGCCTTGGCTGCTCCACCTCTTGGGTAGTACTTATCCAATGTCGACTCAGGAATACGCTTGAGCATTTCTCGGGGGAAGATACGAAGCAGTTGCCATCCGATGTCCAACGAGTCGAAAACCGTTCGGTTCTCGTAGTTTCCTAAACAAATGGATTAATCAAACACTAAATGTAATGGTCAAGGTAGCGGGGGATGAGAACGAACCTTGAGTGATGAAGTTCTTCTCGAACTTTACCAAGAACTCGAGGTACAAGAGATCATCAGCTGAGAGGGCTTCCTCTCCGACGACAGCCTTCATGGCTTGCACGTCCTTTCCGATAGCGTAACAAGCGTAGAGCTGGAAAACGACAATAGTATTGTTTGACATGCAGTTCCAACCTGGTTAGACACATCGGAGTGATCTTCTCTTGTGAAACCTTCTCCAATAGCAGACTTCATCAGACGTGAAAGAGAGGGCAACACGTTGATCGGAGGATAGATCTGTCTGTTGTGGAGCTGACGATCAACGTAGATTTGTCCCTCCGTAATGTAACCGGTAAGATCGGGAATAGGGTGAGTAATATCTAAATAACAGAAGTATTAACCTTTCACGGAGCTGCATACCGTCGTTAGGCATAGTAAGAATGGGAATCTGAGTGATGGATCCGTCACGTCCTTCGACACGACCGGCTCGTTCGTAGATGGTGGCCAAATCAGTGTACATGTAACCGGGGAAACCACGACGACCGGGTACTTCTTCACGGGCAGCTGAGACCTCACGCAGAGCTTCGGCGTAGGAGGACATGTCAGTGAGCACGACCAACACGTGCTTCTCGCACTGATAGGCGAAGAATTCGGCGGCTGTGAGAGCCAGACGAGGGGTGATGATACGTTCGATGGTGGGATCGTTAGCCAAGTTCAAGAAGAGGCACACATTCTCCATGGAGCCTGGAATAAAGAAAGAATATAAAAGAAAAACGGGAAGCAAACCATTCTCTTCGAAATCTTGCTTGAAGAAACGAGCAGTCTCCATGTTAACTCCCATAGCAGCGAAGACAATAGCGAAGTTGGACTCCTGATGTTCACGGCCGGGAAGCTGGACGAGACCTGGCAAATAACGACATATAAAAATAAACTAAAGTAAGCAAACCTCCTTGACGTACAATCTGGGCGGCAATTTCATTGTGAGGCAAACCGGCAGCTGAGAAGATGGGGATCTTCTGTCCACGAGCAATAGAGTTCATGACGTCGATGGCCGAGATACCAGTCTGGATCATTTCCTCGGGGTAGATGCGGGACCAGGGGTTGATGGGTTGTCCGTTGATGTCAAGGAAATCCTCGGCCAATACAGGGGGTCCCTTGTCGATGGGCTTTCCCGAACCGTTGAAAATACGGCCAAGCATATCCTCGGAGACAGGAGTGCGGAGAATATCTCCGGTGAACTCGCAAATGGTGTTCTTGGCATCAATTCCCGAAGTTCCCTCGAAGACCTGGAATGGACAACGTCAATTGAATAATAACGACTAAAACCTGTACGACGGCCTTGTTGCGGGAGATTTCCAGCACCTGTCCGGAACGCTTGGTGCCGTCGGGGAGAGTAATGTTGACGATCTCACTGAACTGGGGGAACTTCACATCGTTGAGAATGACGAGGGGTCCGTTGACACCAGTTACGGTCTTGTAAACTAAATAAAATATTGGCAGAATAAATGGGAACTGACTAAGTCGAGGCTGGGTGTTGTAGTTACGGATGGTTGCAGTCTTGTGAGAGGTGATCCCTTGGTTGACGTCAACAGCCGCCATTCTAAAAAACAAAATTACAGTTTACAATTCTCTATGAGATAACAATCAGAAGAATTCATAAACTGGAAAAAAAGTCAATGCCCGTGTACGTTTCGGTGTTCGTGGAGGAAAAAACCGTTACGCACAAGCGAAAGAAATTTAAATTTGGCTTTAGAAAAGCATCGGTAGTAGTAGCATAAAGTAATTTTGGAACAAGTAGTCGCGTCGAAATGTCTCACCGAAAAATCTTTGCGATTTTGAAACTGAGAAACTTGGAAAACCGAAGAGACTAAATGAAAACATGTAGCAAAGCGTGGTGTATACCAGACAACGACTTTCCCAAAAATCTACATAGTTGGCAGATGGCTAAAAACTGAAAACTCACAGTGCAGATAACTAAATTTGAAACGAAAGTTCGATTGGTTGGTCTTTTATCTCTATTGGGGTTTGGGGCCAACCATGCGTTCGCTTCGGGACCTAAATATTTTCTTGTGCCCTCAACGGCAGAACATAAAAAGGTACCGTAGACTGTCAATTTTCCAAAAGTTGTATTGTTTTATAGTGTATACAGTTTATTGCAAAAGTTTCTAAATATATAGACATATGAGTAAAAAGGAATAGAAGGAGGTCGCAAGAAAAGGAATTGAAATGAAATTGTTCTATCCCAGAAAAGATAGCGCTTGTAATGAAAGCAATAAACTGTATAAGATAATCGATAATACAATTAAATGCTTAAAATATTGCTTGTAGTTGATCTCTTATCTCTTTTAGTGCGATTCCAGGCCTGTTAATTGTAAAAGAAGTTGTCCTCTCCTCGGATAGTGCATAATTAGCAACACTGCCCGATATTATGCCACTCAGAATGGTCCGACTGCATATAAACCAACTGTCGTTCCTCTTATAATTATTTCCCCTTGCTACTAGTCTCTTCAATCGCCATGTAAGTATTTGTGTGCAGTTTGTATGCTTGATGTCCGTCCTTCAGGAAATTGACCGCCGTTGTTTATAATAAAACAAGAAACTTTGCTGGCCATACCATCACCATTGAGGTTTCTGATAAAGCCCGTGTTTCAGCGGTTTGTGATCCACCAAAATAACCCTCGACATATTTTCCAGGTGAAGAAAGCAATTGAAGATGCGACGGAGGTACCGCCGGAGGTACAATGGATCGTATTTGGAGGTTGTCTCTTGAAAAAGCAAAAGTGAACCAACAATTTCAGTTCGCCATCTGGAGGACGACGTCCAATTAGAAGAACTTGGCATTCAAGAGGGTTACACCCTCTACTCAGTTCCCACTTATGTCGAAATCCCCGAAATTCCTAACCTATAATCTTACTACTTGATTACGACTTTCGCAACAAAACAAGATGAATGAATTGTTGTTACAATTTTTTAAATTTCGTATTTCATTTCGTGTGAGGTGCTCCATATTGAGCTGTACACGGAAGAGATTCTTTAGTATGTGGAGTTTCAGAGATGAACCCTTCCATTGACGAGACCATCTTTTACAGTTGACCTTCGCCCGATTTGACCTGCGCAGTAATACTGGTCTAATACCCCTGTTATCGATCCGTGAGACATTGCCAGCCTTTATAATCTGTCAAATGTGAAAGGACAAACGACCCCCTACTGTCCTGAGATGATAACTGCATGGCACAGCAGACCTGATAAAATTTTCTGCCTGATTTCGCTTGTAGCTAATATTGTAGCCGTTATCCTCATTCCTTTATGGTTTAAATATTCTGCATGGTTTATGTCCGACACAAATTGTGTCACCAATGTCGACTGGAACAATAAGAACTGGAGGCCTTGTGTTCTCAAAGTGAGCTACCCCTTTTCTAGACCATTAACAAAAGCTCAGCTTCGTCTTCACGAAAGGTGTGTGTTCATAAACCATACTCTCGTCCATTGTGATCACTGGGATCACCTGGGTGTCACCATTCACCTGATTCACATACCCATGCAGACCGAGAAGATCCCTTGTGAATTTCGTTAATCCCTTCTAAACAGTTGATTCTTTTCAGCAGAACAGACAGCTGAAGATGCCGAACACACAATAGCAGCACTCTTTTTCTGCCTCTTTTCCAGTATAATTTATACTTTTGGTAACTGCGCAAGGACTTTTACAGCGGTCGTCAATTCAGTTCTCGTTTCAATATTACGTAACAGCATTACCACTTATTTAATATCAAACGTTCAGTGTACACATTAATTTCAATTTGGATACAATTAGCCGACGCTATTGTGGATCACAGACCAGCGGCAAGTCTCTATTTCTTACTTTTTACAGTGGTTGAGGTCTACTACGGGTATGGCTGGTCCTTCTACGTATTAAGCATAACATTTGCCGTTAGTGGACTTGCTTTAATGATATCTCGGATGATATACGTCTACCACAGAAAGGAGACCGAGAAACAGTACGTGTCTGTTCCCGAGAGAGATCCAGAGATGGTGGAAATGACTCAAGGACAGCCTCTAACAGAAGCTGCCCCTGAGAGACAGCAAGAAGATCTAGAGGTTGCCGAAGAAGAGTCAATAGATACAACTGAAGTAGAGGGTAGTTAGGTGTAACGTAATAAAGATGTTTTTGCTGAGTTCATTGGGTGGCGTCGATGAACCTTATCAAGTGAGTGGGTGCCGCTCCGGGCAGTCTTAGGACAATCTGGTGTGAATGTCTTATTCATGTCGAATTGATTACCACATTGAGGCCATGTTGGCGCCTCACATTAGGTTAGCACCCCGAATTGAGCTGTCTTTCATTATGCTCACCCAACGTCTTTAGTGGTAATGGAACTGCCAGTGAAAAAACTGGTCATTTCCTGTCTGCTCACCGAGAATATTTCCCACCCTGACCTCGACATAACGAAGGCAATCATCTTGGCATTAGTCTTTACGCTTAAACGGCTGTTTCCTTGACAACACGGGTGGCTAAAATGGCCCCGTGTTTACCGCAATCCTCCCTGCAACCGATAGCCCACTCCCTCACGCGCCGCTAACATTTTCCCCCTCCTGTAGCCGATGGCAGTTAGCCAAGCGGACTCATCATTAGTTTGGAAGGGAGAAGTTGACTACGCGCGCAAACAATGTCCTCTAAGAATTGATCGGTGACTGGCCGCTGAACGTATTGTACGCGATTGCGCATAATCTTGCACCTCAGCCGGTTGTCAGGATATAGCTTTGACCCCCTCCCTCGACACTCCTTTTCTCATGCCCTCCTCGTCTGCGTGGTAATCGAATAACGACGTTCTTGGACCAACACTTGCCAAGGTCAGCCATGAAATATCTGCCATATTGTGAAAAGACTTGTTTATGACTCTTTCTAACAAACTTTGACTTAATCCTTTGCTTCTACATTTCGAAAGAGAACATCTCGCTCTGTGATAGCGTTTTTCTAACCTCTCATTGTCTTTGTTTATATTTCCAAAGTAAACCACCGGGCGGAAACAGTCTGTTTGGCCGTTCGCTTTCCATCCCACGGCTATCGATATTGTTTCCGATAGCAGCATCACACGTGTCTCCCAATCTATCCCTCCCCCTTTTTAATATTTATCACATTTCTTATAGCTACATCCGTTTAAAAATTAATAATTGCTGGTTGGGATGGCTGAGGCAAACAGTAATTTTCTTTTAAAAGTGCTGACCAGCCGGAGGTGTTTGAGCTTAGCCGATCTATTGCGCGAAGAGCTGTTCTACAGCACTAGAGAAATTCGGGCATTGTTTAGTCGAGCGCCTCATTGAGATTCTTCTCTGCCCTATTGATCCTGCCAGTTTGCGAACTTGAGGCGCTACGATTTACGACTTTATATGCAATTAGCAAGTTACAGCATGCAGAGCGTATCCAGGGTGGACGACGATCCTCCGGTGAGCAATTCTCGTGTGCTTAGGCTTGTGTTATTAGACAGTAGAATATTGTATTATGACTGACATGACTTTTAGGATATGGAGGACACGGGTCCCCCGACTCGGCTTTGTGGGTATGTCTGCACGGTCATGTGGTACTTGGTGGGATCCATTGTTCTGTTGGTCTTTTACATGCATAATGGCTGGTTGATAGTCAGGGATCCCTCCGGTATGGAGTTCCAGGTAAGGCAGCCGTCTCCCTTCGTTTGCTAATTATTGATTACAGAGAGGTCTCAGGGACGACTGTCTCAAAAATATCACAAGCAACAACATAACGTGTATCCCCTGGGCTACAGTAAATATCCCCTTTCCCCATCCTTACGATGACATCGAAGATCCTCCGATGCGTAAGCCGTTTCTTTTCATTTTATAATAACTCTTTCAGTTATGCATCTGTCAGTAGCAATAGCTGTATTTCTGATTCTTCTACAGGTACTCTGTCTGGGCTTTAGTATTGCCTGTTGTTGCAATGATAACTGTGAGAAGATCGCGAAGACGTGGGCCAAAGCGATTGTACACTTTCTCGCCTTTGGAGGTTGGTGACATTTCTATTTTTACTTATTTTCTTCCCAGGTTTACTTTACGTGGCCCTATTTCTTTTCCTGTTTATCTGCTTATTCTTCCAAAGCAGTACATTGAAAAAAATTCCGTATGGAGCTGATGTAAGTAGAACTCTGTCTGTTGCCCTTTTAAAGTGCACTGACTCCACCACTGCTGTCCTTTTAACGTAAATATACCTAGCCGTTTTCAGGAATCGTTCGGCTTGGGCTTCTACGGGTTCGTCGTAGGAGGATTTATCCTTTACATGACGGGAACGTACTGCTTTTACCGGGAGGAGATCAACGCCATCTTGGCCAAGCGTTTCCCCTTCCTTAATCAGCCCCACCATCCGCTGCCTCCAGACGCTCCTCCAGTTTCCATGCGATCAGTTAACACGGCATAACCACACCTTTCCCTTCCTCAACGAATTATACCGATGCACTTTCTCAACAAAACGTGTCCTTTAAGCTATCCGCAAGACTTGTTGTATTTCTCAGGATATCCAGAAGCTCTCTCGTGTCGGTGCCGTGTATCTCCTACCGGATCGGTGGAATATACACAGCATAACACAAGTATTATCAATGGATTTCAGGAATCATTCATGTACTTAATAAAGTCTCTTTCCTGCCCTTAAAATGAGTAATCCGCATTAATTGCTGTTTTCAAATGGTCACATCTTGAGTTCACGCCTCCTCCATACAATGACTTCACAAATGAGACATCCTGTGACGTACCAGATGATGCAAATCAATTCAACCAAACATGTACCAGTAGCAACGGCCGATTAACTCGCACTTTTGTTAACAGTTTTATTAAGGTCACACGTGCTCTTGTTGCGCAACAAAACGGAAGAAATTTTCTGCCTTCATAATCACAGACAGCTATTTTCTTGGCTTTCAGCTACTATAACGCAATGTATTTGGAGCACGGACACATCTGATGATGGCATACAAATGCCCGGCAGCAGAAACATATTTTCGTAGCGTCTTCCTCGATTCCTGGTAGGATTCCACTAGTGAACGCTCGCCCAGGTGTCAGGAAGGATGAGACGCCCATATCTATAAATATGGTTGAAGCGAGATAAAAGACACCTGAAGGTGGGAAATAAGCATTCGGGGATTTTAATGGGATTACGCTGGGACGTTGATCACATGTTGCGGAAATGCCACTTTTTTGACGTCTGGCATGAATTGTCTAATTAAGGGGTCCCAGCTAGCAATGGCATATAATCTGCACAACCTAACAAGTACTATCACCTGACAGGTACGAATGCTTATGTGTTACGCGTGGTCATTAATCCTTAACCGGTGAAGGATAGAGCAGGAGAAACAAGTATATCTAACCTACCTGACATTATCGCAGCTAAGAAGAGGACGACAAGAATCCGAAGCATGTTTCTGGTTGAAGTGACTGTTATTAACTAACTTCAGCAAGGCGACACACGTTTTTAATTGCAATCTTCCGAGCCAACTGCAATCAAAGTGAGCGTGTCTGAAAAGACTATGATCTTCGCCGTCGACAGCAATTTTTAGAATCTAGAGTGGGTGTTTGTGAAAATTTAAAATAATTGGTTTGTTTCACACGGATGTGCCATGTGATGGAAGACCAGTATCAGGCCCTCAGGGAGACAACATGACGTGTGGGTACTATCTCGTTCATCTTGAGACGGGATAAGCGGTATCGGAGGGGGTGCTCGGTCATCCACCCGGAGGCTCCTATGACTAATCCGGGATTGTGATGCCATTAAAACTAACAGGATTGTCAGTTGATGGCTCCACTGGGATGGGATAATGCAAGCTAAGTATCGACAACAACGTCAGCTTCTGAATTTCAATGTAACACTCGAACAGGAGGTAAACAGAAGAATGCAGTGAACGATTCATCCGGAGCCACGTCTATTTCGAATTTAACAAGGGGATGGTTCTCTTCTCTGCGGGAAAAGTTTCTAGCGCTACATTTAGGAGTTTATTTTACATCGTATTGGCCAAATCACTTGTTCTGTCCTCTCGTTGATATATTTCTCCTCTTGAACTGTTGACTCGTATCTCCAAGCATAATTGGGTGTTTCATATTTTTGTTGTTTTAGTTGCCATTTAAACCAATGTTTGTCCCCAATGCAATTTGCAGCATCAGTCCGATCTGAGCTCAAAACCACGTATCTCCTTTCAGTTCTGTGATGCTTTACGACAGAATCCAGTGAAGACCATTGCATCACCTAACTGTTCATTGTAATCTAATGAATAAGCTGACAACACTGGAATGCGATATGAAGCATTTGGGAGACAATATTTTCAACTATAGAGATGTGTAGATCGAACAAGGACATCTCTGGTTCCGACACAGGAATGCACCGCAGCAGAAGCAGGTAGTCGGAACTTGGGCAGGCTTCATGAGATCGTCTTCAGTGAAGGAACGTGAGTAAAGTGCACCGGTTGGACCTGAAATATCCTTAGATACAAAAGAGTTTTAAACTACTGTAGTCAAGGGGCACGGATAAAACTTACTTGGGCAAACGAAGAAGATCAAGAAGAGGGCAACCAACATCTCCGAGCTCTGTAAGATCACAGACTGACTCCAAGACACAGACAGTGAAGAAAGGGGGCTATCGGGCGGGATAGGTGGGTATTATGTAAATTCTAAGGGTGACTACTGACATCACCCAGTAATTTGATCCTTCCCTTTGGGCACAAATTCTCAGGTTTTTACTATAATCAATTATGACGGCTGCTTTTCTAATAGGTGGTCGGAGGGTGGAATGAGTTCTGATGTTTGAGCCATATTCGGACGGTTCAGATAAAAGTTTATTGAGAGAGGGAGGATGACATAGAAAACAGAAATTTGGGACGAAGACACACCGTGGGAGACACTGCCTCCTTATACTCCCTCCACCAGGCTGAAATAAAGGATTAATCTGAGACAACAAAAGTTCAAATCTTACGACACTAGACGGATTAGGAGTAAGTTAACAGATTTTACTGAAAACGTTTAAAAAAACTTCTGCAGTACCTAAACCGGGTAAATATAAAACGGATTAGCTGGATAGGATTTCTGATCCGTCCAAACAGGTCAACTCCAGTGATCCAAATAGAGACCGAAGCGTCTGTCTGATCAAAACATGAAACGAAGGGCGTCGTTCTGAAAAGCTTCACTCGCCCAATGTCTACAGACCAGTTTCCGAATCACTCGCAGTAACGCTTTTAATGACCAACAGAAAAAAAGGCTATGAACTTAATTTGCACTTGGCGGTATCACCTGTCCCGAATGTCGTCGCAATCTCCTTCCGCAGCGTGGAGGAACTCCCTTTGGAATCGACGAAAGTTTGTTTTTAAGTTTCTTCGATACGCTAAAGGCCAGGAAAATATCACTTATCAGCAGGGGATTCCTGTTTGCTTGGTTGTTTGGTTTCAGGATTTGTTTTGCCGTTGTAATAGACCAGGAGGTGAAAAGTAAAAAAAGACGAAAACCACCGAGACTAACTGTTGAGGGAAGTCCTTGATTGTATGCAGAATATTCGGTATTTATCTTCGATCGGTGTGGGTGGCTTCCCCTCCTCCCCCACATGAATATCGGCGCCTGATCTATCAGGGTCTGGTCAAGTGTGACATGTGCCAGCTAAGCCGGAAGTGAAATAAGCAGAAGAAGAAGATCGCAAAACAAGCGAGATATCCGCAAATCATCTTTTTTCTTCGTTTGAGGTGTGTGTCGGTAAGTAGCGGACGCTTTGTAAAGTTTAAACAGTGGAAAGAGAATCGAGAACATTCATTTGGAATAGAAGTGAGGCAAACATTTCACCAGTCTAGCTAATACAGTGGAACTAATAAAAATTTCCTCTGGTCTACCCGAATTTACGTCGTCCACCCACCCGTTTTAAACAATTCCGTTAATTTTTCTCTATACACAAAAAAATTTATAATACCAGGAAGAGAATTGTATAATAAGACGTGAATAAGTGTTTTTTTGTGCTTGCTGGAATTGTGGGTGAGAAGACGTCGTAACTTACGAGCCCCGAAAAAGGACCCGACCCGTAAAATAACTAAAGGGGATAGAACTAAAAGAAATGAGGAGGTGACACCAGGCCGCATAATATTATGGAGAACAAAGAGGGAATTGCGGACTCTCTATCATACACCAAACAGAAAATAGTTAGGGCTCATAAGTAGAGAAGAGGAGATGACAATTCAACGATCCAAGGCCATTATGTAGCGGTACTGTTCTTCGTCAGATCGGATAACGGGCCGGGAAAAGAAACCACTTCGGAAGACATTGCCGAACATGCCAAGGCTCTGAAGAGAGATGATGAAATATGTGGACGGAAGTGGACTTACACTTTTTCTATCAACAGCGACCTGTGGCTCCAAAGGATTGACATTCACGGCGTTGCTGGACGAAGCGGCTGAAGCCAACGACTGGGAGAAGGGGTTTTGTGTAGAAGCAGACGGAACCAATACGGACATTTTGTTCTCGGGGACACTACTCATAACAAGACCACCCTGAAAAGAAGAAATTGTTAAATGCCGGAAGCAAGAAATTTGGACGCGCTGACATGAAAGAAGCGTGAGAGAATGTCTCCAGAAGACAGGCAATCTGATAAGCTTTGGATGTGTGTGAGCTTAGCGATTAGCGTAGGCTAATCCAGTCTCATGGCGGATTTATGGCGGATTTATATTATTTAGAAAAATGACTACTTACCTGAGAGTGATCACTGCGCTGAGCCAGACCTGGCAAGAAGGCCGTCGTATTTGACTTTAAGGTGTTGTCCGGAGTGGACCAGGGAGAGACTTCCTGCAATGATCTTGGTAACAACTGTCAGGGAAAGTGAAGGAGAGAGAACAAGGGAAGTTGGGGGAGGGTCAGCTGTTACAAAAAGGGATTCCCGCATGGAGTGGCCCCACTTTCCGCAGCAGTCGAAGTTAGTGCGTGATAACACCCACAGAAAATGCACCGTGGCTGGTTATAAACGAATTTCTTCGACAAGGCGGACTGAGTTGTCAGCCGGCGTGCTGGGGGAACTCCCACCAAATCGCGTGATCTTGCAACGGTGAAAGATACTTGCGTCAGAATACCGGAAAGATGATGGTTCCGTATGTGGGCCGAAGCATTAAGGACGCACACAGCATACCATGGTGAGGAGAAGCAGCTGTTGGTAAGGTTCCGACCAAGGCAATTACCCACGAACAGCGATCAAAAAACAGCCGAGGACGCTTCTCTCCCTTTCTCTTCAAACATAAACAGGCGAACTTACTTGACTCTTGTCGGTGATGTGAGACCAGTCAACGGCAGAGGAAGATTTCCGAATAGCCGGAGCAGTTAAGGACTGTTCACTCAGGATGTTAGCGGAGCTGAAAATGACATACATTTGCAGGGAATCAATGGGTTTGATAAGAGGCGCCGAAAAAGAGTAAAGAGAAAAGACCAAGACCCAAGTTACTGGAAGAAGAATGAGAAAGATTGGCAGCTGGCCCCTCCATTGCAGAAACAGCTCACCCGGTATTGTGAAATATGCTGACCCTTAGTATCGCAGCACATGGAGTAAGCAACAAGAAGTGCATAAGCACAAAAAGTTTCGCAATGCGTTCGCTTGAGGGAGAACGGAAGGAGGTGGCACCAACTGGCCCCACTACATGTGTGGTAGTGTAAGAGTCGGAATAAAGTGGTTTTATATCCAGTACATGGAGTTTACAGGGCGGTCGTTTACAAAAGTGTGGGCGGGAGAATTCGGAACCATGCGCTGACAAAAATGACGCCACAATAGGGTGGAATGTGTAGATATTGGATGTAACTGAGTCAGAGGAAAAAAGCGGGCGCGCTGTGCTGCTATCGATCGACGCTGGTTACGTCAGCCCACGCCGGGGAGGACACAGCCATGCGTCCGCTGGGTGCACTCCCGAATAGAGCCCAAAAGCCTGATAAAAAGCGGAACTGCTCGGGGGTGCACCCACAAAGGAAGCGTTTTATAGAACCGCCGGAGACGGATAGTCCGTCGTCTGCCTCGTGACAGGCTGGGTCAGAAATGACCACGTGGGGCTGGAACCTTCTTAGTCACGGACTAAAGATTGAAATATCGAGAAACGACGAAATCAAAGAGGAGGTGGTGTGAACGCCTGCCAGGCAACTGGGAGAGGTAGACAGGCCCTGCGGGTTGAACAAATAGCGACATTGAATTGCTGAAAACAGGCCGGGGACCTGGCGGTTCCGCCAGTAAAAGGAAGTAACTGGCGGCGTTTGTAACAGCGTCGATGGCATTAGGTTTTTGCTCAGCCGATTGGCAAAACACGAGCTGTGGTGTGTATGCCAAATTGAAGTTAGTGGAGTCTACCATAAGTGATGTGTGTGACTGCCTGGGAGTTTTTGGTCTCAAGCTTTGTGACGTGCTTTCGCCGCGTGACGCACTCAAACTGTTCGGAACCCCGGCAGAAAAACTGATAAACTTCTCTTTCAGTCTGCGTGCAGATTGAGAACCACGTGGTGCAAAGCCCACGTGGGCCGGATGGTCAGTGTAAAGGTTTGTCACTGACGTTTTTCAACGAAGGCAGGAATTTCCGGAAGGGAAATTGGAACAATATCGCGATGAAACAACAACAACGATGAAATGGAGAGAGTGATCTGACCACCTCGAATCGCAAGCTGGCCAAGACGAGGACCATTAAATCGCGCATAGAAGCGGAAATCGGTGGTCACTGACGTCACTCACACAAGGAACGCCTTTGTATGGAAGAGAGAGAGGACAGCAGACGATATCAGCTCAAGCAGCTCGTAATAAATGGGACCCCTTGTGGCGGCCGCCTATCAATCTTGGCTTAATTTCTCAACGGAATTCGTCAACAAAAACTAACAAGAGTGCGTGTGATTGCATTTTTTTTTGTTTAGATGATAAGGGGGCATGTGCTGTTGACTCAAAACAAAAGAGGGAAATTGTTAGTTATTCTTTAAAGAGAGGCATGACGATTTGCGAGACTGTTTTGTAACAGGAGACTGAGTCAAAAAACGTGAGTCAGTATTATGTATGTCGTTAGGAGGGGAGATGTCTAAAGAGGTAGAGATCTTTTGCTCTTTGGAAGGTGTAGCCCGAACACGGGTTGTTTATTGCGAGACGGGCCGCTCTTTAACGAAAATAAGGACGAGGAACTCCCTCCCCGGAGCGGGGGCTCCCAACATCCATCCACTATACAACACCAAGAATCGTGTTTTCCTCTGCCGAGTCGACACACTATGGCTGTCGTTGTAGTATCTGATACGGAATTCGGGCAAAGTTCGCTGGGCCAGACTGGCCGGCTGGTTGTCCCGCGCCGTCGGTATTTATCATTTGTCTAGTAGGATGAATTCGGGAAACCCCTACCACTAACAGTTGTCACGCTGACAAAGGCTGATGAAATCTGGTCGCAATATGACCTCTTTCCCGTGGGCTCATAAAGTTGTGTGACTTTTTGGATACACAGTGACATAGGTTGTCGTTTGTACCGGGACCAAAAACCAGCCTACGATGCTTTCTGCCAAAAATAGAACACTATCGGGCGAACGCAACAGGGGAGTGCGCCGAGGTGTCGCACCGGAAGTTCACCTTACGATCAAACGAACCCAGGGCCTACTTTAGCCCGAATATACAAATCTCAGTATAGACGGTTTTTGTGTTTTGAGCTCCGCGAATCAAATAAAAGTTTGTTTACAGCGATGAAGCTCACAAGGGGGCTTGTTGTTGTTTGGCACTGTCGCATTTCTACGAAACGGGAAAAATTATCGCGCAGAGATAGCTGCAAGAAAATCGGGCTTACCTTTCACTAACGTGGAAACCGCTCTTGTTGTGCGACATCTCGTGTGGGTTCTGAAATAAAAAAAATATTTTTCTGTAGAATAAATAGAAGACAAATTGGAGACACGCAGTCTCATGAGATTCGTATATAGCACTGCGGGGGAGGCGGCTATTTCCCACGAATAAGAACGTACGAGTTGAATAGAAAGAAGGGAAACTAAAAAAGTTTCTCTCTTCCATCCAGCTGTAGGAAATCGATGCAGCCCGTGTGCTATTATAAACAAATAGCCAGACAGATCAGCCAGGTAGCCATTGTGTGGGCGGGTTATTAAAGATATGAAGGACTTACCTCAATGTGTAGATGAGGAACTGTACAGAAAGCAGTTTCCGGATGGAATAGACCGGAGACGATTTTGTTGAGCGACGGGTGCTCTGGAAGCATAGTGCGTAAATATGTTGCTTTCGCAATGGAGAATATGCCTTTGGGGGAGGGGTCGGCAGCGAGTACCATGTTTTCCTCAAAGAATCTAAAAGTTCAACTATGTTGAAACTATTTGCAAAAGGGCAAAAGGGGGGAAGGATATGCAAAATAGCGTCTGGAGAAACAATGAGAAAGTAAACTGAATGGCGTGAGGAGAGGAGGCTGTACCTTATATATCCGAGAGATTGGTTTTTGATTTGATCTTTAGGATCTTTAGCATAATTCTCGTTAACGCCAACCCCAATAGCCAAGCTGTCAAAAACCACCTCGCTTTTGTTACCAACCGCTTTCATTGATAACTGATTTTTGAGCTTCGTGTTCGCTTAATATCTTATCGAGCCCCTCAGTCAGTTATTGGAACCAATAGACTTACCTTCATCCTGTGCCATCATCAGGTGTGGGATGTTCAAGTGCGGGTCGCTTTTGCTCATGGAACGGAGTGAAATCTGAACCTCTCGACTTTTCAAGTTTTAAATATTCTCTTAGAAATCTCTCTACGTGACTAATTTTATGTTTACCGAATTTCCAACTTTGATCTTTAGCATCGCGCAGGAACTTACCGAGACTGATGCCAACTGTTGGGCAGACTGGCAAGGGGGAAGAGATTTCCCTCTTTCGTGGGCTTCCCCGCAATTCTCGATATTGTGGGTGGAAAATTGGGGGGTCCGAGATAAACACCAAAGATCCCAAAATGAAATGTATCCATTTTGCCTTGCGGAAAACTGTGGTGCACAACCTTTTTAATGTAGTATGGAGGCGAGGAGTCTTTGCTCTTCGTAATATTTTCATTTAAACGAATGTTTACAGCGGTATACGACCTAGATAAGCGGGATATTATCACAGTTGGCTTTTAGTCCCATTTGAAACTGACTGTACAGCTTGTTTACTATTAATTTTGTAGTTTATGTTTATAATAAAGATAGAAGGACTCTACTCACTTTAGCCGGTCGAAGGGTGTTTGTGCTTTTGAAGGATTGGTCGTGCATTGACTGATGCTCGTGGTGGAACATATTGTGGACACCAAGACGGTTTTGCTCCATCTTTTTCTAAAAGAAATGGTCTAGCAAATACAAGAATTACGATAGACGGAGAAGCATGAGAGTGTTCTTATCTACAAGGAATCAATATCCATAGGGGGCTAGGAAAACAGCGGCCACAAAAGAAAGAAGGGCAGCTCGATAACCCACGATAGCGTACAGCTGGTTTTCCGCCGGCCTCAAGATTTGGCCAACAGGTGTAGCCGCGGACAGCCGGGCATAATGGTGGGGCCGAGGACAAGGAGCCCAGGTTACTTTTGTTGTGGGTTTCTATTTTAGAATAAAATGATATCATGTCGATTAGTTTTTTGAAGTAATGAAAGTTCGGGTCAGGGTCGGGCGGGATCGGTCGGTCTGCGCCAGATGGCACATTGTAAACATAATCTTTTACGTGGAGCAAAGAGAGCGGGGTGGAAGTGTCGGTTAATGAGGTGTTTATAATGCCTATAAAATAAAAGAACAATTATCTTGGGGAGCCAGTGGGCGTATAATAAGACCTAGGGGTAGGAGAGTGGGACCCGCAGCTTGTCGCAGGTGACTCTAGACCAACAGGTTCTCCTTTCACACTGCCAATGAAGTACGTCAGCAGACCAAATAGGATCCCTCTTCCGTCCTTCAGCAAACGACATTGAAAAATAAAAGCTTGCCGACAACACCGATCAAAGCTACCAAAGAGGGGGCACGGCGAGACTAAACCCCCTCTTTCCATGTGATTCGGCTCGCTTCGTTTGGAATTCAAAAAATTCAGAAAACACAATAACAAAATTCCTATTCATATGCAAAATTCTCGCATATCTTCTATTTGTTCTTTGAATGTGGACTACACTCCTCCGATGCTAGGTCTCATTCGTCCGCAAACATCGTATGCGTGTTGCATGGTTTTCCGCTCTCAGCATGACAGGGGAAGTCGTGGAATAAATAAAAGCTTGGTGAGTTGGCCCTTTATGGATTTACGTGTAGCAAGTTTGAAAAGAGAGAAAGAGAGAGAAAGGCAAAAAACGCCACACCTTTCTTTTTACAACGCCAGCTATCTTTTTCCTCTGGTTCTTTGTTGCGCTAGGATGAAACTTTGAACGTCTTCTGATAACTAGTTATCCTCAAAATATATTCCAAAAGTAACCCAAAATAGTTATAAATATTTTCAAAAGGCTATGGTAGTTCTATAAGTGCTCATTTTCATTGAGGACGCCCCCCAAAACAACGGAAGATCTCTGTAGAATAACCTGTCCTCTTGACCATTGTTCAGTCGCCGGCGGAAAGAGGCAGAAGAATGGGAAAACACAACTTCAATCTTTGGAATGGGTACATCACAGTTCTGTACATGATGGGAGATTGCGTAGAGGTCCTTTGTATTCGGGGTTACATTCATTTGTGGCAATTAGTCAGGGGGCAACATGTTCCAGGAATGAATCAACCTCTGACCATAATGATGTCTTACTAACGATGCCTATGAGCAAGTCTCGATGGGTTCAATTGGAACGGGTCCACACTCATTCTCGGCCTATTCAGGACTAGCACATAATGACCGCTCAATTCGTTAGGCGCTTTGACTGTCTCTCTCAGAGCCTTCTCTTCTCGAGACTATGGAGATCCCGTTAGTCTCGCACTTCCTTTGCCCAACAGAACGCATTGCGGTGTCAGCGCGTGATCAGCATTTCCGGGCTGTTTTCTTGCCCTCTCACCTCTTTTGCCCTCGTACATCTAGGGGACACGGCATGTTCGCAAGAGATTTATGCACGTTATCGGATAGGGGAATTCGAACCTTCTGGCGGATGAGCTTGTCTTGCTTCGTTAATAAATAACGCAATTACTCTTGTGCATCTGTTGGCTATTATAAACTGCCCTCTTCATGTGCATGTCCTCTGAGGCCCCTTGAAGGAATTAGTCCGTCACCAAGCTGTTTGCCTTTTGGTTGAGTTGTCGGTACAGTTATTGGCGCCATTCCTTTTATGCAACAATCGGCGCCTATCCCTTTCGCCTCAAGGCCGGCCAGTCATTGATATACAATATCCGCAATTTGACAACAGACTGTTCCGTGGCGGTCACCTCCCACTTCATTAGTTATATAACTTTTCTTGTATACTTTTTCAAAATAAGCTGTTCTCTGGCAACAAACATGTTTACCCTTCTCTTTTTTTGTCCAGCTGCGCGTGTTGTTTAGTCCTGCAAAAGGGCAGGGGTGCAAAATATTTTGTACTTGGGTCAGGATGGTGTGACACATCGTTTCTAAGGAATGGTGGAATCCGCAAGACGTATTTCAAAGGGATAGTAGTCCTGACCCTTGGGAAGGGATAGACAGACAAAGAAAAACTAATTGAAAAGCGCAGAGCCAACAGAGATGAAGGCCGGCTGGCAAGGGGGCATTGTCTCCGCAAGACCCCACAAAATTAAGATTCCTCCCTTTGCATCGGAATGATTTGCATTCTCTGCCACGGTCGGGTGACAAACGGCCACCCAATAGACTGTCCCCTCTGCCTGTTAATCTCCTGCCAATGATATCACCGAATCTCTAAAAAGAGGGGAGATTCTCCGCATTTCAAAACAAAAACCCTCTCATTTGAGAGGCAGCGCTAACCCAATTTTGTTGAATTTATTGACATCACAGTTGTATAAGAGAGGAAACTTGATACATTAGCATCTCTCTCCATTTCACCCTTCTCACCCTAGCTGACAGATCTTTTGATAGCCAAGACGAGAGACAAATTCCCCGAGGTTGTTAACTGCTTCTCGCCGTCTTCCGTTCTTTCACGGCTCATCAGCGCATCTTTCGACAAATGCAAATTGTGTGTTGAAGAATGCCACGGTTGCTTCCAACTGTGGCAGCTGTGTGATTTGGTGGCATCGTTCGGGTTGCTGATCGATACTATCGTCGTTTCAAATTGATATGTTTCCAACCAGCTTCACCTCAATTTTTCTTTGATGACCACAGTCCGTCGGTTGGGGTTCTGTTACAATCTGAGGCGAGAATAGAACAATTCCTCTTGACTCATTTTCCTTTGTTACTCAAGCCGCTCTCCTGTGGGTCCAGTTTGTCTGGCGAAGAAGTAGGCAACACGTTGCTAGCTGCTTTATGACACTTTTCCGCAGGGCTTACTTCTCCTTTTGTGAATAATTCAGCCGTACCTGACTTCGCCCTTTGAAATTACCTTCTCGCTCCGCTCCTGAGTGATAGCCAACATAAATAAACAGCCACCGGCTTCTCTTTTCGTTTTCTCCCCGTGCCCACTGCTACGAAGTGATAATCTCTATCGATTTCAGATATGGCCTCGCCGCCGAGGAGGCGATCCGACGACGAGAATGATTCCGTCTGCTCCCACACCTTTCTCAGATGTATCATGGTCTTCCTCGCCATGTTGACTTCGGTTAGTTAGACCAGTTTGACTCCCCACGTGTCTGAGGAAAACAACCATCATCAACTTTAATTTTTGATTAATGGCTCCTGATCTGGGGTAAAACAACAAAGAGGAAAAACCATCCAAACTCTGCAATGAAGGGATGCAAATAGCAATTAGCAAAAAATACATTTTTCTTATTGATACGAGTTTTTATAGATCTGTGGAGCCTTGTTCTTGACACTCAGCGGATACTTGTTCGGCTTCAAATACTACATTATTCCCTTATTGCACACGGAGCTTTATATGCACTGCATTTACATGATGTGCTTTTGTGGAATCTTGTGCTTGTTCACCGGATTTGCCTCATGTATGGTTCGGAGCAGGTGCGGGATCATCTCGGTAAGCCTATTCCTTGGAGTTTAAACACATTTGTTCAGTTCCTACTGTTTATGGTTATGATTGTGGTCAGCGAAGGCTTCCTGGTCCATAGCGCAGTCAGATACACATCCCTCAATGCTCAGAATATCACAATGCGATTAAGGAATGACGTGAGGTACGAATATAAAGAGAAGGCGGATATTCGATGGGCCGTGGACAAGCTTCAGATAGAGGTAACCTTTTAACCTTTTTCTCAGAACAATTTTTAAGGGAAAATGTTGCGGAGCTTTCAATTTTATGGATTACCCTGAAAATAAAACATCCGAGGAGGAGGAGGACTACTCAGCAGAGACGGGAAGACGAAAAAAGAAGCCCCAATACCTTCCCGACTCTTGCTGTATCAATTATAAGATTGGATGTGCCCAGTTCGACCACCCGAGTAACGTGTACTATGATGTGAGCTTTTTGATTTGTCCGACTAAGATCATCTCCCAGGGCTGTAACCGTATCTTCGAGAGGGAAGTGCACAACACGATGTATTTCATCTGTACCACAGCCTTTGCTTTCATCATTGTCCAGGTTGGTCGATCACTCTAGTCGAAACTTTTTTTCTGTTTTTAGTCTTTCACAACACTGGTGACTCTGTGCGTCTGTGCCTCTTGGAAAAATCGGATGCAGTCGTCGTCCCTTAAAGTTCCTGAACAACGCTCTCATCTCATGGGATAGTTTTCACCCGCCTTTTTCTCCTTCTTTCTGTGATCTCACTGCTCCTGGGTACTGATCGATACAATTCGCATATAAAGATACATTATCATCACTTTTCGTTCCTTTGGATCTACCCTTGTGACAGTAGAAGTCAACTAAAAGCTAAGCCCGCTTATGTTAACTGTACCGCCGACAAACAGGACTCCTACTCTGCTTTCACTACCGGCCCCCTCTAAACGGGAAAACCTAAAGTCTCACAATTCTAACAACAATATCCTCGCCAACTTCCCTCATCTAGTTTTAATTATTGGATTCGTCCTAAAATGTTTAATGTGGACCATAGAGCAGTTATGAGCACTCTCGCAGCATATAAGTGGATTTCGGCCGGAAACAATTTCAGACGAGGACGTGCTTGTTATTTGATAAACCACAGAGGAGGGCCCCAAATTAGCTAAATTAGAAACATCTTCTCGTATTTTGAACTTGTGAGTCACTCTTATCCTCCTTTTATTGTATCTGAAGTGCGGCTAGTCTCCTTTCTTGATGAGGGATTCACACTGAGTGATTGTTTTGTTGAATTACACATGCTCATCCACAAAAATACTTTACCCGCTTCTAAGTTCTGCTAATTGATTCGCACAGAGTGCACTCGAAAATATATGAGCTCGTGGGAAATACACCTACTCATCACCCCACCACCCAAGAGAGCACCGCTTAAAAAATCACTGTTAATGCGTTAATTAGTCCCAATTCAGGCTATCATTATCCGCTTAAGCTGCAATATAAATGGGATGGGATTATGCGAAAGGTATCTCTGAACTTTGAATGTCGAGCACAGAGCACGCTTTCTCTTCTGGCTTTGTTCGAAAAAGGATCTTCGCTGCAAAGAAAGAAAGGTTGTCGCGTGTTCCTTCTGATCTCGTTTCACTTTTTAAAAGAATTTGTGCCAAGCAAAATATTGTTGATAATGGACCCTTTGCATGACTCTTGGATATCCACATGCTTTGTTTTCAATATTTAGAACGAGAGAAACCATACGAAACTTATAGAATGTATGTTTCAAAGTCCATTGAACCCCCTCTCCCACCAGCGTAACAGAAGAAGAAAAAAATTCAACGACATATTTACTCTGCCCATTGATGACGGTGGTATAATGTCATGAGAGCCACTTACGTATACCAGCGCATAACGTTTGAAAATGATGTGAAAGAACAGAAAAAATCAGGAAAACACGTGGAAATCTTCGAGTGCAAATGTTTTGCTGCAGATTAAAGATAATGCCGGCAGGACATCTTTGAAAAACATCCGCGTTGCCCACCCGTGTCCTCCGCTTCCGGAGGATCTTCCACTTATGCGCATAGCTCATCTTTACTAAGAAAAACTCTCACCTGCAAAAGGACAACCCCCTCCCCTACAATCTGAAATTCTCCACTCTCCTAGGCATACGGTACTACATTTTGTAGACTGTTGTACTTGAAGTACAAGGCCCTTCTCGCCTTTTTGTTCTTTTCTCCACTCACCTACTCGACTCATTATTCTGCTACCTTTACTGCCTGGGTTTTTCATATAAGCTGCGTATTCCAGTCGTTGAATATTCGATCCTGAAATCATTACTAAGTGGCTAGTTACTTCTCGAGTCTTCTGAAAAATCAGGTCGACTCACACTTGGTTGGCTTCTCCATTTCTACGGGCTTTGTTAGTGACAAGACAAGCCGCGAATCCTATTACGGGTGGTCCCAGAGTTCCGTATAATTCCTCTTGTGTCCATCCACCCCGCATATTCTCAGAGCCATGATGAGGCCCATGGGAATAAAATGAAAACGTCCCGCAGACATTCTAGGCACTCCTTCTTTACCGTAGAATCCTCTAATCCTGAATTTGCTTTGGCAGAGATTTTCGATCTTTTTTCCCATTTTCCCTAGTTTGCGGTATCGTGTAACACGTTTCGTGTTCTAAGGTCTCAATTTTCTGTTTTCCATTCCTTTGAGAAACGACACCAAATCTTGCACCCTTTCTTTTTACACAGCTTCCAATTGTCCGTTCCTTTCTCTTTTTTGTCGCCGTTGAATTCTGTCTCATCCGGAAGACAATTACGAGTATTGGAGAAGACCACTGGCACCACTTGCCATCATCAGACTTCCTTCGGGAATTGTACTCATCCCTCTTATTGCAGAATAACTAAACATGTCAACTCAGCTGGAGGTCGATACCCTCAAGGTCCACGAATTCCGTCCAAGAAGCAGGTGAGAATATGTGCCCCGGATCCCAAATGATTCATGACTCTCGAAATATCTGTCGGAATTTCGTTATTTTGACGAAAAATGGTTTGGATACTTCCCGCGTGTGAAGCTATAATGTTTGGTCGTTTTATTTAAAAACGCGATCTCCGCTTTCCCTTTTTGATTTGACAAAAAGTAATTTCAGTTCATCGGGGCCGGCACTTTCACGGGAAAGCAACGATGCTCAAGAAATGCCTATTTCTAATAAACTAGCGAAGGTGGGAGGAGGGGTTTACGACCTCTTATTATGCCGGTTGCAGATAACACTGACAGAATGCGAAGGTTCCGGAGAGATTGCTCAACCTGCGAAGGACGTCCCTAACAATAACAACAATAATAACTTCTTGAAATGTCCGACGACAACGAAAAGGTTGACAACGAGCAGGTCCAACCCACAACTGGGAGCTATGGTCAAGGAAGCAGTGAGAAGGGACCGGCCACTCGTGACAAAAGGAACATTGCTCAAATTAATGGACATCCCCCCTCCCGATTACGACCAAATTCGGAGGAGTCTAAGTCCCTGTCGATTGAGTCCCGAAGCACAGAGTATATTGGATAACTATTAGGTGCTCTTCTTCTTTTCCCGTTGCGAACCTTGTTCATTTCTTGATGTCAAACAATAATCTGTTCGGGTTGCTAATCCAAACACTGTATTCTCCTGTTATGACAGATTTCTATACACTGTATAATAAATGTTGTTTATTGTGAGGAAATAGCGACAATCAGGGCTACACAGCCACATCCGGAATTAGCCTGATAAAAATAAGGTGGCCATATCCCAAATAATACGAGCATGACGATAATAGAAACATGCATCAAATTTCGGAAGATTTCATGGATGCCAACGCGTCACTATGCCAGCTGTGCATACACGGCGTCATGTGGATCCCCTCGCATTGCCATCCATACCGTCAGGCGCCGTCTCTGCTTCCTCTTTTGTCTTAGGACCATCCTCTGCCTCAAAGACCAAGGATCCCATGTAAACAAGCATCGTTTTGTTGCTAATTTCAGGTCGAAAGCCACTTTGAATTATTAACCTTTTCTCGTTGTCCTGGTAGTATTGCGAAAACACTACGACCGCATAACGACCGAAGCTTATTATGCGTCAGCCGGGGAAAGCCTTGAGCTTGTAAAAAGCCTTACCCCTTTATGACACCATTTACGAGGAGACACCCTTAGTCAGGGCAGGGTGTGGGTCGTCCTCGATGTTCTGACTCACTGTGACGTCCCGAACGAGCCCGTTGATAACGATGTCCTACAAAAGGACTCTTATATCTCAGTCAGCCAAATATTCCGGCGGAAGATGGCCGTTGAAACAGTTCATTGACCTCACTGTCACTTTCTCTTTTTTACATATTCATCATGTTCATGATTCGGCTTCTAATTTCATTTTTAATCATTGTTTTCGGAAGACCCACCCAAATAATATTTGACAAACCACTGATACCAGTCTCGGAAGACACTTGCAAGGGCTGACCTGTATGCCGCACCGACTCGTGTTCTCCCCCAGACCGCTAAAAACATGTTTTTCTCTGTTAACTTATATTTCACTGGGAGGGAATATCCTTTCCGAATGTTCGCCAAACGTACACATGTTCCGCTCATTCCATATTCGTCCCAAGCGCATAGCTATCCGTAGAAGGTTTCAAATTTCTTCTACGCTGGCTGCGTTGGTCGTTGACTTGGCCTCTAGGTCTATGCGTCAGCACCATGGCAGCCGATATTTACCTGTTTGTTTTGTGAATAATCGACGCCCATCAAGCAGCAGCGCGCAACGATCCACAGCTTTTCTAAGCGAGCCTCCGTGAGGTCATAGTTTCCTATATATAATCGGGGTCCACGCTTTTTCATTTCTCTTTTTCTTGCTTCTTCCAACGCTTACATACAGAAGACTCTTTCCTTTGCAGAATGTGTTGCTTTTCTATGTGCGGTCAGATCGTCTACGGTCTTCTCATGTTGGCATGTCTAGCCCTCACAGCAGTGGCTCTCTTCACGAGCAGTGAGTCCAACTCTAGAGATAAGAAGGCATTAAAACAATTGCAGGCTGGTCAGAGACAAAGCAGACTCTCAATTTTAACGGAGAAACATACGACCAAGGGCTGATGCCCTGGACTTGCGTACAACATTCGGGAAGCAACACCTGCAAAGACTGGTGGAAGAACACCCCCGGATGGCAACACGCTACAGTTATTCTGATGTGCGTGGCGCTGATTATCGAAATCATCGCCCTTATCTGGAACATTGTCACATTGTGAGTTTGCCTTCTCGACCCCATCAAGTGCCGTGGATTACGGCTTTATTTGTTTAAATTCCACGTGATACTTAAACTGAAACAATATTTTAGCTTTGCCTGCTGCTGTAAGAAATATATTATTCATCCTCTGACTCTCTTCGCCCTCGTCATTACTATTTGCCTTACAGCCGGTGTGATCATCTATGGAGTAAACAACAAGGACCTGTTCAGTGAGTATTTCTTCATTTCCCCCGTTACAAGCCCGCTTGCAGAGAATCAGCCCAATATCGACACTTCATTGGGATGGTCCTTCTGGATGGCCGTGGGAGCAGCAGTTATAGCGTTGGCAGATATCATCGTAGGAGCCATGACTGTGTGCCTGGGCGAGAGTGGGCTATAAGCTGTATTTGAACATATTGAATCTCCTTTCCCATTCAAGCACAATCGTTTTGTCATGTTCAGCTGTGATATTTCACAATTGCCGGTTTCCCCCATGACGTGGATACCTTTCCTAGCCGGGTTACTTGTTCCTACACTTTAATAAAATATGATAACTTTTTTCTCTTGGGATATGGAGCTGGGTATCAACTTTCATCAGATTTATTTAACAGGCTTGTACTACGACTGCCTTGGTCCGTTATTAGCACCATGTTATCTTTTCTGTAAGAACGTGTGAACGTATATATGAATCTATAGTTCTGATGTCTCGCTAGAAGGGTACTCCTGTAGTCGACTAAGGGCGATCCCAGATTCCCTCGGCCTATACCTAAAGCATGTTAAAGTCGGACACTTTCCCATCGGACAAACAAACAAACAAACAAACAAACAGACAAACACCATAGCACTTTAATAGTAAGGGATCAGCGATTAGGGCAGATGGATACGGCAGAGTACGATAAACGCAGCGATGATTCACAAAGGCGGCAACAGATACAAGTACCCAGAAGCCCGAATTCTCGGATGACTCCACGAAACAAATAGATAATGCTCGTAAGCGGCAACCAGAGGAGCATTCTCATACGACTCCTAGTCCTACTCACCGCTTGCAAGTCTCTATTTCGACAATTTCAGAGAGATGCGCTTGATTGTCCATAAAGTACTAATGTCACTAGGGCTTATACTCTCGGCCATTGCTAATTTCACAAAGTATTGCACCGTGATCGAAAATAATGTCCTTAGTGCTCATTTTGGAATCTTCCAGTACATATGTGAATCCAACATACTAAAGTTTTCATGTGATCAATGGTGGCAGGTAAGAATTTAAGACCACCACGAAGGTTGACGCTTGAGAGCCTCTTTGAATGCTTCGACGAGCAGGTGTCCCAGACTACCCTTTTTGTTGTGTATCTCCCTTAGGATATTTCTAGGGGTTTGTGCCCCAGCTCCACCCGAGACGGACGAATATTCTGATTTTTCCAGGCGTTTTACAGCTCGTCGCTGGATGCTATGCCCTTCTTGATGTGCGTCGCTCTTCCTTGGCTCGCCGTGGTAAGACTACTTTTTAAAGGATCTGATATTTTTCGTATGCCCGTCTGTTGATAGAAAAAGATTCTAATAATGTAAATAGAGTATAGTATACACATTTGCACAAAACTGTAGGGCAACTTGAGCACCGGTGTACCATAGAAAATAACCTATAAAACCTCTAAATCAAAGGAACCTCTGGCCGAAAGGATATGTTTATCCAATAGCTATAAATCTGTTGGCTTGTCTGTGTTATTGTTGACTGTAACGTAGTCCGTTTATGTATGACAAACGAAGAACATAAATGCTCTTATTCAAACTCTTCGTCATCGAAAACACACCGCTACAGATTTCGATCATATGGGAACAAATTTCTTTTGAGTCGACCGTTTTCTCTAGGCAGAATAAGCTAATAAATATGATTCAGCTATATTAAAAATGAGGAAACGGTTAGTAATCTGGGTGAGGAAGTTCTCTCGCACTCTGTGTTGTATACTTCTCTGTATACTCCATCAGGGGTGTGTTTTACAGAAGTAAGGCTCTGAAAATTTTTGATAATCGTGAAAATCTAGTGAGACTTCAGGTTATACTCAAAGGCCTAGGCTACATTCAGAAAGAGAGGAGCCTTATCAGCTGTGGAAGACTCGATTACTTCACTTTACCGTCATTTGCATTTGTTAGCATGTTGCTTCAGAATGTTACTCGTAGCCTGCCTTACAATGACGGCTATTTCTACATTCTCAAGTTACTGGACTGAAGTCAAAACTCGCAGTTATAATAGTAAAGATGTAACACAGGCCAATCGTGGAGTTATGGGTTTTGCGTGTTCTTTTAGTTCGTCGCTAATATCGTGTGAAAAATGGTGGCAGGTAAATATCCAAATATTCTCAAAACTCATTGAGGGAGTTAACACAATATTTCCAATAAAAAACTTTAAAAGTGCCTACTAAATCCCTAGGTATCTAACTGTAGATTTTTCAGAAGCAATCTCATTGGCTGAACGCCGTTGCTGCCCTCATGTGCATATCTTTAGTCCTGAAGATCATATTTTTGGTCGTGGTTATTTCCGTTTGTTACGATCCTAGTTATGACAACGGGAATTTGAAATTTGGGTGCTGTTATAAAGCAATATCCGTTGCTTTTATTATAGTGTTTCTTTCGGTATCTGTAATAATATATGGAATCAATTATGCGGACGATATCGCGAAATCCCAAGGAATTACTGTCGAACTAGGATGGTCATTTGGTCTGGCAGCGGGTGCGTTAGCTTGTGCGGCTGTCTCAGCGCTGATCTCCGGTTTTTGTGGTGTTGGTAATAGTACGACGATTTTGAATAAATGAATAATGATATATGTGTTGGTGTTCCTTTTGGTTTATGTCCAGGTCAGATCAGGTCCGGGGTTCGTGTCATGTACGGCTAAGTAAGCTCGTCAAGGCTGATCTTGGACCATTGGCATCGGGGAATTCATTTGAAGTATGAAGTATTACAGAGAATAGAAGTGACCTTCTAGGTTTCGTTTACGGATTGTCATGACTAAATGTTTGAAGAAGGATTCCCGTCCATTCACACTTAAACCCAGCGTGTTGCCTTTACTCTTTCCTTTGTGATATCTTGAAAACTTTTTAGAAACATTGGAAATACTTTCAATGATCTTGCTTTGTTGAAAAAAATAAGTTAGGAACCTTCATCATCTTGGAGTTGAAAGATACCCTGTTTGGACTAAAATCCCGGCATAGCCTGGGATTGAACCATAATAAGATGTTGATGTGCTTTTTGCTATTTTAGTTGCTCAGCTCAATTTTCGCTTATAAGCTGTGGCCGTGAACAAGGTGACTGTTTCTTAGAGGATAGGGCGTACCTGTTTCCTAGAGTCTGCCTAAAATGCTAAATATGACGTGCTCCACCTGTATGAATCATGTACAATTTTTGTGATAACTGGTGAAAACCAAAGGAGATAAGAAGTATTTAAGGCAGGCTCGTGAATCAACCAAAAGAGCATGCTGATATGGCTGCCCCTTCTTCTCCCCCTTTGACCACCAATTACTTTTACAGCTTTTTATTTTCCACATTTCAGCAAATATGTGTATTTTTTCTGCATGCGGGCAACTGGTTTACGGGTTGCTGATGGTGGCCTGCCTTGCGCTGACAGCCGTCGCCACCTTTACCAGTAGCTGGTCCGAAGTCAAAGATCTCCCACATGGTCCCCATTTCGGTATCATGCCGTTTGCGTGTGTAACGAGTTCATCAGGGATAACCTGCCATGCTTGGTGGGATGTAAGTATTTTAGATATCGCTATTAATTCAAATATGTTGTCAGAACGCTGCTACGTGGCTTCGTGCTGTGGCCGTCATGATGTGTTTGGCTTTAGCCTTAGAAATCATAGCACTGGCTTGGAATCTTTTCACTTGGTAATGTTTTGAAATTATTTAGACTCATGTGACCATTTCAGTTTTGCGTGTTGTTGCAAAAAGTGGCTGATTCACCCTCTGTCTCTCTTCGCCATCCTCATCACATTGTTCCTTCTAGCGTCTGTAATCGTATACGGCGTCAACAATCACAATGCCATCCCTATCTCTAAAGGAACAGTCCAGTTGGGATGGTCTTTCTGGATGGCAGTAGGAGCCCTGGCGTGTGGAGCAGCCGACGTATTGGTGGGAGCACTGACAGTCTTCCTTGGAAGACACCATCTGTAATTGTTATCATAGTCCTTGACGTGTATGTACTTTCTGTGAAACGGTCCATTAATAAACTTTCAATCATATCTCACTTCTTTGACAATAGGAGTTTTATGTGGATTGGCAATGGTTTGATCAAGAGCTTCATGGAGGAGTCTTTCTTATCTTTATAATATCCGTTGTCAGCCGGAGAGCGCGAGATGCTCACACAGTTTTGACTTCAAATCTCGCTGTGCTGTATAAATGCACAACATAGAAACAGACCTGCAGATTCTTTTATTTTGTCTATCGTTGAGACATCGACAGATGAAAAAAAGCTGTAGTTTGTGCAAAACAGGCAAAACAAAATATCCCAGGAGTAGTTAGCAAGAACGCTAGCAACTGCCAACTCCATGCTCATTAAAATAACTATTCTGCCCAATTACGTTCAAACAGAAGCTATATTTACAGGATAACTAACGAACAATATCCAGGACGACCTCATACTTTCCATATCTAAATTATAGTATCACGACAATACACGCTTCTCAATTGGTTTCTTGTGCCCCCAAGAAAAGGTAATAATATAGGACTAGGAATGACAAGGAGTCTTACTGAAGCATTAACTAACTGGTGTATCAAAAAAAAAAGATATGACGTCTCCTTAACAAGATAAGTAAGGGATATAAATGCTGCAGGTGAATCAGTTCAGGAACTCGGGTGTGATATGGACTCTGCCAGCTCCTAGTCCAAATGGGTCTTTATGGACTCTTAATTCATATCAAACCAATTTCGCGACTGGCGAAGTGTCATTTCCCTGCAGTATTCATCCTGTAACGCCTTTCTCCCTTTTTTCCAATCACTACAACTCAATTTTGTCCAGTCCCACGCTCTCGCGTCTTGTATAGTGGTAGCTGAGCTTTAGCCGGACTGTTTCACGCTTCTTCTTGCCTTCTTTGCCCTAAAATATTTGTTCCTTCACGACAAACCGTTGTTCAATTCTGAATTTACACAGAGGTTAAGTTAAGTTTTCAGTAAAAATGTGTTTGTCTATGCTAGGGCAAATTATATATGGGCTAGTTATGTTAGCGTCTTTCGTTCTCACTGCAGTCGCCTTGTTCACACCCGGTAGGTGAAACAACTACTGCCCCCGCCAAACAGGAGAGTCTAGGATGGACAATGGATCAAGCTACCAACAAAGACGCCGTGTATTCAAAAGGAGAAGGCCTCATGTCCTACTCGTGTGCAAAGTTCTTCAAAGGTGACAATTGTGACAATTGGTGGGACGTAAGAGATACATCTAGCTACTTTCTATGGAAGTCTTTAGGATATTCCCAGCTGGCAGCATGTCTGTATCGTCTGTATGTGGATCGCATTGTTTGCTGAAGCAGCTGCCCTTGTCTGGAACCTTCTTACCATGTCTCTATTTTCATTTTTATTTAATCTAAATCATTTCAGGCTAACGTGCTGCTTTAAGAAGTGTTTACTTCACCCGATCATTCCTCTCGCTTTAATCAGCGCTATCCTCCTTGGTATCAGTGTTATTGTTTACGGGGTCAATGGTAAGGAGTTTGTGATTTATGGCGACGTCAAGGATGGAATGACAACTCCCTTTGCCCGCGAACAGAAGGGCCAGGTTGATATTTTCAATTTTTGTGATAAGAGGTCATTTACAGCTAGGATACTCATTCTGGCTAGCTGTGTGTGCCCTGATCTTAGCAGCTGCCGACGTCGTCATAGGGGTTGTGACTGTTTTCTTTGCCTCGCTTTGCTGTTGAATAAATCGATGAATAAACACATTTGAACAGGAAGCTTTATCACGGGAACGTCTCATCGATTTTAGTGGAGGTGATAGGAGTCGTGCTGCTATCATTCCAGGCATCTACGGGGACACACGCATTCACCTCCACTGGAAACACCTTAGTTATCTGTTTCTACAGTCACCCCCACCGGCGCGCAATCCCCTAGCCGTCATCCTCCTTGTGGGGGCGAACTGTCTAATTCTTCTCGACGGAGCAAACTGCCTGAACAGAGGGGGAAAAGGCAACCCTGGCATCCCTGGCAGAGGCATCCCTATTCCTGGATTATATGGATCTAATGGATATAAAGGCGGCAATCCAAGTAATGGAGCGAGCATCGTCGCCCATGGCGTCTCAAGAGCCAGCTGAATAAATGATTATCTGTTTCCCTTTCATAGATCCACGTTAGAATTGACTCCCCATCCTAATAATGGATTATAGTTAAGATTCATGTTGAATCCTAGACCTCCAGTCGACACGCCCACTCCAGGACCTAGAAGAAAAATGAGTAGGGCAACAGACCCCTCACCATAAAGATACGGATTATACGGAGACATGGGCACTGGAGGGTAGGGGGCACCTGGCAGGATACCTGGAAGGAAGGGTGGAATTATAGGAGTTCTCGGAGTTGTTGGAGGGGCAGTTGTGGGTGCTGCAAAAACGTCGTAGCTCTCCGTTGCTGGCTATAATTCTTCCTTTGTTTTGCAATAAAATGTTGCAAACTTGCCTGTAATGGATCGAAAGGTCTTTCTTTTTGAACGACGCATTGTGTATTGGTTGCGTTGAAGCATTCATAACGAGGATTATTTGAGATCACAGGAATGCAGGCCCAAAACAGCTGATTCGTTAGTCATGTTCCGCAGTTTACCTGACGACAGAAGTCGAACACGAAGCCTCTTCTACATTGCCAATAGGAAGCCCTTCCAAAGCTGCAGTAAACAAAACGACTGAATGTGTGAAAAGAGGCAACAAAAATAGTAATCACCTGCAGTCGTCCCGGTTCGCCTGGGTATAATCTGCTCCTCCGCTTCTGCACTCATACTCAACTGTGTTCTTCTACTTGTTTAACTGTGGCGTTTCTTACCGACTACACATGTTGAAAGTGCAGTTCCTATTGAAACAGAGATGATAGAAAGAAACAGAAGGGAACACATTGCGCAATAGGTAGCCGTTTTGGACTAAAAACAACTGGCTGGCTCAGTCGGTCCATTTGAATAATACAATGATTCCGGTTCACGAACTGGCTCGATGACATATAGTACACAGCATAACATGAAAATTCCCTCGGTTTCCAAGATGTCAAAAGCTCTCAATGTGAATTGCGAATGTCATTTGCGGTGTTGTCGTAATTGACACAATGGGGTGGTGGTAGATGCTCGCATCAGCACGGCTAATTTGCCATTTATCCGGAGATGTGGATCATTCTTTCGTTTACGTTAATTGAGCCAGTGTATGAGTGGGGAAGTGGACGTAAGAAAGTAATCCTTGGTTCATTTCTTTGGCCTTCAGCGTTGCTCATTTTCTCCGGCCTGTTTGTTACTTATAAAAGGGAGTATGAATCACATCACTCTTGTTGTCATAAATATCTTTGAGTATCTTATTTCGAAGTATGGAAGGCACTGAGCCGTGTTCAATCAGTCACAACATGATTCAAGCACTGGCCAGACGAGTTCGCCGCCCTTTTTATCCATGTTCATGTGATGCATCTCGGCTTTCTGAAAGCTATCATGGTACTGATTCAAAATTGTAAGGAGAGGCGCCACATGTGCGAGACACGTACAAAGAAAGTCAAGTGCGGGCCTAATTTATGGTTCATATGTGACAAGCCGATAGTTTGAATATTTCCTTTAACCCTTCACAGCCAGTTCCGGTCCAATTGGACAATGGGTACAAGCGCTTCTGCCAATATCTTAATACTAATTAGATTCGCACCTCCATTCTCCTCCCAGCTCTTAACACCCTGTTCCTTCTCTGTGAACATGGGAAAGCAAATATTTCCGGTTACCTAAAGGATAGTAACCGCCACGCTGACCATTGGCACTGTCGCTTTTATTATGGGGACTTGGGCGCTGTTACTCCGACTGTGACCTGTGTGAATGAACCCTCACACTAGTTTCAACAGCTACTTTTAATGTAGCGAACGGTACCTCGGGTTATGATACCCCATTTCCGGTACTAGCCTCCTGCTGGGAGGGCAGGCTTACGTGACACGGTCCTAATTAATCCACTCACTCCTTGACAGGTATGTATCCCAAGTTGCCATTATGTCGTCGGCCCCCTGGTATGACAAAGTGTCAAATCCAACACAACCCGGATCATCATTACATGCCTTTCTACCCGCGTCATTGTGTCAAAAAGTTAATTTAAATTAACTCTTTTCTCAGAAAACAATGTGAATTATAACTACATTTTGGAATCATCGGAAAGGGTTGCGACCTGATCCGCCAGAGCCATTTTCGGATTACCTGTTAATATGACACCGCGAATCCCTTTTAGCTGACCTCTAATTAATGAAAGTCAGCCGATTAGGGTGCCCGAGCAACACATTTACAGATCATTCACGTAATTTAGCCGAAAAGTGTCGGTCTCTGGTGGAGTTCAAGCCTGATTACGCCCTAATGTATTGGTCACTCGGGGGCGTCCCTCCTCAAAAACCGTTTCCTCTACAGGGGCTGTTATTTTAACGCCAATGTCAATTTGCGCTAATCGCCGCAATCGTTCCTCCTGGTGCTGACTCCTCCAAAAAAGAAGTTCACCACTTAACTGATACATTTTACCATAACAGACGTCACTTTCTTATTATTTTAACTAATGAAATTTGTTCCACTTGATCTTCCCGACCTCCGGCTTAAAAAGGCGGCTTTTGTATTCTGTTCAACCAATTAGAATTATATCCTCGGTATAATATATATTCAGATAATTAGCCTAATCGAAGCCTTTGGTGGGTCGGCCATTTGTGGATATCCTACGGTAACAGGGGCGGGATCCCACCCAAAAGCTGTTCTGTCTTCTCATCCTTAGACACATTTTCTCAAGACGGTCTCCTCCCCTTTCTATTTTTCTTTCCCCTTGGACACATTTACCACATCAACTACTGTGTTATCACCTGTCTAAATTAAGTAAAACACAAAGCTGACAATAATCCGGCAGTGGAAAATAAACTGCTTCAGTGATTTTCATCTTCGCCCTACAGACCTCTTATTCTATATATTTCCTGTTCTGCTCTTGCTTTCCCATGAATACAGACTAATTTCAGATGTCAGAGAAACTTTCCGATAGTGTTCTGTGTAAAGTTGAACCGAGTGACGTCGAAAATAATATGACCACTGAGGATGTAGTTATGACTAAAGGCAAATTCAATATTCTCGACCTTTTGGACAGCGGAAATAAACAGTGAGTTATCCGTCTCCAAAATTAGACTGCCTTTTAATATGAAAATAGGGGCTAAGACATTGTCAAGTTTAAAAGACCTATGATCAAGTATAAGAACATTTCTTTAGATCCCACGGATCTCCGTCAGCCTCTTCGGATGGCCAGGACAGTGACAATCCGGCTGTTCCCATGTTCGACCCACGATTAGCACTACCTCAGCTGGCAGCTCTCATCCACCATGGCATTCTCCCCGGTGTCGTTCCCATTGCACCTTCCTTGACACATCCAGGACTGCCATTTCTCCCGTGGATGCATTTTCAGGCTCTGACTAGATCTGAATCTTCTCAGAATATCCTTCCAGGCAAGTAGTCAAAATTGTTGGGGTAGAGCTAGTGGGGAAGGCTCAAATTATCTTTCCTTATTGAGACCATGAGTTCCTTTCACACCTTCCCGTTACTCAATGTGACCTCGCGATCTCTTCCAATTAAACGGTGCCGACTGTTGTGATCTTTATGCAGAAGGCATCTAATCCTTGGTGGTCTCCGATTGCAGCGCTCTTGAAGATGGTCTTGCATATATTCTCTTTCTCTGGCCCATCCTAATTGGCATACTGTTCTCGCGGTGCCCGGATTGACCCCAGAAACAAAGGCAAAAGTGCGTACAGTCCATCTAATTAAGGAGAGTCGGGCGGCAAAAGAAACCGTTGGCATAAGAAAGTATTAGATAAGGATCGACCACCCACTAGGCAAATTAGCTTTGTTTTCATACTTCCGTACATTCCTTTGCCAATAATCGGTCGCTTGGGGTTGTGCCGCCAAAGGCAGTTCACACCTGACAGATGCTACCTCTTCCTCTCGCATAAACTGCGTAGCAAAGGGAATCCGGGAGGAGGAAAGCAGTCTCGAGCCATTAGGGCTTCTTGGTTTCCAACCCATATAACAACTAATTCGGCCACATTAGATCAAGACGCGCAAATAGACGCCTTTTCTCGACAAATTACGGCACAAACGATGTTTAACGAAAACTGGGAAATCTGCAGGGGCCTTTAAGTGAGCGGTCATCCGTGACCACCTCGCATCATTTAAGTGGTTCAACTCAAAACTACTTGAAATTGACCGAGCCAGAGAAAAATATGACGGAATCGGTACCATTGAACACTCTATATTATATCAACCACGCATCAAAAATTGTCACCGAATGGGAATTAGGTGTATTCTGTGCATTACGATGTGGTCAGATCGGCAGAAATTTTAGTCTAATTTTCAAAATAGATCTAGCGGTTATTTTTCAATCGTCCCGGAATACATGATTGACTTTTAACAAGAGAGCTACCGTATACATCTGGCAGGGGATAATAGCATGTTTTGGCGACATCTAATTGGTGCGATGCCATCTTGGAAATGATGTGAAGACTCTTCCATTCAAATTAATTACGAGCCGTAATCCATAGGAAAATATTGTCTCACTATGAGTACCCTGATTACTACCGTATGCTATGAAAAGATTGTTTTTTCAGACACGAACTCGAAGGCGAAGGGGGAACATGCACTTTCAGGCATGCGTGATGAGGTAGAACTGATTCTATAGGTGTTGAAGATTTTTGATTTGTAGAACAAGGATGTTACACGAGAGAATAGAAGCTCAATGGGAGGAAGCCCCTTGGATTCAGACGTGGAGGAGGACGAGGAGGAGAACGGAGAGGGGAGAGGCAGCGACGACGACGGCCACCACGATGTTAGCGGGTCGGGCCGGAAGAAGAAGACCAGGACAGTGTTCAGCAGACATCAGGTGACGCCACCTGCTCTTATATGTTACCCAAATGTTAGGTCTCCCAATTGGAAATGACCTTCGATCAGAAACGCTACCTGAGCAGTGGAGAGAGATCTCACCTAGCACAGAGACTTCACTTGACAGAGACACAGGTGATCTACCCGCTCACCCTTACAAATCTCTTTCCAGGTTAAAATTTGGTTCCAAAACAGAAGAAACAAGTTCAAGAGACAGTCAAACACCGGCGAAGAAAGCGGCCTTCAAATGCATAGATCCAGTATTTTTGGTAATCTTCCAACAGATCGTATGCCATCCCTACCACCACAGTAAGCACAATATTTGGTCAGTAAGTAACGCTCATTCAGCTTGATCCCCGCCGTGTCCTCGTCGTTGGCACTGCGTCCAATGTCTTTGTCGGCTCCACTTGACCCCCAAGCCGCAGCTCGACTCAACCAGCTTCTCTTCACTTATGGAGTCTCACCTTTGGCAGTTGCCCAGGCTCACAACCTTGTGTAGAGACCTTCTACTCTAATCTCACCAGCCCTAATTGCTATTCCATACCTCTTTCTGTATAGTGTGTGTCACATTGAACTGTCTTGCCTGTCCTGTCTTTAAAATTTCCATCGTGATGACTTTATCCTTGCAAACTAATAAATACTTCCTTATATTTCAAAACTGGCTGTACTATGGCCGGTGACCACCGTCGGTCCAAGTTCCATCTCATCATCGGCCATCGTTCTTTATCAAAGGTTTCCTATGCCGAAGTCCTTTGTGCCTCATCCTCCTTTTGCCCCTCTATGGCACCGCGCCGACACATAAAATTTGAGTTCGCGCCAAGAGTTTATCAGAGCTTCCCTTCCAGAAATACTGAGAACCATTCAGTCCACTTAACACGGTGTGTCTTGACTCTCGTTTTGCAAAGCTGTGTGACTTTAGTTTATTTCTCTGTAACGGCTCCTTTGACACCGCTTGGTTTTCAACAACAAACGTGGGGAGATCTTTTTCTCTCGTACTCCAGAGCTCAAATTTCCTTGTAACTATCGACTAGAGTGTAATCTTTCCATCTCTAGCCTTTTCTTAGTGTATTACACTGCTTCCTTGAGGTGTTAGGTCAAAATTGGGTTATCATTTATGATCACGGACAATGAAGAATGGTGTAACAGCTAGAAAGAGTCACAAGCTCTGCGGCAGAGGTGGGATAATGAATGGTGGAAAACACCTGACGCCCAAGCGATCATCTCGAATCGCTTGGTTTCTTCCATGTCCCCCGCTTTTCAAACTTGTCTCGGGCGGGAACATTGTCTGCTTGGGAGAGAAGGACACTTTGACACGAAGGGGTCACTCTCAACTCTTGCGTTCTCATATTGTCTCTGCTCTATTAGCTGAAGAATAAATTGCGGACACGGATCATTAACTCAAAAACGACGCCAATCAATCGTAAGCCCGTTGTTTCTTTGGGAGCTTTGCTCGTCTAACTGGCAAACAATGGAAGAAATACCGCGGGAAGGCGGTTATGCTCTCTACTCTTTTATTTGCTGACATCTTGTCACAGGATATCTCAGACAGGTTATCGACTTTCAAAAATAACCTTTCGCATGCTCTAATAAGTTCTAAGGCTGATAAGCGCTCGCTGAACATACGGATTTTAAGCCGTTGCTTCTGAGTGATTAGTTGACCGGACAAGCTGCCGCCGAAAAAACGGCTTCGCCCTCATTTACACCCTCGTCCTCCCATATGATTTGTCCATGCTTTTGCAGGAACCTTTACGGCTTGTTTTCTATGTTAGTATGGGTCAAAAACGGCTATAAAGGGAGACCTTAGCCGGCCCTGGGTGGTTTCATATTTCCATTTCTTGCTTATTTGTCCATCTTCCTTCAATTTCCATATTTTGTCTTCGTTTCAGATGTGATCTTTAAGATCTTTTGCCCAAGAAAAGCCTAGAGCTTACAGCACCCGTATGACTGCGCAGTCACAAAGTGTGTGAGCATGGAACCTAGGTCACCGGTGCTTCCGGCGGCGGAGTGTCTGATCTGGCTGGGCGCATATGCTTAACGGTGGTTGGTGTTGATCTCAATCAATTTGGCGCCATTGCGTTCATTTCGACACTTTCGGTCATGATTAATAACCTACACTGCCTACTCCGTCTACTTCTTATCTCCTTCCCCGTATTTGTAAAAGTCACCGATTAATGTAAGGCCAACCTGTCGAGCTGGTAATAATCCATCAAAAAAAGAGGCAGGTGATCAGTTGCAACAGGTGCGCAAGATGCCATGTGGAGTTGAGTCGGTAGACAAACACTCCAGGGTGTCGTCGTGTGCTAATGACCGTCGAGGCTAATCTTCAGACGTCTTATGCAAATTTGCCTGTACCCTAGCTTACCTACAGCGCAGCATCGATTGATGGCCGGCTAGATTAGTCATAAGCACTCGGCCCCAAAACAGACTCTCTTTTATCATCTGCCGTCGCCCACAAACAGTACTGACCAATCGTTTTTTCCCTGCCCACTCGCCAATCGCTCCCCTTTTCCCTCCTGTGGTCAATTGTTTTAGTCTCAATTTGTCGGGGCTCCCGGGCTCTGCGGTCAAGTAATTGGTTCCATCATTTTCTGTTTAATGTCCCCTGCGTACTCATTCCAAAGGCCATTTCGTTTGAAGAAGTTCCATGCCGTGCTGCTCACACTTTTGGTCAAGGAACATTGTATACTGGTGACCCTGTTTTGCCTTCAGAACCTGACCAACCTCTCGTTCCCCGAGAGAGATCGAAGCTTTCTTCCAATTCGCTTGCTTAAATTGAGGAGAGCCATAACAACAATTGGTTCCGCTCATTCCATAGCTAAACTGTGGGAGCGAGACGTAAAAACGATTGGAATAGTCCACGGCCACTCCAATATATGTGCCCGTGCTGCCCTTTCCGTTCGCTATCGTGTGAAATACCATCCACCAGTTGCAATGACCAAATACCATTCGGAATGCAAAACAAAGCGAAACATTATTGACACCTTATTCTGTTAGGTGATAGACGTTTTCAATTGCATATTGCTTTCTCGACTTTCTTGGCCTATTTCCGCTTTGACCGCAAAGTGAACCTGTCGATCAAACTCATCTCAAACAGATTACACTAGTGCGTTCGGTCCTTCATTATTTTCTCAAAGTTTGACTGCCCGCTTCCTGGCCGACTGAAAATTTTGCTTGCTATCGCACGGACGATTAGGAAATAATACCGTTGACAGGCGCGAAATTTGCACCTTCCTGGAGCCGGCGGTGGTCTCTTCTACTCCTATTGATCACGGCCTCGATCAGGTGTTTCCTTCCTTCCGGCTATTTCATGGTCAGCGTCGCTTCGCCGACTGACATCTGTCTTTTTATTACTGGCTACCGGCTGATAGCGGTGCCTGTTGCGTAACCCGCGCAGCGCATGACTTACTATCCAAAAGAGTGAGAGCGGACGAGAGCCACCTGCGATATCAAATGCATTGGCCTCCTCTGCCCCCGTGCCTTACGCATCTCACCCTCCTCACGCACTTGACATCTGCCTGGGAGAAAGAATGCTACCACCAGAAAAACTATTTCTGCGACATTCCATTCTTATCTGTTTCAGTAGCAATGGCGACTCATACAGCAACATTCAACTTTTTGTCGGACATGACTTATAATTTGTAACAATCGTACAGTCCTTTACTACTCCACTACGGCCAGCTTCTTTTGGCACCTTTCCCCCAAATTATGATAATTAGGTTGCGCATTTATAAGCCAACCCATACGGCCAATTAAGGAGAGCCTGTGCAGGTGTTGGCTCTCCTTTTTGGTGCTCCTCATGTTACTCTCTGTATCCTGGCCCTGCTCATTTCCATTACGTATATGAGTAGGGCAATATATCCTCGCTGCCAATTGCCGGCAGCAGAACCCACAAGGGTTGCCCTGGTTTATACTGTCCTGATAAGCTCCATCGATTTGGTCAACAGTCTGCTAGTTTGATTCATCTTTTCCTTTTTGGTCACGCTTTCATTACCCATCCTCGCCAACTCAATGAAATCTATTTAGAATGCGGTTAATCTACCTCACCATTGGGTTCTTATGCCTGTTCAGTGCCAGCTATGCCCAGTCCCACGACGAAGAAGAGTCGGTGCACTTTGAGGGTAGTGCAAACGCACCGTCCGACGACGAGGACATCATTGAAGAGGTCAGTATAGTACTTAAAACAATTACCACGTTGTGAAATACGGTACAAAGAGTCTAATTTATGCACTTGATAAGATGCCTTTCGGTCGTGACCCACAAATTTACGATGCCATACTGAACTTTGCACGAGATTATTTTATTTGACAGTATGAGTACATCAGCAAACTTTTAACCAGGGCATCAACAAAGATCAGTTTATTACAGGGCTCGGAGGTCTTAAAATTATTACAATTTCCAATTCCTTCGTCACTACCGGATTCCTTTGTAACATCTTTGCATACCACTGACAACCAAATCCAAAATTCTGAGCAGCTTCTTTTGCAAAGAAAAAGAATGCTTTGCTGCAAAAAAAAACAACATTTAAGGCACAAAGAGATAGATACCTGGATTTGGACATTTTAAACTTTACCACAAAAGTTTTCAGAGCTCTGGACTGCCTCCTGATCTCAACTATGCCACTAGCCCAGTTATGCCTAAACTTACAACTACTCCTTTGACCACCACAACCACGCGTGAACAGCCCACTACAACCCATCCCCGAATGACTACAACTCTAGTGAAACAACACAAGGTAGGAATCTCTATAGTCTCTTCTTAGTAACTGCACCTAGGTGTCTCCTTATCAGACGACAACTCGAATCAGTACCCGTGCTCCCGAAGAGGAAGAGAACAAGTCGAGCTTTGGGGGTTTTATGAAGAGTGGAATCATCATCGGTATGGTGATCATCCTCATCACCATTTTCATCGGAATACTCCTTATTGTATGCTGTTGCAAAAGTAAGCTATTCCCATCGTTTCTTTCATAGTTTTGTGTTTGCAGAGCAAAAAGAATACAGGCCTGCCAAGCAGATGGAGAGTTAAGAGAGCAGACGGTGTAAGGATATCAAGATAGTTCACTTACTAGTATTCCCGGTCTCATGTGCTATGGCCAAAGTGGCTCATGTATTATTTAGATTTGTTGTTGTTGGCAACTTGTATTGCGCCATTGTACACGACGTGTCATGTATGTGTTTGGTTGTATTGCTTTATGTTTTTTTTCACGACTTGTTTGACAAAAATTATGCAAAGTATTTCACAGAATAATAAAGTACGCAAGATTTCTGTATAACATATATTTCTATATATGTGTAGACCGCGTCATCAAACTGCAAAACAATTTGCCCAAACAGAATAAAACAAAAGGAAGGCGCAAGCATTGTACGAGGAAGGAAGGACTTTTCTCAGTCGTAGCCCTGTAAAAACAAGGCAGGTGTGACGCGAGGAAGACGGCTTATAACTTGGGAGATATCCCTTTCCTGGGCTGCTTATTCGCATCGCCCTCGTCTCCTGCCATTTTGATTCGTCCAGCTAAGAAGCCCCAGCGTCTAAAGTCAGTCGAACTCATCTAGGTCTGCCACTACGTTGTTCATCGGGATTATGTCCGGAGGAGATCGACAGGAACTGATCTCTAAGTACTGCCAGTGTTGCAACTTCTCCTAACTCCGTTTCTTGATTCTTTAGTTCTTTCTGCAACAGCTAAAATAGTAATAGGTGATCTCATTAAGCAAAGTAGGTCCGAGAGACGTATCTATATTTCATCTCCAATGACAGTGGACAAAAGGGATTAACATCTGAGTGCGCTCGAATAGCCAGAAACCCCTCCTTGGAGATTTCAGCCGTGTACTTTCTTCATAATCATAACGGGTCGTCTCCTGGCTCTGGCTGCTCTTAAATGTATTTTACGTAAGCATAACGGCCGGAACTGCGTGCTTCCTCTAGAGAGAGACTTGTCTCTTCCAAATTGGCAATTTCCCATCTTTCCCGTGATTGGCAGCATTACATAAACTATAAGTAATGCTACACAAGTAGACCAATCTGCCCTTTCCATAAATACATTGGGATCAGTCTGGGTTGCGAAAAGTGGTCGGAAGTTCCTCAGATCATCCATTAACAGTTGCGGGGTTTCCTCCTCCGGTAGCGTCGAATTTGGTTTCCGGAACGCGGTGCTCATCTCTTCCCGTGCTTATTTCCGCATAAGGCTAGCCGCTCCGTTAACTGCGTTACTTTTGTCCTCATTCCAGAAGAACATTATCTGCAACCGGCTGTCAGCATATTCAGAATCAATTTAAAATTCCATCTTGGAGCTTAATCTTCTTTTCCACTATAATCGTGCTCTATTTTACGGAAAACAAACGCTAGTCTTAGATTACTGCAACGATCCTGAAATTTCTATACACTTCGTTTTACTACCTGAACACTCCTTTTGCTATAGGATGAACTAAAGTTACTCCTGTTGGTATGCACTTACACAATCCTACACTGCCTTAACCTTTATTTCGCATTAATTGATATAATGTGGCGGGGAGTAATCTTTACGAGAGAAAGAAATCCCAAATCCTCGAAATTAATCCTCGGGTAATCCTCACTGTTACCAGGAGGGGATTGATTAGAGAAGCCGTAAAGGCATCAGCCACTGGCGGTTTCACTAATCTCCGCTTATTAGACTCACCTGCCTCATCCCCCAAAATCTGTCACGCTTCCCCTAACTATCGATTACGAACTTCTCTTTTTTCCTAATGTCAATGTGTGAGTGTTTCGTTTATCCTACTTTGCCTTGTCCACACAAACAGCTTGCCTAATTGTCTTACTGTACCCCCCACAGTAGCTGCGATGTACGTTTAGATACACCTCCACCCATAGGGCTAATCCCTTAGATTTTTTGAATTTCCCATGAAAGAGGTTCTACGACAGCAGCTGTCTTAGTACAGGTGTTGATATGAAGGGGAATGAAAGGGATGTCCAGGGAGACCAATCAGCTGTGTTACACTTTTCACTCCAAAAGATGGACCACCCAAAATGCCTCTATTGTTTAAGTCTGGCAGTCTATATTGAATTGCATCCCTCGTCTGTTCCACTGCTTCTATTATTAGAACGAAATTCTTTGGTAGACCGACCCAGAGTCTAGCTCGTCGAACACTGCGGACAAGAAAGAGCAATTATTCGAGGTGGTCTAAATGGTCCCCTCCTTACTTCTTGTTGTCCCTTCCCCCCCCCCCCCCCCCCAAATTACGTTAAGCAAATCAACTGCTGAACTTATTTTTTTCCGGTCCATTGCCCAAATTTAATTAATTCTCCTTGCTCTCAGAATACCTTGTGAGACATGAAAAAATGTGCATAAAAATGACGAAATAAAGTCTGGTCCGCTTCCTTTATCCTCTGATGTTATCCTTTATCCCCCATCGAATCATCCTTGCCACACTCGTCTGTATCTCACATGTCAAGGGTGTTTTTCAAAAGAGGAGACCTCTTCTACCTTCCCACTTGTTATAGTTTGTCTTGCTCTTCCTATTTTTAATTCGTCTCTCCTTTGCCGTTCTTTCCTTTCTAATGTGACATGTCTTTCAGGGCGCGATGCCCACGAGCCGTGACTCGTCCATGGATACTGCTGATCGGTGAGTCATGTGTTCATCCCCTTAGGACCGTAATGCGCATACAAATTAGGGAAATTTAAAGGGAACGTTCTGTGGAGCATCATGACATATCTGTTAGCACGTATTCAGACAAAATTCCATAACAATTGTCATATTAATTATGAAATTTTTTTTAGTCTTCTTATTTACCTACTCGAAATCTGTTTTGGACTCTAAGAATTTCCCTTTCCAAGTCAAAAACAATTACAACAATAAGGGTTTCCCAGGTGTCAATAACGTCTTTCAGATATCCGTTCGGGTATACAACAGAACTTTCACGAACAGAGCCATCGGCCAACACGGCCAAACGACTTCGTCAGAGACTTCAACGGCAGCAGAGCGGGCAGTCGGGTACGTAGCTTCTCAGTTTCTTTTTCAATTTATCGCTGATCCCGGCAGAAATATGAGACGTCACCCACATTGCTGGGCATTTGTGGTGACTAAAATCAGAAAAGAGAAGAATAAAGAGAGAAAAAAAATCAGCGTGGGCACCTGAAGCGACATCGCTCACCAACGTGCCATTAGCGTAATATGTCCCATTGCTGTGGGGTGCAAATGACATGTAAATGCGTGCGCATTTATGCCACCTATCTCTCGGCCGCTTGTCTTTTCTTAACATCAAAACTTTTGTTGCTAATGCATTGTACCGTGCCCAAATCCCCAAATGTAGAGGTTCCTATGAGTGTTTTCAGTTGCAGGTCTGTCTGGACGCCGATACACTGGGGAGAGTAGCGAGTGCTCCTCGCTGGTTGGCACGCCCACCGACACCGGAAGATCGTTCACCTTCGGAGGCGCAGCTCAGAGGGTCATGCGCGAGAGGTTCCTTATTTTACAGATCTACTTTCCAACCGGAACCTGTTTACCCCGCACGTTATGTCGCGTGCTAAACAGAACTAGGCTCAGATAACGTAATTCATTCTAAGGAAGTCCTCCTTCGTGAACCCCCGGTCATTTTAAAGTGCCACCTCCTCTATATGAGTCTGTTTCTTAGTATTTGACACGAAAATATGGTGTTCGAACCCATTTTTAGTTGCAATTTGCTTGTGAAGAAATTGTCAAGCCTGCCAAAACAGGAACAGCTGAGACCCCTGTTTGTACTCTCTAGTTCTTCACAAGAACAACAAAATAAGAACGCGCAGCTTGTTCTCTGTTAATTCTCTTTAGCTTTTACGCAGTGTCGAGTACCAACTTGCCTAAACAAGATATATTTTCCCCGTTCGAGTTGCAGTGAATTGCATAAAGTGCAAGCCAAAAACACAGGCTCGTAAACTAATGAAAGACGCTGCAAATCCAAAATTACGTTTACCCACCCTCATTTGAAACTATCCCTGACATTTACCCCATTTCATATTACGTCTTTTTAGAGATGATCGAAAACCATCCGTCACCCAGAATCTCTCTGAGATCATGCTAGAAGTAGCTTTTTTTCTTTATCCACAGTTATCCCTCATCTTTAGGCCATACATTTTGAAGATGGAAATTTGGTGGAACGACTGCTTGCTGCTCATAATTCCAAGCAGCCTATGTCAACGTCCCCGAGTATAGGGAGCACTAACACTTTAACTGAATTGGCCCAAAGGAGACACGGAGCCGGTGCTCACAGAAGGTCCAACGCGAGCAGTACCGTGTCAACCCATTCCGGTGGCAGGTATGTCACTCACATAACAGCTCCTTTTTATGGAACAATACCAAGGCGTAGATCATATCTCTTTATTTTGTTATTGTAGGTCAACTTGCGCTGTCATGAATACTCTTCACATGGCAGTGGCACACAAGCAAAGAGACATTGCTGAACTTCTGCTGAAAAGCGGCTATGATCCCAATGCCCCAGCTCAGTGCCATTGCAAAGGGAACTGTACCGCTACTGGGAATATCCCTCTTCAATCCATCATGCCTAGGTTAGTGTCTAATTATTTCGAGACGTTTTATAGTTCAAGAACACATTCTATGACCGCTGAACTGTGTTCCATCTGTTCACAACTCCGGGTGGTGTCTATTGTGGATCAAACGCCGCTAGGAGTAGCAGTCAGGGCGCAAAGCAGCGAACTCATTGCCCTCCTAATAGCCTATGGAGCTGATGTGAATCTCGGTTGGGTTTCAATAAGGAAGTGTTCTAAGGCGAATTCAGGCGACGAAGACGGGAATACGCCGCTGTTGATAGCTGTTCGAGAATCGCCGCTATCTTGGAATTGCCTCCACACTTTGTTGTTCTTTGGAGCACGGTAGATATCATAATTTATTTTTTCTAAGATCTGTATCAGGGTGGAGCATAAAAACCTTCGAGGGATATGTGCTCTTGACTTAGCTCCGGAGCTGCGAAAGATGCAGAATACGTGCGTGGAAGAGCTTTTCAAAGCGGCTTGTAGTGGGGATTCGGAACCACCTTCAAGAACAACACCAGGGCCTATGCAAAAATGGAACAGACTTCAAGTTGACAACGGTGAGACATAAAATATCCCGCCCTCTGGGGAAAATAGTCCATTCTTTCTTGGAACATTGCTACTAATACGATTTCCTCGAACCGCCCTCTGCAGATAGCAGAGAACCGGATCAAAGATCAAAATTATAGTGTCGCAAGGAGAGCGCAGCCTGTCCAAAGCTCCTCTGTCTCCTAAGCCTTCCGCTGCTCCATCAGTCTCTACCTGCAGCATGTTGGAAACGGGGTCTGCTAAAGAAACTGCTCGAAGAAAAAGTTTAGTCTCTTTACAACTACACAAGAAGCCGAAGAATGCTAAAGAGAGTAAGTGCTGTTTAAATATTCAGGGTAGCGTACCATTCAGCTCCTATGGTAGATTGCGTCTCTTGGGAACAGGCTTGGGAACTTTTGAAGAAGATGGCAGCTAATCCCGAGTGTCTACAGACAATTGTGGTATGTTCTTTAACGAAATATTTAACAATTACTGGTGCATTTAGCTGTCGCTGACGAAGTTTCTTCCTCAGATGGAGAATTCTTCGTGTAATGTTGATCGGGAAGTGTTTGACGCGCATATGGGCGGGCTACTCCATCGGATGATTTTAGTACGTTGCTGGCGAGAACAAAGCATTTTACTTAATTTAGACTGCAATAAACGACTATGAGAACCAAACTCCGACGTATAAGAAAACAAAAAAGCTCCAACTGACCTGGTTAATGAGCGAAATGGCGACATTCTGCTTCACCTTCCTGCAGAAAAGCGGAACTAGTAGACAGTTCTCTGCGTTGAGTACACTGAACAAGGTTATTGAACAACATTTATAATTAATTTATAAATATTCAGATCATCGATGCCGGGTTAGTACACGACTTGTTCTCTTTCAACGATGTCGTATTCCATTCATCCCGGATTCTCAACAGATCACACGCTTTCGACAACGACGAGCCACCTTCTCCCTGTAGGGTGTTTTTTTCTTTTTCAAATAACGACATTTAGTCGACGGTGAGACTATCAACACCAACGGCGATGCTTCTCCTATGGACCATGTCTTCATCTACGGAGCTGGTTTTCGGTATGACTCATTTTCTCTCTCCTTTTAATATGCATCCAGGTGTCGAGAAAACTCTGCGCTTCCATCTCCAACCCACACGCCAATTCGCCATAAAGCTGATCTAATGAATGCTTTCGCAGAAATGGAACCTAGCCAACGCAAGTCGGCTTTAATTACTTTTATAATACTGTTTAGTGATCATCTGTCTCCACAATGCTATCACCATGCAGAACCGAGAGGCTGGGTCGCGCTCCGTCTGCTCTCCTGCCCACCGTTGGAGACAGTGTTGTGCCCACTGTACACAAATACTTGCTGCCAGATTATTGCTCTTTCTTACTCATGCTAGGTGAGGCTAGATGCTTTATAGAAATAACATGCCTAGCAGGAGATTTCGATCCCGCTTGTGTGACAAACATCAGCTCAAGACTTTAGTCGCCTTATTGGAACCTACTCTAGAACCTGTATGCCCCCTTTCTATCCAGTTATTAGGATATCTTTAGCAACTCCTGTGTCTTCTTCTACAGTGCCTTGCCTTGATTGCCCTTGACCCGTCTACCCATTCTACTTTCGTCGATGTTCAAATCGACGATGTGCTTATTCAAATGCTGCTTCCTGCCGATGACTGGTAATTTTTTTTATTTCTCTCTTCGAAGAAGAATTGTTTTCAGGTACTATACAAACCACAGTACAAAATATGGATTGTTTGTGAAGCATCACGCGGCGAGGATATTGGTGTACGTTGGAATGGGCGACAGGGTTGGAAGCAGAGTTAACCTCTTCTCGACAGCTGGTATGCTTATCCTGTCCCAATCATAAAGTCTTTAGGGATGGAAGTTGCTCCGGGTCAAATAAACAGTAAAGCTGCCCATCCGAATGAAGACGAGTATATCTGTGAAACTTGTTCCACCCCAAGAAACATGTCCACCTTCTCTCGTTCTGCCATGTCCGTTGAAGGAATTCTTTTGAAAGTGTTGGCGGAAATTGCGGAGGTTTGCCATTGTTTTGTATTCTTTAAATGGTCGCTGATGCTTAGGCAGTAAAACTAAGTCAACACCTATCAGCCAGTGAACCAATTACTGAAGAATCTCCGAATGCTGCGTCACCGCCTCCGGTGGTAGTCACCAAGGATAGAGAGCCCGAGCCACCGCAACCCCGACCCGACACAGTCCTCCAGCCTCCTTCAACCCCTTTGTCCATTTCACTTGCTCAGTTGGAAACCCATTTGTGTAAGCTCGGCTTGGTGTTGGATTCTACACTACTTCTCCGTTTGCTGCTTCACAAGTTGTCGTGGGATCTAAGTAGGATTTCTATGGTATTCTGAAAGGGACTGTTTTAGGCCTCGTTTCCAAGAAGAGGGTTGTTAACCCGGACGCCCATACACACAAAACTATCACGGATCCCCGAGCTCACTCCAGTTGTAGTTTAGGAGGAAATCTTAGGTGAGTATAGGATTTTTTGCAGTGTGTCGTGGAAACTAACCAAAAAAGCTTCAGTAACTTTGGAAAGTCAAAGTCCTTCGACAGACGAGACGACAGCCGCCGAGATAAGGACAAAAATTACCTCAGAGTGGAATCTGGCTCGCGTGCTTCTAAACGTGTGCAAATCAGACGATCGAGGTTGCCGTGATTCGTTCTAACCAATCAAATATTATTTAGTTCTGTTGAGATCATCCGTCCAAAAAGATTGAGTTCAGGAGCAAAAGATCTGAAACATAGAGAAAGAAGAAAAAGGTTTGTAGTGCACTGCTGTGGATTCCGTGATCTGAGCTTGTATTTATCGTATGTTTTATTCAGATTGGGAACAGATACCAGCAGCGGATCAAATAGGTCCAAAAAGACAACGTCTTCCTCCAGCAGCGTTCAAAAACATCTACCGAAATATATTCAATCCTTGTTCAGAGGAAGAATGGGAACAGACCCTTGCAAACGCCACACTAGAAGTATTTTTCTACTAAAAATGAGCAGCATTCATTTCCAGGAGATTCGAATGACAGTAATACCAGCGGATCAGATGCAGTCCTTGAATTTACGCGAAAACTTCAAAATTATCCATTAACTAGGCGAGAAGCACAAAGGCAGGCATATAGGACAAGTGGACAACAGGATTCGGCAGAGTCAAGAGCAAAAATAATGGGATACACATATCTACCGGAGCTGGAGATTCAAGCAGCGTCTCCGCCGAGGTAAGACATTTGACATATTCAACAGACTCTGTATGATGCTTTTAGATCTCCTGGGCCTCTCTCGGGCACCTCATTGGAAGGAGAGCACACTAATCTAATATTTGATGCACGCAGACCATCGAGCCCTCAGGCAATTCCTGGTCTGCCCCTGGTGAGATTATTTATGGAGACGTGGAAAACGAGGTTTATAGATCGAGATCAGAAGACCATCAGCTCTTTCCCAATTCGAATTTGGGTATTTTGTTAATTCTCCGGAATTGTCGGGAAGCGAAGTGTCAGACTGCGCCCCTCTCTTGCTTACCAACATGAGCGGCCAGGGAGGAAGCAGGAAAAGCTCTGACGGTATTACAAAGGGGCTTCTGTACATCAGCTACAATGTTTAGAGACCTCATTGGGTGGATGGTCCAGTCGGGCCTCTTCTGTTATGTCCCAACGTTCATCAAGATCCAGCGTTGGACTGAGATTATCCACGTTTTCTGGAGGTAATGAGATTTAGATCTGGATAAATTGTGTAGCTGTTTCAGGGACGAGTATTGCATCTGATAATTCTGGTCCTTTCCTGTTTAGTTTTGTTCTTCGGAAGAGAGCCTCGACAATTGGAACACGGATACCAATCCCCCGGCGGGCACTGTCAAGACAGTCAGGAGACAGTTTACGGGTACCGGACCGAGAGGTGTTCATCGGCTAATACAATCCGTTATTTAAGAGAGTTCAGAGTCCATTGCATCTTGTGCCAATGAATGAAATGGGCCCGGACTTCCAGTGTGTGCGCCAGTTGATTAACAACCTACTTGTTGTTTATACTGGACGGTAACTCATTTACATCCTCTGCTAGTTCACATTGTTTTTAGAAATGCGAGTGTTATTTCGACAATGAAGGAGTGTGGAGATCTCCTCAGGCAGATTCTCAACTCTCCACAACATCCATCTATCAAAAACTGGTACCTACCTTCGCCCAATCTCAGATCATCTGTTTAGGTGCGCTGAAATAATCGCGGATGTCAGCACACGGGTGGTGCCACAAGAGCCGACAGAAGCGGAGAACAACGAACAAATCAACGATGAATACCTAGAGGTCAGTAACTATTATTCGCGGTCGAAATGACTGATGTCTCGCTATTTTTTGCCGGGGAATCTAAACGTGATTCACTGTCTCTGCATCATTTTTTGCCCAAACGTCTAAGCCAATTATTGGCCCCTTATTATGCCTTCTGTCCGTCGACACATTAACCCCCGGTACACTCTATTACGTGGCACCGCTTTCGATGAAGACTACTATTCTGATTCGGAAATATTCTCCTCCGATTCTGAACCAGGAGCATTACCATTGGAAAGAGTATATTCTGAACCAGAAATACGTCCACTAGACAAAAAAGAAGTCACAAATAAAGAAGACGACTGGGATGTTGCGGATCCCCCGTTGACAGCCCTTGAACGGCTCAGATGGAGGAAAATTCCACAATTGATAACTGAAGATGTGGAAGAGGAAGCCTCCCCCAAAAGTACGGAAGGAAATCAATTTGAGTATGATAGAGCCCCGAGTCCAATGGTTTCATTTCGGAAAAGAAGCAAAGCCTATAGGGCGATGTCCATTGTTCCTCTATTCCGGCGTGAGTCTTGTTTTAGCAAGCAGCGAGCAAGCTTTGACTCTCAATCATTGATCGACAGCCCATATGGTAGCAAGCGGAGGAACAGCCTCCTGAGGAAGATGTCCATGCCCTTCAGATACGGCTTCGATTACAAGAAAGTCCATGTTCCTGCAAATGGGCGCCCGTCACTGGGACATCTTGACTTCATCATAAACACGAGAAGGTTCTCCGCGGAACAGTTTCCTCAATTTTACCAGTGCAAGCTACATAATGACATCAACATTGTCCGCCTCAGTCCGGAGAAATTAATGACCTGCCAACAAATAGCCGAGGCCTGTAGTGAGCTGCTAATGATAACGCCTGGCTGTTCGGGAAAATTTAAATAAACATTTGTTTACTTGAACAGTCGTTTGTTCGTGGCCATAAAATGGAATGATCTGGGGATAATGGTTTGGGTTTTCTGTGAAAGGTCGTCTGCCCTGTGCCTCCTCAAACAAGGCGATGACCGAGCATCGCCGGCGCCGGATCAACCCTCGCTTTACTCTCCTTAATTCATCCTTCGAAGACGAGCTTTTGTTCGATCTTATTCGACAGCTGCCTTCTACTTCTTCTAATCAGTTTGCGTGGACAGAAGGGCCGCTCCATGAAGTAGTTGATAATGACGCAGAAGATGGCATCACCAAGACCTTTGGGCATATTTCTACAGCCTTGTCATCTATTTTCCACAAAGACTCAATCAAAAAGCTACGCTTCAAACAGCGAGTTGACCGAGTCTATGAAGAAGATGAAAGACCGTTTGAAAGTCTATTACATTCGGAGAGTGATGCCCACATCTACTGTTTGTCATATTCGAATGGTGACGCAACTTGTTTCATTCCGCTTGGTCGGCTGGCAAATATGAAGGAAAAATTCCAAAATACGGTGAATAAGAGAAATTCCATTAGTGGCTCTGAATAAAACAAAAGATTAATTTTCAGTTTCAAGATCAAGTAATCTCTGGATCATTACCCTGCCCAAAGGACGAAGCAGCCTATTTGGCCAGTATTCAACTATGCGTGGAGGAACAGTGGCCAAACAACAAGAGAACGCAGACGATAAGGCGACACCTCCTGAAAGGGCAGTTTGGTAAGTGTGATCAGAGAATGTATTAGGGATTTAGTCGTTGTAGGAAGAATTCGGGATCTGGCACAGAAAATCATGGTGACGCCATGGGAAGTCGAACCAAACTTGTATTGTACGCCACCGAGAGTTATGGACCAGCAAAGGACGCATTCCTTGGCGGAGGAGCAAGTTACGCACAGGGCCAGTCGCACTCCTACGCTTTTGCGATGCATAACGAACACGGAAGGGCTGATGTCAGAGGAGGTGGTAAGCAAGTCTGGAAAAATAATAATGTAACCGTGTAGATGCAGGCACAATGTCTTCCGGTGGACTTGAGAGGCGACAGACGAACGATCAAGATGGTCAAGGTGACTTGGGATAAGGTGTCGGTGGGTCATTGTAATTTTAGGAGCGGAAAAGGAAACTGTTCCATTCACAAGTTTACGAGAGTGAGATCGGGATGAAGAAACTGTATATACAGGTAAACGAGCCCAAGGTCAAGTATACGGTTGTTCAGACGGCGAAGAAGTTGGCCGCCTTTGGATGCAAGGTCTTCCAAGTGAAAGAACTCCTTCATGGCAGAACTTTGCGCAAGGTGATGCCCCTAATTTAAATATCCTGGTCACATCTGCCCGGATGACATATCCCCGCCGCATGTGTACTCTCATAATCTGGCAATGTCAACACGTGTTGGCGAGTCGCGTTTTGAGCACTTAGACCAAACGAAGAAACGACAGCACTTTGCATTGATCTCGCCGTGTTCGCTTATCGTTAACGCCATTTATATTGACAATCCATATCGCGGTTGCAAAAAATCCACATTGTTTTTTTGGGGCGGTGCGCAAAACTCATGAAGTCATTGCTTGTAGACAGCGGGAAACCAAAATTCAAACATTTGAATCACCGCGGCCGTTTATTGATTTCAATGATACTACCAAAGCTATAGTTTCTTGTTAGCCTGCTTCTCCTCTAACCCTCGTTTTAGACCCTTCGACTGTTGTGTCTCTCCCCGGCATCACTGTGCCTTCTAGACGGGTCTACGAAGCTCGTGCTCAAGAGACAACACGCGTCTACTCTTCAGCAGTGGAGGGTCGGAGGAGGAGTCAGTAAGCATCAGCTGTTGCTTGAATTCAGAGGTACAAAGTGGCAGCTCATCGGTAAGGTTTATCATTTTGCCCCCCTGCTGACTCACCGAGGTCTTTCTCTCCCAGTTTTAGCCAGTTTTACATATCATTTCCCAGTAAAGATTCCCTTTCAATCCCACTTTTGTCAACTGCCCAGTCCTTTTCCACTTATTTTCCTTCTCCTTTTGACACCGAAATTGTATAACGCACAATGATTTGACGCCAATAACTTCTTATGTGCATACGGCGACAAACGTACGGAGTCACAAATCCTTGATGTGAAAGCGACGGCTGCATATGTTTTGGACATTGCGCAGCCGCAGCTGCTAGCTGTGATTATCACACTCTGACCTCTTTTACCTCCGCCTCTTTCGCAATGTTGACTCTTACCTGTTTTGCCGTGGGTCATTAGAACTGTCATTCTTCACTTTGGGCCCTTTCTCACTTCTATCTTCCTAAGGTCCAACAAAGAACTCCGGAAATGCTTGCGCTGCAGAGCACGCCTTCCTCATGAAATCTGAATCGTTTTATCCTATGAGTGAGAATCCGACGTCGTTCTCACTAGCTAATGGATGAAAGGCGATAGGTGGCCAGCGACTGATCAAAGTAGCACGGTCTTCTATGTCACCTTAGTCTTGAATCTTTTGTTTAGCCCCTTCAATTGAAATGTTAACACCCTCTCAGCTTTTTTTTCTGACCTTATCCATTTTTTAACGGGAAAATGTGAGAATCTCACGGATATCCCGTGCCACTTTGATTCCATTTAAAGAAAGAGAAAGACCACACGTCAGCAGGGAGGAATACACAATTAATGTTATTTTGAATACTATTTAAACTTACAGCGCCATCGTACAATGCATTAAAATCGATTTCCATGACTTTGTGGGAGATTATGCAGCAGTCGGCCAGCACTAATATACAGAAGAGCCTCAATAATTCGATGCACCGCAGTCCGACGGAAAACACCGTCTGTATGTCTCGATTCTTACCTTTTTAAGATAAGCAAACGATGCCATTTCGGGGTCAAAATGGTCTATTTCCTCCTCCAAAAACTGATAAAACGGGGGAGATGATGCTCCGGATCTTTCGACCCTGATCTTAAGAGATCTTCTAGATGAGCGTACAATTTATCCTTACTTGTTGACAACTAGTCCCAATTGGTTGGTAAATACCCTAAAAGCCAAAATATTTTCTGCCATACCCTTAACAAATTAAGGGGCATGATATCCTGTTTTCCTTCTCTACCTTTTCTGCTCTTGTTTTTCTTCGCTAAACTCCTCCTTCTCCTCCTTGTTTAATAGTTAAATTTAATTCATATTTAAGCTTCATGCGAAGTGCCCTCGCGGCAATATTTTTCACTCGGCAGCCTAAGAAGAAGTACCAGAGACGTATGTTACCATATTTGTTTTGACTTGGTTCCCCTTCTTCTGTTCTAACTTCTCAGTTGGTCCGTTAATGTGACTATTAATAGCGCTTAGGTTCTTTGTGCTTTTCGAGGGCGTTCATCTTGTCGAAAATCTTTCATTTGTCTGATCCCAGGAGGTCTCAGGGGGCCGGGAAACGCCTCCAATTGACTTATAAAAAACTGGAACTGAAACATGGGCCTTCCAGAAAATGTTGCAAACACTAGATGATTGATGGTTACAATGTTTTTAGTGTAAATGTCACCAATTTTGGAACGACATGCCGCGAGGGAATCATGTTTAAAATAGATTTATTTTTGTTAGTCAGTTGTTTTTGTTTCTTAACCCTAACGTCTAACATGGTACTGGAGTAGTTGTTGACCAGTTCACACCTATGATGTTAAAAACGGAATCAGGGCAGCCGAGCTTGGTCCCTGGGGGTGGTTGTTGGGGGCCCGCCCAGACTCGAAAAGGAATCGCCTTAGCGCCTCCCCTGTTTCGGCGGCTGATTCCTTCCTTCAAAAAATGATGTCCTACCACGGTATTCTATGTCATCCGTAGTATCCCGGCTCCTTAGTGTGCTGAGCAGAGCACACACGGATATACAGGAAGAGCCGCCACCCGATCCGAAAAGCTTTCTGGTCTATGTGTGTAAGCTCGGTAAGTGATCTTTATATTAAATTTATTTTCTTTGTTATCTTTTTAGCTTTCAACCATAAGTAATGTTCAAATAAGGAAAAGGTAGAATAAGGGGTATAGAACAAACTACAAAAAATCAAAAACTCTTTTTCTTATCTTTCTGAAGGCGGCACTTTAGTTGGCATAAAACCATTTTTGTGGTTCCAGTGACTATTCATGGCTTTTGGAGATATCCTAGTTCCCTAAGAAAAATGGGTTTGACAATTGGTTTTGTTTCTTTCAAATTATCCAGTGCAATCAGCCTTCGACGCACCTCTAACAAGATAACGGGACCACACCAATTTATGGTATATATGAGCATAGAGTGAACAAATTGGTCTTACTAAAAGCTTGTGATGAATCTTTTGAGGTATTAAAGTTGTCCGTTTTGATGGCGACCGAAGATGACATCCATAGCCCCATTTAATTTTTGATTTTGGTGGGCGGAAGGGCGTCGGGAAAGGCATTTTCGAAAGAGAGAGCACAATTGACAACTGATTTGGGTTCGTCGTTGACACCCCAATTAGACATGGGCAGAGCAAGTGCCCCCGCGCAACATAATTGACATATACAAAGAGTGAAATGCCTATAAGGAAACGGCAATCATTTCCGGTGTCAATTTCAATTTAGCAACCTCACGAAGTGATTCCACAACATCGGCGGCATCTGCTGCAGCTGGCTTCATACTTAACGATGAGCCAATCACCCTCTTTCGCCTGGAATTGGAACGGCTTCAGTACATTCTCCATTTCCCAGAAGAAGTTGCCTTCCAAGTACGGGGGATTGAATGCAAGGCATAATATCCTTTGCAGCTATCACAGGCAGAGTACCAATTGTTCTACAATATCCAGCCGATGGACTACGTCCGCTATGTGAGCTGTGACCTGACCTCCGTTCCCATTTGCGAGAATCCGAGTCCGGTTCGGACACTGGTAAAGAGGCTCAGCGAGGCAAGCCAAGGCTAACTCTCCGGATAATTTGGTTATTTCAGGTCAGCTCGTGGATCACTCATGTCATCGTCAGCCAACCAACCCATGATGACAGAAAAGTAGCCCTTACAGCTATAATCCGGATCATTGAGACCTGTTGGAACATCGGTGAACTGTTACAAATCAGTTTGAGCATTCTTCTTCTAGGCAATTTCAATGCGGCTGTGGAGATTCTGATGGGATTGAAAAGTGAGAAACTTCGACCTTTCTGGCTGTCGCTTCGACCAGAAGAGAAGCACGAATATGAACAGGTACGGTGTCTGTGTTTGTTTTAATGGCCAATTCAGTTGTGTGAAACACTTCTCCCTGCAAACCAAGCACTGCCTTCCCAAGCCTACATCAATGCTATTCAACGAGCCCTTCGAATGCCCCAATCTCATGTTATTCCCTTTTTCGGCATCTTCTTAAGGTAAGTGTTTTGCTCTAATCCAACCATTTTGTTATTATAGAGATCTCTATGCTATTGTTAACGACTTGCCAAATATTGTTGTTATTGGTAACGAGGGCGAAAATGAGAAGCTTGAGGTACACTAGCGGATAATTTGGGTATTCCCTATTTCAGTTTGTAAGCGACGTCAATGGCGAAGACCATTTCTCTTCGAAGATTGGGGTTGGAGGACTGCTCAACGCCGACAAGATCAATCTCGTGGCTATCGGTCTGTTTACTTATCATCTTATGAATATTGTTTCTAGTATTGGACAATCTGGAGCTGTTCCACAGACATAGCCGATCGTTGATAAGATCCATAGAGGAAGTTACAGCCAATGGAGGAGAGAACCACGAGAATGTGAAACGTAAGCATACCGCAAAGCGCTGAACATAAACTATTTAGCATATGAACCAATCCAATCCATTCCTGGATCTTCCCACGGTGTGTCCCTCATTCCCCTCGACACCTCTACCTTCGACCTCGACGCCATTCAAAGACTTCATCATGGAACTACAGTAATCCACTTTGAACCAGAATCCGGAAGAAGCGTGTTATGCGCCTTGACTCTGGATGCCAGCTGCGGGGCTATTTGTTGGAGAAAGATTAGCTACACGGTCAACAGAGATCCAAAAGAAAAGGTTGCATTCAGTTAGTTTGATTCATTTCGTATTCCAGGACAATCCTTCCAAGACTTCAATTGTTGTTCCCCCGGTAACAGATGCTAGGTCAGGAGCAGCCCCGATGCCAACTCCAAGGACAGCCGGAGCGGCAGGTCTTGATGAAGGAGAACTGAAGTTGTCCATGATCAAGGAAGTCGAAGAAGTGGACAGCTACGATATTGACATCGAAGTAGGCATAGGCTCCTCCAACCGACATTGTTTCTTAGGCATACTACAAGAGGCACTCCTCCGAGGAGATGGCCGTGCCCGTTGTCTGCTGGAAGGTCAGCTATGGGCAATTGATCTCCGACAATGAGTTTGTCTACTTCATCGCTCCAAAACAAATAGCACAATATTGGTACAGCGGGCTGTCCGGGGTAAGGAAACTTCTTTAGCATAATATCTCCTTTATGCAGATTTTGAAAAGCCACCAACAGCAACAAAGGTATCCCGACCGAAGGATGTTATGGCTAAAGAACTTATATCTTCAATTGTACAAAGAAAGCGCTCAAGATCCCAATGGAGACAAGAACTTGGGGCCCAGACCATATGAAGCGTTGCAGGCTTTCGGGGGACGGGTAGAAAGATGGAAAGGATTCGGTAGGTCATTTTACAACTTGCAGTCCTGTTTGTGTTGTACATTTTTAGACAACATAAAGTTACGAAATAGAAGGGAACTCGCAAAGTTCCTACTCAAGTTTGAAAGGGACTACCGTAACACTAATTATACACTTCCCATTATTGGATACAATTGTGGTTTGAGATCGAAATGCTTAATTTCTGGGGGGCCCTTCTCATTGCTTCTGTTTCCTTACATTCCATTCCATTAATTATGAAGATGATTGTCTTATAGGTCTCAACCAGCCGATGTCTCATCAAAAACAACAGAACGACAGTTCATTATCGACGGAATCTGGAGCCAACGCCAAGAATCGGTAGATCACATAAATGCCTTGTTGTAGACATCAGATTCAGATTGAAGAACTTCAAGAATGCTATGCAGAAGAAGCTGAGAGGTGGATCGCGGGAAGGCAGCAGGTCACAGAGTCCTCAACCCCATTCACCACTGGTATATTCATGTCTTTCGGCATCGAAGTTTTCCTTCCAGGTACGGCCTCCTTCAATCAAATCACAAATGTCATCTCAGTCAGGACCGCCAGGACCCAATTCTCCCGGCTATCTGCTAAAACCTCGGGGAGATACAGCTATGAGCGACACCTGCGACTTAGACAGCATTTACACTCCGAGGAGTAGGACACCAACAAGCAGCTCATATGGAGGTTCGATTGCCTTAATTAATGAACCTTGAAGCTATGAATTCTCAAATAGACCTCACCTTTAAATTATACTTTCAGGCCGGTCAGTGGGTGGCCGTTCCATTAAGTCCTGGAGAAGCAGGGGAGGGGAAACCCCAAATTCGGGATCTGTCAGCAGCAGCGGACAGGCATATATCATTGAGATGAGCTGGCAATAACTATGTTTTAGATGTCCATTTTGGGTTCGGGCCTCAGCGGGCCAAGTGGCAAGGAGATCCAAGAGAAGCCGCTCAGTCTTCCAGAATTCTCTGACTTGTATAGGCTGTTCAACACGAGAACAAGAAAGGATCTAAAGTATGAGATACTGTATAGAGTTATGACCACATGCCTTTCAGAGACATCTTCAATGAAGTGCTATCAATGGCCACCACGCCGGCTCACAGTCAAAAACGGGAAAGAGACCGTCATAGTCCACGGGTACAGAGTAGACTGACCAGCATCTCAAACACTAATAGTCCGGATTTCCTTCCAAACGGTGGGTGTCCTCTCTCTGAATACCCTATCTGCGTTTTCCTTTTGTTGTGTGACGCTACACTTGCATTTACTTAATGCATCAACGTCACGAACTCATTTTGTGAGGTATTCTAGACTATTTACATTAGGCATGGAGCAGTTGTGTGACGTGTTATAAGAGGAACATATGAGTTTAGATTTCCTGACCCGGAACTCCAGTGTGTCGACTCATCACCTGACTGAGAAGCAGATCAAGATCTACAACGCGTTAGCCATTGCCAGTGTAAATAGGTTGGTCTTCCATTTTCATTGAAAAGGAAATAATATATGGCATATCACAAGGAATATCATGACAGGAAACCCGGCATAAGCATAGATGCGAAGATCACAGACGCATAAGATAGATCGACTGGGGCTTGCATTGAGATCAAATGAGACGAAATTATCTGAAATTAATCACTTTAGGCATGGGAAAGAGTTCCAGGAAAACTCTTTTCTCAAACACTGGTCCCAAAAGTAAAGTTTTTGGATGCTTCGATTCTCAATTGTTCAGTCTAGCGGCTCGAAAAGTTGTAAACAGAGCAAAAAAGCATGGACTGACATAAAAGAAGCAGTAGTCTACACTTAGGAGGAAGAATGAGCTAGACTGCAAAACAACTACGCGGATTTGTTAATAATGTCTCAATTGCAGCACGTCGGGTCTAATGGACACTTCTCGATCCTCTTGCCTCACCCCGACCATGTTGAGAATGTTTGTCAATACGCATCAGATGGAACAGATAGACGAAGCGGGCGCTGTCAAACTCATTCAGGTAATATTACATGGTGCGGCCGCCCTTCCTCAAAGCGCTTGTCCGACACTGTTTGAGCGAAAACTATGTAATTCCCTTAGCCAACAAGCGTGTATTTGTACAACCCACGAATTTGAAAACGGTTGAAATGTTTCTACCGAAGCATGGTGCCAGTCTTACCCCCAAAACGTTAAAACTAGGAAGGAAACCCCTGTCTCAAGCGGGTTGGCTCTTATATTGGATATGCAAAACTTGCCATTCTTTCGTGCATTCGTTGGGCATTGTGGAAAAGAATTCTGACGTCACTGGACGACACAACATGGCCTGGAACCGTCGTCTTTCATAGCTTCATCTATATGGTGCGGTATCTCAGCAAATGATACCTAAAAAAGGCAATTCCCCTAATTAAATGCAAGGCCCACTTTTTTCGAAGACCCGCTACTTGATTTCCTCTGCTCCGTCGAGTCCGGATGCAACGAATTACCGGTGGTGGAATCGACTAAAACGTTTAATGGGAAATTGTACTAAGAAGGGGAAATGTGATGACGGTGGCTAGGCTTACCTCCTAAATTAGCTTCACTGCCCTGTGAGGCAGCTGTCAACGGAGTGCGTTCCTCCATCGCAATCCAGGAGCACTGCTCAGCGGGAGGCGGGCAAACGCTATCTAATTGTGTACGCGCCATTGTGGACACGTTTGCTGTTGAGAATCTCAGACGAGTAAAGCCTGAAGTAATAATGACTTGAGAAATTTGATCGGGAAGAAAAACAAGAGTTCAAAGAAAAATTTCAGGAGCACGAACCCGACCCGACAACGAGGTCCAAGAATCAATTGTCTTTTGAGGGATTTGTCAGATTCCTTTCGGACCCGGTCAATTTCGCCTTTGTTCCGGAAACAATTGAACCAGAGGAGAAAGATCTTCAACATCCATTAGCCCATTATTACATTAACTCCAGCCATAACACGTACCTGACGGGTCACCAGCTAAGGGGTTCAAGCAGTCCAGAGATGTACAGACAGGTCAGACCCAATAGAAAGTGGTCAGAGATGGTTTAGGTGTTGTTAACAGGCTGTAGGTGTGTGGAATTGGATTGCTGGGATGGAGATGATGGCCTGCCGTTGATTTACCATGGTCACACACTCGTCACTAAGATAGCATTCCGCCAGGTTATTAGGGATTCTATTAAGCGAAGAGAAGAATAAATTTAGGCTCTAGACGTTATTAGAAAATCAGCTTTTGTAACGTCAGACCTTCCTGTTGTCCTCTCCATCGAGAACCACTGCTCATTGCAGCAACAGGCAAAAATGGCTCAGATGTTCAAGGTGTTGCACCGAGCAATAGATTAGCATAATTTATAATGTTTAGACGGCATTTGGAGAGAAATTAGTCACGTCTTTCCTATTTGAACATGATTTCACGGAGTATCCAAGACTGCCATCTCCTTGGCAATTAAGAAATAAGATTCTCATCAAGAACAAAAAGATGATTGGTAAACACTGGCCGCGCGTAAATGAGAAATCACAATTTAGTCGAACCCCCCATGCCACTCCCAGTAAATGAAAGGACAATTCATCGCGGAGAGACCCAGCTAACCCTGCATAGGAAGCAAAGTAAAAACAGCTATGAAAGCAGGTGGGAACAATGGACATGCCGGCGGCTTAAAGCCATCTGTTTATAGCACGATGGATGATGGGGAGGATGACGATGATGATCTATATAACGAGGATGATGAGGAGGACGAGGACGTGGAAGGTAGGCCGGCGTCTCTTTCGATTTGGCCCGGAGACAGCGCTCGCATATATTATTCTTTCAATGGTCTTCGAATGCTAAACGAATGAGAAAGGATTTATGAGGAAACCGGAGGTCAAAACACCTTAGGAATGTCATATGTGGGAGAATGGAAGAGTTTCAGGCGAGGAGAGAGGCGGAAGGGACGATAGTCCAAAACAGAACAAGAGAGTCAAAGGAGCAGGTGCAGTTAAGCAGGACTCCCTGAACAGCGAGCAGAGCGATCACAACAAAGCTGGACCTAGTGGAATCAAAGTCTGAAGATACCCAACTCAATAAAATTACTATTTTGTAGATGTATCTCGATGATAACAAAGCCGCCGAGGACGATGCTCTATACTCGCCCATTTCAACCACCACGAGACCATCCCCTCGTGCTAAGGCTGTTCAAGTGGCTCCTGAGCTGTCAGACATTGTCATCTACATGCAGGCGACTAAATTCAAAGTATCCGTGCTATACACTATCTGACAATGGAATATTTTAGGGCTTCCCGGTGATAGAAGGGATCATAACAGCCCGGACCCTAGACGATCCTTCGAGTGCTAGCCTCTCGTTCAGTTCTACAAGAGCGAGAACGCCTTCTAACATGTTGAATACTCCCACGCCGCCAAGACGGCTGCGGAGTAGCACACAGATCAGTCAGGACCTTTCGGCTATTTCAGTCGACATCTCTTTTCAAAGACCAAACTCCCTGGCATCATGCTACCAAGTAAGCTGCCCCTTAGTGCTAAAGACGCTAATTAAGGTGACTTCTATAAACGAGACGGCAGCCAAAAAGGTCATAAAGAGGAACGCGCTGAGATGCATTTCTTACACGAGAGATCACGTAATTAACATTGGGTCACAGTTACACATTCACCTTTTAGCTAATTCGGACGTATCCATCTGCCAAGCACTACGATTCTTCAAACTTCAACCCCATTCAGTGCTGGGCACATGGAATTCAGCTGGTGGCTCTTAATTTTCAAACACCTGATGTCGCCATGGCCGTAAACCAAGCAATGTTTGAGCAAAGCGGAAATTGTGGATATGAGTTAAAGCCGAGAGTGCTCCGCGATGAATGCCATTCTCTATACAACAAGTTTAACCCCTTCTCGAAAGAGGTGGCCGGGCACTCTGCGCTGATAATGAATTTGACGGTATGTATCGGAAGAGTACTATAGAGCAGAAACATATAGGTTATCTCTGGGCAACATGTTTACCCTGGGATGCATTCGGCCAGTCTCTACCTCGAAGTCGAAATCCTCGGAATACCCAATGACTGCTTTAAGGTTTTTTGCATAAAGAAAGCAGAGAAAACAAATTTTAGGAGAAGTCCAAAGTGGTTCAACGAAATTCCGTTAGCCCCTACTGGAACCACGCGACACAGCTGAGGATAGCGTTCGTCGACCTGGCATTTCTAAGAATAGCTGTGTGTGACAGCGGATTAAATGGGAAAGTTGTCGCACATCGAGTGGTTCCTGTACGATGCATTAGGCCCGGATATCGACATCTTCCTCTGCGGACACCGAATAATCAGCCTATTGATAACGCCATGCTCTTCATACGGTAGTGCATTATGATCATTGAATTGAGAGAAATATTACAGGACCCGGTTTGAACAGGAAGAACACATCTACCTCCATGACGATGACTCTGCTAACTACTGTAATCTGGAACACTCCCTCAACTACCGGACAGAACTGGCACCCGGAATAGCTCCCTCGCCCATTGTGAAGAAACAAATCTTCGTTATGAAGGTGTCTGGAGCTTTCGCTGACGAGACGCCAGTAACAGTTCACGGGGAAAGCGAGAGCACGGTTAGGATGGTCATGCAGCAGGTCAGTTAGGGAGAATATTCAGAAGGGCAAACTAACGGGTAGAAGCATGATAAATGCCAATTTCAGGCTCTTACAAACGCTGGGAAAAATGGCGACCAGGTAGAGGAATACGTTCTAATTGAGGAGTCTCTCCCTGGAACAAGCGGAGAGGATCCGGCCGAGCAGAGAGTAAGCAATGGACCAGGTGTTTAGAATAAACTTACTAGGTGCTGCCTCTGAACGAGCCGATAATGGACGCTGTAGCTTGTTGGAACGGCTCTATGCGGCGGTTTGTTCTGAGGAAAAAAGGCAGTGTAAGTGATGACAAAAGAAAGAGGAAAAACACCCGAGCGAGTCAAAGAGTAGTCATCGCGAACCTCGATGCCACAGTAGCATAACCCTACACGATTAACCTGTGGCTCCTCACACTTTCCACTCGCGTTCAGTTTACCCCGGAGACTTTGTTTTTAATTGATCTCTCCGCTTAATAAAATGACTAACAAATCGTCTTCTCCATTTCAACCATTTAACCAAAAAAAAAAGAAAGAAAATGTGACCAACAAGGTAAGGAGCATGGAAAGGGAATGACAGCTTTGCACGTTTTCTTTAAATTTTTAAAGTTTGACTGGGTTTAGCTTTTCTTAGCTTTTCACTTTTTGGCGGGATTTCTACCTGCGGCCGAATTCCTTGAGTTTAGGCTTTTTTTGCTACCTTTGGAATGGGTTTTTACTCTTCTCTGCAATGCATAACAGATCGGTTTAGGACCCTTCCTCGAGGGCTTGGATAACTTCGATAATCAAGAGCGGGACTGGAACAAGCACATCCTCCTCTCCCAGCGTGAATAAAGGAGAACATGTGAAGAGCGCCTCCAGTACTCAGCTCCATGGAAGATCACTTGATGTGGACACGGTTACTGAGAATTTGGAAGTTCATGCCGAATCTGGAGGTAACAGTCTAGCCAGGATTAGGTCACGTCCGTCAGAAGGATTGAACCCGAGAGCCCGCTCAATGGGCGACACATTCCTTGTCTGTGTTCACAACGTCAGCGAGGATCAACCATACGCCATTCTAAGAGCCAGCGTGTCCAGTACAGCCACTGATATAATCAAACAAGTAGGCTTTTGACTTGATGTTGAGAATGTCTGCCTTCAGGTGTTCGTCAAGGCGAGAAGACCGGCTGTGGATGAGGGCGAATTCGTGCTCGTGGAGGAGACCAGCGACGACCGTCCCAGCGCAACAAGTATGCTGCAAGCCTTAACTTTGGCTAGGAAACGATCTAACGACTGTAGGCAAACCACGCACTGCACACTTTTGCACAATAGAAAAGGCCAATTCACATTCTAACCAACATGAAAAAACTCTTTCCATAGCTGTAGAATGAGCAAATAGTCCGTATAGTCACTCTGTACAATCAATGGAAAACTAACGTCTAGATTTCAGTGACCCCAAAAAACTCGCAATCGGGGAGGACTGTCTGCCGGGTACTGGGAGCTAACGAAAACGTTTGGAAAGCACAAAGCCGGTGGAAGTCGATGGGCCGCTTCGTCTTGGAGAACAGAAAGGACACAGTTCATTCAACGCTGGAAAAAGTGAGGGCATTTATCTCACAACTGGAAGCCGCCAAACAGGCGCTTAACCTGCCACCTGAATGATACACACACATACATATCCCTGTCTTATCACACAGCACTTCTTTATAACAGGTTCCCCTTCTTCTTTCTGACTCACTTCATCTTCTTCCGAACTTCAAACCTCATGGTCTAACTAACTTTTGTATGAGATCCCCCTGTAAATACGGTTCTTTTAGTGGGCAGAGACATTTCGTTTTTCTGGAGCAAAGGATTCCATGTATTATATTCTTCATCTTTCAGCCATTACAGAATAATGTTTCTTCTATTTGATACGTGTATTTTTGCACGGCACTCCGTGTACTTTTCTTGTCGGTGATCAATGAATTTTTGCATGTTTCTATTGTCGTTGTATAGCACTTGTAAGCACTTGAACAATTCAAAACCCAGTGAACAAGAATGGCAGCGATTCGAACTCGTGACGTCTCACTAACTGGTTATGATAAACCGATTGGTTGAAAAAGTTCGTGTTGTCCTCTAAATCTAGAACGTCGAGAAAGTCCTCGAAGTTTCTACCGTCTGACAGGAGAAGAATTGAAAGGATGTTACTGCTAGGAGCCGCTGAATGGATTTATGGCAACACTAACACTCGGCACTCGTCAGATCTGCAGATTTTATAGTTTAGCACCAGTTCATTCTGATCCATTTAATTGAGAAGTCATCACTTCCATCTGAATTGAATCCGACAATTTAAATAGCGAATTTGCCGCTTAAAACAATTAAACTCTTCAGAAACGAAAGCATTAGGAAGCCCTACCATTAGAGCGCAGACGCGGTTTTGGAGTTGCCAAAAAAAAGTTGAAGCTTTCAGATAATTTTCAAGAGTAAGAGAAGCACTTAGTTCAAATCTATACTACTATTGTTCTCTAGTTTTTTCACCCAAAATCATAACATTGTCCCTATTGAATTTATATTTGCTGAGCTTAGGTAAACAGCAAAAAATACAAGATAACATTTTCTAGGTGGCTATACGAGGTCGGCAGCAAAAGGACAGCGGGGAATCGAGAAAGATCTCTTTAGCAAGCGTACGATCCATTGGCATCCCGAGTCGACTCTCCCGTTTCGGAAAATCTTTGACCATGGACTCCGGTCCAAAGTGATCTCTTTTAACCCCTCTATCATAACAATTAGTCATGTTTTTAAATATCGGTGCATAATACGGTTTTTCATATCCTTTACTTTATTTTTTATTTGTATAGTGAGTCAATGAATATTACCCGGATGTTGCCCCTCCTGTAGAAGGCGTACATTTCGTGACTGCCTCCGCCATACAGCCAAGCTGATCCAATATTTGACAGTTATTACCCTCTTCAAAGTGACTAACCATAGATGGCCCTGCCCCTTTCAGCCATTGTTCAGCCTAATCCTCCTCTTGTCGGGGTCAGGCTCTTCTAACGTTTCTAATTACAGATGACAACAGTTCGCCTTGTTCTCCTCTCTGCTTTGACCATCATGGGTTAGTTTGTGTCTTCCAAAGGGAGACCTTCTTCTATAGGTTGCCTTGCCGCTTGTCCTAATGGTCTTCCTGACAACATTGCCCAGCTTATGACCAACTTTGCACAAAGCCAATTTGTAGGAGCCGTCACTTATATTGGTTTATAAGTTTTTTTTTCAGAATCAACCCTACAAATGGGATTGTACATTGGAAACACAAGCCAACAAAAACGCTACGGCCTGTTCTACTACCAATTCTGGAGCTTCTACCGGATCTCTCAAGTTTAGGTAAACTGGCAACCATATCTCCGACTCAGCGTTTTCAGTCTTCCCAAAGTCTCGGAAACTTCCGCAGACACCATTGTACAAAACCACTTCCAAAACTACCAGAATAGTGGAGCCGCCAAAGTGAGTTTTCCCGATGGTTGGTAAATACCCGGCTCCAGAGCACTGCACAGGGAACTATCGGATGCTCCTATGCTGAATGTGACAACCGCGTCGACATTGTCTGCCTCTTCAAGTAAGCCATTTTTCAACAAACCATTCTGACAACTGGTTCAGGAATTGAGTGAAGGGTAACATGACCGTCCCGATCAGCGAGTTCACCTCTTCTACTTGATACTTTGTGTGGCATAAACGTTTTTATACAAATGGATAAATGTTTTTATATGTTATTTACAGTTTCTGAGGTCGGGCTGACCGGTTCACATAGCTTTCTCTAGAGGTCGTAATTCTGCCTAAAGCGGAGAACAGGAAACAACCAATGGCAACGTCTGTATTGAAGCTGCGGGGGCGAAATTTGCCTGCTTCACTGATTATTTCTAATGTTTCTCGCCCTTATGTCGAATAGAATTCGTGTAATCGGCCTTCTCCTCGTCCTCCTTGTGGTCGTCGTCTTTGTAACATCTTTAATATTCTTACAGGTGAGTGAGTGATCAATTTTCCTCCAGGAAGTAACCACCTCGTGATTACTTACCGCCACTCGTCTTCGATGTTTCGGTCGGTCTCAGAAAGGAACGTCGGGCGATGCTCCAGACGTTCCTTCCTTAGACCGGTTCGGTGTGCACTGACATTAACCTTGCCTGACTCGACGCATTCTATGCTGTTCCGAGAGGGTACATAAGGACTTCCTCCACTTCTTCATACAGTTACCTCTCTCCAGCTGACCGCGTGTTTCAAGAGCCTACTCTTCTCTTCTTGTGCTTTACTTTTCAACCTTTGGCCACTTCTCTAGTCTTTTCCTACTCGTTTCACTTTTACGGATGATGCACAACCATTTAGACCGTGACATGTAGTAAAGCACTCTAAAAACTTCACAATAGTGGGCAATCGGTTTCAGACCATTCCACCAACGACACCTGTTACAAATAGCAGTTATTCCAGTGGTCAAATCTAACAACAATGCTATGTTAAAAGGCAATATGTTGGGTCCTTTGTTATTTGTCGTTTTATTTGGTTTATCCCGCGTAAGTGAGCAGATCAACCTCCAAAATATCCTTTTCAGTCAGCTTGGAGTCCCGAAGGCAGTGGAGACGAAGTCATAATAGATGGCGACGAAGAAGCTGCTGCTAGCCATCAAAACCGTAGTCTCTCTTCCAATGGCACATCGACTAGCGATGATACAGGTCAGCAACTTCTTAAAGAGACCTAATATTCTTGTTCTAGATCTTCTTAGTGATATTCTAAATGAACCTTGTCATGGTACAACTCTTTCAATAGATCAGAGAAATATGGTATTACAAATACACAATGATCTCAGAAGTTCTCTGGCCAGAGGACACCAAATGAATCTGAACGGGACTATGCAATCCGGGAGGAATATTTATAAACTGGTAAGTCCGTTCTTTTATTTGAAATCGAGATTCTAAGGCATGGGACTGCGGATTGGAACGGAAAATAGGAGATTACATCAGATTCTGTAACAATTCTTATATGCCAGGTCCTCAGCTACGCTCAGACTCAATGCTGTACAAAACGTAGGTTAGAAACCGCCCCCGGAAACAAAACATATTTAGGTTTTGGCTTTACTGGGATGGATGGAATCACACTCAAAATATTCGAAAAGCCATGAAACATTGGTGGACAGAAGGACGCCTGAAGGGGAACGATGACCCGAGGAACAGATACATAAGCAAGAAGAACTTCTACGCTTGGGCCAATGTGAGCATTCTTTTCCCTATTTCCAGCTTGTATTCAGATGGCCAAAGGAAAGACCACAAAGATCGGCTGTTCCTATCAGCTGTGTTCCAAAGAGAAGAAAGCAATGTTCTCCTGTCTATACAATGTCAAGTCAGTGTTGTGTGTTTCCTTGACTAGCCGTTCTTCGTAGAGCTCAAAGCGAGAACGAGATGATATACGAACCTGGAGAGCCTTGCCAATCAAACGAGAACTGCTCCACTTATCCCCAATCCCGATGTTCTCTGGAGGACGGATTATGTCTTCCTCCGCCGGATGAGCCAGGTATGGATTAACATTATTAATTTGTTTACGTCTTCAGATGATGGCGAAAATTTGATGTGTCCAAATAATACGAAGATGACAGACGCTAGTCGTATAGCAGCCTTAGACCTTCACAACCATTACCGGTATCATCTATCAGTCATGGAAATGACATGTTTTGTTTTAGGTCCCGTTTGGCAAGAGGGTTAGAGTATAACGGCGAGACCAATACTTCACAAGCCTCCGCAAAGCGAATGTTGAAAATGGTAGGACACTTATTTGCTCAGTTCAAAAGCCCCTTTTAGGAGTACGATTGTTTCCTCGAGGAATACGCTCAAAATTGGGCAGAAAATTGCGTCTTTGCCCATTCGGATTGGAGCACACGTCCGAACCAAGGACAAAACCTATACATGACGTCATTTTTGTGGTCGGATCCCCTGAAATTACTCCATACCGTGCGTTCGTTTCTTTTCTGTTTTGTCGGTGACCCAAGGACAGCGGTCACCGCTTTATTACAACTTTTCGCGCCTTTTCCGCGAGTATGACCGCCGATCACAACCGTCCTCCCCAGTCTGCCACCTCCTGCGAAAACAACACTCATTAGAGGGGGATTGGTCTTGGATCCAAGACTAATTGCTTGCGAAATAACCCCTCATCAACAATGTGGCCATCCGGCAACGGTCAGCAGGCATTGTGAAATATTCAGGGAATTGAAAAGTGGTGGCAGGAATTGGAAGAAGTCGGCATACCCGGGGACAACGTGTTGTCGCACGAGCTATGGGCAAAGAAGGGAAAGGCCGTCGGCCACTGGACACAGGTTCAGTTTTTACAGGAATCACAGTCAACGAAATTCAGATGGCATGGGATCGAACGTTTCGCCTAGGATGTTCCGTCGTCAGTTGCCCAGACATGGGATATCTTGTGTGCCATTACGGACCAGCGTATGTCGCTTTTACTGCTGTTGCCAATCTGTCGCGCCAGACCATAAAATACAGCTTATTTCAGAGGAAACCGCAAGGGAAGTCTTATTTATGAAATGGGTACTCCTTGCCGGACGGATTCCGAATGCCCAAAGGGATTCGCTTGTGAAATCTCCGAAGGATTATGTGCTTTAATTGAAGAGCCTTATTAAACTTGTCATCTACGTGATTATCTCCATATTTCTCGTGTCGCATATGTTGTAAAAATTAGCCTTTCATCTTACATAAACATCTGTGCCCCATATGGATACCGTTCTTTTGTTTTATTCGAGTTAATTTATGTTCCCGCCGAGAATTTGAATGCATAGAATAGGCGGGGCGTTGCGCTCCGCGGCCAATCAACGTCGCGTCCTAGCGAGAGGCAGACACTGCGGAGTTCGGAGGACGCAGACAAGTGCTCGCCTCGGTCAGCGGTTCAGTCCACTATCTAACGTGCTCTCGAATACCAGTAACAATGGTGAGTTAGCTTTAATTTATCGATTTTTCTCCCTAACCGCGTGTTTCTACTTCGATGGTTTCATGCATTTTTCATCCCCCTTTGGTATAAATTAAAAGGTGTTTCCTGTGCGTAGGCTTATCTAAAAGCAAACGCGTGAATGCTAAAAAGCCGAAGAGATAAGGGAAAGGTTCTAACAACAAAAAAGAGCAAGGCGATTGACATTTCTTCGCGGAACTGACCGGAAAACAACTGTTTCACACAGCGGGCAGGTCAAACATTTGCAAGAAGAGGCTGTTTGCAATAGCCCACTTCGATATTTAGACGAGTTAGAACTGTTTCCAAGACACTTTTTGTTTCGCTGTTGTAGTGTTACGAAGGCGTATGGCGATTATTCCACTTGAAAGTTCTTTCGTATTCAAAGTTCCGAGTTACTTTCATCAGAAATGCATTGCTAAATGCCACTGAACTCATTTGTGGCCGCCATTTCCCGCGTCTCTATTTGGGCGGTAACTAGAGCCCCAAAACGCGATTTCGAAACCAGGACTCCCAGTCGCCAAAAAACTGGCACGCATCGATTGCTGCTAGCTGTCCTCTTAGTCATATCCCTACCTCTACGGGCTACAAATCCGTTTCCTATAGGCGGCGGATTTGACACCATGGGTCAGGGTCAATGAGACATCTGCTAGTTGAGGCGTGATTGAGCCGTATGGCGGAAGGGAGATATGAGGTCTAAGGCACCCCTTTCGCTCCAAGAGAATCATAATTATATCAAGACTTTTAGCGTGAGGTCATCTCTATCCACATCGGCCAAGCCGGAGTCCAGATCGGAAATGCTTGCTGGGAACTGTACTGCCTGGAGCACGGAATCCAACCCGATGGCCGTATGCCATCTGACAAGCAGGCTCAGGACGACTCCTCTTTCTCCACTTTCTTCTCGGAGACCGGAGCCGGCCGTCATGTTCCCCGAGCCGTCATGGTTGACCTCGAGCCCACTGTCATCGGTTGGTATTTTATTATTCATGCCATATGGGCTCAATTCTTATCTCGAGAGTGGAACTAAGCCCGCACTTTTCTGCTGCATGCAGCCTAAAAAGCCAATCGATGCAAACAAAATAAAAAGCCCGGGACGACATTGTCTCTCGTAAATTATAATGGCTGCACAAACAATGGACTAATGGAGGCTCAATTACGAGAATGAAGCAGGACCAACTTTCGATAAACTTTAGTCATCAATTATTCGCAGTTCTCTTAAAATGGAGCAACCGGTCTTTTGCAGATGAGATCCGCACTGGAACCTACAAGCAGCTCTTCCACCCTGAGCAGCTGATTACTGGAAAAGAAGATGCCGCCAACAACTACGCCCGTGGACACTACACTATTGGAAAGGTTCCCCAATTTCTGAGGTTCTTGCTCATGAGTATTATTTAGGAAATCATCGACCTTGTTCTTGACCGCGTCCGCAGGCTGTCCGACAACTGCTCTGGACTCCAAGGATTCCTCATCTTCCACTCCTTCGGTGGAGGAACTGGATCCGGATTCACCTCCCTCCTCATGGAGCGTCTTTCTGTCGACTATGGAAAGAAGTCCAAGCTGGAGTTCTCCATCTACCCAGCTCCCCAGGTCTCCACCGCTGTTGTTGAGCCCTACAACTCCATCCTGACCACACACACCACCCTCGAACACTCTGACTGTGCCTTCATGGTCGACAACGAAGCCATCTATGACATCTGCCGTCGCAACCTCGACGTTGAACGTCCCAGCTACACTAACCTTAACCGCTTGATCTCTCAGGTATATTCCTGGCGTGTTGAATGTATAAATTGGTGTTCAGGTTGTCTCCTCTATCACTGCCTCTCTTCGCTTTGACGGTGCTTTGAACGTCGATCTCACCGAGTTCCAAACCAACTTGGTCCCCTACCCTCGCATTCACTTCCCTCTTGCTACCTATTCACCAGTCATCTCAGCCGAAAAGGCCTACCACGAGTCCCTCTCCGTAGGAGACATCACCAACATGTGCTTCGAGCCTTGCAATCAAATGGTCAAGTGTGATCCTCGCAATGGAAAGTACATGGCTGTCTGTCTGCTCTATAGGTAGTTGCTGCTTCTCAAACATTACCAAGTCTTTAATTTCAGAGGAGATGTTGTCCCCAAGGACGTCAACGCCGCTATTGCCAGCATCAAGACAAAGCGCTCTGTCCAATTTGTCGACTGGTGTCCTACCGGATTCAAAGTCGGAATCAACTACCAACCCCCCACAGTAGTACCTGGAGGAGATCTCGCCAAGGTCCCACGTGCCGTCTGTATGCTTTCCAACACCACAGCCATTGCCGAGGCATGGGCCCGTCTTGATCATAAATTCGATCTCATGTATGCCAAGCGTGCATTCGTCCACTGGTACGTCGGAGAGGGTAAGTGTCATCCTTCCGGTGCATATTTATGGCTAATTTAAGGAATGGAAGAGGGAGAGTTCTCCGAGGCTCGTGAAGATCTTGCTGCCCTCGAAAAGGATTACGAAGAGGTCGGAATTGACTCTGTCGAGGGAGAAGGTGGCGAAGACGGCGAAGAGTATTAAACCTACTGTAACATGAGCTGAAGATGGGCTCTCGCCTTCGAGACCCATTACTGTAGTAATTTATTCCCGCTAGCCCCTGGCTGCTTTCTGTTCCGATGTCACGTGTACGTTTATTGTTAAAATAAACTTAACTGCACTTCTGCTTATAATGAATATTAATATGCACCGAACAAAGATGTGTTATCGCCGAATTTAAATAATGACAAGAGCAGTCACTTCAATTTGGATTGCCATTGATCTTCGCAGAGCCTCGCAAGCATGTATGCTTTTTGTTTAAGTATTTATTACGAATTCATAAAATTGAAATATACTTAATCATTGCCCAAAATCTTGTCAAATCCTTGGGGACAACTTGCACTTTTGGCCAGAACCTGGTAATAGACAAATTAGGAGTCGGACTGATGGATGGATATACCTCCGCCACATACGTAGCATCCGCTTTCTCGCTGCATGCTTGAAGAAGGAGAATAGCTTGGTCTTTTAAAGGGTAGCAGGAAAAGTACTCTGCCTGTAAGGAGTAAAGAGGAACGTTGTTATTTGGACATACTTCTTGAGTAAGTAGGGCGAGACGGTCGGGATCCTTAGGAAGACATGTTTCCCACATCTGTTTTGATTTCTTTAGCCGAAAATAATTTAAAATTACTCCGAACCTGTGAAAATATAAACATAGCAGGAAGGACTTACGAATCTGGATCTCTGTCAACAAAATAGGCGCCATCTTTATCTAAAACAAACGGAATTTCTTTTGAGCGGCTGACAAAATACTGAAATTGTGGTGTCTCTTTAAAGAATATGTCGACTATTACTTTATAGAAGACGGAATCCGGTGGAAATGTCGTTTTCATAATTGCATACGATCTTCCACCGACGTTAAATCGAACTATGAGATCGGACATACCTACAATAAATAAAGCATTCGTTGATAGCGTGCCCAGAAGCAATAAGGAAGATAATTTGCAAAAATTAATGCAGGACCGGCGTCAATAAAGAGGCGTGAATTGACGAGAACAAACGAATGGACTGAACGCGGCCGAAAATGAGAGCAGACGGCGGCCTATGAATAGGGATTGCCATAGCTGAGCATTGATTCGTGGATAGCATCATGGTGGTTCCCTTCCGTTGGTATGAATCGGCACACACCTACCCTTCTGTTTGAGGTGTGTGTTTGAGACGAGGAAATGGTCAATGGCTCTTTTGAGGGTTTCGACATGAGGAGTGAAAGACACGGGAACACGGCGACTGGTTTCGACAATTACCACACCTCTCTCTTTCATCCTAGTCCACCTAACGTAACCTACTTTCCAACAGAGGGACGAGTAGTTTTATTTGAGATAATAATGTGTAAACATCAGGATAGGATTAAGTGCTGACGCAGGGGCTTTATCCTGTGCTTACAATTCACCGAAAATCCACCATACTAGTTTTTCTCAACAGATTAGACGTTAGAAAGATTACAATAAGACGGATTCCTGAAACGATACATCACTTAAGTAAATGAAAACACACCTGTACTGATGACAATTCGACACAAGAGTCCACTTTCGTTGTGAGATCAATTGTGAATTCTGTATATTCTGATGGTTCTGGCTTGGCGACTTTGTTCAATTCCCTGAAAACCGCAGATTTGCAAGAACGAGCACCCCCTGATCCCTTTCGAAACTGATATATACCTGATAAATACTATAAACAAAGGGCAATTACATGAAAAACTCCTCTTTCTTCGGAAATTAGGAGGAGATGAGCAGAGTGGCCTCTGAGCTCTCATCTTGTTACTACACCCCCGATCTATAATAAAACAGTTGTCCGCCTAATTACACGGTCGACAAGAGCAAAAGTTGCCTGACTTCGGTCTATCAGTCGGGGTGGATACCCGTGACTACTCATTTACATGGCATAATCTTTACAAAATAGCAACTAATAAGAGACGCGGTTCTATGTGTGGGTTCTATTTTAGCTTTGACAAAGGTAATTAACAACGTGGTACGAACTTACTCGAGCTTCTTCCGAGTTTTCCAAATGCTGTTCAATGCACATAAAAGAATGGCTATACAGCAAAATACGAGCGGGGAAACAACAGAGAGATAAAAGAAAAGATCAGAAGAGTCTAAAGTGTCCTCATTGTACCCCCCTCGATGAATATGTATACCTTGGCTAGCTGGATGGGTCGTGGGATGAACTCTCGTCCAATTGCTGGGAGCACTTGTTGAGGCGATATTCTCCATTGACACGGGACAGGAATCTAGCAGTTATAACAGCGTCATCCAGATTATAGCGCTTCCCCCTGGAGCCCACTGACTGATATCCCGTCAAAGCGTTTTCTCAAAGCTGGATTAAGAGAGAAAGATGCCGTTTTGCCGCGGTGAATTAGAAGTTTAAAAACGATGGCGAGACGTCTCAGGGGCGTGCTCGCAATTTGACCGAGACTCTGGGAAGACAAACGATCATGGGGGTGGTATGGCTGACTGATGGACTACATTTGCGAAAACATAATGAATTACATCCACGTACATAGAGCAGAGGAGTCAAGAAGGTAAAGAAGGAGGAATTCAAGTAGATTCACAGAGCAGGACCGCAATTATTTCGTCTTGCTTGTTTCCATTCCTAATGAACTTCGCCTTCAGCAATTTCTGGTTTTGATGAAAAACCCCCTCAAAAAACCACGATCTTTGCCCAGCTTCAAAAGGTATTATCAAGCAACGGAAGTGCATCAGGGGAAGCGGAAAGCGTCGCGGGCGTCTTCCTACAGGAATAAGCACTTATCGATGCGAACTCATTGGTTGGGGAATATCTTTATGAAAGTAAATATCGTTCAGAGAAGCCTGTAGTATTCAAGGAAGAAGGAAGCGCGACGTTGCAGCAACAAAATTTCGTTTGCGTGGATCTTTTGATTCTATTTAACATGTTATCGAGAGAAGGGACTATGATCCGTATGAATACAGACTAAAAAATAAAAAGACGGCAAGCAAAGTGGGAAGAAAAAGTAAGGGAGGAGCAGAAGAGAGTATTCAATGCCTCTGCCGGCGTCCAGATCTGCAATTCAACCCGCCGACGCTCGTGAGCGAGGTCATCTTAAAATTCTGTGCAATTGTGCACGAGTGAAAGACAAAGACGAGTCGTATCTTCTGATCATCTGGGGAACAACTTATACACAACCAGGGACCATAAATAATTTATTTTTGAGAAAAACACGAAGTTGTGTACCCGAGGGAGTTGGTGATTTACAGCTCATCCTTCTCTTCCTAAAGAGGGTTCTTTTATACGAGACATCAATCAACGCCAGACCTTTTTCTCGTCCTTCTTCTTGCTGTTATCGTAAGGCTTTCCATTAGGGTGCTTCTCTACCTTCTTCTTTTCTTCTTTTGGTTTCTCTTCCTCCTCCTCCTCTACTTCTTCTTCGGTCTCTTCCTCTTCCTCAGCGTCTTCCTTAAATGTAGTCTTTAAACTAGTAAATTGAACCCGACACCTTAATTTCTTCTGGGGAATCTTCGGCCTTTTCTCCCTTGCTGTCTTCAGCCTAAATTAGAATCAACAAAAACGTAAGCAGATATCTTACGTCGGCCGCCTCCTTGGTCCCAAGCTCAGAGAACTCTTTGAGAGCTCGCTCCATGGCATCAACAACCTGATTAACGAGAGGATAGAAGTAGGCATTGTTAGGATAGTGCTTGTCGTTCTTTGTGGATAGCACCTCTCCGTCGGTATCTGAAATGTCATATCTATGGCGAGATTAGTAGCTGTGCTGCCTAAGAAGAGGATTCTCGGTATGTATCCACCATCTGGTGCGTATTTGGCATCTTCCGGTTCCTCGTCATCTTCAGTGTTGATCATGACAAACTTCTTCGAGAGTTCAATGAGATCACCCATTTTGGGGTTCGTGTTGAATTCACGTTTCAGTCCTTGAAAGCGAATGTGGAACGCTAATTACAGTAATTGGTACCTTTGCATGCGCCGCACCATGTTTTGTGGATAAGGAGGAAGATCGGCTTGTTGAGGTCTTTTGCAATACCGATAGCGTGGTCGAACTTCACCCAATCAATTTCCGTTCGAAACCCTGTGCACACTCTGAGGTAAGTACACAAAGAAACGTAATACCGTGAGAAAGATCAGCCTTCTTTTCCTCCTTGTCGGCTTTCTTTTCAGCCGTGACGTAGAGAGCAAGCACTAATAGCAGTAAGAATCTCATGGAAGCAGGTAGCCGACTGCCGAAAAGGCGAATGGTCGGCCGGTAGATGGATCGGGGAGAAAGGGGTCACAGAGGCGGCCAAGGACAGACGCGAAAAAAGAAAGATGTGCTGAATTAAGAAAGCAAATTAATTGAATCAGGAAGGCAGGTAGAACAGCAGAAATGTACTGATAAGAGCGGCTAGCGAAGGGTTTCAGTTCCGCGGGGAAGAAACACAAATAGAAGTCAACATTTCATTTCCTCGTTCTCTAGAAATAAACCGTATTTTTCAGATCGACAAAGCAAGATGAATACACGAGATCAGGGTCAAATAATGTACAATGTACACAATGTACAGGACTAATGTTACAACTGAACGTTTTCTACTAGTAGTCCATTTCCAAATGGAACATGAGCTCTTCCTCGTCCTCGGGGCTCTCCGCGTAGGGCAGGGGCTCCGAGCGACGAGGTCGGTATGGTGGAGACCAGTCAAGTGGTGGTATACCGGGCATTGGAGTAATCACCTTAACAGTCGGTTCCATCTTTATGAGATTCCGAGAAGTCGGTACCAGGTCTTCCCAAGGTCTTTCTATGAGTGAGAGGCAGGCTATCTCGTCATTCTTTGGTGTTGCTTTCTTCTTCGAGCAGGTTTGATCGACTTTGGTTTCTTTCTTCTCTTCGGCTTTCTTTTCCTGAAAATGTTTTTGAAATCTCTGCAAACGGAGTAACCTTGTTAGCATCGATCTTTTCGCCAATTGGCTTGCTCTTCGAAACCTCCTGCTCTTTCTTGTCACCCATACCTTCAAAAAATTGTTTGAATGGCATAGACGACAGGGAACAGATACATAAAAGTTAGGCAAACACGACTGAAACGAGTTATCCACTACTGGCTAAAGGAATACACTAAAGTTAGTTTTTTTATTGGAAAAGGTTTCATTCAAACACCACCAAGTGGCAACGTCGAAATATAAGATCTCAAAAAACATAGGTCTTTTCGCGAAGAAGGATTAGCAAAGCGCTAGACAGCGGCTCACTCGGAGCACTGAATTCTGAAGGGCTGCCCCGAAAAACTATGTATGTCGTATCGATTGGAGAAAAGAGGCCGCCGGGAATGGGCGTAGCTGTCAGGCAATTATGAGTTAGAATACCAGCTGGAGTCAAAATCCGGTATATGAAGGACATCATAGTAAATTATCGGTGGCCGTAGGGCAGAGTTACTTCCGGGATTCTCACGGGAAAGGAAAATGCGGGCCAACTAAACTGTTTACGTTGTTTATAAGCGGTAATGAGGAGGTGATAGGTCAGGGCAGCTGTACCCGGCTCCGACTATTCTTGCGGCAAGATTGTATCAAGGTCTATTTGAGGGCATGGCGTGTTCGTTTTTAATGTTAAGCCGAGAGGATCTGTGTTGTTGCAACGAAGATGAGACCTCTACGTGTGGTGAGCTCACAAGCCAAGTTAATCAAGCTAATGCGAGAACTTACAAGAACGGATTAGTTAGACGTCTTTGAGCAGGGGGCTCAATGAAGCCAATCAATGGGGATCTCTGAGCCCGGGTTCTGCTAGAAAAAGACTGGGGCAAGAGAAACGGCGTGTCCACCTGCAAATGCTCCGAGCATCTCAAACCAGGGGCACGTAAACATACGCGAGAGATCTCTCACAAATAGGCCACATTCGTGCGTACGCTCATTTTCGATGTTTACCTGAGCAGAGAGGGGATTATCTCAGGAAGTAGAGATTGCCAAAAGGGACCAGTATCCGGATCTCTTCGGGAGATAAGGAAACAAAAAAAGGGAAAACACAATTTATTCCTTCTAGAATGATCAAGATGGCATGAGTACTGAAGCGATAGATGAGTAGTCATAACCCCCTCAAATTCTTTGCAACCATCGGTCGAAGGACTGCTTCACCCACTTTGCCCTCTGTTATCAGAGTATCCGTTGATCGGTCAGTGTCAAAGGGTGTTTTAATATGCCTGTGTGGGTTCACGTGAAAGAGGCTGGACAAATGGAACTTGTGGTCCAGCTAAATTAAACGTTCGTTCGCTTGAACTCTATTAGATTGTACAATACGTAGTGTAGTTTATCTGGCACTCGTCCAGTTCGCGTCTTTATGTCCTTCTCAAAAGGCGCACCTAAATTTAACTCAAAACACCATGTTAGTTCTTGTCGTGGAATGTAGCGAATAACAATTCGCGCAGTCATTAGGTGGGGCATTCTTTCCACATAAACTTGGAAAATTAGCTAATTTCATCCATGAATATACCGTATCTTTTTGGTATTGTTTTTCATGTGTAGTACACCCCATTTCTATAATTGTTTGCCTCTTCTGAGAAATTTACCCCCAAATAGTATACAACCATGCTATTTTTCTGGAATACTTTCCACGAATCATTATAACTTCTACGGATTCCGCCCTACCCCGTATAATTTTAATTGTAGAACCTTTTCCCGCTGATATGAAAACAAAAGATTAAGCCTAAAGACTGTATTACATTTACAACATTTAATAGCTGCACGGTAAAAGCGCGCTGCGGCACTGGGCCTTTAATCTGACGCTGACATGTGTTTACTTCAGAGAATAGAATGACCTCTGTGGTTGTCGTTACTCATTACCGTAGTTGAGGGAAAAGTGCCACAAGTGAGTATAAAACAATACTTATTCCTTCGATTAGTCATTTTTATCTGAAATTTGATTTAATATCCATTTGTATGCGACGCGAACCATCGATTGTACGCGTCGCATACCAAATTAGAATGGTACAAAGCGCTCTCTTATGTTTGGATAGACCTCTATTATTCATAACCAGATTAATTCCCCTTTTTTTCAGTCATCGATCCAAGCTGGAACCCGCATAGTCGGAGCAGCCCACCAAACTGTAAGTGCCCAGTAATTTTCCATAACTCCACAGACCTGCCCATCATTGATATCTGCTGTAATGATGCAATCAATCGCGTTTCTGATAAGATCGTGTTTCCACGAAAAACTCGGGTAACATCTTTAGAAGATTAGTGGCACTTCATTCTTTTACCATAAGTGCCTCTGCACGCTGCGATTCTGGGGAATTCCCCTTTCCGAGCTGTTTTCGTCTTGCGTTCTTTGCTCTTATCAGAGATCTTGATTGTCAGATAGTAAAAAGTGCAATCTAGCAACTTTTGCTGATAACGCTTCTTGAAACAGTCTCGGTCAGCAAAATATCCCAATCACCATTATTTCCAGGACTATGGGCCCACTAATGGAACATCTCCTTATTTTCGGGATCTCCTTCCTCTTCCCTCCGGTAGTCTTAACCGTCCTGTTGGTCGTCTTGCTGGCCACCTTCGGGAAGTCCCTTGGATTGAGGAAGATCTATGTGGAGTCTCTAATTAGCATCTTTGAGGTAAGCCTCCTCATTTCTTTTTGTTTTCCAGAGTGTCCAGTACGGAAATCACCTTGACCTTTAGCTCCGTAGTTGATTGATTGCGGTTGCTGGAAAAATTGAACCGCCCTAGAGATAAAAAACAAACCAGTTTCAGTGGGGAGCTCGGCAGATAAAGACGAGAGAGCAGAACATTCGCAAATATAGTCGGCTAGTGCTGCCTGATCCTTTGCCGAAATCTGATTCCGAAGAAGAGGACGCCGAAACCGAAGATGGATCGGGAAGTGAAGGCGGCTTGCGACGGAGACACGGTTCCGGAGCCAGTGAGTATTGTCCATTATTATTATCACTAGCTTTCTTTGTTCCGTGGCATGAGCTTTATTGGGTTTTCTCTGTTGCATGTTTCTTCTTCAGGCTTGTCGTCGCTCGCTTCTGTATGCAGCAACAAACGGCTCCGACGCGATTCAGGCAGCAGCAGTACCGGTTTCGTTTTAATATCTATTGCATGCTCTATAGCTCTGTCGCTTAGTTTTGCACCAGATGTATACTCCTCTTATGAACTTTATGTTTAGGAGGAATCATCCGGAGGGAGACACAAATTCATCTTGATGACGATGAAGACGATCTCGCCGAGGACGAAGTCTATGTAAACAGCCGGGGATGGGCTGTCATTGGGGATTCCCTCGATTTTGCAAAGGTTATTAGATTAACTAGAAAAGACTAAAAGATGGATTTAGGCAGGGATCGAGGCTATTATTGAGGATGAAGTGACCAGCAGATTCGAGGCCGAACAACTAGCCACGTGGAATATGCTCACTCGAACATCTATAAAATTTTACCAATTTGTCAAGTCAGTTACATTCAAAGATCTCTCCAAATTTCTTTTCAGTTGGAAATTGACTGTGCTCTACTTCGTCGGCTTCCTCTTTCGATATCTGGTTATGCTGCCTTTGAGACTTACGCTCTTCACCTTGGGGCTGCTGTTCCTCATAGTCTCAACAGCTGTCATTGGACTGGTTCCCAATGGTTCGATCAAAAGGTTAGTCATTCTCTTTCTTTTTATACAAATTATTAAAGGAAGTTGAATCACCATTGCATGCTGATTGCCTATAGAATTCTTTCGCGATGCTTGACAGCTGTCGTATCTTTCCATGACACACATAACAAGGCGAAAAACGGAGGTTGGGAACATTCTGATCTCTTCTTATCGGCTGTTGTATTTAGGAATATGTGTGGCTAACCACACGTCCCCGATCGATGCGATGATCCTCTCAATTGACAATGTATATGCACTGATTGGGCAAAGACATTCTGGTCTTCTTGGACTCATTCAAAGAGCGTTGAGTAGAGCCTCCAGTCATATTTGGTTCGATAGGACGGAAGCTAAAGATAGATCGTCGGTCACAAACACGTAGGCCATCAAGAAGATTACAGGAATCCATTTATTCTAGGTTGAAAGCGCATTGTGACGACCCATACAAACTGCCGATCCTCATATTCCCCGAAGGAACTTGCATTAACAATACGTCGGTGATGATGTTCAAAAAGGGGTCTTTCGAAGTCGGAACTACCATCTACCCCATTGCTATGAAATACGATTCCCGTTTCGGGGATCCGTTCTGGAACAGCACGGAACAGTCCTGGTTCGAATATATCATGCGTATGATGACATCCTGGGCTATCATCTGTAATGTGTGGTATCTTCCGCCTATGACGAAACATGTTGGTCTATCCTTTTTACTGAATATTTTACGGTTGACAGGATGACGAGGAAGCTGTAGAGTTTGCCAATAGAGTGAAGAAAGCGATAGCCAATAAAGGAGGGCTGGTCGACTTGGAATGGGACGGCATGCTGAAGAGGACGAGGGTTCCCAAGAAACTCGTAGCTAAACAACAAGAAAAGTATTAAATACGAATATGCCTGTATACATTATTCTTGCAGATATGCCCACAGAATGTCCCGGTACACCTCAACCAGTCAAGCGGCCCCTAATGCCAATGAGGACGATGGCGATTACCGTGAGTATTTTTCCCAGACAGTCATTTTCTCTCTTTAGTATCGTTCTTAACGCCGTCTGTTTCCGGATACAATTCGCTGGAAGATTTGCCCGAAGACGTCATTGTGACGGACGAAGAAGATGAACTGGACGAGGTGTACGAGAATGACCCCTCGGAGGGAATTGAGATTAAAAGTGACAATTCATCTGATCTCGGAATTGAAAACACTCCACCAGTAGTCAACCCCCTCGCTACAGTGGATGCTTAAACCCTTACCCTAAACTATTAGGATTTTTTGTCACATTTTTCTGTAAATTTGGTTTTTTTTGTAATCACTATTTTCTTAGTTTGGAGTAGGCCTCAACTTTCATGCTCTATCTCTTTCAGTAATAGCTAGCAACAACTTCATAATGGCAGCGACCTTGCCTTGATAATGTTACTGGTCCCGCTCAGTTCACAAGGTACCTCCCCCCACTGCGGTGTTATTGTAGTCAATTTACACGGGTCTTTGTCTTAATAAAGATCAAAACTTTTATTCAATGCTCACTCCGTAGACATTACATTCCTAGCGGGATGATGATTATCAAACACTTCGACAGGTGTTCCAGGCTTGGCTGACCTTGGGGGGAGAAGTTAGGACGGGACAGATCGGAAGTTGCCTGAGTAAGCCATTACGGAGAACAGTCAATGCCATTATTTCATTGATAGGGTCTGAAAGGGAAGGACCAGTCTCGGACAAACTCTCAGCCTTTTACTGCCTTGTCTCCAGTGATTTGACGCCTTTTTGAACTTGTGGTTGCCCTTTTACGGTCTTCAACGAGACATGCGGTCTCCCTTCTTAGGAGGAAGTAATTCCCGCCGTCTGGCTACAAAATGCTGCAGACTGGTTGAGGAAGTGGCAAAAACCAGTAGACTGATTGGTTTGATACTTGACTAAATGCTCATAAGTTTTTGAAAAGGTCCCAAAACGCGGTAATCCTTCGCACCGTACATTACAACATGAAACAGGGCTGCGCGGGTCACGTCGCCTCTTCTGATAATGACTCGCTTTTGCATTTCTCTCCTAGACAATTCGAGACCCCTTCTCACTTCCTTATTACGCCCTCCCGTACCTGTTCATTGATATCGATTCCAGATAATCATGTTAAAAGTTTTATCAATATTTGGTCTCCTCCTATCAGTTGAATATGTTTTCTGCAGTGCTTTTTATAGAACACTACTCTTTGGAGACCAGTTTAAAGGATTTTTAAATGTAGGGTTAAAATGTCAGTAAATCTTACCCTATGCCTAGATTGATTCAGTTAATGAGAATGAATTTGTTGTAACCTTCGACGTTTCCGAGTCAGAAGGTGGAGCATTATGGTCACTACATACGGCCTCTGCCCCACACGATATGGCAGATATGGAAGAAAATTGTAAAAGAGTGAAGAAGAGTCCTCATATGATGAGGGAGATACCCGTCGACAACATCACAACAGTCTCTAGGGATATGCTCATGGGCAACACTATTGTGGTAGGCAAGCGATATGAAGTAATTCCGGGCATTATATAAGATATCGGGGATTTACAGGTCTACGCATGCGCGACAGTTATTCTACCTGGGCAACCTCTAATGGCCATTTCCATCCATCAGGAGCCCATAGAGGGTCACATACATTTCATACCAATGGAAGACCAGGTATCCGTTGTATTTTTTGAAAACAATCTCGAGTAGGTGCGGCTGCTGCCTGATATAAAATACCTGGACAGCTTTGAAGAATATGAACCAACGCCGTATATTCTCACTTGGGCTTTTGTTTCATCCTGTAATCCGAATGAACAAGAAAAGTTGACGGACGGGTCAGAACTAGGAGTGTCTGCTAGGACTACAATTGCATACTGTATTCCGGCTTTATAATAACACAAGCAGCTTGTTCAGATATGGCCAATTACACTCTTCAAAGTTTTGCAATCTATCGTTCAGGAGAGCCATTCTACTGTGCTCCGATCGTAGCAAAAGAGCCTAGAGTTCTAATGGGTGTTGACTCTGGATTTTCTCAGGTAATGCCCGTTTATTCCTTTTCTGTTTAGTCTCATTTTTTTAGGCTAACAGTTACGAGACTGTAGAAGCAGTAAATGAGATTGCGCCGTCAAAACTTCGTATAAGGTTAGGGTTTGTTGCCCATTACATGATGTTGTTCCTTTAGAGATGATTGCCTAGATATCGCTACGGAGTCAGAACATGAAAAATACGAGAACTACTATCCCACAGTGAGCATATTTGGCAGGGACAGCATTATGTTAAAAGTAAGAGGAGGAGAAGGTGGAACTTGATTGTTCCAGTCAATGAGTGACGGTTTGTGCAGTGTTCTACGACCCCAGTTTCCGAAGGCAGCTGCCACTGCTTATTTCATGCACCCCGTAAATGGACGGTAGGAAGAATTGCATACAGTTGCATTTTTACTACAGATTAACAATAGTCGACACGGATGACAAGGTGTACCTGACAGGGGAGCTTCGCCATGTGATGGAAGCTTACTCTACGAGGGCTACAGTCCAAATTTCGAACGAGTTTGCTGGCTCCTATGGCTGCCCTGAGAATGTGGAGTGCACTGGCTGCCCTGAAGTGCAGGATGCTGCTCTTATCGTAGGAAGAGATGATGAAACAAGTAGGCACCTGTTTATTATGTTCTCATGATTGTAGCATCTCTGTCGGGGACGTTCATATGGTTCAATATCACCCATGCTAAGTCCGTCATTATTGACCTGATGACTGAGAAAGTCTGTGCTAATTTGACTTATCTTCCCAACGGAGCCATCACCGCCACTGCTTTGTTCCGTCACATCACTCTCACAGAAACAGAAACAGTAGCATCTATCGTGACTTTGGAGTATCCTGCTAACAACTACACCGAGGTTGGACAAACTTGTCTTTTTACCTAGCTTTATAAGGTTCTAATCAACAAGCACGAGCAGTTTGAGAAAGCCGTGGCGCATTCAAGGCCTATTGAACCATCTATGACTGTTGGCCATCCTTGTGAAGATAAGGTGCTCGGTCCCGTAAAACCAGTAAGTGTGGGAATAACCTTTTCTTAGCAGTGACTAGGTATTCTGGGCTCCTCATCTTACCTACTACCTCAACTCCGAAAATAACGATTCAAGGTAGACTCACACGAAATAAGTTCTCATGATAATTAAGCGCGTTGATTTGGTTTAGTATGATTACCGGACGTCATAGCGTTCTGGGAACTTCTGTGGTTCTCAATCAGGGGAAGGAACTATTTTGTGGGCATTTTGAGCCAAGGAGCAAGAAGACGGTTGCTTTTGCATCATTCCACGGACCATTGTCTGGATTTGTTCGCCTGGTTGGGATTTTAACAAATTCTCAAGAACCATTAGTTCAGACTCAACATGCACCAGACAACTGGTCCTCTGGACTTCCGACTGAGGTCTACTATTCTGTACGGAAATCAATGAGAGGCAACACATTGGGGGGAAACAGGGTCAGTTAGGTTCACATCGTGCTGATTGCTGGGAAAAGCTCGCAGAATATATTTCAACAAACTCTTTTAGGAACGATTTGAATGGGACATCGTGAACTGCACAAATGTCTCATGCGCAGATGCCGTTCAATATAATCCCTTCAATGTCGAGGTAATACTACTTGTTAAGTATTCTTGAACTCGACAGTTCGCTACATGTTCACCTGAAAGGAGTTATCTTTGTCCGCTGGGCAATGCGACGGCCAAGTCCTCCTATATTGTTCCCAATGCCCGGTGGCATATGGTCATCAAGGATTTACCCTTGGTTGGTCCTTATTCAGGTCTGCCTGTCGTTATTCACAGCTATCCAATAAGTTTAGTCATCGGCAAATATATTCGAATAAAGACAAGCGGTAACTCCTCATTTTATGGGTATTCACCTATTCGACAGTTCACAGAGGTATATTTCACGCTGTAGAGGGAAATGTTTGTATTTGAGGCGAGTGTTCGGTGGATAGTCTACAGGAACACCTCTCTATCAACAGCGCAAACGAGCTTTGCTAGTAAAGGAAATTTGAATGTTTATCAGGTATTCTAAGAGATTACGATTTCTGAAGGTTTCCTTAGATTGGCGTGGACTACACCAGAGAATTGCATCAACAGCGATGCAGCATCCTGAAGATAACAGTTTCTGGTACTAAGCCGCACACTGAACGAATAATTTTTGTTTTCAGCTGAAGAAGAGAAACTGGCTAATATCCTAGACAGTTTTGACGTTGCTTCTTATAAGTTCATGTCGGATCAGCCCCTGAGGTGTGGCGAAAAACGCAGTGATTCAAATGATATCAACTCCTTTGCCTCACCATTGTTATCATTGCTACCTTTTCTATTTTTATGTTTGTACCATTTCATCTCTCTTTGAAAGAAGACGATGTCACCAGAAACGGGCTCCATTACGAGGTTTCTCAATAAAAATTCAGAGCGTCATTTAGTAAGCCATAAATATTTAAGATCTTTTTTCCTCTCTATTCTTCTCTACCAATTTACATTCGATTATTGAGAAATTGTATTATTTTATGGGTATTTGAACAGGCGAAGAGGTACTTATAAAGGGGATAATTAACTGACAGAGTCGCATATCCTGTTTCTCCGGTAAGCGTCTAATCGACAGGAAGATGCTTTTGCGTGGAATGACTAACTAGCTCCACACATTAATCCACCTACCTGGTGTGCTCCTGTCTCTTTCGCTAGTTCCTAATGTGACGAAAACGGGCTGCTTACGACATTTACTCCCTTTATTAACGAACAAGACTCCTGTTTACCGTAGAACAACTTCTAATTCCTTCCGCTTGGTCCGCTGACCAACGCAATAGTTTTTCTAGAGATGTTTATGTTACTAGTGAAGCTCTAGCGACAACGAGATTAGAATTAAGCAGATACCGTAGAAAAATCCCCGTGTTCCAGAGCGCGCAGGTGTGATGGCGGTGGGAAGCTGATTGGAATGTTTTGGCAAATGGACAACGGGGAGCTTGATTGCAAACGGACGGCGGTCAGTTGCGCCCAGCCGTTACTTAGTAACGCGGCCAGCGGCCATTTCAGGGTCACCTTTCGCCCCCGATGGGCCCTAGAGGGGCCAAATGGCCCCCTCCTACTCACAATAGTTTACTGGGGACTGTACTACTACTTGTCTCTTTCCTTAGGTCGTCAGCTCAACAAGTATCCACTTGCACTTCTGGTGAGTCTTTGCTAAGCACAGCTCAGCTCGCTCTTGTTACATCATAAATCTGATTTGCTGGTTGTATATTGTTTTTGAGCTGGATAACTAACACTATCCACATAATTAAATATACTTCGTGAACCTCTTGTTTCAGGGGAAATCTATTTAAACGTGACCACAACGAGAGAATATGTGGAGACGCCAAATTACGGACAGGGAGAGTACCCTCCGAATATGGACTGTCACTTTTTGTTGATGGCCCCATTTGAGTACAAAATAATGGTCATATTAGAGGATATACAATTCGAATCGCAACTATTTGATGAGTGCCTAGACTTCGTCTCTGTGTCAAAAGGTCAGTTACAGAAGATGGCGGGCTCCTTACCTACTTAAGAGTAGTACTCTTTAAAGCAAGAGACAGAATCAATATGCCCCTTGCTACACCTTTAATTACCTCCTTTGAGTTCCGTATAAATAGCCTTCAATCCAGGCGTGAAAGCTGCTATACAATGGCAATTTTTTCAGATAATCTTCAGCTCAAAGCTGATACTATAGCCAAAGTCTGCGGGAAGGTTGAAAATCGCCAGGTGCCATTCATGATGGATGAAAATAGAGCAATTTCAGATCTCGTCAACGGACAACCAATTGAAAATAAGTTTCTTTTCCGACCAGCTGGTGCAGGACAAAGGTGCTAGGATTAGTTACCAGGCTATCCGTAGGGTTCTCTGTCAACACACCGATAATTATGGATTTAGCTCCAAATGAATGTGAACCGGGCTGGTATAATCGGCGGGAGGTCTGCATTCGGCTGGTGCAGGATTATGAGGGAGCGGATTTTATGGACGCGCAGGTAATCGCTGCTCCCACTGTTATTTCGACAATGTGCCGTTTGTAACAAAAGGGGAACTTTTCAGATACAATGTTCTCAACAGCAGGCGAATCTTTTGTCCATTACCAACGATGTCGACTACAATCTGACAATGTGTAAGTCTCCTGAGAAACAGGAGCTTTTCTTTTAGTGTATCTGAGTAATGCCACTGGCGAGCCGTGGATAGGATACACTGATTCTGGGGTTGAAGGTACGATCAAAGGGATAACCGAGCAGGGAAGCAGACTTTGGCCCATCCCGTAAGTATCCATATATATGCTCGGGAATAGGTTAATTAGACAGCCACCCATTAACGGAAATGACGAACTCAAAGACTGCATTTATCTGGATTTGGCTGGCACCCACTGGCAGTTGGGAGAGCTTCCGTATCGGATTGATGAGTGCAGGACGAAGCAGACGTTTATCTGTGAAAAGAGTCTTGGTTTGATATTACAGGGAAACTTCGTAGTGGGCATTCAGATGGTACAACTATTCCCGTGCCGCCGCCAGTTGAGAAGATCAAAAATGGAATGAGAAAGGCAAGTTTCGATCTGGCGAACCTTCTGTTTCTTCTCATCCTGCTACTGTTGCTCATCATCTGCTGTTGCATTTGTTACTCCAGTAAGGGATTATTCGGTAGCAAAAATAACAATCTAATATCAGCATGCGTACGAAGGCACCACCGTGTACAGCCAGTAACTCAACAAGCGGCGCATACTGACGGTGTTCCATCTACAACACCACAACCCGTTGTTGTGACGCAGACACAACCAGCGACGATGATCACAGTGCATGATAGAAGTATCTCCCCAACTGTGACTGCTCCAGTAATAAGTCCAGGTAGATATTCAGGACTCCATATGCCAACTTTGGTAGCTATCCCTAAAACTACTACTGAACGACCAAGAAACAACATGGCCAGGGCCCCTACACCGCCTCCCTCAGTTGAGCCAGTCCCCGTAATCATTGGAGCAGTTGAGCTGCCTACTAATGGTAACAACTGATTGGCAAAAGAAGAATACTGCTTTTTAGAAGAAGGCAAATGGGTTCAAACACCACCCCCGGTGAGAGCTCCTGTCACTGTGGTCAACGAGATCGATACGGAGACTGCTATCCTACCGGCTAGGAAGATCTCTGACGTTGTTGTGCCTGAAGCCAAGCCTCGATCCCTGCCTCCACTTCAAATGTCCTCCACCTCGCCGTATCAAACAATGAACACAAGGTTGGTTAGACCATCGCGACCAATCCTCCCCCATTCCAGGGAAGACAGCTTCATGAGGGCACGGATAGCTCAAGAGCTGTTCGAAAGGCCGAAGATGGAATTGCTGGACAATGTGTCGGCCATCTCTCTAGACGAGTTCTGGAGCAACACGAAGAAGAAACACTAATTGTTGTAGTCTACATTCTGCTGGTGTGATGATATTCACGGGTCGTCGTCATTCCTCTGTTACTGCCTCGAGCAAAATCTTTCACAGACCGCATACATATGGCTTCCTACAAAATGAGTATTGTAAACATTTATATTATTTTGTTTTTATGATAACAATGAAAATTATAACATATAGGGCTTTATTGAACACCGGTTTGAAACAGGGGGACTTCACAACTATGGCAAGGGGGAAAAGTAAGTGTTGAGGAAAGACCCGGAAGAGATGTGACATCGTGCTGCTTCACACAACCTCACTGCGTTGTGGTTCGTTATAATTATAATACAAAATGGGAGGATGACTAGATGGTAAGAGTACGTGGAAAAGGAAGGTTCGATGCCGTCGTAGGCCTAAGAAGTTGATCCAGTTCATTTTGAAACCCTGATTCAGGGGATTCTTGTATTGGGGATTGTTGTACCTCATGTCTGAGATATTCTGAAACTTTTATGTAAAAATATAAAAAGAGCACTCACCAGGTAGTCAATGTAGGTAATTCCTTTCGATATTAGGTATACGTTCCATAATGTCAGCCCACCCACCAAAATCATCAGTAGGGCACACATGCAGTAGCAGAAGATGATACAGTTGCGAGCGAGTTCTTTCTTGTCACATATCCATCCTTGAAGAGGAGCTCCGTAAAGAACCGAAGTACAATATGTGTGCTCGGCTGTTTCCTGCAATAGAAGTCTCTGTTGTCTCAGTCTTTCTATAATATGGACCAGTTTTAAAGAAGAGCTAACTGCAACTAGCGCTGCTGTAAGTCCGATGCCCCCTGTAGATAAACAAGGGGAAATTGTCAAAATATACTTACAATGAAAATGTGATCCCATGCTGAATTTGATCCGGAAACAGTCACAGCGAGGAGAGCAACTGTGAGGAAGAAAATAAAGAGGAAGAAATGCCGATGGTTATGAGATCCGACGCATTGGTTGATCCATATGCAGTGATGGTCCATTCCCAATATACATCTGAAGAAACGACACCAATGAACATAAATTTTAGAACTTACTTTCCACAGATCGAACAATGGTGGGTTCTGTCAGATTTGAAGTTGTTACAGCGAGGACACCACCGGTCTCCTTCAGACTGGAAAACGGAAAGGATTAGACAAGAACTGTGACTCACCCCCGGATTAGGAACAGGCGGAAGAGTTCTAGCTTTGTGATAATGATAGACTATGTTGATGAGAAGATATACCCCCGCAATGGATAATACCCATAATATAATATCCGGTTTATAACTGAAAATACTAATGAAGACACTGCTCTGAAGAAAACATACACTTGTTCGTAGGGAATTATGATAGCAAAGGCTGTAAAGGCTATAAACGCTGTCAATATATACACAACAATCACTAAAACCTGAAAATACAATGAGAAAGGCAGTGAAATGACTTACTTTTCCTACATTTTTCGCAAACCAGTTAAATAATGTTACACAGTAATCAAAAGACCCTTCTTCCGCCTTTTGCTCTAGATATTCTACTACTTTACACATATACCGTTCCCTGAAAATGAGTATATTACACAAAAACGTTTGCAATTAAAAAGTACAGCGTAGACGGCGGGTCAACCGAACGCAGGCGGCAATAGGAGATTTGGTATCGATTTTTGCCCACTCAGCACTGGTCACTCACCCTTTTTATTCAGATTATGTTTGCTTTCCTTCGCACATGACACTCGTTATATTCTAGACACTATGGAATTGGACGAAGTCATACTTGAGGAGGAGGAAATAGACGATATTGTCGCAAGTTTGAAAAAATCTCCAACTTTCGTGGGTTTTACGGCCTTTCTGCATAGGATGTTTTTTAGGATGTTGAACAATATGATAGACTGTTAAATATGAAATGTACATCTGTAAGAGACAAGAAATTCCTGATAAAATCAGTTGTAAAGTGAGATTTTCGTATTGTTTTCACTTATTTTTCCGTTCAGAATATGCGAACAGAAGTCAGAAGCAGTGGTACAAAGTAACCGAGTCTCTGAGACATTAAACTTTATGTTAAGTTTTATAAATGACGAAAAAGCAGCAAAGGTAAGCTGACAACGTAAATATAATACATACGGAATTAAGGTGAGGCCACTGGTTTGCGACAGCTTCCCGTCTCTGTGCGTATTCGCCAAGGAAATATCAAAGGTATGCCCATTAGCTCCAATATATCCTTTCTGTTATAGATTGTAGAAACATTAGCAGTGATTCTGGGAAATGGTTATGAGGAGTCTTCTATGGCGAAGAGATCATTGAGAAAAATTATGGGGACTCATATAGGTAGGCCAATCTCATTTTATTTTTCACTCTTTATTTTTCTAGAAGCTTTCTCTGTTTTCCCACAAATTATCGAAAGATTTTCGAAAACCGACGAATTTGGTAGCGTTGACACCAAAGAAGCGGTAGACGGAACCAGAAAAGGAAAACTGATCCTTCTTCAAATACTCGACGAAGAACTGCAAAAGTACGGAACTGCTGGAGACAAATTGAAAAAGTTTGTTCAAGGCGTTTACAAAAAGGTAACTTATGTACTAATTACGAAATATATTTATTGCAGTTACTCGAAGAAGTCGAACAGAATGATTTAAATGCAATAGAAGATATCCTGAAGGCCATGCTGCAGACTTCGTTTTTCTCAAACCGAGAAGAGAAGCGAGATGTTTTGGATGGACTGTACACGAACAAGAGCCTTGACTGTTATGTGTTATTTCAGGAAGTAAGTCTGACATTTAATTTAACCTTATTACTTGTATTTCAGTTGCTTGGAGCACAACGGACTTCGGAAGAACTCGAGCGAGCCGTCGGTTTTGCCGTGGCTATCAGTAAATGGATCGAGGGGGCAAACATAGCCGCGTGGAACACTCTTTGTGATTTTATTGGAATAGCCCATCAATTTCTCCCCGAAGAGCTGTCGCCTGTGCTGCTTGAAGTATGTCGTTTGTGTCTATGTTTATATAACCTTTTTTAATTTCAGAAGATAACATTTTTAACCCAGAGAAAAAGTGGCTCCCTATCGTTCAAATATATCGAACAGTCAAACTATGAAGCCATCAACGGCCAGATCTATGCCGACTATTTTGCAGCCGTAAAGAATGCTTTAAAGTTTTTATGCTCGAATAAGAAAACTGATGAAACCATGGTAGGCTATGACATCAGAAATACTGTACGCCCATATTTAGATTGACAATGTTGAGAAGTTACTCTTGCTGGCATACGACATTCTACCAGCAGCGAACAAACGGGAGCAGTTTAAAGCAGAAAGCAATCGCTGGGAGCCTCAGTTATCTACTTTTTATTTGTTATACTGTGAAATATTTCAGAGCCAAGCAGGTCTTACAAAGGTTAAGAACAGAAACTGAATCGTTGAAAACGGAATTGAACAAGAAGTTCTGCGAAAACAAAGATGCGAAGCAGCCCCAGTTGAAACGAAGACTCAATATAGGGTAACCAGTTATTTTGTTAGTTATCAGACTTATAGCTTATAGAGTTCTTCTCTTTGCGCTTCTTGACAAGGAACCCTCCCAAAGATCTCACCATATCGTACCGTCATGGCTGCCAGCGTGGAAACCTCCGCGAGCCGGTATGTTAGCCTTTTTTCCACTGCAAAAGTTGTTAATTTCCAGCTAACGAGCCTTCTCCAATGGCTAACCAGTCAAGGAAGAGGAAAAGCAGCGATGCCGTCCAACCGCCAGCTACATCCAAACGCGCTCGGTTCCCAACGGGTCGATCCCGCGCTCGAGCCAGCAGATAATTACCATATCCCACACTTTTTCAATTATACGTAACATATTCCCTTTCATTATCCAGCATTGGTGTCCTATGCTGTTATGTTCTCTGTTCCTCGGGCTGTCGTTCCATTAATTGCCTTCCGCGCGTCCCTCCCAATATCGGCAGCGCGTTCTGTTGACAAGCGGTTACCAGAGCTGGACTCGCTATGTGATCGATCGCGACTCTGCAAAGTGACCACCCACTTAGCCCCTTTTGCCGACTGTTTCTGTATTTTTGATGATCGGTATCCTTTCTCATATTGCCTTACTTATCTCTAGTCTCATAATAAATCTCAGTCTCTTTACCTTGCTTCTTGTTAATTCCCTTCTCTTCAGAAATGGAGTCAATCCCATGGGCTGTAAAGACTGGCGACATCGAAGTTGTAAAAGGGCACATAGTGAGACAGCTCCCGTATTTAGCCTTATCTTCTTTAGACTAAAGATAACGTCAATGAGAAATACAATAATGGCCGGACTGCTCTCCATCTGGCCTCTGATTACGGCCACCCTGCTATTGTACAGTTCCTGGTTGATACAGGGGCCGATGTCGAGGTCTGTTTTCACTGGCATTAGTCTCCAGTTCCTCAACACTTTTTTGCACGAACAGAACTTTTTCAGGCAGGCGACGACTTCGGCATTCGTCCTTTGTTAACTGCGGTTTGGGAAGGTCATATAGAGTGTGTCAAGATACTTCTGTCTAAGGTTCGATCCTCGTTTTTTAATTGGCAGTTATACTTTTTAGGGGGCAAAGAAGGATCTAGTAGCTCCAGACGGAACGCCGCTTATTGATTGTTCCGAAGTTGAGGAGATTCGCGGATTGCTTCAGAAGTGATCCTAGAGAGTATTCCCACCAGCTTTATTCTTGTTTAGTTTATGTTTATTTCTACTTAATTATATAGCTTTTGTTGTTACCTCTGCTATTTAACCGTGTGCATTCCTGTGATGGATTTTCCTTGTTGTGTATAACTTCCACGAGCTTACGTGTGTTAATAAACCTATCGCCGCTTTAATCACTTTCTTTTTTCTCAAAAATGAGTTTAAACTTGGACAGTACATGAAAAGAGCATTCATTTTTTTAATAAAATATTGAAGATGCTAACGGTGAACTGGGAGAAGGACGGGTTTCTATATCATTTTCCTGAGTCCCAGCGGTTGAAGGTACATTTTTCACATTTTATGTTAAAAACATATTTTTAGTCGGCAATAGATACTAAGAAATTTGGAATGTGTTATACTATGCCAGGTTTGAAAACGGACGAAAGAATGGGTGCGAGAAAATGGGAGGAATACGAAGCTTTTTTCAACGACCATTTTGGTCAAGTATCTCCGGAACTCAATGCTAAAGGATTTTCAACTCTTCTGGTAATTATTGAGACTTCTTTTATAGTTGATCTTTAGAAAAATAACCAAGTGGAACTGGCGTTTAATGCAACAACTGTGCTGTTATCAGAAATGGGGCAAGGTCTGAGCAAAATTGGAAGAACAAGCACAAACAGTGAGCAAACACTTGCGGTAATAAAGTGGTCCTATTGTTCCTTATAAGATTATAGCTTTGGACTCTACGTTTTCAATTGTTGATGCTTTTGAAGATGTATCCACAGGCGATAGAAGAAATGACGGCGTTTGAAGACCTGGACGCGCCTGACCTGTTCTACCAGTATTATCCCCAAATGAACAGGAAGGGCTCAATGGTTCCGTTCGGTCTGAGATTAATCCACGCCGAAATCTTGCGGTTTACTCCATTTCCTTGGAAAGCTTTGGAAAGAATAGAAAAACTGAGGAGTGACGTTAACTGGGTATGCTCTTACTTACTCATTTTATTGATATCTTTTTTATAGGTTATTAAAGATCTCGGAGAGAAACTTCCCGAGACTTCTCTCAAATTGTGGCAAAGAAGACTCATTGCTGTGGAAAAAATACACGCAAGACTGTTGTTTTCCTTAGGAGTACGTCACGTTACTTTCTTTAATGCTTTCAAAATGTTTAGGAAGTCCGCCAGTCTATGGATGTTCTTCAAAAAGCTAAAAAAGAAGCTGACCCTTCGAGCAGGGTAGTTTTTATCTCAAATTAATTGTATGCAGCTTGCAGGAGAAGATATGCTTTGAAATGATGAGAATGTCATTAACCGTCGGAGACGACACCACGGCGAATCAGCAACTATTGGAGGCGGCAAACAGCGGCATCAAAACAAACGATTTGCTGTTACACAAGTAATCCCATTCTTGATTCTTTATTTATATTACTGTAGGGCATTGCGGGCGATGTTTCTTGGAGCGCATTCTCATGCCACGGAATACGTACAACGACTGAATAAAGCCGATGACAAACGGAAAACTGTAAGAGGATCTGATAATAGTCGTCAGCATTCTATTCCAGGTACCAAACACCGCAGGGATTGCTTGTCTCTACACAGGAAAAGCGGTTGAGGGGGTTCAGTTGCTCAGCAGATGTAATAAGGTAGGATTATGGACCCTTCTTTTAAATTAGCTCTACTTCCAGCCTATTCCCGAATACGTCATGACAAATATACGGTCGATGTCGGAGCTGGGACTGCCGGCTGCTCAGAAGGACTGTCTTCTACGCGACCTAGAAGACTAGATGAGATTAACTTACTTATATTTATTTATTTATACTATTCCACTCGGTTACAGGTGCAAGGGTTGGTGCGGCATAATGTTGTGAACTATGTCAGAGTTGTCTTTCACATAAATATTTATATTTAAGCAAAATTTATTTTGCAATGTCTCAAAGATAACCATGTGGAATACTGAAATATAATCTCGTGAAGTGTTAGGGATAGAAAGTGTGGTACAATTCAGGAGAAAGGAGAATATCACTTTAGTGGGCGATGGCTCCATTGACATCAGCTCGGACCAAATTCTTAGCTTTAGCAAGGAGTTCAGGGGAAACCTTAAGGGGCTTAGCCTGCTCCCAGGGGAAGTTGGCGTGTCCGAAATGGCCATTTTCGGCCGTGGGCTCATAAATGGGCCTCTTGAGGTTAAGATCCCTGTAATTCAGCTGGTAATATTGATACAGTAGGAAGCTTACTTGATAATTCTGCCGGGGCGGAGATCGAAGTTATCGTTTACAATTTGGAGAAGTTCTCCCTCAGAAAGGCCGGAAGTTCCGAAAGAGAAGACCATAACAGAAAGGGGCTGGGCTACTCCAATAGCATAGGAGACCTATAATTAATCTTCAATAGGGGGGAGACCTCCGGATTACCTGAACAAGGCATCGCCTGCAAATTCCAGCTTTGACCAAGCTCTTGGCTACCCAGCGAGCGGCATAAGCAGCAGATCGGTCGACCTTAGTGGGGTCCTTTCCAGAGAAAGCTCCGCCACCGTGGGCCCCCCATCCTCCGTAAGTATCGACGATGATCTTACGGCCAGTGAGTCCAGCATCTCCTTGGGGCCCTCCGACGGTGAAAGCTCCGCAAGGGTTCAAGTGGAAGACGGTACTATCGTCGAGAAGATTGGCGGGAATGACAGCCAGGGCCACTTTGTCCTTCAGCTCCCGACGGAGGTCATCAAGGCTGATTTCAGGGTTGTGCTGAGTGGAGATAACGACAGTGTGGACTCTCTTGGGCACACAAGCTCCTCCATCGAATCCGTATTCGATAGTAACCTGAATAAAGTCATTTGGCAAATAGAGCGATTGTGGTTACCTGAGTCTTGGAGTCGGGGCGAACCCAGGAAAGGTCTCCACTGCGACGGAGCTCGTGGAGCTTGTTGTTGAGCTGGTGAGCAAGCATCAGGGTCAGAGGCATGGCTTCGTCGGTCTCGTCGGTAGCATATCCGAACATAAGACCCTGATCTCCAGCGCCGACATCGTCGTCGGCCTTCTTCTCGTGAACTCCGGCAGCAATTTCAGGGGATTGCTGTTCAAGTGCAACCAGTACGTTACAGGTCTTGTAATCGAATCCTGAAAATCATGCGGTGAGCGACAGGTGACGTAATATCATCGGAAATTTGGTAACCCCATGTGACACGACTGAAGCAAGGTAGTGCGCCATTGTTCACGTCTAAGTTCAAAGAGATAACAATCTGGAAGCCTTTTCAGCAAAATCGATACCCGATAAATCTATCAAGAGTTCACCTTTGTCTGAGCTGTCGTATCCGATTTTCTTTACGACATTGCGTACCAGGACCTGGTAGTCGACGTTGGCCTTTGAGGTGATCTCTCCACAGAGCATGATCATTCCAGTTTTGGTCACAGTTTCTGTAATACGGGCGATAGTGGACTCTGTTCAATTCACAAACCGCAAGCCACCTTGGCATTGGGATCCTGAGTAAGATGAGCATCCAAAACCGCGTCAGAGATCTAAAGCTTAAAAATGTGTTGGGAGAAATGTTACCTGATCGCACATCTTGTCAGGATGTCCCTGAGAGACGGACTCAGAGGTAAAGAGGAACGTGGAAACCATCGCGTGTGTACCCTGGAACGGACAGAATGACTTTGTCTTTAATACACGTAAAGAAAAAAAGGGACGCGCGACCTTAAACGCCTATCAGATAGAGACAGGCCATAAAATCGATTCCGGGAACCAAGGGCCTAGGATAGAATCAAGCGCGCACACAAGAGGCGAGACAATGGTCAGTGATTGATACTTTTGGAGAAGCCGGGTCAAGGTGTCGTCTCCGCGTCCCAGACATGTTCTGACTGGATGGGCAGGCTCCCGTTTCGGGTGATAAGACCTTTCTCCCTTATCAGGCAATTGTTAAAATGGGACGACGGTGGCTATCGCAGAGTCCAAAGAGCAGATGCCATGAAATGGTTCCTTTAACACCATAGGTGTCGGATTTGAAGGATTACGGCAGAAAAAGTGAGCAGCCACCCGAAGGACGACCGTCCCTGTCGACTAAATGGAAACGCCCACCTCTGCCTATAATCTGTATCCTTTTATGCACGAAAACGGGAAATAGTGGGGAAGAAGAGCTATAGAAATTACAAAAGAAAAACGAGGTGCAGCTAATTGAAACGGTATCATATAAAGAGGAGAGGGCATGTGATAGGGGGATTAGGAAATAAACAGCAACTCTTTTGTTCAGCTTCGAAGCCAAGCAACGCGAACTGTTATCGCGTTCGAGGGCAACGGCCAACGCTTGTCTGATGACGGATAATCCCCCGCAAAAAAAGAGTGATGATGAGATTTGAAAAACAGGTTTCCGGACAGAAACGGACAAAAAAGGGCATTGAATTCAGCGGCAGCCAGCCAAAGAACATCCAGCTTGCTTTTTTTGATAGCTGGTATGGCGTGATCATTTTTACCCGACCGTGAGCGTGGGCTGTTTATTGTATTGCACCGAAATTTCTGTAACGTCGCAGAGCGGGACTTACCCACGGATATACCATAGAAGCCATGAGGTGTAGGAAGCAGTGAACAGAAGGGATGAGACATGCATCTTTTAAAAGCCACGGCCTTTTATATTAATTCCAATTTCTCATTGAAGTGGTGAAACAGCGTTTAAACAGAAGAGAACGTTGAGAATGTCAACAAACTGTCACAAGCTACTTCCAAAACATAATGATAAGATGTTTATTTTAGTCTTAGCAGGTTATCCAAAAACTTGATATAAGCGATAGATAAGCGGAGAATTTCTATTTTGGAGAGCTTCTTTTCCACTGGAAGAGTTGGCAACAGGGCGCGCAGCTGAGCAAACGCGATGTTGAAGGATTCCACACGAATTCTGAAATCTTATTTTTGTGACATGATCAACAAGTTCCGCCGCCTGGCATTTTTATCTCAGCTCATGAAAACGCTCAGGCGCCTCAGATGATTTTTTCCTGCGGAAATTCTTGCACGCGGCGCTTACTGTGCATGGATCGTTAATAACAAGTCGCCAAAAATAGAAAGGGCACTGTCGAAATGTTTCAGGAATGGTCAGCATTTGCCAAATTCCGTTTTAAAAACCGGCTTGGCTAGCTAGTTTAGCCATATTTATCTTCCTTCTTTGATTATCTTATCGGGACTGGACTATTCGAGAATTCAGCGATATCGGAGAAAAGGCGAGAATCACAGTCGTTGCTGATGCAATTCGCCAATCAGATTGCAGAAAAAAACTGTGGGAATACCTTATCATATTACTAATTAATCAGTCTGTCATCGAGACGACGTCGAAATGTTGGCGATGGGAAGGGGTGCCTACAAGGAACAACTTACCTTTCCCTGGTAGCGTGTAGGTTTCTGTATTTTGGGGTGGCCCTTCTCCTTTTTCTCCTTTCCGCCTTCGTCAATTTCTGGTAGTCTGGATCATCAACACTATAGTCGAACACAAAGCAGTTTAAGGGCGAGTCGGAGAAGTAGGGGGAACCCATTTCATCTAGAACAGATTAAAGAGTAGGGTAGAGGGGTCTAGTCGAACCTGACTGGATAGACATGGCAACGTCTCAGGAGTAGACACAGCACAAAGAGAAGGCGCCCAGCGTTGTTACCGTTATATTGCTCATTCGGCAAATTGAATAACGAGCCGGCCATATGGGGCATCCCGAAACTCGTTGGGTCCTCGTGGCAACAATAGCTCCTTGAGCTGTAAATCTCATCATTTGAATTGCTTTTCCGGTTTTATTACACATTCTACGTAAAGGCACTTTATTCATATCGGTCAGTATTTGGTTAGTATTGAAATGCTTCGTTTTGGAATGCGTTGTGGATTGAAGTCGGTGGCGGCGGGGGAGGTAGCGTGGAAGTTGAGCTACTAGAGTAAGAATCTCTCTGATCGGTTCCGTTTGGCGAATCGAGCGCTTCCTTTTGATCCTGCTCTTTTTTCAGTTTCCTTCTGAATATGTTCTTGGCAGTACAGTTAAGTGTTTACCGGTAGAAGACATATTCTACTCCCAAAGTGCAGATGGAAAGAAATATGCCGGCCAGGATTACGATGAATACTCCTCCAATGTTTTTAATGGAAATCCCATCACTTTCATCCGAGGAGACGGGGCAATTTACCTATAACGACCCCCTAGAGAGTTTTAGCGAATTGGCCACACCTTATTTGGGTTTTGATTCCACCATTTGTCTTTCAAGGTTTCTAACTTTCTCTGATTCAACAGCATAAGAATCCTGGAATAGAATCGTTTTTGGGGATTCGGTTCTTATTTACGCGCTAGATATTGGGTCCTTTAGAGGATGGCCTGTCTGGACAGCTATGGCGTAAGGCTTCCTTGAGAACTCCGTGCCGACTTGTTGTAACTTACAGTTTGTCAAAGTAGCGTACTTGATCTCTGTTGCATCACCTAAATGATCTCACCTTGTTGAATAGCAGATGTTCTAAGCAACCTATGAAAGCAAACCCGTCTACAGAAGTCAACACTCTCTCAATGGCGGCATCCATCGTCGGAGGAAGTTTAGACTCTTGCATATACCTAAATCAAAAGAGTCGATTAATCCAACCAGCCAAACCTCCACATGTTGGTGTACTTGTCCGAGACTGGGTAATCCCAAACGGCCAGCTTTGCTCTGTCTCGTGGGGACATGCTCTCGTTCAACGACATCTCTTTCCATATCCTGTAACACTATTCTAGCCACGAAAGATCTTACAAGTAAAATTGTTCTTCGATCTCGGCCATCCTTCTAAAATACGTTTCCGATGCGCTTCCTTGGATTGGCGCATACTCTATTTTGTACTGCTTTGCAAGATCGTCCAATGAACTGTGTTTAAGTTTTTATGTTTCACATCTGCTGTACCTGATAGGTTGCTCCAGACGGGATACAGTTAGAAAGGCAGCTAGATTAGCAGTATAGGAAGCGATGATAATGAACCCAAACAACCACCACGTGGCTGCGACAAGGCGACCCGATATATTTTTGGGGGCTTCTCCTCCTCCTGAACAACTACTTCTCTGCAAACGTCTGCTATCGAACCTTGTGGTGTTAATGATGTCATACAGAACCACAAACACTCTTTCAGACTGAACACTCGGTTCTCGTGTTCTTCTTTGTATCTGACAAACAGATGAGAAACCCTAATTTCTCACCTCTCCCGGTTGTTTGTATATGAGTAAGGACTGAATCTGTCGAAAACCCAAAGCAAGAGAGAAGTTAGAATGTACGCTCCTACAATACTCAACCACACGGGCCACTCAAGCACCTGTAGGGTGTTATTGTTTTAGAATCGGCTAAAGTCAGTACCTGCATGAACTTGAAGAGGCTGTATTCAACGTCAGGTTTCTTCATTAAGATCGTAGTTCCAACCAGGTCGTAGTAGGGTACTGTGAAATCAACATCATTCTCCCTCTCTGCCATAACCGAAAGAGGAGCTAATGCGATATCAGCTGATCCGGAAACTGGGTCGGGTTATTTTATAACTCGGCTATGCTTACCCACAGCTCCTATTAACCCATTCCAGTTGCCGTTCTCGTCGATGACACCGAAGCTTCCGTCCTCCACTTCGTAGATGGTATACGTAAAGTTAAGCTCGGCAGCTATCATATTCATCAAGTCGATGCAGTATCCTTCGTAGGGAACTTCTGGGTTGTTTGTGTACTGCACAAAAGGGGGTTGCTGAGAAGCAGTATGAACCAATTAACAGCTCACTCACAATCAACGTGACAACACGGTAGATATCGAGAAGACGAACATTGACATCCAGCGAGCCATACAATGTTGTCAGCTTGTTTGTCACCTTCCAGTATCCCAGTTCCTTGTTGTAGAAGGCGTCTTCATATTCGACTGATCTGTCAATCCTAAATATCCTTGCTTCCACATCCTGAAACCCATTGCCATTAGTTCCCTTTCTTCCCTTCACCTGAAAGAATTGGTTGGCTGACTGTTCATAATAATTTCCATATTCGTGCAAATTGACTCCCATTACAATATCTCTCAGGGTGAGGTTGTAATCATTTCTAGTAAAATAATCACAACTATAGCGTGGTTTTGAAACTGCTGTCAAAGATTCATTCACATTCAGAATCCACTCAAACGCATAGCCCATTAGATCCATAGCAAAAGCCGCATCCACCTGTAAGGTCTTTTACTCAACATAACAGTGCTCAGTACTTCTTGATAGGCGTAAATATGGTAGTTCAATTCCGCCTCTAGCTCATTCTTATCCAAATAGGCGTTCAACCTTTGTATCTGACTATAGTTCCCTGTGTGATAGGGCCGCATCCAAATCCAGTAAGCAGAAATACAATCCTCACATTGGAAAGCCGTGACGTCCTTGGTGAAGGCGAAGAAGTTAATAGTGCGTTGCTCCATAAAGACAGCATTCTGAAGGTCGTCTGGTTGCAACCAATTCCAACTTACTTCAATGGTGAACTGCTCGATGTTTTCTGTCTTCGCCACGAGGAAGATATTCTTGGTACCGGCTTCCAATCCTCTCATCTGCTGGCTCATCTTGCCATTGCTTTCAAGTTTGATGAATCTTGTAGGAACTGGAAGGGAAGAGAACATTTCTTGCCAGACGGTATATGTTCCTGCTGAAAATGACAAGACTGGCAGCGGGCTGCAGTCTAGACCCTACGATACATGTCATCGAAGAGAACTACTATCCCAGAAGCAATACTGAGGCTGGGATAGATATCAGCAAGAACTTCTAAGAATACGATAGATGGAGGAACAAGGACCACGTAGTTGAGAAGAGCTGCTGTCGTGACAGGACCTGAACCGCATTCCTCCTTCTTTTAATTAGAAGATTCTGTACCAGCTAATGCAGCAGCCAGCGGTAATGTCCAATGCTCATTGAAAGCATGAATAGTGGGGATACCAGACACAGTTGCAACTCTTTGAGCAATATTTTTAGTTTCCGTTGTACGCGTAAGACTGATAATTATACTTGTATTTAGAAGTTTTTCACACACTAAATGGGTTATTTCAAAATTTGGAGACAGGAACTGACCGTCACCTTCGTCGCTTCTACTCGTAAGGGACATAAATTCCATGGTAAGGTTGTCAAGACTTTCCAAATCGTTGTAATAAAGAAATGATACGTTTAAATGTCGGGTCATCTCTATGGTAAATTGGTCACCGGCATCACTTAGAACCACTTAAAAGGGAAGTATTGGTTGTAAGAGAAGTGAGATACGTATTTTATCGGTGCTTATAGGCGTCGGCTGGAATAAGAACAATGTGAATACTAGAAGCATTGATTAGGTATTCTCATTGGGTACAGACGAAAACGGAAATGCAGGACGGCGTGCACCGCTCCCCACCTCCAATATCGGATTTCAAGCGAAACCTTAATCCAAATGGCAGTTCCCATACCTGGCCGCACCAATTACAATATTTACCTTTTATGACACCAGCTCGTGTTACTGGTTTACAAAAAATCCATTATGCCCAAGAAAACAAAACATCCACAACGGGAACTCAGATATTTATTGGTACGTGAATAGTGAACATTAAGATGGCTTTTTGGCCGGGAAATGAGGGCTGTTGGGAACAGTATCAGAGCGGAAAACACGGCTGGAAGAACGCGAAAACGTCTCAATTTCGGCATCAGATATCGGTGTATATATAGAACTACGTTTCTGGAGCTCCACTGCTGCCAGGGTGGTAGGGGTTGTTCTACCATGGACCAGCTAAAAGAAGTTCTTACTCTAATTAGAGTGTGTTCTCTACCTCCTTATCTTCTTCTTGCTCGTCCTCGTCTTCTGCCTCTTCTTCAAAGGTGGCGCTCTCCGATAGCCGTGGTGTAGGCATTCGAGCAGGTCCCTTCCGATCCAACAAGAATTGGCCAGAGATCGAGACACCATTCTTTAAATCTGTTGGTTATATCTCTCCATGCGTAATGCCTTTATTTCATAAATTTTAGCAGATCCAAACTCGAATTTTCCTTGATCCGCTTCTTCGGCTTTAGCGACGGTAGCGGAGCTAACAAGGATTTTCATAGGCTGCAAATGAGCACTACTAGCGTAATTTATGAATAAACTGACTTTAGAGCTGGCCTCCATTGCAGTAGCTAATGTTACTGTATCACCGAAAAGGCAGTACCTTGGCATTTTTAGACCCACCACTCCGGCAACTACAGACCCACTGTGAACCCCTGCCCTGAAGACTTAGATTTCATTTTGTGTATGGCTATCCTTGCCGTATATTGATCGTCTGGTTCACACGGCTTTGATCCACGGCGGCGCATTCGTTTATAAAAGACCTAGCACAGTCTAACGCATAAATAGGGTGGTTCGAGCTTCTAGTCGGAGCTCCAGAAACCACTATATAAGCATCCCCGATTGTCTCGACCTGGATGGCAATGAAGATTGAAGTTTCCCAGACGAATAACCTTATAAATGCCATGTTGAACAATAGCTTTGTCAAATCGGGTATAGATGTCGTTCAAGAGATCAACAACTTCCATGGGACTCATTGCACTGCATATAGTTGTAAAGCCGACAATATCTGTTTGAAGGACGGTGACCGACTCGAAGCTCTAGAAAGGAGAAGACGTGATTAGGGCAGTCAGTTTACCTCGCAACAGGCAATGGCGCTTTCTCCATTTCTCAACATATTAGCAACACTGCGGGGGAGCATTTGATACAACAACCGATCTGCCTTCCTTCGCTCTTTCTTCAGTCGCTTCATGTTGTCGTTCATATTCTGACTCTTTTGTGCTTCCTGAAATAAGCCAGTAAACTATTAAAACTCTGCAAACTTGGTGAAGTAGCAGTTTCAATTCAGCAGCTTGTTGAGTACTGGCCAAAACCAGATCACGGCTACTATCATGCAGGGCGAAGTCATTAATGAACAGTCCTGATTTGTACATCTGGTTCAAGTTCATCATTCTAAACAAGTCGATCAGAAGTAGCGAGTCATATTACACAGGAGTTCCCATAAAGCAAATGCTCTCCCATTCTTCCATATAAAACATCTGCCCCTTCAAAGACAAGTATTTCTCCTTTTCAGAGTCCGACATTCTATTCCGCTCCTCGCTCACTACAATCTGGCTCCTTTATAAACATTAGAGCCTCTCACTCTGTTGTGGGTCAGAAGCACTGATAGTTAGCAGGAGGTCCTCGTCCTCGCAGATGACTTCCGCCGACATTAGCTCGAAAATGTTATTGGAGTGAACCATAATCTGAACAGGATATGCCTGCCACACAAACTACTCCCACCTCTTCCCATCTGAAGCGAATAAACGGTCTCATTAAGAGGAATTGTTGGTTTACTTTCTTCCCGACGAGGTTAGACATCACCCGAAGGAGGCCCATACCCACATTTCTAGAAACGAATCAACCTGGACTATAAACTCTTGGCACCTTATCCGCATTCCTCTATTGAAGACGATAATAAAAGGGAAAATGTCGAAGAAGATGTCTGAAGTGATCTTGATGGTATCCTGGAGATGGGCTGTCATGGCCGCATATCTATTGTCCTAGGGGGAGAGGTCTATTCGAGCGGTTACAGCTGTTACCTGCTTGCTAAAATGAGGATTATTGAAGTGAAGCCGCATAATGACGTGTTCCATACTGTTGTCGTGTTCGTGGTCGAGTAATTCTATCTCGACCTCGGTTTGAAAGAGCTCCTTGGCGATATTTTTTATTTGTCCTTGCACGTAATGAATGAATCCTCTTCTCTTACTTCTGAACTAGTCTTTTTTCAGAAAACCCGTGTTTTTGCTAGGTACACGTGGTTGGAACCTAATATTGACATTCCAGAGCATCGTTGTTCGGTCGTTCAGTCTACTCGAATTGCGCAACAAACTCAATGAATTGTCCGTCTTGTTGTATCTGTCTGATCGGGACCATTTAGTTCACGACGAGTGGTCGTCGGCGATGGCTGCTGCTCTGTTTAGTCGGTAGCAGGTTAGGCAAACGAGGCTCTGTGTACTCTACTGTACGGCGGCACCATATCAGAGGATTCGATTCCTGCATGCGCTTATGTTACCACACACGATTAGCATTTTTCGAGAGAATTTCCTCTTCCTCTTTGCCCTTTGATCTCACCTGTAGTGCAGTGTCAGCCCCGTCCTGCTTTCGTGTTCACAATAAAAGGACGGCGGCTTTAGCTTTGGGAAAGTAAATCGGAGATATTCGTGAAGGTTGTCTAGACCGTTCAAAAACTGTGGGAACGTCCTTCCCAGCACTCGAACTATCTGAAAACCTCTGCGGATCAGAAAACTTCTTGCAATGACCTTGTTGAACTCGTATTTTGCCAGAAATCTATAAAAACTGTAGCCGATGTTGGTCATCAGTGTATCGACGGATTCTCCTGTCACATCGCGGCAGGCCCAAATGATTTTATGGGCCAGTCCTTCGGAATAGTACTCGTCCATCGTGTACGCATCCTGCTCCACTCCCGACACATACTGAATCAATCTTTGCTGGACTACGTAACTTCCGATAGCGATCAGGACAAGGTTCCCTGTCACTCAAACCGCTATCAGATCCCTTCGGGTCTTCCGAATCGACTTGTAAAGAGGGACTTACCTTGATTTCCGTCCAGGAGTTTTCACCATATCTTTCTCGAATATAAGTGATAATATGATCGATGATGAGGCCATACATGTTGGAGGAGGACTGCCATTTCCGGGGAGGAGGCTAAGTGACTGCCGCTAACCGCCGGATATTCGACTAAACGTTAAGATGTTGGTGATCCATCGATTTTGGTAAAACAGAGCCTTAGTGTAATAGCAAAATTGAATGGTTCTGGTTATATGGATGAGCGCGTTTTGGTCCTCTTCAGGTAGCTTTCCACTGTCTTCGCAATCTGCGGTCATATGAAGACAATCAACCGAATTTCCTATTTTTCGCCCGCTCCCCTGGCCAGATATGCTGAACTACCTGCTTTACAGCCTCCCGAGAGTGTGCAAAGTCTGCCAAGGACCCCGTCGGCCACATGTGGCACTCAGACGAACGTTGACGATAGCCCGTAAGCGCTGTAAATCAATCCTCATCAATATCGCATACTCCATCGGCCGCTATTTATGATGGCCCGGGAACAGATTGCCAGTAAGAAGACCGTATAGTAGGATTCCCGGCTACTGTTATCAAAAGGGCACCGTTGTGTCTCTGTCCGGCATTGTTATCACAGACATCGAGGGCCTGCAATCGATTGTGCTGATCAAACGGGTGCCCACCGACGGCGCAACAAAGGGAACAGTTGTATGGGGGAAGTAGACGGATATTTTTGGATTGGCTCGGGGAGATACCCCTCCCGTTTCTTGCTGCTCGACGGGAGGCCACTCGAAATGTAATCGGCGCCAGTTTTACCCTCTACATATGCAAATTAGCAAGGTCAACAATCCCAAGAACTGTAATTGGAGGTTGTTGCGGGGCTACAATCCAATAATTTATTACATGCAGATACAACCCATTGAGATGCCTAGACATTATCATGCACATCGATACTCGGTCAGAGGGACACCAGCTCCCCAATCGTAGACTTTCTTCTCTGGGGATTTTCAAAAAATGACCAGCTTAGCGTCATGATTTGTACCTTCAGTAGGGCAGTAAGGGCACTTCACCCGGTAATTCCTGAAGAGTAAAGGTCATCAGGGCTGGCCGATCAATCGATGCCGATAGGCGCCGCCCACGGCCCTGGGAGGGCGTCGCAGTTTGCTTCCAACAGCACGGCCGGGCCGGCAGCCGGCTTTCCCCATGATCTGAGAGTTATAACGCTTCTGAGATCATCGTGAAAGCTAGTTGTCGGCTCTTTACATATGCTGCGTCTCGCCCACTGCCACGCCCGACCACCTTCCGGTAAGGATGAAGCAGGTATTTAGGACAAACCTATTCGGTTGGCTCAATTTCGTCAACGCGTCTTTGGAAATGACGTGGCCACAAAGCAGTCGCATAGGAGGATTATTTTCTGTTGCCTGGGCACGTAGAATGGGACAAGTGAAGGTATTGTGGACTGTTTTCTTGGCTGGGATTTGAACAGGCAGCTCATCAGACGTGAAGATGTGATCTTTCCTCAATTGCTTCTTTATTCCGAGCATTTTGATGCATGCATCTCCACCCATTTCCAGCCTGTAATAAATACATCATCCTCTATAAAAGGGTCCAATAGTTCCAAATGCGTACATGGCCGTCCAACCGGATAAATGACCCTAGCCAAACAATCGTTCGTGCGCAGGGGCCAGCAGTTTGTCTTACCGTCTCGCGAAAAACACCGTCTACACATTCCTTCGTGCCGAAAAAGTTCTTCTCAAGTTTTGACCCGATCTACTACCGTAACGGCCACCAATATATCAATGGACTTACAGTTCGTCAAGGCTGCTGTCCGCTTGATAGATAACTTGCGATAGTCGAGCGAGAAGGGTCGGCCACACCTCCTCCGAGAACAAACTATTGCACAGAGCATTATTCGGACCAAGACTCAGAGCCCTTGAGACTTCCTGCATCTGCCGGTTAAACCCGAAGGAGGCCATCTCTTTCATCTTGGCCATCGCAGCCGGCTTGTTACCTGCAAAAACAATGTGAACGAGTGTGCCAATTGATTGCCCGGGCATAAAACTGTCAGACAGATAGGGCCGATACACCCACCTACTCGCAAATATTCTATAATAATCTGCTTCAGGAGATCACAACGAAGATGAGTCTCCTCGGGAGCATTCTTATCCAGCCACTCCAGTGCTGGCTGAGCACTTTGATTCTCCATAGCTTCGTGGATAGTCCTAATCTCGGTCTCGTCATAGGAACGGTAATTGACGACTCCGTTCAGGCCGGCTTCCTATAAAATATCCCTTCAATTGATGTCGTGGCTAATAAATTCCATTGCTGTTGTTTGAGATTGCTTTTGTGGGAAAATCTGTCTAGACTGCCGCTGTATTTGGCGGCTGGTGCTTTTCACTGTCTACAGTATACAGAGATGAAACGCTTTCAATGAGTCTTCCGAGACATTTGGATACAATAGTGTCTGGGTGGTTACGAATATGAATGCGTCATCGATTTCTGCGCCACACGGCAAAGAACTGCAGCGAACGCAGCTAGGGATAATCGATTGCCAAACCGTTCGGGCTGCTTTACAAAAGACATCAAAAAACGCCGACTGCGGAAGTGATACAAACCTTATCCAGTTCTTCTGCAGCGGAAATCAACCCGGCGGTCACCAGATAATCGGCAATCATACGCTCTGCCAGTCGTTGATTTTTGGGGTCAGTCTCCAGGTCCTTTTCCTGTTTCATCAATTCTGATATGCTTTTTGTCATGCTGCGATCTATCGTTTTTCCTATTCGCGACACGGGAGCATGGAGATCCTTGTGGTCGACGATAGCGTCCTTCGATTCCTTGTTGGCTCTCTTCATCAGCGTATTCACCATTTGTTGCCCAATCACAAACAGTTTATCGACTTCGGGAGCAAACAGAGCTTTTTCGTACTGTTGAAATTTATTCTCTATGGCCGTAATACTGTCCTCCCATCGCTCTGCGAACTTTTTACTACGCTCTCGTAGCTCGTTTACGTCTTTCTCAATCTGGTCGAGAACATCTACTTCGGCCTCTCTGAAATAGACAGAATACGTGGCGGATTCCTGGTGGCTAGGTGCTAGTGGCTTTCACAATGATCTCAGATGTCAATTCCTCTCAGATCAAGGGGAAAACCGCGAGCCAGCGCTAGCGGAGTCGGGAGGGTTGGTGGACGACTGGGCGCAGAACGAATGCACGCAGCGCTGCCCTGCCTAAGGGGCGGGTCTACAGTACCAGACAGAAAAGTATTACACCTCACAGTTCTGCCTGCGTCTCTGCCTCCGCGTCCCGACTCCGATAGAATTATCTGAGCAAAGCGAATCGCAACTAAGGCCACAAATGGAATTGAATGTACGAACGGCTATTGAAAATTACAAAAAAAACGTGTACAAGTACAAAATAATTGATTATTATGTAGTCATTAATTATTGACGTTTTTGGTTGTTATAAAAATTTATTACGCAGTAAATCTTGTCTAACATTTAGATTTTCCTAGATAATTATCCTTAATTCACATTTGTAAAATGTATATTCAATTTGGTATCAGCTTTCTAACAGTTCCGAAACTTTTTTTGGAGTATTCTGTTTCAACGAAGCAAAATTCGCGATCTCTTATCATTTCTTCGTTGTTACGACTACAAACGCTTCAAATAGGCAGACAAGTTTTGAAGTAAGGATAATTTATCTATATTTCAGTATCAGAACTTGTTAATAAGTCGGCAAACGCATTTTTGCAAGTAAAACTTGGCGTATAATGCTAAATTCACAACATAACGTTTTTGTTTTGCAATGCTTCGCACTTTCCAGCTTTACACTCAATCGATGGTTGCAAAACAATCTTTCAAAGCTGTTAATAAATGTGGGTAATAAAAACTAAATGAAATATACTCACGATTCATCCTCAGGTTCAGGATCGGTGATGTCTACGGCCATACTGTGACGTCTGGTCATTTCGGCATCTTCTGATGACATACAAGTCTCTAAAAATAGAGTTGTTGATTAGGAAATATGTAGCCTATTTTTATGCAAATTAAAAAGAAAAAAATTCAATATAAGAGGTTCAAAATGAAATGATTTTAAAGCACGGGCCCCCAACGGAATCTAATACATTTGCCATTTAAAATTCTCTTGCAAAAATTATGTTTATTGAAGATATTAAAAATAAAGAAAAGTAATATTTTGAATGCGGGAAACCGATTAGAACCATCAGCTGATCCGGAGACCGCGTACCAAAGAAAGGGACCGTTTCGGGACCCAAGCTCTCCTCTTCGGCCTCTCGTCGCTGTGTAAACAGCTAGCAGAGCCTCATTCTGGGTAGAATTGAGCGTAATCTATCGAAGTGTAATAAACTGTTCAAAAGATTAACGATTGCTTTAAAGAAATGGAGGTGATTCTTCTCAGACTAGCTCCTCCTCGTTCCTTCACGGTTTATATTCTACCGAAAATATTAAAAATAAGCGGACTCGCTGTCGTATTGCTCAATCTCCTCATATCGCGAGGGCGTTTCCACAATCGATGTGTGTATTTACTTCTACTTTTCTATATAAAGATTAAACTTCTGTCAGACCCATGGTAACTCAATGATTGATGTTTGTACAAATTTGCCGTGTGGGAGAGATCATTCCAAACAAGCGAAGTTTTCCCTGAGCGAGTGTTTTCGTGACTGAGGGGCATTTCACATTATCTAGCATCTTCTATTCATGAATGGTCTCTGGCTCAAGTGGGGATAATTACGAGATGGCAGGGCTCTGTCCCTTACCCGGAAGTTGACCCGCGTTGTATCACACTTCATTTTCAATTCAAAATGCCTCTCCATTCATTGCGTAACCGGAAGTTTGGCGATCATCACTGAGACGTCATGTGTACGTCGTTTTAAGGAGGACCATACCCATATGCCATACATTTTATAGTGTTGCTTTTCCTGGGATCTTGTCTCGGACAAAATAAGAGGATTCTAAGGCTCGACAATTTATATAGACACATATAAACGCAGTGACGACGACCTGAGCAAAACATGGCTAGCAACTGTCAATATGGCTGAAAGATCTCTCCTAGGAAAAGTATTGGAAAAAGACTATAAATAGGGCTATTACAAAAAGGAGAGGCGGCGAGGTGGGGGCATTGTTACAAAGTTCCGTCGTACAGCAGCAGACTTCTCCATTCTCACCGTAATCTCGATGTTTTCTGCATACCATGTTGTCGTGGCGTCTCTTCCACGCGGTATTCAGGGGATTTTCCGATTCTAGACAGTCAACCCGGTCACATCCCTGAGAGAACCCGTTCTTCTTCTTTTTGTTGTTATCCTGAAAAGGAAGAGCTAGTGAAAGAAGACAGAAGGATGTTTTCGCCCATTGGTAATTAATTTCAGAAGGTGCCCCTCTCTTTTGAGGTATTCAGTGAAATTCGTTTGCATTAGCTCACAATAGGAGGGGACCGTATTCTTTTGGTAAGTAGTCGTATTATTTTGATAAATAGAGGCCCTTTAGAAGAAATTTAGAAACCGAAACCAAAGGAAATCCAGGAATCGAGCGCTCGAGGAAATATGGGAGATTCTAGTGGACAGTATTTGGGAGACTAACAATGAAAACAATGCGCCTCTCTTTCAACCAAAAATACATGCAAATTTATTAAAATCATCCTATAGCACATTTTGAACTTGTTTAATTTGGGGACTACACGAAATGACTTTCAATATTACCACGTTTTATTATATTGTGTAGGTTGGAGGCGTTCACACGTTTGGGAGGAGGAGATCAGAATAAAAAGCACCTTGTAAGTTGCACGGACGCAGTACTTATCGGAGGTACATTTGTCAGGGATGATAACCATGCGTTTTCCAGCTTCGACTATGTCATGATAAAGATGACATCGAAGGGCTGACGAGAAGCCAACGAGTGCGAGGATGAGCACGGAGCGTTGCATCAACAGTGCACACAAAGGAGAAGTGCTTGCTTCATTCATGAATACTCTAGCAACACATCAATCAGCAAGAAGCACCAATAGTACCGCCCACCGAAAAATAAAAGAAAAAAGAGATCATCACACTATAATAAGGGACAGGTCTGACGGGATATAGTTAATTTTGCAATGATTATTATGCGTCTTAAAGCCATAGACGTGCTTAAAACCGGTGTGATCTAACGCTGAGAAAGATAAAATAAAGAGTAACAAAGATTATGACCAAAGTGGGGAAGAGAAGAAGGAAGAGTGCAGAGTGGTGGCCATAAAAATACAAGGTTAGTAGTTGGATAAGTGACTTCTACAGCCAGGATAAGCGTGCAATCCAACAAAAAAAGGGTTTCTAAGATTACAGTGTGATATAAATACATCCCGAACTGGAATTTCGTTGGGGGTGATATAATCTCTGATATCATACAGGGAAGAATAAACCAAAGAGGAGAGAGAGATAGAACGACAAATGGACGAATCGGAAGAAACCGCACTAGTACGGAGTGAAGCGGTTGATCCCCGGTCTGTAGGCATTGGCGGCTGCCATTTGGTAGGCCTGTGGTAGAGCCGCTGCTGATAATGCATGTCCGAGGAATTGGTCAGCCGAGGTGGGCATCCGTGTTCCAGCTGAAAAAGAAAAGTTAGTTAACATGCAACGAGACTTCCAAAACCCCTGCAAAAGCAATGCACATTAAACGTGGAGGGGTCTGCTCTACTGGTAGCCTAGGTTACTCTGCCCCAGTCATTTATCTCTCTGGGAAATGCACATCACTTACCCATAGCTGCTTGTTGATTTAGAAGAGCACACCACTTACCCAAAGCGGCCTGTTGGTTGAACAGAGCGGCCGTAGTTGGATCCTGAGCTAATTGAGCGGCTAAAGCTGCCTGTTGCTGGGGGAGGGAAGCAGCAGTTCCTCCGACCAGCAGAGGTTGTCCGTGAAGAGCAGCCATCTGGGCTCCGAGGCCAAGGGACATGGATGGTTGTGCTAGAGCCGGAATCAAACCACGTCCAGCCAACAGAGATTGGGCCAGAAGAGGATTCGCTCGAATGTACATCGCCCTCTGTGCGTTGGCTAGAGCCACATTCTGCAGGGCAGCTAGATTCAAAGCTGCTGGGTCGAGAACACCTGGAAGAAAGGCATAAAACGGTAAATATAATCACGAACCTGGTGTTGTTTTCGCCTTTTTCGAGTGTATTCTGGCTGTGGCACAATTCACTTCAATTTTCCTTCCTTCAACTTGTGATCCATGGAGTTCGGTGCGTGCTTTCTCGGCGTCTTCCTGTTTTGCCATTGTCACAAAGCCGAATCCCTGAAAACGATGATGTGGACGGCGTGAAAAAGATTTTTATGGACTGTCTCTGAGAGCGCCCCATTTACGACAAACCCAATTGCCAATTAAGCACAAAATGAATGACTGAAATTGGCCAATTTAACAATCACATTCAAGTGAGGGATACGCTCCAAATAGGATTTGACTCGAATGGAATCGCTAACAAATATTTCAGCTGACGGAGGAGCTAATCCAATTTGTTAGGATAGCGAAGATGGAAACTCACTTTACTACCGCGCTCGTTGAATATGATTTCCGCGTCGACCACCTGACCATATTTCTCAAAGAGGGCTCGCAGATCGGAGTCACGGAAACGGAAAGGAATGTTCGACACATGAAGACGCTTATGACCATCCACCGGCACTGAAAATGTTTATCGTTTGTAAACTGTCAAAGAGTTTTAATCTTCCTCATGCCAGGGCGGCCTTGACTGCCTTTTGTCACACCTGGAAATGCGTAGACCGACACGAGATCTTATCGGACAGGAGAGGAGTTCTAGGCAGAGCGACTTACCGCTTGTACTTGGATCAGGTTGTGAGGCTGGGGTCTGACTGTTAGGCGTCTGCCCGCTTGGCAATTGAGGTCCAATTCCTCCTGCAGCTAATTGCTGCTGAATTTGAAGCTGAAGGTCATATTCGGCTTGTTGGTCCTCCTAAATTTAGATTACACCATTCAATATAGTAACCGTTTTGAGCGGTAATTTTTGTTCTTTTGTGTTCATACGCTTAACGAATATTGGCGGCGGATTACGTAAAGTAAAAACATTCAAAAACAAATAAAAGTGCGAAAGCTTGAGTGAACATAAAGTCATGCGCAGAACACACTGCTAGTATTACATAAGTTGACAATGCCTACAGTTTGGCACAAAGAGCATTGGGACACCAAATAGGGAGTGTTTTGCAGAAAATAAAAATAAAGAAGAGGACAGACTTTCTCCCAAATCTTGCTCTCTCAGTCTCTCTCAGCTAAAGAATAAAAAACCAAGCAAAAAAGAGTTGTTAGAAAAAATCTGCCCTAAAAGATAAACACATATTACCGCCAGATGGAGAGGGGACGATCTCACCTTGATCTTCGTTTCACCAGCTGGGGAGGCGCTCATCATGGTTGAGCCGCCTTGCAAGAGCATTCCGTTGTGGGGCTGCATGCTGGCTACAAAAACACACGGTTAACACGATGTGTTTGATGCAAAGAAGGCTGCTAGAAGCCTATAGTCCGCTTCGGTTGCGAAATCTCGATCTCCACTGGATGAATTGAAGAAGAGAGAAAGAAAGAAACTCTCATATAAAGCAAAAAGGGGCAGGAGCTCGTGACATCGCAGCCAATCATTGTGTCAGCAAAATCATGGTGGTTCAAAGAGTTGCCACTTCGATGCAACGTGCAATAATAATAATAAAAACAGGTAGTGGCCTTTGAAAAAGGAAAGAAATCCCATCACTCATCTGCCACGAAAAAAAGAACTAAAATCTTCTCCTCAAAAAGATGAAGCTTACTACAAAGTATGGGAAAAATTTCACGTGCATGCAAGTTAGAAAATCTTTGTCCCTTTTTAACCCTGTCAGTTTGAGATTCTTTTCCTCGTTTTCCCCAAATTAAATGGCTGAGCATAATTTCTCGTAGGAAGCGCACTTTTGTTTCTCTCATTTCAAACGTCACTGCAGCCCTGTCAAGTGTCTAAGCAAATAGGCAAAAAAGTGCCACACCAGTGGTGTGCCAAGCACCACTTGGTTCGACTTTTCTTGCAGCTTAGGTTTAAGATTTGGCGGTCAGGTGAAAACTGAAATGTTGAGGGCGCTGCCATAAGCTGAATCCACCGCTGACCGGAAATTTAATGAGACGCAAACAGCCTTTTCATACGAATGATATTAGGCCACCGGAAATTTGTAGAAATGTCGCTATTTTCAGAGCTTGGCTGATTTATAAGCAAGGTTGACGTCGCTTTCTGGGCAAATGAACAAGCTTGTCCAATGGATGCCAAATACTTCAATCAGCATTAGCGCGTCTTCAAAATGTTATTTCACACGTTGTCTTTCGTCTTTGCCGAAAATTGGCTCTCTGCCCCTATTTCACAGTATGCGGCATAATCCTTCTGGATGCCTGGCTAATTGCGTTGGCTAATTACGCCATTCACGCTCTGCCGCAACTGGGTCACACAAGCCGATTTACTGTGTGTGAAAGTATCGGCTGGGATGAGCTTATCTGCTCCTTTTTGGCGCCACCTGTTCGCCTCATAAAAATGCGCGAGACATGGAGACAAAACGCTTACACACGTTCGCGTGATAGCATCTCTTAGATGCGTAAGGTAAGTAGCCGGAACAACACAAACGTTATCTAATCTTCTCTTTAAAAACAAGCTGACTTGCTCATGCAGTAGATCAATCAATTACAGACAGAGCTTACTAATCCTGTCCAACAGACTACAGCTCACCCTAGGTGGGCGCCAACTAGTCTATCTCAAAAACATTGTTTCGCAATAAATTACGCAGGACATGGATACTCATTACACTGGGCACTTTTGAATAATTTCAGTGGCTTATTGACGTAGGAAGGGTTCTCAAGCTTTGAAGGTTTGGTGAAAGGAAATTGTGACACAAGCGGTTAAGTAATTGAGAAGGACTCACCAGATGATACAGCTGCTAGTTGTTGTGCCTGCTGTACGGCTTGCAATTGTTGGAAAAGAGGGGACTGATTTACTATCGGGAATCCGGCCAACTGGGCCGTTTGGAGAGCTTGACCACCCGAGAGGTAAAGAGACTGCATCTGCATGCTCTGAAAAGAGAATTACAGTTAGACGGGGACATTCGCCACATGAACAGATGATTAAGGAAGGCGCTGTTCGAAAATACACTTTATGTGCTGAGAAATTAAGTTGAATTTGAGCAACTAATCGATAGGTCGGACTATATTAGCCAGTAAGACCTGCTTAGGTAAACACGGGGCGGATATTTGCTATATTCTCTCACAAAGACAATCGATCGAGTTGGAATAAAGATCAGGACAGTGTGAAGAGCCCCTAAGTCATATTCTCACCTTCATACTCCTTACGAACGGTGCCATGGGAAGGAGGATAGTGCCGCGAGTCTCAACCATCACGGCACTGACCTAAGGGGGTGTCTCGGGCACGCGTCGCAGGTCTATGCGTCGCGGCCATGTGGAATAAAGCGGCAAAATTACGAGTTGCTCCAACACTTTTGCTCATGGAAACACTTCTTGTCTACCATGTTATCACTAGCTAAGACCTAAGAACAGGTGTTTTCTCGTAGCGCGTTTCCTGATAACGGTTGATAGGGGCGAGAAGACGCCGATTAGCGCCAAGATAATTGGGGGGGGGGGTTCTGAGAAATTGGATTGGAGGAACCCAGCTGCTATTGTTTATAACAGAAATAATGCTCTACTAGGCTTGCTAGAATAAACTTAGTCCGCTAGAATAACAAATAACGGCCTACGGTCATAACAATGCCAAACAATTGCGTTGGCTTAAATTTCTTCATCGAATTCACACCATCTCTGCAATAAATTTGAATTCGGAAAAATGTTCTTGTTTTCGGAACTGCCCAATTGTTTTCTCCTACACTGTTTTTCATGTAGAACTCGCCTCGCCGGACAATAGACTCCCTAATTTTCTGTACAATTAAAAAGCGTCCTTTCTACACCGTCATGCGGAAGCGTACTGCCGCCGGGTGACACACGGCAAATAAAGAACGTGAGGGTGAGTGGGCTCTCTCTCGTCCCCTCAAATGGTCAGCTGGTAAAACTCACAATCTCGACCATGATCAATCTTGGAGGAAGCACAGTTTGGTCAGTTGACGGTCGCAGTAGGGGGTAGCGGAGGGGACAATAGTGAGGTCAGAGAGTGCCCGCCGTAACTAGGTGAATAGTACGGAGCTCCCGCCCAAAAGGAACCTGAGACTAGAGGAAAGCGAAGGCTACAGGACCTCTGCAGAGCCACTACAAGCAGCTGATTGTGCGCAATCCCTGGCCAACAAATGACAGGAACAGATGGGCGACATCTGTGACTGAGGCCGTAGTACTAGACACCCATCGTCTGGGATAACTGCAACTGCTCACTGGGGAGAGAGTTGGCTAGCAGTTACTACCGGAAACAGCTTTTTAATTACCACGGCATTCGACGTTTCGGTGGATTAGCTTTTTTTCTCTGAAGATGTCGCCGCAAATTAGGCGGGCACCTGGTGCACCTTTATTTTATTGTCAATCAAAGCGGTTTGTGTGCCTTTCCCACGTAATTTATGGTCATGATTAAAAGGGTTAAGGCTGTCTTAGGTGGACGCAAGCAGTTGTCAATCACCAGCAGACTAGATTATTTTTATGCTAACGTCTTCAAATGAGCAGCTATTAGTTTGTATTTCGAAATGGTTGCAAAGAGTAGAGGAATTGTATCGTATCCCTGCACATAATAGATTAGGGGCAGAAACTGCCGCATCCAGGATAAACAGCCGATCGAATTCTAGGAAATGTTATTCTTTAATAAAAGTATTGTCGTAAAGAAGAGGGCAAGAGCCACACGGCAACTTGAGAGCACATATAAAGAAGCGCAATTCCTAGGCATTTGGTGCGGGAATTCAAAACCGAAGAGAGAAAACGAAAATATCGTACCTCATCGATGGGAGCCACCATATCGGACATACTGCACCAGTGCTACTGATTGAAGAAATGCCTCACTCGCAGAGCCTCGCACACAATTGGCCTCATCTGCACGCAAGACGTCTTCCGTCACCACAAACTGGCCCTCCCCAAACTGATTTAGGCGGCTGATTATGGCTCTAGTGACGCTAATGAAGAAGATGTTTGGGGTCGTGGCGGATCGGATGAGAAAGGCGCCAGAAATCGGATAGTCTTCAAGCTCTAATTGGGCTCTCGGAGCCCATTCTGAGAAATTTGATATGCTAACCAACCTAATAGACCTTACAATTTATTCAAAGAGAGATATCCAAGCTCATTTATAACAAATATGCGCGGAAAGGGATATAAAAAGGAGGAGGAAAAAAACAAAGCCACCGACCCCGACTTGTGTTGGTTCACGGGCACACAAGAGGCATAAGGTGGCCATATGGCGAGGGAGAAATGATTCCGGCTGCGCTTTGAGGGATTACACCCGCCAATACCTGATCAATCGACTGCCGCATATTTGCGTTGGCTGCTCACTCTTGCCGCGTGGAAAACGCTGTGAAGCTTTCTACGTGTAGATCAATTGCCTTGACGTCCCATATTCACAGCCTTTAGAGTTCTTGTTCGTGGGAAACCTTTGCCTCTCTCCCCCTCGCTCCAGCCTTGTCTGATAGCCGTAAGGCCGGGGGACTAGGTGGAAATGGAAAATACAAAACTATTGATTGAGGTTCAATTGAGAGTGGTCTCCGTGTCGAAACGATCTTTCGCTGCATATTGAACGCCCACAAATTCGATGGATTCGTCACGTTTCGAAAAAGCGATTTTCCATTGTATGGGGCCTATAATTGCTGTGGGGTGAGTGTATGAGGCAATTTGGAGCTAGGCATGTTTATATTTTGAATCTCGTATCGCGCCCATTAAAAGTGTTTGCCTAAACTGAAACTTTTAATGAGAGATCTCCGAGTGTATATTGAGATCCTGGGAGCAGAATCAAATTGAATATGGGATGTGTGCAAATTGATGCGCCGAGACTAATTCAATTGAGTAGGGGCTGTAATCACGTCCGTAGGTCGCTATTTCCTACTAATTAAAGAGGAGTGCACTGCTCCATGGCATCGTGAATATCAAGCAGTTTCCCCTAAAGGTTATCCTAACTAGCATAGATTGTTTCTATTTCAATGAGAAAGTGGAGAACGTTAGTAGCCGGGTTAAACGACTTACGCTCATTAGGTAGGATAGGATACGGGTGTCAGATGAGGGATGTGGGCAGATCGGCGGTCGAGTGTTTAGCCGCGGCTAGGTCGAGAGCGCTCTATTTGCCGGATTCTTTGAGTCAACATCTTCTGTCTTCTACGCTACCTAAGCATCTGGACTACTTGTGATTTTGGCTGCGACTAAGCAAAGGATAGCGGCACATATGTCTTAGAACGCCGCTTTTCTTCTTTACTGGCTGGGAGAACCACATGTCTACGGATCGTGGTGGTGCACTTTGCCTATTGGAAATATGAGACGTATCTAGAAGATCGTCTCGGGAACCGATCCTAGTAAGCCTAAGACAGGGTCGTGTAAAAAGGAGAGAAAAATCTCATGTGGATATGGGGAGTGCAGCAACCAAAGGATATGTTGACATATACCGATTGAGGAAATATCAGGACTACTAATGGAAACAGGAAGTGTGGAGCCAATGTTCTGGGAAGCCCTTGAAGGAATTGGAAGGATACGTCGAACGAGAAACAAGATCAATAGGGAGTCTGTGTGAGGACAAAGTAAGGTGATACCTCGAACATTGTTAGACTTGTCTGTTCTACTGTTACCGCCAATAGTCGCTTAGAAATCCATACACTGCGTGCAGGAGTAGAGGGAAGAAACATAAAATTTGAATATGTTATGTATGACTAGTTGGATGGGCTACGCAGCAGTGTTGTTCATTTTATTCGGCGCAACGAATTTCATCACTGTGGCAGCCGTTCGACTGTATAGCGGGAGAAGAGCGTTTGAGGGAGAGGCACGAAAAATGTTAAACACAAAGATGATATATATCTGGAAGGGGGGAAAACTATTTACGAGCAGGAGGAGTCACCTTGTTTACAGGTTGAATACCACAGACGTATCACACAACATAGGAGCACACAAAAGAATAGCTGCAAAACTTCAAGGGCGGTCAGCAAGTAGTCTACACCTTGTAGAGTAGCCTAGGCCTTTGCTCGTGCATATATCGCAACTAAACTGAGAGGGTCAAGAAGTGTGGAATGTAAATATAATAAGGCTGCCTCACGCAATCCTCCTCATCGTGGGAAAGCGAAATCATTGACCGAATTCATGACGGAGTCTCATTTTGAGAGGATAAATGTCACTGAGCACAACAATAAATTATATAGTAATCTTTCCCTCTTTTTAACAAACTTGTGTCAAATGGAAGGAACTGGAAACGGTGGTGGTGGTGGTGCTGGTGCTGATTGGTGTTGTATCTCTTCTTACTGGAGTATAAGTGGCCGGAATTTAGGGCCAAAGGAGGTGTGTGCAAGTGGCAGTGGAGCGTAATGAAAGGTTTCTTGCTGAGCAAACTTGGACAGCAATTATCATGCTCGAGTTGTTGTTAGCGTGTGTCTGAAGCAGTGACAGCTTAGTCGAAGGTTCCGAGTAGCTACAACATCAAACAGTTTCAATTTTCGTTGTTTCGTCTGCCTGCAAAAGGTTTCAGAAGGCAATTGGCAGCGGGTCGCACAACTACTTAGCCTTAATCCAATGATCTAATACCCCCTAATGAAGACAGAAAAGGCATGGTTTGTGGATCGATGCAGTTGCTGGCTGATTCAATCAGTGCAAACGGACGAAGCAGATGGGCGCGTGAGAGCGGCTCAAGAGCATCCCCTTAGAAGCGGAAGGTCCGTGAAAGCAACGATTTTCCTCTTCAATAGGCTAGGATTATTACATTAGTGTAACGTACAGCAGCATTTTCGAAGTAGGCGCCAGATTAGAAGGGCTGGCAAAACAGAAGAGAAGGGCAAAGAACTGCAAAGCCGGATAAAAGTCGTAGCCCCCGCACTTGAGCCGCTATAGGGCGTCTTCTATTAGGAATGAGCACTAAAACAAACTAGCGCAGCCTTCTACACGGCATTTCCGAGACGTTCAAACACCGTGTTGTTTTCTCCCTCGTAATACTTCTTTCCAATTTTATATAAAAGCTTTCTGGGCAGCAGACTATAGATAGGGCTCGGCGGCTTATCCTCTCCGAGAGAAAAAGTCCCTCAAGTTAGTAAAGAACGGAAGCGAAGATAAAAACAAATATTTACTTGCAACCCTTTTCATTTCGTAAGTACGAGGGTCAGTTTAATAAATACAACCAAATGAAAGTCGAAATGGAAAGGCAATGACCCAAACAACAATAGCGGAGATACCTTGTCTGGGAGTTTTCCCGTCTTCAATGACTCTGAGGGATTAGAAAGAGGATCAACAGAGGGAAGTGGAACCGTGCTCGTCGAGGTAGAGATCGATTTGCGTGATCCCCAACTGACCCTCATTGGCTTTTGCAGCGAAATCCTGTTGACCAAGGAAGTAGACCTGGAAATATCCTTTTGATCTGCAGGAAGTGGGAGTCTGCCTTGGTGATATTATTAGGAAGCAGGGTCACTTCAGTTGTCCACGTTGGTCGGAAAGGTTCGAGACTGTTCTGATACATGTTCCAAAAACATCTAAATTCACCACATCATGAAAATTTGATAAATTTGCCTCAATCCGTCGGGGTCTTCGCAAACACTCAGTTCTAAGCCCTGTGTCGCACAATATTTCTTGAACCCCAGATAGACATCAGATCCGTCTTCCGGAAGAGCGAATATCGGCGATTCCAAAACAAAGCTCTGGTGTTGCCGGTGTCTCGAAAACCCGGGGAAGTCTGCCGAAAGGAAGTAAGCTTCTAAACTGACGTCACATGACCAGAAGGGGACAGACCTTCATCGTTCTCAGGAGATATGTGAATTCCAGTCAGCCGGTTGGCCACGTTGTTCTTCAGAGTCAAAGCTCTCCATCCTTGTGAGAACCCTCTTCCGGTGGATGACTTTCCTACCCTGTGATATTCACAGCCGGTATCCATACTACCCACGAAGCATCTCAATGTCCTATAAATGGTACGTGTGATGTTTACAAGAGCTCGTCTTACTTGCAGAGCTCGTCGTTGTCAAAGTCGGACTCTCTGTTCAGAACCACGACACCTGTCGTTTCCTCGTCTCGTTGCAGTATAGTGTTGTGTGTTTTTACATCGTGTTGTTTCACCTCGTTTGAAACTAACGACCTCTGCAAATCGTCCGCGTCTGAAAGTGACCTTTACCGTAGAAGGTGAAAACTATACCGGTATCCCCTGAAATTATCTGCTTTTGTGGCTGGTCGGGTTCAGTGAACTTTTCAATTTCATTGGTGTTGATCGGCTTCTCAACACAGTTTTCTGGTTGGTCAAGGTGCGCGAAGTAGTCAATTTGATCTATGAGAATAACTCCCCCTTCCGGTTCGTTTTCAAAGCCGAAACCACGTATTACAATCTGGAACCGCCTTGTTGGGAAGATGTCGCCCCAACCTCAAACGGTTCCAGCAGAGGGGGTATACTAACGACTACTGTATGGTTGGGTGTCGGTGTTATAGTCAGACAATTATCAAGAGTGGATTCCAATGCTTTCCTCGTGCATACATCGAGATCTGGTTCGAAACCAATAGTCCGAGCCCGGCTATAATACAAATAAAATCCACTTCAAAGGTGCAAACCTTCTCCAATATCTAAACGATAGAATTCCTGTGGATTGTTGGCAGCCGATCGGAGGAGAAACTAGCATCCCACCATGAAACTGAGGTCTGGGATCGGAAGCGAGAATAAAAAAAGAGGCATCTAAAGGGAAGGTATATGTTGGGAGAAATATCACCTGGTAAAATAACTGAACCCGTGATAAGAGCTATTTTTTCCGGGTCTACACCACCCTCTCCCAGTACCCAATCTAATTGGTCTTCCTCAACATTTCGCCAAGAGCAGTTCAAGACCGAACGACACTGGAGCTCTTGGTCGGTTTTGGCAAAATCATTTGAGTTTCCCCTTTCTGAATACGCTCTAGCATTGACACTGTCACCAAGAAATCCTAAAGATTTTCAATAACAGAGAGACATATTTCCATACCGTTGTATTGTTTTGTGCCTGCAGCAACTGCGTATTGTTGCTGAGGATAAGCATCAAGTTGTGTTCTACAGGAGGAACTATACTGGTAAGAAGCGACAGAACACATTCCCTGTGGGTTAGATAAGCAAGCACGCACTATAAAGGACAATATATTTTAGGTGGCAATAATCAACCTTTAAAATTACTGCCTTCTGAATAAAGAATAAGGAAAATTGCAAGCAGCATAGGCAGAAGAACGAGTTCGAAATAATGATACAGTTAATTTGAGTGACCCGCGATGGAAATTGCCGGATTGGGCGAGGCGAATACAAAGAACTTCGGTGAGGGAGAGTCGGGATTGTGAAGTGAAAGGGGACTAGTCTTGACCACGCAGAACACTACCGGTATGTCATTAACTTCCTGCGGTCAAAAATTATTCTGTCACCCGTTTCGAAATGGATTAAATGCAACTTTTATTTAAAAGGAAGATAAAATATACAATATTTAGATGACAGAAGAGAGAGATCCGCAGAGAAGACATCTAGCAAATGAGGTCTAGGCCTTGGGGATCTCGAGCCAACCGGATGGGAAGGAAGCCGACTTCACCTTTGTTGTCGCCGTTGTTCTCGGCTATCACTCTCAGCTGAAACAAGGATGTTTTTGATATTGTAGACAGAACCACCTCGTATGTCCCTATTGGTAGCTTTGGACACCTAATGTTCCATCTCTTGTTTTCCTGGAAGATTTTATTTTTGAGGAAGTTTGGGGGCCACCCACTTCTGCATTGTTTCCAATGGCCAACGTATTCTTTTGATAGAAACACTCCATTTTATCCGTGCAGACGACCAACGAAAGTCCGTGGGTAGCGTAGTATTCATAAAAACAGAAATAGATTTCCTGGAGAGGAAGAATAGTAATAGATTCCGAGACCAATGTGTAGCTGTTAATGTGAGAATCCAAGAACGGAGCAACGAGAAACTTTTGCGCTGAAAAGAACCTGATAGAGGACGATTATTTATGTACATGTCCCAGGAGGAAGATGAATTCCAGTCAGGGGATTGGAGACCCTGTTGGCAGACCCAATCTCCCACCGGTTATTACCGGCCGATCTCCAAAATTTGCAGTTCAGGTCTAAACCGTCGGTTGATCTCTTTTCGATGCATACCGGAAGGATTGCAGGAGAGAGCTAGACACGTCTCAAATAAAGTGGGAGACACTCCAATTGAGTTGGGAACCGTTTTTGAAAGTGCGTTCCGGGAAACGGCATCTGGCACTGACTGTTCCAACACTGAATTGTCTTCCAACTGGGAAGTTTGAGGATCAGCGTCAATCGCTTCCAATCCAGTGAGGGGGAGATTATCGATCGACTAGAAATATGTACTCATTTCGTGTTAAATTTACTTTTAGAGGGCCCAGCGGACTCGTACCGGCTCCGGAAGGCTGTCTCACATCAGATATCAGCGATGGATTAGTGTCGCTAGCAGCAGTGTCCGTACATTCTGAAGGGCCGTCCACCGTAATGTCTTGAATAAAGATTGCTCCCCCTTGAGCCCCCATGAAATTATATCCATTGAGAATAATCTTCAAATGATTTGTAGGGCCGGTAGACCGTTACCTGGGCTGGAGAAAGAGGATCACTTGCAGGAGGAACATCTGTTGTTACTGGAACACCATTCCGAATATCAACATCTATACAATTTATCAACGGAAGTTTCTCTTCTCCGTGATTTCTTGTACAGATCTGCAAAACTCATCAGGAGGACAGTGCCAATAACCTGAAGTTTCGGCTGTTCCATGGAGCTGCCGTCTTTTGACTTCCAAGCGGTTACCGTCAGTCGAACATTTTGACCAACACAAGGAAGAAAGTCTGACACTAACCGACCTCCTTCCCACCCCTGTCTCTGCGGGGAAATAAGAGAACCAGCGGAATCATCTTCAAGGCATTAGGTTAGCAGAAACAACAATATACCGGGGTACGTGTGAGTGCCAAGGGAGCTGAACCATTGGTCAGCTTGGGGCGCCTTACTCACGGATATCCAGTCAAGTTCCTCGTCGTTTGTATTTCCCCATTTGCACTGGTGAACCTCGTTAAAGTTAGGGCAATTCAAGGAGGAAGCAGTTTGGCCCTGGCATAGGTCCGATGTTACTTCACCTTTTAATGTACCTCATCCATCTGGGCTTGGAATTGCACCGGCTGTTGTAAAGAGTGTTGGGAGAGAGCAGCACCTTGTCGGTGTCCTTCTGACCTGAAGGGGCCTACTCTGGGCCCGTACATTCCTCCATAAGCGGGCATCCCACCATAGTATCCAGCTGAAATTTCTCATTTTAAAGGTTGCCAGGAATGCCTTACGATTGTATGCCCCTGGTGCATAACCGAAGCCAAGAGGCCCAGGTAAGCAAGCACTTGCTGAACAGAGAGTTGAATTAGACAATACAAAAACACCTACCTGGAGAGAAAACAGATAAAAGTAAAAGGCAACCAGTGTTCATGATAGGCACTGTTGAAATGGACAAACGGGCAGGTGGCTCGTAATCCCCAATACGATCTGAATCCACCCGTCCGAGCTCGCGATCGTCGCTGGCCAACCGTGACATCCCCGTTGGGCGCACTTGTAGAGCACCATCTCTAGGCTTTAAAACAAAATTTGGAACTGGTAGGGTGAGTCAAATCTTGACTGCAGCTAAGCACTTTGTCGAAAAGCTAAACCACGTGCCGGAAAACTAGTCTAACTACGGGATTAGGTACATTTCATGCTTCTAGAGACGGCAGTGCTTGGCTCTTTATGGCCAACATAAAAATCAGAATTTAAGCCAGTGTAATCGAAGCTGAGAGGAACCTATTACCGGCAAAGAAATGCAGCTTAAAATATAATATTGCAAGTTTTTTTCTGTTTGTAGACAGGTTCCGAAGCTAGTCACCACCGCCTTTAATCCAACTAATCCACCCGGTTACTTCGACTCGTTTATTGTAGCTTTAACACGATCATGGCCTAGATTGCGAAAAAAGTTCTGTTGATAATGTTCGTTGCGGGGGCAAATATATAATATAGAAATAAATAATTCATTTTATACAGACACTTCGTCCTCGTCGGACTCGTTAGCTTCAGATATTCGATGAAGCTGAATCTTTTTAGTGTCGTGAACTGTGGCGAACACCTACTTGCAAAGTAATAGCATTCTCGCTGGAAGTAGATGGCAAAGCAGCTTCCGCTTCTAAGTCAATGTTAACTATGCGTATTTCACACGCATTATTATTACGCGTAGGCTCCCTTTTGAATTTCCTTATCGTCTGCCTTGTAGTGGACCAGACCTTTTTGGCTACTGTAGGTTCTGTCTAGAAAAGAACAGAAAGTTTTACAGTTTAGAAAGAGATACCTGTTCATCTGTTCCAACTAAACAAAATGCTAATGCCACAACAACAGTAACTATAGAAACAAGGGCCTGAAAAAAATACTATAGGAATTAAAATGCTTACCAGATACAGTCCACTGCCATAATTGTTAATATCATAAATAGCTGAATCCCTTTAATTTTGTGAACTGTGACGAAGACTTACCAATACACAGTCCAAATATTAAACAACAAAAACTAACACCGGATATAAATAACAGCGGGTTTATCCTACAACCACAACATCCGCAACATGGCATTGCTTGGAATTATCTAAATCTTAAAATTGAGGCGTGTAGGGTGGCCAAAGTCACATTTGGGCAAGGAATAATGAGGGTATCGGTGCCAGATAATGGCGTTTCCGAGGCGCAAATTAAATCACGCCAAACACGTTAGGACATCGAGGAGCGAATGATTGCTAAGAAAATGGACAAGAAAAATGTTCGAAAATGGCATTCTTGGTCTGATTTTAAGGTCTCTGGGGGATAATTTAGCAAGATGAATTGTGTCCAAGAGAGGGAGCGACATGTCAGGGATAACAAACTCATTAAAAGGAGGAAAAAGAAATGCAAAAGGAGGAATTGAAGTGTCTCGGCAAGAAGTACGCTGGAACGAGAGACGCGCCCCATTTATTAATCTTCCTGAGAAATGTGTGCATGCACAAAAGCAGCCACAGCATAACAAGCACGTTGCTAATGGAACATCCATGCGGCTGTGCTCAAGTGCTTGCCGCACTACTTCCAATAAATCATTGTTTTCTTATTATCCTCACCTCCAGACGCCTGTTTTTTAAGGGTCAGACATTTTTAAAAAGAAGCAGTGAGGCAGTTTGTCTCGGGCTAATGAGGGAATTCAACTGTTACTATCCTCTACGGTGTCATATGGACTTGCTTCCCTCTCTATAATTAGGGGGAGGTTATGCTTCAGTAGGAGTCAATGCATTCATCTCAACTGAAGGGGTGCAATTCCTTAAATAGCAAGCTTTTAAATAGGAGGTTTTATATTTATGCAGAATCGACCTTTGGAGTCGAGAAGAAATTGTCATCTGAGCATGTGGGTCTCCTCAGCGATTCTCTCATTCTCTTTTTTATTTGAGCGAAGGTCGCCAATGATCAATTGAACAATCCAATTTGTTTCCTTGCGGAAGTGGCACCTTTACAGATGACAGATAATCCTGGAAAGAAGACACTCTTATCTTCGTAAGCTTGCGGTCATTTATTGTTAACGTAAAAGCTGTCCATCCGAGGATATCTAATATAAAAACAAAGATTCATTTGATCAGATTCTATCTAAGGTACAAACAGTATCACAGTCACAATAATATAATAGATTAATATTTCAGATCACGGTATCACAACAATCGTACCTATCATTCAAAAGACATCACTTCCGTTCGAATTGTACCAGATATCCTTTGGAAGCCATGATAGATCTACATCTCACCCAAACAGTGTATCTAGCAGCCCAGGTAGCATTGAATTTGCTGCTACAGACTGGGGTCGTTGACTGCCCAAGGTTGCAAAAATCATGGAATACCTGTAATTGAAGGGAAAACAATGGAAACAACGAGTCAACTTACGCTTGTGGTTGGGAATGGGTGTGGATCATTGTGGGTGAGGAGAGAAATGGAATGGTCACTTGCAAACTCCTTCAGTTCAGCAGGCACCTGGAATGATTTAATAAGAGAGAGAAGGTAAATTCTGACTAACCGCACAGCATCCGTCGTGTCGGAGATGGACTACAGTTGGTCTTACGTCGTAGTCGTCAATTAGGGACTGTAGTTGAGAGACAGTCCCTTCGGCTATTCCGAGCGAGGCTACCTCTCCTCCATCGACCAAAGAACTGAGGAATTCCCACAACGGCTAAAAATGATCATGTAAGCAGGCCGTCTGAATTGTCATCACGGCCCGCGTCATTGTCAGCACAACGAAACGGAGCCGAAATAACATTCATCAGACGTGAGAAATAATGAAAAGAAGGAAATATTATACAGAACCTACTTTTATTAGCTTTTTCCATCTGGCTAGTTCGTCTACATCGGATTCTCCTTCAATATACTCCACTTCCGGCGTCGCGACTATGAGAAGTTCGATGTTTTTGGTGTTCAGTTCGGACATTAGACAATCGACGCTTTCTCTTAATTCCTCAGGATTCCATGACGAAAGAAAAACCTAAATTTAACAGAGAAAACTAATTGGAAAAGTGTTACTGTACCTTTAGAGTTATTTTTAGATCTCCCCGCTCATAGTGGTCAATGTGTGCATTGTCGCAAAGCAGGAAAGTTCCGTCTTCGCGGAAGCTAAAGCGATTTGTTTAATGAAAACGATCAGAGTTACTTACTTTACTGCGTCTCCTAAGGGATTTCCTTGTAATTGGATATCCAGACAGGCGGAAAGTTCTTCTGCCGAATCCTAAAAATAACAAGATATGTGACATGAACAGAAGAATATACAAAGACTGGGTAATTGGTGAACGTGACTGTGCTTAAGGTGTTTGGACACTGTTAGTGTGATACGTATTGATATGGTTATCCTCTCAGAACAAAGGGTGAATCCTACTGTCAGAAAAGAAACATAGTTAGAGTGATCTACGTGCTTCTTTCCTTCTAAAGGTATCATGAACAAACCTTATATCTTTTTAGTTTTAACTCCACGTAGGTGTTGATATTTCCTGTGTGAATACGAAACTTGTGTAGCTTCCCAAGTTCACTGGATAAATGGCACTCACCCATTACTTATGGAATAGGGGAGAGAAAATAAATTTAAATTTAAGCAGAACCGCGTCTAATGGAAAGCGGAAAAGTACTAATATTTGGCTCCGCCCACATCAAAAGCACGCGTTAAACTGCGGTCGATAAGATCCAGGTACACAGGAAATGCTGACATAGCAACGGAAATGATGATTTCATTTCAACAGAATATACAAACACGGGGCTATAATCAATGAGAGAATTGTATTTTTATGCGCGGCGATGTCCCACGGTGTCTTGGGCGGCCGACGCTCCCCTCGTGTCCTCCCCAAATCGGTGTACTTGCAGCAGTCTAGACCACAACAGTATTCCACATATCGCTGACACCTAAACGGAACAGTAATGACGACAGAAAAGAGAGCTCACTGGTAGAAGATGTCGAATATGGGGAATCCATCCTCATAGGCGATATTCCTCCTCTGTGTTTCATTCATTTTATAAGCACAAGTGTCCCTGGTGTCCAAATAGTATAAATTATCCTATATACAATTGATATAGTTGTCTGGGCAATGTTTACCAAACGGTAGTATCGGTCCCCGTACCAATAGCTCCGCCGAGTTCTGTCCAGGTAGACTCGGTCATTGTATTGCTTTATTTTAAATATGGCGAATCCCTTCAAAATCCACAAAGTCATAATTTCGTAAAGCTCGTCGTTATAAGCTAAGTTTCCGTCGGTAGCCATTGTTCCCGACAAAGATCTAGGATTTCGTGAGGCGGCTCTCTTAATGGGATACCTAGTTTGTAGCGGCCGGTTCGGCTGTTGTGTAGTTGGAGGTCCAATTGGACCGTAGAGTTCCTCTTCATGGAAGGAGGCTTCTATCGTGTAGAAAAGTAAGAAGGAAGCGAGACACCGCATGCTGATGTCATCCGAATAAAGCAAACAAATCGATAGTCTGACCAGCGGGCCCTCAGGTACCTTGTCATGTGATGGCTAACAGAGAAGAGCTCGTAATGCCCAGTTTTAGTGTTTTTGAGATTAATTGGGTTTATTGGAGTAAGTAAGGCAACATTAAGATAAATCAGGGAGTCTCTTCCAGGACATCCACAGAAGAGACGCTGCCAGTATCCCATTACCATTTAAAGAATAGTACTTCATGAAGCCTCGGAAGAGAAAGTACGACGCGTCCTTGGGTCTGATAGGGGGACATTGGGTTAGTCGGCGCAGTAGATCTAGGCCATTCGGATACCCACAAGATGTCGATGATTACCGCACTTCTCCTTTTTTTGCTTCTAACATTTTCAAATGGTTTGTTTCGTCTTACAACAATCGTTTGGAACAGAATATTTACAGCTCAACATCCCATGTGTCCCAATAGCCAAGAACCTGAGTTAAACGAGGATGGGTCGTTGCTTCAGTGTTTGCCTGGTTTCTCACCTTCTCATGAGAAAATACGCATAGTTCAGGATTATCGAGACATACCGATTGTGGTCCAGGCTATACATGCTTCTTTTCTGGAATGAACTACATGTGCTGTCCCAGTAATGAGCCCAACCCGGATAGTCAGCCATCTTGCCCCCGCTCAGCTTTAACCGTATTGGATGCTCGTGGGTTACCTCTGAAGTGTAGCCCAAGAACTAGACAGTGCCCTCAGGTTGTGTTGACTAGTTTGCGAAATCGTCACCTTCTCTTTAGGACACAATGTTCTGCTCAGACGTTGGTCTAGCTTTTATCTGTTGTGAAAGAGAGCAGACAGCTGAGGAGAAGATCGAACGAGCTCAGGAAATAATGTCTGTGAAGAAAACGATAAAGCGAAGGAAGATGACAACAACAGCAGAGCCACCATCAAACGGTTTAATAATGAATAAAATAGAAGGAAGAATTTACAGAATGCCCCGAAGGGTCAATCGGTCTTCTCGACCAGTATGGATATCCCAGGAGGTGTACAGCTAACACAAATTGTAAAGCGGTAAGAATTTCTGTTCTGATATGACGAAACGCATAGTTCAACCAATTCTGTCATGGCAGAGAAGGAGGACCCATCTGCTGCGAGAGGGTGGAATATGCCCAAAATGAACTGGACCCTCTCCCGGAGATCACAACAACTGCTGTTCCCAGGGCAAGAGCAAGACAACAACTGACCCAAGTGTCTCTAGGTGCCTCACTTTCTTCTATTGAATCCTAAATTCGGTTCCTTTAGTAGCTGGTGCAGTAGAGGGCACTGGATCTGTGAGGAGACCTAACATTCTTGCCAGCGGAGAAAATCTGGGCAGAAAATCTCGCTTGAACGCTCTTCCCATAGCCGTTGCCGTTCGTCCAAGCAAAACTACAGCCCTACCAACAGTGGAGGCTATAGCCATCGTCGAGAAGACCACGTCTACAACTCCACTGGATACTACCAAGACGACAGAGCCTCTCGTTGTTTTCACTACAACACCCGAGCCCCCGACTACCGCTAGAGTAAGCCCTTTACTTTCCATTTGCAAAAGATTCCAGGCAAGAGCTTTTGCCATCAGGAACCAGAACAGAGAGAACGAGTTCATCCAAGTTAATTCCTTATCCAGAGGAAGGGCTTCTGAACTTCTTAACGAGGAAGTAGGTCTTCGCTTTAAAAACAAACAAATTCCTTCAGGAAAAGAAAACGGTGGCTCAGAGATTTTTAATGCATCAGATTCGTAATGGTTGGCCCTACGATGACCGTTTTTATCGACCAGGTGCTTTGATTACAGACATATGTCAATCAGTTTTTACAGATGTGGACGCTTTCACCAACGAGCAGAGACAAGATATAGCCAAACTTCGCTTCATTGATAACTGAAGCCCTCACCAACCCTGCCTCTCTGTCAAAATGTCATATTACCACTGAAAAGTAGCCACCTCCTCACTTGCTTCTTTACTCTGAGTTCGATACAACTTGTCAATACAGCGCACATACTCCGCTACATTTGAAATTCAATACTTCTTATCTAATGATTTCTATCGGTGTTAATAAATAGCTGACCTCTGCCTGCATTTATTTCTCTATCGAATCACATATAATACTATTAAAGTGGTTGTAAGAGAGCGCATTTTACGGTTGCACCAGATATTCTCGGCCGCTGACCTGCAGAGGCCAAGACCAGTGATGCGGTCGCGTTGCGTCCATTTATTATAGAGCAGTGCTTTGCGCAGAGCAACTTGTCTTTTTACTCCTCATTAATTTACAACTATCACATTTTTATTCATTTTAGGTGCTTCACAACTCATATCATGGGTCAACAAGGTAGTAAAATTAATTTCCGGCAGGCCGTATTGGATCTCACGTCAAAAACGGGCAGAAAGGTGGGAATATTAACAAATAATATTTAGATAAAGATATTTTAAGGAAGACGAGGCATTTTGGGATCAACTTTGGAGCCCAGACAATACTCAGACTTCCACTCAAGTATTCTCTTTAATCCCGGCCGAGGATGTCAGAAAGCTCAGGTTTGTGTTTTATTAATTTCTGTTACACTTGGGGATTTACACTTATTCAATTTCATGTACTAATTTTCAGGGACGATTGTCCTAAAAATTTGGCAACATTGTGCTATAAAACTTATGAAAAACTACAAAATGCCAGAGATAATCCGACAACGATGTCGGCTCCTAAAGTGAGAAACCTTTTTTTAGTTTCATTGCTTCCATTCAGGTCATCAATTGTGTTCGGTTGCTAACAAGATTGATACCTTTTATGTTTGAGGACGCGGAATGGAGAGGATATTTTTGGTCACCTATACCACAGGTTGTTCGTTCGTAGTTTTCTAATATTATTTGTGTTCAGGGAGATAAAACCGCTCCGCTAGCCAGTCTGCTTATGGGTGTTCTGTCAGATCTTCTATTTTGTCCAGGGTTTACTGTTAGCTCGCCAGGATCAGCGCCGGTAGGGCTTTTGAGATAATTTTCACCCTTGTCTTTCAGGAAAAAGTTGAAGATCTGTCTACCCTAGACACTTGTGAGTATATTTGGGAAGCAGGCGTTGGGTTTGGGACAAAACCTACACAAAATGCAACGCAAGATATGTACAGAACAGAGATCTTGAAGCTGCTGCTCACTTGCTTCTCTGAAGTTATTTATGCGCCGAACACAGGTAACTTCCGTCTTTGCTTGGCACCTTCCTCTAGACGAACACAGACTCCGATGGATCGGGAGGTTCACTTCTGGTGAGAACAGACACGTCCTTCCTCTTTTCACCTCTCTTCTAAACACTGTTTGTTCTTACGATCCCGTTGGAATGGGAATACCATACAACCACCTCTTGTTCAATGATAACAGGGAGCCTCTGGTGGAAGTGGCATTACAAGTATGCACCCAATTCTTTGACGAATAATCCTGCCGTTTAGGTCTTGATAGTCTGCTTGGACAAGGATAGCCAACCAACAACAGACGAGACAGGATATGCAGAAAACTACTTCATTAATTATTTGAGTAGAATTCATAGGGAAGAAGATTTCGATTTTATGCTGAAGGTATGAACATTTGTTACTTTTGATATTTTGTTTAGGGCATAACAAGGCTATTGTACAATCCTCTCGCGTCCTCCTACTTGCCCAATTCGACCAAGAAGATAAATTTCCATCAAGAACTTCTCGTCCTTCTGTGGAAGTTCTGTGAAGTAAACCAAGTAGGCCCAATTATAGTTTTATAATAACTGCTCTCCAGAAGTTTATGTTCTACGTGTTAAAGACATCGGATGTTCTTGAGATTCTAGTCCCTATCTTGTATCATATAGCTGAGGCTCGGAATGACGGAGGTGAGCTTTCTTAATAGACTGTAACCTACAAATTGTAGCCCGAGTCGGGTTAATTCACATGGGTGTGTTTCTCATTCTCCTGCTTAGCGGAGAAAGGAATTTCGGCGTCAGGTTGAATAAACCGTATACTGGGAAGGCCCAGATTGACATTCAATCTTTTACTGGTACACATGCTGATCTCCTCATTTTAGTACGTAAACCTTTACTTCGTTTTTATTGCTTATTCCAGGTATTCCATAAATTAATCACGACAGGAAATCACCGATTACAAACCCTGTTCGACTGCCTGTTAACAATTATTGTAAACGGTAAGCAGTCTCTTTTATAGTAAGATACCCTCTATTTAGTATCCCCTTATCTGAAATCAATCTCAATGGTAGCTGCTAATAAGCTTGTCCATCTAGTGGAGGCCTTTTCCACTCCATGGTTTCTGTTCTCCTCTCCTACCAACCATCACCTTGTCTTCTTCTTATTGGAAATATTCAACAACGTCATCCAGTACCAGTTCGATGGTAACCACTCTAATTGCCGTCCAATTAGACAAACTTTAGGCAATTCCAATCTAATCTATACCATTATCCGAAAACGGCAGGTTTTCTACCAGCTGGCCAATCTCGCCGTTGACGGCGCGTCCATTTCAAAAACGTTGAGCGGACGGAAAGGAAAAGGTGAGAACTCATATTGTAGTTTCGAGAGTTTGCTTTCTAGCTCGTGAAGAAATGGTCGAGCAACTGAAGAGTCCGACCGCAACCAGCGCCCCTTTGATTCCGTCGACCAGTACTACTGCCGGTCTCGCAGCAACGCCGCAAATGTCATCAATGACAGGGGCTGCAGGAGGATGGGAAGGCGCTCCAAATGTCGAAGGTAACCTTTTCTACTTGAACTAGTCATAGATGTGTTCAGAATGGGTGGCTACCGCTGACTGGGCAGAACAGTGGAAGGCGAAGCTGCCTTTACAAACAATCATGAGACTGCTCCAAGTGCTTGTCCCTCAAGTAGAAAAGATCTGTATAGACAAGTTCGTTCACTTAATAAAATGAGTATTTTGATTCATTGCAGGGGGCTCACGGATGAAAGTGAGATTCTCAAGTTTCTCCAGCACGGAACGCTTGTGGGCCTGCTACCTGTTCCCCACCCTATTCTTATAAGAAAATACCAGGCCAACGCAGGGACAAACCACTGGTTTAGAACGTACATGTGGGGTGTAATCTACCTCAGGTAAGCGAACCCCCTTCCGGTTAACAACGAGTTCAGGAATGTCAATCCGCCTATTTGGTTCGACACAAACGTGAAGCTTTTTGAGATTACCAAAGCATAATCCAGTCTAGTTGCCAGACATATGTATTTTGCCATGTTTTCCCCGTCTCCTTGCTGTGAATACTTCCCATATCGTCACCAGTGATTTCTCAGAGAATCTCATAGCACAATAAAACTCTTTCAGCTTATTTGCGTGTCCAATAGACCCTATAAGGCCATAAAATACGAGGGGGTGGTCAAAGCAATTACGATAAAAAAGGTGTTATCTGGAACTGTAAATCTACAAAAGCATTCGATAATTAAGGCCCGACCTTTTTGGCCGTTCTGTGTAAACAGGGCACAGGGCGACCACAGAACCATTACGAATGAATCATCGCTCCGCCCACCATGGGCGCCATAACCCTCCATGCATGTGCCGCAATGAGCTACAATCATTTGTTTAAAGTAAGTTTATTTACAACGATTCTTAGGAATATCCTTTAAAATAATGACTATCGATTGGTGTTCTTTAGAATTAGCCAGAATTCTTTTAGATAGTTGTTGTTGGCGACCATAATTGCGGCAAATCTTGCATCCTGCTGCGATTTGCAGAGAGCTCCTTCCGCCTGGACCATATAAGTACGCTGGGAGTTGACTTCAAGCTGAAAACTATCAAAGTCGGAAGAGACAAGGTGGCAGTCATCTCAAATATTTACCCAGATGCTCTTACAGATCCGGTTAGAACTATGGGATACTGCAGGAATGGAGAGGTACCGTACCATCTACAACTCGTATTACCACTCGGCTCACGGAGTCATGTGTGTCTACGACATGACAAATGAGAAATCCTTCGAGAATCTGGAGCACTACTGGCTGAAGGAGATCAAACAAAACGCCCCGCCGAATGCCGTGCTCATGATTGTTGGAAATAAAGCTGATCTTGAAGAGAACAAACAGGTAGATCGTTTTGTCCTTACCACCCTCGGCACACCCTTCGTCGATCAATCACGAAGGGTGTGTTCGGAACTTTACGTTTGCATGCATAGTGATCGCGAGACCCATCTATCATAAGGTCATTTTGGTCAACCCATTACCTACCTCATTACCCTTTTTTCTGTCAAACGAGTCGGTCTTTTTTGTAATTGTCCCGCAAATATTTCTGACAGTTTCCCCCGGGGTAATTATATCGTTTGCTAATACAGGAGACATGTGTTTGTCTCGCTGAGCCAATCAATACGTACGATCCTGCAGAGAGAACAGAATTATGGTCGCTGTTCCGCCTTGCGCACCAGTGCCCATGTTTGACCACACCCGCTGCTGCTGACTGACATGAAACGGCAATTTTTGAAAACATCTTAGACGTGTGAACGTTTGTATGGCTTAAAGGGCGCTGTTCAACCATTTATATATGGGCACTCCCAAAGGACTCCTACTGGCCGGTGTTTTAATGAGGGAATGATGAGGACAACCTTAGAGGAAACCTCACCCAGTCAATAATGGGTTCTCGCAGAATACCCATAAATTTCGGCGGTTCCAATAAGGATAGCTCGTTATGCGAAGAGGATCACATCTCCTCGAAAAACAGCTGCCCTTTTAGTGGTTTTAAACGGAAGCTCTGACTCAAGTACATGTCGAAATGGGTTATTTTCAAACGGGGCTTTTGAAACAAATTGAATCATGCTCCTGTAGCCGGCTATTCACATTGACAGACTAAAATAATCATAATAATCATCAGGTGGGATCTTGGCTGGGCAATACCTTGATCAATTCTGTTAATATCCTATTAGCAAATCAATTATCCTGTTGTTTCTGCAGCTGTGTGCCCGCTAGTTAGAGTATTAGCCTTTCAAATTCAAGCCGTATTTCACACCCCCACAAGGGCTGCATGCAGTCCTTTTCCCACGAGTTGTGTCTTCATCAATCTTGATGTTCCTTTCTGATATTCCCCTTTTAGGTGGACTTCGCCCGAGCAGAGAAGCTAGCAGCCAAGCTTGGAGTGTCCCTCTATGAGGTCTCAGCTAAAACAGGTCGGATAATTATCAATCATCTTCCCAGCGGGCCGCTTCAGGAATCAACTGCGATGATGCTTTCCATACTCTGGCGGCGGCTATGAGGGAGAGAGCTTGTGCCGCTAATATCCACTCGGACGAATCCGACGACCAGCAGGTAATGGACTGCCGGTGAAGCAGTCATAATTCTTCAGGAATTCGCGTCTGCCTTCCACATTGACGGTGTTGTGGGTTACGAGCAGAAGAGTAGTAAATCGAGTTCCTGTTGCAGTTCCGGTCCCGAGCCAGCCTTTGTCTAGACCACTTTATGCCTTTCATAATCATCCACTGGTCTCATTTATGCTTCAGCCTTCTTGGATTCAGTTGCCTGTGTGATGCCTTACCCTTTTCACTTGCATCGACTTGTTCTAGCTTTATCAAACTGAAGCACCCTGGTGCTAATTGAACCGTCACGAACCAGCTTCGGGTTTCTTGTCAGTTTTATCACTTTTCTCTTGCTCTCTGCCCATGTCTTTGGAAAAGAAGAATATTGAATAAAGACTATATTTGTATACATGACTAGGAATATTCAGCACAAAATGATAGAAACAAAAAGATGGATAAAACGGCAAGACAATGTGTGAGGACCCGTGGAGAAATAGATAATGAAATTAGATTAAAAGAAAATGACACGATGTGCAAATGCTTCTTAAATGAAAACTGGTTCAAACGTGAGTGGAAGAGCGGCTAATGGGTCGAGCATGCTCGGGACTGCTCAAAAAGTTGTAGTTTGATGTTCTCGGAGTGTCCACTTCCTGTAGCGTTTCCAGTACCGTCGGCCCCTTGTCCGGAGGCAATCCAAAAGATTCTGAGATACCTAAACACTCCGAGTATGGTAAAAAGTGGAGGAAAACCTGGAGTTGATACACCGGAAGCGAAGGAGCCGTAGGAATGCTCATAACGAGCAGCTCCCAGACCATTGTAGTCACAGATTGAGGAGTTCAAATATTTCGGGTAAATTTGTCCCGAAAATGTTGATGGCGAACCAATATAATCCAAGTCGGGATTATTTTGTGGAATTGAAATATAATCCTAGAGGAGGTGTTAGCGATTCTGAGATCATTACCTTAGGTGTCAGAATGTTTCCATTGTCTAGGGGGCTGCTGTACATTTCCGGGAAATATTGACCATCCAGAGCTTCGCATTTGATCGTGACATCGGACTGATCGTCTGAAACTGAATCCCCATTATGTAGTTTGGTTTGCTCGAGTACCTAAGAAGCCCGAGCCTTTCTTTTTCCCGAAACGACGTGTTCGACAGTAGAGACAACACGCCAGGAGTAACAAAAACAGCATCACAGTGGCCAAAAGACTCAACAATAGTGTGGGATCCAAGTCAAGTGATCCTGAAACGTGCCCCCTTTAGACGCTCCTAGAGTTCTATACCAAGAATATCCATCAAGTTCCGCTTCCTCAAGACGGTTCCTCTTGACTGGCTGCCGAGACCATTGTTGGCCGTGCAATTGTACCGCCCGAAGTCGGACTCTTGCACTTCTTGTATAGTGAGCCTACTCTCCACTCCGAATTGCCGCGGTATTTGGTGGACCTCAAAACATTGACGTCAATAAATCTGGCGCTTTGTTACCAGCATTCGGCCGCTAGCATAATTAATCTCAGCTTCATTCTTGGACCATTTCACATCTGGTGGTTTCGGTCTTCCGCTAATCACACACGATATTTCAATCGTTTCTCCCAGGGCACTGGTTATCTGGTCGTCGATTGTGACAACAGGGGGACCTACAGTCACGGATATTTTGTCAATTGCTGATGTTACCTCGAATGTGAAGATAATGAGACATGTAAACATCTGGGAACTCGTCGACTCTTGCTGTGCACACGTATTCTCCTTGTTGCCATGCTCGAACATTCTGGACAGAGAGGCTGAATCACGTCGATAACAAGAGAAAAACAAGGATATTACGTATCCCCCTTAGCAATAATCTGGTCTGATCCATTTTTGGTCCAGAATATGTGAGGAGCAGGATTTCCGGCAGATTCACAACGGAAAGTAGTTGTCTCTCCCTCGTTGACTTCCTTGTCCTGGATCGTCGACATGATGCGGGGTGCATCTGTAAATTGCCTCCTTAGTGCAGGTACAATTTGGTTGCGTGTTCCCGTCCTTAGGCACTCAGTTGTAACTCGACAACCTGTCCCTAGGCGGCTGGCCGTCATCATTCGGTGTAAAGCCATAGTGAAAAATGAGAGTGGGCCACGAGCTCCCACACCTCAAAATACACGGAAACCGCGCGTCAATCAAAAGCGGCAAATTGACTGGCAAGTCAGAGATTAACTTGACATGGACTCCTTGACTCACATGTAACATCCATTTTCATGGTGGCTTTTGTCGATCCAATGACATTGGTTGCTTGACAGCTGTACTCGCTGTTGTGATCCTCCATTTTCAATGATTCAAAGGCGAGGGTCTGCAAATTGATCATACGGCCGAAGATTAATCCGTTACATCAGTAGATTGCCCGGGAATCTCGGCCTCATTGTGGTACCACTTTATTCTGACGTTGTCTAGTGGTTTGGCATCCACGTTACAGGCCAAGAGAGCCGAACCACCCTCCTTCAGCCGATGGGGAGAAGCTACTGTCAAATTTACTCGAGGAGCGTACTGCAGCGAAAGTTTCAGCGTGTCGGTCTCAACCTAAAACAATTTCATTCGAAACTACCAGGAGTTCTAACCTTTTCAGGAAAAGTTTCGTGCTGGCTGAGACAAACAAGATAGCGTCGGTCATCTTCAGGGCGCGGAATAAACGTCAAGTTGCTACTGATGCTGAAGACCTGCCCATCCTTTTGCAAATCTTCAGTGACATCAGCGTGGGTAGAACTCTGCGACACTCCACCTGATTCTAAAACGTTGCCGTCTTTTATAATATCTACGCTATTACTGAATAAATGCCCAAATTTAGAGCGGGTGTCCGCCAACCAGGTGAGGATGTGCTTTCCGTCACTGTCAGAGGCAATTGCCCAACCGAGACGAGCGGGAGGTTTACCTAAACCGAAGTATTCTATGTCACGAGCGATAGTTTACCTTTCTTTGATAAACAAGACTGGGTGATAGCCTCCCCGGCTATGGCTGTCAGGATGTGGCCGCTCTTGTGCAGATGAGGAGGTGTCGGTCTCACTGAAATAAGACGACTACTATCTGTTTCTCTTAGAAGTCTCCCCAAATTTAATCAGGTCTGTCAATTTGTGACAAATATCTGACCAAAAACAATTTGTCGAGTCAAAATGCAATTTATATCGGGAGACTTTGCGTAATGACACTCAGAATTAGACGTCCTATTTTACTTTCTTTTCTATACTTACTCAGAACGGTAAGCTTAGCCGGAGTCGAGATGACAGCTGGCTCGTTAGCGGCCTCGCTTATTTGACAGGCGTAGACATCATCATCGGAGACAGTTGCATTCACAATCTGTATTCCCGTTAGGATAAGAAGCGCTCAATTTCACCTGGAGGTTGTATTCTCCCTTGCTGGCGCTTCCCACCATCGTATACCTCGGGAAAAATTTGAGAGCTCTGTCGATTCCAAGACCAAAGCCATTTTTCATCCATTGGACGGATCCTTTCTAAAAAGACATCTTATAAAACCCTTCAATTAGGGACGAGAGTAAATTATGTCCTTCTTTGTAAACCCCTTTACGTGCGAGTTTAAATGGACCTCGCCAAGGAGCACACTTAGCGCTGATCCAAGACAAAATAGGCCCTGGGGATACCTCGAGACTACCAGTTTTGGACACGCCATACGGAGAAACTGGCAGTTAATCATGCTTACCTGATTTTCAACTTTACATTTGAGGATGACCGTCTTTCCGATATGTACATATGTCTCCTGGGGCCCTTCAACGATTGACTGTTCCGCGCTGATAGAGCCTATCCACACTACTAATGATAATAATACTATTCGATTCCGCATTCTGAAAATCAGCTTTCTTGGAAGAAGAAAAAAATAGCGGAAGACGGGAGCAGAGAGTCAAAGAGCCGAAACCGAGAGTAATTAAATGTGATGAGCACAGCCGCCAGGAGAAAAACTTGGGGTTTGTGTGAAATAATTGTCCATATAATGTTGTGCTTACACCACAAAGGAGGCCTTTTTCTAGAAAGCGTAAAATTCGGACCAGTGGAGAGAGGAGGGTCAACCCGTTTTCTCACACCAGTCCGAATGAGCTTATCTAGCAATACTTCGAGGGATTAGGAGACCTCGCGTAGCCGTGAGAACTCATTCAAAAGTTTGTTCACTCAATTTGGAATACACTCTCCGGGGGGAGATGTCCCGAAGGTGTCTGAAAGCTGAGCAGCATGCCAGAAAAACGTTACTACAAGTAATAGTGGTCATTTCGCGGCAATGAAACGAAATGAACGACAGGGGCGGGGTTCGTCTTTAGTAATGCGTGTGTTTTCTAAAGAGGAGGATTGTTTATGACGAGGTCAAAACAGAACACCTGCCAAATATACAAATTTCTTTGGAGTTCACACAAGCATGCTCGGAGAATTACGCTCATTGGAAAAAAAGATGTTACAACTCATGGAAACGGGACACAATATGGGCGTCAAAGCAGCGGGATTGATATGTGAAGAGAGTGTTCGTTTTCATATGCTAATGTGCTGCCATGTTGAACGTTAGGACATCTCGAGGGAATTGAATTTAGGTTGGGAGCGACCAATAAAACAGAGGTTAGGCTCAGGACGGTAGCCACTGTTGGTAGGAGCACCTGTTTGAATTGCGCAGAGGAGCAGACCCTACCGTTTTACGACGTCGACCTAACAGCCAACCCTGAGGATGGGAAAACCATCTGGCTCTCGGATGGTTTGAAAAGATTTGGATGGGGCGAGCTAAGGGAAAAGAGTGTCTTTAATGTGCGAGGGAGGCGCTTAGATAGCGGGATAAAGAAGGAGACTTCAAATGGCGTAATGGCTTAGGGAGGAGGGGAGTAAACCACGATAACAGTGTTACGGTAATTAGACATCTAATGAGTTGTGTAGTGGTCCCAGCGGTGTCAATTGGCCGGTGACATGAGCAATTTATCTAAGCGGATTAGGACTATCCCACCCCCTGCCAACCTCAGTTAGCGCACTGCCACAGCTACCTCGGGTAAATAAGCCGCACCTTCCTTTTGCGGTGGGATTACTCACACTGATCGGCAGCTGCGATGCATTAATATTTGATTGACGGTAAGGGATAATTAACAGACAAATCAGAGCCTACCTGTAATCTGTTCATTAAAGAAAATCCCTGCTGGATGGATGCACGGAGGCGCGAATCAGCAGGACACCTTCTACTCTTTCCCACAGGGCTCAAGAAGGGGTCAAGCCAGACAAAGGGATCGACATGGCACTGGGAAGCGAGAGATTGAAAACTTATGGACCTGGATTTACTCGCAGCTATCGCGCTAAACCTCAAAGCTCGTATTTCACTTAGGAAGTCCATCCGAGCCATACTTCAGGCTCAATTGGCTCATAATGGGTAATTGGGAGCGTCTCTCTGATTGCTCGCGGCAGTTCTAAGTGGCTTGTTAGCGCAAGCCATAAGCAATTAAGATGATGAACACAATAAATATCAGAACTGTCACTTAGGGATAGCCTCAAGCGATGGCCACTCAGAACGGTGTTCTACTAAAATAAGACGTTCTCAAAAAGTAGAGAGAGTTTTTCACATAAAAAGTCGACGCGACATGGCGGGGTGAAACAAAGTGGCGGGGTCACCGAACGGAGCTGGTAGAGCAGGTAGAGGAACAGCTGACAGGGTAAAAGTGTAATTATAGGGAAGACATTGGCTCGCGCTGCCAAACAAGAGCTTCTTCTCTGTTATCGTTGGAGTAGGAAGAGTATAACAGGGAAGGTGCCCCGGCGTGTAATGCCAGCTGATATAAATTTTCGCAGAGCATCTCCTCCCCGTAAAAGGATTTCCGTCGCGCAGTAGCCAGTCTTCAATGGCCGTTGCAAGGTACAACTCAAAAGATGAAAGAGAGCAAAAAGAAGAAGATGAATGGGAAATATGATTAGCTGAGAAGGGATATAATTCCGGATGGGAGGAGTGAACTCATTGTGTTGTATATTTGCATAGTCGTATAGTGAAAGTCATCTGATACACGGAGGAGATCCTTTCCAAGCTGGGAAAAATGAGCTTGAAACGAACATCGTTAGCAGTTGCTATTAGCCCGTTAAATTACGAGATATGAGAATATGCTAAGGAGCACTTTGGAAGAAGAATTACGTCAAAAGGCGCCAAGAAGACGATTGTCCGCAATGCACAACTCCCCGAGGAGAACTCGTGCAATCGAATTTACATATCATTAACACTATGTCCATTGTCCATATTTACATAAGGAGAAAAACAAGAGAACTACCTGGAGGGGCTCGGAAGAGAACGGAAGGGATTGGCTATGACGAAACGGCTATCAACTGGTGGTATGTAATGGAAAAAGAGGGAAGGAAGCAGTTGAATCGAAGCCTTGATTCGGCACTCTTTGCAATAGTCTCATCAAATCTGCCACAGGAAGCAATCTGCATACATCTCCGAGTACACAATGCCGCTAATATAGTCATCAGACGCGGGTCTATTAGGAGGAACACCCTAACGTTAACATATGCGAATAAGAAGAAGTCGTCGGAGGTGTGAAGGACTGTTTGTCGTTGGGATGTTGCTCTCGTCTGCCCGGTAGCAAGGCGTAACGGGTGCGTGAGACAACTTGCACATCGTCTCCGTTGTCCATCGCTGCCACTCGCAGTTGTTTGAATAGGCCCGATGGGGTCATTCGGGTTGGTTCTATTCTCCACTTGTAAGGGTGAGCCATCAGCACTTTAGCCAAAACAAACCAGTCGGTTGCAAGTTGTTCCTCGCTTCTGGTCGGCTTAGCACTTGCTTCAGAGTATAATGTGGGTGTAGTCAAAAGCAAAAAGCAATAGCTTTCGGTTGGGAGCAAGAAAATACGTTGAGAGGTGTAAAGCAATGAGTCGGAAGTATTTGTTGAGGTTCTACTGGAATTACGAACATGACGAGAGGCAATGAGAGGACCTTGGATGTGAATGGCGGCCACTTGAGGGTATCATTCACATTACAGGAGGAGAAAGGACAATTGACGGGAATACCATTACCACCAATTGTTCACACAGTTCTCAGAAATAACCATGTTGGTAATAAGGCGTGGATCCGATTTCTCGGGTGACTGGACACAGTGCACAGATCGGACCAGTAAATCCTTGCCAGACGGACCCTTACGTAACCGGGATGCGGCTCTTTTCGATCCTGATAGATCACTGGCCGTCTGTTGGTAACAGTTACAAAAACAAAAACAGAAATGATTTATTACAAAAGAAAAAGGAAATAGATAAAAGCACCACCGTTTCTTTGTCATGGACAGGCACTTGGGTTAATTTATAATGGCAATGGTTTTGATTGAGCTAAAAACAGGGAAAATCACTGGTGGTATGAGATACCGTTATATCAAATAGAACAAACCTATGTGATATGAAGATTGCATAAATGGCAAGAATAAAAACTTAGAAGATACCCATAAAGGATAAGGAATAGGTATGACATCAGTTAGAGAAGTGAGTAGTTATTGTGTCTACTGTAGTACTACGGGTGGGGCTATGCATTGCTAGGTGTGTGATTGATGAAGTCTCCAATAAAGCCGCTCAGGCTCTTACTCATTCGGATTCCCATCACATTGTTCGAAATTTGGGAATGTTCAATAGTTCCGTTGGGGTTGATCTTCTCATCGACCTCGCGAAGAATCTAAACCTCTTTTTCATTAAATGAATCGGGGGAGGAATATACCTGGGAGAAGCTCTTCCTCGTCTTCGAGTTCTCGTAGTTAGTCCTCATAAAGTGTTCAATGTTTCTAAACAGCTCAGGACCGGAGATGGACTCGGGCAGTTTGGTCAAGAACTCGACGCAGTCTCCGAAATCCAACTGGAGAAGCTTTCCCTCGTACATTTTCAATATTCCTAAAAATAATCCAATAGGCCACTCAAATATCATCATACCCAGAGCTGTTTTAAAAATGAATTCCTCTCCGTCACGCAAGTAAACATCCCAGATACGGCAAGTAATATCCAATGGGAGAGATTTGGCAAACATTCCGTATATCCTTAAATTAATGGATACGAGAAAAATTAAAGGAAAACACTAACCATTCAATGAGATAGAGATCCGGACGCACATCCACTTGATCAAAATGTTTGTGCAATGCGTTGAGCTCTTGCTCAAAATAGCGATCGAACGCAATGAAATATTCAGTCATTTGAGGTTGTTTCAACTCGAAAAATGCCGATTGAAGCGACGCACTGAGCAAGTTGGCAAAAGCGACGAATGCCGGGTAAGGATCCATCTGTAGAAGGAGGACAGCCGCGTGGAAGGGCATTGACTGCATGTAACCGATATCGGGCTTGTACAAGGCGTAAACCTCTATAAACAACACTTTAAAAAAGAATAAGTGGCTCCTACCTAAGAGGATCATCAAATGTTGGTAGTAAGGACCGCCTTGCTGGAATATTCCAAGGCTTGGGAACGTCCTAGAAATGTCTACAAGAATCTCGGCAGAACTTCCAGTCGGTTTACAGTCTTCTTGCTCAATTTTAGACAGAACTTTGCTGACTAGTTCGTTGTATTTTTCTGTAAAAAATCAACATTGAAAAATAAGAAAGTGATGTTCCTACCTTGAGTAATATTCAGTTTGTTACCAATCACCAGGCTCCAAACAGTTCCTCGAACTTTAGCTGGAACTCCCTGCCACCACAACTCTCGACAACGTTTACTGTCTTTCCTAAACGACTCGTAATATTTAAAAAGACGAAAATGCTTACATCTCGTTCCATCGAGGAAGAATCTGCTCAGTCCAAACACGACATGCCGCGGCGGCTTGTTCCTCCAACCTTTTCTGTTCAGTACGCATTTGACGCCTCTCCTTCTCAGCTTTTTGCTCCTTTTTGCGATTCTGAAAATGGCGACATGCCCAGTAAATAAAAAAATTAGTTACCATTTCAATCAAGTTCCAATGAAGTTGGCGATGGTAGGCAGCCTCTTCTTCCGATTTAGCAGGCAGACCGCTGAAATGAATCAGTTGTCAGGGTAGAATATTGTCAAAATAAAATTGATTCGCTGTTTGCTATTTCTTAAAAAAGAATTAAATATAGATTATGAAATACCTGGGCCTTTCTTCCAGGATCAGTGCCGTGGAAGGAACTACAGGAGCAGACTTCTGTTTACTTCCAAACATTTTCCAAGGTTTCTCGGATTTGGTCATAGAAAAAAGATTTCTGAAAAGAAATAAAATTGTTAAAGAAAGGAAAAAGTTCACCTCGGAAAGTTGAGCAGACGTGATTTGTTTTCGGGAGGCTTTTCAATCTCGTCCAATTCTGAATTAAGACTTCGCCTATCCAAAGAGCTTTGTTTTGATGAGGTGCCGGGGGATTCTGAGAGACTCCATTAAGAATGATTGATCGTCTCATTACCTCCGACGCCAGAGTCGTGTGTCTCGCTGTCGGCACAACTCTCGCAATCTTGTTTATCACTACCAGATGAGCTAGCGATTTCAGGAACACATCTAGAAACATAAAGCATCAGGGCATGCGACACGTGTTTGTAATACTCCAAAATCGATTAAACAACTGGTTCTCAAAGGGCTGCAAGCCGCTCGAAGAAAAAGCTGATCCGTAGCAGAAACATGCAACAGTTTACGCGACAAACCTCGTGGGGGCGATGGCCGGCTTCCCTTTGAGGGTGGTTATGCGCCTCTGGAAGTCGAGGGTAATGGAAGCGGACTCGTAAGAACTGCGACGAATGTGACCTGGGGTAAAAGGACGGGCTAAAGATCTTGTTTCTACGGGAAAGGGGAAACACACCTTTCTCTGGGCCAAGCGATGCGGTTCTCTCTAGACTTTTATTATCCATATCATAGGACAGGGGAAGATGCTCCACCACGGAGGCCAGAGACCTGCCACTGCAGCCTTCCCCAGAATCAGCCAGTGTTTCTAAACGACGCACATATTAGGAAGGCCTTTTCATGTAAACAGTAGAAAACGAGAGTGGCAGGAGAGCAGAGAGTAAAGGGATCAACTGAAGTCGCAGAGTATTTTAGGATTTTGACAGGGAAAGGTGTGAACAAATGTTGCCACGGTTAGTCAGCCGTTATGAATGACCACTACGAACAAAACAGGGCGTATGACTAAAGGCGAATGAATAGAGCTCACAATTCGGGAACGTTGTTTACATTCCCACGCGCTAAAAAAGTTGTTGATTTTCTCGAAAACATTTCACTTCCTTATCGTTCAAATGATAGTATGGGAATGTGTGCGACAGAAAACAAATGACGCAACGCGACCGCCCGCAAGAGAAAATCAATAGAGCCACTGACCGCTGGCTAGCGGACTGATGGACACACGATCAAGATGTGTTTGTTGAGCAGACGGCAGGACCAGATAATTAATAATATTTACGCGCTACGGAGCCGGATATGACATCTTCAAAATGAGAAACTCATTAATGGGGGCATTCAACGACCAGATAGTTCATTTCGGTACAGATGGACGCATATCAATGTCAGAATCGGGCAACGAGATTGATTTGATGTCTATCAAACATCTCCGGTTAGGAATTCCGTAAGATTCCTGATCTGGTCGCTGTTAGATGTTACCGACACTCCTCTTGCTGGCGATACCTGTCAGGACCAGTTACTTAGACCTAGACGGACTTGACGACAGCATTCACAGGTTAGTGTAAAAAAAGGCAAAAGTGAACGCCTTCAGAGTGCTGTACAAAAGGAATGCGCTAAAGAACATGCTGAGGGATGAGCCTAACACAACATGCCGAAATGGAGGTATCCTCTCTCGGGGAGAATGTCATTGCCCTTTCCCGCATACCGGTCCAACCTGTCAAGAATTTGACTGCCGTATGGTGAATAGCATCCCATTACTGAGATCTTTTAGAGAATGGCGGGATATCCGTCGGAAGGAGATATGACCCACACAGTTTTCTATTTAGTAAGCCGTGCCTATGCAATAATGGCTACAACGGAGAACTGTGTCAGTATAGATTAGAAAGCAGGGTGAGTCAACAGTCTTGAGTAATGAGAGCCTATACTAGTGTGGTCGCAGAGGGGAATACAGAAAAGGGAGATGTCACTGCATCGATTTCTTCTTCGGTGACTACTGCCAATTCACTAGTCATTGTATCTTTGGAACAATTAAACACGGGAGGTAGGATAAATAAACAACCCAGACAGGCCTTCTAGGTGTATTTGTCACAGGGGCTATGAGGGAGACTACTGCCAAAAGATTGTCTGCTACCATGGATACACAGGTCTGGATATATTCAAACTGGATTATGGTATTATAGATATAAGGAACCAGTCGCATTCGTGTATCTGCCCCGTAAAATACAAAGGACTTCACTGCGATGAATGCGCCCAAGTTGGGGCCTATATTGCCAAATATCCTATTTGTGTTTATCAAGCCCCGGTGAAAACATACCGTGTGAAGAATACAGAACAAGTGCAAGCCTCTGTTATCCCGTGATGTAGTGTTTATAGGCCAAGTCGAGAATAACAATCATGGCCGTTTCGGGGATCTTCCTCTTGGTTATTATACTGTTAATGATATTCATCCACCTGCACAAAAAGAAGAACCCCGAGGTCAATTGACTGGCACTATATGACTCGTTTTTAGGAAGAGGAAATAAGGATGAGAGAGTGGAACGAGAGAAAACGAATGCTGGCCGAAGCCGCTGTGAAATCGGAAACGTTAGTTCGAGTGGAGTTTAATTGGCTAATTTTAATTAAGGGAGCCAGAAGAAGAGTTCAGCAGGTCGAAAGGAAGGAAAATTTCGTTTGCCAATCTTTTCAGACGGAAGCAATCCTCAGATGGTAAGGAATGAGGGATAAAATAGTAAATTCATATTCAGGGGGTGGCCGTGGGTCTGTTTTTCAACGATTTCGAAGAGAGCAATCTATGCCGAATGCTATTGTTGATGGATGAGAAGACATCCCTGACAAATACTTTACTTCCCCCTATGACACACACATATTCAACCAATGTATTTCAAACCACGAAGTTGCTTCATTCTGTCAAGTTCCTTGATGTAAAAGGGATAGTCAGTCAGGATGGGGATGCCCAACTTCTCCACCATCCAGTGCATCTCGGCCAGGTCATTCACAGTCCAGACAACGACACGTCTTCCCCAGGACAGCTGCTCATTCACAAGTCCTCTGCAAACGTCCTTTGTATATTTGTCACGGGATAAGTTTACTCAGAAATGTCCAGGTTGTTCGTGAGGAGGAGGTCAGCTCCCAGGAACCAGGGAGTAACAGTACGGAGGAGAGCGACATGGATGAGATCGATAAGCTCGAAGACGTAATGTTTCAATCCGGTGTATCGAGGTCGCTTGTTTTCAATATCATGGTGAGAGAAGAACTTCTGCCTCCAGGTCAGTCCTAAACGAATCTTGGTTGAAAACAACTGCTCAATTTACCAACCTGTGATGATCTTCTGATTGCCTCTTTTGATCCTCCACAAAACATTGGGGAAAAAACTGCAGACAATGGCCTTGTCGAAGAGGTTATGTTCTTCAAAAAGGGTGCTAATCTGTCTGACCATCTAAAAATAAACAGAATACAAAAACTGAATAGATCCCTGACCTCGACATCAGAGTCCTTTACATCGAACAACATTTTCATTTTATTTTGAACCGCCCAGTCGACAATACCGTCGAGAGTGGGGATACTTTCCGCTTCGGCAGGTAGAACACCATCAGCAACTCTATTCATTAATCAATAGCAAAATGAAGTAAAAATACTTACACTATTCTTTTAAATTTATGCGAAACGTTGATGGTTGCTAGATCGAGGAAGGTCTTGCTGCGAATGGGGCCTGTCATGTTCGTCGTTCGGTCGAGATCGTCGTCATGCATGAGCACGGCCTTTCCACATTTGGTGAGGGCAATATCGAACTCAATAAGGTCTGCTCCCTCAGCTTTTGCCTGAGAGGCTTTAAGGAAACATTCATTCACATCCCACTTGGATGAAGCCAGACATACTGTTCTCCGGGAAGACATGGGGTGATCCCCTGTGACCACCGACGCGGAACCCGTCAAAGAACACGTTCACCTGTTAAATATACATATATAAAAAGCGAATTAAATAAAGAACTTACATGATTAGGGTCACAGTTCTGGTTCTTGAAGTGAACAATCAGGCATCCGAGAATAACAGGAAGGGAGTAGAAGAGAAGAGGGAATTTGTAGTAGATGCAGAGTAGAATCCCGGCTACACAAAAAATAATTGGTAGCGCAATTGTATCCAAGTCTGGTCTATAGGCCATTACTGAAAAATCATTATTTCAATGGGAATAAGAAAGGACAAGCAGCGAATGCCGAAAGATAAGGCACTTGACATGGTGATTGGAGAAATCGAAGTGGAGCCATGCTTTCTGACTTGCGGTTATTGAAGGCATGGGAAAAGAAAAAAAACATGTCGAAATCTAGACAAGGAAGGACGGCGGGGGGAGTTGTCTTGTCTTGCATGTGGACAGCACAGGGGAGGCCAGGCTAGACTGTTAGGCACGCAGAGGCAAACCTTACTCCGAGTCATGTCAACAAGTATATCCTCTTTATATAAGACAATAAATTACATGAAAACAATATCACAGATTATCAACAAGTATTGATATTATCACAACAGAGACGTTTCCACACACTTGCTTGAAGGATTTGGACTAGTACGAGATTTGTACAGAGGAGAAAGGAAATCGGCATCCAGAACCGTGTTTTTACCTAAATCAACGTTTATAGTGTCGGACGGATAGTTACCAAAAAGCAATTGGAAGAGACACGCACATAATAGATTGACGAGAACCCCAATAACGCTGTAGTACTGATAAGAGACTTGGGAGACGCTCGAGAGCCAACCAGGGCTAAAGACATCTTACTCCGTATAGCATTAAATTTACTTTGCAGTGACTCTCCCATGTTTATCCCAGTTGAAACCATCTAAACTGGAAAAGGGGAGACTGGCATTGTTACAGCTACCATTCAAAGATGCTCTGACGGGTTTAACCTGAATTTATATTGGAATTTTGTTAGTTTAATAGGACCCACCTCATAATAAACTGTCCCGAATGCAATAGTAAAACAAGCCACAAGTGAGCAAAGCAATCCCACAACACCGGAATGCCCTCTAGCGTAGGGGACGAAGAATCCTAGAGTGAAAGTGCCCAACACTGGGCCTCCTACAGCTCCGAAGACAGTGAAAGCAACCTGTAAGGCCAGCGTTTTGAAAAACTGACAAAACCAGGCAAGAATTGCAATAAATACTGCTACAATGAATGCTAAAAGTATACATGAGGGTTTCTTTACTTATTTCTTACGCAATATCCTGGAGAGTAGAACAATTGTACTGTCGAGTAAGGGCGCAGAGGACAACGCGTTGTGCAACAAGGTTATTTCCGTTAAAAGTACTGTTGAGATAGCTGTGAACGAGGCGGATAAAGTACTACAAACGGTTTATACTTCTTTTTAGCTGATCCTACCTGATAGCAGCGCTGTAGACAGCCGCAATGAAGAGACCGGCAAACCCTGGCAGATGACTAAAGCTGTCCAGAACAAAATGCGGCAACAACTGAAAGGCAATAATAATGAAATTAAATGGGTGTACCTCATTCATATTTGGCAAATTTGGGTCACACAAGTAGTATTTACTGTAGATTAGAATCCCAAGTAGTGTGTAGCAGACAAGTATAGCTGCGTTGCAGGGAATATTCAACAGTACAACCCTGAATCGAACTATTATATCACTGAAAAACCTACTTTTGTGCCTCCTTTAATGTTGGCATTGACATGTACCGTTGAACACTGAGCTGGTTAGCAGCGAACAGACAGCAGATATTGCCGATGCCTCCTAGGAACAAAGACCAGAATGAATGTCGAACGGTAGGATCTAATCGGAAGCTAAATCCTTTGGGTGTCATCTATCTTATTGTTTCTTACTCTACAATATCAAGACGATGTCCGGCGTGAGCTGTTTTGATAGCTTGGATAAAAGAGTTCTCGTAACAGTTGACAACAACTATTGCCAGAAGAGCAATAAATATCAAGGCCATCTGAATTGCACTTGTGTGCATCCCAGCCCGTGCTCCACCCTGTTCATCCGTTTTGTTAGTGATGGAGGTAATAACTCACCACACTGATATATGTGGCAGATATACAGGCAGTGAAGAAAATGGAGAAATGTAGAGGAATGCCAGTAACAGATGTAACGGCTAGTGATGGAGCAAAAAGAGCTACGGAAGTGTACAATACGGTCTAAAACAGAATTTCTCCGATAGCCTATTCTTCCAGCTGGTCCGATATGATCATATGCTCACCTGAGTAAAAAACACGGCCAGTCCGAGAAAACGGCATGATCGAGAGAATCTCAACTCCATGTACTGAAAGAAATGCTATATTCATTGAAAAGGAAGACTACCTCGTAAATTGATTGCAGCCGTAGTTTATAAAAGACAGGTAGAAACAGAAAGGCAACCATGGGGAAGGCAACACAGTACGCTGCCATTAGCCATAATACAATAGCTCCAAAATAATAGACTTCTGCAGGGAAACCAAGAAGAGAAATGGAGGAAATAAAGCCGGAACAGACTGACAGTGTAACGGCCCATACAGACATACTGGAAGAGGTTGTGTTGTCTCCATTGTTCTGCCTCAATTACTTACTTTGAGCCTATGAGGAGCTCCTTGGAAGTTCCTTCTCTCTTTTTGGTTTTTGTCATCCCGAGAAAAGTGACAAGAAGGCATGATCCTCCAAGGACCAGCCAGTCAATGACGTCCATCTATAAATTAGGTAATAAACACTGGGAACCCATGGAGGCAAGGAACATGTCTGGACAGGATTTAAAATTAGAAAGATCGGTGCGAACTTTGTTCACATAGCAGAAATGATGAAGCCCTTACGAATCGGAAGTTGCGTGGTTGATTGAAATATCAAAGCTATCCCGAGCGGCGGCTCTTGTCCCTTTGAAAAATAATCATTGGGCTGCGTAAAGCTGGGCATTGAACACGCGCTTCGCTCGTTTTGTATAATATTAGTTCTTTTGAAGATAAAACAAACACCCTATTTTTTCTGGGCCGTGTTCCGTGTTGCTGCAAAAGGAAAGGATAATTAAATTCTGGTGGGGGGTTTAGTATTCATGAGTAGATCCACGCAAGTGACCTGCCCCCAGTATCTTATTCTAATCCTAAGCTAAGATATCATAATCTCCGAAACGTTATGCCCATACTTCTTCTCTATTTTTGAGCAATGAGGTGGGATTATATTAAGACAGCTGAAGCAGTGCGGCTGCAGTCCTTTCGGGATTCCTTTTTAATATTTAATCACGTGTGTTCTCGTCTAAATTGGCCAGCTTCCTGCGTGAGTTAGTAGCACTTAGCAGAACACTCTACTAGGCGGCAATGAAAAGCACCCACCTAATGGTGACGGCCGAGGAAGCACATTGATTTTCCTCCCGTATAATTATGCATCAAAATTATAAATATAAATTTCTCTCCAATTCGCGCTAATATTAAACAAAACAATAAAAAAGAAAGATATTAAATGGACTAGTTGCATAACTCACCACTCAAGATCTATAGGCGAACGTTAAACCTCACCGCGGAAAACTCACCATGGTGAGATTGAACATTGGCCAGATCCATATTGTTGTGGACGTTTTAGGGGTAACCTTGCGTGAGCTTTTTGCACAACACACAACAGCTTTTTGCACAACATTTTGCAAAGAGGGAACAGCCGGAGTCGCCAAAAGGACCACCTGCCGCTAGTGGACTCAGCTGATTACTATGTCTTGTTATTGTTTGGAGTATATTTTACATTACCCCGTGTCGGTCCTATTTGCTTATTTAGCTGAGTTGACTCACAATGTGAAACTCCTTTGTGCTGTAATGGGCAGCTCAATGGAGTCTCCGATCGATGCTTTTGTGAGTCTGCGTAGCAGATGGTCCACATACTACGCGCTGACCTCACCAAGTAGAGCCATCGCCCGGACTGCTCTCCCTCCGGCACATTGGCCTATCCCCCCTCCTCTCTTTGAGGGCTCTATACCTACTTTTTCCTAGTTTCCACAAATGATTATGGATAGTGTCATGTTCACAAACAAATTGCAAGCGCTAATGTAATTGCAGAAGCTCGTAAAGCTCCAATTACTGAAGATTTCGCCTTTGGCAATTGTTAAACATTGCCTAGTGCCCACGACTGCTATTACGGCGACATCTCGCACCACTTTTAGCACTTTTCCTTGCGTCATTTCTACAAATACGATGTCTGAGCGGAGATTTGTAAAAAGATATGCTGACAAATATTGAGAGAGAATGACAATTCGTTGCTGGGCAACTCTTCCATGTTAATTTTTGGTAGCGGCGGCGCTATACGAACCACAATATTTTGTAGTGACTCGCGTCTTCGATGTCCGTTGCAATGTTTCAAGCAATTGCATCATTATGTACTCAGGGATGCTCATCCGGAACATCTCCTTCTAAACATGTTTAAACATCTGCTGTGTTTCACTGCCTCTACTAGCTCTTTTTGGCACTACACGCTTTCAAATATTTCCTAATTCACTAACTTTTGCTGTTAATTTGCTGAGTGGGTCGAATTGGTAGGCTCATTCTTATTTACGAAAACATCTTCGGTTTTGAACAGAATAAGTAGCCATTATTCAGCCGTCGTGATAGAAAATCCTCCCAACGCCGGCAGCAGAGGACTGGCAAGTTTGAATGTTTGGGTTCCCGCCGTGTGGACACTCGGCTTACACTTTTAGCGCCATGTCTCAGTGCACCATTTTTCACTTCCTTTCTTCTATGAAGAAAATCTTACTGACCACTCATAATCTGCTATAAATTATTGTAGCACGTAGCTATCTTTCTAATTCATGGAAATGTATTGCGCTGGCCTAGTTTATGACATTTTAGGGCTAAAGATAGGAAAACCGCTAGATATTATGAGTGTCCGCTAATCTGTGAGGTGCCCATGTTAGAAAACACTAACACCAATTGGAAGTCCTAGCCACTGTGCGCATTCACATAATCTGTTTGTACTCGGTCCGCTCAAAGGACCACGAGTGACCTGCGCGTCGCCTCGTCACTTTGGGCAACCTCAACGATGACCTCCGCCGATTATCTCAGCTACTGGGCCAGTTAGCGTCCTCTGTCAATCTTACCAGTACTACAAATTATTACCGGCCGCCGCCCGATGTGTAGGGTTCACTTCCACTCTGTTGCCGGTTCTTGTATGTCCAGCTGGGGTCCGTTACGCCGCTCAGTTGCGTTTGTACACCCTCATGTGCTCCCTAGATAACAGTAGCCATCTCCTTTTGTCAACAGGTCCATTCGAGCTGCTCATCCCTTTTAAGCTGCTTGTATATTATCGATTACATAGTAATACCTAGGCTGTTTCCATTGAGCGTGTTTTGAAAAACACTTGCGAGACGCTGCAGATAGTAAAAACAAGTTACCTCAACGCCCAGCTGGAGTATACAGCCCGGATTAGGTCCTTTTATGTCTGCAGGTGTTACGTCACAGCTGCGAATATTTCTCGGCTTTTCTTTATCTTCGCACCCAAATTGCTAGGCATTCTCTGACCATTGCCACGTTTTGAGCAAACAAGCTATCATTGTTTTTCCTGGAATAAAGACGGAACGAAAACCGTTTTATGGGGTGTCCGCGCCCGACCAGGCTCGATCGTCGCTCTAGTCGATTGGCATTCGTTTCCTCGCGGTTCAGTGTTTGCTTTGCGATTTGCCCTTTGTAGTTGGATTTACTTGACCCATTCCTTTCATTAGTGTAGTGTGTTCTTCAACTTCCGTCTGCATACTTCATCCTCCTTCTCTCTTGCCCATCTTTTTATGTTCATTAATTAATTTGGATGTTGCAGGTATGCCCGCAGTGGAGTCGGAACCACTACACGATAAAGGTCCCGGAGAGGCAGCCGAGGTAGGTTTACTGTTAAATTTTGTAGTCTTTACACAAAAGTATAGTACTCGAAGTTCTGACGGTGACACGTACAATCGCGGCGATGGCTAACAATTTTACGAGTCAGCATTTCGTCAATTTCATTGCGCCCTTTAACCCAAAAATTGAAGGGCAAATTAAAACCGTTATCATTGCCACGCTGTTTTGTTGAACTACCGCAGTTTCACCTACCTGTTGCAGGGAGGAAAAGGTTTAGCCCGGCATCTCGGCCTCTGGAATGGCGTATCCATTATTGTCGGTTGCATCATCGGTTCCGGGATCTTCGTCAGCCCAACTGGGGTACAAGAAAGTAAGCGAAAGGTCCACATTAGAGATCACAAACTCTTCTTCAGAGGCTGGTTCCGTCGGAGTTTCGTTGTTAGTATGGGTATTTTCTGGCCTCTTCGCAGCCATTGGAGCTTACTGTTACGCAGAGTTGGGAACGCTCATCCGAAAATCTGGTGGAGACTATGCCTATATCATGGAGGCCTTCGGACCATTTTTGGCCTTCGTCAGGTTATGGATTGAATCGATCGTAGTTAGGTAAGAAAGTATCAGTAGTTGTGTTTAAACACATTTTTCCAGGCCGTGCACTGCAACAATCGTTGCATTGACATTTGCAATCTACATGCTGAAACCATTCTTCCCAGACTGCGACCCTCCCAATGGAGTCACCCAACTTGTGGCAGCCACACTCCTACGTAAGGTTTCAGTTTATTCTGCTGAATTGTTCTTTCAGTGTTACTGACAGCGATAAACTGTATCTCCGTTAGAGTCGCAACCTTTGTCATGGACTTCTTCACCTTTGCAAAGGTCTTCGCTCTGATTCTCATCATAGGAAGTGGAATAGGATTGATGATTTTCGGTAACTCCTTGCCTTCGTATTTTATTTTCTGAAATCTATAGGACAGCCGGTGTACCGAGATTCCTTTGAAAACATTTGGGAAGGAACGTCGAGTAACTTCGGAGACATTTCATTGGCCTTCTACGCCGGTCTCTTTGCCTACCAGGGATGGAATTACCTCAACTTCATCGTGGAGGAGCTCAAGAACCCCGAGAGAAACCTTCCCCTGGCCATTGTCATCTCCTGCACCACCTGCACAGTCATCTACACCTTGACGAACGTTGCCCTTTACGCGGTCATGTCTCCAGATGAGATGCTTGCTACTCCAGCCGTCGCTGTGGTCAGTCATACTATGAAAACATATATAAATTGCGGATTTTAGTTGTTTGCTGAGAAAGTATTCGGAAGATTCGCCTTCATTATGCCCATTTTCGTTGCGTTCTCCACCATCGGATCTGCCAACGGAGTAATCTTCACCAGCTCGAGGTATTACTTTGCGCACCACTGGTAATCTTATCTCTCTTAAGACTGTTCTACGTCGGAGCTCGTGAAGGTCAAATGCCCCAAATCCTTACGATGATTAATAGAAATACGCGCACTCCCATCCCTGCAGTCATTTTCACAGTAAGTATCACACCATTCTGTGTTTAGCGAAGTTCTTCAGGGGCTCCTTGCAATCTCCTACCTGGTCCTGTCTGACAACATCTTCTCCCTGATCAACTACATCCAGATCAGTTATTGGCTGGCCATCGGAGCAGCTATCGTAGCTTTGATCGTTCTCCGATTTAAAATGCCCGACGAGCCAAGGCCTATCCACGCCGGGTGGATCTGTCCTCCCCTATTCCTTGCAGGTTGCATCGCCCTTGTACTTGTCCCCCTCTTCGGAGCTACCAAGGATGCTTGTAAGTGCTCAGCTGTCCCATTTGAACAAGTCTTCTAGGCATTGGAATAGGTATTATGCTGACGGCAGTTCCTGTTTACCTTATCTTCATTGCCTGGAAGAGCAAGCCAAAGTTCTTCGATTCCATTACTCGTAAGCGAAGTTTCTCTATCGGTTAGATGCCTCTCGTTTCAGGTGTTGTGACGCAATTCCTCCAAAAGTTGTTCCTTGTTGTTGATGATAATGAAGTAAAGGAGAAGTAATTTGCATCGGCTTCTCCCAAAGTGATGCAGATCTCGACAGCTCAAATTGTAGATGCTTTCTGGTTGTTTTCGCCGGAATAACACTCGCATATATATTGATATCAGATTGTGCAAGTATTACTAAATAAAAGATCTATTTGCTGTTTTTAAAAACAGTCACCCCGTGGGTTGGTTGACGCTGTGGATAAGGTACTCTTTGGGACCACCTACTTGATTATGAATAGCTCCCCCGTAAAGAGTGGGATCATTTAGTCGCCATCCTCCTCCAACCTCTCTCAGCTGTTCCTTCCCATCCGATTAGAGGAACTGGGCTCATTTTGCATTTAACAACTTGCACCAATCGCCATTAGCCCTGATGAATGTAGACAGAACATCTCCGCCCCAATTCTGAAGCCACTCCTCCAGTCACAGCATGTTTTCGGCTAATGGACGGCAGGTGAGTTGCGTAACATATGAAAATCCAATTGACGCCTTTAGAAGCCTCACAAACCGCATTCGTCGAGTAGCAAAAATCATGACAAAACCAGACTAGAAGGTATTTTTCCTTGTTAAGCGACCGTTAACCGCTGTTTCAGAGTACCGAAAGGCTTTTAGTTTCTTTGATGCGAACAATGACGGCTTTATCTCGGCTGATGAACTTAACGAAGCCATGCGTAAATGTGGTCAGAATCCAAGTAGACTAGAACTCAAGCTAATAATGTTTCACGGGGATCTTGATCGTAAGCAGCTTGTGTTGCATGACCTACCTCTTTTAGAAAACGGTGTGATCACCTTTGACGAGTTCACCCATCTGATGGACGGATCGACGAACTTGTCGAAATACACGTACGCCCAACTACTTCAACAATTCCAGATGTTCGATAGGGTAAGTACATTTTTATGGTTGGCCTTCACTATAGCATTCATTGAAATTTTTCCAGGATCGAGACGGCTTCATTGAGAAACACGAGATGTATGAATGCGTAAAAGAACTTAGTCTAGAAACCTCGTTTCCGAGCCAGGTCATTGAGCAGCTTTTTTCGGAGGCTGATGTGGATGGCGACGGCAAAATATCTTTTGACGGCAGGCGTATCATCAATAATGAAGTTCATGGTTTCAGAGTTTGTAATGGCCATTAACTGAACCTCCAAACTTCTTGAGTATCAACAACTGCGTCATTCCTGGAGCAGAAAAGTGATCCACAGCGGTCGTCATTCTTACTTGCCTCAATATTTTTATGATTTAATAAACTTGTGGACCATTTTTACGATATTAATGTATACCGCAGGCGTATAGAATTATCCCCCCAAGTCAACACATTCACCATCTTCATCTTTAATCCAGGCTTTCATGTTTCAGATGAGTATGCTCGTTGCTTTTTTCCTTTCCGGGGCATTACTGTAGAATAAGTCTTGCTCCTCTTATCTTCCACTGCTTATTCCTCACACGCCCCTTACAGTGGTAACATTAACAATAGTTTTAAATTGGCTTCGAACCTGGACCCCGCAAGGAACTGTGGACGAGCCCGCGCAATTGTAATCCGCGCTCCAATCACAGTTATGTGTTAAGCAAGCATTAGTATTTGACTATATTATCCCTGCAAGGGTAACCTTCTTGAGGGATGTCAGGCTTTCCTCTTGGTAATGTTCCTCCCGTCCAGGTTATCAAAATTTTAAAAAAAGTGAGTGGCTTTTCTTAATGTAATGAATTTTTCAGATGAACTACCGTGCGATTGCGCGTCTTCGTCAAACATGCCATGATCTAAATGATATTGTACACGGCAATTCCGATCTCTTAAGATTTCCTATAGAGAATGCCAATTTAATGTTCGAGGTACGACAAATGGAAGGCGAAGAAATGGTCAGTGAGATTTTTTACATACTACATTATTTTATAATACAGAGTTACCTAACCCACGTGCAACTTCTAGTATCATCTGAATCTCAATCGTATTTATATCCTCAAAGAAGTTGTGACCCCCGTGACGTTGAATGTGCCATCTTTGACAGAATAACAGTGGTGAATATCTTATTCTTATTTTTTTGTTATCAAAGATTTTAGTACTGTTTTTCGCCTATGATGGATACGGATATTCTCATCAAAATCATAAAAGAGAACAACATACAAGGCAAATGTCTACAATTTTGTTTTAATTTAGTCGACTACTCCGAAATTATACGGCTGTACGCAACTTGTAGCTTTTCGGCTCTTTCTATCAAAAATTATCCCTTTCGAAACCTTACAGCAAACAATATGCCCTTTAACTACATTGAGCAACTGTCGTCATTGGTAATCTCTATTATGTTTACGCGGTTATCTTTGCATTTTTAGGGCTGTAAGAAACTGAAAGTAGAGTACTGCGACCAGTTTCCACCTTATTATCCAGAAGTGTTGTCAACCTTTGAGTCGGTCACTATTCGCCATATTAAGCAAACAGAACAGAACCCGCTTTCGCTGGCTCCAATCATACAGGTGAGGCTTTCTTTGAAGAATAAAGATAGCGTTTCAGCGGATAAAGACCGATGAGGATGTACCTCTGAGATATTTCAACCTAGCTTTTGAATATTATTGTTTGAAGGTGAAAGAGTTAGATGAACTGGGGCTGGAGATGTGGCGATTTGACGTACAGCGCGTTGTGAGTAGTGAAATGACACCCATATTCAGCTAAAGGGTGGAAACAGGCTTGGATTTCCATAGCTCCTGTGGCCCAGACCAAAATAGTCATCGAATTGCAGGTGGAAACTATCGCTTCGGAGTACAACTTCATCGTTAGGACCAGTAGATACTACATCATTATACATCGAATAGAACAACAGGTGGGAGAAGACATACACAGCATTTCTCTTTTATTTCAGCTACAACTGTCTTGTATGAGGTTTCCAAGGGAGAACGTAGAAGAGTTCGTGCTCAAATGGGCGGAGATTTATATGCGCGAGAAGATTCCGTACGACATATCTGGTCTCTACGAATACGTGAAGGAAGATCATGACAATTACGACCTGATAAGGACATACATGACGACATTGGTCGAACACGCGTATTCCTACGATATCAAAGAACATGTTCGCTTCTAGATACCTGGAATATCACCAACGCAATCTTTAACGGAACTGTCTTGTATAATAAAAATGATGTTGTGCCAATATTATTCCTCTCTTAAAATGTCGAACTTCAACTGCTTTAAGAATTCCAGATGTTCGATAGAGTAAGCACATTTTTATGGCCAGCACTCACTATAGCATTCATTGAAAGGCTTCATAGGAAAATATGAGATGTGCGATCATTTTAAACAACTTTATTTAACCTTCTAATCATCATCCTTTTCCTTGACGGCAACACGGACAAAGGAAGATTTCACAGCATTCGCTTCCACGACGTATTTCAGTGCTTGAAAGTGGTCAGCCGCTGATGACTCTTCTTCAAAATGCATGGAAATAAGGAGGATGCAACGCTGAGACATCACTCCGTTTATCTCATCCTTTACTCCTGCGTCTTCTTTATTTCAACATGGCGTGGATACAAAACTTAAAAAATTGGGAGCGGATCCAACAATCCGCTGAGTATATGAAACAGGTGGGTGATAATGGTAACGAAGAACCGGCTGCAGGTTTATGGAGACCCCATGGCTTATGTTCACATGGACGACACGAAATTTGTGACAGAGAGGGAGTATTTCGGAGAGTTTGGTTATGGAGAATGCTTCAATTCAACAGATTCTGAAGTTCAGGTGACTCCATCCCAAGGTTAGAGACGTGTTCATTCAGTGTGAGCTTATAAGCGGGGAGTTCGACCCAAAGTTGCTGCCCTACGATAAAAGAATGGCTTGGCACCTACGTGAATTCTGCTACAAAACGTCTGCTCACGGAATACCAATGATTGGACGGGCTCCTAACGTGTACTACAGGTGAGCTTCGAGATCTCAATCCAACTGATCAGTATAGATCTCTCTGGATCATGTTGTTTCTGGGTTGCATGGCTATGCTGTATATTAATGCTCAAAGTGTACTCGACAAGTATAACAGGAATGAGAAGATTGTCGATATTCAATTAAAATTTGGTAAAAAGACAACGTTTTGACGGCCAATAACTGTTCAGATACTGCACCGTTCCCAGCAATAACGCTGTGTAACCTGAATCCATATAAAGCTAGTTTGGCCACAAGCGTCGATTTGGTGAAAAGAACTGTAGGGCAAAGGGTTTTGTGTAGGTCACAAAAACGTTATAGCTATCCGCTTTCGACAGCGCGATGGACAAGGCAGGAGTAAAAGAACCGGAAGCAGAACAAACTAATGTCAGGATGAAGCGGTCTGACGCTGCTGTTCATAATCCCTGGGACAAAAAGAAGAGAAGCTTGGACGGGGCATTCTTCGAACCTGTGGGCTTTCTCCCTTTAGTGGTAACATGTTCCTACACAGGGTTATGCTCGATGTCTATGTGGTCAAACATCCAGCGAAGCAGAGGGAGAGGAAGGAACCGACGAGAATACCTTGCACACAACGACGCCTTTCACCCTGAATAGTCAGGGATACTTTTACATTGGGAAGATTATCGTTTAGGAGAGTATGAAGAGGCGGATGAAGAATATCTTGAAGAGTTGGCTATGCAGACGTCGACTTCATCCACTTTTGAAGAATGCAAATCGGAATCGTAAAATAGTTAACCAGCAGCAACGAATTTTTTACAGAACAAAACATCAAGAGCCGCTAGGATCACACGACCACTGCATTTGTGCCTTCGACAGGAACACTCACGACGCTTGGCCGTGTTTCCTGAGCCCCCTCTGGGAGAAGACGGAATGTGACACCTGTAATGAGCATGCCTTCTGTACCAAGGATAACAAGACATGTCAGTTGATCTTTTTCGTTTTATAGATAGCCTTAGCAAAGGGGCATAAATCCCCCTGTATATGTGCTCCTTCCAAGTTTTGCGTGGCGTACAACGGAAAGACCCCGCCAATTGAGATTTGGACTTATTTAAATGGCGGAAGCCCTACTGAAGACCCCAATTTTCTGGAGGCTATGGGCTTCAGCGTAATCAGTTTAAATACTTCTGTTCAATAGTTTCTAGGGAATGACTGATGAAGTGGCTATCGTTACAAAGGCAAAAGAAAACATCATGTTCGCTATGGCTACCTTATCCATGGAAGACAGGGCGAGACTATCCACTACAAAGAAGGAACTGGTACAGAAGTGTTCTTTCAATGGAAAAGCTTGTGATATTGAGGCGTAATATTTTCGTTATCCTACAGTATGTTAATCATTCCAGAGATTTCCTCACCAACATAGACCCGGTCTTTGGAGCTTGTTTCACATTTAATCATAACAGAAGTGTGAATCTTACAAGTATTCGAGCAGGTAAGTTCTATGAAAACTTAGATTGTGTTTGACTTAGGACCCATGTATGGTCTTCGAATGTTAGTGTATGTCAATGCTTCTGACTACATGCCGACTACCGAAGCCACCGGAGTGCGCATGACTATTCATGACAAAGAAGAGTTCCCTTTTCCTGACACATTCGGCTACTCGGCTCCTACTGGTTACGTTTCTTCCTTTGGATTGCGATTGGTTTTGTCTTTTCACCGGGAGAGACTGTATTGTTTTAGCGAAAGATGACTAGACTTCCTGCTCCCTACGGAGACTGTGTTCCAGACGGGAAAACGGATGATTATATTTATAAAAACTACGAGTACTCGGTGGAGGTAGAAATGGAAAGTGTTCTATGAAGAATCTTTAAGGGGTGCTATCGGTCATGTTTCCAGCAGCTTGTGTTAAAAGAGTGCAAATGCGGTGATCCACGTTTCCCCAAACCGGAAGGAGCGAAGCATTGTGATGCAGCGGATCCTATCGCTAGTATGTCAAACTGAATTAGTATACATTTCATTTCCAGGAAAGTGTCTGGATGCCAGGATGAACGAGTTGGGCGGTTTACACGGTTCATTCAAATGTAGGTGTCAACAGCCCTGCAGCCAGTCCATTTATTCTGTCACGTATTCTCCGGCTAAATGGCCATCTCAATCTTTGCAAATTCAGCTAGGATCTTGCAATGGGACCAGCCAAGAATGTAATAAACACTACAAGTATTTCACTTACTGAAGTCAGAAAAGAAACTCCTTCAGGGAAAACGGCGCAATGGTTGAGGTTTTCTACGAACAGCTCAATTTTGAAATGCTCACGGAATCAGAAGCGTATGGGGTAAGAAATTAGTATGATAAGCTCCGAAACATCTTTAGTTTGTCAATCTTCTAGCCGATTTTGGTGGCCAACTTGGATTGTGGTGTGGCATCTCCTTCCTCACGTGCTGCGAGTTTGTCTTCCTCTTCATGGAAACGACCTACATGAGCGCCGAGCACAACTACAACATCTATAAGAAGAAACAGGCCGAGAAGGCAAAGAGCCAATACGCATAAAGATTTAAACCTCTCTGGCGGACATAACATTTTCCAAGAGATGGTCCGACATTGTGGGCGTGGTCAATCCTCCCAGCGGTGCTGGGCTACGGAACGCTCATATTGCCTCAAATTTAGTGATTCTGTAAATAACCTTGCTAACCAGACATAAGGAACCGCTTTATCCCACTGCTATTCTTGTTTTTCTACCTTTATTTCATTCCTGGATTGCATGATTTCCTGTTTTTCCTCGGGCTGCTCAACAGCTGTGAACAACGTAGTTTTCAGAGCATCAAAGAAAATAGGGTGGCTTTGGGTGTCTTCTGGATGAAATTTTTTCTCCTTTTGGCAGCTGCGTTCGCGCAGCTGCAGGCCTGTCCTCAGAAATGCTCCTGTTCAACGGGGACAGTCATTTGTACAGGACTCGAGCTAACAAGAATACCTAGCGGCATCCCAGCGGACACTACGAGACTGTAAGGTTTTTGATAAATACGCAAAAAAGAAGGTCAAAAGGTTCGTAATTAGTTCCCAGTAAAAAAGTGCTAACTAACTACCAAATTGGATTTGTTCGCTCTTACTAGAAGAAGTGTCTAGGTCAAGTGTGCACATTGTCAGACACAATGTGATAATCCATAGATTATAATGCGTGCTGCGGCAAAGCGTGAAGGACGATTGACTACGGCCAGTTCCTTTGTAGAGTAACAGGAAATCTTTCAGGGATTTACAAGAAAACCGTATTACAGCAGTCAAAAACGGTGATTTACTCCATCTTCGAGATCTCAAGATTTTGTAAGCTGCCATCTAATCCAAGGCAACCAAGCTTTTTAGACAACTTCAAGACAATCAGATCCATGTTATAGAAGAGGGAGCATTTGATGGTCTGCTCAATTTAGAGAGACTGTGAGTTGAATCGTTAAATGATCTGACTGCGACTCTTTCAGGAGGATCAATAAGAACCGTCTCCATGATCTGCCGGATGGTCTCTTCAAAGACCTCGTGAATCTGCATAGGCTGTAAGTTCTTGATAATTCTCTGGATATCAAGCGCTCTTCCTGTTCCTGCGTGTGTACCGTTCAAGGAGGCATTGTTCCCTGTTGACATTCTTTGTAGACGCGCGTCCTTAATGGCAAATTTATTCAACAGAGCCGCGGGGTGTGCGCGTGTACGTAAAGGACCCGTCGGTGACCCTTTAGAATTGTCCGAACAACGCCAAACTAATCATCACGAAACCATGAGTAAAGTGAAAGAATGCCCGCCCTAGAGAGGTTTTCTTCTCGCAAAGCTCATTCAGCTCTCCGGACAGGACATTAAGTAGTAACAGTTGGTCCTTTACGAAGTGCTCATAAATTTGCCGGTGTTTGTAGAAGAGCGGCGGTACGTGTTCACCATCAATCAGCCTTGAAACAACTTCTCATTAGAGGGACCTTGTGGCCATCGGTAATCAGGCGGCTGCTCCCAGAAAGTGCTTGCCCACGGCAAAAAGTCGGCTCCTTGGGTAAAACGCTCACAATTCTTGCGAGACTACCACTCGTTTCTTATTGAAACTGGAAGTGGAAGGAGCATTTTTGTGTATGCCGTGATACTTGATAATGAGCAGGCGGTCATCACTTCTTAAAGGCACCTGCCACAATTGAGACGCATGTCACCGCACTGCAGCGATTTATGACAAGTGTGAGCGACCGGGCCTCGCCACAACAAGATATTAGGTGGTCCAGCTATTCCATCCAGCCGGTCTGTATTAATCATGCAAAATTGGGTCTTCGCAAATGACTGATCGATCTTCCAGCTGTCGATCCATTTCACGCTTTTCAACAACTGCTCACACTAACAGCGGCAGTGTGGAATTGTTATAAAATAGAGTGTTCCTCGGCGGGGGGAAGACGCTTGTTTGTACCGCTCGTTTCCCGGGGGTACACGGTTGCTTATAGGCATATGGATATGTTCCCACGCTCATGCTCCCTAAACGGTGCGCTGGTGAGAATGATGAATAAAATGTGGCATCGAGGAAGGCGCGACGGCCTCCTGAAATTTCTATAAAGTATCTAATTTTAGAGACCTCAGCGAAAATCAACTGCCTTCACTGACGGACGACCAGCTCCGCGGTCCTGTGAACATGAAGAATCTTCAACTTGACAGGAACCGTCTGATCTGGTACGTTTTGATCTATAGCTCTGTGGATTAGCTAAAAAGAGCTATGGAGCATATGAAAAAAGAGAGAATGGGAAAGAGAACACTATGCAAACAGCTGAGTTTCGGGTGTTCTCAAAGGAAGACTCTTCAACTACAGGGAAAGACATATTTAGCCTCGAAACTTCAATAATCTCGACGTGGACTTCGTTGGAAATCTTTACTGTCAATTCAAACAATCTGACAACTCTTGAAGAGATCGATTATATTCCCGGTCTCAGAACATTGTGAGTTTATTTACGAAGAACAGCTAAACGAGGCTCTTAGTCGCATTCAAGAAAATCCTTGGCAATGCGATTGTCGCCTCAAGTGGGTTAAAAGAGTCTCTCGGAACAATCTTGGTGGAGCCAAGTGCATGCGGCCAGCAATGCTTCATGGCCACCTTCTGGAAACGGTTGACGATGGGGTAAACCGTGAGCACAGGCATATCAAAGCGGGTTCAGTTGTTGAAATGCTCTGGAATCGAAAAGAGAGCAGCATCTTCGTGTAGAGAAACTTCCGTCTGCCCGCCAGCTTGTTCCTGTACAGAAACTACCGTCGACTGCAGGGACAGAGGACTAACCCATGTCCCGATGAACCTGCCCATTTCTACAAGCGAGCTGTAAGGCAATGCCTATCTTAATGAACGTTTGTAGGCGTCTGGAGCAGAATCTGATCTCTTACATTCCGGAAAAAGCCTTCCGCAATCTCAGAAAACTCCAACGACTGTATGAGACTTTTTACCTTATAACCAACCAATGTTTAGAGACCTGAGCAAGAACCAGATCAAGGAAGTGGCTCCCAGGGCTTTTGTTGGACTGGACAGCTTGAATTCTTTGTACCTTCCCAATTTCTTTGTGAACACTGGCAACATTTTAGGGTGCTCTATGGAAACAATCTGACGGATCTTCCGATTGATGTGTTCGAAGGACTTTCGAGTCTGCAGCTGCTCCTTCTTAATGCTAACCAGCTGTACTGTATCAGGAGAGGACTCCTCGATCCATTGAAAAACCTGAATCTGCTCTCGCTTTACGACAATCAGATAAAGTCGATCAGTAGTGCTTCATTCGCCAAACTTTCAAAGCTGCAAACAGTTCATCTTGCCAAGAACCCATTGATCTGCGATTGCAATCTGGTAAGTAGGAGATCCGTATTCTAACATAACCTTTGAAGGAATGGCTGGCCGAACTCCATGCGTTGAGGAACATTGAGACCAGTGGAGCGAGATGTGAGGCTCCCAAACGGCTGTCTAAAAAGAGATTCTCCTCACTAGCCGCCTCAAAGTTCAGATGCAAAGGTATTTTATGGAAGCTATGATCAAAACAGTTTTGTAGGGTCGGAGGTGCTGGTAACTCAAAGAGCAGATGAATGTTTCATTGACAATGAATGCCCCAGCAAATGCAATTGCATAGGAACTGTCGTCGACTGTAGGTAATTCCCCCCACCTTTGTCTGTAATGTGTTCTTCATTTAAGCAACCGAGAGCTGACCACTGTACCAGAGGATGTTCCCGTCTATACAACCGAGCTGGTTCTTTCCAGAAACAAGATTGCCGTGCTTAAAAATTTGGAACACCTTGTGAATCTGGAGAAGCTGTAAGTTTGCCTGTGATCGCTTTTATGTGATTGAAGGGTGTTATCCGACAATGAGCTGTCTTTTATCGATGCTGAGGTCCTCTCGAACAATCTTGCTCTAACAGAACTGTAGGTTTTGTATAAGTTTGAGTAATCAAAACCCAGATGGCTTGCAAACAATCGACTCAAGTGTGTGAACCCTTCAATGCTGAACGGACTTCCTAGACTGAAAAGGATGTGAGAGCAGATTGTGACGATAGGTTGAAGGGCTGTTTTAGTGTAATCTCCAACAACAACATCCCCTGTAATTGCAAGATATGGCCTCTCCTGGACTGGTTGAAGACGAATGCATCTCGCTCAGTGCAAATGGACGAATGTACAGCGGAGTTGAACTCTGATAGCTTGAAGTTTGAAAAGTGCAAAGGTTGGAATTAGCTAAGCATTAAAAGAACTACTCTTAGGAGAGCCTCAATGCGACGTCAGTGGAACGTACTGTCCTGTGGATTGTTCTTGTAAAGACACTGTTGTCCGCTGCTCCAACCGAGTATGTCTTCATACAAACACACTTACACAATTTTGTAGAATCTCACATCAATTCCTATTGGAATTCCAGATGACACTACTGAACTCTTTCTTGATTCCAATAAGATTGTCGATATCTCCCTGAAGTCAATCAACGGGTTGGCAAAACTGACAAAACTGTAAGGCCGATTGTTTTCTAAAAATGGAATGAGCATTCAGAGACTTCTCCCACAACCTCTTGGAATCAATTGAGAATCACGCCTTTGCTAAGTTGAGCCGTTTGTCAACGCTCATACTGTCTTACAATAAAATCAAGGTTGTTCGCTACCGACGGCCATTAATTTCCAATAATTATAGTGTCTTCAACCTTTCGCCTTTGATGGTCTCTCTTCCCTTCGAATTCTGTCACTCCACGGAAATGACATATCAGTACTGCCAGAATCAGCCTTTTCCAGTCTTGGAAATATCACTCACATGTAAGCGACAAGTTTTAAAGTAACGGAGCAGATAAATTTTAAGTGCGGTTGGAAGCAATTCTCTGCATTGTGATTGCCGTATGCAATGGTTCTCCCGGTGGATCAAAAGCAGATTTGCCGAGGCTGGAATAGCACGATGTAATTCCCCGCTGTCTGTAGAAAACCAATTGATACTGACGGCTCAGTCGCATCAGTTCTCGTAGGAACCGACTCATTCTCAAGATGTTTTCCGTTTCAGATGTGCTGAGTCTGAGCCTCACACGGTTGCGAGCAAATGTGACGCATGCCTCCTTTATCCCTGCAAAAACGAGTAGGTTGGCTGAATACCATAAAACGAGTAAATTCCTCCAGTGCTACCTGTGAAACAATTGGTGGCAAGAATTACAAGTGCCACTGCTCTGCAGGATTCCATGGTCGCAATTGTGACGCTCAAATTGATGCCTGTTACGGTCACCCATGCATGAACAGCGCCGTTTGCAAAGTGAGTTAAACAGGGTACCGCAGTTTTAGAATTAGGTAATCGAAGAGGGACGCTTCAAGTGTATCTGCCCGAAAGGGTTTACTGGCGACCATTGTCAGATCAACATCAACGATTGTGAAAACAATAAATGCCAGAATGGAGGAAACTGCATTGACTTGGTATCTAGAAACAAAGGAATGTGTCTAACTGTATTTAGATCAATAATTACCGCTGTGAATGCCCTGAGACGTTTGGAGGAAAGTACTGTGAGAAGAAGTTGTCATTTTGCTCGAAGGAGATGAATCCTTGCAAAAATGGAGCGAAGTGCATCCCAGTCGAAGACAATGGCTACAAATGTATCTGTCAGCCCGGTTTTGAAGGCACCAATTGCACTGAAAACATCGACGATTGCATGCAGCACAACTGTCAAAATGAGGGAATTTGCCAGGTATGGTGGACAGTCCAGAGGTAATGGTTTTAGGACGGCGTGAATTCGTACACCTGTGAGTGCCCTACTGGGTTCACCGGTCAGTTTTGTGAAGTGTCTCCTCATTTTACACGATACCTGCAAAATACAGCGCAGTGTAACAGTAATTCGTGTGGGCAGGTCAGTGCAGTTGTTATGAAGGAGAGCTCTATTTAGGGAACATGTTTCACCAACGAAGACATGAATGATTATGAGTGTAGATGTTACGAAGGATTCTCCGGGTCGAAATGTGATGTGGAGACATCTATTGGCTTCATTGTGAGTCAGATGAATGAAATAGAAAATGTCGTACTTACTTTAGAAACACCACTCGTACGCGACGCTTGAACCATGGGAAATCAACGGGGGAAATATCAGCTTTACATTGAGGACCAGTAACAAGTAAGCATACATTTTGTGATATTACAGTAAATACAGTTCCGGTATCATTCTCTACTACGGAGATCAGCATTACCTTTCTGTGGAACTCTACGATGGAAGAATCAAGATCGCCTTCTACATCGGGAACAATCCTCCCAGTCACATGTACAGCTTTGCCACAGGTAATTCTTCCCACTGAACAAGGCTCACAGAAATTTTAGTGAATGATGGATTCGCCCATAAGGTGCTTATCCAAGTGGCAGGGAATAAGGTCTATTTGACCGTAGACGAGAAGCAACCACAATCAGTGTTGAACGATGGCAAAGTGGACAGGTTTGAAACCTCGACCAAGACGTATCTCTATCTGGGAGGAATGCCTAAGGAACAGCTAATCACCGCAAAGGACAGATTCCACATTATGGGCAAGAGCAGCCTCATCGGTGACGGAGCTTTCATTGTGTTCTAAATTCCGTGTTCCAGGCTGCATCAGCAACCTCGTTGTCAATGATCGCCCTGTAGACTTTTCGAAAGCTTTAGAGGCCCATCATACGTCAAAGGGCTGCTCTAGTATTGCGGACCTTTGTGCCGGTGTTTACTGTGGACACGGAACTTGTGAGGCCACCTCGATGAGTACTTCTGGATTCAACTGCCGATGCCATCCGGAGTACGAAGGAAACCATTGTGAGAAGAGTAGGCTGGTTTCAGTCTCTTCACTTCTCACTTTTTAGAAAAGGTCACATGTAACAAAGAGAAATACAGAAGATACCACGTAGAGAAAGACTGTCGGTCAGCAGTGGAAATCAAGAACGCGGAATGTTCTGGCTCGTGTGGGGAGAACGAGGTAAACCGAAGGGGTGACTATATTTGACCCCTTTACAGAGTTGCTGTAGTGCTGTAAAAGTGAAGAAAAGAAAAGTAAAGATGCACTGCAAAAATGGAAATACGTAAGACCATTAGATGCTATGAATATCTTCAATATTTAGATATACTACTGTGGTAAATATCATAAGAAAGTGTCAATGTGCCTCAACTTGCGAAGCCCGATAAAATCATTTGTATTCTTCTCTCTATTCTCGAAATTCTAGCCAATAAATCATAAAAACTATTATAAAAAGTAATATTGACGTGGGCATCCTCGATGAGTTACACAGATTACCATCACACGTGCAAACTTCGAGACTTCCTGGAAATAATCGCATTGTTAGAAGTAGGTACAAGTACTACCTTCTCCACTAGATATTTTTGTGCAGTCGGACCTGATCTGCTCTTTTGCCTGTGGTATGCAATTCCTCCATATGTGCGTGACGCCTGAATAGTTGTTGAACAATCTTTGGACAAAATCCTACCGCTTTTTTCTTGGAACGCCATTTTCATACAGACTCCATTAGTGCATTGCAAACTTCGAACACCATCCCTAAGTGCAAGGTCGATCTTAATGGGCCGGCCAATTAACACAAGCCAAAAATGATTACTTGGAAGTCGTCTTTGCAGTTCTGACTAAATGGAACATAGCGAACGTTCTCCAACCATCTAAGCCAATTGGGGTCGGTGATCTCAGTCAACATTGCATTGGCATCTATGGATGTGCAGGCATAGCATCTTATGTCCACAGATTGACCGAACGTTGCCCCTAAATCTGTTAGTTTCTTCGACCATAGAGGGTCCTCTCGGCCGTATAGTAAAGAAAGGCTAATTATATGTTTCCCGTCCTTAACAGGTTCCATTAAGTTAGTCTAAGCGAAGGCAATTTGTCGCTTACCAGATGTCGACAAAATTACAGCCGGAACGAGCCACCACACCATTTCTTTATTTGGCTAGGAGAACTCGCGACTCTGTAAGGCGGATTGGAAATATGGGGATTCAAGAGAGAAAGAGAGATATGCTTATAGCCTTGTTCAAAGGGATGAGCGTCAACGTTCTTCCGGATGCAATGCAATGAAATACGACACCCAAAGGTCAGTCTTTTGTAATGGACGTAATTATGGAGGGACAACATGAGCGGCTGACTTTAGAGGAGGCAGAGTCCGTATGGAGTCGGTAGCCTCTCCATGACAGACAAAGAGTAGTAAACAATCGTAAAATTGCGGCAAAGTGAACCGTATACAAATGAGGATCGCATGAACGGTCTATTGATTGGATAATCAGAGATGAAATAGGTGAGAGAGGTCATCGGAGTCTCGCGATGACGGACAGTCAACATAACGTGAAGGAGCGCCAAGCACACTCTCTAGTCGCCAAACCGCGCCTCTTTTTGCGTCTTGTACTCTCACGCACTAAGCGTTTTCCGACAAAAGACACCTTGTTTGGTTGTGCCTTCCCCGCAGGGGGATTAATGTTGTGGTCAGCGCTCTACTTGAAGTCTTTGTTAGGAAAAATAGCTGAGCCAACAGTAGAAAGGAGGATCGACTCGGATCTGTGGGAGCTTACCTGTCAGTAGTGAAAAGAAGGTTGCAAATGCTTACTTCTTGAGCAGGCGCTCGGTCAATGTTTCTTTTAGCCCGACGTTAATCATATAGCGAGGTATCACGCTACATCGGTTGACTATAATTCTCCTACTTCACGGACAAACTTTAAAACAGCTCATTATATAAATATGGTCTAACACTGTCTGAACAAAGTAAGCAGTTGTTGTCAGAATGTCGTCAATAATATTTACTGATTTGGCTATTGTTATGATGATTTATCCCTCAGGTGTTCTTCATCAGCTTACAGGCGAGCGACTGTTATCGTAGAACGGTCTGCACATTTCTCATTATCATTTGTATTTTAAATCCACTGTTGGTGTCCCCCTTCTCGTATTTGTTTCTTGAAACTGTTCTCGTATTATCGGCCCCCTGCTCTTTAGAAATGCTTGAACACGCGGCACTAGTATCCCCACGACAAGAGCCGTTCATCATCGCCGCCCACGACGACGTCTCTGATATCTCTCACCGGAACGGCATTGATAACGAAAAAAGCTGTCGGCGCTGGGAGTAGCGGGTTGAAATAGCTTTAAAAGACACTCGTAAATTCCGGCCGCACTAAGGAATGCTCGGCTTCCATTCCTCAGGCCTATTTTCAATTGTCTAATTCAAACAAAATTGAGCGAATCAAAAGGTTTCAAAAGAGTGTGCTTATTATTCACCGTCTTAGTCACATACAAGGAGAGGTCCCTCCTGGTGGTTCCTTCGAAGAAAACCCCTTTCTCTCATCTACACACCAGCATCTGTTTCATACATTCTGAAAAGTTTTTCTAGTACTGTGTAACATTACGGCACCTGCGATGGATGCTTCCGAAATGGTGTTACTTGGAAAGTGTTACTCGTTTGGAAAGCTTTACACCCTTTAACACCCCTTACCCATTCCCACACTAAGAGCCGACCACTACCCGTGTTCTGATATGATTCACAGCTCCTTGTTCTTTTGAATGCCCCAGTTCATTTGCGGGGAAGCCGAAGTTCATCACAGCAATCGATATCTTATCATCTTCCTGAGTCATCTCACTTCCAAACCTATCAAAATACGCCCCCGACTATTTACAATACCGCTTTCTGTCAGCTTTTTTCTTCCCTTTTGTGCAATTTATTTGCCAGTCCAAATGACCTCAACAATGAGCGGAGGGTAATTAGACGGTAGATGCAGCGAAACATGCCAGGGTGCATAACAATGGGGTCATCTATGCCCTTTCCTGTGATGACCGATGGATCAGCCCGGTATGCGTTATTGATTGCGGCGACTGCACTGTTTCATATAGGATGACTCTCCATCATTTGTGTCCTTTATAATCTCTCGTACCACGCCAATATTTCCCCATCCCCCTTTTTGTTGACGCTACCGCTCAAATTATAATCGGGATTTTTTCTCTTTTATTCAGCTTTTTGAATATTCAAAGGAGTTTTTCGCGTGCGATTTTCAAATCCCCTTTTCTTCGCGGCGTTTTCTTTCCAACAGCAAACACGAGATTAGCGAAGGTTTGACCGGGGGGATTGTATTGCTCGAGAATGGATACACCTAAATAAATGACAAGTTGAAACATTTCTTTGTTTCTACCTATTTTTGAAATAAAACAAAGGCGGGAGATAACCTAAGATTGTCTATACGAACCTTTCTCTCTCTTCCCAGACAGATTCCCCATAACATCGTTACCAGGCGAATCTACAAATTAGTGTGCTTGATGCTCTCAAATAAATGAACATTCCGTGTAAAATCTGATTCTCTTTAGTCGCGACCTTTCTGTTTCTATTAAACGGACTATTTCAGACGCCGATGCATCCGACGCTGGTGGGGTATCATGCAACTTAGAATATTTCTATTCTCTATTTCTTTCATTCATACAATATGGTGCTATTCTCCCCCACAGATTACCTCAGATTCTCCAATACAGGTAAACCACCGCCATAAATATTTCGAGCATGTTTATTCCAGTCTGACGATGTTGTGGGCGACTTCATAGAGTTTAAAGAGGGCGAAGACATATCTCTCCAATGTTCTCATCCCCAAGGAGAAAGTTAGCCTTGTCTCTATGAATGACACTTTCTATTTCAGACGTTCGCTTTGTTTTTCCTTCGTTAGAAGAGTACAAAACCCACGATCCAGATGACTATGCCCTTCGTCGATCAAGTGGCAGCGACGAATGGGCCGATTCTGTCATTATTAAAAATGCCAAGGCGAGTGCTACTGTTCATTTTAATCGTTTAAACTTCTAGGTGACAGATACGGGTTTATATGCTTGTGTCGTAAATGATGAGCCATCTATTGCCCATCATGTCTATGTTTTTGTACGCGGTATGTGTCGATATTACCTATGATTTATATCCTATTTTAGGGCCGAAACTATTCATTCCTCTCCAGGCCGGTGGATATTCTGTTGATCCTTATACTTACGCGGTACCATGTAAAGCTTCTAGAAATGTAGATAGGACCAAGGTTTTACTCAGTGTAAACGGGGAACATTGGAAAGCAGCCAGCAAGAAATATGACCCCAGGTACGCTCTTTATTTTGTACTTTAGAATCCTACTTATTCAAGATTTGGCTTTAATATTACTGAAAAAGTAGCCGAGCACAAACTGACACAGCAGCTAATGTTCACCTGCTTTTATCCAAGTGGCAACGAGACGTTGGAATTCTTTATAGGCCCCCGAGCGGACAATTCCGGCCAGAAGATCGAGCTGGAATGGGGAGAGGTTTATTTCAAACAATTTATTTTATCTATTTAATGCTACAGGTGTCACAATGGACATATGTTGGAGGAGAGCTGGCTATCGAGTGCATTCTGAAGGGAAGCCTTGGGTTTGAGAAGGAAAAATTCAAACACAAGCTCAATATGACCTGTCCTCGGTGTGGCACGGTACGTATCCACAGTCTCTTTTTCTCTTGGTTGACAGATGGAAACCTCCTTATATTCCAGGAAGCAGTCTCTTCACAAACTCGCGTTCGAACCAGAGGAATGGCCTTCAGTATCAGTATTCACAATGTGACAAATGAAGATCGCGGACAATATCTGTGCAACCGATATTTCGATGAAGGCTTGCAAAAATCAATCGAGATGGCGGTAGAAGTTTCGACGAAAAAGGGACAAATAAAGGTAAGACAAATTTTATTTGGTATAAAATAACAAGCACAGATCAACAACGTGTCTGCTACTGACCTCATCGTCAGAAGCGGAGAAACATTCACCCTTCATGTGAATATGAGCGCATACCCTTTATCACTCCCAAGCTTCTCGGCAAAATGGATGAGGGTAAGGCGCTCTCATTATACTATTTTAAGAATAATTTAGCACTACATCAAACCTCCAAAAGAGGCACCAATTGCGGAAACGATTATCACCGATTCGACCCACAAGCAAGAAAGCAACCAGTTTGAAAACCAGATAGCCGAGACTTTGACCGTTCGAGATGCTAGGACCAATTCGAGTGGAATGCAAGTCTTTCGGACAGATTCATGCCAATTGAAAATTTAGATATGTCCTCTCGATTCAGATATTAGACACAGTGAAAACGGTTGAGTTCAAGGTAAGAGATGCGTTTATTTTTCTACGAGTTTACCTACAGGTTTCTGTGTTGAGCCACGATCTCAAGCCGAAAATTCAAATCACCACCCCTGAAAGCTATGTCATCCTAAATCAGATTTACTACGCTCCTGGTACACAGATAGGAGTTCTTTGCTCGGCAGAATCCATCCCACTACCCTCGGTGGTCAAATTATCCTACAGGTATCTCAATGCAGTTGAATTAGTTCATGCATTATAGAATTATCAATAATCCGGTGCACTGGGACCCTGTGCCACATGAATCAACCGTCTATTTAAATGGAACGTATGAAAGTGCTATTCAATGGGACACGGTGATCAATCAAACCATGGATGTCAAATGCGAGACGAGATCGGAAGCACATGGAAAGACACGGTTTGAATTGATGCGGATCAAAGTAGCCGATGGGGAGCCCCGCGTCAGTCATACGGTGAATAAAAGTGTCCTGGCGACTCCTTTGGAAGACGGAAAAGACATCTACGAAGGAGACGACGTGTCTTTACACTGCACTTACCCGAAAGATGCTGAATGGTGAGCTTTAAGATTTATCAAGACTGCTAGCTTGTAGGGATGCATCATGGAAATTCAACGGAGCTGATCTAGAAACCTACAAGGTGGCCATTGCCACAACAGAGGTTTCCAACACCCTAAACGCAAACCTAAAGTAGCTCGAATCCATAATAAAAGCTAAACAATTTATAGAAACATTGTGGTCTCTGCTTCCGGCGAGTACAGCTGTGTCCCAACTGGCAACCCGGACAAGGCCCTTAAAATAGTACTAACAGTGAGAAATACTTATTTCATATCTTTATTTATTTATTTTTCTAGGTTTTGAAGACATTAAAACCGTATCATACCGATTCGGATAGTGAAACACCGTTGGAATTAAAGTTCGGCCAAGAAGCCAACTTGAGCTGCCATCTGGAAGGGCTACCCAAACCTCAAATTTATTGGCAAGCCTGTTTTCATATTTATATTTAATGCATTGATTCAGGTACAAAGATGGGGAACCGTATACTCAAGGGATTTTGAAAGACCACAACAGAACTCTGTTCATTCCAAGAGTTGCTCAGGAAGATGGCGGCAAATTTATCTGTCGAGCAGTAAACAGGGCTGGCGAGGCTGAAGCAACCTTTCATACTACAGTAATCCCTTTTATAAGATTTATTTACTAGTTGGTTTAGGTGTCCGGTGAACCAAAGAAGTTGAATAAGATCTGGCTGTCCGTAATGTCCCTGGCCTTGCTGGTGCTCATCTGCTGTGTGGTAGCATTCGCTTTTATTATTTTCAAGCAAAGAAAAATCAACAGAGAGCAGAACAGGTACATCCTTCTAATGGGAAAGTCAAAAGCGTACTCTTCAGGGCATTGGAAGGCTTATACAACCAGTTGATGAGAGAGACCAGCGCCCCGCCACCAACTTTGAAGCAACCATTAGATCAAAGGGTTTCGGATCTGCCGTACAACCGGGAATTTGAGGTGGAACGGGATATGCTTTCGATTGGAAACAGGGTCAGTATTTTTTTTATAATTGTGAGTAAAAGGTTCAGATTGGCGCTGGACAATTCGGGCAGGTATGGACAGGTGTCCTAAAACGGTCTCGAGTAACCGACGAATGCTGTGAAGATGAGAAACTGCCGGTGGCTATAAAGGGTAAGAAGCATCCAACATTTCTTATTCCCATAACAGGCCCATTAAATGGCAGAAATCCTTCACACCAAAAGATGCTAGCGGAGGAGTTGAAAATCATGTGTGCCATTGGGAAACATCCAAATGTCCTCGCTCTCGTCGGTGCTATCACAAAGAACATGAAAAGGTTGGTTAGCACCCCTCAATTGATCATAAAAGAATTATAGTGGTGAATTATTTGTTATTGTCGAACTTTGTGAAAATGGAAACTTGAAAGAGTTCTTGGCCAAACGAAGATCCAACTTTATCGACGAGCTTCGACCTCCGGAAGTAAAGGAAGACGACTACGTTGTTCCGGATTCTTCGAAGAGGTCACGATATGCCGTAAGCCTTTTCTAAGATCCAACAAATCCATGTGTACAGAACGAATTAGACCAACAGTGGTCAGAGGATGCGGAGAAAGATCGCCTCCTTCCTGATTCGTCTTCCTTGACCACGTCAGACCTGCTCTCCTTTGCTATGCAGGTGGCCAACGGAATGGAGTACCTCTCCGGTCTCCCGGTAAGGAACTATTTGCCCTCTTAAATGTCATATTTAGTGCATTCATCGAGATTTGGCAGCTCGAAATATTCTGATAACTTCTAACTTCGTTTGTCGAATAGCAGATTTCGGCATGGCCAGGCATGACAACAAGAATTATTATAAGTACAGTTATCTGAATTTACCCCACTGTTTTTTTCTTTCCAGGCTCAGGAAAAGCAAAAATGTTCCGGTACCGTACAGGTGGATGTCCATTGAAGCTATTGAGCAGGGGTTGTTCACTGTTGAGGTAAACAAAATCCTTTAAAACTCTAAACTAAGCACGAAGTTTTAGTCGGATATGTGGTCTTATGGAATTCTTATGTATGAGATATTCACCCTGAGCGGCATGCCCTACCCGACCATAGCAAACGAAGATTTACTCGACAAGTTGAAGAATGGCTATAGGAATCCGAAGCCCAACTATTGCCACGAGGAAATGTGAGTTTCTTTAATTGTGAAGAACGCTCTCTCAGATATCAACTGATGCAACAATGTTGGCAAGAAGAAGCTGGAAAGAGGCCAACGTTCACCCATTGTGTTCATATGCTGAAGAGTCATTTGGAGCGATCATCACCTCAGGTAGATTTACGCTCGGCCTAAACACAGGAGTTTAACTTCAGTTAATGGAAAGAGTGGACAAGAGCATCCTGGAAGACGTTGCAAAACAGAACAACCTTGTGAAATGGATCGCACAGGACGTGGACTACAGGGATCACGCCAGACACGCTCTGGCAAGACAACAAGCTAGTCGAGCTGCTAACGGCGAAAACATCTATCTGCATAGCTACTAATAAATTTTTATTAAGTTATTCTGCTTGAAATTAAAGATTTTATAGCTCAGTTTACAATTCGAACACAAACGAACTTAAGGAAATGTAGACTAGAAATACTTTGAAACTGGAATTCGCAGCAAAGGGGGTTGAATCTTTTAAAGAGGTAGAACAAGAAAAGGTAGACTTAATTCAAATAGTGCTACCGTCCGTCATATGCCTTGTTCTCTGAGGTCATAACGTACTCGTTGACCGCCTAATTGTGCTATTGGGACAATGACTTCTGCACGGTGGTTGTTCCAAGAAGACAAGCCTTTCATTCTGCAGGCTCTACATATGATACACTTCACAAGGCTATACCGTAGCACAACCACCTGCTCGTTTCGGACAGTAGCGGCCAAACAAGGAAAAGAATAATGAGAGGTTCACATTGTGCCCACCTTCTGCTTCCTTGTCTTCAAGCTTCTTTACGTCAGTCTCTCCAGGAGCGTCTAGGCTTAGGCTGAGCCTATTCCGAAGAGCTCGGCTTCAGAAAACAGCACGATAATATCTCCGTCATCTGCGCTACCTTTGCTTCTTGGATCCTTATGTGCTCCAGTTAACACTCGCTTGCTACTTAGAAAGCTGTGATCTCCCCTTTGTGGTCTTAGTTTTGATATGCATACAGGCTAATTTCATATCGCCAGCTCTTCTTGTAGGTGCTCACTTTGACTCTATCGAAGGTTCAGTTCTTCCCTTGCCCAACTTCTTTTGCTTTGTCGATCTCGCATGATGACAGTAGAAATGTTATCGAGATGGTTCAATAGAGAATATGAGACATGGGAAAAAATTGAAATATTCACGGGTAGTAACTTTTCAGGATGGCGGATTACATCGACGTGTGGGTATTCAAAATATCAGAAAAAGTAGGTTTCCGAATCTGAAGTCAGTTTTCGGTTTAAGGAAGTCAAAATTCTCACTTTGATAGGGGGGGGGGGGTTTCCTCGAAAAACAACGTTTCTTAAAGTGGGCATTTATCTTTTAGTCATAGCACCGTTACGCCTGAGCCCACCATTCGGCGAACAGTGCCAAATTGTAATAGAACTATAGGGGGAAGCCTTGTTTCCGCCAAGCGGTCTCTATCGTATTGTTATATCAAAATAAAAAGGGAAATGAAGGTAAATAGCAGCGTAGAAACACTTCCAACATGCCCACTTTCAAATGGCTGCATAAGTCCGCGCAGATTCAGACGGCGACGCCTCAAACGATACGCCAACCTTGTCGCCACTCAAAATTAAAATACCGTGTTTATGAGAGAGAGAGGCAAAAGATTTGATCTTTTAGAGGGGCCGGAAAGAGTGCTAGTTACCATTGGAAATGATACGTCAAAATTGTCAGCTGTCGAAATAATACAACTTCCGGGGCTAGGTAAAACCTAGTAATTAGCAAAATAGGAGCGAGAGATAAATAGTTTGGCAGCGTTGCCTGCTCAATGAATCTAGGAAGGGGATCTAACAAAAGATCCAGATGTGAAAAAAAACTGCTTTAAGGCTATTTAGTCGACAAGGGACAGATAATTCCGCCTTGTTGTATGAATCCTTCCATAGACGGGTAGTTGAAAAGTGCAAACCCAACGCTGATAAGAGAAGAAATGCGATAGCCAGGCAGTGAGGGGTCGCCGGAGTAAGGGTAAACAAATTAAACACAATAAAACATCAATAAAACATTGAGATTGTCCGAAATTTCTTTTTAAATCTTTTTTTTGCGACTCTTCATAATTTAATTCCTATTTTGGTAGTCGATGTTAAATGTTAAATATACTGTAGCCCAGCAAATTTAAGAAAAAATGGATTAATCTGTACAAATAGCATCGCACATCACACCTCCCCGGTGCACTCCCGATCTTTGTCCACGTGGCCTTCATCGCTCTTGCGGATTAAAGCAAATGATAGATAGACTGTTTCAACATCCTCTTTTTTCATTGTAGTGTTTGCAATACTTTATTAATTCAGCCGGTGGAGGCAAGCTGTGCCGGCCCTCTTGCTACTTTCAGTCCTTCCGCTACTTTCAGTCTTTGCACCTTCTCCTTTTCACCAGTCCCGCCAGAAATGGTATCCTCTATCGAAAAATCCCGCATTACTGATCAAAGTGTCCAGGACGTCCACTCCCTAGATGAAAAGAAGAAATCTCCGCCGTCCAAACAGCAAGCTAATTGTCTTGTCCTTTATGGCATTCCTGAAGGAAAAAGAACTACTCAAGCCGTGAACGACGTGCTTTCACTTGCAAACCTACAGAAGACCGACTACTGTATCTTACATAGAGTTGGAAAATTACGAGAGGATGGAAGCTGTAGGCCATTGAAGGTCGGATTGTCCAACAGGGTGCGGATGCCATTGCTAAAGGAGTTGGCAGTGAAACTCCAAAGTTGCCCCAAGCTGTCATCTGTTATTGTCAGCAAATATGAGACGAAGGCAGCTCAATACGCCGGTTTCTTGGCGCGAGAAGAGAGAAGACGCCTGCAAAGAGAAGAAACGGAGAGTCGCTCCAGCACATCTAGCAGTCCAGTCGACGTGTGCTGTCCACTTGATATTCAAAAGAAAATCCAACGTGCCACTGAGGAGCTACATCTTCTAATGGAAAATGTGAAGTTGCTGAAGCAGGAATACGAGATGTTCCTTCCTAACTGTCAATCTCTTTCTTATCACCCCACTATCATAGACAATCTCATCGACTTTTACTCCATCGTTCACACTAATAACAAGACATTGTGACCGTTTTTTCCCCTATTCTGTGTAGTTCTAAATCTGTTTTAGTTCTCATCTATCCCCCATTGACAATGTAATTGTATGCAATATACTGTAGAGAGGGTACGATAAAGATATGAATTAACACTAGTCATTCTTCTGAGCTATGCCATCAAGGAACGGTTTATTGGAATGTTGTTTTCTCCGTAAACATTAATTCATATTCGCCGTCTTGTCCGTGTCGAAATCACAGCTGTGTGAAGCCTTCCATTCCCTCGCCTCTCATTCTCATTTGTTTTTGAATTTCTGCCGCGCGTCTATGCAAATTGAATGATTGGCTATGCGCATTGTAGGAAGCCACATAAAAGACGATGACGAGAGCGGCTATAATGAGAAGGCAGCCAGCGACTACAAGAACTACTGAAAACATGGGAGTTCATAAGAAAACAAAAAGAATAATTGAAATTAACTCACGGATCCATGAAAGAGTGGTGAATGTCCAGGTGTTAGTATTGCATCGGAGCAGAACTCCATAACATCGAAATTCCTTATCCGGGCAACGACCATAGTTGGGCTTTCTGAAGAAACGATTGGCACACAGCCAGGTGACGTCGAAGAAGGTTCCAGTAATCAGGCATCTCGTGTTCTCAACATCGTTCTTCATGTTTCGATTCCCTGTGACAGTGCAGTTATACGTGGGTACCTCTCGAAGCGTGGCATTTGGGTTGCAGTCTTCCAGAGTATCCCTCAGCCACCAATGGCCAATTACTGTTCCCTGTAAATTGTAACCCTGACGTGTATACAAATAAAATCTGTAAAAGATGGCTCGAGCAATGACCGACCTTGATGAAACAGAAAATGTCGATAGAGTCTTCGGTAGAGTCCTCCTCAACGGAATAGACATATGGCGAGATCTCAGTAGACGCAAGAAGAATAAGGAAGAAGACAACAGGAGACATTGTGCGGACCGTCTCCCGGTGGCCGCCAGTGAACGAAATGAAGTCCGCCCCCGGTTATATAGCGACTACACCGGAAGTTATTACCATTTCACCGTCAAGACGATCTGACGTCGCAGAAAAATGGAACAAACAGCAATAGTAGAGAAAAATGAAGAATGGTATTTTCTTGTATTTTGGATTTTGAGTATTTTTAGGCTAAAGGATGTTTCTACTCTGCTCTGGGCATCGATAGTATGCCAAGAATGGACGCGAACCCGGGCAATCACTAGTGCTTCAGGACTCTTTGGTCAGTTCGTAAATGCGAAGTGATCAAAATAATCGCCCTTATTTGTGTATCAGAAATGTCGTACAGCACATGCCTATTCCATACAGAGCTTTGGAGGGAAGCAGACTGTCAACAGCCAACAGCTCCGTCCCAATTGCCAAGAAGTTCGCAGCCAATTGCGCAGCCAAAGAGGAATTAAGCTGGCCAACGCGAAATTTGACTTTATATTCGAATGAACAATAAAGGAGAGAAGGTTTGATTTTCCTCACGGCGCGCGATACCCTCACTTGAAATTGCAATAGAAAAAAAATGGTAATATCGGATTTTGATTTTTCTTCTTTTAAAAGATGGAGAATGACATCTGCGAATCATTTAAATCTCATTCTGGGTTTTTGTGTTTATGGATAAGAAACCCCCCTTTTCATGAGGCATGATAGTTAGAAATCGACTTTCCGGCGGGTTTCAGCAGTTATGACCTATAGGAAAGCTGTAGATCTCTAGTTTTTATGAATTAAAAAAAACAGAAATAGAGAAAAGGATGAAAAACAAGCGAGAAAATCGAGTTCGAATTTAAAAAAAGAGAGAGCTGGTATTTGTCAATCGTTCGTTGTTGCACCTACTTCGGGAAATACCACCCTTGAAGAAAAACATTTTGCCCTAAGATAAAAAGCCCATTTGCTGCTCGAATCTTACAGAAAACCGCTCGTCAGCTGGATGTTGCTCTATGTATAATTTGCCGCTATAACCCTCTAATCCGGCGGCTAGTGTTTCCTTCTGCACACGTCATTCCGCTGTCGTTCAGGGCGATAGCTCTTCTGTGTGTTGAGAGCATCTTTGAAGCCGCTGTAACAGTGCATTAGGGCGGCCAGTCGCTCTTAGCCATTGAGTCACAATAGTTTCTCGGTTCTGGCGGTTTCGAAGAAGTTAAGACCATTGATATATTTATTGCTCTTTTATTATTATTATTATTATTATTATTATTATTATTAGAGTGCGCCGTAAGTCCGGTGAATCGGCTCATAACTCGCTTATTTCTGGGACAATTTCGTTCGGGCCAAGTGCGCCAGGTAGGTTGTCTGAAAAAATTGACGTTCCAAAATGAGTTTTACTTCCATTTTTCCCTTCCACGACCGCCTTACTCCTTCTTTTTGCTTCATTTGTGCATACTATGGTTAGAAGCTCGGGGCAGCTATTTGATCTTCAAAAAATTTGAATTTTTACTTGTCCCTTTCCAGAAGTATTTTGGCCTTGAGTGAGGGAGTGACTGGGATATAGCGGTCGCTCTTCCACCATTTCTAACTATATGCCGATAACGACGCTCGTGCGAAAATCAGCCGAAGGAGGTGAATCGTAAGACCGGCATTCTGACTCAATAGGTCTGCCGAAGGAGGTGAATCGTAGGTCCGGCATTGTGACTCAATGGCTATAGCGGACAGACCCTAAAGCATGGCTACTGGCTAAATTTCGTTGCTTTCCGTTCTCTCATACGCCTCCCTCGCTGCTTGCATACACGATAAAAAGTAGGTAATATTAATTTTTCGTAATTTTTCACTACCCCACTCTCACGACGATCTGTGGTTTCTAGATTTCGAGCTTCGGCCACCGGACCCCTCCCCTCCGCCAGTCACAACCTATCTAGCTATCTAGTCCTTCGTGTTTATTTAAAGGAAGCCCGAGAGACCCCTTGATTTTGCCTGATTGCGCACAGGGGTCCCGCAGCGACTGTGCGCACCCTTTCTGTTTTGCGACATTACTTTTCACAGAAAAAAGAAATGGGCTGAAACTAAGTTCATTCAATTCAGTTTTTTTTCAATTCATTCTTTGTTTTTTTCTGAAAATTCCGATTTCGCCGCCCCATTTTCCTCTGCTACCGTAACCCGCCTAGGTCTGTTCCTTTAATCTCTTTTTTTACTCTCACCCATCAACTATCAAAATTTTTTTCAGGAGAGCATATATTTCTCTTTTTTTAATGATCGGATTCGTCACACCATCTCACACTACATGCTAGCTTTCGGTCATTCCATCGAGGCGGCAGGAATGGGTGTGTATCCCAACACAAAATAGACGACAAGGTAAACTTCTTCTCTCCTTTTCACCTCCAATTCAGCCGTGAACAGCAAAGGCCCCGGGGGCGAGTTCACCTCCCGTTGATTTGGCTCCCGTGCCGGAAGAGGATGCCGCCAGAGAGGAACGTCTTGTCATGACAAAGTTGGACGACGTGTTGTGAGTTTCGAGTTGTGTATAATTATAAAGGTCTCTATCTTTTAGAGTCAAGCATGGTCTGCCAGAGACTCCGATGTCAATCGAGGCTGCTTTTTCCATAACCAAGGGTACGTAACAGCGAGAACGTTTAAGCTATACAAAAAGCAGCTGATCCTCGAAGAGGAAGTCGGCAGACGGTCTAATAACTGCCTGTCGGATTCAGTGGACAACAAGATGAAGTGAGTTAAACTTGCCTACAACTACATCCAAAACGTATATTTTATAGCATTATAGAACAAGTCGTTAAAGGGCCTGGCGTCTACGCCATGAAAAAGCCTTAGAACTATCTGAATTTACCCCACTGTTTTTTTCTTTCTAGGCTCAGGAAAAGCAAAAATGTTCCGGTACCGTACAGGTGGATGTCCATTGAAGCTATTGAGCAGGGGTTGTTCACTGTTGAGGTAAACAAAATCCTTTAAAACTCTAAACTAAGCACGAAGTTTTAGTCGGATATGTGGTCTTATAAAAACGAAACAAAAAAAAACAAACGAAGATTTACTCGACAAGTTGAAGAATGGCTATAGGAATCCGAAGCCCAACTATTGCCACGAGGAAATGTGAGTTTCTTTAATTGTGAAGAACGCTCTCTCAGATATCAACTGATGCAACAATGTTGGCAAGAAGAAGCTGGAATGAGGCCAACGTTCACTCATTGTGTTCATATGCTGAAGAGTCATTTGGAGCGATCATCACCTCAGGTAGATTTACGCTCGGCCTAAACACACGAATTTAACTTCAGTTAATGGAAAGAGTGGACAAGAGCATCCTGGAAGACGTTGCAAAACAGAACAACCTTGTGAAATGGATCGCACAGGACGTGGACTACAGGGATCACGCCAGACACGCTCTGGCAAGACAACAAGCTAGTCGAGCTGCTGGGGGGGGGGGGGGGGGGGGGGGGGGGGGGGGGGGGGGGGGGGGGGGGGGGTAAGCCTAAGCCTAAACCCTTGAGAAAGCGATTGAAATGTTCGACATAAGAGAACGAAATTATATGAGTGGGCAATGTTTTAGCAAGATGACAGCCAGGAGAAGGTCGCAGTTCTGATCACCGACGGACTTCCGGAAGTGGACGGAGAGACGGATAAGCAAACAGGGCTCTCGGACACGGTAAATGCCGCCGCAAAGGTGCCAGTAACACCTCTCACCTACAATTTATCTTAGCTTCGTCTTAAACGAATCAAATTGGTTGCCCTCGGTTTTGGACCCGATCTCCTGGAGCAGGGAGGCTACTCCTAAATCCAAAAATGTCTGGAGAACCCGGTGGAAGATTACTTCTCCTTTGATAAAATAGCGTGAGTCTTGAAACGTACCACCTGTCTGATCTGCAACTAACTAGCTCCACCGCTTGCGGTTTCAGGACTTTGAGCAGCTTCTCGTACTGTTCTCTAGTCAACTGAAGCATACATCCTCGTTTAGGCACTGATTCGGCGGTAAGCCTGTGTTCTTCCAGTTCCACACAAAGAGTGAAAAATTTGGCGGTATCTATACTACACGCGTACACGCAAATCTGTTTTCAGCTTCTAACTCTGAACCCTTAAAGAACAAAAGCCTCTTAGATCACCATGTAGTTCAAGTGGTACTATTTTTATTCACAGAGATAGAACACGGCAAGCCATTGAAGCAATTGGATTGGTGGCTAAAGCAGCAAGTGGTGAAATACTCGGGTTACACGATTGCTTATAAATTTCTGTATTTCTATTCCAATTCCAGGTAGCAGAACTACGCATCGTTTTGCCGTAGATCAAGGTATAACCTTATGATACGATAACGTTACACATCTACAGCAGCAAGCGAGCAAGCAAAGAATAGCGGACGAGCATTTCAAGGGGAGAGCGATCACTGAAGTTTCTTTGCTCCATCCATAACCATTTCGACAATGACGGTGAAGTAGGAAGACTCCTCATTCTCCTTTTCAGTGCGGCAGTCCCGGATTTTGACATGATAATAGTCGTCAGTTGTCTGAAGAATAAGAGGTATACGAGCCGTTTATGAGAACCATTGTTCATGCCCAGAAATTACTATAGACCAAATAAAGCGTGGGTATCTATTCTCATTTGAGCAGGCACACACTCTAACTTTCATTTTGCCTGATAACAGGCGAAAAAGTAAGTACCATCGTGTGCCTTTCTATTCTACTCACCAAATTATAGGCCATTCTGGCTCTTTCATGGAAATAGAAGCCTTTAACAATGCGATTGTAGAGCAGCTGGTACATGGTCTGGTCACCTTCATCGGCAGTTTCCCTAAAAAAACAATTGAAGTTCGATAGCAATATACTCTGTTTCCTCTAGCAGCTGTTCATCCATCTCTTCTACCATCAGAGCCGGTGCCTCGCCATCAATTGAATTCTTGTAATCCTCCATCATCTAGAAGAAGCAGTACCGACACTCATAAAAATTTCTAACTCTGACGATAACATATTCCTGCATGGGGGAGTCTTCGTCAACCATGCCTTCGAATGCCTTTGCTGCTTTGCCGGTCAGTTTCTTGACTTTAGAGTATCCTTTACTAGTCGCTTTTGCGACTTTAGAGTATCCTTTACTAGTCGCTTTTGCGACTTTAGAGTATCCTTTACTAGTCGCCTTTGCAACTTCTTGCAGTCCTTTTGATGCACTTTTGACGACGTCGGAGACATTGGCTGTTTTGAAAGCCCCCCAAATTTTCATCAGAATACTGTTCAGGAAGTTAAAAACTTTTTGAAGGGACTCGTACTTGTTGCGCTTTGGTCTTGAGCGAAGTCCTTCTCGGTTGATTTAATGAGGAATAGATAGACCTACCTTCTTGGCAAACTTCTACCATTTTTCTTGCGAGCGGATCGATGTTAAGCTTATTCATTGATATTGCAGTAATGGGGACACTGAAGTGTGATTTTTGTTTTTAAATTATGGATTGTTTCAGACTAGTTTTTGCTATGATATATTTCGACTGCTGCCTATCGATCCCATTTCCGAAAAAAAGTAAGGAAAAGAATTCTAAGATCCACCAGCCAACACACACTTTAAAACAGTTGAAGAAGTTCCACTTACCTGGCCTTCTTCACCTGCGAGTGCACTACCCAAAGCATTAGACAAAGAATAAGGAGACGACGCATCGTCGAACGATGTAAGCGACCGAATGAGCAGGGGTGTTGAGCCGGGATCAGTCCCTGTTGTAATGTGTAAATTTCTCACCGGTTTCTCACCAATGCTTCTCCCAGCCGTTGAAAGCCTTTGAAAGATTTATTGTTGTTTGTGTCAAGTTGAAAGTAAGTGAAAAATAGAGCCCGGCGCTTTGCGCCGGACGTGATTTGGGTTTAGTTGGGGAACATGCCAAGCCCTTTTTTTACTTTTGACGCTATAACTTTTTTCAATTAAGAGATATTGAAAATCTAACTTCACCATCGTTTTTCTCGTAGTTGATTTTGACCAATTTTCATGGAATTTGGCCGTAAAACGAATGAGCTGCGATATCAAACAGCTTTGAAAAATGTCCGCCGTCTGCGTTCGCTCGCTGTGGCACTTTCCGCTGTGACTCTTTTAAAAAAAAACTTTATATATGCTTCCAATAACTTTAAAAAACTTGGAACAAACATAATTTTTTACGCTTTAGAGTATCCTTTACTAGTCGGCGGCACAGAAATGGGGGTGGAAAGAAATATAATCTCCCTGACTGTTCCTTTTCCACTTCCCCTACGGAGGGAGGTCCAAGGTGGACAGCAAAGGCTATACCATCATTAGCCACGTGTACTAGTCTTTGTCTAGACGCTTTTTTCTTCTTCCCCCACAAAACCCCTTGTCCCCGCCCACTTTCTATATCCATATAAACCCCTTCTCTGCCTTTGAAGGCATACTATTCCGTTCCACCGTATACACACATTTCCTAGCAATATGATCTACACCCACATCAACAACGACTCGGAGACCAGTAAGTTTTGAAAATAAGAAGAATCAAACATAACATTTAGAACCTCCCATTAAAGGGAAGTGAGGGGCCCCTGGAGGATGACCAATCAATGTGGCTCTACTGTTAAATAAATTATCGCCACTGATTCTTATTTGTTCTTTTCTTTGGGGATGGGGGGCTTGGAAACAAGAAGTTAGGGGCACCATCCTTTCCAGAACAGTCGTTGATCAGTGATCATAAATTTTCTTGATAAATCTCTTCCATGAAGAGCTTTGAACTTGTCGTCGGTACTTCTCGAAACTTGTCGAAACATGGCGAGGCCTGTCAAGACTAGACAACGCCTTTTGAAAGCTTTGTATCTGAAAGTCGGCAGCAACCGGCATTGGCTGCTTCGATGGAAGAGAAATGACCGCCCGAGGAGTGGAAAGAAACAGAAAACTAAGCCGACTTTCGCCGACTTCAACTCGTGTTGCCGCTCGTTCGCCGCCGTGCAGCCGTGGCAAAGGATAGAAGCCCAAGCCTCAAGCCGGACTGGAGCATCGTGAGGCCGTAGGCTCTATAGAACTTTATTCACTCTAACAAAGCCTGAGCGGATTTCACCCCAGAACACGTGCCGTCCCCGCCATTTTCCCTAGACAGACGGCCATTTTTGGTGAGAAAGGAGAAAAAAAGCGTCGATAAAATTCTCGCAGACAGTGGATTTCGTATAGAAAGCGGAGAAGAATTCGGATAAAAACTTTCAAGATTCTTTTTCAAAACTAAATTTCTACGTAACCTTCTACTTTTCCCGATGACATTCTCCTGTGTTCTTCTATCACCGCGACGTTTCCTCGTGTTATCCACGCCCAAATACTCTCTCACCGGAGTCAACATAGCTTCTTGTGAGAGTATTGCCACAAATCGAACGCACCGCTTCAGGTACTAAGCTTTCAAAAGGCTTTGTCTAGTCTTGACAGGCCCCGCCATGTTTCGACAAGTTTCGAGAAGTACCGACGACAAGTTCAAAGCTCTTCATGGAAATTCATGGAAGAGGTTTATCAAGGAGATTTATGATCACTGATCAACGACTATTCTGGAAAGGATGGAGCCCCTAACTTCTTGATTCCAAGCCTCCCTCCCCCAATGCCCCAATGCCCCAAACAAAGAAATAGGAAGGCCAAATTTATTTAATGTAGAGGGGGGCCATTCCTGCGCCGGCGGCGGTCTTCTCTCCGGGGCTACTTGCTCCCCTTGATGGGGGGCTCTAAATGTTATATGTTATTCTTTCTTATTTTTACAACTTACTAATGTCGCTGGATTGACGGGTCTGCATGGTCGGAGGATTGAACGGGAGGGGGAGCGAAAATAGTATGCCTTCAAAGGCAGAGAAGGGGTTATATGGATATAGAAAGTGGGCGGGGACAAGGGGTTTTGTGGGGGAAGAAGAAAAAAGCGTCTAGACAAAGACTAGTACACGTGGCTAGAAGAAAACTGTATAGCGACGAGGACGGGAAGTGCAGGATAATCAAAGGAGGGATGGTATAGCCTTTGCTGTCCACCTTGGACCTCCCTCCATAGGGGAAGTGGAAAAGGAACAGTCAGGGAGATTATATTTCTTTCCACCCCCATTTCTGTGCCGCCAAAGCAGCCAACCGCGATTGCTGTGGACGTTCGCGACTTCAACTTCTACTGGCGCCGTACGATCCTCTGGATTCCAAATCCTAACCGACTAACGACTGCAATCAACAGCAACAGCAGCAGCAACAATAATATATATCGCTCCCCATTTTTCTTCCAAAGCAGCCAATTCCTGTAGCCTACCTCCACCGACTTCGACTTCTACTGATGCTACCCCCTCGATCCTCAAACCGGACTGGAGTACACAAACGGTCGTTTTTGGTGATTCAATTAGGTTGTATCTACTGGATTCCAAATCCAAACCGATCAACGACTTCAGCCAACAGCAGCAGCAACAAGATCAACGGGTATGGATGCGGGCTCTCCCTCTCCCTGCCGACTTTTTCATGTTAAGAGGAGATATACAGGGGTCAATGCCTACTACAAGCGAAGTACAGCAGAACTATGCGGATTTTAATCCTGTTGTACGAGAACGGCAGGGTAAAACCAAGGCAGTCACGTGTGAGTTCGACAATGGAGGATCACGGTGCACCCTCTACTGGGATGAGGATTTTTATACGATTATTTTCCGTTCTCAGGAGTGATTCTAGTTGTTTATCCCGTAATGTAACTTGCTCCTCAAACTATATACCGCTTGTAAAAAGTATTAAATATTTTGTTATTAATCTTTCTTTAAAACTACTTGATAGGTAAAATTCCTATCCTACCCTTATTACTTTTAAAACTGATTAATGAGAGCTAGTTTCCTGTGTGTTACAGGATGAATCGACCTCCTGCTCACAGACTGGATCAAGGTAGAAGAGGTTCCCTTGATGTTTCTGCCAAGAAATTCTTACGATTCGCTGAAATTGGGAGCAAGGAAAGGATCATTATCAATTCCATTGACCTAATCGAACCGTCTTTATCCTCTTCGAGCCCTCAAGCCTGCGAAAGCAAGGCCAGGACGGCGTTAAAGTTGCTTTCCTTCTATTCAATTTTCTTTTATTAACTAACTTTCAGCTGCAATAGATGTTCGTTTGCAACGCATGCAAATATTCGGTTTCTGTCAGGTTCGAATTTTGCCACTTACTAGGTTGTCCGAAAAGTTCGCGTTTTTCTTAAAGGAATCCTGAGGGACCCAGACGGGCTACTGTAGCAGAGGAAAACGGGACAGCGAAATTGACCTTTTCATAAAAAACGAAAGGCGTCATCAGAATCAGCGTCAAAAACTGAATCGAATGAGCTAGGTCTCAGCCAATTTCTCCTTTCCTGTGAAAAGTATTGCGACAAAACAGAATGAGTGAGCGCAGTCGCTGCGGGACCACTGCGCTCAATCAGGCAAAATCAAGGGGTCCCTCAGACTTCCTTTAAAGGAACTGTCAGGGACTGGGGCAGTTCAGGTATATAGACGCATACGTACAAATTTAGCTAATTGTATGAGCAATGGAAAACACCATCGGGATCAGCGTCAAAAATCACATCGAATGAGCTACATCCCCCGCATAATAACAAGGCGGGTGCGCTATCGCTTCGGGACCCGTGAACGGAATCAGGCAACTTCGTGAACGAAACTCCCAGTCCCTGACAGTTCCTTTAATTAGCTTTTGATCCTACGCACTTTTTGGGCTGGTTTTTGTGTCAAAATGACCCTCTACGAGTTCTCCTGAACCGTATATGATTTTCGATATGCGTAACTCGACCAACCTCTAGGCTGCCGGGACAAGCTTTTTTTGGCTGAAAGGTGACGACTTTCAAAAGGCTTTCAAAAGGACCACCCTAGCGTTCCATGAAATCGTTGCGGTGAGTTCCCACAGCACTCGACCCAAAAAATGTCGAATTAGAACAGTCTGTAGCGGCTCAGGGTAATAGGAAGCTCATATCGAAAACCATATACGGTTCTGGAGCACTATTAGAGGGTCAGTTTGACACAAAAACCAGCCTAAAAAGTGCGTAGGATCAAAAGCTAATTTAGAAAAACGCTAACTTTTCGGACAACCTAGTACTACGCGGGGACTTGTAATATTTTGCCCAATTTTCTCCTCTCGTATGAAACTGGTTCGGTAGCTAGTTGGCGACCGGACCAGTTTCAGGTCCAACTCGGCGCTGTCGATACCGCCTACTGTTGTTACGTTCAGTAGTTTCCCCACTATGGATGAACTGCTGCCTCAATCCTGCAACCCATTTCATTGGCGCATTGAAAAGCATATGAGCGAGAGTAAATTAGCGTTTTCAGGAAACCAATGGCTCCTTGCACCGCCGTAGCTGCTGTGCTACTCCTTCTGTGCCACGGCTCCACTACATTCAGGATCGAATCGCTCGAGGCTGCCAGATAGAGTGATACTCGTCGAGGGATACTTCGCTAACTTCACCATTGGAGCTCGCAAGAACCACTCAGTCGCCATTTCTGGTATCAATCCAGGTGTTCGAAAAATGTGTTTCAAACTATTTCATTCATCTATTCCTGTAATAAATACGTTATACTTATTTTAGTCGTTGTTCCATGGTAGTCTTGGAAAAATAATGCCAAATTAGAATATCAACAGGGAGCAGGTGAGGCCTTCCTAGGCATTTGGTGAATCTTTTGGTTTTGGCATTTGGTGAACGACTGAAATATAGTCACATTTTCGTGGAAAGTGCCATATAAGGCGAATAATTTAGGTAATGCAAGTCTATGTTAGGTATCCTTCAAACAAGAGGAAATAAAAAGAGAAATTGTTGCCAAGAGCTCTTCCATTCAATCACCAATGCTGTAAAAAGCTTTTACAAAAGGTTTGTCATCTCTTTGTTCAACAGAAATAGCCAGCTACGACATATTTCTTCTATTTATCTGGATTTAAAAACTTTGATATTACTAAATACGCTGCAACGGAAGCTACCCCCTTCTTATACTAGTCATCCCTTACGATTAGGAAAAAATGCGGAAGTATTGAGGTTGTACAACAAGATATAAAGACATAGGCACTATAAAAACGAAGCTGTTACAACACATATCCAGAGTTCAAGCGCCGGTCCTTTTGTCTGTCCAGCTTCGTCCGCTTTGGAGGTCCCCGATGTCGGAACGGCCGAAACGTTTCGCCCTCGCTATCCCTTGGTTGTTTTCTTGTCGAAAGATTCCCATGTTCATTTGACCCCTTCGTCCGAGTCGCGTTCTCATGAGTCTCACAAGCTTACTCACCTCAAAACGCATCCCATCGTCCCCCTGTCACCTTTCCCCCGTCTGGGTTATTTCTCACCTTTCAAAATAGCACAGACATTTCAACATGTACAGATCCAGCTGCTGTCCGTTTCGATTTATAAAAAAGATCGCTCCCTGCCTTGCCCTCCTTCTGCCTGTACTCTACGCAAGTCACACGGGTCAACGGGCTTTTTCCGGCTTGAAAACATTTCCTTGTCCATTATACAAACAGCTCTCCTTCAAGCGGAAACATATTTTTCTCTTTTGACTCTTCAGCTGAGGTCAGCCAAGTTTACTTGCCCCCTTTTCTTGTTCATGACGGCTGTCTCTCAAAAGTCTTTTATATTAGACCTGTCATCTCCCCATATTGCGCACAGTAACATTTGTAACCACTGTAGTAGACAAAACCGTCATCTTTGATAAATGTGGCAACACTTTACAACAGGAGCAATCTGCGAATGCATTTTTTAACTCCGTCTGACCTACTTCTGCCCCCTTTTTCCCCTTCCAGTCATACTATTATATGGAGCTTCATAAAACCTGAACGGGATGTTGGAAGTCGGGAATTTCAAATTTATGCTAATATGTTGTCATTATCCGAGGGGCGCAGGGAAGAAAGACACACCTTTACTACAGTAGATAGCGAGGAGAATTTTAGTTTACTTTCCGTCTCATCAAAACCTTTGCCAACCCGGCCATTCTACAACTGTCGACATCTTTCTTACGATTCTTTGGCACTTTTCAGCAATCTGCTTGGCCAAATGTTTTGCCGTTGCTTCGGGCTCGTTTCTGGGCTAAAGCTGGGCTTTGAGCGATTTTTTGCTTCAAAAAATTTGCGTGCGTTTTCAGGAGCTTCTTGAGGATGAACACTCCTGATCCACCCAACCAGATTCCCTACTCCTCTACAGTGAAGGCTGCCTTCACGTTACTTCCAGACGGTAACGTGACTATGACCGCAACTGACGTGAGCTTGTCTTCCAGTTCTACTCATTTTCATTTTTAGGTGCCGTTCGAAGACAATGCATATTTCCAAATGCTTCGTCCTCTCGTGCAAGAAGCCTTTGAGGTTTCCTTGGATGGCTGGCTCGCATACGAAGAAATATGGGATTACGTCGAAGCAAAAATGCCCAATTGTGACCGATTAGTATTAATTGATCTCTTGAATAGCGACAAAAAGCATTTTGTCAAGGACGTAAAAAGGTAAGTAATCAGAAACATGTTTTTAACACATTTAATTCAAAGTGTTGTTCACCTTACTTTCACAAATATAAATCCCACATTAGAAATGAACGAAACTCCTTGGAAATGGATATTTCGAAAACGAGGGCAATTTTACGCGCCCGACCTTTGATGCCGCTATCGAATGGCAACACGGCTGGGCGGATTAGGCTTTTTCAGACCGGGTCGGAGTTAGGGGTTGGGTTGGACCTTGACCAGACGGAACGGCCGTGATTGGGTAAATGCGACCCGAACCCGGTGTTATTTCGGACCGGGTTCGGGTCAGAAGACGATCAAAGGGAAAAAAAGGCATTTTTTTTCGCTTTTTTGAGATTTTGGAAAGCAAAATTTATAAGCGCAGCTAACATCCAAATTTTAATCCGAAAATTCACATTTTAACCCGAATCCGACCCAACCCTGAATTTGACCAGAAATCAAGTATCTGAATCTGAAATCGGGTACCCGCAAACAGGATAAATCGGGTCTGGTTCGGGTTAGAGTGAACCCTCTGACACGAAGATTGTGTCGGCCCCAGCTTTGGCCGGTTATCTCTGGGTCGGGTCCAGGTTGGTTACCCGTACAGTACTGCTGTACTCTATATAGGGTATATATTAGGTTTAGCAGGGTTCTCTACATTTTGTTCATCTATGTCGAAATCTTTTTCAGCTACGTTCAGTCTTTGGGCTCCGTTCATGCAGTGTACAGAAAAAGAAGGGAGATGGCTCCCGTGGTCAAGTATGAAAGTTCGCGCTTGTGAGAACAACACCTTTAGGGTATTTGATTGGTATATCACGGCAGAAGAAGCGTTGCAAAAGGGGAACATCTCTAAAGAGATGTATGAACGTCTACAAGCCAAGAATATTCCCACCCCCTACGTCGCCGATATACAAACAGACGAGGTACCTTTATTGGATTTGTATTTTTAATATTTGATAAGATGTAAGTAATGTAGCAATTTCAGCAAGGGCGTCCGTTTATTCATCCTAGTGATAGAACAATGTTGGACTTCCTCAAGTCCCACATTTTAATCTTCAAGGTAAGTAATTTACTTTGGGTTAATTTTTGATGGCTGTGTTTACTGGAGAAGCAGTTCAGGTTTCCACTGGGAAAGCGGAATTCAGAGGTTTCGAAGTAAAAATGGAAGAGGCCGCAGAACCTCCGGAGCCAGCCGATTTGGAGAACAAGATCAACTTCTTTAAGAAGACTTTAACTCCTATTCTGGAAACTCCTTATAGTTATCTGGCCATCATAAAACTCTTGATGGAGGGGCTTCCCACTTATACAACAGAAAATCTACGAACAGTCTTGAAATACACATTGAATACCGCAAACCGCTTCACCAAGATTGGTCGGTAAGTCGTTTTCTAAGTAACCGTTTCTGCTTTTCCTTAGCAGTCCTTTTGCCTATGTTACCGTCTTCAGAAACAAGCTTGAGGGAGATATTTTCAAGACGACCGTTCCTTCAGAAAATTTCAAAAACTTGATTCGCCGAAATCTTCAAGCTAGAGAGAATGACCGTCAGAGGAACGAGATGTATGTGGAGGAAACAGGAATTCCCGAGAAACAGGTAAGAAAATGGTAAGAAGATATGTAGAACCCGTTCAGACGATGTTGATGCCACTGAGACCTGCCACTTCAGAAGTTACCCCCACTGCAGGTCGGTCAGTAATGTTTTCCTTTAATGCAGGAATAGTACACGAATGTGTCTCCTTGATTCTGATATTTTCAGAAACTTCGTTCAAGTCAATGCTATGAATCGTGATGTTCGTCCAGAAGGATCAATAAATTTGCATCGCCAGAGCCTACCAATCAGCGGAAAAGATGGGCAAGGCGGAAACTCGAGAAAGCAGGTAATAAGTGCCGTGATTGCAAAATATCAAACCGCTTAGGTTGCTCTAACCCCACAGAGGGTGGTCTCCCCTGAAGTCATCACTATCGACGACGACGAGTAGCAACGCGGGGCAGCTTCGACAAACATTGATTTCATGGTAAAATTTGATATTTGTTTAGTGTTTAAGGACTACCGTTTTGACGTATTTTCTATGTTCTGTCTGTTTGCAATTGTTGTCATTTGTGTATCTCTCCCACAAAACCAACAGAATGATCTGGTAGATCAGCAGACTTCTATTGTTATGTGCTCAATGCAAAATAAAGTCTCTCCTACATTCTGTATACATCAGCTTTACGTTTTGTCGTTTCACGTCATACCTGGGAGTTCGGCCGTTCGGCCGGCCTTGTATTTAGGCCGCGTCGCCAAGCGAAGCGACGCGGCTATTTAGTTTTAGCCAGGGTAGCCAGGGTTCAGGGCTGTGCGGGTTGAGCCATTATTTTCACATTTTATGATTAAAAGGCCAATGAAACTGACTCTCTAATTTGGTGGGCTAATCAGGAAGGTGGGTCCGGGTCAAAGCTTAGTTTTTACACTGATTCTGAATTTGTACTAAAAAACTAGGGCTGACCGCTTAGTTATTGAGCAATAACACCAAATATTCTTTTTTTTAGTGTTTGAGAATGCACCTTCCGATTACAGAATTTTGGAAATCTCTGTTGAGCACCAGATTTGACACGGCTTTTGCCTATTGGGACAACGTTTCCTTGAAATTGGCATAAAAATAAAATATATGCTGCTCTTCGAAGTTGGCAGCTGCGAAACAAGTAGCCAATGGAGCGATACGGTGAAAGGAGGCCGTGGTACCCATCACACTGGCCAGACAGGCCACTGTTTCTTCTGTGTCTCTTTCTCTTTTTTCCCCTTTCCCTCGATTAACCCACCCAATGAAAAGGCTGCCAAATATCGCCTATTATGGCAGAGAGAGAGCGCTTTTGGCGGAATTACTAGTCCATTGCAATTTACTCACAGGTTTAGCAGTTTCTTTTTCGAGAGAATTGTTTACCCCCGTCGAATTCTTTACCATCTTCCAATACCTTCCGAGACGCTCGAAAACTGAAATGCTCGAAATAAACACGTCAGAGTAGCGCCAAAAGAAGGCGGGCAGTATAAGTGTTTTTTTGCGTACTACATTGCGGGCAATCACGCGACGATGAAAAAAATAGATATCTTTGATCAGAAAAAATTCTAAACAAGATGAAGTTCTACTTCTAAACAAGGTTATGAATTCACTTCCCTTTTTCCCGTCATTTCCTTTGGAGGACCAAGGTGGCCCCCCGTATCCCTAGTCACCCAAGGTGCCGAAACTTAGTTACGCCGGAACTAAGTTCCGCCGCCTTTTTCGTTTCCGTAACTAAGTTCCGGTCTATTTTTTTCTTCCGTAACTAAGTTCCGGGTTAATTTTGCTTGGGTAACTATGTTCCGGCGGCCCCCAAGGTGTTCTCTCCCCGTATCCCTCTCCTTGTTTATAAGTGTCTCCTCTCCTTATCCCTCCCCTGCTTAAGAATTTGCCCTGCTAATGTTGTTTTTGTAGATCAGCACTCCCGAATACAAGAAGATATTCGGCTAACAGCCCAGCATGGAACGCCGAGCTCAACGCCGTGCCTTCCACGGCTCCTCTCCAAACAGACCTGAGGCATGCGTTACCGGGTCTTCCTGGTCTCGCTCCTGTCCTGAACCCTCTACTCGCAGTGGCCCATCTTCTCGAGCAAAATGGCCCTCGATGAGGGAATCCCAAGATTTTCACCTGCTGTGGATCTCCAGCGGTCGGCAAGCTTCCTTATCAAGGGGTCGGTCTGGACGACGGAATACTTCAAGTCTCTGGAGAGCCAGTTAAGGTATTTCATTTATTTTCTTATTTTAAATTAGGACTCGATGGCACTTATTGCTATAGGTGTACTTGCATCAGAAAATGACACAGTTTACCGCATAGAGGAAAAACTGGACTTTGCGTTTTTACTTATCCTTTCTGCAACTGACGCTCATGTTTTGAGCAATTTAACGTAAAATAGAAGGTATCTGTTGTTACGTTTGGGTTCGCTGTATCAAAATCTATGAGAGTGAGTATTTTTCAACAGGATCGGATAAGTAGATTGAGGGAAAACTGCACAAAATATTTTTAAATAGACTTTGGATTTTTTGAACTAATTGACAATACACGCGCTCTATCTATCGGCCATGAATTCGTGATCAAGAAATAAGTGCCAAAGAATCTCCTTTTTCCCGAGCTTCGCTTTAAGCCCCAATCTCATTTTCAGAGGTTCGACTACGCTCACAGCAACAACTGGTCAGCAAACATGGACATGCGGACGGAAGAGAGCCGTATGCTGTATAGCACCATTCGTGCAAAACATACCGAGAACTTCAAACTGCATGATATTATTCGCGAGAGGAACCAGGAGAACATCAACTTGAGAGAGACGGTGGAATACCTCACCAAGGAGAATAACACATTGAAGACCACCATCGACGTGATGAAGATCAATCATGACGTTATTGAAGAGTGAAAGAAGGAAGCCGAGAACCAGTTGAGGATAGTGGAGGAAAAAGTGAAGACCTTGCAGGTGGTGACGGAGAAGGAAGCAGTACAGGTTAGATTAGGGTGGGTTACGGGTTCAGGTCCATGCAGGTCGGATAAAATACCTGCAGGTAACAAAAATAGCAAAGAAAAAATAAGTACAAAACTGAAAAGTGAAGAGATTTCTCGGTAAAGCAATTTTGCCCAAAGGCATTATGACTACTCCTCACCAAAATCTGTACAGCCTCACTCCGAGGAAAAACAAGCCCATCCCTTCTGCTCCTCCTCTGTATCCACAACTTCCAACAAACGGTTCCATCTTATGTGATTTCATCGCATATCCACTATTTTTAGACATCACAGTATTGTCTACTTCAACATCTTCCAAGGTACCACCGCAGCGAAGTTTAAGAAGACATTCTTCGAGATTGCGGAGAGGTATGATCTTTTTATCTGGAAAGCACCGTTTCACATACAGTAAGGATGGCAGAGAAGTTATTAAACTGCCACAAGGGAGCAGTCGACGATCCTTTAGAAACGGAAGTTTTGGAAAAGCGGTTGGCACAGGTTAACCTGTTTATTTAATTGTTTATGGAAATAGTTTCAGCTTCAAATAGGCCTCAGCGAGCCTGTGAAGGTTGACGAAAATCAACTTGGACGAGTGAAAAGCTTAACTGATAGGGAGTTAGCGATTGAGCTGCGGAAGTTCGGGATTGTCTCAGGACCACTATGCTACAAGTTCGTTTGTTTTCCAACCATTTTTAAGCGCGATCTTACAGAACAAGGAAGTTGTATGAAAGGAAGCTTTTGTCTTTAATGAAATGTTTCTGACACTGTGTTCTTGCCATGTTCTAATGGGAAAGCCTCTCACGGCTGGTAGGAACAAATCCCAGGCATTGGTCTTTTTTTATCGTCCTGGGTACATCTACTCTGCAACTACGAGCTTCCTGAGAGCTTCTGTTTGCTTCTAACCTGCTCGGCTTTGGTTCCAGAAAACAAAGCCAAGAGAACTGTGAAGATTTTGAAACCTTCATTACACGCCTGGCTAATCTCTTGGAAGTGACCTCAATTTCTCGCTCTATTTAATTACATTAAAAAAGGCAGTTGGCAAGTATCTTTTAGGGTGTGAAAGAGATCAGACACGGCACAGAAAAGGGATTAAGCGAGCCGGTCGGTCAAATGGAAGCGGGAAGAAAGGCGAGGGCGTCCTTTGACTGCCAACCATGCTGCCGCGGTATTTGCTAAGGGAGTCAAGGAAACCGCTAAGGCTCAGGAGGCTACCAGAACGGGAAACGAGAAGAAGGGGAAGAACAGTAAGGAGTCCTACGCCGTCTACATCTTCCGAATGCTGAAGCAGGTACAATTCGGCGAAGGAGTCTCCAGCAAGACGATGCTCATAATAAACTCCTTTGCCACGTCGCTGCTGAGGCCAGTCGCCTCGCTCACTACAACTAGAAGAGCTAGATTACTTCCCAGTGGCACGAATTCCCAGCAGAATCTCATCTCGCGAAGTGCAGGCCGCTGTCTTCCTCGTTCACCCGTGAGAGTTGAGCACCTCGACCTCGGCGACATCTTGGAACGGCAGGGGGCCATGTGCGGAAGGCGGAAAGGGGGGCCTGATCTCTGTTCGCCAGTCGGCCACTTTTGTCGAGAAACCTCAACGGTTGAAGAAAAACGTGCCACTGGGAATTCATCTAGCGTCTTTAGGGATCTTCCGTCCGCACCTTGATTACGGAAGTTCAAATCCTAGCTAGCCAGCAACAGTCAGTCGACTTCTTACAAATAGCATGGGAGGCAGCAGCAACAGCAGCGGACATGTTTTTCGGCACATGTTCGCTTTGCGGAAGTGTCGGAATTGTGAATTCGTGGCGTGAGAATTCTTGGGGGGAAAATCTGCCAAATCGGAGAGCCTAAGTTCGCCACCTTCCTTTGTAAGCGTCACAGGTTCCACAGTGGAGGCTAACGTTCACAGCTTTTCGCAGCTGCACTTGTATCAGCTGAACAAATTTTTAATTGGTTTTTTTTAAATACAAATCAAGCTTGTATAATAAATTTCTCAGCCCTGATGAAAGGTTCCTCTCTCACTTTACCTCAAAAATATTGTTTTAGCTTTCTTCCAATCCCCGAAAATCATAGGGCTGTCGGTAGCACTACTACTCGCTCTCGCAGTGTTGACCTATGATCACACCAGCCCGCGGGGCACAAAAACCGTTTATCGACTCGTTAGCAATGCAAAGAAAACTAATCCCGCGTTTCGTAAATGGAAAGAATGCATCATGAACGATGCAGAGAAGTTTCGTGGAAACTATGAAGAAGTAAACGTTGATTTGATCTTAACAGGGGAAAGTTACAGAGTTGGGGACGGGGGTGGGGAGCTGCTATAAACAAGTGCGGACAGGAACTCATAACGCGATTCAATGTATCGGAGTTTAGAAATAAAGACGAGTCGAAGTATCACATCCTCCCCAGACAGGTAGGCGCTTCTTTTAAAAAAAATAGATCTTTCAAGAACATTCCCAGTACGATTGTGACTCTTGGTATTGGCAAAGACACGGAGGCTGAGAAAGCTCTTTTGAACGTGAGTTCTGTTTCTTCCTTTAATATGAACGGCCGAAGGTTCTGGGAAAGGAGAACGCGAACTTCTTTGGGGCTGATCCCATCTATGAAACAAACGACCAACTGTATTCTGAAATTGGGAAATTCTTTCCATTCGCTGTCAGTGCCACTGCTGGATATTCTACCGCGTCCGTTTACATCAGTCAGTTTTATTTGTTCATTTGAAAATATCTGTCCCAGACAATGTCTATGTTAACAAGGTTGTGGTTAACGTGGATCTGGTATATTTTTTAAAAAAGATGGTTAATCGATCATTTTACGATTCGATATGGATGGATGCCGAACATGCCGAATACGGCCTATTCCCTGCTATCAATAAGGGAGGTCTCCTAGATCAAAACGAGATAACCGTCTGTCAGTGGAACATGGAGGTGGGATCCTATAACAACACTATTTGATATCTTATTTGTTTTTTTTTCAGATTCACGATCCAGATCTCACAAAGAAGAGATTAACACACGACTTCCTTTTCCAAACGCTGCAAGATGAAAGGTAGATTTTATGGAGGCATTTGCAGTCAGATTCGTATTAGGTACGGATTCTTCAAACACCTTCTGATAGCTGGTCACTATCGAATGTTCTTTGTAAACTTTGAAGACGAACGATGTCTTAGGAAGTACTTCCCGGATGATCTTCTGCCTACCTAATATATTTTTATTATTTGGATTATTGAAATCAGCTTATTATGGTGTTTCTGTCGCTGCTGTCGTCTGTCTAAACTGAGCACTTTGGATTATACCTTCTCGAAAATCACCGAATTCCATTGTTCTCAGACTATTTTTGCTACACTTTGGCAAAGAAAAAGTCAGCGAAAAAAACGAACAAAAGTTCGTTTGATTTGCCTGGCTACCCCTTCTTATAAATATCGTTGCTCTAAAATCGACATCCTGGTTTTTCTTATTTGACAAGGAGTTATCCTCGCAAAATATCGGGAAGAATGTCTTTATTGCAAAAAAATACTTTGAAAACTGCAGGATAATGCGGTCTCGTAACTATCTATAGTCCATTTCCAACGGATATTCCACGGATTCAAATTTGGCGGCTCCGCTACGGGACCATGTTAGAAAGCTTCCCCGTTGCGGAGAGGTTTTTCCGAGAAATATCCGTTGGAAATGTAATATAGCAATTTTATGAACTGGCTGGGACGGATACGAACTTATTAGTCTTCATGTGTATCCACCTGTCCAGGTCACCGGCTGGGGCTACCACGAGGAGGCGACTAAATTCAATAGCTTTCCTTATACCTCTCCAGTAAATCTCTCTTAGAGAAACCCCTTTTCCCTGTTTAGTAGATGACGAGCACGTATTCGAAAATAACCCCTTTCTGTGTTTCATAAGTCCTATGATAACGATGTAATTTTTGCAGGTAACTATGGAGTTACAGCAAGTCTTCTTGAAAGGGCTGTTTTTAATTTGTGCTGTAGTTCTGGCAATTAACATATTCGCGAATAATTCAGTAGACGTGAGCAATATTTGAATGTTTCCAACTTTTTTGAGATCTGGAAATATGCGAAAGCGGTAACTACTCCGACACTACATATCGGGATAATTATTGTCCTTGAACCTAACACTAAACAGTTTTATACAAGGGCACTGGGTAGAAAGAGCTCTGCTAGGCTAAACTTGTTCAGATTCATTTAAATGTTATTGTAAAATACATGGATATGACTATATCGTGGCAGATACTGCGAATTATAGGGAAGCTTGTCCACACAAAGATGTAAAGGTTTCTACTGAAGTGGCTGACTCATTTTAGAAGTTTTTCCGACGACATTGTGTGAGTCATCAGTTTCTCCCAAAATATGACTACCTCTTGTTTGTGGACGCGGACATCGGTGTTGTTAACCCAGTGAGGTTTGCACTCCGCCCAATTCAATATGCTAGATCCTAGAAAAGTGGAAGAATATATCGATCCGGAGTTTGATGTGATCTTCTACGATCGCTTTTACAACCACGAGATCATGGCGGGGGCCTACATATTGAAGAATACACCATACGCATCGGATTTTATCAAAGGTATTTCATTCGAGCATTGCTTTCCCTTTGGAGTCTTGTCTGAAATGATTCCCACAACCCTGTTCATTGGAAATTGTCCTCCAGGAGGCGGGGGAATTCTTATAGTTGAAAGTCAAAAAGAGCGGCAATACTCTAAAAATATTCTACAGGATGGGCCGATTACGAACACAAATTGCCGGGATCTTTCCACGGAACTGATAACGGAGCATTACACGTGGGTATACCGTATGCTGTACTCATCATTTGATTTGTAGGCGTATGTTGCTTCAAAAGTGTTTGAGAATAACCCCGAGGAATATCAGCCCTGCATGGAGATCTACAACAGATCAAGTGGATACGACCAGTTATTCGTCTATGAAGCTTGCATACGAGCAGCACTTGGAAATGCAGAACGCTTCCCTCACATAAAAATATTGAGAAAGGTAGGAAATTGTGAAGAGGTCCATTTCTCGTAGGGTACTGGGTGGGCAAGGGACAGCTGGCTTGTGAATTCGATGTGGAATCCCAACAAAGATTTTATGCTTCATAGTTGGAAAACGGGACAACTCCAGAAGTATAATAAAGGGCACTTGCCGATAAGGTTACTCCAGTCTACTGAATATTCAAAATCTTTGCTCAGACCTACTCACTGGAATAATGCAGCTTGGTATGATCCCATTATTGGAGAGTTTGATTTTGATAAATGTGGACCTGGGTAAAATAGAAGGTCACACGATCCTACTAATTTCAGTAACACAACTTGGAACTACGATCCAAATCTCATTTCAACCTCGGGAGACATAGACACGTCACTGGCTGAATACAGAGAATCAGTTCGGAGAGATTTCTACAAAAGATTAGCTTCGATACCCGTTATTCTCAAGTATTACCCACCCGAACAACAAAAAAATTAGTTAATAAAGTTCATTTATTTACTCTGTGAAGAACAAGAGAAAATTCGCCCGGGACCGGAGAAAAGGTCTCTCTGGCCGAAAAGTCTCGCAGCCACAAGGGTGTCAACACTTTTTCTAAAATATTTTAAAAAACGGAGATAACTAACGAAACGCGAAGTTCTCCATGTCATCTTTAACCTCGTTCATCTTGGCAAGTACATCGGCTTTGAAGGAGAGGTTTTCCTCTCCCTGAAAGCATGAACATAACGCAAGGATCTCTAAAAAATGGATAGACAAACTGAAGGGGGACCACTTGTATCGGTTAGCCTTCGCTAGGGTTCTCTGGACAAAAGATACTCTCCCAACGAGGTTCCGACTCAGTCCAAGATACCCTAGAGCGCTATACAGCGAACTCTTCAAGGCACTTAGTCTGTCCTGGACACGCTAGAATTCAGAGGTCACCTCGGTGATACTCTGAATCTAGATTCCTTTTCTAACTTGTGTTACTCTACTAGTACTCTACTAGTAACACAAGTATTAGAGTTGACACAAAGGTGCTCGTTAAATATAATTTATTAAACACAATGGTAACAAATAATGAGCAACTACGGAAGGATGCAGATCCGACCGCACTCCGAGCTTGACTCGACAAGACTGAATATTAATCAACAACGAATGAACGCGCTTGCATGCTAAATAGCGTGCAAGAGGCGCGCGTTCAATTGGGGTTTTGAACACTGAGACAATAAAGGGTTACAATTCCGATATGGGGAAGAATGTTACAATATGTACTAACGAAGATATAAAGAACTAACAATGGGTGTCCATACCCTTACAGACCGCTTACCGTCTATCAACATGAGCAGCTTGATAGAAGCGTGTAGAATTGTGTTCAAATTTGTTGTGGGTCTTTGTGGTCACAAAGACAAATTCCATCTAAAACAATTCCTTTGAATTGAATGTTATTGTTAGGATAATAGCGTATGGGTACTACTACAATGAAAAGCCATTGTTGTCAGCAAATAGTCTGTGGATTGAATGGAATATTTGATTAGTTGTCCGTCAGACACCAACCGCGTTCGCCCTCAAAGTAATTCCGCAGTTTATACTTTCAATTAGATTGTAGTTATTACTAAATAAACACGTACCCATTAAACTAGTTCTACCTCCTGCTTCTTCGAGGAATGCTGACTGTTAGACAAGTTACGCCACTCTTTGGACTGCTCTTATTAGGTGTCGTTGTAAGATACACTCAGTACGACAGAAATAACGCCTTCCAAGGGTAGGCTCATTTCATTTTTGCTCGTTCAATCCAACAATCACAAACGTTTCAGTGTTCTTAAGAAAATAGCTAAAACTAACTATGACGCAATAAAGAAAGTTGACATGATTCCCGGGTCGAAATGGATTGTGGTGACGTCCATCCAACATCCGACTGAAGACGTGAAGGTTTTCCGCTTTTTGGATCAAATTTTCTGTGTGCTCAGAATTTGGCAGCTGAACAGGGGTTCACTCTGGTTGTGGTTGCCGATAAAAAGACTCCTGCCGACTGGCATTACGGCAATGCACATTTCATATCCATTGAAAGACAATCAAGTCTATTTGGAAGCTTTGCAAGCAGCCTTCCCTATAACAGTTACACTCGAAAAAACCTTGGATACCCACTCGAAAAAACCTTGGATACCTTTTTATGACACAGACGACGACAATAAACCTTACGGTAAAAGAACGTTCATCGAAAGTAAAGACATTTACAGGACTTGGTCTCAAACAGTTTGATTATTCCGATAGTATCAGCGGCTTGTGTTACGCACCGCAAAGTGGGAATTTCTCGACGAAGCTTTTCAATCCGTATCGATTTTATGGATTTAGAGAAATGTGGCCAAGGGGTTTTCCTTTAGAATATTTAAAGGGGCACACCAACGGGAAGAATCGAATGATTTCTTGTAAATTGCTTCCCCGGCCAGCCGTCCAACAAGGAGTTGTAAAGGCTGACCCGGATGTAGACGCTATTTACAGGTTGTTTACAAAACTACGATGAATATTAAATGGCTCAGGCTACTCTATGCAGACAAAGATTTTGGACTGAACGTAACGTTTGATTCTGTCGCTCCCCCGATCCTTCTCAATGCTGGAACTTACTCTCCGTGGAATTCTCAAAATACGTTATTCCACTACAAAGCATTCTTCGTGATGTTTTTACCGACGACTGTAGAGTTCAGGTCTACTCTATGATTATTTTCATACACTTATTTCCACTTCAGAGCAACAGACATTTGGCGGTCATTCTTTGCACAGAAATTACTTCACCTTATAGGCGAATATGTAGCCTTCTATCCAATGAATGCGGTACAGATTAGAAATGCGCATAACTACCTTAGTGACTTTCATCAAGAAATGTAAGTCAATTCTTTAAAGGGATGCCTCCTTCAGCAATGTCTACGAGCAAGCGGGAAAAATACTTGAATTTCTGGATGGATGGGAATGTCCGCTGAATGACACAGCCAGCTGTGTGGTGGAACTGGCAGACCAGTTTGTGTAGGTTGTTTTTTACAGAAGTGATGACGCTTGTGTTTCAGAGACAGGAAGTTCTTTGGCATCGAGGATAAAGAATTAATAGAAGCCTGGATTGAGCAACTGAAATTATTCGGGTACTTCTTGTATGCCCTGGTATGATAATACGGCTTTAGATACAAGTTCCCCGAGTTGGCGTCTACCTCTGTTGTAATGCGGGCAACTGGAATGCCTCTAGACAACTGCAGAGAGGCCAACCTAGACATGGGGACAGATATATACGATCAAAACAAAGTGAGCTGCCTGTTTAACAACTAACTAGACAAATTTAGGAGCTGGAATGGGCTTCTCGAGCTGTAGATGGATATGGAGAGTTGTTGAACTGGTGTAAGAGGGCAGATCGTAAGGGTTTAAAACGGTCTCAACCAATTTGTTATTTAGAAAACACTACAGTTGTAACACCGACTGCTGATGCCTTTTTGCAGCGCTATTTAAATGCCTCTTCACTAAACGTCAAGTCTTCTACAGTAAGAATACAATAGATGGTTTTCATTCCGTTTAGGTGCTTGTGGTTGTCAACAACTATCCTTGGACTGACCTATCTTCTGCGAATATTCCCCTCCTTCAGAGATTGTATGCCCCTTTCTTTAAAACTGTTGTTTTCTGCGGAACCTGGGTCCAGCCCCGCAATGGTATTTTGAAGAACCCGTTTGACTCATTCTTTTAGTTGAACTAGCCGCCCAAGAACCGGTGAACTTTGTAAATATAACAATAGATGAAATGCGCAGCGGCCACAGGTATGGATACTGCCTGCCAAAAGTAAGAGATTTAAGGCTGCAGAATGTTACAGGTAGGCTGTTTGTGTGACTCAATCTCTTGTTTAGGTTACTACTTTGTAGCAGACGACAGTATCTTCAACGTCTGGTACAATCTGACGCTTGACACGATAGTAACATCCTACTATGTCCACGACCATCCTGGATATTGGAACGCAGCAAAGATTCGCGGGGCTGTGGATCTAGTAGAGAACAAGTACAAGAATGATACAAGGCTGCAAAATAGTTGGAAGAGATATCTGGAACTAGTATCAGCGTGAGCAACTCTAAAGAGGAAGTTTCAGATACACCAGAAATATCCCAAGGATATACCACGAGACCATTTTCTAACTGTTTCTAGGAAAATTATTGCCGATTTGTATGTGATCAATGGGTATAAATAAGATATTTAGCTATTACTTACCGGCAAACGTGACCGATTTTATTGCCGATCTAATGGAAGTTCTGGTAGAGGCCGAAGTATTCGTGGAAGTTGCCTTTGGAAAGATTTTAGACGTTCTTCCACTAGACAACAAGTACTCCTTTCATAAAGACCACATCCACCTTTTCAGACACAATGTTTTCAAATATCTTTGGTACGATGGAAGTCGAGAACGCGTACTTGCTATTTATAACGACACGCAGCTCGGACTACATCCCCTGAAAATGAGCGGTTTGCATACTTCTCTAACCGCTAGATCAGCGTACGTTCCCTTTTTTCTAATGATAAAAGTTGTTTCCAGATTCTGCTCGACTATCGTTCAGTCATTTGGGAAGCACATCTACTATTGAGAAGCCATCTATGCCAACTGCTCAGTGATATCATATCATATATAAAGACGAGTAAACTATTCCCTTACAATGAACTCATCGAGGCGGTCTCCATAGACGATATTGCGGCGCTCGTTTATCCTCTGGTCATTATTTTCTCATCAGACAACAGTTTCATCGTGTGTTTATTCTATACGTGGCAATACGTATTTCCCATCCACGCACTGCTAGCTTTGTCCGCCCGTTTTCATTTAGGGAGTGCCATTACAGAAGAATAGACCGAAGTGACACAATTTGCAAAAGAGCACAAGCTACTTCGCAGATATAGCCGAAAACACCAATTCAGCTGTTTTTAACTTCTTTATCAGATGGTCCTAGCGGAAGAAACTTTTTCAGAAATGGCGGAGGAATCTACGCGAACTAATCAAATGGGCATCCTAGCCTGTATTTCCTATATCGTCGGTAAGATAACACAAGTTCCCAGTTTTCTCTTCAGGAAACGTCATTGGTTCTGGGATATTCATCACCCCTTCCGGAGTTCTACAACAAGCCGGATCCATTGGAATGGCCCTGGTCATTTGGTTCGCTTGTGGAATCATCAGCCTCCTAGGTAAATTTGGCTGAATTACCTTTTCTACAAGAGTGCAGGAGGTATCGCCTACGTGGAACTCGGCACTGCTATTCCTTCAGATGGCGCCGACTTTGCTTATACTACTTTTGTAGGGTGGAATGTGAGTAAAACCTTCTTTCTTTCACGGTCCTGTTTAGCATATCGCATTTGCTTTTATGCTTGTTAGTGCCATTCTCTCTTTCCCCGCGTCTACGGCCGTCCAAGCAATGACTTTCGGGGATTACGTCACAACCGGAATACTACAATTTTACCAGCTTGACCAAGACTCAATTAGTTTTTCAAAATATGCAGTTGGAATAGCCCTACTGGGTACGGTGTTTTTCGATAAATTTAAGCCATTTCTTCAGCTTTCTGTACCTGGATCAACATGTACTCGCAGTCTAAATACGGAGGATATTTTCAAATAGTTGTCACGGCTGCCAAAGCTCTCATTCTAGTGATAGTTATCGGTATAGGAGCTGCTTATTTTTTTGCTGGAGGTTTGTTTGCTTTCATTTCCTTTCTTATTCTAGTTTCTCTCTTTAGACGCCGTGGAAATTGTATCAACCTCAATGGAAGGCTCGCATTACGGAGTCGGTACATTGGTAATGGCTGCTTACGGAGGGTTGTGGTCCTATGCCGGATGGGATATTTTAAATTATGGAGCTCCTGCAGTAAAAAATCCTCGAGTGTGAGTTTTAATGCATGGCGGGTAAAGAGTTCTCTAATTCCTACCGCCTTTTAAAACCGACAGTCTACGCTCCTCAGCGGTGCTACTCTATTACGAACGAAGAATAGATTATTTAGAGCTTTGCCTGTTTCTTTGATTGGTGGTATACTGTTTGTCACCTTAGTTTACGTCCTTACCAACTTCTCGTTCGCTGTCGTGCTGGGATCGGAGGCCATGACGAACAGTACGGCGGTTGCTGCTGTATGGCCCCTTACTAACATTTTAACGTCGTTTAGGATTTTGCCTCTGTGTCTATGGGGCCTTTTGCTGTAGTCATCCCCTTTGCCGCAGCTATTCTTCTATTGGGATCTCTAAATGCCAACATCTTCTGCTCCTCGAGGTTGGATGTCTCTCGCATTGCAGTTGCCTTTCAGAGTCCTACTAGGAGCTGCTAAGGGAGGTCATCTCTTTGACTTCTTGGGCGCCCAGCATAGGGAAAGCGGCAGCCCTCGAGCTGCTTTGATCTTTCAGTTCAGCGTTGCCCTTGTCTTCATGGTTTTCAATGTTGAAACCTTGATAAACTACGTTTCTTTCATTATCTATGCTCAAAAGTGCGTAACAATGGCAGCTCTATTCTACATCCGCTACACAGAAAAACAAGTAGATCCAGGTATACTCTTCCTCGGTTCCTATTAATCTGCCCCAGGTGTTCTCCGAGTGCCTATAATTATCTCCATTGTGTTCTTCTTCATATGTATTGTCCTCGTTTCCATTCCTTTCTACACTGAACCCATCGTGAGGCCAACAGAAAGAGCTGAAAAATCCAATTTTACAGATGTCAACAATAGGAGCTGTTGCAGTAGCGAGCTCTATGATTATCTACCAATCCTGTGTTAAGAAGAATGTCCGACCGACATTCTACGTAAACTTCTCCGGTAAAGAATATTAGCTATGAGGATAAGATAAGTTCAGATAACATGAAAACCTTCTTGGAGAAGTATCTCGATTCGGAAGTGTCGAAAGAAGACGGCCCGCCAACTGTTCAGGAGCTCCAGGAGATGAGAGAACTTCTAGATAAGAAGGAGACCGAGCGGCTGTAGTCCGGAGATTGCCCCTTTCTATATTGGTTGTTCTGGAAATAAAGTTGTTATTGCTGTAAAAAGGCCGAATGGAAGCTGTTTGGAGGGGCCCCTCTCTTTTCCCGTTCCAATAGTGAACATAGATGATATTTACTAATACTTTATTTCTCATCCACACTGATAGAACAAGGGGGATACTCAACAGGGCCTGAAGGGGTCTTAGGAACCCTGTGATTCCTGGTTAAATAGTTTCCTGTCCCGAAAGATTCATTGCTAGGTTTATTTCAGTGTTGGCGGGTCGCTCCAACTCCCAACTGCCCGCGGAGGGCGCCGGGGGGTCCTACTACCATTTTGGCAGTGGGCCAAAACAGAAGTAGGACAAGAAGAGGCTTGTTACTCGCATCAGTCGAAATCCTTTAAGACGACAATTATATGCATATGTGGGAGGAATCTTCTCGAGTCTTTCATTCTTTTAGATGCCCTTATATTCAGCTGTGAAGCTCAGCCAATACACATTCTCGAATTGATATTCTGCGCTGAAATCACATTCCCTTTTGTTTATTTCTTCAAGATTCCCATAACAGCAGTTCTATCCACTTTCTTCTGGTAAACATCTTTTCTTCTAATCATGATTTATTTATTTCAGATGAGTGAAGTTTTTGAATACGAGAGGCGGTACTACTGTTTCTCAAAGGAGCCCGGAGTGCAAGAGTTGCTATACATGGGCACTTCACTGGAAGAGGCTCAGAAACATCACGGCACCTTTAATTTGAACATAATCTCTCTTAGCCATTTCACCGTAAGTTCGACTATGGAACAATGAAACATGTTACAGGAAGCACCAATAGTTGATAGTTCCATAGTCCCTACATATAATTCTATCTGTCAGAAGGTATGTTAGAGTAAATCACAAGAAATTTAGCTCCCAGGGCACTTCCTTTCTTAATTTTTTATTACGTGTATTCAGATATTTAGCTGTTGCGCCGGATGCTGCGTTTTGAATCGAAACGAGAAAAGGGAGAAGCTTCAAAACAAATTTTCATGATTATTTTGTTTATATCACTATTATTTTTAACGCAATTTTTCAAACGTTCGCACACTTTTATGATTCATCTTTGTACATGTAATAGTCGACACATAAATAAGGCATAGCCTTTACTTTTTGTGAAATAAAATCAATGAGTACCAAGGTCTTTCAAGATAGGTACGTCAGTAAGATCACCAAAGAGGATAGAGAACAAGGCTGGGCCAAATCCATAGCCCCGTTGACCATTAAGTTCTGGGTAGGCAATGTCGAGATGAATCCAAGAGCCGTTCGGTTCAGCATAATCAATATGCGATCCAATGAAAAGGCCTCCGACCGGCGAGAATGGCCCCTATAAATATAACAATTTGACCCTGAAGGTGGTCGAGCCGTTTACCTTTCTATCAGCTCCTTTGTAATTGACCATATCGGCTAGTTCACTTTTTAAATCGGAAAAGTGCAGCTCTGGGGCAAATATCATAGGCACTAAGAGGTCTCCTGAAGTCAAACCGGCATTGAACACCTAGGAAAAAGGAATTGTCACAAAATAAAACTGCCAAGAAACCTTAGACTCCCAAGTATCGCTGTTAGTCATCACAGCACCGTGATATTTGCCGGATATGACGGAGTTGTCAGATAAAGTTGCTAGATCGAAGATTGTGTCAGCCTAATGGTTTTACAGTTGTCAACGATATCAATTTCTGTACGTTTAAAACGTGTCTAGCATAGTACACACCGTCGGCCAGAATAAGACGTCCTTCGCAATCTGTGTCGGTGATCTCAACCGTCTTTCCGCTCAGCATCGTGATAATATCGTCAGGTTTGCTTAAATCAGGTGTTACCATGTGAAATAACAAAGCTACTTTGCAAGGGGGCTAATGTTATTCTCCACGATGCATAGACACGCGTGTAGCTTTTCCTTGAAACCGGCCTGTACCAAAGCGCTAAAGACCATCAGTACATCCGCAGCACCGGCCATATCTCTCTTCATTTCTGTTAAACGGTTTTCCTTGATTTTTTAAACATTAAAATGTCTCACTTGGCATGTTATCACTTCCCTTGAGTTGCATACCACCGGTATCAAAAACAACTCCTTTTCCCACAAGCGCATATGTTTGTTTTGCACTTTCGGGGCTAAATAATTGTTTCACTTTTAAATAACAAAGAAACTCACGTATAGCTGAGGACCACAAATACAGGTGCTGTTGGCCCAGCCTTTCCAACACTGTAGATACCTCCAAACCCTTGTTCTCGCAACTTCTCACCCTATAACCATGATAAAGCCAGAAAGATTCGGTATACCTGGATTACTGTGGACTTTACTCCCAGCTTTTCGGCTATAGCGATGGCTTCTCCCAGCATGACATCTGTAGTCAGCTCATTCGCCGGATTATCGATGAGCCCTCCTGCTGTTCTTATGGAATTGATCAGGGTTCCCAGATATTCTACGTCCTTTTCTTGTAGATGCTATAAATATGAAGTAAAACGATGAAAGAATCTAGAACGGGCCTTTTCATCTGCCACGATGATATCAATATCCACTGCCGATAGTCCCGCTTCGGTTGTTTTTCGAGAATACAAAGGATACAGTCTACTGATGGCGGCTACACTCGGAATGACATCTGCGTAGTTAGCGACCAAGATTATTCTGTGTCTCTGTAATGTCTACGGCTGTTTCGCCCCAATAAGAAACGCACCGTTGCCTTCTTATCATATGGAGCGTTTTTCAGCTCGTCTAGGATACTTAGACAATTAGACGGAGCATTATAACGGGATGTTTTGTCTGATACAGACACGATGAGAATCTGATTCATGTAGACAGACACACTACCCGTTTCTGGTAGCTTTTTAATGACATTATTCCAGAGAATCTCATCTAAAAGAAAAATTTTCTGACATTAAACAGTTCGACTCGCCTACATAGCCACCCAAGGACTCCTGAATATGCTGGAAGGTCAGGTTCTTGAGGTGTTGGTGCTTCCCAACAAAAAACAAGGCTTGATCATCATCTATCCCCCGGTGATGGTGTCCAAAGTGTACCTTCAGCTGGGCCATGCTGAAACATCATCCGACATAAGGACGCAACCAACCAACCTGTAGCTGGATGTCTTTCCAATGCTAACCTTGGTCCCCGATGCGATATCTAAAAGGAAGAGGAAGAGTATAATGAGCATGTCACATAGAGCAACTTGGAGTGGTCACTCCGTGAAACGATTGGGCGGAGGGTCAACTTGAAGCATAGTTCACGGACAAACACAATAAAAATGCTGCACGAAGAGAGAAAAAAAGGTGGAACGTACTCTACGGTCATTTACGATAGAGCAAATATTTTAAAAGAAATTGTCACGAAACGGTGTGAACTGGAATCTGTAGTGATATTATTTAAAAAGGTATTAAAAGTCCTATTACCTGGATATATTATTTCCGAACAACAGAGAGCGATTACCTAGCGAGGAACAACTCCTGAACAACTGCGTGGCCCCAGGTTACGATTTACTTTAAGAAAATGTTTAAAAAAAATGAAGATTGCATTGATCTCGCTTGAAAGTGATATTCAATAAAAACTGGGCTTGTCTTTAGCAGAGTAAGATGTCGACTCGGCATCGATGGAGAATTCTTTTCGAACAAGTTTAGCCATCTAGTGGGTGGACTAGAATCACAGAACTAAAGGTATCGCGTCGAGACATATTCTAATCAAACCCGGACCCGACTATATGCTGGTACTTCGCATTCTGTTTACGACCGACACACTGTTAGGAACGTTGCTTGTTAATAGGTGTCTCATTTGTGAGTGGGCACAGAGAACTGACATAAGAAATCTGGAAACTACTTGTTGGAGAAAGCTTTAGAAAGTCATGGAAGTATTGAACGAATGAGCAGTCAACTTTTAGTAACAATGATGTTTACATAGACAAGAACGAATTCTCAAGGGAGCTGACAATTCTGCTAGTGACGCTTCCAGCAGCGGGGAGAGCTCTTTTGCAACTTTAAGAGCTCTCAGGTCGCGCCAATCAGTAGTTTTAAATGAACTAGAAAAAGTTAGTAAGGTTTTACAATCCGTTTCCAAAGGCATGGTGGGTGTCTTCATACGTAAACAGACGTGAATAAGCACAACGAGCCGTTTTACAGAGATATGCTGTGATCGCAGGCCGGAGAATGTGCCTCTGCATCTGCTACACGGTTTCCTGGTTCTATAGACGTGAAGTCTCATTAGAATAACATCAAAAACGGAAAATCCTATGGATCATTCGTTGTAAACGATCATAAACGGTCAATAACATCTGTACTGAAACTGATAAAATGTAGACCCTGGAAAAATGCGAATATTTAGAACGAAAAATTTGAACAATTATAAAAATTGAAAAAAACATCGCATTTACCGGCACCTTCAGCCCCGAAAATCCTGTAAGCCAGGGTTGCACGAAAGTGATCAGCGGGGACCGAATCCGAAACCGATTACCGAAAATAAGTAATCGACCCCGGGGCGAACGGCAAGCCGAGCGTGTGTGATTTGGGAGAGTCTACAAAAAGCGAACAATAAAGAAGACCCCCAAGGACACAACAAAAAGAGAACAATACTGGCTCAGTAAAAATATAACCAAATCACGGCTCTTTTTGAATATATAGTCCGTTCCCAATCTCGGGTTTTTCGACTACGGGATCTTTTCCTAGTCCTTTAAATTATTCACACCCGCGCTGCGTTTTTCCTTTTTGTTGTAACACGGGTTTTTTGGCCGTTTTCTTATATTCTCACCTATGTTTCCCCTATATGATACTCAAAGGACTCTCGGAGGATCGGTTTGCTAGCGGTTAGTTCTCATCTAGATACTTCGCCGCCTGATAAACCTTCTGGAGGCCAGGACTTCGTTCCCCGGGAAGGGTTCCTTTAAAGGAACTGTCAGGGACCTTATTTGGTTACTGTAGGCGCGCCATCAAACTTTCACGAATTCGTAATATTTTTACGGAATATGTCACCATGTTCAGAAAATGTCAAAAAACGAAAAAAAAATTCAAGAATTCGTGTTCTGTCAAAGCGCGCCAAAGGCAGAGGACGCTAGTTAGTTCAGTCGCTGCGGGACCCGCTACGGGAAAAAAGGTCCCTGACAGTCCTTTTAAGGCTTCGGCTAAGCCAAAACCATACAGCGACAGGTAACTAAAGAGACAGTGGGTGCATGCCCTCAATTATGTTTACTACTACAACTACCTTTGTCTTGATCCCATCCCTGTGAGACCACATTCTCAGGACCGGTCTCGCTTTTGGTCCTTTTGATCGCAGGGACAGCCCTCGGGGACCAAGTACCGGTCTTGGGGAACTAAGTCCTCCGTTTTCTCGGCGTATTTGTACAGTGGCGGACAAAAGTATTGGCCAAAACGTATTTTGAGTACAACTTTGTGCTTTCTCAACGAAATCGGTCAATCTTTTTTTTGTTTGATAGTGATAAAAAGTGATGTTTGATAGAGACATAAGGACTATCACGCAGCAAAAGAGTTATACGAGCTTCTGTTTTGGTGGGATAAATAGAAGCCGAGGCATCTCACCACTCTTCAGGTCTAAAATGTAATTTTTTTGTTTCGAGTTCTACCACGATATACGATCGCTAGCCACATTCATCTAGGTAAGCTGATTCGAATGATATAAAAAATTTCCCAAATTGCCCATCTTTTCATAGAGAAAGGCCCGGTTTGGTGCAGAAAAGTGGTCATAATTTTCGCGCTCTTGTGGCACCGGGTTATTTCCAATATGGCCAGTTTTGTTTTTAGTGAATTCAGCTCAATGAGAGGAATCGTTTGGAACCAAGAACGGACGAATTGGAAGCGAAATGACGATTTTCGAGTTTTTGGGCGCCCCGCGCATTGTAAAAAAACTGTCTACTCCCTTCATAAAACCGGGGCGTTTATCAAACAAAAAAAGATTGACCGATTTCGTTGAGAAAGCACAAAGTTGTTCTCAAAATACGTTTGGCCAATACTTTTGTCCGATACTGTACTTATTTAACAGCGATTTTCAGTGATTCGCGTATAAAATCTCTCGGCAATCAAATTTTCTGAAAAATTCATGGTTTCTAGGGGTATTGACGTTGTTCTTTCAGATGAGAAACATACCAGATCTCCAAATAACAGTTATGCCGATCGAGGCCAAAACAGGGCGTATTTATACTTATTTAACAGACTGTAGGGACTGATTGGACGGGGAAAGGGGGAAATGCGAAAGGGACTGGACGGGAGAGAGAGAGAGGGACTCCATGGGGAGAGTAACCTGAAGCCATCGCAGGGGGGTCTTCGGCTGGTCACAGTGAAACGGATTATCAAATGGTGATTATAAGCTGAAAACGCAAAATAATGAGGGAATTACCGGTTACAAAGGCCTTGTCGTTGTTATGAAGAGAGACTAATCCGAGATTAGCCAAGACTTGTCGATAGCTGTCAAATTCCCAACTTTCGTGGGGAGGCTAATCCGGGAGACACTCGAATTAGCATATTTGATATAGTGGCTACTGTACCGGACCACTTTTTTTTGACTTCAGAGCTTCTAACATATGTCCTTCGATGCAGCTAAGGATGCTGATCAAAACGTTGCACTTAAACAGACTTTTAAAGTTGACTAAAATTCCCTATAAGGCCTATGTCAATCGATAGCTCTTCGAACGTTATGCAAGACTGTGGCTTTTACCAGATCCTATAGCGGCTAACTATTGGATTCATTGGCCAGGCATAAGCATGGCAATATGCCAGGTACACTTGTGAGTTCATGAAGTTGGGACGGGTTTCGTGGGCTTAGGGCTGGGCTCACTGGTCCGCGCCTCAATACTGTGCTCATCTCAAGTGGGCCTTTGACCATCCAGGAACCTGGGCGTCGGCGGCCGCCGGCCGCCGAAGGCGCACAGGCCTGAACTCACCCCTACAACCCGCAAAAAAACAAGAAGACCATTCACGGTCTTACACGGCAAATACAGGCATCTTAAATTTTTTAAACCGGGTGTAACAGTTGGCTTGCGTGGCTTGTACCGGAGATAAGATATTATCATTATTTATGTTAGGTTAGACCCCAAACCTCAGCTTACATTATATGTAACCTTTTCGTATGAGTTATTTATTGGTTCCCTCCCATTTGCCCTACCCCCTCCCCCCATTAAGTCAGTCCCTTACCCCCTCCCCCCATAGAGTCAATCCCTTTTGCCCTTCCCCCTCCCCCCATTAAGTCAGTCCCTTACCCCCTCCCCCCATTAAGTCAGTCCCTTTTGCCCTCCCCCTCCCCCCATAGAGTCAGTCCTTTTTGCCCTCCCCCTCCCCCCATAGAGTCAATCCCTTTTGCCCTCCCCCTCCCCCCATAGAGTCAGTCCCTTTTGCCCTTCCCCCTCCCCCCATAGAGTCAGTCCCTTGCCCCCTCCCCCCATCGAGTCAGTCCCTTTTGCCCTACCCCCTCCCCCCATTAAGTCAGTCCCTTTTGCCCTCCCCCTCCCCCCATAGAGTCAGTCCCTTTTGCCCTCCCCCTCCCCCCATTAAGTCAGTCCCTATTGCCCTCCCCCTCCCCCCATAGAGTCAGTCCCTTGCCCCCTCCCCCCATAGAGTCAGTCCCTTGCCCCCTCCCCCCATCGAGTCAGTCCCTTTTGCCCTACCCCCCTCCCCCCATTAAGTCAGTCCCTTTTGCCCTCCCCCTCCCCCCATTAAGTCAGTCCCTTTTGCCCTCCCCCTCCCCCATAGAGTCAGTCCCTTACCCCCTCCCCCCATTAAGTCAGTCCCTTTTGCCCTCCCCCTCCCCCATAGAGTCAATCCCTTTTGCCCTTCCCCCTCCCCCCATAGAGTCAGTCCCTATTGCCCTCCCCCTCCCCCCATAGAGTCAATCCCTTTTGCCCTTCCCCCTCCCCCCATAGAGTCAATCCCTTTTGCCCTCCCCCTCCCCCCATAGAGTCAATCCCTTTTGCCTTCCCCCTCCCCCCATAGAGTCAGTCCCTATTGCCCTCCCCCTCCCCCCATAGAGTCAGTCCCTTTTGCCCTCCCCCTCCCCCCATAGAGTCAGTCCCTTTTGCCCTACCCCCTCCCCCCATAGAGTCAATCCCTTTTGCCCTACCCCCTCCCCCCATAGAGTCAATCCCTTTTGCCCTTCCCCCTCCCCCCATTAAGTCAGTCCCTTACCCCCTCCCCCCATAGAGTCAGTCCCTTTTGCCCTCCCCCCTCCCCCCATAGAGTCAATCCCTTTTGCCCTACCCCCTCCCCCCATAGAGTCAATCCCTTTTGCCCTTCCCCCTCCCCCCATTAAGTCAGTCCCTTACCCCCCTCCCCCCATAGAGTCAGTCCCTTACCCCATCCCCCCATAGAGTCAGTCCCTTTTGCCCTCCCCCTCCCCCCATAGAGTCAATCCCTTTTGCCTTCCCCCTCCCCCCATAGAGTCAGTCCCTATTGCCCTCCCCCTCCCCCCATAGAGTCAGTCCCTTTTGCCCTACCCCCTCCCCCCATTAAGTCAGTCCCTTTTGCCCTCCCCCTCCCCCCATAGAGTCAGTCCCTTTTGCCCTCCCCCTCCCCCCATAGAGTCAGTCCCTTTTGCCCTCCCCCTCCCCCCATTAAGTCAGTCCCTTTTGCCCTCCCCCTCCCCCCATAGAGTCAGTCCCTTTTGCCCTACCCCCTCCCCCCATTAAGTCAGTCCCTTTTGCCCTCCCCCTCCCCCCATAGAGTCAGTCCCTATTGCCCTCCCCCTCCCCCCATAGAGTCAGTCCCTTTTGCCCTACCCCCCTCCCCCCCATTAAGTCAGTCCCTTTTGCCCTCCCCCTCCCCCCATAGAGTCAGTCCCTTTTGCCCTCCCCCTCCCCCCATAGAGTCAGTCCCTTTTGCCCTCCCCCTCCCCCCATTAAGTCAGTCCCTTTTGCCCCTCCCCCTCCCCCCATAGAGTCAGTCCCTTGCCCCCTCCCCCCATCGAGTCAGTCCCTTTTGCCCTACCCCCCTCCCCCCATTAAGTCAGTCCCTTTTGCCCTCCCCCTCCCCCCATTAAGTCAGTCCCTTTTGCCCTTCCCCCTCCCCCCATAGAGTCAGTCCCTTTTGCCCTACCCCCTCCCCCCATAGAGTCAGTCCCTTTTGCTCTTCCCCCTCCCCCCATTAAGTCAGTCCCTTACCCCATGCCCCCATAGAGTCAGTCCCTTTTGCTCTTCCCCCTCCCCCCATTAAGTCAGTCCCTTTTGCCCTCCCCCTCCCCCCATTAAGTCAGTCCCTTTTGCCCTTCCCCCTCCCCCCATAGAGTCAGTCCCTTTTGCCCTCCCCCTCCCCCATAGAGTCAATACCTTTTGCCCTTCCCCCTCCCCCCCATAGAGTCAGTCCCTATTGCCCTCCCCCTCCCCCCATAGAGTCAATCCCTTTTGCCCTTCCCCCTCCCCCCATAGAGTCAGTCCCTATTGCCCTCCCCCTCCCCCCATAGAGTCAGTCCCTTTTGCCCTACCCCCTCCCCCCATAGAGTCAGTCCCTTTTGCTCTTCCCCCTCCCCCCATTAAGTCAGTTCCTTACCCCCTCCCCCCATAGAGTCAGTCCCTTTTGCCCTCCCCCCTCCCCCCATTAAGTCAGTCCCTTACCCCCTCCCCCCATAGAGTCAGTCCCTTACCCCATCCCCCCATAGAGTCAGTCCCTTTTGCCCTCCCCCTCCCCCCATAGAGTCAGTCCCTTTTGCCCTACCCCCCTCCCCCCATAGAGTCAATCCCTTTTGCCCTACCCCCTCCCCCCATAGAGTCAATCCCTTTTGCCCTTCCCCCTCCCCCCATTAAGTCAGTCCCTTACCCCCTCCCCCCATAGAGTCAGTCCCTTTTGCCCTCCCCCCTCCCCCCATTAAGTCAGTCCCTTACCCCCTCCCCCCATAGAGTCAGTCCCTTACCCCATCCCCCCATAGAGTCAGTCCCTTTTGCCCTCCCCCTCCCCCCATAGAGTCAGTCCCTTTTGCCCTACCCCCTCCCCCCATAGAGTCAATCCCTTTTGCCCTTCCCCCTCCCCCCATAGAGTCAGTCCCTTTTGCCCTACCCCCTCCCCCCATAGAGTCAGTCCCTTTTGCTCTTCCCCCTCCCCCCATTAAGTCAGTCCCTTTTGCCCTCCCCCTCCCCCCATTAAGTCAGTCCCTTACCCCCTCCCCCCATAGAGTCAGTCCCTTTTGCCCTCCCCCTCCCCCCATAGAGTCAGTCCCTTTTGCCCTCCCCCCTCCCCCCATAGAGTCAGTCCCTTTTGCCCTCCCCCTCCCCCCATAGAGTCAGTCCCTTTTGCCCTCCCCCCTCCCCCCATTAAGTCAGTCCCTTTTGCCCTTCCCCCTCCCCCCATAGAGTCAGTCCCTTTTGCCCTACCCCCTCCCCCCATTAAGTCAGTCCCTTTTGCCCTCCCCCTCCCCCCATAGAGTCAGTCCCTATTGCCCTCCCCCTCCCCCCATAGAGTCAGTCCCTTTTGCCCTACCCCCTCCCCCCATTAAGTCAGTCCCTTTTGCCCTCCCCCTCCCCCCATAGAGTCAGTCCCTTTTGCCCTCCCCCTCCCCCCATAGAGTCAGTCCCTTTTGCCCTCCCCCTCCCCCCATTAAGTCAGTCCCTTTTGCCCCTCCCCCTCCCCCCATAGAGTCAGTCCCTTGCCCCCTCCCCCCATCGAGTCAGTCCCTTTTGCCCTACCCCCCTCCCCCCATTAAGTCAGTCCCTTTTGCCCTCCCCCTCCCCCCATTAAGTCAGTCCCTTTTGCCCTTCCCCCTCCCCCCATAGAGTCAGTCCCTTTTGCCCTACCCCCTCCCCCCATAGAGTCAGTCCCTTTTGCTCTTCCCCCTCCCCCCATTAAGTCAGTCCCTTACCCCATGCCCCCATAGAGTCAGTCCCTTTTGCTCTTCCCCCTCCCCCCATTAAGTCAGTCCCTTTTGCCCTCCCCCTCCCCCCCATTAAGTCAGTCCCTTTTGCCCTTCCCCCTCCCCCCATAGAGTCAGTCCCTTTTGCCCTCCCCCTCCCCCATAGAGTCAATACCTTTTGCCCTTCCCCCTCCCCCCCATAGAGTCAGTCCCTATTGCCCTCCCCCTCCCCCCATAGAGTCAATCCCTTTTGCCCTTCCCCCTCCCCCCCATAGAGTCAGTCCCTATTGCCCTCCCCCTCCCCCCATAGAGTCAGTCCCTTTTGCCCTACCCCCTCCCCCCATAGAGTCAGTCCCTTTTGCTCTTCCCCCTCCCCCCATTAAGTCAGTTCCTTACCCCCCTCCCCCCATAGAGTCAGTCCCTTTTGCCCTCCCCCCTCCCCCCATTAAGTCAGTCCCTTACCCCCTCCCCCCATAGAGTCAGTCCCTTACCCCCATCCCCCCATAGAGTCAGTCCCTTTTGCCCTCCCCCTCCCCCCATAGAGTCAGTCCCTTTTGCCCTACCCCCTCCCCCCATAGAGTCAATCCCTTTTGCCCTACCCCCTCCCCCCATAGAGTCAATCCCTTTTGCCCTTCCCCCTCCCCCCATTAAGTCAGTCCCTTACCCCCTCCCCCCATAGAGTCAGTCCCTTTTGCCCTCCCCCCTCCCCCCATTAAGTCAGTCCCTTACCCCCCTCCCCCCCATAGAGTCAGTCCCTTACCCCATCCCCCCATAGAGTCAGTCCCTTTTGCCCTCCCCCTCCCCCCATAGAGTCAGTCCCTTTTGCCCTACCCCCTCCCCCCATAGAGTCAATCCCTTTTGCCCTTCCCCCTCCCCCCATCAGAGTCAGTCCCTTTTGCCCTACCCCCTCCCCCCATAGAGTCAGTCCCTTTTGCTCTTCCCCCTCCCCCCATTAAGTCAGTCCCTTTGCCCTCCCCCTCCCCCCATTAAGTCAGTCCCTTACCCCCCTCCCCCCATAGAGTCAGTCCCTTTTGCCCTCCCCCTCCCCCCATAGAGTCAGTCCCTTTTGCCCTCCCCCTCCCCCCATAGAGTCAGTCCCTTTTGCCCTCCCCCTCCCCCCATAGAGTCAGTCCCTTTTGCCCTCCCCCCTCCCCCATTAAGTCAGTCCCTTTTGCCCTTCCCCCTCCCCCCATAGAGTCAGTCCCTTTTGCCCTACCCCCTCCCCCCATTAAGTCAGTCCCTTTTGCCCTTCCCCCTCCCCCCATTAAGTCAGTCCCTTTTGCCCTTCCCCCTCCCCCCATTAAGTCAGTCCCTTACCCCCTCCCCCCATAGAGTCAGTCCCTTTTGCCCTCCCCCTCCCCCCATAGAGTCAGTCCCTTACCCCCTCCCCCCATAGAGTCAGTCCCTTTTGCCCTCCCCCCTCCCCCCATTAAGTCAGTCCCTTACCCCCTCCCCCCATAGAGTCAGTCCCTTACCCCATCCCCCCATAGAGTCAGTCCCTTTTGCCCTCCCCCTCCCCCCATAGAGTCAGTCCCTTTTGCCCTCCCCCTCCCCCCATAGAGTCAGTCCCTTTTGCCCTTCCCCCTCCCCCCATAGAGTCAGTCCCTTACCCCCTCCCCCCATAGAGTCAGTCCCTTTTGCCCTCCCCCCTCCCCCCATTAAGTCAGTCCCTTACCCCCTCCCCCCATAGAGTCAGTCCCTTTTGCCCTCCCCCTCCCCCCATAGAGTCAGTCCCTTTTGCCCTCCCCCTCCCCCCATAGAGTCAGTCCCTTTTGCCCTTCCCCCTCCCCCCATTAAGTCAGTCCCTTACCCCCTCCCCCCATAGAGTCAGTCCCTTTTGCCCTCCCCCTCCCCCCATAGAGTCAGTCCCTTTTGCCCTCCCCCTCCCCCCATAGAGTCAGTCCCTTTTGCCCTTCCCCCTCCCCCCATAGAGTCAGTCCCTTACCCCCTCCCCCCATAGAGTCAGTCCCTTTTGCCCTCCCCCCTCCCCCCATTAAGTCAGTCCCTTACCCCCTCCCCCCATAGAGTCAGTCCCTTTTGCCCTCCCCCCTCCCCCCATTAAGTCAGTCCCTTACCCCCTCCCCCCATAGAGTCAGTCCCTTTTGCCCTCCCCCTCCCCCCATAGAGTCAGTCCCTTTTGCCCTCCCCCTCCCCCCATTAAGTCAGTCCCTTTTGCCCCTCCCCCTCCCCCCCATAGAGTCAGTCCCTTTTGCCCTTCCCCCTCCCCCCATAGAGTCAGTCCCTTGCCCCCTCCCCCATCGAGTCAGTCCCTTTTGCCCTACCCCCTCCCCCCATTAAGTCAGTCCCTTTTGCCCTCCCCCTCCCCCCATTAAGTCAGTCCCTTTTGCCCTACCCCCTCCCCCCATAGAGTCAGTCCCTTTTGCTCTTCCCCCTCCCCCCATTAAGTCAGTCCCTTACCCCATGCCCCCATAGAGTCAGTCCCTTTTGCCCTCCCCCTCCCCCATAGAGTCAATCCCTTTTGCCCTTCCCCCTCCCCCCCATAGAGTCAGTCCCTATTGCCCTCCCCCTCCCCCCATAGAGTCAATCCCTTTTGCCCTTCCCCCTCCCCCCATAGAGTCAGTCCCTATTGCCCTCCCCCTCCCCCATAGAGTCAGTCCCTTTTGCCCTACCCCCTCCCCCCATAGAGTCAGTCCCTTTTGCTCTTCCCCTCCCCCCATTAAGTCAGTCCCTTACCCCCTCCCCCCATAGAGTCAGTCCCTTTTGCCCTCCCCCTCCCCCCATAGAGTCAGTCCCTTTTGCCCTTCCCCCTCCCCCCATAGAGTCAGTCCCTTACCCCCTCCCCCCATAGAGTCAGTCCCTTTTGCCCTCCCCCTCCCCCATTAAGTCAGTCCCTTACCCCCTCCCCCCATAGAGTCAGTCCCTTTTGCCCTCCCCCCTCCCCCCATTAAGTCAGTCCCTTACCCCCTCCCCCCATAGAGTCAGTCCCTTTTGCCCTCCCCCCTCCCCCCATTAAGTCAGTCCCTTACCCCCTCCCCCCATAGAGTCAGTCCCTTTTGCCCTCCCCCCTCCCCCCATTAAGTCAGTCCCTTACCCCCTCCCCCCATAGAGTCAGTCCCTTTGCCCTCCCCCCTCCCCCCATTAAGTCAGTCCCTTACCCCCTCCCCCCATAGAGTCAGTCCCTTTTGCCCTCCCCCCTCCCCCCATTAAGTCAGTCCCTTACCCCCTCCCCCCATAGAGTCAGTCCCTTTTGCCCTCCCCCTCCCCCCATAGAGTCAGTCCCTTTTGCCCTCCCCCTCCCCCCATTAAGTCAGTCCCTTTTGCCCTCCCCCTCCCCCCATTAAGTCAGTCCCTTTTGCCCTACCCCCCTCCCCCCATAGAGTCAGTCCCTTTTGCTCTTCCCCCTCCCCCCATTAAGTCAGTCCCTTACCCCATGCCCCCATAGAGTCAGTCCCTTTTGCCCTCCCCCTCCCCCATAGAGTCAATCCCTTTTGCCCTTCCCCCTCCCCCCCATAGAGTCAGTCCCTATTGCCCTCCCCCTCCCCCCATAGAGTCAATCCCTTTTGCCCTTCCCCCTCCCCCCATAGAGTCAGTCCCTATTGCCCTCCCCCTCCCCCCATAGAGTCAGTCCCTTTTGCCCTACCCCCTCCCCCCATAGAGTCAGTCCCTTTTGCTCTTCCCCCTCCCCCCATTAAGTCAGTCCCTTACCCCCTCCCCCCATAGAGTCAGTCCCTTTTGCCCTCCCCCTCCCCCCATAGAGTCAGTCCCTTTTGCCCTTCCCCCCTCCCCCCATAGAGTCAGTCCCTTACCCCCTCCCCCCATAGAGTCAGTCCCTTTTGCCCTCCCCCCTCCCCCCATTAAGTCAGTCCCTTACCCCCTCCCCCCATAGAGTCAGTCCCTTTTGCCCTCCCCCCTCCCCCCATTAAGTCAGTCCCTTACCCCCTCCCCCCATAGAGTCAGTCCCTTTTGCCCTCCCCCCTCCCCCCATTAAGTCAGTCCCTTACCCCCTCCCCCCATAGAGTCAGTCCCTTTTGCCCTCCCCCCTCCCCCCATTAAGTCAGTCCCTTACCCCCTCCCCCCATAGAGTCAGTCCCTTTTGCCCTCCCCCCTCCCCCCATTAAGTCAGTCCCTTACCCCCTCCCCCCATAGAGTCAGTCCCTTTTGCCCTCCCCCCTCCCCCCATTAAGTCAGTCCCTTACCCCCTCCCCCCATAGAGTCAGTCCCTTTTGCCCTCCCCCTCCCCCCATAGAGTCAGTCCCTTTTGCCCTCCCCCTCCCCCCATTAAGTCAGTCCCTTTTGCCCCTCCCCCTCCCCCCATAGAGTCAGTCCCTTTTGCCCTTCCCCCTCCCCCCATAGAGTCAGTCCCTTGCCCCCTCCCCCCATCGAGTCAGTCCCTTTTGCCCTACCCCCCTCCCCCCATTAAGTCAGTCCCTTTTGCCCTCCCCCTCCCCCCATTAAGTCAGTCCCTTTTGCCCTTCCCCCCTCCCCCCATAGAGTCAGTCCCTTTTGCCCTTCCCCCTCCCCCCATAGAGTCAGTCCCTTTTGCTCTTCCCCCTCCCCCCATTAAGTCAGTCCCTTACCCCATGCCCCCATAGAGTCAGTCCCTTTTGCCCTCCCCCTCCCCCCATAGAGTCAGTCCCTTTTGCCCTTCCCCCTCCCCCCATAGAGTCAGTCCCTTTTGCTCTTCCCCCTCCCCCCATTAAGTCAGTCCCTTACCCCATGCCCCCCATAGAGTCAGTCCCTTTTGCCCTCCCCCTCCCCCCATTAAGTCAGTCCCTTTTGCCCTTCCCCCTCCCCCCATAGAGTCAGTCCCTTTTGCCCTTCCCCCTCCCCCCATAGAGTCAGTCCCTTTTGCTCTTCCCCCTCCCCCCATTAAGTCAGTCCCTTACCCCATGCCCCCATAGAGTCAGTCCCTTTTGCCCTCCCCCTCCCCCCATTAAGTCAGTCCCTTTTGCCCTTCCCCCCTCCCCCCATAGAGTCAGTCCCTTTTGCCCTTCCCCCTCCCCCCATTAAGTCAGTCCCTTACCCCCTCCCCCCATAGAGTCAGTCCCTTTTGCCCTCCCCCCTCCCCCCATTAAGTCAGTCCCTTACCCCCTCCCCCCATAGAGTCAGTCCCTTTTGCCCTCCCCCCTCCCCCCCATTAAGTCAGTCCCTTACCCCCTCCCCCCATAGAGTCAGTCCCTTTTGCCCTCCCCCTCCCCCCATAGAGTCAGTCCCTTTTGCCCTCCCCCTCCCCCCATTAAGTCAGTCCCTTTTGCCCCTCCCCCTCCCCCCATAGAGTCAGTCCCTTTTGCCCTTCCCCCTCCCCCCATAGAGTCAGTCCCTTGCCCCCTCCCCCCATCGAGTCAGTCCCTTTTGCCCTACCCCCCTCCCCCCATTAAGTCAGTCCCTTTTGCCCTCCCCCTCCCCCCATTAAGTCAGTCCCTTTTGCCCTTCCCCCTCCCCCCATAGAGTCAGTCCCTTTTGCCCTTCCCCCTCCCCCCATAGAGTCAGTCCCTTTTGCTCTTCCCCCTCCCCCCATTAAGTCAGTCCCTTACCCCATGCCCCCATAGAGTCAGTCCCTTTTGCCCTCCCCCTCCCCCCATAGAGTCAGTCCCTTTTGCCCTTCCCCCTCCCCCCATAGAGTCAGTCCCTTTTGCCCTTCCCCCTCCCCCCATAGAGTCAGTCCCTTTTGCTCTTCCCCCTCCCCCCATTAAGTCAGTCCCTTACCCCATGCCCCCATAGAGTCAGTCCCTTTTGCCCTCCCCCTCCCCCCATTAAGTCAGTCCCTTTTGCCCTTCCCCCTCCCCCCATAGAGTCAGTCCCTTTTGCCCTTCCCCCTCCCCCCATAGAGTCAGTCCCTTTTGCTCTTCCCCCTCCCCCCATTAAGTCAGTCCCTTACCCCATGCCCCCATAGAGTCAGTCCCTTTTGCCCTTCCCCCTCCCCCCATAGAGTCAGTCCCTTTTGCTCTTCCCCCTCCCCCCATTAAGTCAGTCCCTTACCCCATGCCCCCATAGAGTCAGTCCCTTTTGCCCTCCCCCTCCCCCCATTAAGTCAGTCCCTTTTGCCCTTCCCCCTCCCCCCATAGAGTCAGTCCCTTTTGCCCTTCCCCCCTCCCCCCATAGAGTCAGTCCCTTGCCCCCTCCCCCCATCGAGTCAGTCCCTTTTGCCCTACCCCCTCCCCCCATTAAGTCAGTCCCTTTTGCCCTCCCCCTCCCCCCATTAAGTCAGTCCCTTTTGCCCTTCCCCCTCCCCCCATAGAGTCAGTCCCTTTTGCCCTTCCCCCTCCCCCCATAGAGTCAGTCCCTTTTGCTCTTCCCCCTCCCCCCATTAAGTCAGTCCCTTACCCCATGCCCCCATAGAGTCAGTCCCTTTTGCCCTCCCCCTCCCCCATAGAGTCAATCCCTTTTGCCCTTCCCCCTCCCCCCCATAGAGTCAGTCCCTATTGCCCTCCCCCTCCCCCCATAGAGTCAATCCCTTTTGCCCTTCCCCCTCCCCCCATAGAGTCAGTCCCTATTGCCCTCCCCCTCCCCCCATAGAGTCAGTCCCTTTTGCCCTACCCCCCTCCCCCCATAGAGTCAGTCCCTTTTGCTCTTCCCCCTCCCCCCATTAAGTCAGTCCCTTACCCCCTCCCCCCATAGAGTCAATCCCTTTTGCCCTTCCCCCTCCCCCCATAGAGTCAGTCCCTATTGCCCTCCCCCTCCCCCCATAGAGTCAGTCCCTTTTGCCCTACCCCCTCCCCCCATAGAGTCAGTCCCTTTTGCTCTTCCCCCTCCCCCCATTAAGTCAGTCCCTTACCCCCTCCCCCCATAGAGTCAGTCCCTTACCCCATCCCCCCATAGAGTCAGTCCCTTTTGCCCTCCCCCTCCCCCCATAGAGTCAGTCCCTTTTGCCCTACCCCCCTCCCCCCATAGAGTCAATCCCTTTTGCCCTTCCCCCTCCCCCCATTAAGTCAGTCCCTTACCCCCTCCCCCCATAGAGTCAGTCCCTTTTGCCCTCCCCCCTCCCCCCATTAAGTCAGTCCCTTACCCCCTCCCCCCATTAAGTCAGTCCCTTACCCCATGCCCCCATAGAGTCAGTCCCTTTTGCCCTCCCCCTCCCCCATAGAGTCAATCCCTTTTGCCCTTCCCCCTCCCCCCCATAGAGTCAGTCCCTATTGCCCTCCCCCTCCCCCCATAGAGTCAATCCCTTTTGCCCTTCCCCCTCCCCCCATAGAGTCAGTCCCTATTGCCCTCCCCCTCCCCCCATAGAGTCAGTCCCTTTTGCCCTACCCCCTCCCCCCATAGAGTCAGTCCCTTACCCCATCCCCCCATAGAGTCAGTCCCTTTTGCCCTCCCCCTCCCCCCATAGAGTCAGTCCCTTTTGCCCTACCCCCTCCCCCCATAGAGTCAATCCCTTTTGCCCTACCCCCTCCCCCCATAGAGTCAGTCCCTTTTGCTCTTCCCCCTCCCCCCATTAAGTCAGTTCCTTACCCCTCCCCCCATAGAGTCAGTCCCTTTTGCCCTCCCCCCTCCCCCCATTAAGTCAGTCCCTTACCCCCTCCCCCCATAGAGTCAGTCCCTTACCCCATCCCCCCATAGAGTCAGTCCTCAGTCCCTTTTGCCCTCCCCCTCCCCCCATAGAGTCAGTCCCTTTTGCCCTACCCCCTCCCCCCATAGAGTCAATCCCTTTTGCCCTTCCCCCTCCCCCCATTAAGTCAGTCCCTTACCCCCTCCCCCCCATAGAGTCAGTCCCTTTTGCCCTCCCCCCTCCCCCCATTAAGTCAGTCCCTTACCCCCCTCCCCCCATAGAGTCAGTCCCTTACCCCATCCCCCCATAGAGTCAGTCCCTTTTGCCCTCCCCCTCCCCCCATAGAGTCAGTCCCTTTTGCCCTACCCCCTCCCCCCATAGAGTCAATCCCTTTTGCCCTTCCCCCTCCCCCCATAGAGTCAGTCCCTTTTGCCCTACCCCCCCTCCCCCCATAGAGTCAGTCCCTTTTGCTCTTCCCCCTCCCCCCATTAAGTCAGTCCCTTACCCCATGCCCCCATAGAGTCAGTCCCTTTTGCCCTCCCCCCTCCCCCCCATTAAGTCAGTCCCTTACCCCCTCCCCCCATAGAGTCAGTCCCTTTTGCCCTCCCCCTCCCCCCATAGAGTCAGTCCCTTTTTGCCCTCCCCCCTCCCCCCATAGAGTCAGTCCCTTTTGCCCTCCCCCTCCCCCCATAGAGTCAGTCCCTTTTGCCCTCCCCCCTCCCCCCATTAAGTCAGTCCCTTTTGCCCTTCCCCCTCCCCCCATAGAGTCAGTCCCTTTTTGCCCTACCCCCTCCCCCCATTAAGTCAGTCCCTTTTGCCCTTCCCCCTCCCCCCATTAAGTCAGTCCCTTTTGCCCTTCCCCCTCCCCCCATTAAGTCAGTCCCTTACCCCCTCCCCCCATAGAGTCAGTCCCTTTTGCCCTCCCCCCTCCCCCCATTAAGTCAGTCCCTTACCCCCCTCCCCCCATAGAGTCAGTCCCTTACCCCATCCCCCCATAGAGTCAGTCCCTTTTGCCCTCCCCCTCCCCCCATAGAGTCAGTCCCTTACCCCCTCCCCCCATAGAGTCAGTCCCTTTTGCCCTCCCCCCTCCCCCCATTAAGTCAGTCCCTTACCCCCTCCCCCCATAGAGTCAGTCCCTTACCCCCATCCCCCCATAGAGTCAGTCCCTTTTGCCCTCCCCCTCCCCCCATAGAGTCAGTCCCTTTTGCCCTTCCCCCCTCCCCCCATTAAGTCAGTCCCTTACCCCCTCCCCCCATAGAGTCAGTCCCTTTTGCCCTCCCCCTCCCCCCATAGAGTCAGTCCCTTTTGCCCTCCCCCCTCCCCCCATAGAGTCAGTCCCTTTTGCCCTCCCCCTCCCCCCCATAGAGTCAGTCCCTTTTGCCCTTCCCCCTCCCCCCATTAAGTCAGTCCCTTACCCCCTCCCCCCATAGAGTCAGTCCCTTTTGCCCTCCCCCTCCCCCCATAGAGTCAGTCCCTTTTGCCCTCCCCCTCCCCCCATAGAGTCAGTCCCTTTTGCCCTTCCCCCTCCCCCCCATAGAGTCAGTCCCTTACCCCCCTCCCCCCATAGAGTCAGTCCCTTTTGCCCTCCCCCCTCCCCCCATTAAGTCAGTCCCTTACCCCCTCCCCCCATAGAGTCAGTCCCTTTTGCCCTCCCCCCTCCCCCCATTAAGTCAGTCCCTTACCCCCCTCCCCCCATAGAGTCAGTCCCTTTTGCCCTCCCCCCCTCCCCCCATTAAGTCAGTCCCTTACCCCCCTCCCCCCATAGAGTCAGTCCCTTTTGCCCTCCCCCCTCCCCCCATTAAGTCAGTCCCTTACCCCCTCCCCCCATAGAGTCAGTCCCTTTTGCCCTCCCCCCTCCCCCCATTAAGTCAGTCCCTTACCCCCTCCCCCCATAGAGTCAGTCCCTTTTGCCCTCCCCCCTCCCCCCATTAAGTCAGTCCCTTACCCCCTCCCCCCATAGAGTCAGTCCCTTTTGCCCTCCCCCTCCCCCCATAGAGTCAGTCCCTTTTGCCCTCCCCCTCCCCCCATTAAGTCAGTCCCTTTTGCCCCTCCCCCTCCCCCCATAGAGTCAGTCCCTTTTGCCCTTCCCCCTCCCCCCCATAGAGTCAGTCCCTTTTGCCCTACCCCCTCCCCCCATTAAGTCAGTCCCTTTTGCCCTCCCCCTCCCCCCATTAAGTCAGTCCCTTTTGCCCTTCCCCCTCCCCCCCATAGAGTCAGTCCCTTTTGCCCTACCCCCTCCCCCCATCGAGTCAGTCCCTTTTGCCCTACCCCCCTCCCCCCATTAAGTCAGTCCCTTTTGCCCTCCCCCTCCCCCCATTAAGTCAGTCCCTTTTGCCCTTCCCCCTCCCCCCATAGAGTCAGTCCCTTTTGCCCTACCCCCTCCCCCCATAGAGTCAGTCCCTTTTGCTCTTCCCCCTCCCCCCATTAAGTCAGTCCCTTACCCCATGCCCCCATAGAGTCAGTCCCTTTTGCCCTCCCCCTCCCCCATAGAGTCAATCCCTTTTGCCCTTCCCCCTCCCCCCCATAGAGTCAGTCCCTTTTGCCCTACCCCCCTCCCCCCATAGAGTCAGTCCCTTTTGCTCTTCCCCCCTCCCCCCATTAAGTCAGTCCCTTACCCCATGCCCCCATAGAGTCAGTCCCTTTTGCCCTCCCCCTCCCCCCATTAAGTCAGTCCCTTACCCCCTCCCCCCATAGAGTCAGTCCCTTTTGCCCTCCCCCTCCCCCCATAGAGTCAGTCCCTTTTGCCCTCCCCCCTCCCCCCATAGAGTCAGTCCCTTTTGCCCTCCCCCTCCCCCCATAGAGTCAGTCCCTTTTGCCCTCCCCCCCTCCCCCCATTAAGTCAGTCCCTTTTGCCCTTCCCCCTCCCCCCATAGAGTCAGTCCCTTTTGCCCTACCCCCCTCCCCCCATTAAGTCAGTCCCTTTTGCCCTTCCCCCTCCCCCCATTAAGTCAGTCCCTTACCCCCTCCCCCCATAGAGTCAGTCCCTTTTGCCCTCCCCCTCCCCCCATAGAGTCAGTCCCTTACCCCCTCCCCCCATAGAGTCAGTCCCTTTTGCCCTCCCCCCTCCCCCCATTAAGTCAGTCCCTTACCCCCTCCCCCCATAGAGTCAGTCCCTTACCCCATCCCCCCATAGAGTCAGTCCCTTTTGCCCTCCCCCTCCCCCCATAGAGTCAGTCCCTTTTGCCCTTCCCCCCTCCCCCCCATTAAGTCAGTCCCTTACCCCCCTCCCCCCATAGAGTCAGTCCCTTTTGCCCTCCCCCTCCCCCCATAGAGTCAGTCCCTTTTGCCCTCCCCCTCCCCCCATAGAGTCAGTCCCTTTTGCCCTCCCCCCTCCCCCCATAGAGTCAGTCCCTTTTGCCCTTCCCCCCTCCCCCCATTAAGTCAGTCCCTTACCCCCTCCCCCCATAGAGTCAGTCCCTTTTGCCCTCCCCCTCCCCCCATAGAGTCAGTCCCTTTTGCCCTCCCCCTCCCCCCATAGAGTCAGTCCCTTTTGCCCTTCCCCCTCCCCCCATAGAGTCAGTCCCTTACCCCCTCCCCCCATAGAGTCAGTCCCTTTTGCCCTCCCCCCTCCCCCCATTAAGTCAGTCCCTTACCCCCTCCCCCCATAGAGTCAGTCCCTTTTGCCCTCCCCCCTCCCCCCATTAAGTCAGTCCCTTACCCCCTCCCCCCATAGAGTCAGTCCCTTTTTGCCCTCCCCCCTCCCCCCATTAAGTCAGTCCCTTACCCCCTCCCCCCATAGAGTCAGTCCCTTTTGCCCTCCCCCCTCCCCCCATTAAGTCAGTCCCTTACCCCCTCCCCCCATAGAGTCAGTCCCTTTTGCCCTCCCCCCTCCCCCCATTAAGTCAGTCCCTTACCCCCTCCCCCCATAGAGTCAGTCCCTTACCCCATCCCCCCATAGAGTCAGTCCCTTTTGCCCTCCCCCTCCCCCATAGAGTCAGTCCCTTTTGCCTTACCCCCTCCCCCCATTAAGTCAGTCCCTTACCCCCTCCCCCCATAGAGTCAGTCCCTTTTGCCCTCCCCCCTCCCCCCATAGAGTCAGTCCCTTTTGCCCTCCCCCCCTCCCCCCATTAAGTCAGTCCCTTACCCCCCTCCCCCCATAGAGTCAGTCCCTTTTGCCCTTCCCCCTCCCCCCATAGAGTCAGTCCCTTACCCCCTCCCCCCATAGAGTCAGTGCCTTACCCCTCCCCCCATAGAGTCAGTCCCTTTTGCCCTTCCCCCCTCCCCCCCATAGAGTCAGTCCCTATTGCCCTCCCCCTCCCCCCATAGAGTCAGTCCCTTACCCCCCCTCCCCCCATAGAGTCAGTCCCTTTTGCCCTCCCCCCTCCCCCCATTAAGTCAGTCCCTTACCCCCTCCCCCCATAGAGTCAGTCCCTTACCCCATCCCCCCATAGAGTCAGTCCCTTACCCCCTCCCCCCATAGAGTCAGTCCCTTACCCCCTCCCCCCATAGAGTCAGTCCCTTTTGCCCTTCCCCCTCCCCCCATAGAGTCAGTCCCTTTACGAAACAAAAAACAAACCTATAGAAGCCGGAGAAGTGCCATAGTTGAAGACGGGCGGGGAAACATCCAAATCCTTGCGAATCTCTTCTAGCAGCGGTTATCTCTCTTCTGGTTTCTGCTGCTCTGCCCGTTCTTCTTTCTTTCTTCAATTTCTGAAAAACACCTGGAATTATACAGAATAAATTGTCATAAAGGCGCATGATTGACGTTGACTGTTAGCATTTTGAGCAGAAATTGGCGGCCATGCCGAAAGAACACGGCTATACGAAAACTGGGCAGCGGTCAAAAATCAACTCTTCGCTACTCTACGCGGTAAAAATGAAGCGATTTGAAGCCATTTGAGCGAATTCCACTTTGATTAGTGGCTGCTTTCAGTCCCAGGAAGCGATATCAATGGTTCTAACCAAAATTTGACCAGAAATTCGTCGTTTCACCGGAAAAACGGTCGGCAAGCGTGGAAATCACAAAATGGTCGCTTATTTTAAGCCTTTGCGAATCGATTGTCCTAATTGAAAGTTTGGGCAGGAGTACTGACCTTGTTCTCGAACCGCCGAAGACGCCAAACCATTCTGGCTGGCTGGTACTGGCTTGTAGTTCTACAGAGACTGACTGGTGGCTCTGGCTGCTTCTTCTTGCCACTATTCCAATATCGTTTTCAGTCTTCGAAACCCGCGCAGAATCCTGTAACAAGTCTTATTTCAGCCAAATAAGCCGCTAACCAGTCACTTCTTCCAGTCCGACAGCTGCAGACGCTTCTTCGGAGCCGGCATTCCTGAAAACAACAAAAACAGCAAAGAAAAGATAATTTTTTTCAACTATTTAAAATTTTTCGATTCGAATTTAGCCAAACAAGCAAAAGGATCCGATCACTTCCAGATTCCTATAGCAGGAACAGTTCAGTCGGATCAAACACCGTTGTGGCTCAACGAAAGAACTGATCGTGCCAAGAACCTGGGCCAGGATACCATTTCTCGAGAGAAACGGTTGCCAGAGAGAGGCGGATTCCCTCTCTGGC